>OX336372.1:49230792-50555792 GCA_946902895.1 Fragum fragum | reverse complement strand
CCACAGTAATAAATGGTGCATTTTCATGCTTACATGACACCACCAACAATTTCTTGAGTAAAATTGGGACATTTATCGAAATTGGTCGACAGAAACTTGAATGATAAAACTTGGAGTAACAGAACCTTTAATTTTGCGAATACGTTACCAAAGTACAATACAATATGTTGAATAATGTGAATCTTGAGTACATTAATATGTAAGGACCAAGAATGCATCAATCAACAATATAAAAGCGACTTGATTGTTGAACCCATTTAAGCTAGGGTTAATTCGTTTTTTAAGGTTGTTCGGCTTAAAGAAAACAATTGAAAAAAAAAACATACACGAAATTTGACATCCGTGAAGCATGGACTGCGAACTTTTTGTTAATCGGCTCACTGCAGCTGTTGGACATCAATAATTCCGGGATTGAAGGATTGCTGATCATAATATCCGACCTCCGATAGGGGATTTGATTTATGTATTGATCGTCGTTAATCTGTTAAATTCTTGTTCAGAAAGACGGGACAAAGAAGAAGAAGAAAGGAACAATGGGAGAGTCAGCAGGCACAATTGACCAATCGCTGGCCCCGCCCACTTACTTCTTTGCCCCCCCCCCTCCCATTGACTCCGACAGTAGCATGTAACAAAAAAAATAATAAAATGCTTGGTTGGTGACCTTAACGTAATAATTTCAGAATGGATAAGCTGTAGTTACGGTGTTTAAGTCGCCAAACCAACAATAAAGGTAAAAATGTTCCAATTTCGGAGTTGATTAGCTCTGGTCCGGGCTGAATAAATTATTTTGAGAACTTCCTGTTGGAGTCAGTGGACGCGGCCAATGGAGTGAGTGGGCGGGGCCAACGATTGATCAATTTGTCTCTCGACGATGGGTGAGTGATAAGCAGTGCGCCTAAATGAGATTTTGAGATTGAAGCCTCGGTTCAAGGGTGTGGTTGTTCTATTGCGAGAACCTACAATAAGCAACGATTAAGTACACCAGTCGCCGAGATATAACTCGAATACCGATGAAAGTGGTGTCAAACCCATACAATCACGAGATTTTCCAACAATGTTAGCAAGCTTTAAGGGCGGTTCGTATGCAAATACCCCTCCCTCTTCCATTCTTAAGGTATTGACTTACTTCAATTTCTTCTAGTATGCAACTAAACTGGGACGACGGCTCAACAGGGGTACAGCTTTATCCAAATGACGCATTTTGTGATCAATGCCAAATGAACGATAATGGATCGACTATACCCCGGTTTTAATCGTCTCAATGACCAAATATGGGGATTAACAGATTTTGGACAATAAAGGTCAAAACCTATCGCTATTTATTCATGGATAAACCCCTGATTTAAAACCGTGCCAATGGTTCTTAATTGAATGATATGTCAACAGAATAAATCTCAGTCTGATTAAAAAAGTTTAAACAAGAAAAAAGGAAACTATTGGAAATCGAATATACATATTGTTCAACGTAGAGAAAAAGAGCCACTTCGGATTAAATTAGAAATGAACACGTGCTTGGCATTTCTAACAATTTTAAAATTTCGCAAGGTAAAGGCTCTGATCAGTCTGTGCGTCTGCGACCCTGTAGACTAACGACTCTAGGTTTTGTCTAGAAGATCAGCAATTATACTACTTACACTGTGTGTTCCGGGTGGATACTTTTCGCCTCCTCCTTAAGATCAAAAGACCAATCGCGGCTGTCAGTAAAATAACCAGTCGACCATTGAAATTACCCAGAAATGAGTTTGATCTCCGACATTGGCCACCATCTTTTCTTACCTTTCTTGTTGATTTGACGACTTCAGCCTCGTAACTACAGCTTGTTAAGCTGTAGCTACGACGTTTAGGTCGTCAACCAGCTATTCTACTCTTTTGTTACATGTTATTTGCCATTTATTTTGCAAAATAACATCGTTGAAAATCGAAGCGGGATTTCCTATTGGAGTCAGTGGGCGCGATAATTGGAGTAAGCGGGTGGGGCCAGCGAGGGGTCTTCTGGGGAAAATAAGCTAATCACTCCCGGGCGTACTAAACGTCGAAACCACAACTTGAATAATTTGTTCTTATGAAGCTTTTACGGCAAATCGGGACAATATTGTTTAATATGGGTGTTTACAGATAAAAGCTGCGAAATAGAATAAGGGATTTGGTTGGTCAACCAAAAGTTTGAAAGACAGCGGTTGCGAGTCAAGCGGTTGACATTTGCTTAACCACGCGCTATTCGATTTATTCATGTACAGGTTCGAGTGAGGAATCAAAGTTCAAATTTCCAATGAGAGTGATAGGTGATATCGGTTTCTCGAGACCCATACGTTCTTGTGGATCTATAAAGATAAAGTTAAGGGTTGCAAAACGAAGCACTTTGCTTTCGATCAACCATTCTAATCTGATTTGCACTTTCATTAATCTCTTGAATTTCGGTGCTAATCTTTGAGAATTCCGAAAATGTAATTAACCTTAATGCGAGAGTAGAAAGCGCTAACTTCCCATGAATGTAGTGAAATCTGTTTTAGAGCTGTTTTGTGCAGCTGCGACTATTTTGGTTCATATGTAGTCCGTTACACGGAGAGCAATACCAGTTAGGCAGAGAGGATAGCATAGATTGGCCAGAGCTGAAAATATTAATATTGGACAGGTTTTCTAAATAAATGGTATATACGCTCCTAGAGTATATCTATTCTTTGAACGGTCGATCTTGCTCTAGCAAGCGACCTCGCCCTTTAACCAATTCCCACATTAGAAGATTTTACACTGGTCCAAATTCAAAGAAGATACAGACGACAATGTTAGGTTGGTGGAATTCTAAGATTCTTTATCTTTTGGGGTAAGAAACATTATGGACATTAAAGAAATTGCTTGAAACAAGCAATTTCTTCTGTGTCCACAATGTTTTCCAAAGATTTTTGTTTTCTTAAGGGGCGTAAAAAGAAGGTCTTGTGTGAGAATGGGTTACGCAACCGTAATCTAAATCCCTTTTTTTAAAAGCAAACTCTCTCAAGGAGTGAAGGCGTTTTGCTGAAAAATTAAAATCACAGTTAAATTCTATGTCATTGGAGCTCATTAGATTCGTCTCACTGAGACGATTCTAATGAGTCCAAAGAACATATTATTAAGGTAGAATTCCGTATTATTTGTGTAAGTAATCGAATTAAACATTCACATATTTTGGCAAAAAATATTGTACTAAGTGACCATTCCCTAAAGGGACCACTATTTGGTCGTCCCTTGAGTGGTCGCTCAATACAAGGTTTATTGTATTAAACCTCGAAACACCAATCCATATTGACCTCTGCTTAGAATTCCCACTTGATCCATTCCAGATATGATGACTTGGAACTACAGCTTATTTAAGCTGCGTTATATTTTACCCAGACTTTGTTACAGGTAACAAACTGAGTGTGAAAAATAACTGTTGCTTAATAGATATTAGTTAAGCCAGAAGTAACAAAAATAATGCTATCTTTATTTAGAAAAGGCATCAGGTTAGCCCTTTCCTGGACAAACCCGGAATTTTACGTCACTGTGATTTTATACTTGAGAAAACATTGTGGAAAAAAGGAGAAATAGCTTGTTACAAGCAACTTCTCTTTTTCCACAATATTTTCTAAGACGTAGGATGGTCAGATTTCAAATCGCATGCTTTTCCCATTGTTGTCCGCAGCCTCTTTTAAATTGGAACAGTCTAAGATTTCGTAAAAACAGGAAAGGATTAAGACAATTATAAACAAAATTTAATTTTTCATCGTGGCCTTCATATCAACATATAAACAACCACAAAAAAATCAACTTTCACCTCTTTCATCCGCCATTAGTAATCTGACAAGGGATGAAACTATATATAAGTTATCGTTCTTATTTCTTGTGACCGGCCACAAATCTACCTAACTGTCGTGTATAAATTGCCCAAAATTACCTATAAATGTATGCAAACGGTACAATCTTTTATGTGGGTGAACTTAGTCGGAAGCAGATTAAAAAATAAAAATGATGTATAGTGCAATAATAAGTATATGTGATCTTTCAGGCGAATAGGGACCTCAATGGTGTACCGTAAAACATATTATTGAAAAATAGAATTGATCAAGCAGGGGTCAAATAGGGATCGCAATTCTAAAATGATTTTATAGTGAGGTGGAATGATCATTCTGGTCTCAGAAAATCGAAAAAACGAAATGCATCGAGCCAGGTCAGACTGCGCAATTCGCGCAGCCTGACCTGGCTCGATTCATTTCGCGCTTGACATGAGGTACTTTTTTCCCATGCCCTGTCACTTATGCTTTATGTAGCGGAAGCAACTTATTAGTTTTAAGACTTAAGTATCTTCGTATTCAATGCACTTCTCTGTTTCAAAGACAAAATCTGGTCATTAAAGATGATATATATGAGCTATTCGTATTCTGAATTTCGTCAACAGTTTTTATTTTAGGCATTTGTTTGATGCAGAAGCCTGTCCTTAGTTTAAATTTACTCAACAAGGGGTCCACGAAAGCCCTTGGTCGCTCATCTGATTTTCAAATTTAACGTGGGGTTTGAAAATTAAACGTATTACCTTAAAGATATGCATTAATCTACCCTCCTTATTTTGTTTTATGAAAGTGCGAGTAATTTCTTCATTTTTCAACGGTTTTTTCTACCCTAAATTACAAGTCTTAAACTTTTATTCAACTGGCTTGTGCAATTTTTATTTTTAATTTGGAGCAGTCTAAATATGTGTCGTGTGATAAAGTGTTACTGTACAAAAATAACTGTAACTTTTCAGTTTTTTTAAGAAATTGACAATTGTTTGCTCATTTCTGTGCTCTAGAAAGATAGTTTATTCTAAAATTTGGGGGAAAACGAAACAAAAAATAAATAAAAACACTTTTATTTGTCATAAAGGCAGATTTTCCTGGACAACGGGTCTTATGATAGTTCAAAGTTATATTTTAACCACCATATCTTGTCATGCTGAATTAAAATCCCACTTAGAGTTGCTCTAAAATCAAAGGACTGACAGCACTGAGGGTCAATATTCCATTTGGAAATTGATTATTGAAACAACTCTGCATGAAATGGGACAAACAGGAGGTTTAGACAAAGATCTGACTGCACTTATGTGCAAGCTGATCTTTGTCTATACCACCTGCAAAAACAGGAACATTCCGGGTTCAGCATGACAAGGGTTAAAAAAAAGATAGGAAAATAAAGTAAGTTTCTCCTTTTTTGTTTTTAGTATAATCTATATATTAAAGGTTTGCCTATACGAGAAGCATCATGGCAACTGATTACTGAATTGACGAAGTAACGCCCACTGACTTTGCTAGCCATGCATACTGACTACAACAGGAAGTTTCATTATTCGGTCCGCAACGTAAACAGCTTGAATACGTTGTAGTTACGACATTTAGGTCACCAAACCAACACAAATTATTCACATAAATGTCGGCCTAAGTTAGAGTCCAAAAAACCACTTCCGGTCGAAATTAATGATTTGATTTGTCGATTTATTCTTTACTTGGTCAATCGTTACGAAATAAATGGATAAAATCTAATATGCTTAATGATTTAGCAAATCCCCTTGTCCAATGGATAAAAAGTCTGACTTCGGATCAGAATATGGCAGGTTCGAATTCTGCCGGAAGTGTACTTTTTCATGAAAGCAATAGGTTTTTTCTGGGAATAAAAAAGTAGTCTTGTGTTGAAAAAGTGGTGTGTTTCGTTGTTGTTGTTGTTGTTGTTGTTTTATTTCCTTAACTCTGAAATTTTCAGCATTTTTTACAAAAACTAATTCGAATTACTTTAAGGTCATTCGGGTAAATGTGGACGCAAGCAGTTGCAATTGACCAGTCGCGGCTGTCAATCAATTAATAAGTTGATTAATGAAATCATTCATTTAGACTCGTAGTTCAGTTTGAATTCCGTCATTGGCAGCCATTTTTGTGAATAATTTTGGTTTATTTGCGACTTAGAGTCGTAACTAGAGCTTATTCAAGCTCTAGTTACGACGTTTAGGTCGCGAATCAACCATACATGCTATTAGCCACAAATTTTGCAAAATACGCCGTTACAAATCGAAGTGGGGCCAAAGGAGTCAGTGGGCGGGGCCATCGATTGGTCAATTTATAGTCGTTAAGAACCCTTTCTTTTACTTGATCTAAGGCAATAACTAGTATGTCAAATTTCAGTCATATCCTGGCGGCTGGAGCACCTAACCGTGGATTCCTGGTATTTCTCATACCAGTACTACCACTTCATTCTTTCTGAGCCTACCTTTTCGGAAGACTAATGTAGGAAAGGATGTCGCGACCGGGGATCGAACCCGAGCAGAACGCATAATGGCGTTACTTTTTCTTACCAAATCGTTAAAGAAAAGTTCAAATATTTTGGTTAAGTTTCGTTATTGATGGACTTACGTTAGTGTAAACTGATCTATGAAATATATTTAGGGCAATGTATATCGTGTGTCTATATAGGTGTTTCCCAAACATCTCATTTATCCCAAAGTTATGACATGTTTTGTTTTCTTCTTTCTCCTGTTCGTGAGAAATACACTCTAATTTCTAACATGAAGAGCCATTCCTAATACTTGACATGAAAAATAAAGATAAACCCTCACCAGTGCCATACAACTAAAAATTGGTTACCAGTCAAACGAAAGAGTACATAACGGATATTTATTTTGGGAAGGAGATAAGATCTAACAGAGGTCATCCAGAGATCGCGTTTTAACCCATTACCAGACTACACAAATTTAAACTGTTCCAAATTAAAAGAAATTGCAGACGACATTTTTTTCCAGGAAGTTTTAAAAAAATTCTGTCTTTTGGGGTAGAAAACGATCTAGATAGTGGATAAATTACTAGTAACAAGCTTTTTTCCCATTTTTTCCAAAATGAAATGTTTTCCAAAGTGTTTTTCTTGAGGGTGTCAAAAAGCGTGAATAAGTGAGAATAGGTTAAAATTGAATACATACCAAGGTAGAATAATCATTGGAGACTATAAAAATTTCCAAAAGCGAAAAGCTTCGACACTGTCAGCCGTGGCGGTCAGCGCAATCAGGCCACGGTCGACATTGTTTAACTAGACTTATCAGAGTTATATTTCCATATATGTCTGTTTTTTAACAAAGACTTTTATTACATCGAAGAGTACCAACCCTTGTCGGATTACTTTGTCTCTGAATATTCACTTTTGTTGCATTGAACCTCTTTGTTTTGCAGAGCTTTAGAGGGACAGACCCCACCGGATTTTGGCCTTCTTAACTCTATGTAAAATCACTGTTTTGGTCCAAGATATAGCACTTGTCAGAACATTCGTTGAAATATAGCCTTTCTGGTGCTGTTTAGTCGTTCATAGAACTTCTCATTAAGCGTAGAAATCATATATGATGAATGATGAATTTTTGAAATAATGGACTCTATCCACAGGCACCGTCTTTTTTCCAACCATGAAAATCACATGTCGCCAATTTACACCTCCAATTTTTGTACACCATCTATAACACATAGACCTGCGAAGATAGGGTGAAATGCACTTTTAAACAGCAGAACAGATGCAGAATTACTACAAAATCAAACAAAATATTGCATATACCACTGTTTAAGACTCAAATCATCCCTGCGTTTCAAGAACTACATTTTCTTTAATATCTACTTTTACCATACAACGACCTCAGGAAGTAATTTCCAGTGAGGTCACTCCAGAGTGGCTCCTGTCGTAATTATTCTGTTCTATCTATCTATCCGTACTTTCGAGAAATTTGAAAGATAGTTTTTGTAGTTCTAACTATCCTGTAGTTCTGATTATGTAATAAGAATGAAAATACCAATTTATAGAAATGCTTTGATCAAGTTACGCTTCTCAGCACACCAGCTTTTTAAATGAAACACGACGTCAAAGAAATATTGCCAGAAACGAGAGATGTTGTGAACTATATATAACTTGAATCAGTTAGAAGATGAATTTCATTTTTTATTGAATATGTCCATACTCACGATCGTGTATTATAATATTTGTACTTTTGGGATAAACCATGTATGTTCAAGACACATTATTTGAAAATTCTGCTCTATTTTGTTCAGTTTTATCTTAATTCAGTTCGGTTCCTTTTCTCGAGAGGCAACTTTCACTTTTGTCGCATTCAACCTATCGTTTAGTAGAGTTTCAGAGTGACTCCGGCCATAATTATTCTGCTTTATCTTAATTCAGTCAAGCCAGCATTATTTTGAAGTTCATTAGCGACAATATCGGACGGCTCCTTTTCTCGAGACGTAACGTTTTGATGGTTTCCCCAACGGTAAGAAAAAAAAGATCGTGTAATCAACGGATTGATCGTCCCGCCCACCGAGCTCGGACAGGAACTTCCACTTCGATATTAACCCATCCCCTTCACATTCCCGCTTTTTTACGCTCCTCGAGAAAAAATGTTTTGAAAACATTGTGGAAATTGAAGAAATTGCTTGTCAAAATGTTTTCTACCCTAGAGATTTTTTTCTAGATTTCATCATTTTAGAATTATCGTCTGTAATTTCTTTGAATTTGGACCAGTCTAAAAATTTTGTCAAACTGGAACGGGTTAAATAGCGTTATCGATTTTGCAAAATTTATAGCTACAAACAAGTAAACAAAAACTTAAGTGGTTGGTTTGCGACGTAAACGTCGTTACTACATGCAGCTTGAATATGCTGTAGTTACGACGTTTAAGTCGGCATACCGACACTATAACGTCGGGGTTCAAAGTTTACTTCCTGTATAAATGAAAGATTTGATTGGTGGATCGATTCTTTTATTTCCAGCTGAGATCCATCACTTGTATTTATGAATGACATATAAAGCAAAACGAAGAAAGAGAAACAATATTTAAGAACGATATCTTGTGACCAGGGAACTTTACTGAAGGACAAGGAGTCTTTGATCCTGCTATGAAGGCGAATATTGCGCCGTCTGACTGGTATCGATAGGTTGTTCGACCTTTCTTTGTCAACATTTTTGATAGCCAAACATTGATTGACCTTTGCTAGTTCGGATCTAATTTCTTCAATGGTAGTTTTCGGAATTCTGAGATCAGACGTGTCACTGGTGACCCAACTTTGCTCGCAATTTACAAATTTAACCCATTCCGACACAGTGACGCTTTTTGACGCCCCTCAAGAAAGACTAACAAACATTTTCTTCATTTTACACAATCTTTTCTATCCAGAAAGTTTTTTTAAAAAATCATAAGACGTCTGTAACTCCTTAAATTTGACCCTGTCCATAATTTTGCCGTCTGCATGGTAATAGGTTAAGAAGATCATTCAGATCATGATGAAGTGCCATTGAGCAAGTGCTGACAGACGGACGGACGGACGAACGGGAATACACTTTGCGACAACTCGCCCCTAGAAGAAACTTTATTTCAAAGTTATGAGATCTAATCGAAGAACCAAATATATTACAATCAGTATCTATTCACACAGTTATACCAATCGAAATATTGATAACATCTGCTGGCATGCGAGCAATCTGGCATTAGGATTGGTACAAGATAAATGCACTAATAAGCAATGTCGACAGGTCCCGTGGCCCAATGGATAAGGCGCCTGACTACGGATCAGGAGATTGCAGGTTCGAATCCTGCCGGGATCGTGCTTTTTAATCCACAGTTACAACAGAGGGGAAGTGGACATTTTTATATCTTTAATTTAGTCAGTTCGAAAAAGCATTTAAATATTATCTTGCGTTATATCAAAATATCAAAATATTATCCACTCTTTCCGATTCCATGTTAGTACTGAATGCTGGCTATAAACCCTTGTTAGATTTCCCAGAAATCAATTAGATAATTACTATTGTATTGCTAAAAATCGGCTCAATTAATTTTCACCATGTTTTCTACCTAATAAGACAACGAATCAAACATATCATCAACTCGAAATTGTTGTTTACAACTTCTTTGAATTTGGACCAATCTGAAAATTTTGTCGTCTGGTCATGAGTTAAATCCATTTAGGTCGCCAAACCAATAAAATGTTTCGCATAAATATTGACCATTGTCAGAATTCCGTTTTCACTTCCTGGTCTAAATGCATGATTTGATTATTCTATATAGTTTATCAATAATTTCAAAACGAATAGATCAAATCGATCGCCAAAACTTATGTTGATAAAGTGGGAAATGTTATCAATTTTAAGTAAAAGGCAATTCATTCCGGGTTGTTGACCTAAGATCTCGCGGTTGTAATCTGATTAACAATGTTTTATGTTAAAAGATATAAAACGTCGAGGAAGATCAGATGAAACCCGCTGACACGGCTGATGTATCTATTTCTAAAACCATTAATTTAACCCTGGACTGAAAGTGTCTCGTGATTAAGACAGGCCTCTCTTGTGAAATTTATAAGATGAAATGAACTATTATCGGACCTTACCATATTATTGGCAGTGTCCGACAACGCTCGCGCTTCGTTTTCTTTGCCCATCTTTTCCCCTTAGTGAGGCTGTTTCTTTTGTTTAAAGACAAATTCGTACTTTAAAAGACTTATTTACTTTTGTAATTGAAGTAATTAATGTTTCTGTTTTAAAGAACCGTTGTGTTCCTTGATGTTATTGTTGATGGTGGGGTTGGTTAATCCCAGCTGACTTTTCTAAATCCATTTTTTATTTCTTATATGAATTAGTTACGATCGTCTATTTTCTCGGTGATTTTCCATGAAAATTCGAAAACTTAACTTGTTTGACGCGCAGGGCTTGTAGACACAGCCTATCCGTTCAGAAAAGGATCCTCAGCCCTATATGGATCGATTTTGTCTATATAACTACAAATAGTCACATGTCTATCTGGAGGTTACTTAATTACAAAAAAAATCATCTGCGATGAAACCGCCACATTTCTCTCCCCTCATAGAAGACTCGTCCCGAGTCTTGGCCTAGGACATCCGTTGTTAAGACAACTCCGATTGTCATCATCCCATCGCTGCCACCAAATGTAACATGCAGAAAAAAAGTCTATCAATTCAGACAAATGGATACTCAACTCTAAATAGGTCGACTTTGTCAACATATAACTACAAATCTCTTGAGGTTTCCTAAATACTTCATAAAGGCCTCTAGATATGGAGGCATGCAGTTATACAGGATCTTTCATTAGAAAGTTTTAACCGGTTCCTACACAATCACGTTTTTTGCGCCCTTTCAGAGAAAAAAACTCTGGGAAAATAGGGGAAATAGAGAATTTGCTTGTTATTAGCAATTTCTTTATTATCAACCATGTATTCTACCCCAAAGATAAAGATTTTTTAAAATTCTATCAACTTAGTATTGTCGTCTGCAAATTCTTCAATTTGACCAGTCTATAATTTTGTAGTTTGGTAATGGTTTAAGACAAAATCAGAACCTAGTCTAGGGAAGGAAAGTTAGTCATAGAATTGCCTTGGTGAGCTTAATAACGTTTTTTCTATTCTAGACGAAGTTAAGACCATCTGGTCTTAAAGAAAATCAATTGGCAGATTCTTTTTCGTACATTATCATTTAAAATAATTCCTTTCTGTTCTAGGGAAAAAATCAAGAACGCGATGAAAATTTAATTGCCAACTTTGTAGTATAATAAATTCCCTGTAAGGTTTCTTGTCGGGGTTTATGACGATTTATTCCTGAACGGAGAATATGATGTCAACCCTTGCCTGCGGCTCCGTTAACATCATTTTCTCCAGTCGAGATTAAATCGTCATAAACCCCGGTAAGAAAATCTATAACTAATAATGTACCACAATGGTTATATACATTTCGAGTAAATTGATAGATTGATTGAATTGGGTTAAACGCCACTTTTAACAGTATTCCAGTCAAATCGCGGCGGCCGGAGCACCTAACAATGGATTCCTGGTATTTCTCTCACCAGTACTACCACTACATTCTTTCCTAGCCTCCAGCTGCTATCTAGCTGCTATCCGACTTAGGTCAGAAAGAATATGTGCCGCCGCCGGGAATCGAACCCATGACATCAATGATTGAAGATTGGGAGTCTGACGCGCTACCAACTGCGCTTTGACGGTTCGAGTAGAGTTTTTACCTTCGTGAAAACTTTGTACGTACTCCATGCTAATATTGACAAGACAAGTGTAACATAATATAAGGCAGTCAGTGAATAAATGTTCGTATTTAAAGTCTTGTTAAATGTAACATAAATGGGAAGTCGCTCATCAAAAAAGTACGATCCCGGCAGGATTCGAACCTGCAATCTCCTGATCCGTAGTCAGGCGCCTTATCCGTTGGGCCACGGGACCCCTATGAAACAAGACATAATATTATTGATTTAAACCGTTAACCATTATTTAGTATATCCATTCATGTTGATTCGCTTGTTTGCTTGAATTGTGCTTAACACCACTTTTGATAATATTTCAGTCATTTCGCGATGGCTGAAGGACCTAACCATGAGTTTCTGACTCCAGTACTTCAACTACATCCTTTCCGAGTCTCTAGTTTCTCGTCCAACTTAGGTTTACGATTGACCAATCGAGGCTGTCAGTCAAGGAATATACCGACCAATCAAATTATTTATTCAGCCCGGACTTGAGCTTTCAAATACGACATTGGCCGCCATTTTTGATAACCTTTTTTTTGTTGGTTTGGCGACTTAAACGTCGCCAATCAAACATTTTTTGTTTCATAATGCTGGCCTTAAATTTTGTGAAATAACGCTATTAAAATCCGAAGCGGAACTTCCTGTTCATGGGCGGGGCCTAGGGAGTCAGTGGTCGGGACCAGCGATTGGTCAATTATCAAACTGCGCAATGGCCGCTTCCCCACTCCTTTTGAAGTTAAAATTAAGTTAGAGTAAATTGAAAAACTGAGCTTTCAGAAACCTATCCAGTAGACTTCATAATAAAATAAAAGACAAAGAAAGGATCGAACAAAGAAACTAGACACTTGAATTTTGAAAAAAAAACGATATCATTTCTTGTAAAAAGGGGAATTTGCTTTTTCACTTTCTTCATGACAGATGCGTAATAGATATTATCTTTTCTCTTCTATATGTATATTTGTATGTATGTTATTGTATATTTATGTATTGTACCCACGTTCTTGCTGCAAGAGTGATTGGTAGATTTTTCAATTGTTGAATTAAGGTAGAATTCAAAATATGTCGCACCACAGGCGCACCTAACGATGGCTTCCTGATACTTCAAACATCAATACAAACGCAAACTTAAATCCGAGCAAATAGCTTCTGATCTATTACAGATACTTGTGAGATACTTGTAAGATACACAGCCATGACAAATTTTGAGAAGGCTGTTGGCCGAGCAGTGGTACAAACTCACCACCAAGTGATCGAGAGAATCAGATGCAAAAACTAGATTTCGATGTTTAAATTGTACTTAAAGAGCGGGTTTGTTACATCAAGTGATCACTATCTTGAATAAACAGTTTCATGCCGCTGCTAAGATTATTATCTTGAATAAGCAAATTAATCGATATCATCATCGCAATTATCATGTATAAGCAAATCGTTATCATCACAAAGCCTTTCATATTTTATTTACCTAAGGTGAAAGGATCGCGTGTCATCGAAGATTCGGCCATCTTTGGGTGTCCATATTAAGTGGTAAATCTTAAATGTGAACGTGGAAAATTAAATAAGTGTTTGCATGAAGCTGACTGGTCGCCGACTCACTCCGCTTGCCATACCGACTGACTCCGACAAGGAACTTTGGCTTAGATATTAAACGGGGATATTTCCCAAAGTTTTTGGCCAGTAAAAGGTACATGTAACAAAGAAGTAGAACGGTTGGTTTGCTGCCTTAAACATAGAAGCTACAGCTTGAATAAGCTTAAGTTACGACATTTACATACCCAAACCAACAAAAATGTTTCTTATAAATGTCGCCGAATGTTGGAGTTCAAAGTCCCCCCCCCTCCCGGTCTCACAGACCCCGATTTAATCCCGATCTCGAAAATTTCAAAATCGGCGCGAAATCGGCTAGCTTCGGGAGAGTCGTAGTGCCTCCTGACTCAAATCGGCATCAATTCGGGATCAAAAATAAATCGGGACAAAAATTTCAACATGCGCAAGTTTTTCTCCCGATTTCGAAAATCGTGCCGAAATCGGCGCACCTCGGTGTACCTCGTACTAAGTCGTCGTTGTTCGTAGTAAGCAAATCGGCGTTATTCGTACCTACCTCGGCGATGAACCCCGAATAACGCCGAGTCACTACGAGTAACTCCCGATTCTCGCCGATGAACTACGACGCGATACGCGACTAGCAACCCGAGCTACACCGACCTACACCGAATAACTACGAACTGCTAAGATATCACCCCGTAGTACTACGAAGTACCCCGAATTCCGAGGAGTATAAAAAGGCGAATCAACTTTGAAACAATTCACGGGTTCGAGCCCTGGGCTGACCATATCAACTAACAAAACTAATTGTCTTTCGGATAAGACGTTAAACCGAGGCCCCGTGTGACGATGCTATCCATCGAGCACGTTAAAGAACCAGGCGGAGCTCTCAGCAGTTTCGTCCTGTATCCTTGCACTATCCTCCATAACAACAAACCGTCTTCTGAGGGCGTCGCTCATATGGGCATGTGCTACGGTAGCGACGATAAATAAATGGAAATACACACACAAACAATTCATTCAGTTCAAAACCTTTGAACGAGACGCTTCCCTATACTTCGATACAATGGGATCAAAAAGGGGGCGTTGAATATAGAGGTAACACAAGATAGCAATTATAACGTCGTCTGTTGTTGTTGGCATGTTGTCACTCTAATATCCATATCATAACTGATTTTTTTGCTGTTAAATCACGGAATTTATATACCCAGTGTACAAAATCGGGGCATAATCCTGAAAAAAAGATTTGAAAAGATTTAGTCGATCCGGATCTGTCGGCGTATGTCGCAGTAAATCTTTGTGCATCGTAGTCCATCGTAGTAAGAAATCGGGACAGACGGTCTAGATCGTACTGTTTCGTAGTAACTCGGCTCCTAAACTCGGGGTACTTCGGAACAAAATCGGGGCAAAAGCGTAGTAAATCGTATCGTATCGTAGTTTTTCGCAGCCCGTCGGGAACACACCGCATGTATGTCTAAAGTACGCCCCGTCCAAAGATGATCGGAGAAAAACGGCTCGAATTCGTGGTAAATCGGAGAAAATGCGTTCTCCCGAAGAACTACGATTATTTTGGAAATCGGGGTCTGTGAGACCGGGGGGGGGGGTTCACTTCTGGCCAAAATGAAGGATTCAATTCGTCAATTGATTCCTTAACCATTTCCTGTTCCATACCTGGTTTTTTACGTCCCTGTATTTTCATACTTGGGAAAACATTGTGGAAAAAGTGGAAATTGCTTGTTACAAGCAATTTCTACTTTTTCCACAATATTTTCCACCCTCCCGAATGATAATTCTTCATATAAAATCAACTTTAATTTGTCTTCTGCCAAGTCTTTGAATTTGGACCAGTCTAAAATTGTGTTAAACAATAAAGGGTTAATTAAAAGACACAATCACACGTGCACACAGAAAATAAAGGCGTATTTTTTTCTCTCTCTTTAGTTCGTTCAGACTCAGAGCGCAAGCTGAACTATTACAAAAGCACGTGAATCATTTACGCGATATTTTATGCTTGTCCCTTTCTTGTTCAATCTCTCGATTTTTACGTTCCTGAAATTTTACAATTAAGGATTGTAGGAAAAGAAGTAATTGCTCATTCTACTCTAATGAATGATTATTTTTTTTTATTAAATCCTATAGGGTTTTCGTCTGCAAAACCGGTCAAATTTAGTACGAAATAAAGTGCACTTTTGACCAAAACGGTTCACCATACTTTCTACAGGAAAATCTGAACCGGAAAGTTTTCAGTGAAAAAGATTCATCAAAATTTAAGAATAAATGAACGAAAAACCTTTGTCAAAAGTCGGTCGCTTGGAAAGTCAAGGGAAAATTAAATAGATCAATATTTAACCTTACTGTTTTATATTGAAATTTCGCAGAGAAAAGAAATTTACCACTATTTTCAATCGATGTATACTTTATTTACTTCTAGAAGAAAACTATTGCTTCCACAAAAAGTACGATCCCGGCAGGATTCGAACCTGCAATCTCCTGATCCGTAGTCAGGCGCCTTATCCATTGGGCCACGGGACCTATTACATACCCGTCGTTTCCGATATAAAATGTTTTGGAACTTGTAGATATGTTCCTGTACCAACTTATCCATAAACCTTTACTATGGTGGCATACAACTGCCACGCCATCGTGGTAAAAATACCGATTATGTTTTATTTTCATAGAAAATATTGTTTTGCCAGGATACCAGCTAGGTACATTAACGTAAATTTTGTCGCGGTTGTATTTTAGAACTGCACCCGCCTAACAGATAAATTTATATAAAAAAAACATGGCGAGCATCAGTGTTTATTCATAATAATTTTATTTTATCAAGATAGTAGATAGATTAAGTTTAGATGGGTTTTGTCACTTTAGTGCTCTTTAAATGCCACAACTTATTAGATGATTTCCCACGAAAAGAATTGCGGATATCTAAACCTTTTCATGATACTTGTAACTGTTTAGCATGATCGGCCATCTTGACAAATGAAATTATCACGAAAAGTAGCACGATATTTGTCTCTCTTTTTTTTTTTTTTTTTTTTCGCGCTTTTAACTGGTAAATGGTAGCAGATCCAGAAAACTAGCGTGTAAAATCCACGTTAACTTAATTATCATGAATCTTAAAAATAAAAAAATACATGTAATTAAAAAGTCATATTTTTTAGTGAATTATCTTTAAGGTATTGACTGTCCAAGATCACCAACCCGACGAAATTCATAGTAATACCTTGTACCTCCATTAGAAAAACAAATATCATGAAAGAAAGAATTATCAATGAAAACTTCTACAAAAAAATGGAACCAGCCATATTTCGTGTTTATTATTTTGTAAGTGATGGCAGTTCTAGGTCACCATAGTACATTTAACCCACGGAGTAAACAACTCATTCTCATCGCGATGTCCGTACATGCATGTGAATAACATAGGCATGCGTTCATATTTCAGCGTAACATAGTTCCATCACAGTAAACTTTTAAGTATCGAACGTCACGCAAAAACCGCATCTCTAGGGGCTCCGTTTAAAAATGTTTTACAGGAGGTATGATCCAGCAGATGTCAGTTAGAAACCGAACTTCCAGAAATGTAGCCAGGTTAGTTTTGTCTATCAATAACCGAGCGTTTCGATTGGCTGAATTTCAATGAACATAATTTTGAACACGCAACAATTTTGTATGGTTGCACTCAAAGTAGATCAATGAAGTTTAAAAAAAAACACTAGCAAAATAGTTGCTTCGTTTGGTTAAATGGCCTTGAATTATAAGAAATTAATAGTTTTTTTTAATTTCATTTATTCATTTCACACAGGTATAATCCTATGAAATTGCTTCTATTGGTTCTCAACGGAGCGGTCCTATTTTCATCGGGCCCAATCCTTAAAATGTGTGTAACAATCCTGATAAGTTTCATCAGGACTGAGAGAATATTCACGATCACAAACAGTAAACTCTGAAATAATTGATGATCCATGACGGTTGGAGAACGACAGACATTCAAGCACCTGAAAAAAAATGACACTGAGTACGTTTTTTAGTGTGATTAAAAAGTAACCTTATTTCCTCTAATGGAAGATCAAATGACTTCACATCAAACGACCTCCTTCACGACAAGTCTACTGACTTATCTAAGGTTATTAAAGGTACGTAAAAACAAATAAAAAAGCGGAAGCAAATCAATGGCTAGTGTAAGTACAGTTTCAAAAAAGGGGGCTATGTGGAATTGTTTTGTTTTAGAAATGAGTTTCTTGGACTAAACCCTTTGCTGTACATTCCCTATTTTTTACGTCGCTGTGATTTATACTTCAGAAAATATTGTTAAAAAGAAGTTTCTTCTCCTCTCACAATATTTCTACTACAAAGGGTGGTTTCATTACAAACTGCACTAACTTTTCATTGCCAACTGCAATGTCTATCAAATTGGACCAGCCTTAAATTTCCAAAAAGTGGGAACAGGTTAACGTTTAAACCCGAATAGGCTGGAAAGTTAGCCAACATTACGCAATGTTTATTATAATATACAGATTGCTAATGAATACCAATTTCAGTTGCTAAGATACTTTAACAAACTAATAGACCACTTTAGAGACCACTTCAATCCTT
The DNA here is from genome assembly GCA_946902895.1 of Fragum fragum. Taxonomy (NCBI): domain Eukaryota; kingdom Metazoa; phylum Mollusca; class Bivalvia; order Cardiida; family Cardiidae; genus Fragum; species Fragum fragum. The sequence goes on along the minus strand of OX336372.1, from coordinate 50,537,614 downwards.
TCTATCCTGGTCGACTTCTACATCCGTGAAGCGAAAAGGGACCTTTTGAAAATTTCAGAAAAATAACTTGAGCCCCTTCCCCCCTCAAGCGTCTTCCAGATCGTGAGTTCGAGCCCTGGACTGACTAGCCTCACAAACAAATTGTATTTGACCCTTTCTTAATCCCTGTTTTACGTCCCTGTGATTTCTTAATTGAGAAAACATTGTAGATAAGAAGAAATTGCTTGTAACAAGCAAGTACTTTTTCCACAATATTTTCTAACCTACTGAAAGGTAATTTTTCAAATTAAATCCACTTTGAATTTCCGTCAAAAACCTTTGAATTTGGAAAGATCTAAAATTTTGAAAAAACAGGAAAAGGTTAAATGAGACGTTAAATCGAAGTCCCGTGTGACGGTGTTCTACACCAAGCATGTTAAAGAACCAAGAAGGGGTGCGAGTAGGTTCGTCCTGTATCCTTGTAAAACTAGCAACTAACCGTCTTCTGGGGACGTAGCTCAAATGGACTACTGCTACGGTAGCGACGACATACATGCAGAAAATAAGATGATCGCGATATTCCTTCACTCGTACGGATGTCATTTAATGGGCCATAAGTCCACCAACCCCACTTAGACATTTCGCAGCTAAAACAAATTACGTGACGCATTGCAAGTATCACAAGTGATGGGATTCTAAAAGTCTCAGACACTTTCTTATAACGTGGTCAGCTTTTCAATCAATCAATGTGATAAACTGTGATACCTAATCACAGTATTGCGGTGTGTGTGTGTGTGTGTGTGTGTGTGTGTGTGTGTGTGTGTGTGTGTGTGTGTGTGTGTGTGTGTGTGTGTGTGTGTGTGTGTGTGTGTGTGTGTGTGTGTGTGTGTGTGTGTGTGTGTGTGTCTGTGTGTGTGTGTGTGTGTGTGTGTGTGTGTGTGTGTGTGTGTGTGTCTGTGTGTGTGTGCATTTAATCAATGAATGGAGTGTCTACTTAACAATAGATTCTAAAAGAAATTAAGAAGCATTTTCCAATAGTTTAGTTTTTATTTTCGTCTATCAAAATCGGGCGTTCTGGTTGGTCGAAAAAGATATTCCTATCTCCATGAAAAAAAAATGAGCACGCAGTTATTATGTATGCTCCCGCAAAACATAGTTCCATACAAAAAAGTATCAAATTTGTTAAGTTTTTGCTTTTTTCGCTCAATGCTATAAGAAATGAAGAGAGTATTTTTCGTCTTGGTTTCATGAATGTATGAACCGAAAAGCCTAATCATACATATGTAGGAATATGCGAAACCGCTTCGCGTATTCATGCAGTGTGGTTAGGTTTTTCGGTTCATACCACCGTGAATACAAAGCATATTCTCTTCATCTCTTAACCCTTTCCTGTTTTCTAAAATTTTAGACCTGTCCAAATTCAAAGATTTTGCAGAAGAAAATTCAGAGTGCATTTGATTTGAAAAAGTACCATGTAGTAGGGTAGAAAATATTGTGGAAAAAGAAGGAATTGCTTGTTACAAGCAATTTCTTCATTTTCTACAATGTTTTCTCAATTATAAAATCACAGGGACGTAAAAACCAGGTATTGAACGGTAAAGGGTTAAACAATTTTAGAAATGTTTGTTTTGTGTCCATTTCAATGGTTATACCACGTTTAGCAATAAATCAACATAAGCTTTTTTATTTTAACTGATCGGATTGTCAATACAACTCAGAGTTTGGTCAAAAGTTTCGATAAGGGGTAAAAGTCATTTAGTTGGAACCATTGCATAACTCATTTAGTTGGAACCAATGCATATATCATCACAATGGGAGGTGGTTAACCACCAGTTACAAGTCTGGTTACAAAAATAGTGTATTGGTGACCAGTGGCCAGTCATAAGTATCGGCTACCTGTCGCTAGACAGACCATTGTCCGGGCGCTGATTGCATCCGGGCTCCATTCAATTTTTAGTTCAACCAATTTGCGACAATTTGATTGCGTCACCTTTTGCAATCATGCTAATGTCAATAAAACATTGTTAATTGACATCATTTTGTTACCGATATCTATTTTTCGTTAAATATTGAAGTAGTTAGAGACTATGTGATAATCTTTTTGTTACATACGCTCAAGGAAAGAGAAATTATTTCTCGATCCTACCTTTTTGATGATTAACTGGCCGACAAAAGAAAAGATATTGGTTAAAATTGAAATGATTTTTTCTCCCACCAATGGGTAGATAATCGTAAATGAGCAGCTGGAGGCTCGGATGTAGTAGTACATGTAGCAGTGGTGTGAGAAAAAAAGGGATCCATGGTAAGGTGCTCTAGCCGCCAAGATATGAGTGAAATACTTATAAATCTCAATAGATTTTATACGATACAAATGAAATCACATGAAAGTCCCAGTAACAGTTTCGAAAGAAATATGGCTCTAAAGACCTGCCTTAATCAACAAACTTTGATAAAAATATATCAAAAAGTTTTTTTTGTTTTTTTTTTTTTTTAATTTTAAAATGAAAAATACCAATGATAGACAAAAGAGCATAAGGTGTTCGTATTTAAAACGGGAAAAGGTATGCCAGTCAGATAAATAAGACTTTGGAGAGTACATTTTTTTTGTCACAAGCAATTTCTCCTTTTCCCACATTTTTCTATTAACATATTTTAGGGTTTCAGAATGTGGTATTATGTGGCAATGGGTAAATTATTCATTTAATAATTCATCTTTTCTTTTATTTATTTATTGGTTTGTTTATTCATTTATTTACCTACTTATTTATTTATCTATTTGTTTAATCAGTCATTTATTCATTTTTGTTTTGGTTTAAGCTATAAGTATTTGAGCTTGTATCTGTGTCATTCCCAGATAACTGACCAATCGTTGGCCCCGCCCACTTAATCCGCTTGCCCCGCGATTTGACTCCAGCAGGTAGTTCCGTTTTTATCTTAAACGGCATTTTTTTGAAAAAATGCATGACCAGTAACATGTAGCAAAAAGTTGGCTGGCGACCTAAACGTTGTAACTGCAGCTAAGCTATAGTTACGATGTTTACGTCGCCAAACTAACAAAATAGCTTTACGTAAATGGCGACCAATGTCGACGTTCAAATTTCACTCCAGGTCTAAATAAATGATTTGATTGGTCGATTTGCGTTTGATTGACAGCCACAATAGGTCGATTTCAAGTTTGCTTAGACTTTGAGCAGGCTGGACGGCCACTTTAGTCATTTGAATTTTCGATAATCGCCCAAAGTAGTTTTGAGTCAGTATCGATCTACTGAGCTCATCCTAAAGATCCAGATCAGTCTGTGCGATTGCACAGTCTGATCTGGATCTTCAGTTTTCGCATTTGCTTTGAACTCAACGCTAAAAATGGTATCTCTGACTGTCTTGGTGGCCGGATGGTATATGTGCTTGTCTCGTGATCCGAAGGTCACGGGTACGAGCCCCCTCCCGTCACCAGTGTGTTTTCAAGGGCAAAACACATTATAGCTAGCACGAATTTACGGGTACCTAATTGTAAAATTAGGTACCAGTGAGCTTAAACCACTGCATCTCTTTCGGTGACGTGAAAAAATCTGTATTGTGAGTATCCGAGAGAAACTCTATAAACTTAAAACTTTTGTCGCATTCGGAATTAAATAAATTAGTATAAACTAAAAAGGTATATTTTTCGCAAGTACAACAATTTCGACCCTGTCAGTCTGACCAAATTCCACAGGTTGACTTCCTTGAAGCTATTCTTTGGATACAACCGATTCATATTTTTAAATTCTTAACTTTTGATATCTGTATGGCCCGACCTCATATATATATTTCTTGTATTCGATATTCAAATTATCCATATTGGTTTGATGGGATACATTCTTCATTCTTTCATTTCTTCCTAACATTCCACCTATCTTCCTTTCTTCAATACTTTCTTTCCTTCCTTCATACATTATAACATATATTCATACATTCATTTATTAATGCGTTCATTCATTTATTTATCTATTTGCTTTCGTTTTTTCGTCAATTTTCTTTTGTCCATTTCCCGAATTCTGATCCATTGCTGACTTGTGAACTTTAACTGCCCGTAACCTTTCGATGTCCCGCGAAAAACATCGTGTCTGCTCGGGAAAACCGTTTTACAAACATGATAATTAACATTTCTTATAATGGGAAAATATTGTCAAAAAATAGTATTTATGAGAAAACCTGTGTTCGTGGACATTTCGGGGCGGTAGACAAATCACAGGCTATGATATTACACTTGTCCAGTTGTCCGACACTAAACACATTAAATCTTTACCATTCGACAAGACATTATACAAGTCCAAAATGCAATTCTCAAGTAAATGTGAATTTGAAAATCAAATATTATTATCATGCTCTATAACGTATATGAGTTTAACCCATTCCCACACAGAAAATTTTAAACTGGTCCAAATTGAAAGCAGCTGCAGACGGTTATTTCAAGTTTATTGAATTTTAATTTTGTTCGGCTTTTGGGATAGAAAACATTGTTGACAATGAAGAAATTGCTTGATACAAGCAATTTCTTCATTTTCCACAATGTTTTCCTAAGCTTCTTTCTTGAGGGGCGTAAAAAGGAGGGCTTGTGTGGGAATGGGTTAAGGATGGCCCAAATTCAAAAAAGTCATAGACAATAATTTTTATTTGAAGACATTTTAAAAGCACCTGTATTTTCTTTTTTCCTTTTCATAATCTTATCAAAAAACGTTTATTTTGAGGGTCGTAAAAACGGGTTTGTGTGCGAAGGGGTTGGTCTACTTCGCAATAAATAATTTTTAAACCAAATTTTGGCAGCGAATAACCAATTATTTGTACAATTTTGTTTACAAATCTTTTGATTCTTTACCCTAAAGTGCTTGTACTCGCCACCATGAAAAATTGTATACAGGAATGCATTTTTGAGGATCATTTCTGATCTTGCTTTGTAAAATACGATTGATTTTAGTATCGTATTGACATATAAAGGGATGAAAAGAGCATTTTGTTGTTATTTTGATGGGGCGCGAAACAATAAACCTAATCACACTGTATGAAGCTTCCAAGAAAATTCGTACATATAAACACAATGATAACAATTAAAACAAACAATATTCTCTTCATTTCTAAGCATCAAGATATAACTCTTAACCCTTTCCTGTACAAACACAGGAATTAACGTTGCTGTTATCTTTTATTTGAGAAAACATTGTGGAAAAAGAAGAAATTGCTTGTAACAAGCAATTTCTTCATTTTCCACAATGTTTTCTATCCTATTGAATGGCAGTTATTCAAATTAAATCCACTTAAAATATCGTCTTCAAAATCTCTGAATTTGGACAGGTCTAAAATTTCCAAAAACGGGAAAGGGTCAAAATGATCAAACAATCTCTACCACCAGTTGACAAATGATTAGACTGCTCCAAATTCAAACACGAAACAAACGTCAATCTCAAATTTGAAGAATTTTGGAAAAAATCCTACCTTCCTAGTTAAAAAACAGTGTGAAAAATGAAAGCCAATTTTTTTCATTCTCCAAAATGTTTTCCAAATCTGTTTTCTTTTGGGGCATAAAAAAGCCGGGTTGTGTGGAAATGTGTGGAAACTGGATAAGTGAATATATACTAGTTTAGGTAGTTTTAATGAAACTACTTCGTGCGCTGGCGAAGAAAATAAGTTCGATTTTATATTGTCCTCTAAAAATCATTTGAATTCGAACAGATCTAAAATTTTGCAAAACAGGAAAGGGGTTAAATGAGTTGTAAAACTTAAACATCTAGCCTGCACCACATGTGCGTATGGACTCAAGTCGGTCTCTGCCAGGTAAGGCATTATCGCCGCCTGCTTATATACGACTAAACCAAACCAAACCAAACGGTTTGATTATTACATGATTTTTCACAACAATAAATATGTTTCATTTCGAGATTTTCAAATGTAATCTGATTTAGTTAGGACTAAACGAGTGATTGAACCCATTACCTGGAACATAATTATAGACTCGTAAAAATTCAAAAAGTTGTAAACGACAATTTTCATTTAATAAATTTTAAATAAAATGTTATATTCTGTATAGAAAACATCGTGAATTATGAAGAAATTGCTTGTTACAAGCGATTTCTTCATCATCCGCAATGAGTTCAAAAGCGTTTTTTCTTTCGGGGTTGGGGTGTGAAAAAGCTAGATTGTTTGGAAATGGGCTTATATTCAAGCCTCTAAAGCTTGTCCGACCATGCACAACTCGTATATCGTGCAAATGCCGTAACTACAGTTTTAATCAAGCTGTAGTTACATCACTCTGTGCGCCCAAGGAAGGTATGGTTAATATTTTCCGTGCAGAAGGCAGAGGGTCACTCTTGGTCAAATGCATCACAAATCGTATTTCGTCTTGACAGGTTAGCGTTTTGCCGGACATTACAAATGTTTTCTGTTCAAGTACAGGTGATTTAGGACCATTGTAATAATCGACTGACCATTAAATGGACAGCCTACAAAAATACTTGAAATGAATCCAGGGTCATTTTCCTTTGTACTGCAGGTTCAAGATTTTTCGAAATGACCTTCTTCCTTTTGTATATATTGTCGATCTTGCTAGGGCCACCACCTCTATTAAACGGCCACATCCAGTAAGCAAGCACAATCGAAATCTCATTTTCAAAATCAAAAACCCTCATTAAGTAGTGGTCGTTTATGATTAAAGTATGCCATACCTAAATCGAATGTTTTTGAACTCATTAGAATCGTCTCAGTGAGACGATTTCTAATGAGTTCCAACAGCAAAGAATTTAGCGAGAATTCTGTAATGACATATGTATGTAATCGACTAAATTGGAACCATGCATATATTTCACAAAAATGTGCTTTAACCCTTTCTCGTTTCTTGAAATTTTAGACTGGCCCAAATTGAAAGAGGTTGCAGACTACAATGAAAACTGGATGCAATTTGAATTGAAACAATCCTATGTGGTAGAAAATATTGTGGGATAAGGAGAAATTGCTTGTTACAAGCAATTTCTCCTTTTTCCACAATGTTTTCTCATGTATGATATCACAACAACGTAAAAATTCCGGGTTTAAACAGGAAAGGGTTAAGTGATCATTCTCTTAACAAATTCCGAGACGGCAAAAATTTTAGACTGGTCCAAATTGAAAGGGGTTGCAGACGACAATTTAAAGTTTATGGAATTTCAGATTTTTTCCACTTACTTTGTAGAAAATATTGTGGAAAATGAAGAAATTGCTCGTATCAAGCAATTTCTTCATTTTACACAATGTTTTCCCAAATGTTTTTCTTTATGGGCGACCAAAAGCGTCACTGTGTGGGGAATGGGTTAAGCTACCACATGTTGGTCGTCGCGTGAGTGTGGTCACTTTATACAAATTCTACTATTCCTATGCTGGTCAAATTAATTTCCCTGAGTACTGATTCAAGTATAATGGACCCATTCGAAAGTTCCACAAATCAAATATTTTCATGCAGTCTGTTTACCGTGCCTGCTTGTCAGTTTGCCTCACTTGAAAAAGATTCGAAGACTGGTTATTTGGTTGGAGCTCGCGATTGTTCAATTTAAGCCATTACCATACGCTAAATTTTTGACTGGTCTAAATTTAAAGAAAATGGAGCCGAAAAATTTTAGTTGATGAAGTTGTAAAGAAAAGTCTTTCGAGGAATAAAACATTGTAGATAATGAAGAAATTGTTTGAACTAAACACTTTTTTTTTTCATTTACCACAATGTCTTCCAAACCATTTTCTTGAACGGCGTAAAAATGCAGAATTGTGTTGGAATTGGTTAAGGGTCGATGGCCCCGATAACTGGCCCTCAAGAATTGATTGAATGGGGTTTTACGCCGCTTTCAACAATCTTTCAGTTATATCGCGGCGGCTAGAGCACCTAACAATGGAATCCTGGTATTTCCCACACCAGTACTACCATTATGTCCTTTCCTAGCCTCCAGCTGCTATCCCACATAGGTCTACGATTATCGACCCATTGGTGAGAGACAAATAGTCGGAAAGGATGAGTGCCGCCGTCGGGGATCGAACCCGGGACCTCTAGATTGACAGTCCGACGCGCTACCAACTGCGCTATGACGGCGGCCCTGGCCCTCAAGAAGGCAGTTCGATTGAAATAGCAAACGACATTAGTTTGCAAAATATTTCCAGTGGCATAAAACAATAAGCGAAACCTTGGTTTCAGATCTAAAGGTCACAAGTACTTTGAAAAGCCGTAGTTAGGACATTTAAGTCGCCAAAGAAACAAAAAATGCTTGATACAAATGACACGGAGGGCATCATTCACTTCTGGTTTAGATAATTATTTGATTGGTCAATCCAGCGATCCGACAATTTTTGGAAATCTCTGCATGTTCATTTATTAAGGACAGCGATGATCTTTACCTGCCGTTTAAAAAATCAACCCACATTGACCTGTGCTGTAATAATTTTCAAAATACTTGAAATTCTGGATTGGTATCTTTTTGCATGACCCGCCTCAAATATTCCACGCGATTGTCCCAAACTAGGTCAGTCCGTCAATCACATCAATAATTTTGAAAGGTGAGTAATTAGTTATTAATATCTCATTTACGGTTTAACAATGATAAATTATAACTAATGAGTGTCTTTGGCTTCGGTATCATTTGGTAGAAAATGTGTCCTGTCCCAAGGGTGTCTAGTGATAGGTATTCTAGCCTACCAATTAACCCTATCCCATTTTTGTTTTTAGCTAGCAAAGCGTCAGTTTTGATAGCTTAAAATAACAGACAAAATTTTGAGGTCTTCTCAAAGTTCAAACGAGTGCAAACTGCCACTGGAGGCTTAAGCACTGTATCCACTGAATATCTACGCCAAAAAAGTAGTTCTTGTGTATACTCGAGCAAATTGTGTTCAAAATGACTGGCCCAATGAATTAACTTTATCCAAATTGTAAGGAACACATTCAAAGCATGCTATACACCCCATTCCCATTATATCCCACTTTTTAAGAATCTCCAAAAAAGAGATTTGGAAAACATCGTGGACAATGAAGAAATTGCTTGTAACAAGCAATTTCTTTAGTGTCCGCAATGTTTTCTCCCCTACAAATGGCAAAGCAGATTACATAACAAAACACTGCTTTGCTAACTTACAGTACTTTCAGTACTTTGATTTGAAATCTTAGGTTGGTCCAACAAACTGAATTAAAATTCGAAAAATATCTAGATTTTTTTTTAAAGATTGGCACATTTACTTTTTATACCCTTAGGACCATTTTCGACAAGTTGTTACGATTAACAATTGCGAAATAAGCACTGGCCAGGCTTTCACGCAATGTTTGAGCAATAAACCAAATTGCTTAGGGGTCTTGGAGACCGTTTATTTTTTCTCTAAGGGTAATTTTATGGCACGACATCTCTTGTCATGTCAAATTAACGCAATAAAACAGATCTGATCTCGTTAGAAACATATTATGTGAAGAGAAAGAAAAACACTGTCAATAGGGACAAATTACAACATACTGATAGTCATTTGCGATTACATACAGGATAAATGTTTGCTTCGGTGTAAGATAGATTTAACTTTCACTGAGTGAACAACTAAAGCTATATTTTCACTAGTGGTGGAGCCACAAACAGTCCTGGCTTAAAAGAGACAAGCAGGTAGTGTAGACTAAGATCAGACTACACGCATGTGCAGGCTAATCTTTGTCTATACCTCCTGCCAAAACAGGAATATTCCGAGTTTAGTATGACAAGGGTTAAAGAAACGCGATGTTTAAGAAAATGAACTATTGATAATATCTTTCTTCTCAAAAGCGCTCGAAAAGGTCGTTGATGTTCAAATAGAAAAACGCATGAATGAACATAATCTGAATTTGTTGTACCAGTCTGCTTATAGAATATTTCACTCGACGGAAAAAGCTTTACTTAAAATATAATGATATTCTAAAGTCACCAGGTATGATTTGTATCACAATCCTTGTATTACTGGATCTGGCGGCGACGTTCGATAGAAATGACAACGACATTCTCCGTCGTCGCTAAGATAAGCATTCAAAAACTTTGGGAAACCGCACGATTGGACCCCCGTATGTCATGTTCACAAAACCAGGCGCTTCGATCTGCAGAAGTCACGATCTTAACCATCTTTCCTATGCAAATGATTCTCAGCTTTATCTTCCTTTTAAACGGTTCGAATTCATTTTACACAATGATTTCGAAAAAATTTTCTTGTGGGCGTCTAAAAGCGTCATTTAGTTGAAATGGGTTAACTTTAACTTTTGAAGCTCTAAATGGACAATATCCAGGATACATCGTATCTCTTTTATAGAGTTACTTGATAAATCGTGAACTTAGATCCGGATCGAACCGTATAAGGCATAGAGATCGCAGTTCAATGGCCGTGGCTCCATTTCTATAGAATTCTCTGCCATCCGCGATAAGATATTCACCGATGATTAGATCTTTAAACTTATATATTTTTACAGATTTAAGACACTTGGCCAATTTCTAACTGAATCCTTATGCGTCCTTTATAAGACTGATATCTTATCCAATGAATATTATCATATAAAGTGCTTCTTAGCTAGCAAAACCCCCCTAATGAGTCAAGATGTTTCATGTTTTACTTGTTTACTTGTTTCGTATTCTGTGACCATGTAAATCTAATTTCAAATTGCTTCCGTAAAGCGCTTTTGAACGTACTCTTGTGTAGTAAATCGCTATATAAATGAGGTATTAAATAATTATAATAATAATAATAAATCTTTAGAATATCTTTCTCAAAATGCAGAAAACCTAGAATATTGACATCTCGTATGCAGGATCTCCTCTGAATCTCTTTCGAGTTGATTACACTGAATTTGGAATTTTCTACGAGGTGAAATTATACTTTCTACAACACTCCCTATATTATATAGAAACAAAGAAGGAAATATTTTAAAACATTTTGATAAACTATGAGGCCTGGGTTTTTGGACATCACCTGGTGGCATTCTATGAATGGTGTTCAAACAATGTCCTTTTTTTGAACATTCGTAATTAGTTGATCGGTTGATTGAGTATTGCCAGTAGCGCTATTGCTTAAACATCTTCTAATCTTCCCAGATACATTTTTTTCTAAACGTGACGTTAAATAAGCGTAAGCCCGATGTCAAAAAAACAAAGATTTGTTTTCAAGTAATAAAGCAGAACTTCATTTTAATCACACAAGTTTCCTTATTGTCCATAAACTTATTGGAACATTTCAGAAACAACAACGCAGATTTTAACCAAATTGTACAGAATTAGCGCTCAATTTTCTCGTACAGCTCGTACAGTATTAAGTTAAATCATTACACATTTTCTACTCGGAGAGTATCTAATGGATTTATCCATTCTTAGGTAAGCAAATTAGAAATGCTTGACGCTTCATTACTTAAAGCCTTCGATATGTTTGTGAGCTTCGTATATTTTAAAAAACTTTAAAAGAAAAACGAAAAACTTTTCACTCTCTAAATAAGCATCTTGCTGGGCAAGAAAGAACTTTATCACAGAAAAGTCGATTTAGTTTATTGCTATGGCAGCGATAAAACTTGATTCGATCGGTTTCTAACAGTACAACCGAAAATTGCCTATTTTCTCTGACAAATCACTTACAAGTAACAAATTGCTGCGATAGATAAATTTCTACAATAGAAACAGCTATTTTATTTCTTCTATCATGGTCTGTACGCCAAGAAAAGAATCAAATACCGAACCATAGTAACACGTAACAATTTCCTGTATAGCTTGAATTTATTGACATGACTTAACCTTTATGCAATGAATAAATTAGCTATGAATAAATTTTATCTCGACAAAAGTCATGCTTTTACGAGTTATTTCATCCATACCCGGAGAAATTCAATGTACATTTTAAAAATCTAATGTTTGTATATCAATCTAATTCCTCAACAAGTCGAGCAGCCTGAGGTAGTCAACAGGGGTTCGAAATTGCCAAGAAACCATAATTGATTGATTGTTCAAACTTATTTTTATTTTAAATCAAGTGCGTGTTAGAGAAATTGCATCTGCACGATTCCACAGAGATAAAATGTATCTGTCAGCGGATATATAGTTAAAATAGTATCATCAGTGACCATGTTCATATCTTCCAATAACAGCAGAATCGAATTTGGAGTACAACGGTACAGTATCAAGAATACATGAAGAAACAAAAGATCGACGAAGCTGTTTTATGAACAGTGTCGAGTACTAATTAGCTTGTTATTCTCTGACGTTTTAAAGTAAAATAATTAAAAAGAAGACGTATAAAATCAAACACAAAAAGAAAAGATCGCTCTCGCCTCGAACTCCCGGGTTAAAGTGCAGTGGATCTTCGCTCTTTCACATCCGTAGATATTTCGGTTTATGAATTCGGCATTTAACAAATATTTAAATGTTATTTTCGACTAGCGGAATAAAACAAAAAAAACCGAAGACAATAACGCAAGCGCGAAAGTATGCAAATAGAAGTCACGGTCCGTCAGGTCAATAAAATCTTTCTATACAATCACTCAGGGTTTTTTTTTTTGGGGGGGGTGGTTTTTTTTGTTTTGTTTTGTTTTGTTTTTTAACATGTAGAAAAACGGTGAAATAAAGGAAGGAAGACCCTGCAACAGACTTTTTTTTTCTTCGTTTTCAACGCTTTTGTCTCAAAACATGGAGAAGGGTACTCTGGCTTAGTAAATGCTGCGGCTTTATCTAAAATCTGTTTTCGACATTTTGTTTCGGTTCATTGACGAAAAGTAGCCAAATAAAGAAGCAGATACTCTTTTTCTACCTCTGTTTTCAGGATGAAATGTTCAAGTGCCGATCAAGCCCAGATTCTGGTGGAGTTTTATTTTTGTTTGATTGATAGGCTGTTTTATTATGTTTTTTGTTTGTTTGTTTGATTTTTTCTTGCTTTGTTTCGTGAGGGTGTGTTATACTAAAAAAGAATTCTAAAATGTAAATCATTTTAAAAGATGGGGCTACTAGAAGGTAATTGAAGACAGGTTTGTTTGTTTGTTTTTTGTATCTCACATTACTTTTCAAGGTTTCTTTATCAATTTTTAGATATTGTTTTGCAAATTGTCAAATATCAACACGCATTTACCTATTTTTACCCCTAAGATGTATCAAAAATGACTTCTTCGAAAACAAATGATGTATTTTTTTTTAACATCTGCGATTAATTTGAAGAATTGGTTGACCCTGTCCATTTACTTCACTACCAAAGCCCGCTGACTCCGAAAAGAAGTTCCCTTTCGATATTAAACGTCGTTATTTTGAAGATGTTCTGGCCAAAAGAAAAATGGTCGGTTGGCGGCATAAACTTCGTAACTTCAGCTTGAATAAGCCGCAGTTACGAACTTTATAACGTTTACGTCGCCAAACCATCATAACTGTTTCACAAAAACGTCTGCCAATTGCGGAGTTCAAAGTTCGCTTCCGCTTTAAATGAATGATGTGATTTGATCGACAGCTGCAGTACGTCAATGAAAGGGTTTTTATTATAAAGATGCAAAAAGGTCCTCTAACGTATGCCGTAGACGATCGTAAAACAAAGGAAATTGTTAAAATTCGTGTGAATTTCAATTGTATACAATGAGATTTGTAATGAGAATTATTAGCTTGCAGGTGTTTTCAACCTTTTCTTACAAACATCATTTTGAAATCCAACAACACCATTTAAAATCGAAGTGAAATTCCTGTCGGTGCTCAGTGGGCGTGGCCAGCGAAGTCAGTGACCAATCGATCAATTGACCAATCGCTGACCCCGTCCACTTACTCCGTTGGCCCCTAAAGGAAGTTTCGATTCATATTTGTCCCATTCCCACTCAGTGCCGCTTTTAGACGCCCCCAAGGGAAAAAGCTGTTGAAAACATTGTGGAAAATGAATGAATTGCTTGTTACAAGCAATTCATTCATTTTCCACAATGTTTTCTACCCAGAGAGTTGAAAATACCCCAAAATTGTCATCTGCAACGTCTTTCAATTTGGGCCATCTGGTAATTTGGTAAACGGTATCGTTTCGTAAAATACATGGCAAATGGCATTTAACAAAAAAGTAGAATAGTTGGTTGGCGACTTAAAAGTCGTAACTTCAACTTGAAAAAGTTGAAGTTACGACATTTATGTCGCCTCTCCAACAAAATGTTTCAATAAAATGGCGGGCAATGTCGAAGTTCAACGTTAATTTCCAGTATAAATGAATGATTTCATTGGTCGACTGATTATTTGATTGACAGCCGATATCGGTCAATTAATGTCTCTTTCGACTAGTAACCTTGAACTTCCCCGGGTAACGACTAACCGTCTTCTTTTGGCGTCGCTCATATGTGCAAACGCTACGGTAGCGACGAAAGATGAAAAGGGAATATTACAACAGTGTGTTTTTCTATTTATTGTTATCGTGGTCGAGAATCGTGTGTAGGTATTGTTTATTGGATGAGACCGCAGGTCTCATGCAATATAAAAATACCTACACACGATTCGAGAACACGATAACAACACATAGAAAAAACACACTTTTGTAATATTCCTTTTATTATATACCTTTAGGACATGGCATTAAGAAAATTCTCGTTAATGATTTAGAAATAACGAACTCTCCGGAAAAAAAAACTCGAACGTCAATACACAAAAAAATAGTCCGCGTTTTACGGTACTCGACGAATACGGTTTTTTGGTACACGCCGAATACAAGTTTTTTTTCGGTTGAGTTGTATTAGATAGCCAGATTTTAATCCATATCTTTTATAGGTATATGATAAAAATGAATGTACACACATCATACAAAACATGTCTGTTTCCTTAGTTCAGAGACCAATTATCATTTTGGCCAGTTCACGATAACCCACTCTCAACTAACCTTAACACATGGCCAGTAGCCATTACTTTTTAATGACTTTTTGTTGTAACACAAATTAAGCAACATGTTAGTCAGATATATGGTGCCCTGGTCGTTGAAATCACTCCACAAGCTTTCGTTTTCGACTTGCTTCGTTGTGAAATTAGATTCTCTATTGTGATTGTTGTTGGCTTTTTTATTCATTTGTTATTTTGTTTGTTATTTTACATGTTTGTTTGCTTGTTTGTTTGCTTGTTTGTTTGCTTGTTTGGTTGCTTTACTTAATGATATAAGGTTTCATTAAGTACTTAGATTATATACTAAAATGCAACGAAAACGCAACACCCCTAAAACTGATGTAAGTATGTACATGGTCTGTGTTAAACAATTTATTGTTTCAATTTTCTCTTTTATAAATTGTATTTAAACCTACAAAATTTTAGTTTTGTGTCGTCTATCACAACTTCTGCATTCTGATTTGCTGAAAAATGTATTCCCCTGTATAAAAATATTTTCAGTAGTATTGAACTTTTTCGTACACTGGCACCACAAAAAGTAGTTCCGCAAAAAACTGGCCCAAACTGGTAAACATTTTGCTGTTTTGATATTTTACATTAATTCTTAAGAACGAAGAAATCTTTTTAGTTGATTTTTGTTGTTATTGTGGAGCTGGTGTACAACGGGTAACTCTTTTAGGTTTGGAAGAATACAATTTAAGTATGCGACTTTTCGGTTTATTCATTTATTTTTAAGTTTTTTGGGGTTGTTGTTTTTCTCCGAATCAATTACGATTTCAGAAGCTGTTCTTGCATTACTGTTCTGTAAAATAATTTATCATTTCGAGTCCTAATGTATCAATATTATTCAAGTCTTTCGCGTAAATAAATTCTCCGAGATGAATTTCGTAGTGATGCGTTTTTGTTGCGTGTGAGTATATAACAAATTGTCGATTTCTCGATTTGCGAGATTAGACCTAATCATAATGGCAGAAACACATCATTTGAAATCAGCAGCATCTTGTTTCTGCCATTATATAGATAATGTATTGCTTTCTAAACGGCGGAGTTATCTTCAGAAACCATTTCTGTAAAGTGTCATAATCGTTTATCTCTTCTATTCATTGAAATTGTTCGACAAAAACGATTGGCTATGATTTCCTGCGAGAAGAGCTGCAAGAAGAGCTGTAAACAATTTTAATTTCTCGATGATTTTCTATGATTACGCAGCCATGCGGGGGTGTTACGGTAATTTAAAAAGAGAGCGTCTGGTTAACGTTGTGCGATATTTTATTTCCGTCTCAACATTTTGAGCATCCCATTTGATTTCTGTCTGTCGCGGTGCATATCAAGCTACGCGATCTTTTATTGCCATCTCCACATTCCAAGCGTTAGAATTAATTATATTTCCGCCTCGGACTATAGCATGATTGGATTCGTTTTATTTACGTCTCAGCACTACAAGCATTACTTTAAGTTTTATTTTCGTTACGATATATATCATAAAACTCGATATTTCATGGTATTATTACATGGTAGCCCGTCTGGTGAACTGGAGTTCCGTAAATCAAACAAAGAGAGAAAAAGGCCGGTTATGGAATTTCATAGCGCCTCTCAAAAGCTTCGTTTAGACATAGAATCTATTTTGTCTTGCAGATAGCTTATTGACATTTGCACCAGGAAAGTGAAGTCCAAGGTGCCCGGGCAAGATGTCGTAGCTACAGCTTAAATAAAGCTGTAGTTACAATATTTTGCTCGCCCAACGACGATATCATTAGTCCTTTAACTACGGCGCAATAAATGCCGTAGATACGGCTTAACCCTTTCCTGGTCAATCCATGATTTTTACGTCCCTGTGATTTCATAATTGAGTAAATATTGTAGAAAAAAGAGAAAAAAATGCTTGTCACAAGCAATTACGTCTTTTTCAACAATATTTTCTACCTTACTGAATGGTTAATTTCCAAATGAAATCAACCCTGAATTTTCGTCTGCAAAATCTTTGAATTTGGACACTGTAAAACGGGAAAGGTACTAACGGCGATTAAGTCTTCAAACCGACAAAGGTTCTTGGAGGTCAATATTCATCCACGGTCATGCCTAGAAGCCTGTAACTACAGCTTATCTCAAGCTGTGGTTGCTGGCTCCTGGAGGCAAAAAGGCAATATAAGATATTACATAAAAAGTAAATAAATAAATGAATAAAAAATAGATTAGTAAAAATAACTTCTATCCCTCGTTAATAATAATAATAAAAAAATATTTATGATAATAATAAAATTATATAAGATTTTTTCATCGCCTTCCACTATTAAATATATATTAGTCCTTTCATTTTTGCTATCCGGAAGTGTTTACATTGTTTATTATATGCATTTGTATTACATTTGTCCATATTGTACAATAATGTACCTGGATGTAAATAAAAGATATTTTCTGTTCTGTTCTGGTAGAGAGGATGATTAGATGTTATTGTTATTATTATCATTATTGTTTAATTTTTAGTTTCGTCTATCAAAAACGGGCGTTCTGATTGGTCGAAAATAATTATTCAAAACTCTATGAACAAAATTTTGAGCACGCAGCGATTTTGTATGCTTCCTCACAAAATAGTCCAATACAAAAAGGTATAAAGTTTTGTATAGTTTTTGCTTTTATCCGCTCGATGCTATTAAATTATAAAAATGGGGAGTATATTTTTTGAGTCCTTGGAGGTATGTACCGAAAAACCTAATCACACTTATGTATGAATCCGCTGCGCGTATTCATAAAACGTGATTAGGTTTTTCGGTTCCTACCTCCATGAAAACAAAAAAATATTCTATTCACCTTTTAAATTATTATTATCTTTATCATCATCATCACTTTTATTGTAATTTTAAGGTTGCGATCCGAAAATTGCATCAAAGTCCTCTTTCTTCGGCTTAACGTCATTTGAACGTTTGGTTGCCTACATTTCGGATAGAACTAATTGTCGGCTGTTGAAAGAAAGATAAAGATGGGAGAAAGATTTATGGCCGTGTATGATTATCTGCACGCGACTGTGTAATTACAACTTGTAAAACGGCGTGCTTTTATGACTGTTTGTCTAATATTTACGATCTACGGGCTTATCGGTTACTTGAACAAGGGATATTTCAAACAAATTTTGACGTAACAACTTTTAAACAGACTGGAGATTATCATGTAATTATGATGAAAACGGGGGAGTTGATAATTTTGTATACTGAACCCGGAGAAGAATTGGACGAATGTATTGTATAACATTTTCCTCCCACCTCACGGCCTCCCCGGCCATCCCTAGGGTCTGAAACCGGAGCCTTTACCGGGTTACTGGGCTAGTCCTGTAGCATTTTTAATAAATCCAGTATTTACATGGTCTTTAGTGAAAACGGATTAAGAAATTATTTTGGAAAAAGGAGAAATTGATTTAGAAAAAATTTCTTCTTTCCATTCAATGTCTACTACCTTTATTGGTCCGTATTTTACTTCTGAAAGTCCATTATTTTACGTTATCTTAAGATTTCGTCGTCGCCTGGTGAAGGAGAAAGTGGTATATGCAAATTTGACCTTTGTACACAGTTTAGTTTATCTCAATGCATTACTGAACCGACTCACTTTACAGAAAATTCTTCATCGATAATCGACCTCCTCATTGTATCTAATAAGGCATCCATTCTTGTATCAGGAGTCGGTGAACCTTGTCTTGAAAATCATGTTCGCTACCACTGTCCTATATTTGGCGTTTTTAATTTTATTAAACCTAAAAATAAATCATTTAGAAGGTCAATTTGGAAGTATGATGTTGGAGATTATGATGCATTTAGGTCGGCACTTTTTAACTTTGACTGGAACACCATAAAAAATGTTGATATCGATATATATGCGAGCAACCTCACACACATAATAATGCAAAAAGCAGCCATGTTCATACCAAATAAAACTGTAACTGTCAAGACTTTTGAGCCTCCGTGGTTAACTTCTGATATCAAACTGAAGATAAGACAAAGAAAAAGAATGTACAGAAAAGCTAGGCAAACTAATAGTGAACACCATTGGAAGAAATTCAAAGCTTTTCGAAATGAAATTATTGATCTAATTCGACAGAGAAAGAATGAACATTTTAAAAAACTAGCATCGAATCTAAACTCAGGTAGGTTGACCTCTCGCGATTGGTGGAAAACATTAAAACAATTTATGAAACCGTCTAAAGCTAATAAGTCTGAAATTCCTCCTCTCTTTGATGAAAACAATAATACGTTACTATCAGATGATGCTGAAAAAGCAAATTTATTGAACAATTTCTTTGCGAGTCAATCGCGCATTGATGATGATGCTAATACATTACCAGTTGAACCGCACCAAGAAAATGAGACTGGAATAGAATATTTTGAAGTATTCCCGGATGAAGTTTTTAATATTTTAAAAGATCTAGACGTAGGAAAGGCATCTGGTCCGGATGGGATAAACAATAGGCTTTTATTAGAAGCGGCTCTACCCCTTGCTATACCTCTTTGTGATCTTTTTAATGCATCTTTAAGTTTAACTACGTTACCCTCATCATGGAAGTTTTCAAATGTATGCCCTATTTTTAAAAGTGGGGATCCATCCATCGCTTCAAACTACAGACCGGTTTCCCTTCTCAATACTATTGAAAAGGTTTTTGAAAAAATAGTTTATGACCATGTTTTCTCTTACCTGTTACAGAACAATTTTTTCACCCCCTTTCAATCCGGCTTCTTACCAAAAGATTCTACTGTGAACCAAACTGTTTCAATTTACAATAAAATTTGTCAAGCCCTAGACGACGGGCATGAGTTCCGTATGATTTTTTTTGATGTTAGCAAAGCATTCGATAAAGTTTGGCACAAAGGACTGTTATTTAAATTAAATCGTGCGGGAGTTAAAGGAAGACTTTTGGATTGGTTTAATGATTACCTATCTGAGAGGTATCAAAGGGTTGTTCTAAACGGAAGTGTATCTGATAAATGTATACTAAAAGCCGGAGTGCCGCAAGGATCAATCTTGGGTCCATTGCTCTTCTTAATCTATATAAACGACATAGTTGTCAACTTAGAATCAAATGTAAATTTATTTGCAGATGATACTAGCCTAGCCCTTGAAATTGATAATCCTGATACTTGCGGTGAGAAATTGCAATCTGATATTGATAAAATTAATGACTGGGCGAAAAAATGGATTGTTAAATTTAACCCACTAAAATCAGAGTCTCTTGTTATAAGTCGCAAAAATAAAAAACCTGCGCATCCAGATCTATACATGGCAAATATGAAAATACCAATTGTACAAAACCACAAACATCTAGGAATTTATATATCTGATGATGGTACCTGGGATTATCATATTAAAAACTCGATTGATAAGGCTTGGAAAAGATTAAATATTATGCGATCTCTAAATATGTGTTTAGACAGGAACTCTCTTCAGACTATTTATTTTTCATTTATACGTCCATTAATAGAATATGCAGATGTAGTATGGGACAACTGTCCTAAATATCTTAAAGATAAACTTGATACAATTCAAACAGAAGCTTCTAGAATCGTATCTGGCTGCTCGAAATTAGTTTCTATCGCCGATCTTAATGTTGAGATAGGTTGGGAATCACTTCACGAAAGGAGGCGGAAACATAAATTAATATTATATTTTAAAATGGTTAAAGGTCTGAGTCCTAGCAACCTGAGCCAATTAGTCCCTCAAAGAACTGAAACTACATCTTCGTACAATCTTCGAGGATCCATTAATCACAGAGTCCCTTCATGTAGAACGGAGCTTTACAAAAGATCGTTTCTTCCTTCTGTTATTGAGGAATGGAACAACTTACCAATAGAAATAAGGAACCAAGACTCTTTATCTCTTTTCAAAAACTATTTAAATAGAAATAAACCAGTCCCTAAAAAGCTGTACTTTATTGGAGAAAGGAAGCTCCAGGTCATTCACACTAGAATTCGAAATAAATGCAGTTCTTTGAACCACCATTTATTTAATAGAAACATTGTTGACTCCCCTTTGTGTACCTGCGGAGGGATAGAGTCGAGTGAACACTACTTTTTTAGATGCAATAAGTATAACTCTATTAGGAACTCCCTTTACAATAATCTTTCAGATTTGATTAATATTGATATCGATACTCTTTTATTTGGTAATGATGATCTGACCTTCCAAGACAACGAAAAAATCTTCCTGGAAGTCCAGAGATATATTAAAGAAAGTAAACGCTTTTAACTCTATTGATACAAGAACGCGTTCGCAAGTAAGAAATAGCACTAGCAGATAAATACAACAATAAGACACTCAATGAACACCCTTATTGCCTATCTTCATCTTTTTTTCCTTTTGCTTTGTTAAATGACCTCCATATTCTTTATTAAACCCTCAAAGCATTTTCTTCTTCTTACCGAAATAGTTGTATTATGCATTAACAAAGGAATGATTTAAACAGTCGTACATCTTTTGAACATTATGAAGGAGAGGAACAATATAAGCTCTGCTTCCGTTCTCATCCTTTTTGCATGAAGTTAGTATTTCATTATAATTTCGGTGTACAAATGTTTATTTATGCAAATAAAATATGTTTAAACTAAATTTGACCTCATCCTCCAGCAAATATAACGTATCGCTGACCCCGCCCTAGTCTCCGGTAACCACGCCCACTGACTCAAAAAAGAAGTTTCTCTTCTATATCTAACAGCGTTATTTTGCAAAACTTATGCTGATTACCATGTTACAAATCAAAAGTACTGTAAGCTAGCAAAGCATGTTTTTTAACCCATTCCCACACAATGACGCTTTTATACGCCCCTCATTATAAAAGCTTTGAAAAGCTTTGAAAAGCTTTGAAAAGCATTGTGGACAATAAAGAAATTGCTTGTAACAAGCAATTTCTGCATTGTCCACAATGTTTTCTACTCCAAAAGACAAAGATTTTGAAGATTTCATCAACTTAAAATTGTAGTCTGCAACTTCTCTAACATTTTATCATGTGGGAATGGGTTAAGTAATCTTCTTTTTTTGGTAAAGGTTATCGTGATTAATAAACGAGCTGAAAGTAACCAAGGAGTTATCCCCCTTTCCACACAATCCCTCCTTTTTACATCTCTTAAGAAAATTGTTTTGGAAAACAATGTCGAAAATGAAGAAATTGCATGTTACAAGCAATCTCTTCATTTTCCAAATTGTTTTCTACCCAGAGAGATAACTATTTTCAAATTTGTAATTTTCGTCTACAACTGCTTTGAAGACTTCTGTTCAGACTCATTTTGAACACGATGTGCTCAAGTGGAATGAAGGCCAATGTAAGAGTTCAAAGTTAACTTTAGGTCTAAATGAATGAGTTGATTGGTCGATTTTTTCTTTGATTGACTGCTGCGATTCGCCAATAAATGAGGCGAGACAGGAGATCGACTTAAATTTCCAAAAAGTACATTAACCCATTAACAGACAACCAACTTAAGACTAGTTCAAATTGAAAGAGTTTACAGACGACTATATTAGCAGTTGGTGAAATTCTAACAATTTTTATCGTAGAAAACATTGTGGACACAGAGGAAAATGCATCTAGCAAGCAATTTCTTCATTACAAAAAAGTTTTGCAAGGCTTTTTGTCTAACGGGGCGTCAAGAGTAGGATTTTGTAGGAATGGGTTTAACATTTTCCTGTTCAAACCCGGGATTTTACGTAGCTGTGATTCTATACTTGAGAAAATACTGTGAAAAAGAAGAAATTGCTTTTGACAAGCAATTTCTTCTTTTTCCACAATATTCTATACTACATAGGATGGTTTAATTTTATCCATTTTTCACTATTGTCTGCATCCTCTTTCAATTTGGACCAGTCTAAAATTTAAAAGAACGGGAAAGAGTTAACTAAACGACCTCACGTACCTGTTAGCCATGAAATTAATATGGTACTCGCTGACTTTAACTCTAAAACCATTATATACGTGAGTTGTTCATTGCACTGTTGCCTAAAAAAAGTTGTCAGCGATGACCGATGCTCTGTAATCAGTGTAAAAGGCAATCGTCTTTTTTATAACAATGTCATCCTTATTGAAAGGCCCAGCCTGTTTTGGCTTATGAGGCACTTTTTACTTGAGTGTAGAGTACCTCCAAATTCAGAGAAGTTGCAGATCATAATTGCAAGTTTGTGAAATTCAAAGAATTATTGTCTTTTTTGGGGGGTAGAAAACATTGTTAAAAATGAAAAAAAATTGCTTGCAACATCCAATTTCTTCACTTTCAACATTGTTTTCCTTAACTAATGTCTTGAGGAGCGTAAAAGGTGGGGTTGTGTGGGAATGGGCTAACTAACGTCAGTTTAACGTATCACCCCAAGAGTGAAGTGATATCGAAATCATCTGTTTCTTAGATAAGTACAACGACAAGGTGATTGTAATCCAGTGAGCCGGCTTCCACCAGGAATCAAACCTTCTACCCCCCGATTCTTAAGCGGACGCCCTAACTTCTCGGCAATGTTATAAGTATAAAAGTCGACCGAGTTTAGAGAAATGTGAATGAGGAACAACAGAAGGAACATGAATGTCATTAAGACAATTATAATGTAAGTGTATGATTGTGAATTGCTTCTTGTTCATGGGGATAATTTGTTGTAATTTGTCTGTTGGAACCGTCGTGTAGAAAAATCAAAGGTCTGCAAATCCCGAAGGGTGAAACCTTTTCATCAAAATTTACGATGGTGGGATACTGAGAAGCTAGAGATATAAGACGATTTGGTTAATGGAATAAGAAACGGGATTTGTTTTTAGCTTATGGTTATAGTTTTTTTTTAAATGATTCCTTTTCTCTCCGAGAACCGTCGTGTAGAAAAATCAAAGGTCTGCAAACCCGGAACGATGAAACCTTTTCATTTAAATTTGCGATTGAAGGATACTGAGTAGCTATAGGGAAATAAGAAAATTCAGAAACAAGAATAAAAAAGGGATTTTATTGTTGAATTATGGTTATAATTTGTTTTAATTTGTCTGTTACTCTCTGAGAACCGGAGTGTAGAAAAATCAAAGGTCTGCAAACCCCGAACGATGAAACCTTTTCATTAAAATTTGCGATTAAAGGATATTGAGTAGCTAGGGAAATAAGACACGAGGTCTCGATTACTCGGACAAAAAATACGAGAATATGGGAAATTAACCATTGTCATATTATTTTCTGTGAAGATTTAAATTGAAATCACAGGAGTGAAATCACTGAAAGGCCCTAATTGTGGGTCAATATCTTTTTTTTTTTTTTTTTTTGCAAATGATATTATAAACAACTCTAACTTAAATAAAGTCGAGCAGGTGGCATAGACTAAAATAAGACTGCACATATGTGCAGGATGATCTTAGTTTATACCTCCTGCAAAAGCAGGAACACTCCTGGTTCAGCATGACAAGGATTAATTTTACTATATACACTTGTTCGAGCCATACCCTAAAATATCCTTTAGATCTAAATAAAGATAAGGGGAATATTTTAATTAGTCAGTGACAAGGTATGCAGGAATAAAATGTAATCCGTGCTCTATCGTGTGTATCAAAACAGATGTATTTTTAATCCTCGAACAAATGGTACATCTGTTTTATTTTGTTATTTTTTGATGCGTTGGTATTGCTGTTGTTGAAAAAATGTAGTTTGATCCTAATTTCAGAATTTCGAATACTTAGTAAGACGCCGACAGTGGACAACGAAAATGTCGTAACTGCAGTTTGGATAAGCTCTTTTAATGGCGTCGTGGTTTCCCAGCGACGCAATGTGCAAAGGAGGCGCACAAGCACATAGAACGTGCTCGAAAATTACTCGCCGTACCATCCCGTGTATTTCCCTACAAGGCTTATCCGATAATCTAAAATTATGAAAATCCCTTATTTCACAATAGTCTCATATGGTTTACTTCGTTAGATTTGGTAAATGATAAATTAATTGACAAACGAATGGCGAATAATAGCGAAACTAGGGATTTCTAGACAAGCAAATGGCCAGTGAAACTGGGCTACAAATGCCGGGAATGATCGCATGTATACCTGTAAATCACGAATAGCCTCTGTCGATAAAAAAAAATCGATTAACAAATCAAATTATTAAACCAGACGTGACTGTTGGGCACCGACATTGATGTTAAGCAATTCTGTTGTTTAGGCGACCTAAACGTTGTCGTAACTTCAGCTTATTCAAGCTGTAGCTACGACGTTTAGATCTCCAAACAACGAATGTCTTTTATTTCATATCCCTGACCACTTATTTTGAAAAGAAAATTGTCGTTTATTACCTAATTTGAAATGACATGTCGAAGATGAGCAAATTTTGCCGACAGTTTATCAAAGTCCAGCCAAAAATTGACCGAACATCGTTTGATAAAATTGGAGCCGGATCTTCATATACTATTTTGAGAACTAATTTAAAAAAGAAAATTCTCTGAAAGTTCTAATTTCGAAAAATAATGTAAAAGCGAAGAGTTTTTTCCCTGCTCATCCCTGCCTAATCAGCTCAATTCGACCATGACCGGTCTATTAAGGCAGCCGCTTTTCGCGTGATAGGCAACAAATGTATTTTTCATAGATAGACCGTTTTCGCGTGATAGGCAATAAATTTATGTTTTCAGAGATAGTCCCATATATTTCAAAGATAGCCCTTTTCGCGTGATAGACAACAAATTCATATTTTCAAGGATAGCCCCTTTTCGCGTGATAGGCAACACATGTATATTTTCAAAGATAGAAACTTTTGCGAGTTAGGCAACAAATGTATATTTTCCAAGATAGCCCTTTTCGCGTGATAGGTAACAAATGTATGTTATGAAAGATAGCCCTTTCTCGCGTGATAGCCAACAAATGGATATTTTGAAAGAAAGCCTTTTTTCCCATGATAACCAACAAATGTATATTTTCAAAGATAGCCCCTTTTCGCGTGATAGGCAACAAAAGTATATTTTCAAAGATGCCCCTTTTCGCGTCATAGGCAAAAATTTATATTTTCAAAGATAGCCCCTTTTCGCGTGATAGCCAACAAGTGTATATTTTCAAAGATAGCCCCTTTTCGCGTGATAGCCAACAAATGTTTATTTTCAAAGATAGCCCCTTTTCGCGTGATAGCCAACAAATGTTTATTTTCAAAGATAGCCCCTTTTCGCGTGATAGCCAACAAATGCATATTTTCCTTCATTTGAATAACCTTAGTTAGCGTATATGTGTAACTTGTTTAATATAATAAACAATTTCAAAGTCATATTTCGCTTCACTAATTCAAGTTATACATCTACAAAAATATATCATCCTAAAGATACATTTTTAATGTCGTGAATGAATATAAACATCGATAAAAATGAAATTATTTTCGTTTTGACCTTTTTTTATTAAATCGTTTCCTAATAAAATCATCTACACATAATTGTTTTGTGGACATGGCACGGTCTATTTACCCACTTACCGAGTAACCCAGATTTGACGGATCGCTGGCACCGCCCTCTGACTCCGCATGTCCCGCCCACTGAGCTCCGACAGGAAGTTCCACTTCCATATAAACGCCCTTATTTTGCAAAATTTGTGGCCAGTAACATGTAACAACAAAAAGTAAATTGGTTAGTTGGTTGGTGACCTAAACGTCGTAACTACAGCTTGAATAAGCTGTAGTTACGACGATTAAGTCGCCAAACCAATAAAATTGTTTCACATCAATATCGACCAATGTCGGAATTCAGAATTCAATTCTGATTTGATTGGTCGATTGATTATTTGATTGGACAGACGCGATCGGTCGATCTTAACGACAAAGAGAAGATTTTCAGATATTTTTTTAGAAGATGAAATTACCTGTAATCTTCGACATAACATATGTAAAACCGACAAAGCAAATTACGAAGGTTAAAACCTTTGACAGCACTTTGTTGTCAATGAAAGTCGATTAACCAATCAAATCATTCAATCTGGGCCGGAAGTAAAATGTTCGATTCCAACATCTATTTTGTACATTTTGGTGGGGGCGACGTCGTAACTACAGTTTAAACGTTTAGGTTATCAAACAACAATTTCCTTCTTGCTATGTGTCTTGTAAACTAGCGTCGTTTGATTCCCATGTCTTAGAAACGTTCTTTCGGAGGTCAGGGTGCATTATCAATGATGGGCATATATTTATAGAAAAACCAAGTGGCATTTCAAAGCGCATGTTTGTAATTGGAAAATACGATCCATTTTGGATAGAAAACGTTCAAAGTATGAGAGGTGAAATTTCATCATTTTCCCCGCAATGTTTTCATTGATATAACTCTTCGTGGGCACCTAATCGAGAGGAATGTGTGGTGGTCGGTCAATCGATCAATCAAGTTGAAAGCGGATTTCAAGACGCAATCGCCAGCAAACGCTGCGTCATTTCGAACCCAGTCCAGGTGTAAAGGATCTCCTGGTAGTCGGGTTTATATAGGTGTACCTTTCTTAAATATCGAGCTAGTCGAAATAATCTAGCGTCCCTCGTTTACCGCGCTCAGACAATTTCCTTTAAACAGGCAGACGACAGATAAATCTTAAATACAGTCGTGGATTTTACTGAAATGTGGCCAAAGTATTGAAGTACTTCAGAACGTGTATCGAAGAATTTGGAGTTCGTTATTGTTTTGATTATTATCAATATATCATTTGGATTTATTTCGATTAAGTATGGATGAAATAAGCGAAAAAAAAATATTGTAAAAATATTTAGTCGGAAATAAAAATGTTTTTACATGGATTTTAAACTACTGATTTTGTGATTCGATTATTGGATTTTATTAGAGGAATATTTACACATTGGATTAATAATTCATAGTTATGATATAGTTTCGTTTACATTTGCTATAAGTGTTAGCAGTGAATACCTATTATTTCGAAAGGTACTTATGATTTGATCTGTTGTTTTAGATAACAATAAAGATTTGGTGGAAAAATAAGAACCAATGTTCATTTGAAAGTATGGAATCATTTTATCCCCCATAAATACGAATAAAAACAGAATAATAAAAATGACGAGCGCAGGTGCGTGACATTCAACTCGGGATTTTTGACAGAATTTTGTGTATTATCATATTTTTATCGTAATGTGAAATTGAGATTTTACACATTTTATTTCGTTTTCTGTTTCAAGTTTTTTTATTCGATGGATTAAAATATTTTCATACTTTTGAATAATTCGGATTAACGCCATTATCATTCGACAATAGTCACGATGTATTCAGAAGGAGTGTTTTTAGTTCTAGTTGGGCTTATGAGCCAGGTAAGTTTACTATTTCTGTTCTTCTATACTTTTTATCCCTTCATTGCATTGCGAAATTTTAGTTCTTTTCAAATTCAAAGGTTTTGCAGACGACAAATTAAAACCGGTTTTATTTGGAAACAAATCATTTAGTAGGGAAGAAAATATTGTGGAAACAGAAGAAATTGCAAATTGAAAATATTTACAGAAGACAATGTTAAGCTGATGAAACTTTAAAATGTGTGTCTTTTTGTTAGGAGACATAGTTGAAAATGGTGATATTGCTTGCAACAAGCAATATCTTCATTTTCTATAATGTTTTCCAAAGCTTTTCATTCCTTAAGGGATGTAAATTAACATGATCGTATGGTAATGGCTTAAAGAACTTACATACACTGTATTTTATTCAAAGATGATCATGATTTTTCTATATATAAAATTCCTGAGCGGTGTAAACAATGCTGGTACCAGAAAGTCATTAAGACTATTCTTTCGAAAACTTTTACATGTATTGCGTGCAATGGCCATACTATTTTCGTTTACATTTCGCCATAAGGGCTGCTTTAATGGTGAACTTATCTCCAAATATTTACATTTTAGACGCAACCATGATCAGGCAAAATGTACTTTTGTTTGCACGCGTTGACAATCGAAATCTGTCCCTTTTACTTTATTGGACTGAAGAAGAATTGCTCAAAACATTGCGCGTAATGGAAAAAATAGCAATTCATTATTTTCTCACGGCATTTTTTTAGGGACGTGTTGTTGTTGGGGTTGGGGTTTGGGGGTTTTCTGGGGGGAATTTCAATATTTTACTACTTAACCCTTTCCTGTTTTGCAAAATTTTAGACCCGTCCATATTCAAAGGTTTTCAGACGAAAATTGAAAGCGGATTTAATTTGAATTAAAACCACTCAGTAGTGAAGAAAATACTGTGGAATAAGAAGAACTTGCTCGTAACAAGCAATTTCTTCTTTTTTTACAATGTTTTCTCAACTATAAAATCACATGGACGTATAAAACCAAGGATTGACAAGGAAAGGGTTTAACACACGTTGAATTGCTGGCTATAATTTCTATCACTTTTGACCGGTCTAAAACATTGTTGTCAGGAAATTGTCAGGAAATGGGTACTGTTTTTTCAAAAGCGTAAGGATACTCGTAAACTAGTCTCAGAATATCATAACGTTTAGACATACGTCAAACCGGAATGGTAGGATTCTTTTATTTCACCACCCACTATACCAGAAATAAAATAAAATGTCGTAAAATTGGGAAAATAGCAGACGAGATTTCAGCGTCTTCGAACAGTAAAACATATATAATTTGAAAAATCATATAGTGTAGGGAATACGTGAGAAAGGCGACCAAAATGTCGTAAATTATGCTTGAATAAAGCTTTCTTTACTACATTTATGTCGCTAAAAGACGGTTTGCGGTAGATCGTGTAAATGCTCCCCTTTAACCCATTCTCACACAATCCCGCTTTTAACCCCCCCCCCCTTTAAAGAGCTTCGAAAAACATTTTGGAAAAGGAAAGCAATATCCACTGATGAGAGACAAACCATCATCGGACGTGCAAAATGTCGTAACTACAGCTTGAATAAATTCAAGCTGTAGTTACGACATTTTGCACGTCCAACGACGAAAAACTGCCAGAATCAATTTCTTCCTTATCCACAATGCTTTCGATCCCAATTGACAAAGAATTATTTGAAACTTTGATGTACTAAAAATTTTCGTCTGCAACTTCCTGGAATTTGTACAAGTCGGAATAAAAATTGTCGTCTGGTAATGGATAAAATGAACAATTATCTTTCATGACTTTTCCTTCCGTTACCGAGGGAATTAGAAATAAGAGGAACTGCATAATCGCCTTATTAATATAAATGATACTCCAGACACATGAATTAACAAAGCAGTGAATAATTTTCACGCAGTGTCCGATGGATGAACGAAACGAAGGACTTCGATTTTTATTAAAACCCAATGCTCGAGGACCCGGGGAGCTAGGCCGGTAACACCCTGTGTTCTTAATCCTTGGTCAAGAGTTCGAACTCGGCTCGGCCATCAATCTTTTTGACATCTCGCAAAAAGTGATCGCGACTAGATCATCTCTCTCACTTTCTCTCACTCTCTCACTCTCTCTTTCTCTCTCTCTCTCTACTCTCTCTCTCTCTCTCTCTCTCTCCTCTCCATCTCTCTTTCTCTTTATCTCTCTCCCACTCTTCCTCTCTTTCTCTCTCTCTTTCTCTCTCTCTCTCTTCCCCTCTATTTCCCTCTTTCCTGGCTTCATTATACCGTTTGTCCATGAGTCAAGTCTTTCATTCTAATTTACGACAGTCATTTTTGTTTGTTTTGTGAAAATGTCATCGAAATAATTACATGGCTTTTTTTCCTCGTAAATTTCTGTGAAATGTCACAAGTAATTATAAAATCATTCCGACACTTCTTTAAAAAAGAAATGATGATAAATAGCATGGAAATAAATCGAACTTAATATGTTTGTCTGTTTTACTGTTCGTTACGCCGTTTAGAACATGTTTTAGGAATAGATCACGTCGAAAATCATGTATTTATCATCCGTCCAAGGCTGGGAATAAAACCTATCCTGTTTAAATTATAGACTGATCCAATTGCAAAAGTTTTGCAGACGACATTTTAAGGCTGTTTTTATTTGAAAAGTAATCATTCAGCAGGGGAAGAAAATATTGTGGAAAAAGTAGAAATTGCTTATTTTAATCGAGTTCAAGCAAATGGTTCTACGTGCAGTTACCATAAAGAAATGTAATGATAGGTTACTTGGACACGAAGAAAAATTCGCGTTAATTACAGTTTAAATTATAGTGTAAAACTCGTATTACGACACATGTATTTCATTTCCGTCCCTGCATCACGTGCATTACACTCGGTTTTATTTCCACTGCAGTAACGCTATGAACGCGGTGCACGTAGTGTTACGTTGTGTTCTTTTTCTCTCACATTACTTTACCGCGACGGAAGATAAATCACCTGTAATCGTAGACGGAAATGTAATCTCGCGTAACGAGATGTACACTGTATACAAGCGTTAATCAAAAAATGCTCCAATATGTAACTCTAAGCCAAGCAGTCGGTAATGCGATATTTTGATCGCATCCCAATAATATATCTTCAGCGGGAGGCCGAAATGTCGTCAATACAGCTTGAATAAAGCTGTATTGACGACAGTTTGGTCACCCAAAAGACGATATGAAACAGGGTAAATGCCGGAACATAATTTTAAGAAAAGGCAGTCAATGAATATAGGGTGCAGGCTGCATAAAATACCAAGATCACAACTCACTTCACAATTACGTTCTGCCTATGCATAAAAAGAGCAATAATGTAGACCAACGTGGTTGATAGAGCACCTTGCAAGGTCATACAACCAACCCTTACTACGCGACGGACACTGTTTTCCATTTTCCTGACCTATTGATGTGAAGATCAAGGAAAGTTTTTGGTATGAATCCCAGCATAGTAGAATGTTAACCCTTGTCATGCTGTATAAATTACATTACTGAATTGCAGTAAAACCATAGGACTGAAAGCACTTGTAGAACTTGTTGTTCAAAAAATAAAAAAATCTTTTAGAAATCAATTCCATAAACAACTCTGACAGGAAAAGTACAAGCAGGAGGTGTTGACCAAGATCAGACTGCACTTATGTGCAGGCTGATC
Organism: Fragum fragum; assembly: GCA_946902895.1. Taxonomy (NCBI): domain Eukaryota; kingdom Metazoa; phylum Mollusca; class Bivalvia; order Cardiida; family Cardiidae; genus Fragum; species Fragum fragum. Next base: position 50,505,885 of record OX336372.1, on the reverse strand, counting down.
TTGTCTACACCTCCTGCTATAACCGGAATATTCCGGGTTCAGCATGACAAGGGTTAAGATAACTAAGATTCTTGTTATAAAATGAATCTCGATTGCTTACAATCAAAACAACTATTAGATCGAATTGAGTTATTATTTTTATCTAAAATCTACAAAGGGCATGGCTCGGTGGCTTGGGCATGGAACTCGCAGTCTGAGAGAAGTTTTATGTTCGAGTTCCAGTCGACATACCCACTGGTCGGAGCCCCGACCTAATAATTGTGATACCCAAACACAATCAATACATCATATAAAATCTACATGCAAATTAGTGTAATGATACGCTAGCATAAATTACTTTTCAATACATACCTGTATATTCATAGAAATTTATGAACTTATTTGATTTACAAATTGGCCAATTTCTTCATAATTACTCTTTCTTTAAAGCTGCGTTTGTTATATTTTGCATGTTTAAGCAAATAAGCTATTCTACTTAGTTTTGTAATGCTGAACGTGGAATATTTCTGCTTTGTCAGGAGGTATAGACTAAATTCAGACTGCACGTATGTGAAGTCAGAGTTTATTTTACTCCACCTGATTTAAGTTTTAAGCCTAAGTTTCTTATTAGTCAATGACAAAAAGAATGGTAAATACTTAGGTAATTTTACCCATTACCGCCCAATGACGCGTTTTGGCCCACCAAAAAAAAAAGCTTTGGAAAACATCGTGGATAATGAAGAAATTGCTTGTTTTAAGCAATTTCTTCATTTTCCACGATGTTTTCTTCCTCAAAAGCCAGAAAAACATACATTTTCGTGAACTTAAATTTGTCGTCGGCAACATCTTTGACCTTGTACCAGATTAAAAATTATCTTGTAGTAATGAGTTAAAGTACTTTCAGTCCTTTGATTTTAGTGCAAATTTGAACAAGGATTTTATTCAACATGACAAGGGTAAAACTGTTTGTAAACTCTAATTTCGACCATTCAGGACAATACAGTAGTAACAATGTTTGACAAGCCTTTCGGCATAGTTGGTTAATTGATTTATCTGATCTTTTTATTGTTTTTGTGCAATTTTAAGGTGTTCGACCCCGATAAAAATCTCAAAAAGAATGCTACGATGACAGCTTACTAATTGACAAAAATAGGGGGTATTACGTCCCCGCCTTCCCTTTTTGTATCACCCAAAGTTTCAAGTCTGTTAGCTCTATCAGCAGACGAAAGACTTGAAGACCAGTCCAAACTCTAAATTTAGAAATAGGACATGGGAATCGGGGTAATAATTTAACATAGTAGGGAAGGATGAAACTGCAATATTACAAGCCACAAGCAAATTGTGTTCACCATAAGAAAGAATATTCTCCGATCGATTAAATCGGGGAAAACATCATTTGTTTATTTGTCTGTTTGTTGTTTATATTGTTATTATTTTTGCTCATTGTTTGTTTGTTTGTTCTAGGTAATTTGGGTGTGTATTTGGTTGAGTTGGTTGGTTGGGTTGGTTGGTTGATTGACTCGAAATCTCGAAAACGGATATGTATTGGGTCAAAGTTTCAAGACAAAATTAATGAAAGGGAAAGGGACAAAAAATCCATCAACTTGTTTCTTATGCACGTTTGCCTATACTAGGCTTGAAACTTTATTTCAGAAAGAAAAATTATTCGTTTTCCTTACAGTCACATTAAAGTAGGAAAACGACGAGACTATTCGTTAATGGGTTAATTCAGATACGAACTAATTGCATGTAATGCACATTTATCGTGAGCAAGACACAATACCAGCCCATTTGTTAAAAGCCTTTTTATCAAGTTTCGCCAGGGGCTTTTTCTTTGTAAAACATTCCTGTGTTTTTGCAGCTGTAAAGTGAATAAGGTATACGAGTGATGGATAGATATGAAATTGAAATGGTTTAATGCGAAAAACTCAAGAAATTTACCAGCGCACAATAAAGATCTTTACCAAATGATGAAATGTTTGAAACTACAGTCGATCTTGCCCGAACGACTACCTGTAAAAGGCACACACTTTCATTAGACCAGATTCGAAAGCCCCTTTTCAAAAGCAAAAGCTATCATAAAGAAACTGTCGTTTTTGCTAAAGACATTTCATTGTTAAATCCAATGTTGTTGTCACTCATTAGAATCGTCTCATTGAGACGATTCTAGCGAGTGCCAATAACATAGGATTTAGCGAGAACCCTGTAATAACTTTTGTATTAAAACAAATCAAACCTTCATTTATTTCACATAAATGTGTTTTAAGTGACAATTTTCCTAAGCGATCACATTTTGGTCGTTCCATCAGCGGTCGCTTAATACAAAATTCACTGAACCGAATCGCAAACGTCATTTGTAGTGAAGACAATCCTTAATATATTAAAGGGGAAGGGCAAAATTGAATAAACTAAGAGCAAATATCCCTTGACCAAAGATGTTAAAAAAAAGTCATGATGATTCCATTAGTGGAATTATCCGGTTGAATAAATCTTATATAACATGGATGATCAATTCTAGTGTGACGATATTTCGATTGACATGAAACCGTAATGTTACACCATTTTGTTTACCGGAAATGATGTCATGTAATGCATGTAATGAGGTCATTTTTTACACGACGTTTGTCATTCGCAGAGTGATTTCAAATCAATGAATTTCAAGAACTCCGTATAGTTATCGCAAATATCGCAAATGGTTTGAATTTTTCTTGGCGTTGCTTTTGCTGTGTCAAAATATCATAACTTTATCTTTATGAAATCTAGATATCTAGAATTTGGATGATAATAAATGATTTTCCTTACAGGGCTGCACTTTTTCATGTACGTCTATGCGCCTGTCAAATTCAATTGAAATATATTGGATTAATTAAATTTGCTGTGGGAAACTAGTGCGCCATAACATTAAGGTGTCATGTTTCATTTAATTTCTTACTGTAATATTTGCATTAAGTGTGTGAAATTCCTTCTATGTAAACTTTAGTGGACTTAATTCCTTACAAAACGTTTTAAAAAAGATCTACTCGTATTTTCATAAAAAAAAATGCTAGTCTTTATTGGTAAAAATTGCGAACTTTCAGTTTCACGTCAATATAATTTAATTTTTAGTTTCGTCTATCAAAAACGAGCTTTCTGATTGGTCGAAAAAAAAGTATTATTAACTCCACGAACAAAATTTTGAGCACGCAGCGATTTTTTTGCTTCCGCACAAAATAGTCCCATACAGAAAGGTATCAAAAATTGTAAAGCTTTTAGTTTTTTCGCTCGATGCTATTAAATTTTAAGAAATAAAGAGAATATTTTTTTGTTTTCGTGGAAGTATGAACCGAAAAACCAAAAAACCCATGTATGAATCCGCTTCGCGTATTCATACAGTGTGATTAGTTTTTTCGGTTCATACCTCCATGAAAACAAAAAATATTCTCTTCATCTCTTAAAATATTAACGGATCGCTGAACCCGCCCACTGAACTCCAACAGGAAGTTTAACTTAGATATCAAACTAAGGTATTTTGCAAAATTCATCTCTAGGAACATGTAACATAACAATAAAACACTGGTTGGCGACCTAATCGTCTTTATTTCTTATAATTTAATGCCCTCATGCACAAGAAAGCAAATATTCAATTGGTTTTTAGTAAATTTTAATGGATCTGCTTTTTGCGCAAGCACACAAAAATAATAGCGTGCTCTTAATGTTGAGCATAGGGTTTGGCCACAAGTTCTCACAGCCAATGTTGAGCATAGGGTTTGGCCACAAGTTCTCACAGCCAAATACTAAGTTGTGAGAACTTGTGGCCAAACCCCTTTGCTATTTTTTGTATTTCTTTATATATATTATATGTCTTGTATATGTCTTTTGGGGAAAAAAGATGGTAATAAAATATGTTTAAACTAACTAAATGTTGATCAAGAATAGTTTGAGCCAGTCAAAACGCTTGGATCTTGATAGACGAAACTAAAATAAAATTAATCAGATATGAATAATACATGGATCATTATCAGGCTAAGGCACTATCCACTATCCATTTGAGTTGAATGATTCATCACCATGACTAAACAACAAGTTCATTTCGATAATCCATATGTCAGCTTTCAGTTAGAATATTAAATGTCAAAAATATATGACTGTCAACATATGAATTATTTCATGAAAATACAATCACAGCATGGTTGCATGCATTAAAATTTATGGCAAAACAATGCTTGTTGATCGTTTCATTCTGTAGCACAAGCAACGACGAAAATTTCTATTTTGTTCTTTTATTCGGTTGTACATAACGACGGTTTACTGCGAAAACATCATAAGTGTCCGTTCAATGTAAAGACACTTAAGATAGTTTTGCATTAATCCTTCGATATGCTTGTGCTCACTACTTTTTTCGGGATAACGTTTTTCTGGTTGTTCACTTATACTACTACAATCTATATATTCGAATTTTCGATTTTTTTTATGCTTTTTTTTTATTAGACATAGGTCCGATTATAAAAGCAAAAAGATAAATGGTTTATCAATTCAGCAGACTTTCGTGATGCATGTGTCAAAAGGCATAGAGAAATAGATGAGTCTTTCTCTCCTTTTCTCTTTCAACATGTGCGCCTGATGTATGCATATTGTAATTGAAGGTCAGTGTCAACCGCTTACTGACACAGTGTACGTACGGCTCTAGTTGTCGGATATTTGAGCTGTCTATCAATAACAGGTGAATCCATTATAGATTATCTGGTTAAAAGTTCGCTGAGTAATCGCTGACTCAATAAGCCGATCTGTAGCATATTAATCGGTTGATCGGTTTCTTAAAGGCTCTATGGTTCTCGTATGAACAAAATTTCTCACAAAGTCACAAGCCCGCTATGAAAAATATTGTCGAACAGAAAACAAAAATAAATTTAAAAATTATCTAATGTTGTTTAAGATGTATATCATAAATATATATCATTGAAAATTTGAGAGATAAAATCTAGTTTCGACCTTTAGAATTTTTCTCGAGGGGATCAAGGTGGCCATCTCGAGACAAATTTATAAGGCTCAAAATAGGATATTTTCAGAAACCCCTGGATTAAGAGTCAAACACGAACGCTTATTTTGGATTTAAAACGTCGCCATTCTCACGTTTGTAAAAACTAATTCTCAAAATTTGAACGGCAAAAGAGAAAGACGGAAGAGGAACACTGCGGTATTTAAAATCCATAATTTCTCTTTGAACTTCGACCAGCTGTCAGTGAAGTATTCATAATTCTATACGATTTCAAAATTAACATTTAGAAAACATCTTTAACGTTATAGTAGATAGAGTTACGCCCATGAAAATGAATATCATAACATCGTTTAAGACACCTGCTTGGACGAAGAAATGCTCTTATAATGCTGCATTAATTGAGCTTTTAACAGATTTACTCCTCTTCATACGTCAAACATTAGACACGTCGGAATTCAACGCATCTTCTCTAAAGCTGTCCTTGTTACTGTGGTGTACAACCTGAATAGAAATAAGGCAATGCTTTCCACTTTTCGGCTGCGGCAATAGCGCAGATGGCAGTGCGGCGAACTCCTAAACATGGGGTTCCGGGTTCGATTATTAAAGTTGTAATTCAGAAGCTTATATCGCCAACCATCCGTTTGCCTTTTTTAGCCAGCTTTGATAGCTTATGTTAACAGACACAATTTTGAGGTCGTCTCAAAGTTCAACGAGTGCAAACCGCCACTGGAGACTTAACCACTTAATGCCTACGCGATAAAAATAGTTCCTATGTGTTTCAGGAATATTGCAAACTTTATTTAAATTGAAGAGAACTCTTCCAAAAGCCTACTATTTAACCCATTCCCACTCAATCCCGCTTATTAAGCATCTCAAGAAACCAGATTTGAAAAACATTGTGGACAATGAAGAAATTGCTTGTAATAAGCAATTTCTTCAATGTCCACAATGTTTTCTACCCTACAAGACAATGGTTTTCTTAATTCCACCAAGTTGAAGTTGTAACCTTTGAAAAAGAAGATAACTTAGCAAAATCATGCTTTGCTAGCTTACAGTACTTTCATTACTTTGATTTATACATGTTACTGCCCACAAAATTTGAAAAATAACGCCGTTAATATTGAAGTTATACTTCCTGTCGAAGCTAAGTTGGAGTGGCCAGAGGATCGTCGATTGGAAGAGTAAGAAGAAACGAAGCTGTATTTACGACATTTTGTTAGCACACTGACGATGTGATATTTCCGTTTCTCGATCGTAATAGTTTTTCAGGAAGTCTCTCATGCATGCATCCGGTTTTGACGTTAACCCAAAACCATACGACAAAATTTTAGACTGGTCCGAACTGAAAGATGTTGCAGACGACATATCTTAGTTGGTGAAATTTTAGATTTCTTTTACTTTTAAGGAAGAAAACATTGTGAATAATGAAGAAATTGCTTTAATAAGCAATTTCTTCACATTTCACAATGTTTTACAAATTTTTTTATTTTATTTTTTTCTTCGGGGCGCAATTGTGTTGGAATGGATTAAAAGGAAGAATACCCAAGCACATAATCCTGCCAAAATCTATTGCTTTTCTCTGTCGTTTTAGACTAGTCCTAATTAAAAGACGTTTTAGACGACAATTTTTTCGGTGAACTTGCTTATTTCTCTGTCCCTTTTTTTTTGGGGGGGGGAGAAAACATTATGAATAAAGAAGAAATTACTGTTGTAAGCAATTTCTTCATATTCCACAATGTTTTACAAAGTTTTTTTTTTTCTTTGGGCACCATTGTAGTGGAATAGGTCAAAAGGAAGAATACTTTAGCACATAATCCTGCCGAAATCTAATGATTTTCTGTGTCGTTCTAACTCGTAATTAAAAGAAGTTGTTGACGACAATTTTGTCAGTGAAATTGCTTATTTCTCTGTCCCTTTTTTGAGAAAACATTGTGAATAAAGAAGAAATTGCTTGTTGTAAGCAATTTCTTCATTTACCACAACAAGCAATTTCTTCATTTACCACCAAGTTTTAGACAGAAAATTTTCTTGCGGAATGACAAAAAGTGGCACTGTGTGGGAGTGGGTTAAGGGAAAGCTGAAATGTATATTAATAAAGGGTAGTGGTGATGATGTATGAATGAGATTCAAAAAAGACATCAAAGCTATTGAAACAAGTTGATCACTTTTTAAAAATGTTAATGTCAAATATAAATCATAATCTAAAGGAAAAAATATTATCACTTCAGAGCTCACACTTAATGAAAACGAACTCATTGCAACCGTTAAAAATCTGATTTCAATACTGCGGTTTTTGATCGGCTTGCGTGTGTTGTTCCGATAAGAGCCTGCCATGTAGCACCGAGTTTTCAATAAAACGCAGTTTGCAATAAATTATTGCAAAGTTAGCTGTGATCACATATTCCTTATTACAACTCGATGCACACCGAGATTTGCAATTATATTGGAAAACGCCATTTATTTTTTAAATAATACATTTTACTTTTTAATCGCCCTGTATGTGTTGTAGGCAATAAATTATTCCTTCTACAAGCCGATGCACACCGAGATTTGCAATAGTATCGGAAAACATAAGTCTTTTTTTAAGTTTACATTTTACCTTTAAGATTGGGTACATTTATGTGTTAATACGAGACAAATTACCAAAGTCACACAATTGAATGATTTTGAATACATTTGGCTTCAAATATTGCAAAACTCTATAGTCTTGAAATATTTTGACTGATTGATTGAATGGGGTTATCGCCACTTTTAACAGTATTTCAGTCATATCGCGCGGCTGGAGCACCTAACAATTGCTTCCTAGTATTTCCCAAACCAGTACTACCAATACATCCTTTCATAGCCTCCAGCTGATATCCCACTTAGGTTTATGATTATCCAACCATTGGTGAGAGACAAATGTTGGAAAGAATATGTGCCGCCGCCGGGAACGAACCAATGCCATCCCGTGATTGAAGAATAGGAGTCTGGCGCGCTACCGACTGCACTATGACGGCGGCTCTTGAAATATAAGTTGTGCCGTTTTCTTATAGACTTGTTGTCGTGTACGTGGGCTGAAAAGTCACGTGGATGACCAAAAAGATTGAGACTATAAATATACAAAGAGAACTTTTTTTCAAAAATCGCTTTGTCAAGATGCACTACTTAATGGAATTAGAAAAAGAAATTGGTTGGACAACCACTTTCAAACCAATTCCCACGTAATCCCGCTTTATAATGCCCTTCAAGAAAAATGCTCCGGAATTATTGCGAATAAATAAAGAAATTGTTTCTTCATAATGCACAATGTTTTCTACTCAAAAAGACATATTTTTTTAAAATTCCATCACCTGAAAATCGTTGCGGTATCTTCTTTCAGTTTGGACAAGTCTAGATATTTCTTAACTGAAAGGCCATGGGATGAGACAAGAAAGATTGTCAAATATTAAAACTTGTTCAAAATGAAAGAAATAACGGTTCCGAGGAATTGAAAAAGACCAATATGTTTGTAACAAGCAATTTCTTCTCTTTCAACAGTATTTTCTTCCCTACTAATTGAATTTTTGTCTACAAAACCTTTGAATTTGGACAGGTCTAAAATTTTTCAAAACCCTAAAGGGTAATTGGGTAACAGAGCATTTCATGTAGTCTTACATCAACCAATTGGGATCCCAGGGACTCTACAGCCATGGTCATAAGGTTCTTTTGATGCCCAAAGAAAAAACAATTAAGAATACAATCTGGGAAATGAAGAAATGGCTTTTAGAAAGCAATTTATTCATTTTACGCAATGCTTTCTACCTAGAAATCTAATATTTCATAAACTTAAATTGCCGTCTACAACTCCATTCAATTTGAACTAATGTAAAATTTTGTTGCCGGGTAATGGTTTAACTATAATATTGATATCCATATAATTTGATAAATAGTTTCGTCTATCAAAAACGAGTGTTCTAATTGGTCGACAAAATTTATTTTAAGAAATGAAGAAAATATTTTTTGGTTTTCATGGGGGTATGAACAAAAAAAAAACTACTCACACAATGTTTGAATCCCCTTCACGTATTCATCCAGTGTGATTAGGTTTTTCGGTTCATTCCTCCATGAAAACAAAAAATATTCTCTTCATCTCTTAAATAAATATAAAACTTACATATTATGAAACTCAGCCATTATGCCGCCGCAGTCATAGCGAAGTTGGTAGAACATCCCAATCTTTAATCATTGGATATCATGGGTTCGATCACCGGTACATATCCTTTCTGACACTTGTCTCTCACCAATGGGTGGATAATCGTATGCCTAAGTGAGATAGCAGCTGGAGGCTAGGAAAGGATGTAATGGTGGTACTGGTGTGAGAAATACCAGGAATCCATTGTTAGAAGCTAAAGCCGCCGCAAGACAAACATGACTGAAAAATAGTTAACAGCGACGTTAAAACCAGTTCAAACAAAACAAACATTATTCCCATAGATTCAAAGGGCTCACGACAGAGGTAACCAAATTATTTGACAAAATTTGACGCCTTTTGGCCTCAACTTCAAAAAAATAATCGAAAACTGTTTGAGCTTCATTGGACTCCATCGGACTAACATTTGGGTATTTTTGAGAGTCTTGATTATTTATCTGCGGGTCCCAGACTCTCTAAACCTGCGTCCGTCAAAGCTCTTATGTAAGTTCGTAATATTTGGTTATAAATTCTCTCACTATCGTGTTTAATATAAATTATCGTGGCATTCATGAAAAAATCATTGATTTTTTTAGAAACATTTCTTCAGAAACAAGCATTTAACATCCGGATTGCTCCTTTTACCGGTTTGGCATTTTATTCGTGGACTTTTTTTACAATCAAATGTGGTATAAAATTCCATTTTAGTGTTATGGAGTAATATAAATTAAAAATCATCTAACTTAAAACTTTATGACCGACGTAACTACTTACACTTTCTGCCAAATTGCCAAGAGTTTTTTTAAAGTTATGTTCTTGCGTGAACTCAAACATGTGGCCTATCCCTTTCCTTTCCGTATGCATATAATTTTAATGCGTACAATTTTAAGAATAAAAAATAGAAGAGTCCAGATTAAAGTAAGTGAAAGACGACCTTTAAATGGACTTTAAGCTTACAAATTATATTGGGAATGGAAAAAAGTATCTGAAAGGACTGGAAATGACGGGTCGCCGCTGTCAGTTAAAAATAGATTGACCAATAAAATCATCCATTTAGATCGGAAGTGAATTTTGAACTCCAAAATTGGTAGACATTTATGTGTAGCGTTTGTGTTGGTTTGGCGACTAAATCGTCGTAACTACAGCTTATTCAGTCTGTAATTACGACGTTGAGGTCGGCAAATTACCATTTCATTCTTCTTTACATGTTACTGTCCGTAGACTTTCAATAAATAATATCAGAATGAGCAGCTGGAGGCTCGGAGAGGATGTAGTGGTAGTACCGGTGTGAGAAATACTAGAAATCCGTGGTTATGTGCTCCAGCCGCCGCGATATGAGGGAAACACTATTAAAAGCGGTATTAAACCCCATTCAAACTAACAAACAATCATCATTTATGTTTGTGTATCAGATAGAAAAAAATGATATCATTTCTGACTGGCAGCTTCGAATACCTGCTGATGAAGGCTATATGCTAATAATAAAGCAGCGAATTGTTTTAAGAGACAACAAATTGACTAGAAAACGAAGCTTTAGAAAATTCGGAAATTGAAAGTACTTGGAATGAATGTCGTTGTTGTTGCTGTTGCTGTTGTTGATTGTGATGTTGTTGTTGTTGCTTCGTTGTCGCCGTTGCTACTTTGAGTTTCGAAATTGTTATCGCCTAAACGGGACATAGAGAGATGGGGGTTTGAAGGGCATAATCATTTTAACCGCAAATTATATTTCAAATTTAATCAAAGAGCTGAATCCTCGGGTCTGGCAGACTATCAAAGTAATCAAATTTTATTGTGTCATCCAAGAGTCAGGCGATTAAAGTGAAAAATAAAATAAATGATATTTTGTGGATAATGTCATCACTTTTATAGCCGTAACGATATAAAAAATTTATGTGGATTTACAGTTGAAAAGAACTCCTATAAAAATGACATATTATAGTTAAAGGTATTACAATTTGTCTTAATGCTCCCTCTTCGTGATCGGCATTTTTTGTCTTTTCTTCAAACCATTCTTCTTATCCAGATATGGGTTTTGAAGTTTTTCTTTGTGATATTTGTGACATATTTTCCGTCTTGTTTTATTAGTACAATATAATAATGTATAATTTGAACGAAGAAATGGGAGTAGGAAATGTTACCATAACCTATTCCCACACAAGCCCTCCTTTTTACGCCCTTTTAGAAAAAAGTTTTTGAAAAACAATGTGAAAAGGAAGAAATTGCTTGTATCCAGCAAATTCTTCATTATCCACAGTCTTTTCTATCAAAAATGGCGATTTTTTTTTAAATTTCATCAACTTGAAATTGTTTTCTGAAGCTTCTTATAACCTAGACCAGTCTATTTTTTTTTTTTTTTTTTTTTTTTTTTTTTTCTTCTTTTTTTGTGGAAATGGTTAAAACAAGAAAGGTAATAAAAGATAGATTATATATAAAGTTCAACCGATTTCATTCAGTAAGCCTGTAGAGGCTAACTGAAGGTTGACGGCAAAAATATAATATTAATAATACATGTACTTGTGATATAACAAATATATGACAATAAATAAAATGTACTATACTAGTTTTAACCCATTCCCTAACAGTGAAATTTTAGACTGGTCCAAATTGAAAGAAGCAGCAGACGACAATTTCAAGTGGATGGAATTTTTAATTTCTTTGTATTTTTGGTTAGAAAACATTGTGGAAAATGAAGAAATTGCTTGTTTCAAGCAATTTCTTCATTTTCAACAATGTTTTCTCAACTGATATTCATAAGGGGCGTCAAAAGGCGTCACTGTGTGGGAATGGGTTAATACAAGTTTCGGCGTAGAGCAATTTTAGTAGGAGACGAATGACTTATATCGCGTTGACTTATTTCGAATGTCAGTAAGAATGTTGGCCGAACCGGGGTTCGAACTAAAGGTCCCAGTTTAGAGAGTTTATCAAGTTACCGACTGAGCCTTCCGTGCCAAGCATTGACGAGACCTATAAAAACGAGATCGAAGCTGTTGACGATTACCCCCCAAGGGTCCAATTTCTTAAACAAATCCTATTTACAAACTCAGTAAACTTTTCCTGACAATGGCTCAGATTGGAATATTCAAATGCCCTCGCCAATCAGAGCACTCCTTATGAAATTGAAAACACTAAACGTTGATCTTTCCTGGTTGGGGTAAACGCCCGCAGATTTTCTACAAGTGTTGCTCTCCTTTTGGTAATTCATACGCACAGCTATTTGCCAATTTGGGTCTGTCTAGATACATGTTATAGTGGGTAACATCTCTCCAAAATCGTTAATTCTCAACGAAATCCTATGTTGTGGGTACTCATTTGAATTGCCTCGAATAGACGATTCAAATGAGTACCAACAGCACAGGGTAAAGGTCAGTGTTGTTGAAATATTCGAATCTGAAATAAAAATACGCCCTCCATCTTCACTTCAGTGTGGACAACCATTCATAAATCTATTAGCCTATGCATACCTTATATTCGAAGTGGGTGGTTGATTTTTTGAAAAACTAAAGGGTGAGGAAATCAATCGAGCGGGGATGATTTAATATGTCGACATCCGGCCTTAACAGATATTTGAAAAAATGAGGGACTGAAAATACTCCTAACTTTTTATTGCCATTTAATATTTCAAATTATATATTTGATTCACTGCACTACAAAATGAGAGGCTAGAATGCAATACCGTTTCGACTCTCAAACTTCCCTCCACCCTGAAAAAAATGTTCTTTTAGAAATTGAAGATAAAGTGATGGTGTATTAAAAATTCAGACTTTTACATTGCAAATATATCAATAAAATTTTCATTTTATTCATTTATTTTCGTTTCTTTTAAATAAGCGAATTCTACATATTACATCGCTTTTTAGAGCTTTGCATTTTTGTCTATTCACCAGAAGATCACGCATTTTCCTTAGTCGTTTGAAATGTTGTTTAATTGTAACCAAAGACTTGATTTCATATCAAAATAAGTTTAGCTCTGTTTCTTTATACTGTATTTTTAGCCCCTCAGCGTTTCTTTTTCATAACCCCAAAGGGTTTATCAATTCAAACCCGTTCCAATTTTCAAACCCTTTTCCCTGTGAGTAGCACGAGATTAGATTTAAGAAAGTAAGTAAAAATATGATGAAAGGTACTTTTTAAGTTTCGGATCGCTGGTCACACCCACAGACCTCCGACTGGCTGTTCAACCTTTAACTTACATATTTATTTGCGATACATTGCAATATTTATGGTCAGTAACATGCAACAAAGAAGTGGAATTGTTTATTAGCAACCTAAACGTCATAACTATAGCTTGAATAAGCTGTAGTTATGACGTTCAAGTCGCCGAACCAAAATAATGCTTTCACTACCGGTCTAAATGAATGATTTGATTGGTCGATCGATATTATGATTGAGCTCGGCGAACCGTCGATTCTTTGAATTCCTTAAAAGGATCTTTTCCTGTGTATAAAAACGATAAATTAAAGTGAACAAATTTTGCGCGCAAAAGTATAAAATAAGTGTGACTGGAGCACCTGTTTAAATCCAACGATATCGTAGAGCGACGTTGATAAGACAGGGTCTCCAGTCTAAAAATCGATTTCGGCTGTAAGCTAACAAATTTTTGTTCAGTTTCCATACCTATGCACCACTTTGCATTGGAAATAGCTTATTTGAAAGTTTTGCTAGATTTTCTCATGTATATTTTATGAAAGTTCGAATCATTGATGCGTAGTTTCAATTAACCACTTTACGATAAAGAATTTACGACATCTCGATCTCGGTTTTGAAAGCAATGCAGACGATCTTAATGCATTTTGATTTAATTTTTTCCCTTCCATAATCACTGAAGCATATAATTACATATGAATATGAAATATGCTTGACACAACATAATTTATATTTGTCATTTTTGGTACACATTCCTGGCGGGAGTTTTCACGTGGTAAATAGCGCGTTTATTCAATTAAGAAACCGAACAAGGGCGTTTTCAACTGTGAATGAAATAAAAATACTATATTTCATTTTTTATATTTTATTTCTAAAAGTAAAAAAGCAGTGGCAATTATTGCATACCAGGGATTTGGAATTTCCACGCCTGGCTTATCTGACTTGCTGACAAGTACATATTCTGAGGCCAAGTAAATGCATGAGCACATCTTGGAATACAAATGTACAATCTAAAAAATAACTCAATTTATAGTGGAAATGTATCACGATGTTTATATTGAAGGGTAGAAAATATTGAGGTTAATGAAGAAAATGCTGGGTCCCAGGATTTTCCTCATTAATAACGATGTTTTCTAAAAAATTATCTCTTCACTTTTTTTGCGGACAAGCTAACTTTTAATTCTAGACAAGTGGGCATCCACGACTTACTTGTTCGGGGACAGGCGGAGAAAATCTGAATTGCCAAACCACCGTCATTCGGCGTCATTGCACACCGTTTTATTGATTGATTGATTGATTGGATGGGTTTAGCACCGCTTTTAACAGTATTTCAGTCATATCGTGGCGGCCGAAGCACCTAACAGTAGATTTCTGGTATTTGTCACACCAGTACTACCACTACATCCTTTCCTAGCCTCCAGCTGCTATCCCACTTAGGTTTACGATTATCCAGCACACCGTTCTAAACATGAAACATTTTATCAAATAGTATATAGGACAATCTGACAATCCGGCAGTCAAGATCGGCTGAGTCCTGTTGTTGTTGTTGTTTAGGATAATATGAATTCAGACATTAGTTTCGAGGTTTTGCTCGTCGATCGACGATGTGTATATGAATGGGAATTTACGCCTTTCTCTTTAATTATTCAAAGATGACTTGTCTATTTTGTCATCCTTTAAATTGAATAAACATTCGGTAATTTTCGTCATTCAAATCGCAATGAAATTTTGTAAATTGTTCAAAATGTTGCCAATAAACACCCTCTGTTGAAGTTTAACATATATTTGTGAAATACTTGTCGGCTTCTATTTGAATAACGTTTAAACCCTTCGCTTAGTCCCATTTACACAGTTGAGTAACACAAACAATTGCTAAATCTGAAATAAAAAAATGACAATGTTTGACAATGTCAATAATGTATACCTCAGACAGCAAATGAACGATGCATTTCCAAGAAATACAATAAGTACAGCTCTTTCGTTATCTGTTTTAGGTTAATGCCTATATGATATTTAAGAAATCTTCAAAGCAACATGAGAAGTTGTTTTTAATGGTTTTTGTTTGTTTGTTTGTTTTTGTTTATAGTGTTTTGTTGTTGTTGTTGTTGTTGTTTCAAAATCTCCGGCCAGTAACACGTAAAAAGATAAAATGGTTGATTAGGTGGCCTAAAATTAAAATTAGCTATAGTGACGACTTTCAAATCGCCAATCAAACAAAAATACTAGAAAGAATACATAATTTCCAATCTCGTAGTTCAGGGCTCACTTCCGGTCTAAATGAAATGTTTGATTGGTCAATCTATTGTTTGATTGACAGCAGCGATCCCCATTTTCCAGAAATAAAGCGATAATAGCTCTTTTGCTTAGGGTCTCACTTTGATGTTAAAACCTATATGATAGTAAAAACACCAAAGGAACATAATAGGTTAATTTTCGCTATATTCGGTATTCTTTTCAAAAGGACGAAAGTAGACATGATCTTACCCTTTTTACCTACTCTCACACATTGGGGCTTTTAACGCCCCCTTAGAAATACAATTTAGAAAACATTGTGGAAATGAAGAAATTGCTTGCAAAAAGCAATTTTTTCATTTTCCACATTGTTTTATACTCAGAAGGTTGAAAAATCTAAAATTTCTTAAGCTGTCGATCGTCATCTGCAACTTCTTTCAATTTGGACCAGTCTTAAGTTTTGCCGTCTTCGGTAATGGGTTAAAATTTTCCATCTAAAAATTTAATCAGTAAAGGATTGAAAATCGGTGCAACAGCAGTGCATTTATAGGAGATGTAATTTCAAACGATCACATGCTAGTAACAGGTGCTAAGGTAACAGGGCATCCTTTATTTGGGTCCTGTCTTTGTGAAATTAAGCGATGTACTTAAAAGGACTTGTTCACGCAATTAAGGCAATTCGTTAATTAAGCTTGTCTAAGCTTAATTAGTCAGGATGTTTTAAGTCCTGTCTGGGATGCCCGTTTTTTTCTCATTAGCTCTCTGTCCCTTTCTGTGGCTTTGATAAATGCCCAGAGAGCTAAAATTCGATATGCACGGATCCGTCTTCACGTGTCACAGTGAAGAGTTGTCGAGATCGCCTCCTTCTCGAATACCAGTAGTATGTTGGTCGCTCTTGGTACGACTATAGATAGCACAGATCTGTGATTAGAAAATGATTCAAACGTTAAGGAAAAGTCACGTGCACTGCGTTGTCCTCTCTACCAACAAATAGTTATAAGACAGTTGATGCAGATTGAAGTGGATAAAAGTTGTAAATAGTAAGATCCAGTCTAACTCATTACCAGCCGACATAACTTTAGACTGAAATAAGTTAGGAGACGATAATGTTGGGTTGATGAAATTTTAAAAGTCTTTGTCTTTTTGGATGGAAAATAACGTTGACGTGTTTTCCAAGGCGTTTATCTTTAGGGCTGTAAAAAGCGGTTTGTGTGGGAACAGGTTATCTAACTTTGAATCGATCTACATAGCGTTTTTACATATGGATGATGGACATATGTTATATGCTAAGCTGTAACGAATTGATTTCGTGACGTAATCACATATTCGTATCGCTCAATGGCATTCCTTTTCAAAACATTACTGGTGTATAATTGCAAACAACCTTCATTTTTGAAACAATCAATTTCTTTGTTTCCCACAATATTTCTGTCAAGAAAGTCAAGGTTGTTTTTCAATCAACTTAAATTGTCGTCTCCAACTTTTTTGAATTTGAACCAGTCTCGAATGGTGTCTTCTAGTAACTGGTTATCCTAATCTCTCGCAATGACGCTTTTTAGGGCCCTCGAGGAAAACAAACTGAGAAAACCATTCTGGAATGTTTTCATAGACCCAGATTTTATCGTCTGCAACTTCCTTGATTTTGGACCAGTGTAGTAATCAGTTAAAGCATATATCGTAGAAAGAAATTCGTAAAGGCGGAATTGAAAAATATGTGATTATAGTCCTTCCATCGGGAGATAAGAAAAAAATCAACATTCAATCAAGCAGAATAAATTCATGAAAAAGTGAAACGAGTGCGAAATAAGTTTATAATTGGTTGCAGTCGTGTGGGGGGGGGGACAAGCGCAAACCCTGCATAAATAAAACACGCCTTTTGATCTTTTATGTTTGTCTAATTATGCATAAACTGTTTTTGACTTTCAAATTAAAATGTCTCCTTAACTGTTTTAAGCCTTTTTGGTACATTTGAAGTCGTCTCGAAATAAGGCTGTAAAACCATAGGTATACAGATTCTTATTTTATCTTTAAGGACTAAGATCTCTAATTATTTCGGAAGATGTCGGGGGATGGCAGAACTGGTTCGGGCTGGACGCCTTCGGGATTGTTGAATTGTTTCTTTTCGCGTGGCGGTGGCAATTGGCGGATTGTCAATGCCAGTCAAAAATTCGACCGACCAATTAAATCTTTTTTTTTTTTTTAATCTTTGCCTCTTTCAAACATTTTCGTTCATGAGAGACTTAAAACGTCGTTAATATAATTAATTCAAGCTACAGTTACGACGGTTTGGTATGTAAGGCAAGCTGTCTAAAGGAATAAGTGGGCGGGGCCAGCGATTGGTCAAGTACATCCTCGTTTGGAAAAGTGCGTGAAATAATGCAACTCCGTATCTGATTTTTCCCTTTTCATTTCACTACTTAAATCTAATGCCTACCGATAGGTACCTCGAAACATTGAAGATAAGCTTTTTTTGAAAACAGATGTTTCACTTAACATCATTATATTCTTGAAGCTACGATTTTTGACGCCATGAGATTTTAATCTGTCCAATTTATTAATTTATCCCCATTTTTAACGTATCAGATTTTACTAGATTTTCGTATTTCAATCAAGGTGGGCCAATTTTATACAATTATCAGGGGCCAGATATTCTCTGTCTAATTTACAAACTTATTATCGTTATTATTATCCTTATTACAAACCCTTTCTCAAGTTTTTCATAAAAAGACGTTTATTTCGACCTTCCGCCCCCGCCCCCCACAAACACACATACACTAATACACCTTTTCAGGAATCATTTGAAAATATTTTCAATACTAACCCCCAAAATCTAATGTTTTCTTCAACAAATTGGAAACTTAGGTAAGTTGAAATTATCATTTCATTGTGGCCGATAAAGTTAAGTTGCACTTCCTACCCTTTGAAATGAACTCTTTCAGAACTTTACAATCCGGCATTTTTAACAAATCCCCCATGTTCCTTATATTTTATATCGAAAATATATCGAGAAAAAAGAAGACATTGCTGGTAGCCTACACTGCTCGAAACGTAGAAAGTGTTTACGGTACATTATGAACAGTGGGCCTACAAAACAAAGCTGTTTTTACGATGCTATTTCTTCCAATTTAACCCAGTATTTCCTCCCCTAACCCTGCGCCATTTCATCGATTGGAAACCAAAACGTCGTAACTATAGTTCGAATAAGATGTGGGTTAAACTTATTGGTTGTTAAAGGCACATCTCATATTTTCTACATTTAATCCATAAAATATCCAAACATCCTTATTTTACCAATCGCGGCTGTCAATTAAGAAATCAACCGACCTGTCAAAGCATTTATTCAGCCCGGACCTGACCTTTTAACTCCACATTGGTCGCCATTTGGTTATTCTTTTTTGTCTATTTGGCGACTTAAACGTCGGAACTACAGCTTATTTAAGCTGTAGTAACGACGTTTAGGTCACTAACCAACCAATTTACTCTTTTGTTACATGATACTGGTAATACATTTTGAAAAATAACGCTGTTAAAAATCGAAGCGGAACTTCGTGGTAGAGTTAATGGGCGGTGCCTAGGAAGTCAATGGGTGGGGCCAGCGACTGGTTCATTGACCATGGAGATACATAGAGCATTTGCTTTTTTATAATTTTATACCCAATAGATTGCTAAAGCTGTCATTTTCATTCATAAATAATTTAATCTTAAGTTTCGTCTATCAAAATCCGGCGTTCTGATTGGTCGAAAAATATTATTCATAACTCCATGAACAAAATTTTGAGCACGCAGCAATTTTGTAAGCTTCCGCACAAAATAGTCCCATAGAAAAAGGTATCAAAAGTGTAAAGTTTTTGCTTTTTTTCTCTCGATACTATTAAATTATAAGAAATGAAGAGAATATTTTTTTTCATGGAGGTATGAACCGAAAAACCTAATCACACAATGTATGAATCCGCTTCGCGTACTCATACAGTGTGATTAGGTTTTTCGGTTCATACCTCCATGAAAACAAAAAATATTCTCTTCATCTCTTAATTGAAATACCTTTTCAAAAGCAAAAGCTTTTAGGGAGTTTGTTTGTTTGTTTGAATGGGGTTTAACGCCGCTTTCAACAATCTTTCAGTGATATCGCGGCGGCTTTTAGGGAGTAGATGTATTTTCAAAAGAAAATATTGTAACTAAATCCTATGTTGTTCGAACTCATTAGGATCGTCTCGATAAGACGATTCAAATAAGCTCAAACAACATAGGATTAGCAGATAATTCTGCAATAGTTTATTTATGCAATCGAATCGATTGTTCATATATGTGACAAACTGTATTAAGCGACCACTCTCTTAAGCATCCCTTCAGTGGTTGCTTAGAACAAGTTTTACTATATTCTAGCCTGGTGGTGATTAAGAAATAAGGAGGCACATGTTTTGCATAAAACCAGACATAAAAAGACACAAAAGGTTCTCTATCAAACCCGTTTTATAAATAAAATTCTTTCATTCAATTCTAATTCCTTGTGCAACATTTAAAGTTTGTCACAAACTCTTCAAATCGAAACCAAAAAAACTACTTCATAAACGAGAATGGTAATACAATTTGATCGGTGTTAAAAGAGACCTAGATTAAAACTAATCCACAAAAAATGATCATGTAATCGAACAGGAATTAAAATGGCTGGGGCGCCCGGCACAAAAACAATTTGTTTAATAATCGAAAACAGGTTAGTCTTGACTGCGTAACAAAATATCCTGGAAAGGGAATGTTAGATCTAGTGTTAGACAAAAGCAATATGGATAGGTTGGCTATTTTGTTGTTTTGATTTAGATTTCTAAAATTTTATAAAACACTTGCCGAAGATCACTTAAGAGATGAAGAGAATATTTTTGTTGTTGTTGTTTTCATGGATATATGGACTTAAAAACCCAATCACACTTATGTATGAATCCGCTTCGCGTATTCATACAGAGTGATTAGTTTTTTCGGTTCATACCCCCATGAAAACAAAAGAAATATACTCTTGATCTCTTATAATTTAATAGCATCGAGCGAAAAAAACAAAAACACTTAAAAAGTTTTGATACCTTTATGTATGGGACTATTTTGTGCGGAAGCATACAAAATCGTTGCGTGCTCAAAATTGTGTTCATGGGTTATAATCAGAACGCCCGATTTTGATAGACGAAACTGAAAATTGAATTATAAATATATGACCAACCATGCGATCATCTTGGAAGTCCGTACAGCATGTTAAATTTTCCTTTAATATCTTACGCGCTAAATGACCACAGCTGTCGATGCGTTGTAAAAAAGCAGTCATCTTTTTTCTTTAAAAATGCTTTACGGAATTCCCGCACAATCCATTTTTGATTAACGGATAGCCAATATAACAAGCTTTTTCTATTTTTTTCTAAAAAGAAAGTATATTTTGGCAAGAATGAAAGTGCTTTACAAACATCGTTTTCTTCTGTTCGTAAATCAATTTAAGAACCATTGCATTCCCGAAGTCGCTGTGTTTAAAACACCAAAGTGTTCGGTATCTACGGGTTTAAATGAAAAAAAGTCTGTCTTAATATCCTTGCTTTTTACTAAAACTCTCAAGTAAGAGTATATTTACGGATTCATTCTAGACTCGCTCACGAACGCTTTCATCTAGATAAATGAATTTGATTTGTTTTATAAAGCAAAACAATGTACCATATCGAGGAACGTTTGCGACCGCTTCACCATCTCGAACGTAAGGCATTTTTTCTCACCATATAACTCTTTTCTAGATAAGATACAACAGAGAGTAATTATATTGTCGTTAGGCGATTAAAATAACGAAAATACAGCTTGAATAAAGCTCGCCCAACGAAGATATGTTGCATTTCGGGCAACAAAAGAAAGAATAAAAAACCGGACAGGACCACTAAACTGATCAATTTTGAATTATGTGTGAACCACATGTAAATGTATGGCAGATAGCATTTTGATAATCGTGCCTACGAATTTTGTCAAAAAGAATTTTAAAAAAAGCTAGAAGTTATTATCTCTATGTACCTTTAACAGTGAACAGTTAAAAAGCACAGTTTGACTAACTTATCCAAACAAAACTACGGAGAAATCTTATTTGAAATATTGAAAAAAATATTTGGTGAGAGTTAAGTGTAAATTCTTACAGTACTGCTTAGAATTTTTTTTTTTTTTTTTTTTTTTAATATTGATTGTGAACATTTAACGGAAACTGAAGACTAAGAATTTTATCAGCGAAAATGAAAAATCTGCAGGTTAACCTTTTTATTAGTTTCTCTTAGATTTCAGCCATTTATCAAGACGTTAAAGATGACAGCCATTTTTATCGACGTGGTGGGGAGATATTTTTTGTTGCAGGCGTCTATAGGTCGTCTGTATGCACATTATATATGTCTGCTTTCCCCATTATATTAGGGTAGCTTTAGGGTTAACGTGTAACGCGAAGCTATTTTTCTGTTGTCAAATAAATCAAGTCGTAATGGCCGGGAATTGTAAGACATGTTTGATTTATGCTGATCCCGGGCCGACGGTTTTTTGAAAAAGAACCGATAACTGTGGCCCCGGTCTGTCGTACTGAGCGTATTCGGCGATAAAGCTGTATTCATCAGTTGTTTAAGTCATGCACAAATCATTTCTTGTTAGAATATAGGCCAGGAATTTCCCCCCGAAAAGCTTAGTGATAAATACGACAAGTCTAAATAGCATAGACCTTCGAAATTCTGTCTTTTACTTCAAATGGTATATGCAATCCTGTTACTTTTATCGATGTGTATGGGGATTCGTGTGGTGTGGAAAAAAATGTTCCAGGTACACTACGGAAAAATACAGTGCCTTATTCTTGTTCGTCCTGATTATCACCAGTACGAAGCTGGTTCCCTGAATACTATGACCTGTCGATGTACCCTAGTGACCGGCGGCACGACCGGAAACCGTACCCGTTGGCCTTAACACCTTTACAAGCACCACGTCTGCCCCACCACCGTGAATTTAGTAGGTCTCCTTTTAGCAAAAAAGATAAATAAAGGGTAAATTAAATATTATAATAATATTGCCATAAATCCTGTGTCGTGGGTACTCATTTGAATAGTTTCGACGAGACGTTTAACTACACTAGAATTTTCTAACGATGTTTTAATTGGCGTTTAAATAGATTTCTAACAATACATACCTGTCAACAACACAATCACAAATTACTGTTACATGTGCTAATAGGCAAGTCTTTCCTATCTATAAATTTTTTTTCAGGGCCATCATATTTGCCGCTTATCAGTTAGACTAACACGTCTGCAATGGACAAGTTGTTTTGGAGTAAAGAAACGCCCGTCTTTTGAACAAGTTAAACATCATTTTAATGCACTCTGTCAGTCCTTAAAAATGACAGGCAATAAAATTATTATGAACCATGATTCGTGATTGTAAAGGACGATTTTCTGCTTTGTTACTAAGAACAATAGTTTCGTGTCATACACCTGTTTTAAAATCCCATTGATCTTGCTCCCGAGGTTACGACTGTATGAATGGAAAATGTTTATCAATGAACTGTAATTACGTGTGGGTTGGTATCGTCTTTTTACTCCATGTTTGTATTATATTTTGCTTGATGATATTAACCCGGAATATTCCTTCTTTGGCAGAATGGTATAGACAAAGATCAGCCTGCACATATGTGCAGTCTGATCTTAGTCTACACCACCTGCTTGTCCTTTTCAAACCAGAATTGTTTACAAGATAGATTTCAAAAGAAATATTAACCTACAATTGGTGCTTCCAGTGCTTTCAGCCCTTGATTTTCTTGAAAGTCTGTAGAGGATTTATAATTCAGCATGACAAGGGTTAAACTGAGTAAATAACATTATTGAACTCATTCTCCAAAACATCATTTGGTATGTTTGACATAAATCTTCGTAACAAAGAAATAAGGCCACAGTCATAGTTCAGTTAACAGCGCGTCGGATTCTGATACATGTGGTGCAGTGTTCGATCCCCTGTTGCGACAAACATATTTTCCCGCATTTGTCTTCAACCAATGGCTAGACAATCGTAGGACTAAGTGGAATGAGCAGCTAGGGGCTCAGAAAGGGTGTAGTGGTATAGTACTGCTGTGAGAAATACTAGGGATCCATGCTTAGGTGCTCCAGCCGCCCCGATATGACTGAAATACAGTTGGAAGTGGCGTTAAAACCCATCCAGTCAATTAAAGTGGAGTGTGTGCCTTACTGGCAAACGCGTTAATCCTTTTCTTCTTCTCAAAATTCCAAATATGGTTCGGAATATAATATACAAAACTTGATAGCATTAAATAAATCTGTGAGGAAAGAGGGATGGTAAAAGATCAAAGAACTAAACCCAAATTTTGCGACCAATTAACTTTAGACAATAGTATCTTTTGTATTATTGAATAAAAACGGCAACCGGGACCATAAATCAACCCCGAAAATAGATTTTAAAATAATTTCTTGTGGCACTAACGCCCCTTTACAATTATATATCTTTTCCACTCTGAACCTTAAGTTCTGAATTGAGCTCTGAATACGTTATTATTTTTTTTACTTTTTCGGTCGCCCGAATGAGAAAAAATCAGGCTCTTGGTGTTGTCGCCTTCGATAGTGTTGTTACGTTTTCGAGTTTACAGCAAATCACGTTTTTCCAAAAAGAAGTTAAAAATCGTAAAAAAATCTTGTTATATGTTTTCAACGTTTCTATAGTACTTTATTGCAATTGCTGTACACAAATTGCTTTATAAAGGAGATATGTTGCCTCGGCTTATCGATATTCTTGTGCGCTTATATATGCATTTGGTCAAGATTGCAAGTGAACCACATATTATATTCGAAGTCTGCGGTCAGATCATTTAACTTGTTATACGTAACAGAATGAATAACCAGTCTCGGAATTAACTTACCTTTAAAAAGTTTTTTTTGTTTTGTTTTGTTTTGTTTGTTTTTTAATTCCCCTTTTTATTATATATCTTGTCGTGAAATCTTGGGATTTCTCAGTGTAATAAATTTTGATATCGCCACTAGAGTGACGATACCACGTTTCAGTTTCACTCTCTGTAATAAATCTTTAATCATGTATTCATCCGCACTTTTTTCAATAGACCTTCTCTATATCAAAAAGATTGGTTTCGATATTTTAACAAAAATAAATTAATAAGGTATGTAATAAATAGAATAATCAACTGGTTATTCCTGATATGAGAAAGTATTTCACGAGGATGCGTTGTTAGGTGTTGAAAAAACGAGTGCACAGCACGAGTTTTTTTACCGCCTAACAACGCATATTCTCTATGTATTCATAGTTCGTGGGCTAAGTTGTCATTGTTACTTTCGTTATTTCCGAAATTAAAAATGAATTGACACAAATTACGTCGATTTAACGGCCTAGTTGACTCAATGATACATATCTATCAAAGGTGGTCCATCAAATCATGCTTTATCCGCACAAAAACTCTTTGTTCTAAAGTCATAAGGCGAACACTTGGCTTCCTGTATAATTTCTTCCAGCTGTACAGTTGGACCGTACGAGTCGAAAAGTTTTTTTCTTTATTAACGACAAAGGTTTCGGACTATGTTAACAATGGAATTTGGACATAATAACCCTGTTTGTTTGTAGCTTTGTATGTCTGTCTGTTTATCAAAAAAAACTTAAGTATTTAACTTAGTTTTGAGCTGCTAAAAATCGACGATTCGCTTTATTATGACGGGTAACGTATAGCTCGTATCGTTTGGAGGAAAAAAATACCTGGTGTTTCAATGATTGTAACAATGGAATTGAAATCTGTCAGTGGGATTGAACTTTTCACCAAGTTCAACAAGTTTTCTAATAACAGTTTACTGAGGTTATCTCGCGGATTGATCTAAAGCCTTATGAAATTGAAAAACTAGATCGTATTATTTATTACCGCATTGAAAATTAATATAACATTCAAGCAACCTTTACATATATTTCACCCCTTAGTTCCGGAGATGCGAAGATTTTTTTAAAATTTCGTGATAAATGGTGTGTGCTGCATTAAAGAGTAAAGATTCACCTTAAAATGTCTTGCAATTGACGGATTGCGTCTGTCAATCAAAAGTCGACCAACCAATCAAATCATTCATTTAAATCAGGAGAAAAACTTGAACTCCGACGTGTGCCGAATTTACATGAAGTATTTTGTTTGTTTGGCAACTTAAACTTCTTAAACGTCGCCAACCATCAGTTCTATTTTGTTGTTGTTGTTTGTTGTTGTTGTTACATGTTGTTTACCGTATGTTTTTACAAAATAGCGCTATTTAATATCTAAGTATAACTCCCTGTTGGAGATCAGTGGGCGTGGCCAGCGATTCTTCCATTGTATTTATTTTTAACACGTTATAAATGGTTAGTATACAAATAATAATTTCATCTTCGTGTGCGTCCCTTACGTCTCCATTATGTCAAAATAACCAAAAACATAAACCGTAGGTTTATATGTCGCTGTGTCATAGGGCAAGTTAATCCACCGCCGTGAAAAATAGAACGTCACGTAGATAACGTCGACGTTAAGTATGTAACGTTGACGCACACCCTAGAGCATTTTTGTTTCTCTGTTCTTGTAATTAATCAGACGCTGGGCCCTACATTGTTTGTTGTTACGAATTCTTTATTATTTTTCCTCGTTTGTTTTGTAGTCATGAAGTGTATAAGGGATGCTTATACTGCCGTGTGTATGAGGGTATTTCCGTTAGCATATGCCCATATGAGTGACGCCCCAAAAAGACGGTTGGTTGTTACGGGGAAAATGCAAAGATACAGGACAAAACTGCTGAGTGCTACGCCTGGTCTTTTAGCATGCTTGGTAGATTACATCGTCACACATGTCCTCGGTTTAACGTCTCATCCGAAAGACAATTAGTTTGTTATTTGACATGGTCAGCCCAGGGCTCGAACCCGAGATCTTGAGGTTTGAAGTCAAACGCTCTACGAACAGAGCTGATCGGACTGACTTAAAACTATCGTGCTATACAATCTATTTTTCCAACAAGTGACGTCATTTAGGCAGGTTTCCCTGGATAACCGTTCATATATTTCTAAACTGCTTTTAAACTCATGAACTAACCCTTTACATGTAGAAAATAAGAATGAAGAATTATATAATAAGAATTAATAAACAATTTATTTTTCGCTACTCTTAAGACTTACGTGTATATAATTTTCCTGGGAGTCTTTTCTTCGTTTTTTCCATGCTATTTTATTCTTCTGAAGACATCTGAAGACAGTAACGAAAATTTGGATATTTCAAGAAAAGAAGGTGGAGTAAAATATCAAAATTTCATACATGGCAGCAATCCCGTTTTAAAATCATAATAACGTCATTCTTGATGTGATGTCATTTTGCCGGGAAAAGAAGTCATCCAACCATATCGTATCAGTTCCGTACATATATGATACGAATTTTTATCTGTTGAGTCCGATTATATCCGCCTACAATAATTATACAAGGACATTCGGTAGATATGTAACAAATATATTTTCAATAAATTTCTCGAGGGGTAGCTAAATTCAAAAGTTTGAGCTTACCACACAGCACTTTTATCTGTATCTTCTCTTACATCTGTAAAGGCGCCGATAAATAAGATACAAGATTTATGCAAATACGTCGAACTCAATTTTCGGCGAGCAAGGTTGATACATGTCAGCGTAACACAGAACACCTGCTCGTACGGGGGCATGTCGTATTAAATATTCATGAGTTTTCCCAGTTTTCTATTAACTTTAATGCTCTTAAACCTTAAGAATTTATTACAAGTCGGGAGGCTGTTCCTTCGTTAAATCTAGAGACTAAATCAAATTGCATCTTCAATAAACGTGGAAAAACGAAGCTAAAATGCAAGAAATTAGATGTACATTTATACATTTCTTCACGTAAGATTACCCTTATACTTTCGTAACCTTGAAATTATTTCAAAACTCGTCCTTATTTTTAGACGAACGAATGGTAAAGGAGATACGTGTTTTATCTTAACTAATTACTCTTAGCATGACATTTCTAACTATTTAACTTCAGATATTGAGAAAATGTATTTTGTTTAATGAGCTTCGAAATTGAAAACCTAGTCACACTAGATGAACCTGCGAAGCGGATTTATACATAATTTGTGATGAGTTTTTACTTTCATACCTCACTGAAAATAAATGAAATAATAACTTTTTTCTTAATAATTTGATATTAAAGGGACATTCCCTTAAAGAAATTATTTTAAAAAGCGACGAATTTACAAGTTTGTGTAAAAGCGATAAATTTACCAGTTTGAGAGATTTATTTTATAGATCTATTTTGTAGGGGAGCATACAAAATAATCGCGGGTTTCGCCAGTCAGATTCCTCAAATTTAAAGATATTCTAATACGATCGCGCTTTTAAGCGCCACAAGAAAAAACACATATGAAAAACATTATGCAAAATAAGGAAAATGTTTGTAACAAGCAATTTCTTCATTATTCACAAAGTTTTTTATTAAAGACATTAAAGTACCGTCTTTACCTCCTTCCAATTTTGACATGTCTAAGATTTTGAGTTCCCATAACGGGTACATAGACACTCCTTAGATTAACCCTTCACCCTTTTACAAAATTTAAACCTGTCCAATTTGAAAGCTTTTGCTGACGACAATTTAAAGTTGATTTTATTTGAAAAATAATCACTCAGTAGGGTAAAGAATATTGTGGAAAAAGAAGAAATTGCTTGTGAAAAGCAATTTCTTCTTTTTTTCACATTTTTTTCACAATATTATCAAAGTATAAGAATACAGGAACGTTAAAACCAGGGATTGAACAGGAAATGCTTTAACTCTAAACAAATGAAGAAACTTTGAAATATTAACTTAAATAGCACGATGCATCTCAAACTCTATAACCATCAAGGAGTTCGATGGCATTCTGTGGTCTTTGTTTCTCCCGAGAATAAAATTCCATTCTATTGAAAAGGTTGTCAGGTTTAAATAGTTTAAACATTTTTATTTTTGCTCCATGACACGTCTGAAACGTATACCCTTTAAAGTGGTGTAATTTGCAGTCAAGTTCACATACTATGAATGAAACGGCGAAAAAATAGTTCTCGAATGACCGACGGGTTACAGACAGTGGTGTAAGAATACACCGATTTCCGGAATAAAACAATAATGGCAGAACAAATCAAATGAAAATCTAGCCCAGTTGCATGTCTTGTAGGTTCATTTAGAACGCAATTAAAATTGTTATGACACAATAAGCGATTCTTTTAGATATAGAAGACCTAGTATTTTTTCGGCGGAACATTTTTGAACTACAGTAAATCTTGAATTAAGCGACGTCTCATGGGACGACTAAAAAGTGGCCGCTTAATAGAATGGTCGCTTAAAACACACTTTTTATGAAATATATGGATGATTGATTCGATTGCTTACATAAATTATTGCAGAATTCCAACTTAATCCTATATTGTTGGCATTCATTAGAATCGCCTCATTGAGACGGTTCTATCAAGTTCAAACAACATTGGATTTAGGAACAAAAATATATGATATGATTTAACCAGATATGACCACTTCTTCAAAAACTTTTGATTTCGAAAAGGGGATTTCGATTGTTGTCGCTTAATAGAAATTGTTGCCTAATAGAGGTGGCCGCTTGAGCAAGATCGACTGTAGTTAGACTTGCCTCGTTTGTTCGAAATGAACAACTACCGAACAGATAAAAACATTTTGTACAGACTTGCAAAAGAGATATTGATCAGGGGCACAGAATAACTATATAGTAAAAATAAATGCACAACAAAGTTAACAAGTTCCGAATTTCATCTTCGTCTGAAAACAAAAGACGTTAAAATTGGTCATTTTCAATGATGCGCTTTTTATTTCCACTTTGAATATCACCGTGAAAGTTTACTGACACATTAAACCATCACCTATGCTGTTGCTGGAGGTTCGGAAAGGATGCAGTGGTAGTAATTATGTGGGAAATTCCAGGAACCCACGGTTAGATGCTCCAGCCGCCGCGATATGACCCAAATACTCTGAATCCCACGCAAACAATCAAACTTATTATAAGGCATTATATATGGGCAACGTGTTGTGTGAGTCGGTTGGAGAAGAAGGGTGTTATTTTCCAAACTTTTCGGTTAAACTCCAGTGTTACAAGGTTTCATTTCAAGATACTGTCAGTATCTCTCGATGTAAAGGTCTTTATGATAAACTTATGAAAAGGAGTAAAATGGGAAATCATAAAATCTAATAAATTATGATTATATCCTCTTTCAACATCAGATATTAATCTTTATGTAAGAGTTCGGGTCAAAAATGAAAGGTTGTTCATCCGATCTTTAGTTAAGGATGTAAACATTAAACAATATTTCAATCTTCTACCAACGATAAAAGACAGGAAGGATGAAGTACAGTAGCGTTCCCCTCCGCTCGGCGTACCGTTGAATGTAATCGTGCCTTGAAACCATTGATGGATCACTGGCAGCGCCCATTCACTCCACTGGCCCTGCCTATTCACTCAAGCAGGATGTTCCTATTCGAAATTAAACGATAACAAAAAAGTATATTAGTTGGTTGACGACATAAACATCGTAGCTGCAGCTTGTATAAGCCAAACTAACAAAATATGCGCCACAAAAATGACCTGAGTTCAAAACTCTCTTTCTGTCAAAATGAGTGATTTGATCGGCCGATTGATTTATAGATTCACAATCGCGTTCCGTCATTAAAGCATTGACACAAATTGGCAAACAAATTATTTAGCATTAATGATATTCTATTTTGTGTCACAAAAACGTTTTTAATTCTTGAATTGGACATTCATATCGCCCACAGCTGAAGCCGGTTACGCGTACTGATGAAAACCGTTCATCAATTAATTTTCGTCAAAATTGAAAATCCGAAGTAGATCGGTTTCAAGAGTCGAACAAAGAAGCCTCTTTCATTCCGCCAGAGGTTTTGATATTTCCGGCATGTAAACGATGCGCTTAAAGATGAGATGAAGAGATAGTACAGTGAACTATGAGTTTGATGCATTACTTGTACAAGGAACTGACGGATTGCTTTTTAATTAGAATCATTTATCAAAAACTCTTCTTACATTGCAGTCCTCAGCGTGTCTTGTAACATTTCGACGGTATACTACCCCAACCTCGTAACTACAGCTTAGAATAAGTTGCAGTTAGGGGGTTTTGGTAGAACACCGATTTTTTTTGTCATCCAAGAGGCGAAATATTAGCTCAAATAATGCCGGATTTGCAGACTGAAAATGGTTGAAATATTTCGCTCCTAATCAATTTTCATTTTCAAGAATGATTATTCTACCTTAATTTATAACTATTTTCAAACTGGAACCTTTAGTTAACTTGGTAGATAATCGTAAACCTAAGTAAAATGAGCAGCCGGAGGCTCTGAATGGATGTAGTGGTAAATATGGTATGAGAAAAAAACAGGAATCTATGATTGGGTGCTCAAGCTGCCACAATATGACTGAAATACTGGTCAGGCTGCACAATCAACACAGTCAGACCTGTGTTGATACGTTCCGTATTTCCCAGATGACGGCTTTTCGCGAGTTGGAGACGGTCGCAATTTTTAGCTAGCAAAGCGTTAGCTTTGATAGCTTAAGTTAACAGACAAAATTTTGAGGGTTTCTCAGTGTTCAACCAGTGCAAACTGCCACTGGAGGCTGAACCACTAAATCCCTTGAATGTTTACGCCATAAAAAGAAGTTCTTTGTATTCCGAGAATATTACAAACTCTTTTCAAATAGAAGAGAACCCTTTCAATAGCAAGCTATTTTACCAATACCCACTCAATTCCGCCTTTTAAGCATCTCAAGAAAAAAAGCTCTGGAAAACATTGTGGACAATGAAGAAATTGCTTGTAACAAGCAATTTCTTCATTGTCCACAATGTTTTCCACCTGACAAGGGAAAGGGTTTCTAAATTCAACTAACTTGAAATTGTCGTCTGCAACTCCTTTCGATTTGAACCAGTCTAAGATTTTGACAGGTTGTAATGGGTTAACTCAAGGGTTATTTTAACAGAACTATGCTGTGCTAGTTGATTTTTCGCCCTCTTAAATATCAGTTCATGGATATGGCGTAACCATAGCAGATATGTATTTCATCAAAAACTGTATTTTCACTAAATAATGACAGATATGAAAAATTAATTACCATAACTGACAAGGTTTATGAGATATGTGACAAATATTTAATACAGTCTATAATTGCCTTGTCTGTGCGTTTGATAGTTACACAGGAATTACGAATTAAACAGTATTCATATATTTTCAAGTAGTCCACA
The DNA here is from genome assembly GCA_946902895.1 of Fragum fragum. Lineage (NCBI taxonomy): Eukaryota > Metazoa > Mollusca > Bivalvia > Cardiida > Cardiidae > Fragum > Fragum fragum. The sequence continues at coordinate 50,474,110 of OX336372.1, read as the reverse complement.
ATACGTATCTTTCTGCATCCGCTCTGACTCCATATGTTTTTGTCTTTTTTTATAAATCAGTCATTGTTGGACGATGGTAGTATATCGTGTCATTAATAAGTCACCCTTGTTATGCTGAACCCGGATTATTCTGGTTTTAACAGGGGGTATAGACAAAGATCAGACTGCACATCAGTGAAATCTGGTCTTTGTCTACACCTTCTGTTTGCCTAAGAAACCAGAGTTGTTGTTTTTTATAAAATTAATTTTCAAAACAACTATTGACAACCAAGCAACAAGTACTACAAGTGATTTCAGCCCTTTGATTTTCAACAATTCCGAAAAGGGCCTTATTCAGCATGACAAGGGTAAAGAAGGTCGTTATCGTTCACAAGCATGTTTTATAAACCGATTACCTAAAAACGATATAAATCATAATGTACAAGGTTCTATCCCCGTTCGAGGCGAATATCGTTTCAAACATTTCTCTCCAAATAATGGGGGAAGGGGGGAGGGGAAATGGGGAAGGGGGGAAGGGGGAGGGGGGTAACCGTAAAACTTAGTGGAATGAGATGCTGGAGTACTGGTGTGAGAAATGCCAGGTATTCATAGTTAGGTACTGAGTACTGGTGTGAAAAATACCAGGTATTCATAGTTAGGAATTGAGTACTGTTGTGAGAAATACCAGTTATTCATAGTAAGGTAGTAAGTACTGGTGTCAAAAATACGAGGTATTCATAGTAAGGTACTGAGTACTGGTGTAAGAGATAACAGGTATTCATAGTATGGTACTGAGTACTGGTGTGAGAAATACCAGGAATTCAAAGTAAGGTACTGAGTACTGGTGTGAGAAATACCAGGTATTCATAGTTAGGTATAGAGTACTGGTGTGAGAAATACCAGGTATTCATAGTTAGGTACTGAGTACTGATGTGAGATATACCAGGTATTCATAGTTAGGTACTGAGTACTGGTGTGAGAAATACCAGATATTCATAGTTAGGTATAGAGTACTAAGGTGTGAGAAATACCAGGTATTCATAGTAAGGTATTGAGTACTGGTGTGATAAATACCAGTTATTCATAGTAAGGTAGTGAGTACTGGTGTCAAAAATACGAGGTATTCATAGTTAGGTACTGAGTTATGGTGTGAGAAATACCAGGTATTCATAGTTAGGTATTGAGTACTTGTGTGAGAAATATCAGGTTTTCATAGGTAGGTCCTGTGTACTGGTGTGAGAAATACCAGGTATTCATAGTAATGTATTAAGTACTAGTGTGAGAAATACCAGGTATTCATAGTTAGGTACTGAGTTCTGGTGTGAGAAATACCAGGTATCCATAGTTGGTTTTGAGTACCGTTGTGAGAAATACCGGGTATTCATAGTAAGGTACTGAGTACTGGTGTGATAAATACCTGGTATTCATAGTTAGGTACTGAGTTCTAGTGTGAGAAATACCAGGTATTCATAGTTAGGTACTGAGTACTGGTGTGAGAAATACCAGGTATTCATAGTTAGGTTCTCCAGCCGAGCGGTATAACTGAGATACAATTAACCCTTGTCATGCTGATTAAAATTCCTATTTAGAATTGCTTCAAAATCAAAGGACTGAAATCACTTGAAGCACTAGTTGCAGATAAATATGTAATTTGAAAACTGATTTGTGAACAATTCTGGTTTGAATGGGACAAACAGGCGTTGTAGACTAAAATCAGACTGCACATATGTGCAGGCTGATCTTTGTCTACACCTCCTGCTCAAACATGAATATTCCGGGTTCAGCATGACAATGGTTAAGACCGGTGTCATACCTCAATCAATCAATCAATCATTCAATTAACCGACTATTTATCCATATATATTCTCTCTCTCTAGAGCGTTTAATTCTTTGCAAATACTTTCAAGTAACACCATTGCAAAGACATGTTTGTATGTAAGTGTAGCACCTTTGTTTTCACTAACATGTCTTATGTATAAATGCAGTGTCAGGAACAATTTTTCGACTATCTACAATCCCAGTGAAAACTTTTCCGGTGCTTTATTTGTAGCAATTACTGACTTTTCATTGCTTTTATTACAATTACTGTAATCGAAAATCGTAAAAGTTTGACTTGTTATTCGCTTAATGGCGTTTGGCACGCGGCCGTGCGTTTTAGCCGGTGACATATTATTGCGAATTTCTCCCATTTTTCCAGAATTTGTTTGCTTTTTTATGTAAACACTGGTTTACACCGACAGGTCTTGTTTCGCTAATTAACGATTGATGAAAACTGCAGACCTTTTGTTTTAGTTATCCTCACAGAGCTTTTGCTTGGAAAAGATAAATGATTTATTCGTTGTTTGAAATTGTTTATTTATTTCACACTTAAAACAGTAGTAAATAATCAATTGAATAGATCTTACTCTTTCAAAATTGCTTCGTTTTAGTGAAATAGGAAGACTTTCAAGTAAAAACTGCCATTATAACGAAATTCATGAACTGTTATTGAAGTGGATTCATATACTCCTTCTACGCAAGTTCGATTATGACGCACATTCAATGAACCCGATATCAAAATTACAAAGTACTGAAGTTACAGTAAGCTAATAAAGCAAAGTTTTATTAAGTAATCATCTTTTCGAACATGACAAAATCTTAGACTTGTTCAAATTGAAAGAGTTGCAGACAACAATTTCAAGTTGGTTGAATTAAGAAAATATTTCCTTGTTGGGTAGAAAAAAATTGTTAACAATGAAGAAATTGCTTGTAACAAGCAATTTCTTCTTTCTCCACAATGTTTTCCAAAGCCTTTTTCTTCAGATGCTTAAAAAGCGGAATTGAGTGGGAATGGGTTAAATAGTATGCTTTTGAAAGAGTTTCCTTCAATTTGAAAAGAGTTTGTAATATTCCTGTAATACATAAAACTACTTTTTATGGAAAATGCATTCAATGGATTTAGTGGTTAAGCCTCTAGTGGCAGTTTGCCCTCGATGAACTTTGAGGAGAACTCAACATTTTGTCTGTTAACTTAAACTATCAAAGCTGACGCTTTACTAGCTAAAAATACAAAGAAAAAAACCATAATGTCATAACTGTCTTCTTTCTTTTGAGTTTAGTCTGAAATCCTTCTAAATGGAAAGATAAATGTTGCGTTATTTATTTCAACGTTTTTCATTTTCATGGCATTTTAATTCTTTTGTGTATTTCAAATCTATAACCACGTAATATGGATAAGTGTTACCGAGATGAAAGGAACGCATCTCCACGAACCGTTTTCTTATAATTCATTTATTCAAGTGCTTTCCTTTCTCTTATCCAAATCATCTCTTTTAAACGACAGAGAGCGTAAATATCCTCTTGAATCCTCGAGTTTTCATGCTGTCTAAAATCCCCAGATTTCGCATTCGTAACACCCTCTATTACCCTGATTATTGCCAACACCCTCCGCTATCTGGAAGAATAATAACCGTGCTACGTAAACTGTATCATGCTGATTAACCCTTACAGATGAGACTATGCGTGACATGTTCAACGACTTCACTTTACCCATTACCACACGAGAAAAATTTTGGACTGGTCCAAATTGAAAGAAGTCGCAGACAACATTTGAAACTTTTAGATTTTTTCCAACTATCTTGGTGGAAAACATTTTTGAAAATGAAGAAATTGCTAGTTACAAGCAATTTCTCCATTTTCGAAAATGTTTTCCGAAACTTTTTTTGGCGGGGGGGGGGGGGGTGCGTAAAAGGCGTCATTGTGTGGGAATCGGTTAGGAAATGAAGAGAATAGTTTTGGTTTTTATTAATATGTGAGCCTAAAATCTTAATCACACTGTATGTATAGCTGATTTATACAAAAGTGTGAAGAAATATTTTAGGTTCATATCTCAATGAAAATTTTTCTGATAATTTAATAAAATCAAGCAAATATTTTATCAATTAGGTAAAAATATGGCTCTACTTTATGCGCAAGTATACAAAATAGTTGCGTGTTCAGATTTTGTTCAAGGAAATATGAAAAGAACCTTTTAGTCAATCAAATGAATCTGGGCGAAACTAAAATTAAATTTTATGAGTGTGAAGCAGAAATATTAAGCAGGAGGACGGCCACTAAGTGAATTTAGAATATTCTTTTTCTGTCAACAGCGGCGTGCACTGAGTATTAATAGAGTCCATAGAGAAGAATCTGGTTAGACTGTGCGGATGCACAGGCTGATCTGAATCTTTTCTGTGCAGACAAGCGTTATTGTTGGAAATATCGCACATAGGCTAAACTATATTGAAAACACTATGCGTTATTGTTTTCATTGCTATTTCATTCAAGATACATTTCTCTTTAGGCATAGCTAAAGCAAGAAAACATGTCTCGTCTTCATCGCAGTGTAACGTACACTAAACGACAAATATATCCGAAAAATCGCCACATATCTCCATGAAAATATTCTGTACAAGTAACTGTTTTTTGTATCATTCGCGCAAAGCAGTTTCACAAAAAAATGTTTAAAAACGGTACTAGTATTATAAGGATTAAGTATCATACAACGATGAAAACAAACAGAAAATATTCTCTTCATCTCTAAATAGATTTATATTTAAAGAAGGGTCCGTGCATTGTAGAAAAATTACGAAATTTGGTTTTCAGAATTCTTTGCTCGAAAAAAACAATTAGAATCCTACTTTCGTTGCCTTGAAGAAAAGGTAGAGTGTTTCATTATCTATAACTTCCTATATTTCTAGATTCTGGAAAGTTTGTAAAGTGTGAATTAATTGACTGACTGATACTACAAATGCAGGCTACCAGGTGTTTTCCTTGACATTTTGCCATTATTATAACAACACTGTAAGTTATCTGCTGGTCGCTCCTGCAATCAAACAGATAATGCTAACGACCTTCTTGGTAGGATTTGTTTCGGGATAATTATCCATTCCGTGTATTCAAGCTGTAGTTACGGCGTTTAGGTCACCAACTCCATATCAGTATTTTGTTACGTGTTAATGGCTATGGATTTTGCAAAATAACACCGTTTAGAAAATCGAAGCGGGCTTCCTGTTGGAGTCAATGGGCGTGGCCAAAGGAGTAAGTTGGTGGGCCAGCGATTGGTCAATTGTCCTTTATATATTCATTTGTTTGTTAATTTAAAGGGTTTTTGTATATCATGTCCTTTTTCGGAATACTACGTGACTCGGTTGCAAACCGATGGTGTTCCTATAAAACCTCGTAACTGCAACTTAGAATTAGCTGTAGTTACGAGGTTTTGGGAGAAGACCGACGAAATGCAGATTGCTTGTAAGTTGCGGATTCTCAATCCCTGACATGTATTAAGAGATTTCAATCGCAGCTGGAGACTGATGTCTCGTTGATATTTTCATTTTCGTTGAGATTTTTCATCAAGACTTTTCAGAACTTCGCCTTGTGTTGGTTTAGTTCATCACAGCAATATCAATCGTGCGACAATGAACTCCAACAGGAAGTTTCAAGTAGATATGAAGCTATGATATTTTGCAAATTTTATGATCAGTAACATGTAACAAAATAATAGAGTGGTTGTTTGGCGAACCTAAACCTCGTAACTACAGCTTAAATAAGCTGTAGTTACGACCTTTTAGTCGCCAAACCTATAAAATAGCTTCATAAGAAATTCGGCCAATGTCGGACTTCCGGTCTAAACGAATGATTTGTTTGGTCCATCGGTTTTGTTAATTGCAGCACTGACCCTTGAACTTCTACTAAGCAGAAATCGACGTTAAACGCCAAACGCGAAAAACGTAATCATGTTTTATAAGTTTGTAGCTTTTCAAAGACCAGTGATTGAATTGAACCTACATTTTCTCTTGACGTATGTAAGGTTTTCTACTCTCCATTAAAGTCAGCATCATGGGGTTACGCGAAACCTGATCAAAACGTAATTGAGGATGCAACATTTTGTGTTAACCATTACTGCTGCCAATTGCTTCGTTTGATCCTTTGATTGAATTTACTTTCCTGGTCTTGAAATTGCCAAGGAAACGTTACCTGTGAAACATGCATCAAGACCTTTGCTACACCCAAATTATACGAAACGCCTTGCAGTTTCATGTAAACAGTCACGAATGTAGCGCCGAGTTATACAAATAATGTTAGACTCTCAATTGAGCAGTTTTACTGAAAACTTGTTTCATTAACCAGTAATAAAGGAGAGCAACATTAAAATGAATCCACGCATTTTTAAATAAAAAAAAGCTTATGTGAAAATAAGAACTTGGTGTTACATGACACTGCTTAAAATCACATGTGTGCCATATAGTGCTCAGATCAGCCTATGCTCGCAGTGTCTTCTAAGTACACACTATAGATAGCTTCTGACTCAAAGTAATTTTCGACAACCAGGAAATATTTTACACTAGTGTGATATCTGAATCCTATAGTAATGTCAAAATGACGCCATGGTGCATATAATGACGTCATTTCACAATCAGCGTTATTATGGTTCGCAGAATATTTTCATCCGAAGTATTACGGGAATTTTCCGCAAAAAAATATTTTATGTCATAAATACTGATATTAAATTGGTTTTACTGATATTAGATTGGTTTTCATAGATTACGAATTCATTACATTCGTCGTCTAAAATAGGTAAAGACTCAGCAAAGCCTCGGTGTATGAAGTCGTTATTTCATGATAACTCAATCAATCTCCTGTGTATCTTTCATTCCTTTTCATCTTCGGTATGTTGCCGCCATCATAGCGCAGTAGGTAGCGCATCAGACTCCAAACACTTCAATCAGAGGGTGTCATAGGTTCGATCCCCGGCGGCGTCACATATCCTTTCCGGCATTTGTCTCTCACCAATGGGTGGATAATCGCAAAGTAGGATAGCAGCTTGAGGCTAGGAAGGGATGTAATGGTAGTGCTGGTGCGAGAAATCCATTGCTGGGTGCTCCAGCCGCCGCGATATGACTGAAAAATTGTTAACAGCGGCGTTAAACTCCATTTAAACAAACAAACAAATCTTCGGAGTTTTTTATTATTATTATTATTATTTCTTTTTCATACAGTCGACATTTATGGGTCAATTACAATCAATCCTACATTTGTGGAAATTTAGAAAAAGATTTTAGGTAGAATGTCAAAGAATTCACACAAAAGAACTTGGCTGCAAGTACATATCAGTCTAAATCTATCAATAGCCTCTTCTAGACTCGAGTTTTATTGTACCAGAACAATTTATTACATTATAAAAGTTAAGTGCTTTTTTTAGATCTCGTCTTTATGCGAGCAACAATTTTGTCAGCAAGAATTTTTGAATCGAGTATGGAACAAGAGGAACATTAATTCTTCATCAGATTTACAATACGTTGGTTATTGACTATGACAATGAACTTCTTATCTACTCATATTTACTAAATATATATATTATAGTATATGTATAAACTGTGGCACGGTCGTGCAATAAACTTGTTGAATGTTTTTATTAATTACATTTGATATTACACTAGTAAAATAACTATGCCAATGAGCTTGAGCCTATAGTAACGCCTGTATGATACCCTGAAAATTGCGTCAGAATGACTGACATGGCGTCATTTTACAAACCGTGTTACGTGTTTCGTGGGTAATAATAAATTGATACCTTTCAAGACTTTATCTATTTATCGCAGAAAAATAGGTCATATCATACATAGAGTTTGTGTTCATAAAATACTGAATTAATTAAACTTGCCACCTGAAAAACATAAGTACTCGGCTTCTTTGTCGAGTTTATATCTGTTTCTGGTGGCGATTTAAATAAATTCGGTAATTTCAATATCTTCTACGACACGAGGTATATATCACTTTTGAATTCAATGTGTCTAGCACTTCTTCGACTAAACACTGGCAAAGTTTAAATTGAAAAATAATAACAATAATAAAATGAATACTTGCCATCGCCCATTCGCTGGTGTGTCAGGTCAACCAAGACAAGTACAGGTCTATCCGATTGCGATTTTAATTCATTGCTCTGTTTGTCATAGAAAAATGTTTATTTTACGACAATACAAAAATTCGTAGACTTTTAGACTGGTAACGCTATTGACGCCTTGTTGAAGTGGACGACGGCACCAGTCTAATAAACTCTCTGCGGTAGGTTAAACTGCAGTTCTGCTCTTGCAAAGTACAAGGAATACATCACCATTAAAACCTGACGTCTGAGCAATGACAAACATCTTTAAGGAAGAGGAAGAAATTGACAACAAGATTTCAGTAAAAGCCTGCTAACGTAAAGCTGACATATTGTTCCGTAAATCGTTGTATTTTACGACAATTACATCGCGTGCCTACAATACCCCTATCTGTTTTATGGTTCAAGTTCTGTTTGTTTATTAGCTGATTATCGCTCTTCAAACCAGGGAGGATGTTACTTAAACAAGTTCACGTTGTGATACAGATTAATCCCGAAATCTTAAATCAGAAAACGAGAGAACTTGTTAATCCAGCCACTTCACGGGATAAGTACGGCATCAGTTAATTTTGTAGTGGTTTACATTTTATAAAAAATACACCTAAGTTATAAGTATGGCATGGGGTACGAAATAGGTACCCATGTTTTAACTTGTTTCTAATTTTAGTCTGGTCCAAATTGATAGAGGTTGCAGACAGCAATGAAAATTGGATGCAATTCGAAAAGGAACCATCCCATGTTGAAGAAAATATTGTGGGAAAAGGAAAATTGCCTGTAACAAGCAATTTCTCCTCTTTCCACAATATTTTCTCTAGTATAAAATCACAGCGACGTTAAATCCCGGGTGAGAACAGGAAAGGGTTAAAATTGGTTGTAATAAGTTCGATGTAAATTGACAAAGTGAATTGTTTTGAAATGTAATGGGTGAAATGGCTGAGAGTTATGATTTTGAATGGGGTAAATGATATGTAATTACCCCCCTTTATATAAATTTGAATATTTTTCGATGGATAGATTTGTTTTTTTTTATATCGGACATATAAGGAATGGTGAATGAGCGATTTTGAATGGAATAAACACCAACTTCATAATGTTTTTAGATGTATGCATTTGTATCATTTCAGAAAATTCAGGCTAGAAAAGCATTAATCAATAAATAAAACAAAATGTGCAACAAATAAATTTGATAAATATTTACTATCGGGGTTGTTGTTGTTGTTGATGATGATGATGGTGGTGGTGGTGGTGGTAGTAGTGGTGATTTGTTGTTGTTGTTTTGTTTTGTTTTAATGTATGCCCCATTTTAGACCGCTGACTTCTTTATATCGCGAGGTCGCCTTTGCTCTAAAAATTGAGGAGGAGCTCGAACACACTTCGTTTCTTCCTTGATGGTACCCGCTCGAACAGTCATGCTGATTTCACGTTTTCACCAAAAATCTTATAAAAAAGTTAAATACCACACCAAAATCTACGATAAAATCCATCCAGTTAGGTTATATAATGTATGTGCCCTTTAAAGACATATTTTGAGGGGGTGTTTTTGTTTTGTTTATTGGGGTTTTTTTTTTGTTTTTGTTTTGTTTTTCTATAAACAAATTTTAAATAAAGTAATACGCTTAAAGGAATTCAAATTGTTCTTTACTCGAATACTTGAAGTGAATGGGGCTAACACCTTCTTTATGGTAGCCTGAATTATACTTAAAGAGTATTCTTTTTAAAACCATAGTCTCTTTACGAATCCAGAGGATTAGTGCCAATCGGTTTCAGCTGTGGCTAACCAACCTCATTATAGCTAGCAAAGCGTCAGCTTTGATAGCCTAAGTTAAGAGACAAAATTTAGAGGTCTTCTCAAACTTCAACGAGTGCAAACTACCACTGGAGGCTTAACCACTAAATCCACTGACTGCTTAGGCCATAAAGAGTAGTTCCCATATATTTCAGGAATATTGCAAACTCTTTTCAAATTGTAGAGAACTCTTTCAAAAGCATACTATGTAACCCATCATTTCCGCTTTTTAAGAACCACAAGAAAAAAGCTTTAGAAAACATTGTGGACAGTGAAGAAATTGCTTGTTACAAGCAATTTCTTCATTGTCTACAATGTTTTCTACCCAAAAAGGGTGATTTTGTAATGGGATAACTCCTGGGTACTTTAACCGCCTTTATTTATCATGATAACCTTTGGCAAAGAAGAACACTTAACAAAACTATGCTTTGCTAGCTTACAGTACCTTCAGTACTTTGATTATTTTAATCACAACCGTTCTGTATAATTTTTGGTATAGGTTGGTGTACCAATAAGCGAAAATTGCTTTTCTCGGAAGTACGAAAAGTGTCGACCCTGATAAGTCTGCGCTGACTGCACAGACTGATCAGTGTAGCGACTGTTTTATTCTTTGTAGATTTTATTAATCTAGCAAAATCATTTAATCATTATACCTTCGAATACGCTTCTTCTCGAATTATCATTGATGGTCTATGTCTAGGTGTGCTTATGGGGGGGGGGGGTCTATCAATATATATGAAGTGGTTTCTCTTGAAATGAATAGCTCGCAACAATCAGTAATAAGCGGCGAAAGCTTAGTAGTTAATGAATTTCTCTGTGATCTCCCGATTTTGTGGCTCGGATTCAAGATGAAAATGTTGTTGTACGGCCATGACAAGGTTACAAGATAATCACGGAAAGAATGCCAAAATTGTGTCAGGCCACGAACGGAGTCCGGAGATGACGTCCCTCGTTTTGACAGGTCACTGTTTCCGCATCCAATCAAACATGAGGGTGATTGACCTATATTTGTAATACCGTAGTGCTAATTACGGAGGGGGATGATTACAAATATATATTTGTTATTTCTTCTCCAAGCCCTATTCTAAAGTCACATATTAATAATTTTATTTTTTAGTTTCGTCTATCAAAAACGAGCGTTCTGATTGGTCGAAAAAAATATTCATAACTCCATGAACAAAATTTTGAGCACGCAGCGATTTTGCATGCTTCAGCACGAAATAGTCCCATACAAAAAGGTATCAAAATTGGTAAAGCTTTTGTTGGTTTTTTTTTGGGGGGGGGGGGGTTGTTTGTTTTTTGTTGTTTTTTTTTTCGCTCGATACTGTTAAATTATTAGAAATGAAGAGAATATTTTTTTTTTTTTTTTTTTTTTTTCATGGAGGAATGAACCGAAAATCCTAATCACACTTATGTATGAATCCGCTTCGCGTATTCATACAGTGTGATTAGGTTTTTCGGTTCATACCTCCATGAAAACAAAAAATATTCTCTTCATCTCTTAAATGGAATCGTCTTGACAAGACAAGTCGAACACGTATCAACGGTATAGGTGTTGATTGACGATAGAAAAAACTGACGGATCGCTGGCCCCGCCCACTGACCCCAACAAGAAGCTCTACTTTGATACTAAGCAGTGTCATTTTACAGAATTTATAACCAGAACCATGTAACAAAAAAAAGTAAAATAGCGGGTTGACGACCTAAACGCAGCAAGTACAGCTTGAATAATCTGTAGTTACGACGTTTCAGTCGCCAAACCATCAAAAATGCTTCACATAAATGTCGGCTAATGTTGGAGTTCAAAGTTCACCTCCGTTCTAAATTGATTGGTCGATTGATTCCTTGATTTACAGTGTGTTTCCAGATTTTTCCTTTAACGAAATTGCGTTGCTTTCGTATTATGAATACGTGTACTTTTACAACGGACTTCAAAGTTCTAAATAAATGATATGATTGGTGAATCGATTTTTGATTGAACGTGCCGATCGTTCAATTATTTAATGCAGTCCTTGCATCACAATACAGAAACAAAAATACTAATACGATTTCAAGGTGTTTTAAAACGGCTCCCGCACAGGTTATCAAAGAGAAGGTTTTGGCTCTCATTTTTCAAATTTCTCCCAAAAAAGTTTTCAGGCATTTATAAAAAGGCGATTCAGCTGATTTTGTAAAGAACATTGCTATCCATAACTTTACAAAAAAGGATAAGAAGCCAAAGTATTTGGCGTTTCGAGACGCCATTAACGTCCGCGAAGAACAACCCGAATATGACTGGAATTATGGGGTAAATACGTTTTCTGTCGATTGAAACGAAAATTACCTTACTTATGGTTTCCATGACGTATCAGTTACGTCATTTACCTCCGCTAACGATACAGTCGTTATCAACATCACCCGAATACTAACGAACTCACCCGATAAATTCCGATGTTTCAATGTAAGGCAAGGGGATTATATCAAATCAAACTAAAATTATGGCGAATTTAGTTAATTTAACAAGAAGAGAGAATACTTATCGTTAAAATGACATTAACAACTATTAGAAAAGCAGATGATATTGCTATATTAAATTTCCATTAAAATCTGTTCGTGAACCGATATAAAGGAGAAAACGGAGAAAATGGTGAAACATAACAATCATTCCCCAAGCTTGCAAAATGCAAGCAATTCGAAACAACAAAAAAATAAGCATTTCGATGCACCTGCAAGTCACGAGTCTTGCTCATTTATTTCTCATCTCAATGCACTAAGTGGTTCGCTCTTGAATTAATACATTTTAGGGTGGAGATCTATTTCATATCAAAACATCATAACGTGAAGTCAGAGATGCAGATGTTAAAATTATTTAAACGAATCGTGTGGGCGATATTTCTTTTTCTGAATTATTAAATAAATTTCGTTCGAAATATAACTGTTACGAAATGACGGATCGCGGGACCACACCCACCGGGCTCCGACATGTTTTAAGAGATGAAGAGAATATTTTTTTGTTTTCATTGAGGTATGAACCGAAAAACCTAATCAAACTTATGTATGAATCCGCTTCGCGTATTCATATATACAGTGTGATTAGTTTTTTTCGGTTCATACCATTTCTTATAATTTAATAGCATCGAGCGAAAAAAGCAAAAACAACAACATTTTTTATACATCTTTTGTATGGGACTATTTTGTGCGGAAGCATACAAAATAGCTGCGTGCTAAAGGGTTTGATAATGGAGTTATTGATAATTTTTTCGACCAATCAGAACGTCCGTTTCAGAGATACGAATCTAAAAATTAAATTATAACTGAATGAGAAATAAAACGACGCAAGTTCGCAAAATCAATTGACAAGAAAAAAGCAATCCGCCGGTTGGCGATCTAAGCGTTGTAACTACAGATTCGGTATCCTATTTCAATGGCGTTTAAGTAGCCAAACTTGACAGCGGCGAAACATCGATTATCACCCGTGTGATATAGAAAATGCCAAAGCGTTACCAAAAAATATTGTTTCTTACCTACATGTAAGATATTTCATGTAATTTTCTTTGAAATATTATTTTTCTAGAACAGAATAAAAAGTATAACATTTTAAGCGACTTTCAGCCTTGGCGAAATCATTGATTTATTGGATGGCTGGTCTGGTTGGTTGGTTGATTGATTGATTGATTGATTTGGGTAAAATGCCAATTTTAACTATATCTCAGCCATATCGCGGCGGCTGAAGCATCTAATCGTGGATTCGTGGTATTTCTCAAATCAGTACTAACGCTATATCTTTTTGTGCCTCCAGCTGCTCATTCCATTTAGGTTTACGATTATCCACCCATTGGTGGAAGACTAATGTCGGAAAAAGATATTCGCCGCGGCCGTGGACCAAACCTGGGACCTCATGACTAGGAATCTTACGCGCTTCGATTGCGCTAAAGCCAAAGAAATGTCGTACGCTAAGATGACGTCAAAATGACGGCATTCGAGGGGCGATTCTACATATCATCGTAACTACAGCTTATTTAAGCTAGAGTTACGACAGTTTGGTCGCCTTACCACGATATGTACTCGTAATAGTTTTTCGCAATGAAAAACAACTTCGGTTGTATTTTGTGAAAATATATTCTTCAAAGCATCTGAATTTCTCTCGGCATGATACACCACTCAGGGTGCAGATGCGTCCTAAATGGTGTGAAGTGTGATATCTTTTTAATGATAGTTTAGGAAGACTTTTAAGGCTCTAGAAATGAAATGAGAAGAAGAAATAAGATTCGCTCTATAAATCGTTGTATGTTTAACACTTTCCCACACAGGGACGCTTCTAGACGCCTCCAAGAAAAAAGTTGTTGAAATTATTGTTGAAAATGAAGAAATTGCTTGTTGCAAGCAAATTCTTCAATATCCACAATGTTTTCTGCCCAAAAGGTTAAATCGAAATTTAGATAATCGTAAACCTAAGTGGCATAGCAGCTGGAGGCTTGGAAAGGATGTAGTGGTTGTACTGGTGTGAGAATTACCAGGAGTCCATTGTTAAGTGCTCCAGCCGCCGCGATATGACTTAAATATTGTTAAAAACGGCGTTAAACCCCATTCAACCAAACAATATATCGAAATCATAAGTTTCTGGAAAAGGGTTAAGCACGCAAGACCGGTGATGACTTCAACTTAAAATTTCATACATACACGTATTAATTCTAGAAGTGTGAAGTGCGAAGTGTGATGTCTGAGACCGGTGATGACTTCCTAAGTGTGAAGTCGGGACACATTTCCGATTTCACCTTTCATACTTCACATTTCCTATAGTATTTATCACATTTTACCATTTCGACTACACATTTCAAACTGCACTTCACTTTGAATCTAAAACTGAGAGGGACATGCCATTCAAATAAATCATTGTTTGGCGAATACAGTTTTCTTTTTTTCATTCTATTTTTATGTAATTCTACTTTGACGTTAAACCAGTGCCGCCGTCATAGCGCAGTTGGTAGTGCATCACACTCTTAATATTCAAACATAGGATGCCATGGGTTCGATCCCCGGCGGCGGCATTATATCCTTTCCGAGATTTGTCTCTCCGCAATGGGTGTTTAACGCAAACCTAAAGGGGATAGCAGCTGGAGGCTAGGAAAGGATGTAATGTGGTACTGATGCGAGATATACCAGAAATCTATTTTAAGGTCATCCAGCAGCCGCGATATGACTAAAAAATGGTAAAAACGACGTTAAAACCCATTCAAACAAACATGATTAATTGATCCTGGGCCTTTGACCCTATCTATGTAGATCTCAAGACATGGTTCAGGATAACTAAACACTAGCGCACGTTTCCTTTTTGAAATCCGCTTTACACAATAGTGCACGTGCAAAGCGGGGTACCGATTTCTAAACACCAAAGAGCGTTTTGGAATCCTGAACTTAGGGCTGGTACTCCAACAATGTACTGAAACAATTAAAACTTGAAGGGGGTAGGACTGTACCTCATAAACTATCTGAACTTTTATGAATGTTGTCTGAAGTTAATTTTGGCAAGTATGGGTACTGCTTCCCTTTCTTGTTTTCCGATTACGTTAATTGGCAATTAGTTTTGTGTTCCGTTTATTGTTAACTAACATCACGTATGTGAATCACGTTCATACATCACACGAGGATTACCTACCCTTAACTCTTGTCATGCTGAAGTCCGATTATTCCTGTTTTTGCAGAAGGTCTAGACAAAGATCAGACTGCACGTACAGACCTCCTGCTTGTCCCTTTTTAAAGCTAGGATTGTTTAAAAGACACATTTGTTAAATAATTATTACCACCAGATTAGTGTTTTCCGTGCTTTCAGCCCTTTGGTTTGTAGAAGATTAACAGGCAATAGATTTCTAAGATGG
Organism: Fragum fragum; assembly: GCA_946902895.1. NCBI lineage: Eukaryota > Metazoa > Mollusca > Bivalvia > Cardiida > Cardiidae > Fragum > Fragum fragum. The sequence continues at coordinate 50,458,590 of OX336372.1, read as the reverse complement.
TCCGAATTGAGGGGATTTGTAGACAAAACTTCACAATGAGCGAAAACTTTTAAAAAATAGCGCAATGGAAAATGCTGTAAGCAAGGGAGACATTACTTCAAACATCCCACGCGAATCACTTTCCCCCATGTTAACCCATTCCTACATGAAGAAATCTTAGACTGGTCCAAACTGATGGATGATGTAGACGACAGTTTCAAGTTGATAGAATTTTAGTTGTTCTTTTTTTTGTTTTGTTATTGTTTTTGGGGGTTTTGGAGGGATTTTTTACGTTAGAAAACAGTGGGTATAATGAAGAAACTGTTCTTATTGATTTTATTCTTACAAGCAATTTTTTCGTTGTCCACAATTTTTCAAAGCTTTTTCTCTGGGGCGTAGAAAAGAGGGGTTGTGTTGGAATCGGTTATTCCATCACCAGAACACAAAATTCAAGTGCGCCAAATTGGGTTATTACGCAAATATTGAGTCGTATAGAGTAGGAAACGTTGTTGGTAAAGTTACAGGCAAACTGTGCTTTTCTGATAATCTATCCTTAAATATAAATCTTTTTCAGAAGCAAACAGAGGGTCTTTATGATGGTAGGTTAAGGAAGAAATGGTCAATTAAGTTCAATATGTTGGTTTTATGGGTTTGAAGGTGTCTTAGTTATATCGCGTAGTGGGTCATATAATTGACGCCCTGTGGTTGTCAATCAAGGAACAAAGTGGCCAACCAAATCATTTATCAAGATAGGAATTCACCCTTGGACTCCGACATTGGCCGACATTTATGTGAAGCATTTTTTTTTTTTTTTTTTTTTTTTTTTTTTTTTTTTGTTTGGGTACTTATTCAGTAGTTACGACGAATTGGCCTACCCAACAATTTTACAGTTTTTTATACATTTTACTGTTCATAAATCTTGCAAATAACGCCATTTAATATAGAAGAGCAAATTCCTGTCGGTGTCAGTTAGCGTGGTCCTGGGAGTCAGTGGGCGGGGCAAGTGATTCATCGATTATTCACCTTATCATGCCTTCCTTTCATTTCTTACATCTGTACAACCGCCATATTCAATAATAGCGTCAAGATGTTCATTTCCTTCATCGCCATTAGCTCAGTCAGAAGAACATTCGACTTCATACCTCGAGATCGCAGGTTCGATCCCCGGACTGTCTAATCTAGCAAACTAATTGTCTTTCAGACTAGACATTAAAACGAGGCCATGAATCACGATGCTTTATATCGAACATGTTAAAAAAACTATGCAGGGCTCTCTGCAGTTTCATCCTGTGTCCTTGCACCATCTATCAAACAACTAACCATCTTCTAAGCGGGGGGGGCACATAATTATGGTCATGTGCTACGGTAGCGACTATCAATAAAAGGGAATACACTCAGATGCTCGTCCCACTTAATGAACCACTAACCATTCGCACATCCCTACCAGATGAACCGGCCATACGTCGCGAAGATTTCGCGGAAAAGGACAAACTACATTCAAAAACTTGAACAAGATATATTTTTCATACAGAAAATACTATTTAGTAAAGTAAATTAATATGGTTTTATTAATTCCTCTTGGCCAAATCATAAATGACCTTTGTATTCTACTGACAAATACATAGATACCAAGAAAGTGCTCGAATTGGTGACACAAAAAGAAGTGGATTAAAGTTGTAATGACCCAACCAAAACAAAGACACAAACCCTAAATAACACTCCTTGATACATATTCTGGCATCGTTTCGTGTTTCATTTTTTCCCGGTAAAGCACAATTAAGAAAGCGGTGATGTTACCGATCTACTACTAATTGCCTGTAGGGCTTATCGAATGCAGGTGTTTTATATTGATAAAAAGGAAAGGTTTTTCAATATTTACGAGAATGCACCACCAAAATCGGTGAAACAGAAGTTGAAAAACTAGCAGATGAAAACAACCAATAGTTTCGGATTAATAAATTAACCTTTGTCATGCTGAATTAAATCCTCTACAAGCTGGCATTAAAATCAAAGGACTGAAAGCTCAGAAACACTAATTCGGAGATAATAACTATCCTGAACATGTGTTTTGTAAACAAATCCGGCTTTAAAGGGGGCAATAGGAGGGAAAGACAAAGATCAGCCGGCACATAAGTGCAGGCTGATCTTTGTCTAGACCTTCTGCTGAAACAGGAATATTCCGGGTTCAATATGACAAAGGTTAATACACATTTTTGCATAGAATACTTTACGTGTAGAATGGATTAAAATATGGAGGTAATTGGGGACCATGAATAATTTGCAATTTGAACTATAGATTGTATGAAACAACGTATGCAAAGTGTTGTAGCTACTGCTTGCAGTTACGATATTTTACACGCCCAACGACCTTACTTTGGCGATGTTTTCATGAACTCAACTAACCTTAAAGTCCGACGAAAATTAGTTCATCTCGGGTAAATCCTGATGGAATGACGGAAAATTTAGGCTATGACTTTGTCCGGTAAAATGCAGGAGGATCCATTTCATTTGTTCCTGTCTTTTATTTTTAGAAACTCTGTTTTAGGAAACTTGTCAATGATGTGTTTATTCAACGAGATTCAATAGCTAATACCTTTAAATAATGTGTAACCCTGAGATTTTTTAGGTTTATATACAAAAAAAATGGATGCATAAGGTAATTCGAACCGGGTCTTTTTTCGGGTTTTAACGATAACCAGGTCTTATTGCGTACAGCTTCAAATTTCTTCAACAAAGCCGGTATTTTAACTCTGGCTGTTTTATACCCGACCGGTTTTAAGGGACGGTAAAATTTACGAGGCTTAAACTGCAAGGCGACATCGTCTTCAAGGCGGTCGTTGTGGGTAGTAAATGAATTATTGACAACTGTTTATACCTACATGGTAGTCAGTTTATATTCTTCTGTAGATACAAATGGATGAAAGGTTATGGTCCTCCAGATGCAGTTTGATTAACTATTAACTCTAGTCTCATGAAGTCAAAATCATACGACGTCCCCAAAGCCAATCAGAGATTATGAAATCGGCCCTGTGTCGTGATTTGTCGGATGACGTCGCAGTATTTCGGTTTCACCGAACATCGCCTTTTTTGGCTTTGATATGACGAATACATTACGTCGTAGTGTTCCGCTAGCGATCCAATCATACGAAATCACCCGAGAAATCCCGACATCTGACCGATATCAAAATCTACCATTAAAGATGTGCTACAGCTAAAATAATGTCATATTCGATAGGGATTGCAATTCGCTATTAGAAAAAAAATCCAAAATATAGTTGTTCAATTTTAGTGTCGACACAGGCGTTCTATTCAGGTTTTTATTAATAATGTGTTCGTTTTGTCCCGTTTCGACACGGTTGAAATGAGTTCACATCTTTATAAAGGCTTATCCCCCGTTACCCCCGCTGCTTTTACGCCTTTCACTCCGAATCCTTTTTGAAAGAGTTAGGATGTTTCACAGCTTGTAATTGAAGTATATGAAACAGTCTAAAATCCTTAAATACGCCTGTTCTTCAAAAAATGAGCGTCTCTCTTTTTTTTTCCTTTTTGAGAGAGAGAGGGGGGAGAGAGAGAGAGAGAGAGTGGGGAGAGAGAGAGAGAAATTAGTTGTTTTGTGTTTACCCTCCAACTCAGAAACTCGTGTTCTTTTATATTTTGGTGTTTTGGTTTAACCCAATTCCCACACCACCCCGCATTAGGGCGCCACAAGAAAAAAAGCTTTAGAAAACATTTTGGAAAATGACAACATTGCTTGATGAAGCACTCTGAACCGCTTACACTTCTTCCTGACGCATGTTAGATCATTTATATCGGCTGCTAAAGGTTTGCGCATGAGCCATTTGATTGACGGTCTGTCGAAACTGTCACAATTTAATCGGATAAAAACTGTTTTGGAATTTTCGTCGCTCAGTCGTATTCTACTTGACGTTAGACCGGGATTTCAGTACCTTGGTAGGCAGAACTGAACGTCTAATCCGCAATAATTACCAAACACTCAAAGACATTTCGCTATTATGTCATTGCCAAACGACAAATTTTTAGACTGGTCCATATTGAAAGATGTTGCAAGCGACATCTTTAATCAGATGAAATTGATGAATATTATGATATTCATGATTGATGAAATTTTGATTGATGAAATGTGATGAATAATAACAAATCTATTTCTCTATCCATTTCTTTATTTACTTATCTTTATTCTCCCTAGAGAAAGAAAACATTGTGGATTATGAAGAAATTGCTTGTTTCAAGCGATTTCTCCGTTTTTCACAATGTCATAAGTTGTATTTCTTTTGTGACATCAAAAAAGCGTTTGATTTTGATGGTTGAAAACATTGTGGATAGTGAAGCGATTTCTCCGTTTTTCACAATGTCATAAGTTGTATTTCTTTTGTGATATCAAAAAGCCTTTGCTTTTGATTGTTGAAAACATTGTGGATAGTGAAGAAATTGCTTGCGTCAAGCAATTTCTTCATTTTCCACAATGTTTTTATAAGCTGTATTTATTGGGATGCTTCAAAAAGCTTGATTGTATGGAAAAAGGTTAAACATGCATACGAAAAGGCCACATCTAAATCATTTACATTTATTCAGCTAGCCGTGCTTGGGGAAAAGCATACAGAGGCTTTTCAGAGGTAGCTAGAAAGACGGTTGACATGGTCCATTTGTTGATGACAAGGTTTCAGATATTTTGTAATTGTCAAACAGATGAGAAATATGATCGTGAATTTTGAACAGCTATTTGCCGATGTTTCCATCTTAAAGAGATTAAGGACGCCATGTTGATTTTTTGTGGCTTGGACTAAATGAACATGGAAATAACATGTCTGTATGGTCACGCTTGATTATTTCGCGTCACGCTGGGGGAACGTCTATTATGTTTTTTAATGTTCATACCCTTTTTATACAAATCGCTGACTGGCTACCACAATATTGTATCTACAGGTTGACTAATTATTAGTTCAGTTGATTTAGTTGACTGACGAAGACGGATAAACACAAACATGCTATTGCATATCTAAAGATACGATGATAAGATATTGTAGATTGACGTTTTCCATTTTATGTACACTGTTCTGATCATGAAGTTAATGCCATTTTATAATTCTGAATGCTCATAGTAAGTTGTGGATTCAATGTTTTTACATCGCTTGGCAGTCATTAAAGAGCAACACTTTGGGGTGACGGGTTCGCGTTATAAAGTTAAAAAGTGTACTGAGATATTTTATTACTTTTTAAGGATATACTATAAAATATTGTCTTTTGCTTTTTATTGGCGATTTAGTTGTAACAATTTGTTGTTGTTGATGTTGTCGTCGTCGTCGCAACCGCTGCCGTCGCCAAAACCGCAGCCGTCGTGGGTTTTAATTTTTGTTGTTGTTGTTGTTGTTATTTTGTTTTTCGGGTCGTTGTTGTTGTTGATGAATATTTTTCCTTATGTCAATGCAATAAACGTGGGTTTTTATTTTGTTTTTTTTGTTGTTGTTGTTATTTTGTTTTTCGGGTAGTTTTTGTTGTTGATGATTATTTTTCCTTATGTCAATGCAATTTAGTAGAAATTGGAAAACACACGCATTATTGGCAGCCAAATTTCTATCTTACCAAAATTTACAAGAAAACATATTATGATCAAAATATTTGCCCTTTGATGTTGGTTTGAAACCTTGGCTTTTTGTAAGACAAAAAGGCGGAAATGGAGGGCATCGCTGTGTCTTGCAAGGGCGAGTGTTATCTGTCCTATCAGTGATATATTTTCTTTGAAGTGAGAAAAAAATTAAAGGCGCGTATATGACTGTCAGATAGAAGCAGGAAAAAAATAATGTTAGTCAAACTGAGCGTATGGTTTTGATTAACCCATTACCACACGAGAAAATTTAGACTGGTTCTAATTGAAAGGAGTTGCAGACGATAATTTAAACTTTATGAAATTTAAACTTTTTTATCCTTAGGGTAGCAAACATTGTTGAAAATGAAGAAATTTCTTTATTTTACACAATGCTTTCCTTATTATTTCTCTTGAGGGGCGCCAAAAGGCTTGACTGTGTGGGAATGGACAAAGCTTCCATAAGCTTTAAATTATCGTCTGCAATTCCTTTTAATTTGGACTAGTCTGAAATTTTTCCGTCTGATAATGGGTTAAGTTTGATAATGATAAAAGTCTACCTCTCGACGGAAAGCTAGTACAAATACGGCTTGTACAATTCTCAGACTGCGTTCCATCAAATAGCTATTCGTATTTTTTCCCACAATGATTTCCAAGACTCTTCTTTCTTGAGTATGAAAAACTGCGGGATCACACAAGTATTGTTTACTCATTAACAGACGAGAAAATTTTAGACTGGTCCAAATTGAAATAAATGCAGCCAACAATTTTTAGTTGATATCTTTTTTAAAAAAATCTTAGACTTTTGTACTAATAGACACTGTAGATAATGAAGAAAGTGTCTTTTTTTGCACAGAACACACGTCACACAAATATATAAATATTAACTGTTCACCCCTTCACCACAGGTCACTAAACTGCTTAACATCGAATGGGGTTATGCAAATATCTATCGTAATTGTTGGGTTGAAATTTAACAAGTATGTGTCGACCCTATGGGCGACAGACAAAAACCAGACGGACCCCCAAGACGACAAAACATCGACATAGGACAATAAATGTATTGAACTTTGATGAGTTGAATAACCAAGTTTATTGACCAATCGCGGCTGTCAGTCAAATAACCAGTCGACCATTGATATCATTCATTGAGACCAGAATTGAGTTTTGGTCTCCTACATTGACCGCCATTTTTGTTAACCTTTTGTTGTTGTTGGTTTGGAGATTTAACCGTCGTAGCTACAGCTTTTTCAATAATTTAATAACAGCTATTGAAACGAGAACGTTGGTCTTTATAAATGTAAATTGCCTCGAAATTTTTTTTAATCATTTAGTCAACCACTAGAAATTTCGAAGGGTAATACTGTCTCTACTCCCCCCCCCCCGAAATTCTTCCTACAGGATTATTAATACATGTACTATTAAAATCTATAGTTCTTTGAAATGCTTGAAATGATTAAAAACATTTAAAAATCGCTTGTGCAGCAGCGTTTCAAAAATAAAAGAAAATAGATCTACGATTTTATAATCCCCTCCAATTCAATGGTATTAAATTACTATTAAAATACTATTTTCCGTGGCCTTTGCGGGGTGGCGAACATCAAACATGTTTGTTTGAACAAGGTAAAACGAATTAAATGTTTTGTGTTGAAAGAATGAAATTTGAATTATTTTGATGATGTCATCAAAATGTGTCACTAGCCCCATGCGAAGCCTTTTTTATAGCTAATTAACCTTTATAAAGTAGCGAAATTTGACTGGGATTTCCGTAATTAAGACGCCGTCACGAGGCCGCGGCGATGTTATTAAGTCATTCGGGACATCAGTCGGCTATCCCCGTGAACTATTTCGCAAATCTTCGAGAGATCCTGAATGGTATTGAAAACCAGGAAACTTCGAGGGAGTGAAAGTATAATTGTCCGAAGCAATTAACGGGTCGATGGCTCCGCCCATTTACTCCTTTGGTCACGCCCACTGACTGCATCAAGAAGTTCCTATTGGACATAAAACTGGATTATGTTGCAAAATCTATAGCCAATCACATTTAACTAAATAATTAAAATAGTTGGTTGGCGACCTTAACGTCGTAACTACAGCTTGAATAAGCTGTAGTTACGACGTTTAAATCGTCAAACCAAACAAAAATGTTCCACATAATTGTCGGCCATTATTTAAATTTAAGGTTCAAATCTGGTCTAATTGATCTATTTGATTGGCAGTCCCGATCGGTAAATGTATGCATATTCCAAGTGATATCATTAGTGCACTTGATATTTTCTTTGGACGGGAAAATGTTGATGAGGAGAGCTCGGAAAAGTGTTGAGCTATTACTAACCTAAACTACCCCAGATGAAAAGCCTAATTAACCCTTTCCTGTTTTACAAAATTCTAGATCAGTCAAAATTCAAAGTCTTTACAGACGAGAATTTAAAGGGATTTTAAATTGAAATAAAACCATTCAGTAGGGTAGAAAATACTGCGGTAAAAGAAGCAAGCAATTTCTTCCTTTTCTACGATGTTTTATCAATTTTAAAATCACAGGGACGAAAAAAACAGGGATTGAACAGGAAAGAGTTAAATTGAATCAAAATTCGTCTTAATTCTACACAGTAAATGTATAGAAAACAACGTGGATAAAATAGAATAAATCTTATAAATTCAGTCCATTGTCTAAAACGCTGTACAGTAAAAAGTACGATCCCGGCAGGATTCGAACCTGCAATCTCCTGATCCGTAGTCAGGCGCCTTATCCATTGGGCCACGGGACCTGCCCGTTCACGCTGAGGCTACTGATGCGTAATGATATTCTGGTTGGAACAGTGGTCTTCAAATATCATAGATGTACAAGTTATGGTGAGTGGTACCTGTATTGATAAGATTTACCCTTGACCACCCATTACAACTTGTATATCTGTATAGGAATCTCTGATTTTATTAGAGGCTTTGACGGGATGTAGTGGTAGTACTGGTGTGAGAAATACCAGGAATCCATAGTTATGTGCTCCAGTCGTGCGATATGACTGAAATACTGTTAAAAGTGGCGTTAAACCCCAATCATTCAAATCAATCAACCAATCAATCGAATTATTCTTCAGGAGATAGAGTTTTACATGGAATATAGCATGGACTGTAAATTCAAAACGCTCAGGGTAGGGGGAGAAGAACTGCTCTTTTTATTTGTTGTTCTTTGTCGACTACTCTTTTCAATGAACAGGTGTGACAATCCGGTCCTAATTTATATTCAAACGTTATACAGTCCCGAGCGTAATGTCTATGTAATGGGATATATATACACACACTTGAAACGTTGTTGTAACCCATGTTTACAATGTTAGACCCTTTTGTCACGTACATTTGAATACCGATACTGCTAAAAGCAATTATAAATAATTCTAAAAAAGATATCATGCTGAAATTTTACAATACAAAACTCTTTGAAAAAAGAGATCGAAGCCAGCACAGGTCAGTCGGCTTGATGTTTCAAAAAAGGAATGATCAATATATATTTAGGAAAAAATACTAAATTCGAAAACGTTCGATTGCGCGCAGGCAGACCTTAATCGACACTTTTCGCCCTACTGATACGGCCATATTTCTTCATTGAAATTAAGTTATTTAGTCTAGCGTTAACAGTCGTTCATTTCCCCTCTCATTTGTATGTAGGAAGCATTTCAAGATTGGAGGTTGGAGGAGGGAGTAATTTGAGACACTTCAATATTAGAGGTCTACATTGAGAAAGTAACTATGCTTATCAGAATTATTCAGGTAGCGGGAGTAAGTTCTCCCGCTACATATTCCTACGGGCCTGAAATAATTCAGAACCAATCAAAATTTCGAATGAGCCACCCGATCAAGCTGCACTGGTGGAAAAAAGCGTATTTGAATGGTTGTTTGATTTGTTATTTGGTTGGTTGGTTAATTGGTTGGTCGGTCGGTCGCTTGGTTGGTTGGTTGGTAGGTTTGTCGATTGTTTGTGTAGCTCGACGGTTGGTTGGTTCGTCGAACAGTCGATCGATCGATCGATCGTTCAGTTCGTTCGTTGGTTCGTCAAACGATCGCTCAGTCGGTCGGTTGGTTAGTTGATATGTTGGTAAGTTGGTTGGTTCGTTGGTTCGTTGGTTGGTTTTCCCCCATTCATTTATGAAATGACTGCTCGAAACCCACCTTTTAAAAGTCTATTTCATGACTATAAAAGGGTATTCAATTATCTCGAATGTACATAGTATGTTCATAAATGGTTGAATTTAATGTCACTAAGTGTTGCAACAAACATTTATTTCTCCTTTAAAATGGACATAAAGAATAAAGACCCGAACTTCTTTATTACCCTTTTTACCACACACGTAGGGTAGTCCTTGACTGTTTTAGTTTATGTTGGCCAGAATCGAATTACCTTTTCCGTAAAAGGGAATTAGATTATGGCCAACGTAATATAAACAAATTATTTCGGTAATATGTTTCGAAATCATCTTTTTAAGGAACTCGTTAACAACGATGCGGTCAGAGCTAGAAACGGTGACGATTTATTGAAAATACAATGGTTCAGAAATTGAATCTTCGCTTTAGATCAAAATATCGCCTGGCCAATCAAATTACTCATTTATATCATTTACTCCTGCAGAAATGCGAGGATGAAGACCGTCACATACGTAATAAACTATTCGAGCTGGTGGTATATGCACGGACTTCATGTTTTTACCTTTTGATTAATCGTAGGTGCGCGAGCAAAACGCCGTAACTACAGCTTTATAGCTGTAGTTACGGCGTTTAGCTAGCGCACCGACTGCTGTAGTTACGACGTTTGCTACCGCACTCACGTTATATCTAAACCTGCCTAAATAACGTAACCTTGACGTTGTAAAATTCCAGTATTTTGTTACCCGCAATTGGCCATGAATTTTGCAAAATAACGCCATTTGATATCGAAGTGGAATTTACTGTTGAAGCTCAGTGGGCGTGGCCATCGGAGTCAGTGGGCGTGGCCAGCGGAGTCAGTGGGCGTGACCGGCAATTCGTCAAAATATATTGAAAACATTGGTTATGATAACGTATTTTTGCCTACGTCATATGTTTAACATAATACATACGCAAAAAAATACGAATGAATTCTTATATTGAAAGTCACTGAAATATCATTCATCAAAACTCATAATAAGTGTTGATATGTGTAGACAAACTAAACAATTAATCAAAGTAGGAACGAAATATGTTCGACCCAAATACCACAGTTCAAATAATTTTCCCCGTGTTTGACAAGCGACTGACATTTAAAAGCATGTTTCTAAAAGAAATTAGTTTTGCGGTGTATTTTAAGTCAAACATTATTTGTAAATATCAACAGAATTCGTCATCTTAGAAATATTTTGCATTATTTTCGAGAGAAAAAAAATCGTTTTCTGCTTTAATCACAGCGTTTTTATATGTTTTTTACACGGTGTAGAAACGGATACTCGGTATTTATATTTCTGTCTCTTAACCCATTCCAACTCAAGCCCTCCTTTTTACGCCCCTCTAGAAAAAAGCTCTGGAAAACATTGTGGAAAATGAAGAAATTGCTTGTATCAAGCAATTTCTTCATTATCAACAATGATTTCTGTTCAAAAAGACAAAGAAATTCGAAATTACATCAACTTTAAATTATCGTCTGCAGCTTCTATCAATTTGGACCAGTCTAAAATTTTGTTGTGTGGGAATGGGTTAAGTGGTTCAGGATACATGCTATTGTAATACTGTCGCCATATTGCGATGCGTGGTATTTTATTTCCGTCTCCACATTTTGTTGCGGGGACTGATTTTAAATCGAATATATCGTGCAGCAGATAATACCGCGCATTGGCTGATACACTGCGTAGAAATATATAAAAACGTTGTGGGTAAAGCCGTGGATTTAGGTATGATATGCTTTCATTAAATGCGACCACTTCTTTATGTGGGCTTTCGATTTTGAAAAGAGAATTTCGATTGTGGTCGCTTTATGAAAGTGGTTGCTTAACAGATGTGGTCGCTTCAGCAAGATCGAATTCATGCGTGAATCGCAGAAAATAAGTACTTATTCCCTTATCGTCTAAAGCAGCTTTGATTCAGGAACTATCCATAGATCGCACAGTGTAGACTCTGATCAGGCTGTGCATATGCACAGACTGATCTGAGTCTTCACTTTGCGCAGATGTGATACATTGTTAGAAATAACCCGCACGGGCTTATAGAAATGCGTCAAGTTAAATTAACGTGACGTTAGGTTCATAAATTGTGTTTCAGTCTTGGTAAAAAAATGTCGGTTAGTTTGTATTACATTTGTGAGATTTGATGACAGTAATATTTCATACCTTAAGTAATGAAAAAAACAAATCTTGACAGAATGCATAACTTGGTAACATTGGGCGAGTCGGAATTAATGTTTCTATTTACCCTTTTTATTTCATTGTATAATCTTCACATTTAAGCATATTCGCGTCTCAGCAACATTTTCTTTGTGAAGTAACGAAGGTCCCCTTGGGTCACTGCTTTCTTCATCCGTCACTGTTTTTTTTTAGATATGGTACCGGGTTCGATCCCCTGCCGCGGCAAATATCCTTTTCAACATATTCTGCCACCAATGGGAGATAATCTTAAACCTAAGCTAGATGAGTAGCTGGAGGCTCAGAAAGAATGTTGTGGCATTACTGGGGTTCAAATTACCACTAATCCATAGTTAGGTGCTCCAGCTGTCGCGATACGACTAAAATATTGCTAAAGGCGGCGTTAAACATCTTTCAATCAATTAATTTTCTTCCTACAGAGTCTGATTTATGCTCAGTTCTATTAAAGTCTAACTTGATTCGACCAGAGATCAAGAAATCGCACTGTAGCAACTTTTTCCCAGAAAATGATCATAAAACCTTCTTGAAAATCTTTTTAGAATTTTCTTGAAAAAAGACGATCATGTACCAATACCATTTTATAGCATTAGCAGTGAATAACATAAGAGCCGATTAAGCACGAATAACGATTACTAATCAATATCGTAAGTTTGTAAGCGAAAAGATTGATTGATTGATTGATTGATTGAATGGGGTTTAACGCCACTTTCAAGAGTATTCCTGTTATATCGCAGTGGCTGGAGCACCTAACAATGAATTCCTGGTATTTCTCGCACCAGTACTACCACTACACCCAATCCTGGAATCCAGCTGCTATCCCACTTAGGTTTACGATTATCTACCATTGGTGAGAGACAAATGTCGGAAAGGATATGTGCCACCGCCGGGGATCGAACCCATGACACTCCATGATTGAAGATTAGGGTATGTAAGCGAAAAGAAGCGTTGTACTTCCAGAAAACATCCAAAAAGCGAAAAGTGTCGACCCTGTGAGCGCAGGCTGACCATGATCGACACTTTTCTCACATACTTTGAGACCGTTTTTTGAATGACGGGTCACAAAACCATTAACAGGAAGAAAATGGCCGATGTCTTTCTTCAAGTAGCTGGATGGCGATACATGTACATGTCGCATATCAAAAAGAGGAGATTTTCTGAAATGGGTTCGGGTGACAATTGATGCATTATGTCAAGAGGGTTTTTTACATTCGACGGTTTTTCTGTTGTCCGGGGGTTCATGTTAAGTACAGGAAGGATGTGGGTATCAAACATTAAGGACTTAAATGTCCGTGGGAAATGGGGACATTCGAGTGGACACAAACACTTAACATCAGTCAACGTGATTATAAAGTAGCCAGTCGACCAGAGTTAACAATCGTTTCTGTATATCATTCTTTCTTAATATAAATATACTTTTCTTGGAGGGATTGTCATTTCATCCAAAAATAAATATTTGTTTAGTAGTAATAGTAGTAGTGGTTGATTGATTGAATGGGGTTTTACGCCACTTTTAACAGTATGAAGTAGTTTAACAGTAGTAAAAGTAGAAGTTGTTGTCGTTTGTTTGTTTGTTTGTTTGTTTGTTTGTTTGTTTGTTTGTTTGTTTGTTTGCTTGCTTGCTTACTTGCTTCCTTGTTTGTTTAAATGTTTGTTGGTTTCATGTGCAGTATTTTTAGAGACTAGATTTGTCGTTGTTGTTTTAGACTAGTACGTTGCGATAAAATTGCGATAAAATTATAAAATCTCGCTTGCTAATTGGTTATAACTGCATTAATAGACGTAATAGACTGGAAAGCATGTCATTAGAAAATCGCAGATATTGTAATTAAGCATTTAAGTATGTTCGGTCTTTTCAACGAATGAACCTAGACAGTTCAAATCGCCCATAAAAGGATCGCAGCAAATAACCCTTTCCTCCTCATTCCCATGTTAGGAAAATATTGTTGGAAAAGAAGAAACTGCAATTTCTTCTATCCCACAATTTTTTCAAACTAGTTTTTTTTTTTTTTTTTTTTTAATTCTAACCTATAGTTTGGTTATTTTTCAGATTACACTCACTTTTAATTGTCGTCTGCAACTTCTTTAAAAATGGACCGGTCTAATTTTTTGAAAAACGGGAACGATTTAATGAAACGTCTCACTATTAAAGGGTGTGTAACAGATAGTCTCTCCAAAAACAGTTGTTGAGACGACGTCCATTGAAAGAAAACACTTGTTTGGGTAATTCGCTTGTTAAAACATTTCCGCCTTAAGAGTTTGCATTTAATAGGGAAAAAAAACTTTCATCCTTAACGCTTGAAATTCGATTAATTTCAAACAAAAAATCACTGCTTTAGTGTCGTTATTATTGTCAATCGTGGAAGACAGTTTTATTATTTGGCCAATCAAATCATTTATTTCGACAGAAAGTTCACTTTTTTACCGATTCAAAACGAAACTTTAATTTTCAGCCGCTAGTGAACAATTAAGCTATAGTGACGACATTTTGTTACATAGACATTTAGACCGGAAGTGAACTTGGAACTTCGACGTTGATCGATATTTATGTGAAGTATTTTCATTGGTTCGCTGACTTAAATGTCGTTACTACAGCTTATTCAAGCTATTGTTACGGCGTTAAACCCATTCCCGCACAATCCCTCTTTTTTACGCCCCTTGACAAAAGACCTTAGGAAAACAAGGTTGTAAATGAAGAAATTGCTTGTCACAAGCAATTTCTTCCTTTACAAGCTTGTTTTCTTCCCAAAAAAGACTTAGTTACTCAAAGATTTCTTATCTTGAAATTGTCGTCTGCAACTTCTTTGAATTCGGACAAGTCTAAAAAAAATTCTCGTGTTGGAATGGGTTAAGTCGCCAACTAAGCATGTCACTTTTTGATACATTTTATTGTCTATAAATGTTACCGTTTAATGTCTAAGTCGGATTTGCTGTCGGGGGCCAGAGGTCATGACCAGTGATTCGTCAACTTCTTGATTGGACCCAGGTAACAATGTTAACTAATTTTTGTATCGAAGTCTAAATTTTAGAATATTCAATCTATACCGTGAATGTCACTTTTTTGTGATAATAAATCACATTTCAAAGTACGACTATCAAATATTCGGTGTAAGATACATGATAACCCTATTGTTGCCTTGTCCACCCAAGAATACCCGTATACCTATAAATCTGCCGTACATTCCATATCAATACTATAGAAATGCGGAGTATGGTATTTCATGATGATATAGCAAAATATTACAATCTTTGTGTATAAATATATTAGTTTGAGGTTAAAATTATTTTCGATGTAACATATTTCACATTCTTTTCTCAAGGACCAATCTCTGGCCCAACCCACTTACTCCATTTGCCACGCCCATCAACTCCGACAGGAAGTCTTGCTTCGATATCAAACGGCATTTTTTTCAAAATTTATTGCAAGTCACATGTAACAAAAAGAAAGAATAGTTGATTGGCGACCTAAACATCGTAACTACAGGTTGAATAAGCTGTAGATACTACGTTTAAGTCGCCAAACCAACAAAAAATGTTAAGTAAAATGGCGGCCAATCTCGGAGATTAAAATTATTTCTTGTCTCGATGAATGATTTCAATGGTCGACTGGTTATTTGATTGACAGCCGGGAATGCTCAATTGAATGATCGCTTGCAAAACCCACTGAACTCCGACTGGGGTGATAAACGACAACATTTGTTAAAACGTGTGGATTTGAGCAAGAAAAACAGAATGATAGTTAGGGACCTAAACCTCGTAATCACAGATTTAATAAGCTGCATTTACAATATTTTTAAAGTCGGCACACCAACAAAGGTGGTAACCAATTCCCAGACGGCAAAATTTTAGACTGGTCCAAATTGAAAGGAGTTGCAGACAACAATTTAAAGTGTATGGAATTTCAGATTTTTTCCACTAACTTAGTATACAACATTGTGCAAAATGAAGAAATTACTTGTTACAAGCAACTTCTTCATTTTACACAATGTTTTCCCAAATGTTTTTCTTTAGGGGTGTCCAAAAGCGTCACTGTGTGGGAATGGGTTAACATAACTGTCGAAGTTGACTTCCGGTATAAATGAACGATTTATTTGATTGACAGACGCGATTCGTCAATTGACGAATAGACAGACTGGTCATTGGGGACCACTCCTGTGCTATATTCTCTTTCTTTGGTCTCTACTTTGATACGACTTCCTTGTTTTTGTAATATATTTGATCATCGAATTCCTCGTTCGATATATTTTCTCGAAACAAGTCGAACAAAAAGTGCATGATAAAGTATTCTGGTGAAGTAGATTTTATCGGTAAAATGAGTAAAAAGAAAAAAGTTGAATTTTGGCTGAATTCATGTAAACGATTAAACGATACCCCAATGACACGTTTTGAGGCCTCCATGAAAAACAAATCGAGAAAATATTGTATAAAACGAAGAATTGCTTGAAACGAGCAATTTCTTCGTTTTCCACAATATTTTCTACCAAGAATGTTGAAACAAAACTAGAATTCCACGAAGTTTAAACTGTCGTCTGCAACTTCTGTCAAATTGAGATCAGATTAAAGTGTTCCTGTGGGTTAGTTCTGGCGCTTACTGGTACACCTACAAGAGCAAAGCATGTGCGTGCCACGCTCGGCTACTGGAGCTTGTAAAAGGAAAAATTTTAAGTCGACATGGGGGTACCTAACACATATGCAATAGTATGGATTGGTCTTGTGATAGTGGATAAAGTTAAGTTGGTCACATTAACAACGCCTACACCAAGGCCTACGCCAACACCGGCGAGACCAAAATGATGACAAAAACTCGGCTTTTCAATCCAAAACGGTCGAGTTTTAAAATAAGTATCGTTTAAACATACCCTTATTGAATTGCGTAGGGTAAAATATATATCAAGGGCTTAGAGCAAAAACATAGTATGGCTCTACACATTGTATAGAGCCATACTATGTTTTTGCTCTAAGCCCTCGATGTGTAGTAGATATTAATTCTATGTTGAATTCCACGAATCTTACTTCATAATTAATCGTCGTTTGGCACCCGAAAAACATCGTGACTTCAGCTGGATTCAAGCTGAAGTCACGATATTTTCGGTCGCCTCATCGAAGGGTTTACATACATTGTAAAACCATTAGGAAATATCAGACATGACAGATTTACTAAGTATTGTGAAATTTACATTCTTTCCCCCTATTGCTTTTGTAACACTATCTAGGGCTTCATGGGTCGCGGCTTTTTCACTATCAGCGGGTCTGTGTGAAATATTGTGGTAAATCATCTAATTTCATTGTGGGATCTCAGATTTCTGAATAATTACCGTCTAACCTAAGCCTATATTCACATAAAAGTTATTTGTATATATTATAGTATATATCGACACTTGACAATTGAAACATCGTAACTTCAGCTTAATCAAGCTGTAGTTGCGAAGTTTTGGTTACCCACCGCTTATATATAGTGCCTCCGTCTCTTAACATATGGACACATAATATTTTGTTTTGATGCTACCCACGAATGATTCCAGGGAAATCGTGGTGTGAAAGTGAAAAATTGATCGGTGCGAGTAAAATTTCCTTTCCTAGCAATGTATGTACTTCAATCGATTAACAAAAGACAAAATTTAGACTGGTCCAAATTCGAGGGGTGCAGATGGTATTTCAAATTATAGATGTTATTCGAAAAATATCCATCACTTACAGTAGAAAATGTAGGGAAATGGAAGGAATAGGCGATTCTTTAATTTGTTTGTTTGAATTGGGTTTTACGCCGCTTTCAACAATCGTTCAGTTATATCGCGGCAGCGAGAGCACCTAACAATGGAATCCTGGTATTTCTCATACCAGTACTACCATTACATCCCTTCTTAGCCTCCAGCTGCTATCTCGCATAGGTCTACGATTATCGACCCATTGGTGAGAGACAAATGTCGGAAAGAATATGTGCCGCCGTCGGGGATCAGGCGATTCTTTAAAGAAACGCATTTAGATGAAACTAAATCACCTCTGCCTAGATCCTTATTGCAGCTGACTTATTCTGAACCTCCCTTTAAATTATTCAGTAAAAACCATGAAAATTGGATTTTTACAGACAATCTCTATCATCAATTTTCCAATTGTGTTTGTCAAGTTAAGTAATCAAAATACGTTTTAAAGAAAC
Organism: Fragum fragum; assembly: GCA_946902895.1. Lineage (NCBI taxonomy): Eukaryota > Metazoa > Mollusca > Bivalvia > Cardiida > Cardiidae > Fragum > Fragum fragum. The sequence continues at coordinate 50,440,499 of OX336372.1, read as the reverse complement.
GTTGTTTTGTTGATAAGAATACAAATGCAATACACCAAAATTGATCCCAAGGTCTATTTACAAACAGCTATAACCAGTGCACAACATATCGTATGTTTAATGAAAGAACGCCAATGCATGTTTGAAACAATCTTCGCCGACGGCATTCATGTTTCGCATTCAAGTATAAATTCCCAGAATGATTCCCGAGATTTATCGAGGAAAATGTGCTAACACAGAGAAATTTATTTCCATATTAAAAACCAATAAAACGTGACAATGGTACTACTTTTCAAAGTTATCGTCAAATTTAACACGAGCCGCTGCCATGTTTGTCTCGGGGGAACTATTTTCTCGCGGCGGACGTGGATATTTAGATTAATGAGTGATCTTGGGCCAAACCCTTTCAATAGAAAGGTATTATCGGATATTTTTATGATATAAACCAAAGCAATGATCACTGCCTAAAAACTATTTTGCAACGATTCATTTTTTACCAGACGTGGCTAGTTTGTTTTCTTTTTCATAATCTTTGCATTATTTCTTCTGCCTTTTATAATTTCTTTTATATATTTGGTTTGTTTTAAGGGTTGTTTGTTGCTGTTGTTTATTTGTTCGATTGTTTGTTTGTATATTTGAATAGGGTTTAAAACCGCGCACCATTTACAGTATTCTGGTCAAATCACAGCGACTGGAGCACCTTACCATGGATTCCTGGTTTCAACACACCAATACTACCACTACATCCTTTCCGAGCCTCAGGTTGCTTATCCAACTTAGTTTTACGATTATTCAGTTTGATAGATCTGAAAAATTAGGCGAAAAATACAAAACTGGAAAAATTCCTTTGTCAAAACAAACAACGTCAAAAAGACGAAAAAACATTTTTGCCCAACTTACCGTTCAAGGCTAAATGACATGCAGAAGTCATCCGTCTGATTTTGATTTCTAGCAAAATATTTGTGGTTAAGAAAAGAACTGTACAACATTAATTTGGTGTAATTATGCGGTTCCTATCGTAAGCCTGACTTCTGCTATCTTTTCTCTTGATCCATTACCACACGACAAAATTTGAGCCCGATCATAATTTGGGAAAATAAAAAGTTGATAAAATGTTTGATATCCCTATCTTTCGGAGTAGGAAACAATATGGAAAATGAAGAAATTGCTTGTTACAAGCAACTTCTTCTTTTTCCACAATTGTTTCCTAACTTCTTTTTAAGTGGAGTCGTAAAAGAACAGGATTGTGCGGGAAAAGTTAAACTAATTCTATCTAAAAATCATATGTTTTATGAATTTGTTATATCATGAATGTACAGAAAAATTATTGGAAAAGGAAGAAATTACCCAAAGCAGACAAGTTCTCCGTAAACGTTCTGATAAAGTTAACTTCAATTAGTTTCCGTCGGACAAAGATCAATGAATGCAAGTTCACAAGGAATCGTTTTCAGCACGTGTTATTTACGACCAAACATTTATTTTATGCTAAACTGTATAATTAATGATTTTACTTTGTGTGCATTTGCAAGATTTATTTATATATCCGCCGTTAGGCGCATGTATACACTGCCGCGGCACGGTTAAATGTCGTCGTTTTAATGAGAAATTAGCCCGCAGCCCTAGCACAGTTGGTAGCAAGTCGAACCGTCATTCATGTGTTCCAGGATTCAATCCACTGCTGCGGCAAATATGCTTTCCGACATTTGTCTCTCAACAATGGGTGAATAATCGTAAACCTTAGTAGGGTGAGCAGTTTGGAGGCTCGGAAAGGTGTTAGAAATGCCAGAAATCAATTGTTAGTTGCTCCAGCCGCCGCGATATGACTACAATGCTATTATAAGTGACGTTAAACCCCATGCAATCAAATACAAATAATAAGAAAAAACATTAGAATCAAAAAGAGAAAACAATAACGATTCTACAATTTTTTATCAAATTCAAAACTGTTGTCAGATATCTCGATTCCTCGACTTTGATTCTCTGTTGGTGTACGCGTGAGCAATAAATTTTAACACAACATTGTTGGTAAAGTTGAAAACACTTGAAAAGACGAGATTAGTAATAAGAAATGCGTTGATTAAATTCTAGTAACTTAAACACATTGTTACACAATCCCTCATTTTGACGCACAGTCCAACTATAGCAGTGGAAAACATTGGAAAAAGGGGAAAATTGCTTCAAGCAGGCATTTTTTGCCCTTTTTCTCTTTAATTTTACATTATTTTGCAATTTTATCTAGAAATTTCATCGCAGCATTTTGATAAGTCGTCTTTTTTCCATGTGTACCATTCTATTTTTGTCGTCTAGTAGTGGATAAATAAACTTCAATGCTGAAAAGGTAAACTCAGTCGTTTAACCGTTTCGGATGGCACAAAATCACATTTATGAAGATTTAATCCTTTACCATACAACACAATTCTTTAGAGTCGTCCAAATTGAAAGAAGCTGCAGACGACAATTTGAAGTTGGTGGAATTTTCATTTTTTTTTTTTTTTTTTTTTTTTTGTCTATTTGGATAGAAAACGGTGTGGATAATTAAGAAATTGCTTGATACAAACAATTTCTTCATTATCCAAAGTTTTTTTCTTTGGGAGCGTAAAAGGGAGGGATTGTGTGGAATCGGGTTAAGCTTGACTCAATCCTTATTTAAAGCCCTGCCTTCCTGGAGCCCCGTGGTGGGAGTTGAGTTCGTGGGACTGTAAATAATTCGCTATCATGATATACGAGGACCGTCTGTCTGGAACACGCATGCATGTCTACATGCTCGTTCTCGCTTGCTCACACACGCGCACGCGTGTAAATTGATAACAGACTTGATAAACGGCAGACAGCTTTCACGCAAATATAACTAGAAAAAATAAACTGGATAAAATATAGCTCGTTTTTTGCTTTGCTTGTTCGCAGAATGTTTATCAAAAGTTGTTGGGGTTTTTTTTTGTGTGTGTGTGTTTTTTTTTTTTTTGTTTTTTGTTTTGTTTTTCTCTGACTTTAAAACCTAACTTTCGACCAATCAAATTTAAAATGCAAATATACTTCCGCGATTATAAGTCTGTGCTTCTGTAAATCTGACTTGTCGACTATTAATACATTACCAGACAACTAAATTTTAGACTTTTCTATATTCAAAGAAATGAAAGACGACAATTTCATGGTCATGAATTCTTAATCATTGGTATTGAAAACGTTGTAGCTAATGAAGAAATTGCTTGTGACAAGCAATTTAATTGTTTTCAACAATGTTTTCCAAAGCTATTTTAGGGTCGTCAGAAAGCGTGATTGTATGGGAACGGGTCAAAGGTACCTTACATCAGAGTTTGGACAAAAGTTATTATCATTAAATTCTTAAGTTTTCAAGATGTTTGACACAGAATTGAATTGAGAATAGTTCATGTTTTGCCAAAACAGTCCTTTGGTATACTTAAATTAATCAAATCAAATTAAGACTTTGGTCGAAATTTGAAATACGAAATACATATTTTTACTAGCGAATTGGCCCACATTCATTAGAAAAGCGATGAAAATAATTCGTTAATTATTTGTGAAGATGAAATGAAAGGCAACCATACTATAAAAAAACACCAATGGAAAAGGAACTAATTCGTATAGCTTTATTCAATTTCTAAGTCATTTTATTAAATACTTATAAAACTTCTCAATGAACCAGTCTGAAATGTTTTAGCAGCCGTGCCCAAAGAGCAGTTTGGAAGCGCATCGGACTCTCAATCATGAGGTCCAGGCTTCGATCCCTGGTCGCGCCAAATATTCTTTCCGACATTTGTCTCCCACCAATCGATGGATAATCGGAAGCCTAAGTGGAACGAGGAGCTTGAGGCTCGAAAAGCATGTACTGGTAGTACTGGTGTGAAAATACCAGGTATTCATAGTTTTGGGCTCCAGCCGCCGCGATATGACTAAAATACTGTTTAAATTGGCATCAAACCCAATTCAATCGATCGACTTTAATGTTTTCCTCGGATGTTGAAGAAACTAGTGAGTTACGTATAATAGTAATGAAGAAGTTTCTGGTACTAGTGTCTTTTTCACGTGTCCACGGTATTTCCCTTGATGGATCGCTGGCCACGCCCACTGACCTCCGCCAGCAAGTTCGACTTTGAAAATTGAACGTCGTTAATTTTGCGACATCTATGCGCAGAAACATGTCCATGTCATAGGCGGGAGAGGTCATGGACAAAGGTCGTGATGACGTAAGTTCAGAGGCATACCCCGCACGAGTTACCGGTAAAACCATTCTTCTCTCAGGCACATATAATCAAATTTCTTTTCAACGCTACCGAATTTACTGATCTAATTAGATCTAAAATTTCTTTATCCAACCTCTGCTGATTTACATTTCATTTTCTCACTTTGTTTCATTTTCTCACTTTGTTTGTATTGCAATTCCGTCATTGTTGCATGTATGTATTTTGTATTGTATGACGATGAACATGTATGTTCAAGTCTTAAGAATAAACTTATGTTCTGTTCATTTCTGTTCTGTAATAAACAATACAACACTTCGTTGGTAATCTTAAACGTCGTTACTAAAGCTTGAATAAGCTGTAGTAACGACGTTTAAGCCGTCAAACCAAACGTTGTTTGAAAATTAATTTTAGAGCGTTGTGGGTCAAAAAGGATGAGAGGGAGGTATAGGAAAAGGCCAGGCTGCACGAAAATGGGCTGATCTGAGTCTACGCGTCCTGCGAAAACCTGAATACTCCGTGTTGAGCATGACAAGAATTAGCCTTTTCCTGTGTTTACCTTACTGTGATTTTGTACCGGAGAAAACATTGTGGGGAAAAGAAGAAATTGCTTGTAACAAGCAATTTCTTCTTTTCCCGCAATATTTTCTAACCTGTAGGTTGGTTTCTTTTGAGATTGCACTTACTTTTAGTTGTCATCTGCATATTCATTCATATGACAAGTCTCTAAAAAAAATTTAAAAATGGGAAAGGGTTAAGTGAATGCCTCGCAAAAAATAAAAGAAAATATTTGTCTATAAAGATCTGTATTAAATTTAATCAAAATGTATCTGCCAGATATACTCCAGATGGAATGAACAGTGTAATCGCTTAGAAACAACTTCAGTAATCTTACATTCTTTCTGTTTCAGATTATATCTAAAAGCATTCGGTTTTAAAATATTAAGTTTTATTTCAAATAAACATGCGTTGTTGTTCTGTGATTTATTTGTCGGTGAAAATCACTCGATCATAATACATTCAATTAAATCATGCTCACCCACGCATGTAAGTTTACATCGGTTTAGAAATTTTATGAGCAAAAAATGGAAAATTACGTATAAAATGTGAGCCGAACCCAAATTAGTGAAGTGAAAAGACATTCCTTTTCGTTTAACCCTATTATTCGTGCACACCTAATTTTACGACTGTCCTAAAGCGGGAGAATTCTGCAATTCGGGGCAGTTCTAATGTATCTAACCAAAAATTGTTTTCCGCCCTTTCGTTTTGTTTAATCTTTCTAACGCAGGATTACAATTCATCTCTGAATTGGGCATTTTGTAAATAATATTGTTTCACATATTATACTGTTATTAAAGAAAGGATAAAGTATGCGATAGTGATGTAACAGTTTTGATTTTGTCTTCTTGCCGCTAAATATTTCAAATTTAAAAAAAAAACTTTTCCAAACAATTAACAGTTATGTTGTTGCTATTATCATTGTTATCACCATCATCATTGTTATTATTATTATCATTATTTTGTTCTTGTTGTTGTAAACGGTTATCATTTCATTTGCTGTTTACATTCTTTGCCAGTCGAATGACCCGAGAAGCGAAGGCGAAGCGAAGGGTAAAAAAAGTTTTGTGTTTACCATCTTATCTATAGAGCTCGCATTGTGAAGACTCAGTTGCTGTACAAATATACAGCCTGGTCTAAGTCTTTACTTTGCTGATTGAATGGAGTTTGACGCCACTTTAAACAGTATTCCAGTCATACCGTGGCGGCTGGAGCACCTAATCATTGATTCCTGGTTTTTCTCACACCAGTATATCCACTACAGCCTCCAGCTGCTCAATTAGGTTTACGATTATCCACCTCTTGCCTTTTCAATAGGCAAGAGTTAATTGCTAAGAATGTGGTTTTGCTATGATATATATCTGTTAAGCTGACATGTCAAACACTCGGGCTGGCATTTCCTAACAAGTGTTCAGATTTCCTTATGTCTGTGAGGAGTACAGGTGCACAATACGTTAGTGCCATCTGCTCAACTTTTTGTTTATGTTTTTAAGTGTTTTTACTCGTCAAAGCAAAGGTGAAAAATATAGCGTCTATGAAATAATCATGCCTGATAATATGTGCGTTGATTACGCAAGCTGATCGGGGTAGAATTTTGCCAACTACATGTATTTCAACTTAAAGCCCCCGTGATACTCATAGAATTTAACTCATTACCAGACAAAAAAATTGACATTGTCCAAATTTTAAGAAAATTGCAAACGACAATCTTTCGTTAATTGTCTTTAAGAAAACATCGTGGATAATGAAGAAATTGCTTGTAGCAAGCAATTTCTTCATTTTCACAATGTTTTCCAGAGAATTTTCTAATGAAAGAGAGGTGTCAAAAATGTCATTGTTAGGGAATATATTGGTCCAAAAAATATGTGTAGTCACCAAACTATGAAATTTTAAAGTGGTATGCCGGTGAAAGTTCTAACATGAGTTTTAAAAACCATTTTAATAAAGCATTCGTCCCGAACATATGTAAATTTATTATTCGAACATTAATCAATTGATTGAAAATAAGAATAAGTTGTATTTACGAGGTTTAAGACGCCAACCAACGCTTTCATTCTCAAACATCCGTGTTTGTAAAAAACATGTAAATTCGGGGCGCAGATCCCGGATGTTCCGTAAAACAAATACTTGAACATGATATCAAATAAGCAGAGGTCACTTCTTGGGTCATATTCAAAAATAATTATATAAGGTAGAGTGATCATTCCTGTTTCAGAGGGTCATTAGGTTTCGACACCGGTCAGTCTGCACAATCCGCGCAGACTGACCAGCGTTGAAACTTTTCGCACTTTTCAGGAGGTCCCTTTTGTGCCTGACTTTTAACCACAAGGAATTATCTCCGTTGAAGTACGTAGAGTATTTACTCATCGATTATATAGCAAAACAACTGATAAAATAAGAAAATCAATCAATAATGATTAATTATCCACTCTTTTCCTTTTACATCGAATTTGGTTATAGAATGATAAAAATACAGATTGGTTAAAATTGAATGTAGTCCTTCAGTAAAACTTGTATTAAGCGACCACTCAATGGGTTACCAAAATGTAGTCGCTTTGGACAACACTTTTTGTGATGACTGTAAAAAGTCACTTTTACTGCATAATTTTCATATGTTGTTGCAACAAGCAGTTTCTTCATTTTCCAAATTTTTTTCCAACAGCTTTTTAATTGAAGGGCGTAAAAAACGTCATTGTGTTGGAATGGGTTAGTAAACATGAATTCTAAACTCTGCTCTATTAAAAAACACACATTTTTCACTGTTTTGCTGTCACGCCGTTTTATTCCTGATTAACTATGATATATCAATAGATAAGATATCTTATTTCAACCTGCCGTTGATCTTAAGATAGTCGGCGTTGTTCTGAGAAGTTTACTGATTACAGATTTCCATACTATCAGCGATAGGCGTGCGTTCTGCTGTATACAAAATCTAATAATTCGACAGCAGTGAAATCTTTTGGTGTTCTATAGAATTTCTACCCGCCGTAATCATAGCACAGTGGTATCGCGTACGACTCTTAAACTCGAGGTCCGGATTCGATCCTCGGTCGCGGCGAATATCCTTTCCGACATTCGACTCCCACCAATGGTTGGAAAATCGTAAACCTAAGTGGGATGAGCAGCGGGGGGCTCGAAAAGTATGTTGTGATAGTACTGGTGTAAGAAAAATCAAGAATCCGTGATTTGTTGCTGCAGCCGCCGCGATAAGACTGAAATACTGTTTAAAGTGGCGTTAAGCCCCATTCAATCAATAAATCAATCTACAGAATTTCGTGGACTTTGTTGGACGGTGTCAGCGCAGACAGTTTTTCAGAGGGTGTCATTTAGATACCATAAAAAACTCCAAATTTTGTTGTCCAATGACAATTTTACTTCTCGAGAATTGTATTAAAAAGATAGTTTCTAAATAATAGTTCTTTCTTTAACTCATTTCCACACAATGACGCTTTTTGACGCCCCTCGAGAAAAAAAAGTTGGGGAAACAATGTTTAGAACGAAGAAATTGCTTTTAACAAGCAATTTCTACATTTTACACAATGTTTTCTACCCAAAAAATGGTAAAAATCTAAAATTTCACAAGCTTTGAATTGCCGTCTTCAATTTGGACCAGTCTTAAAAAATTCGCCTTGTAGTGGGTTATATCGTTGTAATTTGATTACCCTCTGACATGCGCTATATTTGCAGTTGTAGCTGCAGTAACGACGTTTAAGACGCCAAACCAAGAAAAAGAATTTCATATAATCGTTTGTCAATGTCAGAGTTCTATGTTCACTCCCGTCTAATTGAATGATATGATTGGTCAATTGATTCTTCGATCTACAGCCGCCGTCCGTCAATTGTTATCGCTCGAGGTCAACAGATTACGCTATTAACCTACACTCGAAACAAGTGGGGTCCTGATAATACGCCATCGTGAAATTAAATATAACATTGTGTATCGTTTTTCCATTAACAAGAATTTGTTGATGCCCCTAACACAAACCAAATGCAAACAAGTTGTCCCGTTTAGCTCTTCATTTTATCATCAAACCCTTCATTTAAAAATAAATGGTCGAGACCACAGTGTGCAAGCGCAATCCCAAGTGATTTGTTTAACAGATAATGCGTTATATTTTATTATTTTTCTTCTTTATTCTCTTCCATTGTCTTTAAAGTTTTCTTTTATTTTAGACATGATCACATATTCACATATAGCTAATACTAGTGTCAGATGTTCGACATAACACATACCCAGACGGCAAAATTTTAGACTGGTTCAAATTGAAAGGAGTTGCAGCTAATAATTTAAAGTTTATGAAATTTTAGAATGTTTCAACTTTCTCAGTAGTAAACATAGTGCAAAATGAAGAAATTGCTTGTAACAAGCAATTTCTTCATTTTACACAATGTTTTCCCGAATTGTTTTTCACGAGGGGCGTCAAAAGCGTAAATGAGTTGGAATGGAATTAAGCATAATGTACTGACCATATTTGTACCGATCGCACAGGCAAAACACACGTGAGTTTAGTATTTTATATATATCGCATTACAACAAGTCGAAAATTTAGAGAAATTGTTTCAGCTTTCAATTTGTGATGTTGAGCTCTACAAAAAACTCCAAGGTGCTAAGTTCGACCAATACTGTTGAGATAATAGCCCCCATTTAAATAATGATAAATTATAGAATAGCCGCACAACTGTTTGTATAAATAAGAAGATTATTCTCGTGAAATAGATAGTCTCCACTCCACATTCCCTGGGTGATGCAATAGAAATCTGCCACCCAAAGCAAACCCAAAACCAAAACATCGGGTCATCTGAACACGGCCTGGTCATAAATTTCTATCATTTGCTTCCAACTTTTCTATTCGATGACCACGGCCATAGCGCCTTTCGAGTCCCCAAGACAAACATTCTTTCTGTCATTTTACTCTCACCACTGGGTTAAAGATCATTTAAGTTTGACGCGCAAATCGACGCTTGGATTTGCAGAATGTTTTGTGGAACTTAATTTTGAAAAGAAGCTTCCCGTAAATGGATCGCTGGCCAGCCCACTGACTCCGCTGGCCACGTCCACTGACTCCGCTGGCCACGCCCACTGGCTGGAAGTTTCACTTAGATATTGAATGGAGTGATTTCGCAAAAATTACTGTCGGTAGCTAGCATGCAACTCAAAAGTAAAATGGTTGGTTTTCGACCTAAATGTCGTAACTACAGCTTGAATTTGTCGCTCCACATAAATGTCGACAATTGTTGGAGTTCAAAGTTCACTTGCGGTCTAAATGAATAATTCGATTGATCGACTGATCCTTTGATTTTCAGCTGGGATCGGTCAACTCCTAGAGGATTTTAAGAAAATCACGCGGAACTTAAGCAAAGCACATATGGAAGGGTTTGCGGCTTTTTAAATACCGCGTTGAGAGTAAATATCACAGATAGGGGCAAATTACAAAAGGGTGGCCTTATTTGTTTAAATCTAGATTAAGGTATTAGAGCCCGGCGAGACGGTTACTCAATAGTAAGTAACTTTAAAGAGTCCTCGAGTTAATGACCTCTATACATTCATGAAAAGTTATGATAAATTTCGATTTAAAACAATCTCTCTCGGATATCAAAGTATTTTGGATCCAGTCCGGTTAGTTTAGCCGGCAACGCTTTGCTCTCAATCCTGAGGTCATGGTTGCAACCCAGGTCGGGGAGCATGCTTTCCGACATTTGACAAAAACCATTAAGTCATTTCATGTTCGCCAGTGGGCGAATGATAAGTAGTGCGTCTACTGTGGGGTGGCCAACTTGCGTCAGATAGCGACGCCATTGAACTCATCTTTTGTGATGTTATAGTTAATTCTCACTGTAAAATTGTATACTTCATACCAAGATGTTCAGCATAACACACAGAATTCGTTTATCTACTGTATATCCACCATTTCTATGAGTTTGAAGCTAAATATTCGTTTTTAGCTAACAAAGCGGCAGCTTTGATACATTAAGTTCAGAGTTAAAACGAGTGCAAACTGCCACTGGAGGGTAAACCACTAAATCAACCACGCCAAAAAAAGTAGTTCTTGTTTATACTCGAGAATATTGTATTCAAAATGACTGGCCACATTAATTAACTTATGCAAATTGCAGAGAACTCCTTCAAAGCATGCTATACAACCCATTACCATTCTTTCTCACTTTTTAGGAATCTCCAAAAACGGGCTTTGGAAAACATTGTGGACAATGAAGAAATTGCTTGTAAGCAATTTCCTCAGTGTCCACAGTGTTTTCTCCCATACTAATGACAAAGAAGATTACATAACAAAACAATGCTTTGCTAGCTTACAGTACTTTCAGTACTTTGATTTCTTTAATGTAGACGTAGGTTTTTTTGTTTTTGCTGCGTGACGTCATATTAGCGCGAGACATCAAAGTGGATTTGATGTGAAAAATACCCATTTATTAGGACAGAATATTGTTGAAAAAGAAGAAATTGCTTGTTACAAGCAATTTCTTCTTTTGCTACAATGTATTCTCAATTATAAAATCACAGGGACGTAAAAACCAGGGATTGAATAAGAAGGGGTTAAACTTAAGACAAAAAAATGATTATCACCCAACTTTTTTTAAAGCGACCAACTTTAGCGTTCCTATTGGATTCCTTCTCTACAAACTTTACTAATTTTACAGTAACCTGCAAATATGATTTTGGTTCAAATAAGTGTTTTAATGCTCACAATTTCGAGGCGTTCAGGGTATAAATATATGGCCTTATCTTGACCATTTATTAGATTTATGTGTACACTGTTTAATTTGTTGTAATTTTCGCATACACCCGCTAAGGTAGCAGAGAGGGGTCATCTTGGTGCTGGAAATCTTATATCTCATCTTTTTTTATGATTTATAACTTGAACCTTAACCAATTACATGTAGAGGACAAAATTTTAGACTAGTCCAAATTGAAAGAAGTTGCAGATGACGGTTTTTAGTCGATGAGATTTTAAAGCAGTCGGGATTTACTGAGAATTGCTTGCCTCCCCACACCCCACCCCACCGACCTAAACCTTACCCCTTTAACAGATGACGCATTTATCAGCAGCACATTTGAAATAAATCACAGACATTTCTCAGTGCTTGTTTAGATATATATATATACGCACATAATTGGTTATAAACATTGTGGGGAAAGGAAAATGTTTCGAGAAAAGAAATTTGTTAATCATAACGTTCTATATATCCCTTTTCAATCGAGTCATAATAAAGGAATGTTGATAATGGATTTGTATCATATTAACCAGACTGGCAAAAAGAAATAACTCTGGATTTGTATGTACCTATAAAATAGAAATCAAAGGGAAAAAAAATAATAAAAATTATCATTTTAACGATTTTCGATGATAATTTTCAAGTTTAAAGCAGTTGCAGACCAGATTTCAAAGTGCATTTCAAACTGCAATTTATTTTAAAGAAAAGTGTCTTATAGAGTATAAAACATTGTTAAAATGAAGAAATTGCTTTTAACAAGCACTTTCCACCATGTTTTTCTCGGCATAACTTCTCTGTGGCGTGAAGATTCGCAACTTTTGTTATCGCTTAATGTGAGCGGAATTAAGCCATATATAGAAAGGTAACGGTATTCCTAAATGGTGAAATATATGTCAGCCGCAATTTCTCATTTTTCAACAATTTTCAAAAAAAATCGTGGTTATTGAATGAATTGGACAGTATGACAGATATAGACAGTTATGGACTAGATTTATGCATTTAAACACTACTATTAGACTTCCCATCAATCTCATCAAACCATCTACATGTAACGGCATTGAAAATGTGATGTCGTTTTGACGAATTTTAGACTGGTCAAAATTGGAAGAAGCTGCAGTCGGCAATTTCAAGTTGGTGGAATGTTAATTATTGCGCCTTTTTTCTGATCGAGAACATTGTGGATAATGAAGAAATTACTTGTATCAAGCAATTTCTTCATATTTCACAATGTTTTTCAAAGCTTTTTTACTTTTTAAAGGAATTGGTTAAGACGCATTTTCAGATTCTGCTTAATCATGATTTGAAATCACCCTTGAATGCATACGACATCTAGGGTTAACCGCAAAAATGGTCTCTCAATTCAATCATATTTTGTTACTACAATCCCATTAAATTTTCTACCAATCAGTTTGGAATTTTGAGAGAAAACGATTAAACTCGGGGTTGCGTGCAGGGTCTAGCGCTTCCGTCTTGAAACCCGTTATAAACGAAAGAGCATGCGCTAAGCGGGGTACCATTTTTAATCGTTGGCGAACGCTTTTGGCTCAGCTTAACTTGTAATCAACCCCTTCAAAACCGTTTATCAAAAAAGCTTCTAAAGAACTTTGATATCCCAATTGGGCGACCAAAAAATAGTAATTACATCTTTTGGTTGTCCACTTAGGATATTCTTTTTTCAAAATGCTCTCCATCTCCCTATCCTTCCCCGCTTCCTTAATGGATGAGTCCAAAAAAAGAGAGTGAAAGATCGGATACTAAGCTTTTTGATCAGATAGTCTTTTTATTAGACACTCAGGTTGTTGTTGTTGTTGTAGCTGTTGTTGTTGTTGTTGTTGTTGTTTGGGGTTAGTTGATTTCAACAAATACCCGTCTTTTTGTTGAAGAAGTTTGCGTTTACAATTTCAATATTTCGATATATCACCCCCGACTATCATATAATGTAGATTAATTCTCTATTTCCAGGTGACAGGAATTTCCCTCACTCTTGATGAAGATGCACAGCTTTTGTGTAAAGTAAGTTTGATTGTTTGTTTTCTTATTTAACCCTTTTCTGTACAAACCCGTGAATTTACGTCGCTGGGATTAAACTCATGATAAAGTTTTGTTGAAAAAAGAAGAAATTGCTTGTAGCAAGCAGTTTCTTCTTTTTTCAACAATATTTTCTTTTTATAGGATGGCTACTTATTAAAATTTTGCTTACTTTTTAATGTCGTCTACTACCATTTTGAATTTTGACAGGTCTAAAACATTGAAAAACTAGAAAGTGTTAATATAAAAAAAGGAAATACAAAGATACTTTGCGATAAAGATTAACCCTTGTCATGCTGTATAAATCACTTTACTAAATTGCTGTAAAATACAAAGGCTGAAAGCATTGATAGAACTTGTTGTTCAAAGATCAATGTTTCTTTTAGAAATCAATTTCATAAACAACTCTGGTGGGAAAATTACAAGCAGGGGCTGTAGACCGAGATCAGACTGCACTTATGTGCAGGCTGATCTTGGTCTACATCTCCTCCCAAAACCGGAATATTCCGGGTTCAGCACGACAAGGGTTAAAGTGAACATTTGTTGATATTGTCTAAAGTATATCAGTCAGTTCGAAACCATTATGCATTATGCATTTCATTCGACCCGTGAGGCGAAAATGGAACCAACAGCTGTTCCGTAAAAACAAATATTTAAACAAAAGATCTAAGAGAGGTCAAACCTGAAATTACGATCCACAGACAATAATTTTTGCGATGGCAATGTAGACTGATCTTTCTAGATTCAGAAAAATGAAAAAAGAGCTGAAAGTTTCGACCCTGGTGAGACCTCGCAACCCGCGCAGTCTGACCAGGATCGATGCTTCCCTCACTTTCTATCAGGTCTTTTATGGCCTGACGACTCATATATATATGAGTGTGTAGAATACCACGATCATTGAAAGGTCCACCTTGACCTCTATTACAGAAATACAAGATGATGTGTAAAGGTCACGAGGTCTGTGCGGTCCAACATTTCACCGAACCCCAGATGACGATGCCTGTTTGTATACCACTATCATTTGTACCAGGTATGTATCTTGGGGTTTTTCAGAAATCTTTCAGATAACTGGCGGTTCGCTGGTCCCAACCACTGACTCCGCTAGCCAAGCCCACAAACTCCGACATTAAGTTCGACTTGCATTTCAAACGATGTTATTTTGTTAAATTGAAAACCTGCATTATGTAACAAAAAATAAAATGGTTGGCTTGCGACCTACATGTCGTAACTGCAGCTTGAAATAAGCTGTAGTTACGACGTTTAAGTCGACAAAACCAAACAAATGATCTGCGTCAATGTCAACCAATGTTTGAGTTCAAAGTCCACTTCCGATCTAATTAATAATTTGATTGGTCAATTAATTCTTTGATTGGCACGCGCGATCGGTCAATTCACCGCAACGATATAACTAATACAATGTTTGCTCAAGGACAGGCCCTCTTGGCAAGTGGCGCGGTCGGGTTTCGAACCATGACCTTCGATTCCTCTCAGATTAGGAGTCTGCGGTCCAACCACGTAGCCTCGTTTGACTCCCTTTAAGGTATCTTACTCAGACAAATAAGCTAATTTTCATTAACATTCTTACATACCATAGCTTAGTGTAATATGTTCCTTTCAATATTGATAGATCTAATGTTCGATAGCTCTGATCGATAGATCGACTTTTATGCTCTTTTTTTTCTGATGATGTATATAAGCCAATTACCGGACAACGAATTTCTGGCAAACTGAAATTCGTTTCCGAAATCATTATAGAAATGCCCTTAAAGAGAAAAAATATGGTCATTTCGGTTAGAAAGCCGTTTGAGAAAGCTTGAAAATTGCGTACCCTATTTTTCATGTGTTTTTTCTTCATCTCGTGAAAACATTGCATCGTATGTTATTGAACTTAACGTTAACAAGAAAGATACAAACAGCTGTCGGGCAGCCGAAGTACCACAACCACAACTTTATTTGGCAGGAGTCACATTAATTTGGACGCCTACTGACACAATGACATTTCAATTTTGCTTTCCCTTTTTTTCTCCCAAAATGAATCTATAAAACCATATCATGAATATAGTCATGAAAGTTTTATTTTCCCATCCATTAATCGTATACAATAAGTCGTTAATTGGATTTTGATTTGAAAAGACGATTGGGCGATATGTACTCTTTTTTATATTGCTCAATCGTAGTTTTTATATTAGTATATCAAAGTTTACAAATCTTTCACCCTTTCAAAATCAGCCAATCGTAAAATGGATTATTAATCGATATAAAATAGCTAACCAACAGACGAAAATGGGACTTAAAGGCGACATGGAAAAGTAATAAGCTTTGCCAGTCTGCCTTCGCATTTCCGTTTATTCAATGTCGCTAACGTAGCTTTTGCCTATATAAGCGACGACCCCAATAGACGGGTGGTTATTACGGAAGGAAGTGCAAGGATACAGCACGAAACTGCTGAGAGCACCGCCTGGTTCTTTTACACTTTCATTCTGTACATTCCTGGGATTTTACGTCGCTGTGATTTCATACTTTAGAAAACATTGTGGAAAAGGGAGAAATGCTTGTAATTATTTTTCTTGGGGAGCGTCTAAAAGCGTCACTGTGTGAGGATGGTTTAAGAGATGCACAGTTTAGGCTATATGTAACACCAGGAACTCGACTTTAATTTTCTGTTATTTCTTACTTTTAGCCGAGTTTAAACACCATGGTATGTACTGAATGATGCACGATATAATACTGGCACATATATTAGTTTGCACCCATGTAATCATTACAAACACACTTGTAATGGAGAATCGGTCTGCCTGTAACCAATGACACAGGAAAACTTACATGTGTTGTATTATATTTTCCACAGTCCCCGCATCAAATAGCGACACGCCTATCAAACTCAACACATGATTAAATTATTCGTTTATCCAATCAACATGACGCAAAATCTTAAGTTTGTCCAAACTGGCAGTGGTTTCAGGCAACAGTTTCAAGTTCAAGGAAACAAAATGGGAAAAGAGGAAATTGATTGAAAGCTTTTCCTATGGTACAGAGCATGATTTCGTGGGAATGGGTTAAAGCAGGGATACTGGCAAAAAAGACATCGAGGGCTTAGAGCAAAAACATAGCATGGCTCTATACAATGTATAGAGCCATACTATGTTTTTGCTCTAAGCCATCGATATTTACTGTAGAGGAAAAATCAATGTAGTCATTTGCTTCTTCTTCTTGCTGTGGACAAGGCAAGAGCGCCAGTTAGTATCATTTCAAACAGTCTCGTTGCCAGAAAATTGATTTTAAGTTCGTACAAAAAAATCTGCTCGTACCGATAATTTCATAAGTTATGTAGCCGGGCCCTGTCAACTTAGTCGTAAACACGCAGTTCTCTCAATCGTTGAGTCGAGCCCCGGCTCGGCCAACATTCTTTCCGTCAATTCACAAAAAGTCAACGATACAAGCGTCATTTGTATCACACCAACGGACAAATGATAAGTGGTGCTCCATTTTTGGGACGAGCAACTGATGGCTCGGATCGAATGATGTTTTTTTGTACCGGCGTCAGAAATTACAGGAAGCCATTGTTTTGTGTACCGGTACTGAAATAATGTTGAAAATGGCTTTAAACACTATTCAATCAATCAATCAGTCAACAAACTTTGTGTATTCACTTCAAAAAATTCAATAGGAATCTTAAATTTAGACTGGTACCGCCATCGGCTGGCTTTTTTAAAGTCGACAGCGGTACCAGTCTATCCAAAATTAGGATAAATTGATGATCAAGTACAAACCGTTTCCACCCCTCTCTCTAACTATTGGTTGTTTGAAAGAAAAATTTCCTACTGGTTTTTACATCTAAATTTAAACAAAATTGAAATTTATTGTGCGATACCAATCGATTTTTCTATTTAAGCTAATAAAATAAGAAAAGGTGTATTATATATTTTCTATTAGTTGCAGATATTTAAGTTAATATCTTTGTAAATCTATTATGCTCGAATGCACGTGCACAATTAGTATTATGAATAAGACTAAAACGCTCAAAAACAGTAAACCATGTCTTCCTTATTTCAGTGTCGTTATCTTGTACATATTACCTTCTACAGTTGACGCCCATCTTACTCAATTTCTTACTTTCAGAAGGAATGCATCTTGTATTGCATGACATTGAAAATAGAAATACCTCTCGAATCATACGACATTGAGAGTGGTAGAAATGCCTTTCGTATGACAGCGCATTGAGAGTAGAAATACTTCTCGTATGGTATGACATTGAGAGTAGGAATGTTCTCGTGTCACATGACATTGATATTTTAAAAAGCGCTCGTATCACATGACATTTGAAAGTAGAAATGCCCCTCGTATGAAATACGTCTCATATGACATGACATTGAAAATAGAAATGTCTCTCGAATTATATGACATTGAGAGTATTGGAAATGCCTTTCGTATGACAGCCCATTTAGAGTAGAAATACTTCTCGTATAGCATGACATTGAGAGTAGGAATGTTCTCGTATCACATGACTTTAGGGGTAGAAATAACTCTCGTGTGACATGACATTGAAAGAAGAAGTGCCTCCCGTATCACAAGTAATTGAGAGTAAATTTGCCGTTCGTGCAATTGGGAGTAGTACTGCTTTCGTATCACATGACATTGATAGACGAAATGCTTCTGGTACCACATTACATTGAGAGTAGAAATACTATGTCATGACATTGAAAGTAAAAGTGCCTCCCGTATCACAAGAAATTGAGAGTAAAAATGCCGTTCGTATCACATGAAATTTAGAGAAGAACTACTTTCGTATCATATGATATTGATAGTCGAAATGTTTCTCGTATCACATTACATTTAGAGAAGAAATGCTTCTCGTATCACATGACAATGATTGTAGAAGTGCTTCTTGTATCACATGATACCTCTTGTATGACATAAAATTAAAAATAGAAAATGTGTCTCGTATGACATGACATTGTAGTTGAAATGCTTCTCGTATGCGATATATTGTGAGAAACGCTTCTTGTATCACATGGAATTAGGAAATAAATATCATTCTCTTATCACCTGACTTTTTAGAGTAGAAAATGCCTTTCGTATCACATGACTGTAACAGTGAATGCCTCTCGTATCTCATGACATTGGCAGTAGAAATGCCTCTCGTATGACATGAAATTAAAAATAGAAATGTGTCTCGTATGACATGACATTGAAAGTTGAAATATTTCTTGTATGCGATATATTGTGAGATACGCTTCTTGTATCACATAGAATTTGTATCACATGGCAATAGGAAATAAATATCATTCTCTTATCACCTGACTTTTTAGAGTAGAAAATGCCTTTCGTATCACGTGACTGTAACAGTGAATACCACCTGACATTGAGAGTAGAAATGCATCTCGGACCACATGACATTGAGAGTAGAAATGACACTCGTATCACATGAAATTTGTAGTAGTAATGCCTCTCGCATGACATGACATTTAAATGTGGAAATTTATCTCGTATCACTTAAAATTTAAAGTAGAAATGCATCGTTTCCGACATATTTCTTTTCTAACATTGGTTTTCAAAAAGTCATCTAGTATTACTCATATTTACATGTGCATGTACATTGTATTTTCAAATCGAACTAAATCAAGTGATCGAGATTGTGCTTGAATGGTTGTAATTATCTTATATCATTCATTTGTATATCTATTAAATTACCCTTTTCTGAAATTGAAAGAGGTTACATACGAAAATGAAAGTTGGGTGCAATGTGGGCAAAGAAAAAATTGTTTGATACAAACTATGTCTTCTTTTTCCACAATGCTTTCTCACGTAAAAAGTCACAGCGACGTAAAATCCCGGGTCTGTACAGGAAAGGGTAAAATAATCTATCGATTTATCAAAATATTTTACTTTACTTGTTTTTTGGTTTCATTTCACAGTTTACACATTATTCCTTTAATTATATAATCAGTCAGTGAAATTTCGTTCGCTATGAGAGCATTTAGTACCTCAGTTTGTTTTGACCCATTACCAGACGGCTAAATTTTAGACAAGACTAAATTGAGAGAAGATGCAAACGACAATTTCAAGCTGATGGATTGTTGGTTTTTTTTTTCGTCTTTTAGGGTAGAAATCATTGTGGAAAATGAAGAAATTGCTTGTGACAAAAAAATCTTTATAAGCGTCACTGAGTGGGAATGTGTTAATATACTTGATTGGTTGATCACACGTGACTTAACGCCGTTTTCAGCAGTATTTCAGTTAGATTGTGGCAGCTGGTGCGCCTAAATATAGTTTCCTTTTATTTCTTATCTCAAGTACAACCCCCACTGCCACTAGCTTCCTATTCGATCTAGGTGCATTACTTGTAATTCGCCTATTGGTAACAGATCTATGACCTTGTTAATTGACGGATTACCGGCCACGCCCTCTGACTCCACTGGCCACGCCCACTGACTCCACTGGCCACGCCCACTGACTCCACTGGCCACGCCCACTGACTCCACTGGCCACACCCACTGACTCCACTGGCCACGCCCACTGAGCTGAGTCACTAAGCTTGACTTAGATATCAAACGGCGATATCTTGCAAAATGTTTGACCAGTAACATTAATAAATGTAAATGGTTGGTTTGTTACATAACCGTAGTAAATACAGCTTGAATAAGCTGTAGTTACGACGCCTAGGTCGCCAAAGCGACAAAAACTCTTCACATAAATGTAAGCCTATGTCGGATTTCAAAGTTCACTTCCGATCTAAATAATTGATTTGATTGGTCATACGATCGGTTAGTTTTAGGTACGAATATTAGCCAAGGACCTCAGACAGAACCTTTTGTAATCCATTACCACACCACAAAATTTTACACTGTTTCAAATTGGAAGCTGTTGCTGACGACAATTTCAAGTTGGTGAAACTTTTAACCCATTCCCACACAGCAAAATTTTAGACTTGTCCAAATTGAAAGAAGCTGCAGACGACAATTTAAAGTTGATGGAATTTTGAATTTTTTCGTCTTTTTTGGATAGAAAACATTGTGGATAATGAAGAAATTGCTTGATACAAGCAATTTCTTCATTTTCCACAATGTTTTCCAAAAGTTTTTTTTCTTGAGGGGCGTAAAAAGGAGGGATTGAGTTGGAATGGGCTAAAATCTGGTAGAAAACCTCTTGGGTATTGAAGAATTTGCTTAGTACAAGCAATTTCTTCATTGCCCACATTTTTTCCCAAAGTTTTTATCTTGATGGGCGTAAAAAAGCGGGGATTTTTAGGGAATGGGTTAAATGGAGACACTTTGGAGACACTTTGTTTGGGGCATGGGTATTATCTCATCCAAATGTAAAAATCAAGGGTCTCACAATTTAACCCTTTCCTGTTTTCCAAAAATTTAGACTGGTCTAATTTGAAAGAAGTTACAGTAAACAGTTAAAATTTGATGCAAATTTGGTAGTAACTAGCCTATAGCTTAGAAAATATTGTGGGAAAAGAAGAAATTGCTTGTTACAAGCAATTTCTTCTTTTCCCACAATGTTTTCCCTAGTAAGAAATCACAAAGACGTAAAAACAAGGGATTGTACAGAAAAGAGTTAAACTGGCGACACTTTTTTCTTCAAAATGTCACTTTTTTTTTTAATCTCGTGCCCGAAGTCCTAGCCTGCCAATCATTTAAAGAATAAATCTGGATTTATTCTAGCTATAAATAGAAATATAATCTCGTGTCTAATTAAAGGGAATTTAGATCTTCGCGATAATAAAGATATTTCATCCAATCGCAGGTGGGCGACCAGAACCTCGTAACTACAGCATTGAATAGCTGTAGTTACGACTTTTTGGTCTACCGCCGTGGAATTATATATACGATTTATTTTTGTTTCTATTTGCCGGATTTCAAATAATATCAAAAATATGTATACAAATAAGGCATTTAGTTAAAATAGCAAAATTGCGAAACAAGAAAAATACTGATAGACACGACGAAACTTTTTTTCCCTTCCACATAAATTTAGACACTGAAAAAAAAAAAAAAACATTTAGTACCCGTTTTTTCTTATTATTTTATAAAATTTACATTTTATCTTATAGGTAAGTATGCATAAAAATATATAAATCTATATAATTCGTAGGGAAAAAAGAGATAGTTGCGACAAAAATTTGTATTTGTACATCTATCGTGTCAAATCTACATCTGACATTATTTAAGGACCATTTCAAAGTCGTTAATCACCAAAGCTACATTTTAAGCACATTTTAAAATCCAAGAATATGCTAAGCAACCAATAAATTATTGTAAAGTCATAGATATGAAACAGAAAATCACTAATGTAAATCAAAGTACTGAAAGTACTGTAAGCTAGCAAAGCATGATTTTGTCAAGAAATCTTCTTTGTCAAAGGTAATCATGATAAATAAACAAGTAATCAAGGAGTTGACCAATTCCCACACAACCCCTCCTTTTTACGCCCCTTAAGAAATTAGTTCATGAAAACAATGTGGAAAATGAAGAAATTGCTTGTTACAAGCAATTTCTTCATTTTCTACATTGTTTTCTACCCAGAGACAATTTTCAACAATTCGAATTTGTCGACTGTAACTTCTTTGTTGAAGACTCTGTTCAAACCCATTTTGAACACGATGTTCTCAGATTAGCTAAAATACCAAGGAGATGAACTTTCAGGCAGAGTTTGCAATATTCCTGAAATATACAAGAACTACTTTTACCGGCTTATGCATTCAACTGATTTAGTGGGGCAGTTTACACTCGTTGAACTCTGATAAGACCCCAAAATTTTGTCTGTTAACTTTAGCTATCAAAGCTGACGCTCTGCTAGCTAGAAAGATTAAGATGTCATTGCACATACCATTGCCATATTAATCAACCCGTTTACACTTTAATCTTAATCAGTAATAGTCATTTTTCATAAAGCTTGTAGGTTTTAACAGCATTTTGGTACCAAAGCTCATGAACAGATAGAGAAATGGTTTGGGTGGTTCTTTTATTTTTTATTATTTATTTTTTTCTAGTGTTGTTGTTGTGTTTTTAGTGTTGGCGTAAGGAACTTTTTCTTTAATATTTTCAAATGGATTATTGAGATTTCTTTTAGGGTTATCACCCAATAACTTCACTGAACAACCATTTGAACTATAAAAATGATAAACTCTTTTTTCTTTTGAGTGAGAGATTTTAATCTGCCTTTTCTTTATTTCAAGATATTGAACGTCGTCTAAGTAGGACGTCGTCTAAGTAGGACGTCGTCTAAGTAGGACGTCGTCTAAGTAGGACGTCGTCTAAGTAGGACGTCGTCTAAGTAGGACCGCAGATACTTATGTCGTCATTACGTTGCCATTTTAAATCACGTGTCAAAAGACGCCCTGTTAGAAATCATGTCCGAAAATCTTTAGATTTTTTTTTTTTTTTTTTTTTTTTTTTATTTTATCTATAATCGTTTTTTTTTTTTTTTTTTTTTTTTAAGTAAGATCGAAGAGTCTTTCATTTCGTAAGTCTGTAATTATCATTCATTAACTATTATTTTCTTTTCTTCTTTCAGTTCGAAACCTCGTTTGTCGTCTTCCACCTGAAAAGGGGAGTTGTCACGCCCGTTACACCCGATGGCACTACAATATACACCAACAGGGCTGTACTCATTTTCAATACGGGGGTTGTGGGGGAAACCAGAACAATTTCATGTCACGTGACGAGTGCGAGGACGCTTGTTTAAGAACCCCTACAATTCAACTTATTGACGGTGGGGCGATAAAACCCGCCATTATGACGGCGCCAGTGTATAAACCACCTAAGAATAATAAATACGAAGCTTTGAATTCTGTAATGTTGTCGAGCCCGGAATATAACAGCCAAGACAGATATCAGGTCATGAAACATAGGATTAATCGAGTAAAACCAAGTAATGAGGTTAGCACACGTAAACGAAGGCGACTAGAGAAAGAAAGAGCTGCGAAGGAAAAGCGGCGGCGTAAGAGAAGAAAGGAAAGAAGAAGGTTGCGAAAACTGGAGAAAAGACAGCGAAGGAAAAACAGAAAACGGGGTGGTAAGAAATCAAAGAAAGGTGGAAAGAAAAAGAAGAAATCTAAGGAAACTATGGAAAATGTAAATGAGACACCTCTTGAAGAGGAACAAGTGGAAGAAGAAAATAATGCTGAAATAGCTGCACATAATGCGGCGATTGTTGAAGAGGCTGAGAAGATAGTTAACAACAAAATTGAATCTTTGGTAGAGGAAGAGAAAGAAGATGAAGAGGAACGACGACTTAGGAAAGAGAGACGAAAGGAGCGAAAACGGAAAAAGAGAAGACAAAAGAGAAAGAAGAGGCGTCTAGAAAGGTCAAAGAGACATCATCATAAGAGATCACCACAATATGCAGAACTTCGTGGTAGTGAAGGATCAACTATGTTTAAAATGTTTAAAATATTAGATGATGAAAATATCGGACCACAAGATAACAGTTTGTTACGGGCAAACTAAACTATTTATTTGGAATCTGTATAGCTTTATATACAAAATAAAAATTTGTTTAGACACAAAAATAAATATCTATGCCAAAATATCTCACGAGGATACGTTACTTTGACAATATACAATAGACCAGGCATTTCGTATTTCGGGCAGGAAAAGTATAATGATATAAATTGCTCCTTGTACTTTTCCTTTTAGCGCATATAATATAGAATATTGCATCACGTCGTTGTCGTTCTAAAACGTCGTAACTACAGCTTGAACCATGCTGTAGTTACGACGTTTTAGAATGACAACGACGATCAGTGTTTATTGGAAAATAATTCAATTTTCAGTTTCGTCTGTCAAAAACAAACGGGCGTTTTGATTGGCCGAAAAAAATATTTATACCTCCGTGAACAAAATTTTTAGCACGCAGCACAAAATAGATCCACGAAAAGTGTATCAAGAGTAAAACAATCGTCTTTTCTCGCTCAATGTCATTAAATTATAAGAAAATGCGAAGATACTTTTTGTTTTCATGGAGGTATTAAACGAAAAACCTAATCACACTAATGTATAATTCCGCTTCGCATATCCATACGGTGTGCCTAGGTTTTTCACTTCATACCTCCATGAAAACAAAAAGTATTTCCTTCATCTCTTAATTGTACTTATCGAATGATTTATCTTAAAAGTGACAAAAACGAAACTTTTCCCTTTATGCCCTTAACCCATTCCCACAAAGTGAAATTTTAGACTAATTCAGTTTCAAAATGTTGATTTTTTTTTTTTTTTTTTTTTTTTTTTTAAGGACGGATTGTGAGGGAATGGGTTTAGGATTACAAGTTAGATCAAACGAATAAGTAGTAACTTAATTGTACTATAAAGGCGAATTTCTTTTCCTTTTCTTTTGAAATTTTAGACTGATCAAATTTAAAACAGGTTGCAGCCGACAATGAAAACTGTATGCAGATAGCAATGAAATCGTCATACGCTGTTGAAAAATATTGTGGGAAAGCAATTTCTTCTTTTACCACAATGTTTTATCAATTATAAAATCAGAGCAGCGTAAAATATCGGATCTAAACGGGTTAGGGTTAAAACAAAACAAACAAATAAACAAGAGAGGCGGGAAAAGGCGACGCCAGTTTCACTTCAGTCTATTCAAAATGACGTCATCGTAAAGTGACAATCCACTTATATGATTGACGTCGGACTGTCAATCTAGAGGTCCCGGGTTCGATCCCCGACGGCGGCACTCATCCTTTCCGACTATTTGTCTCTCACCAATGGGTCGATCATCGTAGACCTATGAAGGATAGCAGCTGGAGGCTGGGAAAGGATGTAATGGTAGTACTGATGTGAGAAGTACCAGGAATCCATTGTAAGGTGTTCCAGCCGCCGCGATATAACTGAAAGATTGTTGAAAGCGGCGTAAAACCCCATTCAAACAAAAAAAGGTCGCCAACCAACTATTCTACATTTTTGTTACATGCTACTTGCCGTAAATTTTACAAAATAACGCCGTTCAAAATCGAAGCGGGATTTAATGTCGGAGTTGATGGGCGTGGCAAATGGAGTTGGTTGGCAGGGCCAGCGATTGGTCAATAATCAAGTGTTATCTAACTAGAGTTATCCATCTTCGCGTCACGTTAGGATACGAGCTACATAAATTTTTCGCGCTGTCATTATACTTTAATTGCAATGAACAGTTCCGTTTTCAAGACTCTAAATGCAAACAAATCGTGAGATAAAGGGCGTAATAACAATTTTCATGGTCCTGTGAGATTGAAAAAGGGCTGAAATTCAGTGAAACCACAAGTAATTTCGGTTATGTATTGTGTGAAATGGTTTAGATTGCCCGTAATTGCTCATTTCGATTGTGTTGTTTTGGCCAGTGGACATGTGAAGTGAGTTAATAGTCTTTTGTACCCACGACGCTGTGAACTTTTGTGGCACGAATGAAATGATTCGGCTAAAACGCCCATTAGAACGATAAACCTAAGTTCTATATTCTTTCTTTATACAAAATATGGGTTTGAATGTGATCCAGACTCGTTATATGTTTACATTCTGTTTATAACGAAGGAAAGACCAACTTCATTAGAAAAATTCGACTTTATCACTTTATCTTTCACTTTTTTTATAATATCAAATTAGCATAAAAGAATGTTTCACCACCAGACGTCCTTTTGCGTGTCACGAAATATGCTTGAATGCTGAACACTTTGTAGTCATATACTGCAACATTTTTGTGTCAGTGGATTTGGGTACCGTGTTTGAACTATTAAACTCGAACTTATCAGTTCGAACTATCGGAGTTCGAGTTATGTGTATGTGTAAATATATGGCCAAAGTATTGCTCTTTTTATTCAAGAATGAGAAGTGTACATATTCATAAAAGACACTTTCTAGGATAAAAGAAATGTGTTTTGTATGAGATTTATTTCCTACTTTTGAAATATCTCAAAAAACTGTGTTAATTAGTATAATGTGAAGACTACAATTTTATATTATATATATTTATAGTATGTGTTTATATTTTGTTAGAAGTAGAACTACACAGTTCCAAAAACCCTAAATAAATACAAGATATTGAATAAGAGTTCATAAAGTACCGAATTTTTATATGGGTCATCTAAGAAGAGATTAAAACGAGGGCTCGTCGTGTTTTATCTGGTTAATGTAACAAATTAAATTGAATGAATATGAATTTTCGAATTCGATTTTTAGTATGAACAAAGTTTTTGCGATAAATCATTGAAAATCTCTTTATTGATTGAAAATAATCTTCGAATTTTATTAAGTAGATCGTAAAATGACGTCATTACAAGCATTATGACGTTGTTTACATAGAAAATGAAATGCGTTACCAGAGGCTGCTTTGCATGTTATTACACAAGTGTAATATTACCCGTATAATATCAAAATTATTCGACGGGTTTATGTCAATCCCACGCCTTAAGTCATATAATTATGAAAGATACTCTTTGTCGTAAAATATTGGATTTATCGTGCGATTTTATTTGTTACAAGTTGGTCTTAGCAAAGTTTGGTATGCGAAAAACTGTCATCGTGCGTTGAGATGATGTCACGATGACGTCATTTATACATGATATTCGTTAAGTTGTTCGCTTACATAAAAGAATGGATAGAATTAAATAACAATTAAATAACATTGTAAAAATATTAACAAGTAAATACTTGTTAAATATATTTCATTCAAATACATAGAATAATTATCTAACTTGAATAACGTAAGGAGAAAAAAGTTTTGACCCTGGTCAGGTTTCATTGTCCGCTCTGTCAGACTAGGGTGAATCCCTAATTGTTCTGTTTGACATGCCGGCTCACGTACCGGCAAAAAATTCGTGACATATCTTTTCATTAAAAAAATTTATTTTTCGTGGAAGATCGATTTATTTTTCATTTCGGGAACAACAAAAGCGCATTTCCACTCGTGGCTCCGCCACTCTTGAAAATATAAATTTTGTTGTTCACACATTGAAAGATTAAATGATAGAAATAGATAGCAAAGAAACTTCGATCCTTACCCTTCAGAAGGGTGTTCTTTTGTACGACAGGTAACATTTCTTCTTGGCACTAAAATCGGCATCAGGGTAAACAAGAAATGTACAGTTGTATTCCTCGAAAGAATTGACCCTAAAATAACAAGGGTGTACAATTATAGACAAGCAATTACCGACAATACTTACCACAAACCGCGTGCAAACACTGGACTGTGTTGAAATAGGAAGGGAGTGTTGCGATAGGGTTCATCAGTCAGAATTATGTTAAAACCATATCTGTCGGCGGAGGTTAACTTAAACTTAAATTATTTGAATGTCCTTTGGTCTGAAACAAAAATTCTCATGGCCGTTTACTAGACCGTAAAGTTTACGTCCCCCAATTCCGAAGTATCTGTAGATACATTAAAACTTGTATTAAGTGACCACTCAAGAGACAGCTAAATGGTGGTCGTTTATAAGAGTGGTACACTTATTTTGAGACATGTATGAAAGATCAGTTCGGCTACTTACAAAAAGTATAGCAGAAATCTCACTAAATCCTATGTTGGTTGACCTCATTGGGATCGTCTACGTCGCCAACTAAACATTCTACTTTTTTGTTACATGCTACTGACCATTAATTTTGCAAAAAAAAAAAATGCCGTTTAAAATCAACACGGGACTTCCTGTTGGAGTCAGTGGGCGTAAACAAAGGAGTAAGTGGGCGGGACCAGCGATTGGTCAATTGCCCGCTGAATCCCTAGGCCCCGCCCATTAGCTCCGACAGGAAGTTCCACTTCGATTTTTAACGGCGTTATTTTGCAACATTTATGGACAGGAGCATATAATATAAAAGTAGAATGTTTGATTGGCGACGTAGACGATTCTAATGAGGTCAACCAACAGTAAATAGTAGAATGGTTGGTTGGTGACCTAAACGCCATAACTACAGCTTGAATAAGCTATAGTTATGACGTTTAAGTCGCCAAACCAACAAAAAGGTGAACAAAAATGGCTGCCAATGTCGGAGTTCAAATCTCAATTCCGGGCTTAATGAATGATTTGATTGGTCGATACATTTCTTGATGGACAGTTAAGATTGGTCAATTGTCATCGAGGCATAAGTCATTTCTGCCTAACCAACGAGAGATTGATAAGTAGTGTAATTAAGTGAGATGGGCAGCTGGTGGCCCAGATCGAATATTGTGGTTGAAATGGTGTGAGAATTAACAGGAAGCCGTGATTAGGTGCACATACCGTGTCCCGCCGATATAACTGGAATACTGTTGAAAGTGGCGTTTAACCCAATATAATTTATTGAATTTGTTTTAAAGTTTGACTCGTTAGATAAATCTACAAGGGGAGAATTTAATGAGCAATGACTGCAAATATATTTTGGATATTATCAGAAACATTTTGACAAAAAAAAAAAATCATTTCTTGACTTAAAAGAAATTAAACTTCTTAAGTATGTCTTTAGCCTATTCCAATATAATCCGCTATTTTACACCCCTAAAGAAAAAAGTCTTTCGAAAACATTGTAGTTAATGAAGAAATTGCTTGTTTCAAGCAATTTCTTCATTATCCACAATATTTTCTACCACATACGACAACTTTTTTAAAAATGTTTTTACTAAAAAAAACTGTCTGTAAATCCTTTGAATTTGGACCAGTCTAAGATTGGGTCGTCTGGTAATGGCTTCAGGCGCGTCTTATCGATATGTGTACAGACTTGTTGGCAGTTTTGTAGAAATGTTCTTTCATACTCATATTATTTTGATGTAAAAATTTTAATTAAAACCATCGTTACCATAATTAGTGTGTTTTCTCTTAACCCATTGTAAACGATAAAATTGCAGCGACAATTTTACGTCGTTTTTTATGCCTTTTTGGGATAGAAAACATTCTGGACAATGGAGAAATTGCGTGCTAGAAGCAAATTCTGCTTTCCCACAAAAGTTTTCTAAGTATATTCTTGTAGGTGTAGTGCTTTCCGGAGGGGGGGGGGCGTAATTATTGAAATCTACGAAAAGTCCACGTAAAATGGCGACGGACAATGGAAAAATTTCAAAAACTGTAAGTAAGTAATTTTGGTATCAAAGAATATCACCGAATAATTTTATTTGTCGCCTGTAAAATCTTCGATGAGTTATAAGCTATATAACCCATTCAAACACGATCTTGTTGTTTTTTTTGTTTGTTTGTTTGTTTTTTTTTTGTTTTTTTTTGTGTGTGTGTGGGGGGGTTTTTTGTTGTTGTTTTTGTTGTTGTTGTTTTTGTTGTTGTTGTTGTTTATTTTTTCGCCTCTGAAGAAAAATTTCTTTACAAAACATTGTGGAAAATGTAGAAATTGCTTGTAACACGAAATTTCTTCATTATCTTTAATATTTTCTGCCCCAAAACAAAAAGCATGTTTTTAAGTTCAGTCAACTTGATATTGTCGTCTGCAGCTTCTTTCAATTTGGAACAACTAAAATTTCCTTGTTTGGTAAAGGGATAGATATCCGTTATTTTAGTGTAGACACAAATCGGTCGTTTTCTCTGTTTGTTTGTTTGTTTGAATGGGGTTTATTGCCGCTTTTAACATTTTTCAGTCATATCGCGGATGCTCGAGTACCTAACAATGGATTCCTGGTATATCTCGCAACAGTACTACCATTAAACATCCTTTCTGAGCCTCCTTCTGCTATCCCCCGTTTATTCGCCTATTGGTGAGTGACAAATGTCGGAAAGGATATGTGCCGCCGCATGGGATCGACCCCATGACACCCAACGATTGAAGATTGGGAGTCTGGTGCGCTATCAACTGCGCTATGACGACGGCTTAATATTTAGTTCCGATGCCGGGAATCGGCATCGTAACTAAATATTAAGCCGCCGTCATAGAGCAGTTGATAGCGCATCAGGTCGGAATCGGAACTAAATATTAAGCCGTCTTCATAGCGCAGTTAGTAGCGCATCGGGTCGGCATCGGAACTAAATATTAAGCCGCCGTCATAGCGCGGTTGGTAGCGCATCAGTTCCTTGCCAAGTTACACATTACTGTATTCGAATTATTCTTATACCTTTTTCCATCGTGAAAACAAAACAATCTTCGTTGTTGCTGATGAACGCGACACATTAGCTCAACAATAGGATAAAAACAAGTCGCATGCTCATGAAGTCACTTCTCTAAGTTTTTAAAAAAAGGGTTAACAAATCCCCGTCCCAGACAGTCGCCATTAAAATCTGAAAATTGTCATTTTTGAAGACTCTTAATCCCCAAATCTCTCTGTTTATAATTCACAATGGCGTTTCTGGTAAACTTTAAGATTATTCGATGCAAATACACATCGACAAATTTGACCGAAATGTAAACGAAGGCTTGATAATATTTTTCTGTATCACCACAGGAAGAAAACAAATCACCACCTTGCTAACGTGCTAGCGGGACTAGGTTAACCCTTGTAATACTAAACCCGGAATATTCCGGGTTTATGCAGGAGGTGTAGACCAAGATCAGCCTGCACATAAGTGCAGTCTGATCTTAGTCTACACCTCCTGCTTGTACTTTTCCTGCAAGTGTTGTTTAGGAAATTGATTTCTAAAAAAATATTGATTATTGAACAACAAGTTCTATCAGTGCTTTCAGCCCTTTGATTTTACAGCAATTCAGTAAGGTAATTTAAACAGTATGACAAGGGTTTATGTGTCACAGCTCTCTTAAACAAGATGCCGTTTTGGAAACGACCAATTAAGAACCGAAAAAAAGCAAAATATTCGGAAATTTCGTCATTTTTTGATGGCATCGACCTTTTCAGATGACAATGACCTTTATGATGGATCGCTGGTCACGCAAACTGACCTCCGACAGGTAGTACGATTTAATTATTAAACGGCGTCGATTTTTGAAATTTGTGGTCAGTAACACGTGACAAAAATAAAATTGCTTTTTATGTTTAACGTTGGGCAGACAGACGAATGTACAAAAAAATGACATTGACAAAATAACAATTAGCCTTAACATAAACACACAAGTTCTTTTCGTAAAATTCCATAATCATGTTTACGCATAACTCTCGGTTAACGCCTAAAAGTGCCATATTTCTCCTTTCCTTGCAATCCCTATTTAGTTTTTTTTCTTTTTCCCTCAATTTGAAATGATTTCTAGTAAAAACAATCTTTATATTTGAACCAACTTAAATTCTGTCGCTTAACCCATTCCCACACAATGGCTTTGAGACCCCTAAGAAAAGTATCATTGGAAAACATTGTGAAAAATGAAGAAATTGCTTATTACAAGCAATTTCCTCATTATCCACAATGTTTTCCATTGTGAAATATGAAGAAATTGCTTTTTACAAGCAATTACCTCATTATCTTCAATGTTTTCCACCACAAAACGTAAAGATTCCCAAAATTTATCAATTAAAATTTGTCGTCTGCAACTTCTTTCAATTTGAACCAGTCTAACTTTTTGTCGTTATGTAATTGGCGCAAATTGTGATTTTTTTTTTTTTTTTTTTTTTTTTTTTTGTATATATGATACATGGGATACCCTGAGGAAAAGGGATACTCTTCTCATTTTGGGCTATTCCTCCACTTTATCAATTTGTTTTCGAGATACATATTTGGCTCGTGAATTCAAACATTGTTAAGTGATTTCATTTTGCATGTAATAAGCAGTTCGGACAAGGCGAAGAATAGATGTCTCAAAATATTGGTATTTCGAAGTATAGGCATCTCAAAGTATTAATTGTTCTGAATATGAATATCTCGAAGTACGGCCGTCTCGAAGTATAGATATCTCAAAGAACGGACAACCCGAAATATTATAAAAGAGCCCCTTCGATTTCGTCGTGCGATATTTTTCTTCGAAATTTAAAAGTAAATAATCGGAAAATAAACACTATTATAAGATAGATGAAAAACTAAACTCTATCGTCCTGTCGCGTCATAAACAGAATATCATTTAAGAAAGTCGATTATTTTCACAGGGGGGAAATAAACCTCATACTTTTAAGACATTCGATTCCCAAAAGGACTATTAGAATTTTCGAAACACTTCAAAAAACTCGTAAAATTAGTTTTGGTAAACGAATTTATAAGAGACAATTCTTTATGAAATATCAAACCATTTTTACTGATTTTGAGGGCAAGTAAGCCGTTTGTGATTTTTTGGCTTGTTTGTTTGTTTGTTTTCTTTTGTTCAATTGTTTGTTTTAATCCATTACAATCCCCTCCCGCACTCTTATCCCAATTTTAAGCAGGGTGATAAGTAAAACTATGGAAAATATTGTGAGGGTAAAAGTAGAGATATTGCTTGTAACAAGCAAATATTTCATCTTTTCTCTCAATGATTTCTATCTCATTTGACAATTTTGTTGTTGTTGTTGGTTTTTAGATACATTAACATACAATTCCCCCACTTTAACCTTGATGAGAAAAAAACTATTAAACATTTCAGAAAGGGAGAAATTACAAAAGCAAATTCCCCTTTTTCACAATATTTTCTATCTTATCTAAGATTTGTTGTAGGTGATGCTTGTTTTTTGGAGGTTGTATTTTGTTTGTTTGTTTGTTTTGCTCTGTTTAAATTTCGTGTGTGTGTTTTGGCAATAATAATGATTTTTTTTAAAAATGATATCGTCCATAGCCCTTTTTAATTCAGACCGGTCTAAAATTTTGTCGTCTGGTACTAGAATTTTTTAGACTTTCCAAAGTAAATTTGGCAGTAGTCGACAACTAAACGTGCAAAATAATAGGCACCAAGGATAGCATTCGGCAATTCTCGGTGATCTCCGAATTCTCCGATCAATGTAGATACGGAAACGGCCGAGTTGTGACTATGGAAGGTTAGAAGGACAGAATACGGTTTGTTAAATATGTCTCTTCTAATTAGAGTCTTCGTTACGAAATTCAGAGAAGCTGGTAGGTGTCTTCGAAAACAGAAAATTGAACCTTCGATCCATGGATTTTAAGTTGATTGTGTTACAACCATAATAAATCCCCTTTAGGTTGAATCTGACGGTGCCAATCAAATATCGATGAACAAATCAAGTCATTCATTTTGACCGGAAGTGAACTTTAAACCCCAACATTGGTCGACTTAACGTTTAGCATTTTGTTGTTATTACGACTTAAACATCGTTGCTACAGCGTATTTCAGCTGTAGTAACGACCTTCATGTCGCAACCCGCGATTTTCTTACATGTTCCTGACTATAAGTTTAGCATTAGAACGCCGTTTGATATCCAAGCCAACTTCCTGTTTGGGTCGATGGGCGTGTTCAGCCATCCGTCAATAATCAAATCTTTAGTTTCGTCTATCAAAAACGAGCATTCTGATTGGTCGAAAAAATTTATTCATACCTCCGTGAACAAAATTTTGAGCACGCAGCGATTTTGTATGCTTCCGCACAAAATAGTCCCATACAAAAAGGTATCAGAATATGTAAAACATTAGCTTTTTTTGCTCGATGCTATTAAATTATAGGAAATGAAGAGAATTTTTTTTTTTTTTTTTTTCGTGGAGGTATGAACCGAAAAACCTAATCATACTTATGTATGAATCCGCTTCGCGTATTCATACAGTGTGATTAGTTTTTTCGGTTCATACCTCTATGAAAACAAAAATATCTCTTCATCTCTTAAATAGCATATAATATGATTGACTTACTCTAAATTGCGCTAGAATCTGGGTATATGCAAGGATTATAAATCTTTAGATGTACGTTTGGGCACATGATGGTATGAACATTTGGGTCCTTTATGACGTGAGAATTTGGGCAGGTGATGACATGAATATTTGGGCAAATGATGGCGTAGACATTTTGGCACATAGTGGCATGAATAGTTTGCCTATTAAGACTGAACATTTGGAAACGTGGAAATTTAGGCACATTATGTCACATTTTGACATATCGTAACTGGAACATTTTGGCACACGATGACATGGACATATCGAAGTCACATCTGGACTGGAATATTTTGGCACACGTGGGCGAATTGTGACTTTAAAATTTGAGCATATGATGACACATAATAGTCATGCTTCATCATATCTAAAGATTTCGCTGTGCCCCGGCATCAGCATCATCTTTAAAATTTCAATTATGGAGCAATCAAAAATTAATGGCTATGGCAAGATGCATAAAACAGCGATATAAATCGTAAAACCTGTTCAAAGATACGGATCAAAATACGAAATAAATATTTTTAAAGCAATAATTTCATAACTTAATTCAAAATCGACATATAGTCGTTAGGCGACGTAAATATCGTAACTACAGCTTGAAAAGGCTGTATTTACGATATAATTGGTCTCCCATCTACGCCAAGTGAAATAAAGCTAGTCATAGGGGGACCCAAGTTTCAAAAATATAGCTTGAATACGATATTTTTGGTTACCAATCTACGCCAAATGATATAGAACTAATCATTGGGAACAAACTTTCGTAAAATAAACTTTCTGTCAAGGCTGTATTTACGACACTTTGGTCGCCCACTGACAAAATGTAGTATCTTAACACCGAAAATCGTTTATCACAATCAGAGATAAGTTTTTACAACATTATTCAACTAAGACATGAAAAGAATACTTTCTGTTTTCATGGAAGTATGATTAATTGATTGATTGAATGGGGTTTAACGCCACTTTTACCAGTATTTCAGTCATATCGCGGCGGCTGGATTCCTGGTATTTCTCACACCAGTACTACCACTACATCCTTTCCTAGCCTCCAGCTGCTATCCCACTTAAATTTACGATTATCCACCCATTGGTGAGAGACAAATGTCGGAAAGGATATGTGCTGCCACCGGGGATCGAACCCATGACATCTCATTATTGAAGATTAGGAGTCTGATGCGCTTTGACGGCGGCTATGGAGGTATGAACCGAAAGAACTTATCACGCTGTATGAATACGCGAAGCGGATTCATTCAGCGTTATTAGGATTTTCGGTTTATACCTCCATGATAACAAAAATATTCTCTTCATTTTTTTTATAATTTAATAGCATTGAGCGGAAAAATGCAGAAACTTTTCAAATTTTGATTCTTTTTTTTGTATGGAACTATTTTGTGCGAAAGCATACAAAATGGCTGCGTGCTCAAAATTATGTTCATGGAGAATTTTTTTATCTGCCAATCAGGACGCCCGTTTCGATAGACGAAACTTAATATTAAAGCATTCTGTAGTTACGGTATTTCAGAAGCCAAAAAGCGACATGAAAATTATTTAGAATTTCTGGGATCGAACTTGACACTGAAGTTCTAGTAAGTTCTGTATTCTACGAGAGGGTTAGTATTGTCTCATTTGGTCCATTTTTCAGCATCATCTTATATCACATATAAACACGAATTATAAATCGACACGAAGATAACCCCTTCAAAAGCGAGTTTGAACGAGGGAAAATAGATTACAAAACGCCTGTAAAGTTTACCAAGGATGCTGGATAGTTGACGAAATATCCAAGACGAAAAGGGGCAATAACTCTAACAAAAGTTCATTTAGAGTTACCATTCTTGATAGTTTTAATTTATTCTTTTGAACCTACAATTCAATTTTTTCAAATGAATACATTGAGCAATATCAGAGATATGACAAAAAGCCAACCATAACGACGCAGACTATGGCAAAGTAAGATAAATCCCCGGGTTCTCTCCGAAAACAGCCGAGCTATAAGCACACAAAAGAAACAAAATTAAAAGGTTGGAATATTCCATATATACAAAGTCTGGGAAATACATAAGAGATTTCGTCCCCAGGAGCAATGCTTAAATAGACGGTGAGCTTTAATTTTGTACCTATTTTGTATCATTGTTCTAGTGATAATTCTACCTAGAATGATTATACATATTTTGCTTTCCTCTAATGTGAGGATCATTTCCTCTAAATAACCATTGGAATTTAATTCAGACATTGTCTGAAAATGAGCTAAGTAGTCAAACAGGAAGCAAAAAACTTGCAGACCTAAAGTCAGTTGGCACGATGTAGATCCCCCAGCAAAAATGTGACGAAAATATACTACTTACCAGACAATGTCTGAAAAAAAATTGTAAAACAGGAAGTAGATAACTTGCGGACCTAGTGCAAGGACCCTTAGCTGAACCTCTACACCAAATTTCAAGTCATTGCTATTAATGATTGATGAGAAGAATTCAAAGAAAATATACCAACAAATGAGGTAATGTCTGAAAAGAAAACACTGGAATTGTTGCAAAGCACCGCATCATCGCTTTGTCACGGAGGTATCACAGTTTACTATTAACCTACATTACACTAAAAAGTTCAATTGTGACATTGACCTTTAATCAATATGACCCCAAAAACAATAAGGCACCTCCTTTAGCCATGGACATGTGTATTAAGTTCCAAGGGTCTAGGTCAAATGGCTAATGAATTAGATCATGGTAACGGCTTTCAACCAGTTCGATTGTGACCTTCATCTTTGACCTACGGGACCA
This sequence comes from Fragum fragum, assembly GCA_946902895.1. Classification (NCBI taxonomy): domain Eukaryota; kingdom Metazoa; phylum Mollusca; class Bivalvia; order Cardiida; family Cardiidae; genus Fragum; species Fragum fragum. The sequence continues at coordinate 50,403,618 of OX336372.1, read as the reverse complement.
AAAGATACTAGTAATAGGGCACTTTCTTGGGTCATCTGCGTCAAAATGTATGAAATTTCAAGGTTTGTAGGTCAATTAGTTCTTGAATTAGAGCACGGAAGCGAAAAAGTCTAAGGACAGACGGACGAATAGACGGGTGGACAGATATGGTGAAACCCCTGTACTTCGAAGGTGGGGGATATAAAAATGGTTACAGACGGGCGGACGGATAGAATTAAACTAGCACACACCCCCCCCCCCCTTACACACATGTAGGAATTCTATGTCAACTTCTGGTATAAATGAATAATTTGATTGGCTAATCGAAACCGATCAGTCAGTTCTGCAGAAGCTTTTGCAACATATCCAATCGGCACGCGGGTAGTATTTTGACGATGTTATAGGTGTTGTGATCTCGCTACTCGCAGAATTATTGTTCAGAAAAAAGCAGATACAAAGTATATATCAGCTTAATCAAATGTCGAATTTCAACAGGAACAAACAAAACACTTCTTATTATATTGTTAATCTATAGATGAAGTGATTCTGACGATAAAATTAATTTTCATCACTTCACCCTCAGTCGTGGGAATTGAATCTTCCTATTCAACAGAGTACGCAGCATAATTTCACACAAAGTTGTGAATCCGAGTTTTGCTCATGGTCTGGATGTTTTGCAGTCTTTGAGACATCGATAGCAATCACTACAGACCATCTTGCTGGAGAAAGAAAAGCAGAGTTGGGAGCCCTACAGAAATAAGAGGCGTTTGTTATGTATACACTTATGTGTCGCTGTCAATTTTCGGAATTGTGTCCTTGATATTTAACCTTCACCTTGGTATTTTCTGTAAGGCCAAAAATTTATGATAAAACATGTTTCTCCACGTTGGATTCAACCTTTCTTCCTACGATAAACCCGTAAACCAGTTTTGTGATGTGTCTAAGGTTAAAAGCATGGCCAAAGCTAGTGGTTAAGTATTTTTGTTCAAAGAAAAGTTGTTTCAAAAGTATAATTATCCGTTACCAGACGACACGATTTTAGACGGATCTAAATTGTCAAATTTTTTACCTACAGTCGCTGGAACACAAAACGCTAGGGCTAAAAAAATAACTCAGTTTTCTCCGGAAACAAGCAAGGTAGAAGGAAAACATAACATTGCTAATGCATAATCAAAGTACTGAAAAGTACTGTAACCTAGCAAAGTATTGTTTTATTCAGTAATCTTCTTTGTCAAACGTTATCATGATAAAGTGTTGACACATTCCCATACAATCCCTTGTCTTTACGCCCCTTAAGAAAATCGTTGTGGAAAACAATGTGGAAAATGAAGAAATTGCTTGTTACAATCGATTTCTTCATTTTCAACATTGTTTCCTACATAGAGAGATAAATATTTTAGAATGCTCATTTTAACACGATGTGCTCAAGTGAGCGAAAAAACTTGCAGGCAGAGTTTGCAATGTTTCTTAAATACATAAGAACTACCTTTTATGGCGTAGGTTATTAGCAGATTTATTGGATAAGCCTCCTGTGGCAGTTTGCACTCGTTGAACTTTGAACTTAAGCTATCAAAGCTGACGCTTTGCTACCTAAAAAATCTAAATCCATTTTGATACAGATAAAATAACACTTAACTCCCAGTTATAAAAATATTCTTTTATTAAATATTTACAAGTACCGAAGTATATAACAATGTACATTTACGACAGAATTTTATGAGGTACTTTTAAACCGTTAAAACAATTTTGAAGCTGCAGTCATGATCATTTAGAAGTATTTCATTGGTTTGCATCTAGGTAATGTTAGACCCATTTTCAAGGCGTAGCTCCTCTCTAGAACAATAGGCCGTTCCGTAATAAAAAAGAATAATTTTTACACTGTTTGCAAAGTTGATTCACTTATAGGCTTTGATTGATGAAAAGATCGTAACTATAGATTACTCATGCTGTAGTTACCATGTTTTGGGGAGATCCTCAAAACCTCATAACGAAACGGGGAAATTTTCCCCTTTATGTTCTGCCTAATTGAGTTTTTTAGGTTCAAACACACCTTTTATATGAGTTCATGCGTGACATTTCCAACCATTTCGCATGTGCGCGACTCGCACACATTGAGCACCCTAGACAGCCCTTCGGGGCATTTAGAACATTCGCTGATTGTTTAAAGAAGCTTTGGGTCAGTATCTATCTACAGAGCGCAGAGTGAAGACTCTGATCAGACTGTGCGGATGCACAGGCTGATCTGAGTCTTTACTTGGCGCACATGTGTAATGGTTGGAAATGTCACGCATGCGCTCATATGCTAAAAATCCTCAAATTCTTTGGTACGCCTTATTATTGAACAATATAGATAATGCAATCAACGAATCAATTTATCAATCAATCAATCAAACTATTTTGAATATAGACTTCAACAAAATGACTAGAAAGATAATTTATCTGATAAACTTAAAAACGATATTCAATAAACTACTCGAAGGATATCCATTCATTCATCCTTTCCTATTTTTTAAAATTTTAGTCTTATCCAAAATTCGAAGGGGTAGCAGACAACATCACAAAGTAAGTACAATTAAAAGTAAATTAACCATCCTATATGATAGAAAATATTGTGGAAAAAAGAAGAAATTGCTTGTTACAAGCAATTTCTTCTTTTTCCAAAATGTTTTCTCAAGTATAAAATCACAGGGACTTAAAAAGCATGGATTTTTACAGGAAAGGGTTAAGTCCATAAAAAACGATACTACCGAAATTGAAAAATCATTAACGATCATATCTTGGATTGGTCCAAATTCAAAGAAGTTGCAGATGGCAATTTTAGCTGATGATTTTTCTTAATTCATCTATTTGTCTTTTAGGATAACTAACATTGTGGGAAATGAAGAAATTGCTTATAAAAAGCTGTTTTCTTCATTTCCAGATTGCTTACTAAAGCCGTTTCCTTAATGGGCGTTAAAAAGTGGGATCGTGTGAGAATATGTTTAGCTGTCATCACGATTTTTTAAGATACTAATTTCCTGCAAATTGCACATTATGCTATCACCGAAAGTGACCAATACTTCTAACGGTTCTATATCATGGCAGAAAGATACTTGACTGGAATAGAGCATTCATTCAGGATTTTCTTCCTCAAAAAAGGGCTATAACTCGGAAATGAATCATAGCTAAAATAAAATATACTTATCTTGACCTAATACTGAGTGCATGTTCGAGTTTGAATCAAGTAGCTTAGGAGAAAAAATATCATTTGTTATTAATTGTTCCTTTTTTCCCAAAATGCTTTCTGCATTTATCCTCCTTTAACCTTTTCCCACTCAGTGACGCTTTCAGACGTCTCACATTAAAAAGCTTAAAATCATTGTGGAAAATGAAGAGATTGCTTGTAACAAGCAATTTCGTCCCAACAATATTTTCTACCCAGAAAGTTGAAAAAAATCACAAACTTTAAATCGTCATTTGCGATTTCTTTCAATTTGTGAAAGTCTAACATTTTGCCGTCTGGTATTTGGTTAAAGTTTGAATTGCTCTTGTGGTAGCAAACATATGTGGTGAGTGTATTTCCGTTCATCTATAATCGCTACCGTAGCAAATACAACTATGAGCGATGCCCCAAGAAGACAGCTACTTATTAAGGTTGATTGATTGAATGGGGTTTAACGCCACTTTTAACAATATTTGAGTCATATTGTGGCGGCTGGAGCACCTAACAATGGATTCCTGGCATTTCCCACATCAGTACTACCACTACATCCTTTCCTAGCCCCCAGCTACTATCCCACGTATGTTAACGATTATCAACCCATTGGTGAGAGACAAATGTCGCTATGACGGCGGCGCTATTTTATAAGGAGGAAAGTGCAAGGATATAGGACGAAACTGCTGAGAACCCTGCCTGGTCCTCTGACATGATTGATGGATAGCACCACGGGGCGTTGGTTTAGTATTCCGTCCAAAAGTTGTTAGTTTGGTCAGTCCAGGGCTCAAATCCGTAATCTTGAGGTTTGAAGTGAAGTGCTCTACCAACTGAGCTAATCAGACAACAGTGTGTCAAGTAAACATCTTAACCCATTCCTTTTTTACAAAATTAAAGACTTGTCCAAATTCAAAGGTTTTCCAGAGGAAAAATTGAAATGTATTTAATGTGAAAAATAACCATTCAATAGGGTAGAAATATAGTGGGAAAAAAAGAAATTGTTTCAAGCAATTTCTTCTTTTTCTACAATGTTTTCTCAATAATAAAATCAGAGACGAAAAAAATCAGGGAATGCACAGGAAAAGGTAACAGAGACATGACTAAGATTAGAGTTGGTCACACAAATGACAATGCTGACACCAAGGTGACAGCAATAGCTCCATAATGGCATAGCTGAAAACGCTTAACTGCTCTGCAAAACAAGTAAATATCTTCACAAACTTGTAAAAAAAACAAAACAACAATAGAAGTGAAAGAACTTCAATTCTAAACGGCTATTTTTTTTTTTTTTTTTTTTTTTGCAAAATTCCTTTAATTAAAACAAGAGTGCCAGAAGTCAAAATATACGCCGCCACTTTCCTGCTGTTTCACGAAAATAATTGTACACACTAGTTATTTTGACAGAACAAAATTCAAAACATTTGCAGAATACCTTTTTAAAGTGTCAAGTTCAAACTGTTTGTTAGTGTCTTTCGGCAAATTGTTGAACACAGTTTTCTATCAGAGTTGTATATCAAATGAACATTACATATGGTAAAACCCATCGCCTCGCAATCCTATTTTTGACATATCGAAGAATATACATTCTAACGAGTGAAGGGATATTGAGATCATCTTTTTCTCTAATATCGAAATATAGAAAAGTAGAACGTTCGCCGCCCTTGGTACGACAAGATGAAGAATATATGGCTATAGAGGAAAGGATAAACTATTTGTAACAAGTGATTCTTCCTTTTCAAAGAACATTCCCTTTTACATATGGCACTTATTTTTAATTTGAAGGCAATTAAATTATCTCCAGCCATTTCTTCCGATTTCGAACAGTACAAAATGTTGTTGTCTAATAAATGGATTAAGTTTCGAAAAAAATCACCTTTATCTATCAGAAGCTTTCCTGACCAGAGAGATATCAAATGAACAGTATTGTATGGTATAAAGGAAGTCTGTGGTGTGACTCTCGACTATCACACAGGGCTATCTAGGTGTGTTACAGTTTTATGGCTAACTTCCATACATGGGTCAGTTCCTCTAATAAATAAATCATACATTAAAATGGAGTTGAACTACGACCTGTTGCATGTTACGAGCCCTTTTTGTGGTTTTGAAATGGTGTTCTATTTCAACCATCTTTCATTGACTAATATCTTCACCCAATAAATTAAGAAAATAATATATTTTTTTTAACCCTTGTCATGCTGAACCCAGGATATTCCTGTATAAGCAGGAGGTAAAGTCAAAGATCAGACTATATATATGCAGTCTGATCATAGTATTCATCACCTATTTTTCATTTTAAGCCAAAGTTGTTCATGAAAATTAATTTTAGAAAGAAATATTGACAGATAGATAGAACTCAGTGAGAAGGAAAGAAATTGCTTGTTACAACCACAATGTTTTCTATCCAATAATCATGGTTTATTTTTTCAAATTATAGCCACTTTTAATTGTCGTCTGTAAACCGTTTCAATTTGGACCGGCTTAAATTCTTGTTGTGTGACAACGCTTTAACCCATTCCCAGGCACTTCCCTTTTTTACACCTCTCAAAGGAAGAATTTGTGTAAAATGACATCTTAAAACTGTCAAAATAAGAAAATTGTTTGTTAAAATGTATGTCCTTCAAATTGAATTTTTCGTAAAAAATCATCAATTGGAACTCACTCTTCCTAATTCGACATCAGGCTTCAAATATACACCTATAGAATAATGTAAATTAACCCTTTCCTGATATATAAAATTTTAGGCTTGTCCAAATTGGAAGAGAATCCAGACGAAAACCAAAATTGGATTAAATTTGAAATGAAACCATTCGATGTGGTAGAAAATATTATGGAAAAAGGAGAAATTGCTTGTTACAAGCAATGTCTTCTTTTCCCATAATTTTTTCTCAAGCATCAAATCACAGCAACTGTAGATTCCGGTTTTGTGCAGGAAGGGGTTAATACATGAATAGCAAACAGACAGAGACATGTGAAAGTTCATGGCAAAAGGAATGTACAAGTGAAATAAAACGCCCTATTACTTTTCAACCCATTATGAGACAACAAAATTGTAGACTGGTCCGAATTCAAAAAAAATTACAGACAACAATTTTTTGTTGATCAAAATTTATTTTTGTGTCTTTTGGGGTAGAAAACATAGTTGATTGTGAAGAAATTGCTAGTTAAACGCACTTTCTCCACTTCAAACAATGTTTTTCCAAGTTATTTTCTTAAGGGGTATAAAAAAATGTCATGTTGTGGGATTGATTGATTGATTGCATGGGGTTTAACGTCGCTTTTAACAGTATTTCAGTCATATCGCGGCGGCTGGAGCACCTAACAAAGTATTCCTGGTATTTCTCACAGCAGTAATACCACTACATCCTTTCCTAACCTCCAGCTGCTATCCCACTTAAGTTTATGATTATCCACCCATTGGTGAGAGACAAATGTTGGAAAGAATATGTGCCGCCACCGGGGATTTAACCCATGACATCCAATGATTGAAGATTAGGAGTCTGACGCGCTACCAACTGCGCTATGAAGGCTCATCTTTTTGGAATAGGTTATAGAAACTCATTTGACTTTCCTTTTTTAAAAACTGACCTTCAAAAATGACCTTGACAGTTGACTTGAGTCCAAACCATTCTTTCATCAATTACCACACAATCCTGCTCTTACAGAATTATTAGTGTATTATGGAGATGTATCATCATGCCAAATATGAGCATTATATCTTGAAAAGGCTGGTAGTAATTGGCAAAGTTACGTTTTTAGGTTAAGTTTTGCAGACAGACAGACAGATGGAAAGACGGCTAGACAGACAGACAACAGTAAAACAATATGCCTCCAATCTTTCGATGCGGGGCATAAAAATGAAGAAATTGCTTGTTAAACTCTTCATGACCCACAACGTTTACTACCCCAAAAGACAGAGATTTTTCAAATTTCCTCAACTAAAAATTGTTGTCTGCAACTTCTTTCAAATTTGAACACTCTGAAATTTTGTCATATGGTAATGGGGTTAATTTACATGCAAACAAGAGACAAACTAACAGAAAGACAAAAACTACCTGTCTGAGCTAAGTGAGTGAAAAAAAATAGTAATATGAAAATTGAATAACTTCGACCCATTCCCACACATTGATGCTTTTTGACACTTTTTGATGCTTTGTGACAAGCAATTTCTTCAATATCCACTATGTTTTCTATTCTAAAAGACAAAAATTTCACATATTTCATCAACATGATATTGTCTTTTGCAACTTCTTTTAATTTGGACCAGTCTAAAACTCTCTTGTGTGGTAATGGGTTAAGGAATGGCTGCAAACGTTGAAAAGCGGAATTCATTCACTCAAAACAGGCATTATGGCAACATAAGTTTCTGGAGACCAACATATAGTTTTATTCAACATATAACTGTGTGAGCTGTTAGAATAAATGGAACATAAACACAAACAGACAAATATCTGGATTTTGTGAAACAGATGAAGATATATCCGTTAACCCTTTCCTGCACAATCCCTTGTTTTTGCGTCCCTGTGATTTTATAGTCAAGAAAACATTGTTGGAAAAGAAAAAATTGCTTGTGACCAGCAATTTCTTCTTTCCTACAATATTTTCTAACCTGTAGGTTGGTTACTTTTCAAATTGAACCATATTTCAGTTGTCGTCTGCAACGTCTTTGAAATTTGACCAGTCTAAAATTTTGAAAAATAGAAAAGGGTTAAAAGGGGGTATCAGTGTTTTTTCATGTCAATGATTTTAGTTAATTTCACTTCATCTCATATATTTTTTTAATACAATATTCTGGCAAGTAGATTTAAAAAATATGAGATTGATTATCAAAATCAAACATTGTATTTCTTTAATAGCCTAGTTATCCACTTAATCTACTGAAATATTTCACAAGGAAAGTTGCAGTGGACTTTGGGACAGCTACATGGTGCCTTGTTTGAAAAGAGCTTGATAATGCAGTAACTGTTGCATTTAAATTGATTGATTGATTTAATGGGAATTAACGCCGCTTTTAACAGTATTTCAGTCATGTCTCAGCAGCTGGAGAACCTAACAATGGATTCCTGGTATTTCTCACACCAGTACTACAACTACATCCTTTCCTAGCCTCAAGCTGCTATCCCACTTAGGTTTACGATTATACACCCATTGGTGAGAGACAAATGTCGGAAAGAATATGTGCCGCCGCAGGACATCGAACTCATGACATCTCATGATTGAAGATTAGGAGTCTGACGCGCTACCAACTGCGCTATGACAGCGGCTCATTGCATTTCAAAACCAGTGTAATTGTGATGTCACCTGGATTTTTATTCGCTTGCCGATTTTCGACTAGGAAGGTCAGAACTGACTTTAGAGCTTATATTGATATGGGCATGTACAACGGTTTGTCCTAATGCCTTAACCCATTCCCACTCCGTGACACTTTTAGACGCCCTCAAGGAAAGAAGCTTCAGAAACATTGTGGGAAATGAAGAAATTGCTTGTTACAAGCAATTTCTACATTTTCCACAATGTTTTCTACCAAGAAAGTTGAAAAAATCCAAAATTTCATAAACTTTGAATTGTCGTCTGCATCTTTTTTCAATTAGGACCAGTCTAAAATTTTCTCTTGTGGTAATGGGTTAAGATGATATACATGTACCGGTATTTCATGATGTAAGCTGTTGCCCTTCTCACTTTGTTTTCTTCTGCTGACTTTGGTTCATGCATTGTCAACATCCAAATGTCCTGAATGCTAAACAAAATCCACTGAACCATTTGCTAGACACCCACAAAAAAGCTACTTTGCTCTTCAAATAATGATGAATACAAGCACCTTGAGAAAAACTTGGATATACATGGCGGAAAATCAAAAAATTGCTTGAAACAAGCTATTCCTTTATTTCCCTTGCTGTTTTTAGCCAAAGATAATTTGAATTTCACCAACTTGAAATTGCCATCTGCAATTTCTTTCATTTAAACCAGTCTAATTTCAGCTGTCTTGTAGTGGGTTAAATGCCTTTTCTGGTGTAATTTGGGGCATGTGAGCAAAATTCTTTTCCTGGGTTTTACCGAGAGAGAAATACCAATACCCCCTTTAAATCTTTTAATTACATAGATAAAAAGCATGTACTATGACCCATCGTCTTCAATCTGTATATTTGTGTCTTTATGAGTGGCTATGTCTGTGTCTGTTTGTGACTGTTTTGCTGCCTGTTTACGTTTCCCGAACACGAAACTATAATTGTCCTCCTGTTCCCGATGTTTCGCTGTTTCCTTGTCACCCTCTGAAGTACCACCCTGGAATTAGAGAATATATATCATTGCTACAAATAGAAAGAATTATTTCAATTTAAAAAATCTAAACAAGATGTGCTTCTGAAACACCAGACCCTTGTGCTTCTGAAACACCCTTGTAACAGCCTTTTTACAGAAATATGACCTTGATAAGTAATCTTGACCTTCATTGATGACCATCTGATGCCTATTAACCCTTGTCATGCTGAACCCTAAATATTCCGGTTCTAGCAGGAGGTATAGACAAAGATCAGACTGCACATAAGAGCAGTCTTATCTTAGTCTACACCTCATGTCTGTCCTTTTGAAACCATAGTTGTTTGTGAAAGTAATTTTCAAAAGAAGTATTGACAACTGAACAACAAATACTACCAGTGCTTTCAGCCCTTTGATTTTTATACAATTCTGAAAGGATTTTATTCAACTTGACAAGGGTTAATGCGAGGAACCTATATCCTAAATATGGATCATATATCTGCAACAGAAAAAAGAGCAAAATGTTGAGTTTTGGCATAAAGTTTACAAATCACAGACCTACAGAGGTAAAAAATATACCCCGTGCGAATTCATTGGAATAGTCTTGACACGATGGAAATATTGTGGGTACTCATTAGAACTGACTTGACAAGATGCCCATTTTGTGGGTACTCATTGAAATTGATTTGACAAGATGACCATGTTGTAGGTACTAATTGGAATTGCCTTGACAAGTACTTTCCAATAAGAACATATGTATCCACGCATACAGTTTGGAAGACAAATATCAGAATTGGATTCTTATAGATGCAGTGGCATTAATTCTTTGAATATCAAATCCCATGTTGCGGTTACTCATTGGAATTGTCTTGACAATTTAAAGACTATGTTGTGGGGAATAGTCTTGACAAGACAACAAAGTTGTGGGTACTCAATGGAATTGTCTTGAGAAGTTGACCATGTTGTATGTACTCATGGGAATTGTCTTGACAAGACAATCATGTTGTGGGTACTCATTGGAATTGTCTTGACAAGATGGAAATATTGAGGATACTTATTGGAAAGGTTTTGACAAGACAAACATGTTGTGGAAACTAAATGGAATTGTCTTGACAAGACAACCATATTGTGGATAATCATTGGAATTGTTTTGACAAGACAACCTTGTTGTGGATACTCATTGGAATTGTCTTGACAAGACAACCATACTGTGGATACTCATTGGAATTGTTTTGACAAGACAACCAAGTTGTGGATACTCATTGGAATTGTCTTGACAAGATGACCATGTTGTGGATACTCATTGGAATTGTCTTGACAAGATGACCATTTTGTGGGTTCTTATTGGAATTATCTTGACAAAATGACCATGTTGTGGGTACTCATCGGAATTATCTTGACAAGATGACAAAGTGGAGGGTCCTCATTGGAATTATCTTGACAAGATGACCATGTTGTGGGTACTCATCGGAATTATCTTGACAAGATGACCCTGTTGTGGGTACTAATTGCAATTCTTGACAAGATGACCCTGTTGTGGGTACTCATTGGAATAGTTTCTACAAGACAACCCTGTTGTGGGTACTCATTCGAATTGTCTTGACAGGATGACCATGTTGTTGGTACTCATTGGAATTATCTTGACAAGATGACCATGTTGTGGGTTCTCATCGGAATTATCTTGACAAGATGACAATGTGGAGGGTCCTCATTGGAATTATCTTGACAAGATGACCATGTTGTGGGTACTCATCGGAATTATCTTGACAAGATGACCCTGTTGTGGGTACTAATTGGAATTCTTGACAAGATGACCCTGTTGTGGGTACTCATTGGAATAGTTTTTACAAGACAACCCTGTTGTGGGTACTCATTGGAATTGTCTTGACAGGATGACCATGTTGTTGGTACTCATTGGAATTATCTTGACAGGATGACCATGTTGTGGGTTCTCACTGGAATTGTCTTGAAAAGATGACCATGTTAAGGGTACTCATTTGAATTGTCTTGACAAGATGACCATGTTGTAGGTATTCATTGGAATTGTCTAACCCAAAAGACAAAGATTTTAAACATTTCATCAACTTGAAATTGCTGTCTTCTACTTCTTTTAGTTTGGACCAGTCTGATATTTTCTTGTGTGGTAATGAGTTAAGGTCATCTGCAACTTCTCTAAGTTTTCACCAGTCTAAAATTTTGTCATCAGGAAAAGGGTTAAAGTACCTACAAGCTACATAGTAAAGATTAAAACTGTTTTACTACATTCAACATTCTATATAATTCACCAACAGGCAACCTATACCTTTACATTACAGCTATATTCAAGTTGCAGTCACAAGGATTTCACCGCCCATCGACAAAAAATACTCATTATTACGACCTTGATATATCTGATTTTATAACACTACAACAACACCTATACAATATATATTTAATGCACTGTTGACGTTCGGCAAGCGTCTTATTCAGGAGTACATAATCTTTATTTTTGTTGCAAAAGACTTTGAGATGTGGTACAGAGAAATCTTACTCATTTTATATTGTATTCTGCAAAATCTTCTAAGTCTTAACCCTTTCTAGCTTTCAATTTTTGAGACCTGTACAAATTAAAGGTTTTGCAGACGGAAATTTATAGTGGATTTAATTTGAAAATATCATTCAGTAGGGTAGAAAATATTGTGGGTAAAGAAGAAATTGCTTGTTACAAGCAATTTCTTCTTTTTCCACAATGTTTTCTCAAGTATAAAATCACAAGGACGTAAAAAACCAGTGATTGTACAGGAAAGGGTTAAGTCATCCCCAAATGACAAAATTTAGACTAGTCCAAATTGAAAAGGGTAGCAGATAACATAACAAAGTTGGTTTAAATCTAAGAACAAGGGCCATATCAGATAGAAAACAATATTAGAAAAGAGGAAATTGCTTGTTACAAGCAATTTCCTCTTTTCTCAATATGTTTTCCATAGCTATATTTCCTTGGCGCATAAAATGCAAAATTGTGTGCTAATGGGTTAAACTTCATAGTCAAGTAAAGTGCTAGATTACTGTATGTCTTCTAATAAGCGTTCTTGTCATTAACTATTACCTTCCTCTAGTGATATATACACATTTTCTAATTTCATTATCATTTCCTCTTAATCACTTTATTGCTTGTTTAGAGGAACCATCCTCACATTAGAGGAAACAAACAGAATCAACAAAATAATTATTAGGAGATTTAGGTTATCAATTAATAAAAGCTTCACATGAGTTTTGAAGTGCTCCTGGTTAGTGTATATTAGGGAAAATACGGTAACAAGTTAGAAATTTACTGTCTATAAATTGCTTTGATTGCTAAACTTTCTAATGACTGTCTTCTGGATAAACTTTTATTTTCTTTCAGATAGAAAAAATGTTTAAAGTGCTCTTTGATTTATGAAAAAGTTTGATTAAATTACAAAATCCAATTAATTTTTCAGAACATAAACCATCAAAACCAACATTACATCCCAAAACTTGTGAAAATTTCAACAATTTTGATTGGCTATAAAACTTTATGATATCTTGTTTTATCTGGCATGTTTTTACAAGTTTTACAACAAGTGGAATATTTCATTTCATGTTCTACATAATGTTCTACAGCTAAAAATCTATCCAGACAAATAAAACACAATTTTTAGTCGCTATCAGATTCCGTCTTAAAAAAAATGAAACTTTCTGGTTGATTAGAAATCGTTAACCCTTCTAAGGCTGAACAAAGAATGTACCTGTTACGGCAGGAGGCATAGACAAAGATCAGCTCTATATCTTGCAGAGATCAGCTCTATATCTGTTGCAGACAAATGACACAAAATAATTAGTAGCCTTCAGATTCTGTCTTTGGAAAAAGAGGCTTCTTGGCTGATCAGATGTTGTTAAAAACCCTTCTCATACTGAACTAAGAATATTCTTGCTAAAGTATATATGAGTGTGATAGTACAGAACTAAATCTTGCAGACGAATGAAACACAATTATTAGTAGCCATTAGATTCTTTCTGGGAAAAAGGAGGCTTCTTGGCTGATTAGAAGTTGTTAACCCTTGTCATGCTGAACCCGGATTATTCCGGTTTTGGCAGGAGCTGTAGACCAAGATCAGCTTGCACATAAGTGCAGTCTGATCTTAGTCTACACCCCCTGCTTGTACCTTTCCTGCCAGAGTTGTTAATGAAATTGATTTCTTAAAGAAATATTGACTTTTGAACAAGTCCTATCAGTGCTTTCAGCCCTTTGATTTTACAGCAATTTAGTAAGGTTATTTATACAGTATGACAAGGGTTAAACCATTCTCATACTGAACTAAGTATATTCCTGCTAAGGCAGGAGGCACAGACAAAGATCATCTAGTATATATGAGCGTGATAGTATAGAACTAAATCTTGCAGACCAATGAAACACAATCATTAGAAGCTATAAGATTCTGTCTGTGAAAAAGGAGGCTTCTTGGTTGATTAGAAGTTGTTAACCCTTTCCTGTTTTTGGAAATTTTAGACTAGTCCAAATTGAAAGAGGTTGCAGACGACAATGAAAACTGGATGCTATTTGAAATGAAACCATCCTACGTGGTAGAAAATATTGTGGAAAAAGGAGAAATTGCTTGTTAAAGCAATTTCTTCTTTTTCCACAATGTTTCTGGAGTATAAAATCACAGGGACGTAAAATCCCGTATTTGAACTGGAAAGGGTTAAACCATTCTTCATACTGAACAGAATGTCTCTGCTTAGGCAAGAGGCACTGACAAAGGTCCGCTTCCACAAATGTGTGTGATAGTACAGAACTAAATCTTGCAGACCAATGAAACACAATCATTAGAAGCTATAAGATTCTGTCTGGGAAAAAGGAGGCTTCTTGTCTGATAAGAAGATGTTAAACCATTCTCATACTAAACTGAATGTCTCTGCTAAGGCAAGAGGCACTGACAAAGGTCAGCTTGCACAAATGTGCATGGTAGTACAGAACTAAATCTTGCAGACAAATTAAACACAATCATTAGTAGCCATAAGATTCTGTCTGTGAAAAAGATGGCTTCTTGGCTGATAAGAAGATGTTAAACCATTCTCATACTAAACAGAATATCTCTGCTAAGGCAAGAGGCATAGACAAAGATCAGATTGTACACATATGTGCGTGATAGTAAAAAACTAAATCTTGCAAATCAAACACAATCATTAGTAGCCATCAGATTCCATCGTTGAAAAGGGAGGCTTCTTGGCTTATATAAGCTTATCAGAGGTTGTTAAACCCTTCTCATACTGAACCAAGAATATCTCTGCTAAGGCAGCAGGTTGTAGGTAAAGATTTACAAACCATATCTCCTTGCCATTTTTTTTTTTACAATATTTATAATTTAAGTTGTATTTTCAGAGAATTAACCCATTTCTACACAAATCCCCTTTTTAACCCAATCCAACCCCCACCACACCAAAAACAAAGCATTTGGAAAACATTGTAGAAAATGAAGAAATTGCTTGTCACAAGCAATTTCTTCATTATCAACAAAGTTTTCTACCCAGAAAGACAAAGGTTTTTTTAAAACTTCAACAATCTGAAACTGTTGCCTGCAACTTATTTGAATTTGAACCAGTCTAAAATTGAAAATTTCACATCTAGTTATTGGTTGAATTGAGCTTTATACATAGACAGAAAAAGAGAAATTACTTGTTACAAGCCCTTTCTCCTCTTCTCTAAATATTTGTTTCCTTATATATTAATGATTATTAATTTTTCAATAGTCATCTGCAACCTCTTCCAAATTTAGACCAGTTTAAGATTTCGTCATAACGGTAAATTAATTGATATGAATAAGAACTAAGTTCTGCACTGATTTACCTATTACCACATAACAAAATTTTAGACTAGTCCAAGTTGAAGGAAATTGCAGAGGACATTTCTTAATTGATTGAATTAAAAAAAACTTTGTCTTTTTTTGGTCGAGAACATGGTGGACAATGAAGTAACTGCTTGTTACAAGCAATTTCTTCATTTTCCACAATGTTTTTCAAAGCTTTTTTATCTTGAGGATCAAAAATCCGGAAAATGGCCCAAAATCGAAGAAACCTTCTTTTCCACTGGCAAAAAAAAGGCCTCAATCACACAAGGCTAACTAGGGAAAATAATTATGATTTATCAAGTAATTCACTCTAATTTTCCAGAATGCACTGTAATATAATTGATAGTTAAGTAGTGAAATAATTGGTAGTATTAAACTCATATTTCCTCTAAAACTAGATCTCTGCACTTTATTCTGCACTTGCACTTTTGTCGAGCCTTAACCAACTACCATATAACAAAATTTCAGACTGTTCCAAATTCTAACATTAAGTTCCAGGAAACAATTTTAAGTTCATGAAATTCTAAACAATTTTTGTCTCATGGGGTAGAAAAAATTTTGGATAATGAAGAAACTGCCCTTTTCCTTAGTCATTTAGGGGTGTGAAATGATTGATTGAATGGGGTTTAATGCCACTTTTAACAGTATTTTAGTCATATTGTGACAGCTGGAGCACCTAACAATGGATTCCTGGTATTTCTCACACCAGTACTACCACTACATCCTTTCCTAGCCTCCAGCTGCTATTCCACTTAGGTTTATGATTATCCACCCATTGATGAGAGAAAAATATTGGAAAGAATATGTGTTGTCGCCAGGGAATGAACCATGACATCCCATGATTCAAGATTGGGCCTCTTACACCCTACCAACTGCGCTATGATGGCAGCACATGGGGTGTAAAAAAGCAGGATTTTGTGGGAATGGGTTAACCTATTGGTAAGAGACAAATGTCTGACAGGATATGTGCCGCCACCAAGGATTGAACCCATGATACCCCATGATTGAAGATTGAGAGTCTGAAGCGCTACCGACTACGCTATGAAAGCGGTGGCAGAATTTGGATCAGTCTAGATGTTTGTTGTCTGGTAATGGGTCAATCAGTGTCATTCTTCTAAATTGAGGTACTTTCAGTGGAAAAAATGAACATTGATGAATTGCAGAACAAAATTTTGATACAATAGCTGGTGCAAGGCAGCTTTACAAATTGCCACACAATTATGTATTTTCATGCAAGGAAGAATTATAGCTACGGAAAAGACTGGGAGAAAAAAAAACGAAACTCAGCTTGTAACAAACAACTTCTACCCTTTGAGAAAGATATTTTGCATGTAAACAAATTTGAAAATCTTGTCTTGAGCTTCTTTGAGTAAGGGCAAATATAAATTTCTGTCAGGTAATGGACTGAGCAAGAACTAAGGACAATATTTGTGAAAGGTAGTGTTCTAGTAACATATTTACTCCATATTGCACCTGATGATAATTACTCATCAATTTTCAAGTTCAAGAATTGGGTAATGACATATTAATGGATCATTTTGATTTATTTTTCAACAAAAAATATGACAGATGGACAGATGCAGTAAGCAATTAAAGAAAAAATCTCCACTGTCTGAACATAAACCTGAACTTAATTTTTCTATTAAAATCAGGATCTGAGATCATGTGAGCCAATCAGATATTAAATTGAATTCTGTAAAAAGGAACGTAATTGGTCAAACCCTATCTCTAACAAATTGAAAAGTTTTAAATACTATTGACACTTAGCTAGCTAAGCACACTTCAGACAACACTTTGGCAGGGAAGTTAGTCTGAGACCAGCTAGATTTGTCTCTGAAAACTAAAAAGGAGTAAATCATGGGTGGGTGACTTAAATTTGGTAACTATGCCACATGCAGTTACAAAGGCTTGGCTCTTCAAGTACTCAATTGTCACTAAAAACAAAG
The DNA here is from genome assembly GCA_946902895.1 of Fragum fragum. Taxonomy (NCBI): domain Eukaryota; kingdom Metazoa; phylum Mollusca; class Bivalvia; order Cardiida; family Cardiidae; genus Fragum; species Fragum fragum. Next base: position 50,386,402 of record OX336372.1, on the reverse strand, counting down.
GGCATGTTTCACTCAAAAATGCATTTACTGTCATCCCTCTTGTTGATAAAGATTGCTCTTTTGATAGAAAATATACTGTTTCAAGTAAATATGTTTAGTTATGCCTGAGATATTACAAAACGTGAAAGTGTCACAGACATAGCTGACACAGACGACACCCTGGCCACAGCAATACCTCTGATTTACTCTGAAAACAGATGCACTAATAAAATCTAGTTCACAGTAATTTGGTTGCTTATCATTGAAATGGTTTAATTAAAGTTTCAAAGATCTACATGGAAGTAATGAATTGATTTCATTTATTGATAGCACTGATGGTATTCATTGTGGGTCAATTATTATTTTGGATATTAATGATAAACAGCACTAGATTGATTGAGACAAAAACATTCTGTAGACTAAGATCAAACTGCATATTTGTGCAGTCTGATGTTTGGCTGCACCTCCTGCCAAAACAGAAATATTCCGGGATCAGCATGACAAGGGTTGATTTTGAAAATTCAAGGGTACTGCAGAACTCTTACCAATAATATTATTTTACTTTAACCCATACCCACTCAAATGAGCTTTTAAATGTAGAAGCTTTAGAAAACATTGTGGATAATGAAGAAATTGCTTGTTACAAGCAACTTCTTCATTATACACAGTGTCTCTACCCTAAAAGACAAAGAATTCATTAACTTAAAATTGTCGTCTGCAAGTTCTTTGAATTCTAATTGTGAATGCATTAGAGTTTCAGCAAACTTATATTTCAAGACATCCTGCAAATAAGTTGACAATCTAGTTTGACAAACTATCATTTATAATACCAAATTAAATACTAGTTTTCCAGACAAAAACTAAGTTGCCATTTAGAAGTTCAGTTAACTCATTACCAGGCATTTTAGACGAGTCCATGATGAAAGAGAACACAAGTTTTAAGCAGATAGAATTCATAGAAAATCTTTCTGTATGAAAAAACAATATAGGAAATTGAGAAATTGCTTCATTACAAGCAATTTCTTTATTTTCCATGTTTTCCACAATTTTTTGTTGAAGTTGGATTTTGTGAAAAAGGGGTAAGAGTAAATAATTAGAATAATGAATTTCGGAAATCATATAGGGGAAGGGATAAAAGTAGGGGAAAAGGTTAAAAGTGCAAAAGGCCCGATTAAAATGTTTAAATCCATGATTAAAACAGTGAAGGAAACTTATAACCATTAGGCCAGCTTTCTGTTTAACAAAATTTATGATTTCCACATAAATCTGCCAAGCTTAATGGAAATCATGACATGCAATATAGTTATTACAGCCTCATGGTTTTTGTGAGTGTAAAAAAAAAGATTAATGGATGAAACACAACTGTACTCTGTCCTTTACAAAGTCAAATTTGAAAATCCTTATTAACTGAATAATTATTCTCTGGTGGAGCCAATTATCACATAATCTGGCTTTTTGACACCCTGAAGAAATATGGCCAGGCAAAACTTTGTAGAACACGAAGGAATTGTTCCTTAGAAGTAATTTCTCATAATTATACAATACATTCTCCCATACTTAACCCCTATTTTCGAATTTCAGCAATTTTTGAAATGCAGTCTGTAAACTCATTAAATTAAAAAAGATCTCAAAATTTGTCGCTAGCAATGGGTTGAAAAGGTTTAGTGGTACAGTTGTTCGAATTCAACACACCTGCGTCCATTTTAGATAAGGCCATATTGTTACCTGGCTTATCCATCTATCTGTTTATAAAAAATCTACATACGAAATCAAAAATTTGTTGCTTCAAGACTTTTGATAAGCTAATATTTGCTACAATTAGTCAATACATATCTGCTTATATTGATAAATCAATTATCTTTTGCTTAAAAACCAATGCAAACTAGACATTGTCGCAAAGCAGACTAATACTCCCCATCAGCGCTTGTCCATATACAAGTGCTATCTGCAAAAGGGCCATAACAAAAAATGGACTTTTTTAATTAAAGGGCCATAATTCCATCAAAACTCAATAGACTATAACCAAAATAGGATATGCACATGTCTGACTTATACCAAAGTGTTTCTGTAAAATTTGAATCAAATCCGTCCAATGTTTGCTGAGAAATTGAGCGGACACAATATTTCACTAAAGGGCCATAACTCCATCAAAAATCAAAGGACCATAACCCAATAGAATATGCACATCTAATTATATCAGTGAAGTTTGAATCAAATCCGTCCAATGGTTGCCCAGAAATTGAGACAGACAGACGGACAGACCGACCGACAAGCTGACTCCTATATACCCCCCTAACAAAGTTAAGGGGGGTATAATAAAGAGATAATATTTTGTATGTAATACCTTAAGTTGACACACATCTACTTATGACAAGAAATCAATTATCTGGTGCTTCAATACTTTTAAAAATACAGAGCTCATAATTTGATATAAAGTAACTTTAGTCAATATAAACCTGCTTATTACAAGAAATCAATTATCTGAAGCTTTAATACTGTTGAAAATATAGAGCTCATATTTGTTATAAAGTAACTTTGGTCAATACTCGCCTGTTTATGAGAAGAAATCAATAATCTGTTGCTTCAAGACTTAAGCAGAAACAAAGCTCATTGTTGTTATGTATTTACCCTTTGTCTATAGACATAAGCTTATGTACGAAATCACTAAAATTGTTCTTTCGATGTAGAAACTGAGTTCCTATTTGTCTATTAGTATCCTTAGTCAATATGCTTATGCTTATGACAAAAATCAATCATTTGTTGTTTCAAGACTTGAAAATATAAAGCTCATCTCTGATGTGTATGTGCTTTATGCGAATACACACCTCCTTATGCCAAGAAATCAATTATCTTTGCTAAAAGACTAATTCAGATACAGAGAAAATATTTGGTATGTAGTATCTTAAGTAAATACATAACTGCTGATGACAAGAAACTATTGAAGATACCTTTAGTCAAAGATCGGGGTGATCTGGCAAGGTGAACTTATTTGAAACATTTAGATCCAATAGGGGCATTGATTATATTTGAGAACATTGCTTTTTTGTTTTTTGTTTTTTCAAAGAGTCTTGAAAGAAGTGTGGTCTTGCAATAAAAACAACTGAGTTTTTCAGTCATTTCAAGGTAACATTTATCAGAAATGTCATAAACATCCACATTTTTTTTTGGTTCTAACATGACCTTGAATTTCAACCTTATCTCTGGATACATAATTGATTCAAATAACATACCTACTTGTTTTTGAGAACCGTCCTGCATAATTATTTCACTGATAAAATTGGGGAATTCTACTCGAGTATGACTGATGGGTTGTATGAGTTTTAACACCAATTTAAACACTTTTTCAATAATATAATGGTGGATGTAGCATCTAACAACAGATTCCCAGTATTTCTAACATCTGTGCTATCCAAACCTGATTCTTTCTTCATAACTGACTGATATTTACTTACAATAAGATTGACTATCAAGTTCTTGAATGTTTCTGAATCTTTCTCAGACAAAGTGTGGACAGAGTCATCATCCCCCTCGTAGTAACTGGTGATAATTTTAACTTGAATCTTGTCTGAAATAAATATTCATACATGAAAATGTCATTATCTTGTAATAATTCAATTTTTAGTTTTGTTTATCAAAAATGGTCATTCTGATTGGTTGATAAAGAATATTCATAACTCCATGAACAAAATTTTGAGCACACAGCGATTTTGTATGCTTTGGCACAAAATAGTCCCATACAAAAAGGTACCAAAATTTGTAAAGTTTTTAGATTTTTGCTCGATGATATTAAATTATAAGAAATGAAGAGCATATTTTTGGGAGGTATGAACAAACCTTATCACACTTCACGTATTCATACAGAGTGATTAGTTTTTTTCATTTCATCTCTCCATGACAACAAAAATATTCACTTCATTTCTCAAGTAATTTAACTAAGTCTTTAATCCCTATCGTAGTTCTTCCTGATGGTTTTTGTTTGAATCTTGTCTGTAATAGATAATTATAAGTGATAACATCCGATAGTACATGTATTTGAACCAAGGCATCATTCCAGTCATAGCAACTGGAGATAATTTAATCTTGAATATTGTCTAAAATAGTGAATAATAAGTGTAAATGTCATTATCTGATAAAGTTTTAACTAAGTCATTATCCTTTTGACTTTATCCATTGACCTTTACTTGAATCATGTCTAAAAGAGATAATATTATGTGAGTATGTCATTATCTTATAGTGTTCTGACTGAACTAAGTCACTAACAACTAGTGATAATTTTCACATGTATCTTCTCAGAAAATGATAATTATATGTGACTTTGTACGTTTGAACCAAGTCATCATCCCACTACAGTAACTAGTGATAATTTTATCCCATCACTAGACAATAAAATTATATATTGGTCCAAATCGAAAGATTATGCAGAAAACAAGAGGGCCAAAATGGCCTGAAATCGCTCACCTGAGAATTATTCCATTATTTACAAGTCTTACAAGCTTTGTCCTGCCATACCCCATTTTTTGGTGAATCAAATATTCACTTATATAAGTTTTTGAAAGGGTCACCCAACACAAACATTACAGCCAAGTTTGATCCAAATTGGCCAAGTAGAAGGAGAGTTTTAAAGAATTATTTCATGATTTCTCCAATAAGTCTGCCCTACCAGATTCCCATTTTTTGACGAATCAAAATTTAATAAGCAAACTTTGAGAAGGGTCACCCATGTGATTGAAATGATTGTCGAATTAACGATGTTCCGTACTGTATTTTCAGTGTAGGAGTGAATTTAAAGTTCTCGGTGAAAGGCTTAATCGACTTTATTTGATCTTTGCTCTTTCATTCCCACTCAACAAAATATTAGACTGGTCTAAATTGAAAGCTGCTGCAGACGGCAATTTAAAGTTTTTGGAATTTTCAATTTCTTCAACTTTCTGGATAGAAAACAATTAACAATATTTTCCAATTTCTTTAATAAACATTTTACTTCTCAATAAAACATTTGCTCACACTATCAAACATTGTCTGCAGCTGTTTTAAATTGATAGGTCAAAGATTCTAATTGCTTGATAAGTAGATACGGAAATGCAATACCTCCATTAGCAAATCAAGCTTTCGCTAATTCCTCCTTCACACTTTTTTCTAGCACTGTTTTTGAGTCTGTTCGTCACTGAGAAAACATTGTAGAAAAAGAAGAAATTGCTTGTAACAAGCAATTTCTTCTTCTTCAACAATATTTTCCACCCTACTGAATGGTTATAAATCAAATTTAATCTGCTTTCAGTTTTTGTCGGCAAAATAATTTTGACAGGTCTAATATTTTGCAAAGGGTTAACATCAGCTGCTTTATTTTTTTCTTCTTTCAATTCTCCTTTTTTTGCAAACTTGTTCTTTTCCCTTACAAAAAAGCATAAAATTCAATTAGCCCTATAGTTGAGAAAGATTTTTTTTCTTCCTAAAATCACTTGAAATGAGCAACAAACAAACACCTGATACCAAAATACATTCTAATGAGGACCTGAACAGCATTTATTATTTCACTTATGAAAATCTTTCTTTTTTCAGTATGTTGTAAAGCTTTATGGAGGGTTTGTGGTAAGAGGAACAAGAGCTTTTATTGACATTTCACTCATTACTACATTACCTTTATTTACCAAAATTTAAAGATATTGCAGACAATAATTTCAAGTCGGTGACATTTAAAATATCAAAGATTCCAATTGCTTGACAAGTAGATAAGGAAATGCAATACCTCCATTAGCGAATCCAGCTTTTGCTAATTCCTCCTTCACACTTTTTTCTAGCTCTTGAGTCTGTTTGTCGCTGCTGCTTGCAAACTTATGGCCTGGTTTGATACGACTGACCCGAACTTGTACACGATCATCATCCTCTCTATCAAATGGCTCTAAAAATAAAACAAAATTGTCCCATTACCACATGGTGAAATTTTGAACTGGTCCAAATTGAAAGGAGTTGCAGACGACAATTTTAAGTTTGGACAATTTTAATTTTTTTCAATATTCTGGGTTGAAAACATTGTAGAAATTGAAGAAATTGCGGGCTAAATGAATGATTTGATTGGTTCACTGGTTATTTGATTGACATCTGTGGTTGGTCAATTGATGGATTACCACTGTCAACCGAAAAATCAATTTACCAATTCTATCCTTTATCTTGATGGATGGGATGCCATGGTTTCGATCCCAGGCGGCGTCAAATATCCTTTCAACATTTGTTTCTCACCAAAGGGTGGTTAATTGTAAACCTATGTGGGATAGCAGCTGGAGGCTAGGAAAGATGTACTAGTAGTGCTGGTGTGAGAAATACAAGGAATCCATTGTTGGCTGCCACAATATGACTGAAATACTGTTTAAAGTGGCATTAAACCAAACTCAATCAATAAATCATCTTGATGGAAGCAAATGTTGACCTTTGATATTTATGCGAAGTATTTTAGATGGTTTGGCAACATAAATCTAACTTTAGAGTTAAAAACATTGTGGACAATGAAAAACTACTTGTTGCATGAAAAAGCAAGATTGAGTAGGAATGGATTTATTTTAACCCTTTCTCGTTCAATCCCTGGCTTTTATGTCCCTGTGTTTTTATACTCGAGAAAACATTGTGGAAAAAAGTGAAATTGCTTTTAAATAGCAACTTCTTCATTTTCCACAATCTTTTCTACCTTACTGAATGATTATTTTACAAATAAAGCTGATTTTTTTTTATCTAGAGGTCCCGAGTTCGATTCCCGACAGTGGCTATCGATCTTGGTTATTTCCTTGGCCCACACATTTGGCGCGAGTAATTTTCCGGGAAGCAGAATTAATCTAAGTTGTAAGAACTTGTATCCCAATCGATGTAAAACAAATAGGTTTAAATAAAACCAATATTTTGCAAAAGAGGAAAGGGTAAACATTGCAGCTGCTTCATTTTTTTTTTCTTCTTTCAATTCTCCTTTTTTTGCAAGTTTGTTCTTTTCTCGTACAAAAAAGCATAAAATTCAATTAGCCCTTTAGTTGAGAAAGATGGTTGTTTTTTTCTTAAATCACTTGAAAAGAGCAACAAACAAACACCTGACACCAAAATACATGCTAATGAGGACCTGAACAGCATTTATTATTTCACTTATGAAAATCTTTCTTTTTTCAGTATGTTGTAAAGCTTTATTGAGGGTTTGTGGCAAGATGAACAAGAGCTTGATCTTTAAATCATTACCACTTGAATTTTATTTAGACTAGTCCTTATTGAAAGATATTGCAGACATTAATTTCAAGTAGGTGACATTTAAAATATCTTTGACTTTAAGGGTAATAACATTGTGGACATTGAAGGAATTGCTTCATACATATTTTCTACCACATAGGTTGGTTTCATTTCAAATGGCATCCAGTTTTCATTGTCTTCTGCAACCTCTTTCAATTTGGACTAGTCTAAAATTTCCAAAAACGGGAAAGGATTAACCATCTTTTCTTGATGGGCATAAAAAGCAGTTAACCCATTCCCACAAAATCATACCTTTTTACACCTGTCAAGGCGTTACAATGATTTCTCCTTTTCTGATACCGTTTTCCTTGGATATATTTCTTCAACCCATCAAAATGTGTTAGTTCATTGATGCAAGAACTTAAAATCTCAACTGTTGTCAAGCTAAATCCAGAATATTCCTGTTTTGGCAGGAGGCATAGACAAAGATCTGCCTACAATGTACAGTCTGATCTTAGACTATACCACATGTCTGTCCCTTTTACCCATTCCCACATGAAAAATATATAGACTGGTCCAAATTAAAAGAAGTTGCAGATGACAAATGTTAGTTCATTAAATTTTGGATTTTTTTTTTATTTTGGGTAAAAAAAAGAAGTGTATAGTGTAAAAATTGCTTGTAACAAGTGGTTTCTTCATTTTCCACAATGTTTTCCATACCTTATTTTGGTGGAGTCAAAAAAGAGCCATTGTGTTTGAATGCTTTCACTTCTAAAAACTTGTCATGCCTAACCTGAAGTATTCCGGCTTTGGCAGGAGGTGTAGACCAAGATCAGTCTGCACGTAAGTGCAGTCTTGACCAAGATCAGTCTGCACGTAAGTGCAGTCTGATCTTGGTCTACACCTCCTGCTTGTTCTTTTCCTGCCAGGATTGTTCATGAAATTGATTTCTAAAAGAAATATTTATTTCTGAACAATAAGTTCTATCAGCGCTTTCAGTCCTTTGATTTTACAGCTATTTAGTAAGGTAATTTATACAGCATGACAAGGGTTAAGAGATTTTGCTTTCTAAATGAGTTTTTTGATTATGGTCGTTTAATGGAAGTGGTCGCTTATTAGACGTGTTCACTTGAGCAATATTGACTGTATGTCATAGTTGTGATACAAATGCTTGTATTGGATTCAAGCTGCGTAGGTATTTCATGAGACTTAAGTGATAAAATATAAAAGTTTTCAGACAAAAACTCATGATTTCCTTTACAAATCTACATAAACCTCTGAATTATATTTCATCCCCTCCTCTGTCTGGCTATTTACAAACCAATCAGTTGTTAATAATTCCTCCCCACCCCCTGTGGACTAAATCACTATAATTATCACAAAGAGCCAACAATGATCATTGGATTAATACCTATCCTTTTGTCAATGAAATCTTTTAATTGAGGTCTCGTATGAATGTGTTTAATTCTTCTTATGAAATATTCCGTCTCATAATTCACAATTATGATTGAGTCATAATATGTGAGAAAAGAATTTGACCCATTCCAACACATTAATCCGACCTTTTTATGCCCAACAAGAAAAAAGATTGGGAAAACGTTGTGGATAATGAAGAAATTGCTTGTGCAAAATATGCTCCAGACCAGATTTGGGCACACACACACATACATATGCACAGACAGAGGTATCTCTTATAATCATGCCCCCACCTTTATATGATAGGGGAATAATTATCTTTTTGCTGCATTATTTTTTCCCTAAATACATTCTATAGAAATGTTAACATGAGGGGTTTTGTGGTAACAGTTCAGTTCTTTCACGATCTTAAAACTAATTAATTAATAATAATCGTAATTAATCAACCTTTTCCAATTTTTTTTCCCCTTAAATTCTAGACTGGTCCTAATTGAAAGAGGTTACAGACAACAATTAAAATTGGGTGCAATTCGAAATGAAACCATCCTACATGGTAGAAAACATTGTGGAACAAGAGGGCCGATGGCCCTGGGGCGCTCACCTGTGATAAAGGCTTTTTTTCTTCCAACAGTCTAATTTCATGTTAAGGTTAGGATTATGAAACAAGTGGGCCACAATTACATATAAAGACTATGGACCTGGGGATCCAAAAGTCTAAATCACAAATTCCAAGGCTTTAGTGCTGATTTGAAAGAAGGAAAAAACTTTTTCCATGGGTTATAATTTCAGAAATAAGAAAGAAGACTGTGAACTGGTGCTTCATGCCTATAACACCCCCCCCCCCCCTGGGTCCGCCCCTTGAGACCCGAGGATCATGATTTTAGCTTTTTTGTAAGAGATCAATATACTAATGCTTCATGCAAAATATCAAGGCTCTAAGCCTTCTGGGTCAGGAGGAGAAGATTCTTAAAGATTATTTTGAAATTTCACTTTTGTTGCCATGGCAACCAGAGTTTTTAACGGATTTCAACTCTTTTAGCTATTTTTGAATGGGACCACCTAAGCAACATTTCTGCCAAATTTGGTTCAAATCAGCCCAGTGGTTTGGGAGGAGATGTCATTTAATAAATTGTTCTTTATTTCTATATAAACCCCACCCCTCTGGAGCTCCGCCCCTGGGGACCCGAGGATCTTGATTTTAGCTATTTTGAAAGAGGTCAATATACTGATGCTTCATGCAAAATATCAAGGCTCTACACCTTCTGGGTCAGGAGGAGAAGATTTTTAAAGATTATTTTAAAATATCAGTTTTGTTGCCATGGCAACCAGAGTTTTTAACAGATTTCAATTCTTTTAGCTATTTTTGAAGGGGACCACCTATGGAACATTTCTGTCAAATTTGGTTCAAATTGGCCCAGAAGTTTGGGAGGAGATGTTGTTTAAAGAAATTGTTGACGGACGACGCACGACTCACGTCGCATGATGGCCAGACGCCGGACAAAACATGCTCAGGTGAGCCAAAAAGGAGAAATTGCTTGTTTCAAGCAATTTCTTCTTTTTCCTCAATGTTTTCTGAAGTATAAAATCACAGTTATGTAAAATTCCGGGTCTGTAAAGGAAAAGGTCAAAATCTCTTTCAACAATATTTTAGGTATATCAATGTCAGGCATCAAATTCAATGCTGGTGCAACTGTCACTCATATGCAGTAATTACAGTATATAGAAACTATTGTGGATCATCTTTTATGCATTTCAAAAAACTTTTAAAATCAATTATATTGTTACCAGATGGAAACGTTTTAGACTGGTCCATATTGAAAGAAAATGCAGATGACAATTTCGTGCTTAATAAATTTTGAATTTTTTCACCTTTTTCTGGGTAGAAAACATTTTGAACAAGATATGTTTGTGAAACACAATGCCCCGCCATACATGAGAGTTTTTTTGGCGTTTGACCTTAGTATGTGACCTTGACCTTATCCCATGACCTTGACATGAGGAGATGCATATTATGGAGATGTATTGTCATGGCAAATAATGAGCATTGCATCTTGGATAGGCTGGTAGTAATTGGCAATGTTAAGTTTTTTTGTTAAGTTTTGCAGACAGACAGACAGACAGATAGATTATATGAGACAGACAATGGTAACTCTTTCGATGCGGGGGCATAAAAATAAAGAAATTGCATGTGACAAGCAATCTCTTCATTTTCCATAATGTTTGCCTGAACTCTTTTTTCTTGGGAGGCATCTTAAAGTGTCACTGAGTGGAAATGGTGTATAATACACATTGCTGCACTCATGTGTAAAATAATTTAATCTCCCCAATTTTATGAATTTTTACATTTTAAAAATTGGGTGTTAAATTGCGCCCTAATCGCTATCAAATTTCATCTTGCAGTACTGAAAAACAAAAAATTGACCCCAACAGACTTATTAATGCAATTTTAATTGGTTATAAAATGATTTTGACAGAAACTTGATATCATTTTACCTACTTGATGCCTTTTACCCCATAGCTGGAGAATGCAGTCTATTTGACCTGCCACCTCAAATAGTTAATCATTTTAATGTTTGTATCAACAAGTGAGAACAAAGCTGATCTAAGTGCTCATGCCGGTTTAATATGGTAGAACTGTATTCTACTGAATGGTATGCAGTCCCCATAATTTAATAATCATGATGCATTGCAACTAAACATACTTATTTAACCCATTCCCAAATGACAAAATTTTAGACTGGTCCAAATTGAATGAAGTTGCAGACGACAATTGTAAGTTGATGAAATTTTGGATTTTTTCAACTTTCTGGGTAGAAAGCATTGTGTAAAATGAAGAAATTGCTTGTTACAAGCAATTTCTTCATTTTACACAATGTTTTCTCAATTGTTTTTTCCCCGAGAGGCATCAAAAAGCGTCTCTGTGTGGGAATGGGTCAAGCAAAAAGTAATTTACAAGCAAATAGAAACAATTCAATTGACACTAAAAGTGTTTGAAAATGTATAAAGATAGTAACAAAATGTTTGGCACACTTTTTTTTTTCATTCAATATCACAATATTTTATCCAAAATTTCTCTCAGTTACTTAATAAATGAAATTGTTTGTTAAAAGGATAGCTAAGATAAGATACAAGACTGAGGTTCAAGTAATATTATTTCAGTGCAACCTAGAGCGAAATCCTTTCCTTAGGTCTATAAACCTGTGTCTTTCACATACAGTAAATAGATTCTAATACAGAATAGTCCAATAGAGAGAACAAGAGGCCTAAGAAGGCCTGTGTTCCTTTACTAGCTGAAATATGAAGTTCATTTTCCATGATATTCTTTAACTATTAACCCTTGTCATGCTGTATAAAATACCTTACTGAAATGCTGTCAAATCAAAGGGCTGAAAGCACTGATAGAACTTTTTGTTCAAAAACCAATATTTCTTTTAGAAATTAATTTCATAAACAACTCTGGCAGGAAAAGTACAAGCAGGGGGTGTAGACTAAGATCAGCCTGCACATAAGTGCAGTCTGATCTTAGTCTATACCTCCTGCCAAAACCGGAATATTCCGGGTTCAGCATGACAAGGGTTAAGACAAATATTTTCGAAATTACAAAAACTTGAAATTGCTATCTGCAACATCCTTCAACATCAAAATTTTGATAATGAATTTGTTATTTCCTATTGATGGATTAACCCATTTCCACAGAGTTCAGCTATTTACTCCCCTCCAGAAAAAAACACTTTTGAAAACATTATATAACAAGCAATTTCTTCTTTGTCCACAATGTTTTCTTCCCTAAAAGACAAAGAAATTCTTAGATTTCTCAAACTCATAATTGTCATCTGCAATTACTTTCAATATGTACCTGTCTTAACCCTTGTCATGCAGAACCCGGAATAATCCGGTTTTGGCAGGAGGTGTAGACTAAGATCAGACTGCGCTTATGTGCAGGCTGATCTTTGTCTTTACCTCCTGATTGTACTTTTCCTGCAAGAGTTGCTTATGAAGTTGATTTCAAAAAATTTGTTCTATCAGTTCTATCAGTGCTTTCAGCCCTTTGATTTGACAGCAATTCAGTAACGTAATTTATACAGCATGACATTGAGGGTTAAATTTTTTCATCTCGTAATTGGTTAAATACCATCTCTGCCATTTCTTGTTTGATCCTAATTTCCTTTAAATTTTTGTAATCAACCAACAAGTGCATGTAAATATTAGCAACAAGGCTTATATTTTACTTAGATCTAAGGTGTAAGGGACATAACCCATTTGAATTATCTACCAAATGTTAAGTTGTCTCTCTTAGACCATAAAATAAAACATAATCCAACAACTATAAGCATCTGCCACATATGGAAAATAAGCCCAACCCATAAAAGATACGAATTTCTTTTTCCATTTTCCACAATATTTCCTACCAAGTTTTTAAAATTTCATGCACTTATAATCAATATCTAAAATACTTTTCCATTTGGGCCAGTCTAAAAATATTTTGTTGTCTGGCAATGGGTGAAATGAACGTTGATTGACCAATTTACTTCTTTTTATAGAATCCATCAACTATTCAAGTCAATATAATCAAGATTCTGTCATCCCCTACTGACATTTTTGTAAGTAGCACAACCCATGACTTTACTACAATTATTTATAATTCTAATACTAATATAATAGATATGTTCTGAAACAGGTGAGTTTTATCATTTGACCTTGAACTATGACCATGAAATTAGGGTCACCAAATCTTGTAGTGCATCACCTCATCAAGATAAACAAACATTTTAAGATATTTTGAAATTCATCTATAAGTTAAAAACGGATATGCTCTGCATCATATCAATTTGATCATTTAATTAATCAAGAAATTTAAGTGTGACCTTAAAGATAGGTCAGCGAATGTAGCGCTCTGCACAGTGCCTTGTCATGATGCACAAGCATGTAAATTTATGATGAAATCCATCCATATTACTATGAAAGATAAGTACTTAAGACACTGTCATTGACCTTAAACCGGGACCTTGACCTTGAGGGTGGATCATGAAATCTTGCACTCTGAATGACACCTCGTCAAGATGAACAAGTATGTCAATTTATTTTGAAATCTGTTCTGCAATATTATAGAATGATATGCTATGGATAAGGTGAATTTGTCTTTGACCTTGAACCCTGACTTTGACCTTGAAGGTAGGTCATAAAATCTTGCACTTCGCAAACTTGATATTGAACCCAGTCCTTCCCCCTTAAACCAGACAGTAAAATGTTAGAGTCCTAATTCAAAGGAGTTGCAGACAATGATTTAAAGTTTATGAAATTCTAGTTTTTTTTTTCAACTTTCTAGATTTAGCAAACATTGTGGAAAATGATACAATTGCTTGTTGTAAGCAATTACTTAATTTTCCACAATATTTTCCAAATTGTTTTTTGAGGGGCGTAAAAAAGTGTCATTGTGTGGGAATTGGTTAACCCATTCCCACATGATAAAATTTTAGACCAGTCAAAATGATAAGAAGTTGGAGATGACAATTTTAAGTAGGTTAAATCATTAAAATATTTGTCTAAAATTTGGGGTAGAAAACATAGTGGATAATGAAGAAATTGCTTGTTACAAGCAATTTCTACATTAACCACAATGGTTTTTCTTTTAACTTTTACATTGAGAGGCGTTTAAAAGCGTCATAGTGTGGATATGGGTTAAGGTAGGTTACTGAATCTTGCACTCTCCATGATGCCTCATCAAGCTGCGCAAGAATATCATTTTAATTTGAAATTGATCTATAAATATGATAGCTTAGCTACGATAAGACGAATTTGGTCCTTTGACCCTGACTTCTGATCTTCACCTTGAAGACCCATTTTCTTGAATCTTCTAGAACAAGTTCTTAAACCAGTTCTTGAATGTTCAAAAACATTAAATGGCAGTATAAGAAATCAGTGTTCAAGAATAAGATCTTGAATATTCTACAAGTCCTACTACTCAAGTTCTAAAAGTTCAACAAACATTCTAGAACTTCAAAAGTAAGTTCTTGAAATTCTAGAAAAATTCTAGAAAAATTCTAGAAACATTAAAAATAGTTCTTGAACTTTTGCAGGGGAACTGTGCAAAACTGAAAAGTAGTTTTTGAATGACTGATTATAAGATTGATTGAATTGGGTTTAACACCACTTTTAACAGTATTTCAGACCTATTGCGCAGCTGGAGCACCTAACTGTGGATTCCTGGTATTTATCACACCAGGACTACCACTACATCCTTTCCAAGCCTCCAGCTACTCATACCACATAGGTTTGCGATTATCCACCCTTTGGTTGGAGACTAATGTCGGAAAGGATATTCACCCTGACTGGATCAAACCTGGGCCCCCTTTTGGTTTTTGAAAGAAAACTGAAGATGTTATTTTGTACAGATAGATGGACAGATACACTGAAATACAGAGGGGAAACAGGCTGCTTCAATTATACCCCCCGTCCCAAAACATACATTTTGCGAAGGTATGACAACTAAGTCTTGTGTCAGAAAGATTGGCTGATCAAGGAGTCAAACCTGTGACCCAAATTATTCACTGACTACCATACTACTAACTGTGCCACACCCCACAGCTTAAGATGAGTTTTAATCCAATCCTACACAATGACACATTTTTTACCCCCTTATAGAAAAACAGCTGGGAAAATATTGAGGAAAATGAGGTAATTTCTTCATTTTCCACAATGTTTTCTACCCAGAGAGTTAAAAAAATCTAAATTTTCATAAACTTTGAATTCTCGTTTGCAACTCCTTTGAATACGGACCAGTTTAAAATTTTGCCGTCTGGTAATGGGTTAAGCTTCATATAAATTTACAGAAAGAACTTCTTTACTTTGGGAGACCCTCCCCCAAGAATTTCATCAATTTTAATGACTTTATAAATACTTTTTATGATTTGTATTATAAATGTATCATTAATAAGCCACTTGCCTTTGGCTCCGCTATGTATCTATAATACAGACATATAATTTCATGTACTGTTGGTTGGTATCAGAAATATTGTAACCACAGCATATATGATTTGTAGTTAAAACGTTTTGAATCCAGTCTAATGGAAAGGTTTTCCACTCACTCCAACCTTGATTTTTACAGTCTGTATTATACACTGTCTAAATTTGAGGCAAGGAAACAAGAAGTGAATTTAGTATAACTAAAAAGGTAACGTATCCCATTACCACACGAAATTTTTTTAGATTGGTCCAAATTGAAAGGAGTTGCAGACAACAATTAAAAGTTCATGGAATTTTAAAAATCTCTATCTTTTGGGATGGAAAACAGTTTGAATAATGAAGAAATTGCTTGTAACAAGCAATTTCTTCATTTTCCACAATGTTTTCCAAATCTTTCTTTCTAGAGGAGTGTCTAAAGGCGTCTTTGTGTGGGAATGGGCTAACCCTTGTCATGCTAAACCTAGAATATTCCTGTTTTGGAAGGAGGCATAGACAAAGATCAGCCTGACCGTATGTGCAGTCTGATCTTAGTCTACACCACCTGTTTGTCCTTTAGAAGTCAGAATTATCCATAAGATCAATGTCCAAACTAGATATTGACCCTGACAACCAGACCTACAGCCCCATCAGCCCATTGATTTTAATACATTTTTAACATTGATTTTAACATGACAAGGGTTAAGTAAAAAAAATGTTACAGTTAATGGCAGATCACTACTGTTAGTCAAAGCATAATTTGACTAACAAGAGGCCAAAGAGAGCCTGTGTAGCTTCACTGGCTGAAATTTGTCCACCCATAAATTGTTGATCATTATACATGATGTCCTTTACTCATTGAGACAAACATTTTTGAAATTTCATAAACCATCTGCAAAATCTTTCACTTTCAAATTTTGAATTACACAATTGTGTTGTCTATTGATGGGTCAGATAAGCTTCCCCCATTTTTTTCTATTGACCAAATTTCCTTAACCCATTTCCACACAGGGACGCCTTTAAATGCCCCTCCATAACAAAGCTATGGAAAACATTGTGGATAATCAAGATTTTTAAAATTTCATAAACCTTAAATTCTCGTCTGCAACTCCTTTTAATATGGACCAGTCTAAAATTTTGTTGTGTGGGAATGGGTTAATGTTTTTTGTAATCCACCAACTATGCATGTAAATATGAGCAACAAGTCTTATATTCAAATCAGATCTAGGGTATAAGGGACGTAATCCATTTGTATGGCAATCTTACCAAATATTAAGTTGTCTCTCTTAAATCATAAAACAAATATAATCCAACATCTACATTTATTTGGCTATATGAAAAATAACCTTTGCCCATAGTATCAGTGATTTTCTTTCTCTCATTTTCCAAATTGTTTTCTACTAAGTCTTTATAGTTTCATTAACTTAATTAATGAGCTGCAACATTTTTCCATTTCATATAGTCTAAACTTTGTTATCAGGCAATTGGTGAAGTGATATTTTTTTCTCTTTTATCATCAACCTACTTTGCATGACAATATAAACAACAAATCCTTTTTTATACAAAGATATAAAAAATATAAAGGAGATAATTCAACAATTTGACAAATTTACAAAAAGATTGTGCTGTCTCTGTTAGACCATTAACTAAACACAATATAAAAAAAACAAATTATTTTAATGGAATTAGGTAGACCTCCATGCAAGGAACATTTCTGCAAACGAACAATGAAATCAAATGGACATTTTGAGAGAAAATGATTTTCAAAGGGTTTCTATTTTGGTTGCCATAGCAACCAGAGTTCTGTGAGGAACATAGGCGTTTGAAGGAATCTGAAAGAGCACCATCTAGGGAACAATCTGTGAAGTTTCGTTGACATCTAACCAGGAGTTTATGAGAAATTTTCTCAAGATAATATATATGCACTAATGGACAGATGGATGGATATATTGGACATAAGGCCATGACAATAGCTCTAGCCAATGGACCTAATAAAGTCATTAGTTTAGACTGGACATTAATGTTGACCTCCGCCATTTATGTCCAGCATTTCTGTAGGTTTTGAGACCTAGTCTCTGTATCTATGGCTTTTTCAAGCTGTAGTTACAAAATATGTTGACCAACCAAAAATTTGCAAGTTTTTATGTTCATGATCATAATTAACCCATTCCCACACAGTGACGCTTTTGGACGCCCCTCAAGAAAAAAGACCTGGGAAATCATTGTGTTAAATGAAGAAATTGCTTGTAACAAGCAATTTCTTCATTTTACACAGTGTTTTCTACCCAGAGAGCCGGAAAAATTCTAAATTTTGTTAGCTTAAAATTGTGGGCTGCATCTCCTTTCAATTTGGACCAGCCATCTAGTAATGGGTTAAGGAAAACAATGTTGATTGATATTTTAATGACGAAAAGGCCTTATGGAAATGTGTGATAGCACTTTGATTAATCTTGAAAAATTTAGTGTGCTCAAGAAATATAGACTAGACAATGATTAAATTGAACTGACAGATCAAACTATTGCATTTTTTAAATTCTAATCATAACTAAATTTTAACTCGTTCCCACACAAAAAAACTTCAGACTGGTCCAAATTGACCAGATGGCAGATGATAAATTTGAGTTGATAAAATTTTAATCTTTTTTTTTTTTTTTTTTACTATTGTTATAAGCAATTTCTTCATTTTCCACAATATTTCTAAAAAAAAGAATTCTTGGGGTGGGGGAGGGGGGGTGTCAAAGTGTCATTTGTATGGGAATGGATTAATTGGTGTCCAAATAATACTTTAAATGCATTATCTTTGCTATAAGATTTATTAAAAAAAATCTCACAGGATTGTCTTCCTTCAGTACTTTCAGTGCTTTGATTTCTATGCAGTTTAGTTTCACAAAGTCACAATGCAAAATGGTGTAACAAATGGTTAATGTTAATTCTAAACCAAAAGACACAAAACAAATTATTTCTAATACATCAAAAATTATAGACGAAATTTTTCCATGATTTAACACCTGTGTGGGCAGAGATTAGTAAGGCTAAAAAGTGATTACAAAAAGTCTTGTCATTAACGCCATGGGCAACATCTTACATTATGTACCAATATTATGACGGATTTAGAAAACTTTGTTTACTATCAATGATTTCTCTTTTTTCCATAATGTTCTCTACTACACTTGATAAATCTGTTGCGTGATTATTAACCTATTACCAGACAACAAAATTTTAGACTGGTCCATATTCAAAAATGTTCTTTTTGGTCTTTTGAGGAAGAAAACGTAGATAATGAAGAAATTTCTTGTAACAAGCAATTTTTTTCATTTTTCACAATGTTTTCCAAATCTTCTTTTCTTGGGGGCGTTAAAAAGCAGCATTGTGCGGGAATTTGTTCAACCAATCCTAGACAAAAAAGTTTCAGACTGGTCCAGTTTCAAAGAAGTTGCTATTTACAGTTTTAGGTTGCTGAATTTGGTGTAGAAAACATTATGTAAAATGAAGAAATTGCTAATAATGAAGAAATTGATTGTGACAAGCAATTTCTTTATTTGCAACAATACAACAATACATTGTACAGCCTTTTTCCTAAGGAGCATGAAAAGCAGGATTGTATTTGATCAACCCATTACCAAACGACAAAAATTTAGGACCGATGGTATTGAAGCAAAACTGAAGGAGGAGTTTGCGACACAAAATTAGTAGTATTAAGTACATAGATAGATGGACACACAGACAGACAGGCTGATTCATGTATACCCCCAAAAACATTCACTTTGCGGGGATATAAAAATGCTTTTAACAAGCAACATCTTCATTTCCCACAATATGTTCCACAGCTTTTCCAACTAGAACTGTCTCCTGTAAGGGCTGAGGAATATCCCCCCACTGCCGCCTCTTTTAAAATGAGGCCAAATTGTAGCCATTGAAATGTTGGCCATTCATGATTTATCAAGTGGAGAATTTTTTTACAAATTTAAAGTCAATGAGGGGCAATGACTGTGTAAAAAAATAGGGATTTTGTTCAACATTGAAGATAGAAATTATGGATTTCATGCAACGTCAAACATGGCGTTTATGTTCTGGAATAAACATGTGAACCACTTTTATTATTTTGATCTGTCAACCTGTTCAGGAGTTATGATTTTTTCTCTATATATTGAATATAAGAAAATAAATTAAAGGGGCATAACTCCTGAAACAGTTGATTAATCATTATGAAAATTGCAGGTGCACAAGTTCTCATTGCAAGGAAGATTTTGGTAAAGTTTCAGCAGAATTGGTTTGGAAATGTGGGAGGAGATGAGGACACAAAATTATGTCCACGGCCGGGTGAACAGATGGACAGACGGACAACCTGATTCCAGTATACCCCCTTAACTTCGTTGTAGGGGGTATAAAAAGGACATAAAAAGCAGAATTAGTGTGCAGGAATTTGTGAACTGTTTCAATTACACAAATTTTCATAAGATAGCTATCTGGTGGTCTTTTAATATCTGGTTAAAGCACATTTTGGACAGACAATTTCGGTAAAGTTTCAGCAAAATTGGTCTGGAGTTGTGGGATGAGATGAGGACACAAAATTATGTCCACGGAGGGAAAGACAGACGAACGGACAACTTGATTCCAGTTTACCCCCTATAACTTTGTTATGGGGGGTATAGAAAGGACATAAAAAGCAGAATTAGTGTGCAGGAATTTGTGAACTGTTTCAATTACACAAATTTTCAAAAGATAACTATCTGGTGGTCTTGCAATATCAGGTTTAAGCACATTTTGGAACAACATGGTCCAAATTAGTTTTGATTATAGGAAAATTACATGGATAAAGGAAATTACAGTTAATAATCTTTGATATCAAATTGATTATGTTTTACGATCTACCAATTCAACCTGGCTAATGTCTCAAAATATTACAGGCTCTCACACTCTGTTAATGTGATTTCCAAAAGAATCAAGCCTTGGCTAAAATTAATGAATAAGTTTATGAAACAACATTTGCGTCATTTTTCTTTTTTTTTTTCTTTTTTCTATTACAGTCTATCTTCCTTAAGTTACAACCTCTACTATCCCTTGTCATGCTTTATAAATTACCTTACTGAATTGCTGTAAAATCAAAGGGCTGAAAGCACTGAAAGAACTTGTGGTTGAAAATCAATATTTTTTTAATAATCATTTTCATAAACAAACCCGGCAGGAAAAGTACAAGCAGGAAGTGTAGACCAAGATAAGACTGCACTTCAACTTTAAATTGTAGTCTGCAACTCCTTTGAATAATTTGCCCAAAGGTAATGGGTTAACCCTTGTCATGCTGAACCCGGAAAATTCCTGTTCGAGCAGGAGGTATAGACAAAGATCAGACTGCCCATAATGTACAATCTGATCTTAGTCTACACCACATGCTTGTCCCTTTCAAGCTAGATTCTTTCATAAAATAAATTTTCAAATAAAAAATTGACCTTTAGCTAGTGCTTCCAGTGATTTCAGTCCTTTGATTTGGTGAAATTCTAAACAGGATTTTTATGCAGCATGACAGCATGTAATTTCCTGTCAGAGGTCAGCAATCCATCAATTGGTTAAAGAGATGGAGAGGAATTTTTTTGTTTTCATGGAGGTTACATATAATGAATCAAAAAACCTAATCACTCTGTATGAATACGCGAAGTGGATTCATACATTGTGTGATTAGGTTTTTCGGTTCATACCTCCATGAAAACAAAAAATATTCTCTTCATTTCTTATAATTTAATAGCATCAAGCGAAACGAACAAAAGCTTTACAAATTTTGATACCTTTTTGTATGGGACTATTTTGTGCAGGAGCATACAGAATCACTGTGTGATCAAAATTTTGTTCATTGAGTTATGAATAATATTTTTTCACAAATCAGAATGCTCGTTTTTGATAGACGAAACTAAAAATTAAATTTGACTCTTACAGGATTCGAACCTATGCGGATACGACAACGCCTCCTTTTATAAATAGAATTTCTAAAAATTAAATTATTGAGCTATAAAGAAGGCCTGGAGATATGAATACCCAAAAAGGGGTAATAGGTTTAAATTTGAAAAGAAAATATATATTCGTAGCCATTTATTGCTCCGTAGATCAGCTGACAAGATAATATAACTTTGATCACAGTTTTGATTGATAAAACATACAAATTATGATGTATTTTGTTGATTTATCTATTTTTGAAACACGATACTCATCGTACTACGTACAATGGATTGATATGTTAGAAATGCAAATTATATAAATGAGTTATGCTGTGTGAAAAATTTGTTAAACAACCCTTAAATTATACAATAATGAAATATTGTGGAAATCCAAGACGTTGCTTGTGACAAGCAATTTCTTCATTTTCCACAATGTTTTTGCCAAAATAGAAAAGACTTTCAAAATTCCATCAGCATTCAAATGCCATCTGTATATTTAATGGGGTTTGAATAGGAGCAAAATGTTAAGGTTTCGTGTTAAAGTTTTCAACTGGTAGAGTGGACCAAGACAGACAGATGACCAATATGGTCACAATCTTATTGATGGGTAGGCATGTAATCACTATGCCCAATATATTGGAAATATAAACGGTTAACCCATTCCAAAAACATTTATTTGCGCCTTTTTATGCCGCTTAGGAAAAAAGAATAGGACAATATTGTGAAAATGAAATACTTGTACCAAGCAATTTCTTCATTTCTTACAATATTTTCTATTCAACAAGAAAGACAAAAAAGAAATCAAAATTTCATTGATTAATGAACACTTCTTTCAATATGGGAAAAGTCTAAAATGGTAGTCTGAAATGGGGCTTGATTCCAGCTGCCATTTTCAATGAAATAACAGATACTTTTGTTTATAAACAGGCTGATTATATTTTGATCTTGAATTTTTAATAATCTAATATTCACAATTTGATTGAATTACCCTTAAGGGTCAATTTAGAGTATATCATGAAAATTATACATTATATTAACCCATTACCAGACAATAAATTTTTAGACTTGTCCAAACTTGTAGATGTTAAAAGCGACAAATGGATTTTTAAATTACAAGCTGGAAACAAATTTCCACAATGTTTTACACAGTTTTTTTTTCCAGGGGGGGCATCAGAAAGCATCATCTAGTAGGAATTTGAGAGGACAAAGCAAAACAAGTGTAGGTTTCAAGTGAATATATTGACACTCACAACAATTTTGTGCTAACTCCCAAAATTATAACTATTTCTTTTCCTTTCTCCTAACGCCGTCATAGCACAGGCGGTAGTGCGTCAGACTCCTAAACTTCAATCATGGGTTGTCATGGGTTCGATTCCTGGCAGCGGCAAATATTATTTCCGACATGTGTCTCTCACCAATGGGTGGATAATTGTAAACCTAAGTGGGATAGCAGCTGGAGGCTAGGAAAGGATGTAGTGGTAGTACTGGTGTGAGACATACCAGGAATCCATTGTTAGGTGCTCCAGCTAGAGTGAACTACTGTTAAAGCAGCGTTAAACCCCATTCAATCAATCAATCAATCAATTTTTCTATTTCCCCTCATAGTTATCAATTCTTTATAACAACAGGCCAGGGATTAAAATCAAATCAAGGTTAAATAAAACACACAGTTATACAGAAGCTGAAATTGCATTTTCCCCATTCAGGTTCACTTTATAACAGTAACAGGTATCATGCAGGTGCAGTTTATCAACGTAACACAGCAGAGGCAGCCGCATTTGTGGGGGCTGAACATTGCGCCTAACCACAATAATTCCCCTTTTTTGAAACCTTGAAGAATGAGTCATGGAAACCATTGTGAGAAAAGGAGAAATTGCTTGTAACAAGCAATTTCTCCTTTTCTCACCATGGTTTTTACCCCAAATTGGAACTCTTTTTTCAACCTAAACACACTTTGTCTTGTTGTTTTCATGTTGAGAACCTTAAATTTGGAGTATAAAAATATGTTGTCTAAAATTGTACTGAGATGGTAGATAGAAGAAGTTTTCTTTCACATTTACAGTTACAGCAGACAGTTAAACTGCAAAATAAAGCTACAAAGAACCTGCAATCAATTAACAAATCTCCCATTTTAACCAGTTTTTATGACACAAGATCTGGTTTATGTTTCAACAGTTTAACATCTCGACTGTTGTTTTAATTTTACACAGCTTTCGTTTTATTTCACTTTTATTTTTGCAGCTTAACTTTTCAGATGCAATCAATATGGAAAAACCCATTTTTCAAAATCAGAAATAAAATTTTAAGTCCTGATTTCATTTTTACCCTTAGAAACCTAAAGTTACTTATAACAACCCTTGGCGTTATCTGCATCCGCTCGCAATAGCTTTGGTTTTTGCAACAACTCTTAACCCTTTCCCGTTCAAATACAGGATTTTACGTTCCTGTGATTTTATACTTGAGAAAACATTGCGGAAAAAGAAGAAATTGCTTGTAACAAGCAATTTCTCCTTTTTCCACAATATTTTCTACTACATAGGATGGTTTCATTTCAAATTGAATCCAGTTTTCATTGTCGTCTGCAACCTCTTTCAATTTGGACTAGTCTGAAATTTCCAAAAACAGGAAAGGGTTAAGTCTTCCAGTGCTTCCAGCCCTTAGATATTATCTCATTACTAGACGACAAAATTTTAGACCAGTCCAAATTAAAAGAAGTTGCAGACGACAATTTTTAGTAGATAGAATTTTAAAAATCTTTGACTTGTTGGGTAGAAAACATTATGGAAAATGAAGAAATTGCTTGTAACAGGTAATTTCTTCACTTTCCATAATGTTTTTAAAACTCTTTTTTTGAGGGGAGTCTAAATATGTCACTGTGCGGGAATGGGTTAATGCAATTCTTGAAAGTGTTATCTTTGGTTTGACAAGGGTTCCCATTAAATCCTGCTTTTTAAGGCTATGGAAAACATTATGGAAAATGAAGAAACTATTTGTAACAAGAAAGTCAACAATGTTATTTACCCTAAAAGCCTAATGAATTTTAAAATTTGAAATTATCATTTGTAACTTATTTCAATTTGGACCAGTTCAACATTTTGTCACCTGGTACGGGGTTAAAAGATGACACAGACAATGGTGCAGGGCAAGTTAAAGCTATTCATTCAATTACAAAAAATTTCTATGGAAACAGCTAAACAAACAAGAAATATAAACCCATTACCAGACGACAAAATTATACATTGGTCCAAATTAGGAGAAGTTGCAGACAACAATTTTCAGTTGATAGAATTTAAGAAATCTTTGTCTTTTGAGGTAGAAACAGTGTAGATACTTAAGAAATTATTTAACCCTTTTCCATTTTTCAAAATTTTAGACCAGTCCAATTTGACAGAAGTTGCAGACAACAATCAAAAGTCAGTGCAATTTGAAAAGTAACAAACCTACTGGTTAGAAAATATTGTGGGAAAAGAAGAAATTGCTTGTGACAATCAATTCCTTCTTTTTTCACAATGTTTTCTCAAGTATAAATTCGCAGGGACGTGAAAACAAGGGATGGTACAGGAAAGGGTTAAGACAAGAAATTTCTTCAATTTACACAAAGTTTTCCTAAGCTTTTTTCTTTCAGGCATTGTTGGGGAATTTTCTTCCTGATTTAATAACCGTCTGCTTATATGTACCGGTATTAGCCAATTTCTTTTGAATCCCTTTTCTAGAAACCTAGAAAAAGTTTGAAAAAAGTTAATGTAGAAATCATAATGAAATTGCTTGTATTAACCCTTAACCCGGGATTTTACGTCTCTTTGATTTTATACTGGAGAAAACATTGTTGAAAAAGAAGAAATTGCTTGTCACAAGCAATTTCTTATTTTTCAACAATGTTTTCTACCACATATGATGATTTTTTTCGAATTACATCCAATTTTTATTGTCTGCATCCTGAGTCACTTTCAATTTAGACCAGTCTAAAATTTCAAATTAAGTAATATTTTCTTCTAGAATGTTTTTTAACCTTACTTTTTTATCTTATTTACTTAAAATTGTTGTCTGCAACTTCTTTTAACTTGGATCTGTCTAAAATTTTGTTGAGTGGGAATGGGTTTTAGAAATGAAAGGGTAGTTTACTATTTCAGGCTAAGAAATTAGCATCACAGGCAAAATTTCAAACAAACCTCATAAAAACTGCTCTCTGGTGTAAACTTCTTAGAAACAAAAATAAACTTTCCTTCATCCACACTTTATAGCAAATTCACACTTTATAACAAATTTCTTTGACAAAATTTCAAAGAAATTGAATTTACAGTGCAGAAAGTTTCAGTTGATCTATTTGCTGTTAATGCCTAACCCTCGTCATGCTGAATAAAATCCTTGTTCAGAAATGCTTTAAAATAAAAGTCCTCTGTATGTCTGGTTGTCAGGGTCAGCATTTAGTTTGGAAATTGATCTTATGAAAAAATCTGGTTTAACCCATTCCTGCACAACCCCTCCTTTTTACACCCCTCATGAAAAAAACTTTGGAAAACTTGATGGAAAATGAAGAAATTGTATCAAGCAATTTCTACATGATTCACAATTTTTTCTATCCAAAAAGACGAAAAATTAAAAATTCCATCTTTATCTTCGTCTGCAGCATCTTTCAATTTGGACCAGTCTAGAATTTTGTGGGGTAGGAATGTGTTAAAGGGATAAACAGGTAGTGTTGACTAAGATCAGACTACACATATGTGCAGGCTGATCTTTGTCTATGCCTCCTGCCAAAGCAGGAATTTTCCAGGATCAGCATGACAAGGTTTAAAACCTGAATTATTTCTATAGCCATGAAATTGACAGATCACTGTTTTCAATAAAACAAAATCCGTCAGAGACAGATTCTGCTTCCCAAATTTATAGCCCTGTCACATAAAGTATCAAATAAACTGGCAAAAGGGTTCTAATCGCCGGCTGTATGTAGGCCCTTTTCCAGACATGCTTAATTTCATGTTTGACCTTGAGATGTGACCTTGAGGCATTCAAAAGCCAGGAAAAAATGTCGGCACAATATCATAAGGAATTGATACTTGAAGTTTCCTCCAATTTGGCCAGAGGGTTGTGGAGAAATCAAGACGGATGGAAGGATGGATGTACAGATGAAGTGGTAGGCTTTTGGGGAGTATAAAATAACAATTGGCTAATCAATTTCTTGATTTACATCATGGATTGAATCTTTAATTGGCAGCTGCAATCCTTCAATTGGCTCTGCCATCAAATTCAATGCATGTGCATCAAAACTACCCATCTTATATCTAAATCAAAATAAATTGACAGATCGCAGCCGACAATCAAAGAACCAATGGCATCATTCATTTAGACTGGAAGTGTAAATGTAAGCAAAGCATTTTTCTTGGTTTGGCAACATTAAAATTGTAACTACAGCTTATTTAAGACATGTAGGTCACCAACCAACCATTTTATTTTTTGTTACATGTTAATGGCCATTAATTCTGCAAAATAACACCGTATAATATCACAGTAAATTTTGTTTGTTTACAATCTTTCAGTTATATCGCGGAGGCTGGAGCACCTAACAATGGATTCCTAGTATTTCTCACACCAGTAGCGCCATCACATCCTCTCCTAGCCTCCAGCTACTATCCCACATAGGTCTACGATTATCGACCCAATGGTGGGAAATATCACAGTAGAACTTCCTGTCAAAGCTCAGTGGGCGTGGCCAGCAACCCATTAATTCCATATATATCACTGTGTTTAACCCATTACCAGACGGCAAAATTTTAAACTAGCCCAAATTGAAAGAAGTTTTAGATGACAATTTCAAGTTTATGATTTTTTGGATTTTTTCAACTTTATGGGTAGGAAATAGTGTGGAAAATGAAGAAATTGCTTGTAACAAGCAATTCTTCCATTTTCCACAATATTTTCCAAGGCTTTTTTTCTTTGGGGCGTTTAAAAGTGTCACTGAGTGGGAATAGGTTAATTTATTATTACATAAATATCTATATATTCAAAAACATGTTTGTGAAATACTTTAGCCAGGAAAACAGCAACTTTTTAATATCATACATGGAGTAAGATTTTTGCTCAAAAAATTTCCAAAGTCCTGGCAGGTTTTGAACCCTGAAATCTCTAATCCTTGAAACCCATCTTACCACTAGGCCATAGACTCAACAAAATTTCAGACTGGTCCAAATTCAAAGAAGTTGAAGACAATAATATTTAGATGATAAAATTTTCATAATTTTGTGTCCTTTGAGTGGAAAACATTGTGGAAAATGAAGAAACTGCCTCTTACAATCAATTTTTTCATTTTCCACAATGTTTTCCAAAACCTTTTATCCAGGACATGTGTAAAACGGTGGGGTTGTGTGGAAATGGTTTAAAGTTTGTTTCTTTACCAATTTTCAGACAGCAAAATTTTAGAGTGGTCCACATTGAAATGATTTGCAGTAGATAATTTAAAGTTTATGAAATTTTAGATTTTTTCAACTTTCCAGGTAGAAAACATTGTGGAAAATGAAAAAATTGATTGTTAAAAAACAAATTCTTTATTTTACACATTTTTTTACAATTAGTTTTCTTGAAGGGCATCAAAAAGCATTATTGTGCAGGAATAGATTAATGCACTGTGTAACTGTCATTTCTGCTCAATGTCTGCGTCTTTCACAAAAGATGAAAGATGAATGGCGTATACAAATCTTGTTTTCAACATGGTATTCTAAACAATGATTAAAATATCTCACTCACACTCCCCCTTCCCTGTCTCCCCCTCTCTCTAACCATGATGCTCCATTTTATCTAAGAGAAGAAACCCAAAAAGAACTTTTCCAAAACACAATATTCACTTAATTCCCCTGGAATATTCAACTTCCAGCTGAAAGGCTGTACAAAAATTAAGTACTGAAAATGCTGTAAGCTAGTAAAGCATGGTTTTGTTAAGCAATCTTCTTTGTCAAAGGTTATCATGATAACCAAACAAGGTTAAACTAACCCAGGAGTTAACCCATTACAAAGAGACAAAATCTTGCTGGTTCAAATTGAAACAAGTTGCAGATGACAATTCCAAGTTGGTTGGCTTTAGAAAATCTTTACCTTGTAGGGCAGAAAAAATGTGGACATTAAAGAAATTTCTTGTTAAATACCTAGGAGATGCACTTGTAGGCAGAGTTTACACATTTCCTGAAATACATAAGAACTACTTTGGCGTAGGCATTCAATGGATTTAGTAGTTAAGCCTCCATTGAGAGTTTGCCCTTGTTGAACTCTGAGAAGACCTCAAAATTTTGTCTGTTAACTTAAGCCATCAGAGCAGATGCTATGCTAGCTAAAATGAAGGATTGAAAACATGGCATTTGACAGAGATCAGAGTCTTACCTTTAGGTTGTTGAAGGTCATCTCTGACTGGAGGGATAGATTTAACATCTTTTTCCTCATCATCAAACTCAGCAAACTGTTCTAGTTCTTTGTCTACTGCATTAATCTCTGAAATGAGTAAGATTTTCATGTCCAAACTAGACAGAACCGAATATGGACTTGTGTCTATCTGTATGTATGTGCGTGCCATTTGCGTCTAAAGCATAACTTTAAACATTTAACCAATTCCTAAACAGTCCCTTCTTTTTTATTCCTCAAAAAAGAACATGGAAAATATTGTGGAAAATGAGGAAATGGCTTGTAACAAGCAATTCCTTCATTTCACACGTTTTCAGCTGAGAAAGACAAAGAATTCTATGATTCCATCAACTTGAAATTGTCGTCTGCAACATCTTTCTATTTGGACCAGTGTAAAATTTTGTTGTGTGGGTATGGGTTAAGCCATCAATAGACAAAGGAACTGACGAATTCTCTGCCACGCCCACTGACCTACGAAAAATGATTGCGACCGAGACATCAAAGTATGTTGGTTTCAAATATAAGCAACAAATCATTGGTTGACTATCTAAACGCAGTAGCTACAGCTTGAAAATAAATGTGAAGCGCATGATCCAGTTGATCAAAGATCTTCTTGGCTTGGCCGGCAAGAGGAATTGTTGGAAATATCACATTCAGGTCTTTATCATTTGCTCTTAAAATCTTTTAGGGGGATAAAAGGTGTGAAACAAATTGCTAAGAAACTTGGTGTTACCTTGTTCAGTTTTATCCATTTTAGCTAGAAGACCATCCAATGTTTTAGCCAGCTCTTGAGTAGCTGTGGGTCTATCGACTTCATCTTCAAGACCGAGTTCTTCTTCTGTCTGAAATCATGATATTACAGATTTTTAGATTTAACCCCCCCCCCCATACAATCCTGCTTTTTTCGGCCCGATTTCAATAATAAAGCTTGAGAAAATATTGTGGAAATGAATAAATTGCTTGTAACAATGTTTTCTACACAGAATGACGAAAGATATTTTGAATTGTCAACTCTAGCTTCTTTCAATTTTGACCAGTCTTGAATTTTGTTGTTTGGGAATCAGTTGACAAAATTGAAGGAAGTACAAAGCAGTTGAAAGCAAGAGCTTGTCATTCAATAAGTGGCAACTTTAGTAACAATGGCTACTTTTTGGGAAATGAAACACAGACCAAAGAAGGGCTGATTCTAGTATACCCCTGAAAACATTCACTTTGCAAGTGTATAATAAGAAATGTGTCACAAACACGTATGCCCTCAAAACGGTTATCCCCCCCCCCAAAGTATTTGATGTAAAATGACATAAAGCATATAAATATACAAAAATCAATCACCTGTTTCCAAAATGTTCTCATTTATCCATTTAACCCATTCCAACACAGCAAAATTTTAGACTGGTCCAAATTGAAAAAAGCTGCAGACGACAATTTCAAGTTGATAGAATTTTGAATTTTTTCGTCTTTATGGATAGAAAACATTGTGGATAATGAAGAAATTGCTTGATGCAAGCAATTTCTTCATTTTCCACAATGTTTTCCAAAGTTTTTTTCTTGAGGGGCGTAAAAAGGAGGGATTGAGTTGGAATGGGTTAAGATACAATGGCAGAGTTATAACATAGGCAGTCAGGGGTGGAAATTGGTTCAGGATTTTTGTAATAGAAAGATCGTGCGATAGCAATGAGTAGCTTTCGAAGCTTTCAGCTTCAGCGACTCAAAAATAACCGATAGGGCAGTTTTGACATTTGGTCTTAAGTTTGGACCAATGTTTTTTTTACTTGAATGTAACATAACAATTTTCATCAACCCTTTTCTGTTTCTTGATATTTCAGACATTGATCTTGGAAGTATCAAAACGAAATGTTTGCATGGCACTAGTACTCATCAAGGGGAACAACTGTGCCAGGATAGTTTAAAATCAAAGCTTTTATAAGACAGATATGCTCTTGAAAAAGGTCAATTTTGCCTCTTGACCTTCAGCTCTGACCTTAACCAATTTGACACTTTTTAACGCCCTCCCAGGAAAAAAACATCTGGAAGACATTGAGTAAAATTAAGAAATTGCTTGTTACAAGCAATTTCTTCGTTTTACACATTGTTTTCTATCCAGAAAGTTGAAAAAATCTAAAATCTCATAAACTTGTAATTTGTTGTCTACAACTCCTTTCTATTTGGACCAGTCTAAAATTTTGTTGTGTGGGAATGGGTGAAACTTGCCTTTTTCCAAACAAACTTTAGCATGACACCATTGTTAATAATGGCAAAAAACAGTGAAATCCATTCAGAAATGGTCCCAACAAGGTCAATTTGGTCTATAGACCATCAGCTCAGCCTTATCCTAGGGCATATTGAAGTACTTTTTTCTGTAGGACACTAGTCCTGGTCAAGGGGAACAAGTAAGCATTTATTTTGAAATCAATTATATAAAAAGAAGAAAATTATACCTTGACAAGGTTAATTTTGTAACAAGACTTTCAGTATCAAAATAAACCTTTTGCATGACACTAGGGCTGGTCAAGTAAAAAAACCATATCCAGTTTTGAAGGAATTCATCCATTATGTCAAATAGTTCAAATTATTTTGGTATTGGACCAGACTATTTCTTAAGTCTGCTCTTAACAAACCAGTGACCAATTAACAGAGAGTGCCTGTCTTTCGACCAATCAAATCAAACATTTAGACATTTAGAAGTGAAATTTGAACTAAAACATTTGTAGATATTTATATCATGTATTTTGTTGGTTAAGCAAATCATAACTACAGCTAATTCAAGCTGTAGTTACAGCATTTAAGATGCCAAGTGAACCATTTTATTTTTTTGCTTAAAAACCATAAACTTTGCAAAATAATGCCATTTGTCAAACTTTCTATCAGAATTCATTAAGACAAGCTAAGAAAAACTTGTGTATAGGCCAAGAAAATCTACATGAGACAAAAATCTTGTCACCACGCTAGTAAAGTCTTGGTTGCAAACCTTTTTCTAAACATTTTGTTTTCAAAACATTTTGGGAACATTTTCTCTCTACACCAAGCTCAATGAAATGTAAATATGTTCTTTGTCTGGTAAGGCTTTAAAGGAATTGTTGGATAGATAAATATTTCACCTAAAACACTTTAACCAATTACCACTCATTCATGTATCTTTATAAGCCTTAGAAATATAGCTATGAAAAAGATGTGTTTGTGAAACACTATGCCCCCGAAACAGGAATTCTTTAGAAATGGGTGATTTTTATTGGGTTTTTTCTTTGTTTAAGGGAAAAGGGTTAAATTTTGACCTTGACCTTGATGAAATGACCTTCCCCAATTACGCCTTGTTGAGACCTCTCTACATACCAAATATTAGCATTGTAACTTAAGCAGGGTTGAAGTTATAGGAAAATGTTAAGTTCGCAGGATAAGTTTTGCAGACAAACAGACAGATGGACAGAAAGACAGATGGACACGGTAAAACAATATGCCCCTGATCTTATCGATGTGGGGACATAAAAATATTGTGAGTAATGGAGAAATTCACAGTTTTCTATCTCATTTAAGAAATGAAGAGAATATTTTTTGTTTTCATAGAGATACGAACCGAAAAACCTAATCACTGTATGAATACGCGAAGTGGATTCATACATTGTGTGATTAGGTTATTTTGGATAATACCTCCATGAAAACAAAAAAATATTCTCTTCATTTCTTATAATTCAATAGCATCGAGTGAAAAAAAAAAGCTTTACAAATTTTGATACCTTTTTGTATGGGACTAATTTGTGCAGAAGCATACAAAATCGCTTCGTGCTCAAAATTTTGTTCATGGAGTTATGAATAATTTTTTTTGACCAATCAAAACACTCGTTTTTGCTAGACGAAACTAAAAATTAAATTAAATTATATATGTATAGAAATCATTTTTCAATATAACTAAACTTTGTTTTGTTATCTGCAATTTGTACAAGTTATAAAATTCTGCTGTTTTGGAATGGGTTAATAAGCCTTACCTCTTTTACAATGGACTCATATTGTTTCTCCATGAGATTCTTTAGTTTTTGTTTAATATCAACCAGCTTGGTTCTTTTGTCTTGATATTTTGATTTTATTGTTTTGATTTCTGCAAAAAATATGACAAGTGGATTACATTCCATGTCCGTTTACTACATAGAGGTTAATTATTTGGTTCAGTGTAAGATCGATTTATCTTTCACTGAGGGAACACTAGTGGCAGAGTCCCTAGTGAAAATATGCTTTACTTGTTTACAAAATGAAAGATAAATCAATCTTACACAAAAAACAAACAATAAATCTATTTCTCCAACCAATTACCAGACGGCAAAATTTTAGACTGGTCCAAATTGAAAGGAGTTGCAGACGACAATATAAAGATAATGAAATTTTGGATTTTTTCAACTTTCTTCATTTTCCACAATGTTTTTGAAAACCTTTAATTAAGGACATCTAAAAACGTCACTGGGTCGGAATGGGTTAATGCAAAAATAGATAAAATATGATCTTGGGGTGGGGGGTGGGGGGTGGGGGGGGTTAAATTCCTAGAAGCGTGTCATTTCCCATGTGAATTACATGCTAACCTGATGATGTCGTCAGTTTCTTTTGCACAGACAATGTTCTGTAGTCAGAAATAAACAAAAGCAGAGCTAAATCTTCCAAAATAGCAAGTTTATCATTTTGATAATTCCACTGTTTTTCGGTGAAATTATGGAGTGATAATCAACCGCGAAATCTCGGTAATCTAACAGAAAGCACTAAGGAATGGCATAAATCTATCTGATTGATTGATTGATTGATTGAATGGGGTTTAACTCTGCTTTTAACAGTATTTCAGTCATATCGCGGTTACTGGAGCACCATACAATGGATTCCTGGTATTTCTCATACCAGTACTACCACTTTATCCTTTCCTAGCCTCCAGCTGTTATCCCACTTAGGTTTACGATTATCCACCCATTGGTGAGAGACAAATGTCTGAAAGAATATGTGCCGCCGCCGGGGATCGAACCCGACATCCTATAATTGAAGATAAGGAGTCTTTCGTTCTACCGACTGCGCTATGATGGCAGCATATATAAATCTATCTGTCTTAGACCTTTCATTGGCTAAAACAGTAATTGACTGATCAGCTCTGTTAATCAAAATACAGATTGACAAATCAAATAATTTATTTACACCTGAAGCCTGCATTGTCTAACTCTGACAAACATTTAACCCTTTACCAGTTGGCAAAATTTTAGACTTGTCCAAATTAAAAGGTGTTGCAGAAAAAAGTGAAGGTTTATGAAATTTTAGATTTTTCAACTTTCTGGGTAGAAAACATTGTGTTAAATCAAGAAATTGCTTGTTGCAAGCAATTTCTTCATTTTATGCCATGTTTTCTTAATTGTTTTTCTTGAGGGGCGTCCAAAAGCGTCACTGTGTTGGAATGGTTAAAAGGTTTTTGTTTGAGGGCAACTTGAATTATCATTAAGAAACATTTCTTCTCCATATGACCCAATGTTTCGTATGCATCCCTTTTTCTTATCTTATGCTTAACATTTTCACATTAAGCTGCAAATAAGTCATTTATTTTTTTAATGAAACTGTAATTCTAATGAGATTTACATATTTTGCATCAGAAGTCACAATTTTTTTACCATAATTATCAATAACCCAATCCAACCAAATGAGACTTTTTGAATCCATGCAAGAAAAAGAATTTGGAAAATATTGTGTGAAATAAAGAAATTGCTTATAATAGGAAATTTCTAAATATTCCACAATATTTTCTACCCAGAAAGATGAAAAAATCCAAAATTTCATACACATTTAATTGTCATCTGCAACTTCCTTCAAATTTGGGCCAGTTGACAATTTTGTCATCTGGTAACAGGTTGAACATTCTTTCTTTTAAAAGACACTAAGAAGCATATCACATTCAGTTTATATCATTTATCCCTTACTTGTATTAAAATACTGGATTATTGATAAAAAACAAAATTCAAATAACTTGCTTTTGTCCTTCATATCTTGAATATATAAATGATCATAAGCAGTCCTAATTGATATCAACAAAAAATTAAACCTTCAAACACGGGATATGAACATGTGATTGAAATTTTTTGTTGTTTAATGTTTTTGTCAATGACTATGGACCTAGTCAAAAACTTTATCAATAAATTTTGCTCTCTTCTGTTCTAATTTCAGAATGATGTGGTGATGAGTTAAGTGTCAGCTGACCTTCATCTTCCTCTGAATCCTTTTCTAACAATTGATTGATATCTTTCCCAATCTCTGTCATTTCTGAAATATTTGTAAATGTGATCTGTTAAAAGTTTTAGTTGATTGTTCATTGCCATAAACTATGGACTGTTACCATAAACTATGATCTGTTGCCATAAAATATGTTCTGTTGCCATAAACTATGGATTGTTACCATAAACTATGGTCTGTTGCAATAAACTACGTTCTGTTGCCATAAACTATGGACTGTTACCATAAACTATGTTCTGTTACTATAAACCATGTTCTGATGCCACAAACTATGTTCTGTTGCCATAAATTATGTTCTGTTACCACAAACTATGTTCTGTTACCATAAACTATGTTCTATTGCCACAAACTATGTTCTGTTACCATAAACTATGATCAGTGTTTTCATTTTTTATAATTTAATTACATCAAGTGATAGAAATATTTTACAAATTTTGATACATTCATTGATAAGCAATTTCTCCTTTCCCACAATATTTTCTACCACATAGGATGGTTTCATATCAAATTACATCCAGTTTTCTTTGTTGTCTGTAGCCTCTTTTTCAAATTGGAATAGTCTAAACTTTCGAAAAACAAGAAAGGATTAACCTGATACCAATGAGTTATGAGTTAGCTCCTACTATTCTGCATAATTGCAATCAAAAATTTTGACTTTCAACGCCCATCATGTACAGTACAGAACATTGTTCAATTGACAATAATTTTAATCACAATCTAGACAATGACCTGCAATCACATTCAATCATCCTTCAGCATTCAATCTGGTAGCAATCATGTTTTTTTTAATATGGGATCAGTCAAGCTTTAAACAAAAGCTTTCATTCAACAATGCTCAATCATTCAGATAATAAACATTGCCATTTTAGTATCGGCAATTAAAATTTTTGCTTCAATTCATTTAGGTGATTTAATTTTCAAAAACAATAATATTAATTTTGTTTCAGCTGATTCTTGATGTTGTAGGGATCAAATGAAACATCATTGATTGAACGATCATGTCATGCTTATAAAGTATTCAATCCGTTCAGAACCAAAATTACTATGGTCCCAGCTGATTTCCAACCTCAGACACTCAAGATTCCAAGATCAATATCAAACAAATGAACCTCGAAATCTGTCATGCCAAAAATTACATTATGAGTTGTGCTAAAACCATTGAAACCGGTCAAACTAAGCAACCTGTTGAAGCAATTTCTCCTTTTCCCTTATCATTTTTTGACCATACTTACTTAACATAACCAATTCCCACACAATGACACTTTTTGACGCCCCCCAAGAAAAACAATTTAGAAAACATTGTGTATAATGAAGAAATTGCTTGTAAAAAGCACTGCAACTCACCCTTTTGAGCATCCATCATATTTCTTAGCTGATCTACCACTTCGTCCATGACCTCTGATAAATCAGAACTGTCGCTAAATTCTCCCTTTGTGTCATCCTGAAAATAGACATTATCATTTCCTTGGGTAAATAGCTTGACCAATGAACAGATGACAATATTTTAGGGTCCTAAAACTGAAAGAAGTTGCACACAACAAGTATTAGTTGAAGATATTTTTTTAAGTCTTTCTCTCAATGGTAGAAATCATTGTTGATACAAGTAATTTTTTCATTTTCCACAATGTTTTCAAAAAGTTTTTCTTTAGGCGAGTAAAAAGGAGGGATCTATGAGAATGGGTTAACCCTCCTGCTTGTTCTTTTAGTGTTGAGGAAATACATGTACACAAGATAGATCTAAATTTGACAAAATAATCAAAATTCTGTGTTGAAAGGATAAATATGTCGCTTAAAGGGAGGTATCAATGTTTCTGAAATCAAGATAAAAAAATGTCAATCGCCAAAAAATACGCTAAAATGGACACTTAATACTCAAATCTGACTCAGATATTATCTTCGTTGTAATCTGATAGGCTTAAAGTGGCTTTTTTGGTTATATAGGAAAGGCTCAGTGGAATTCCAGGTTAATTTTAGGTATCACAGAATTTGGTTGTTGACACTGCATGACTTCATTTGCATATGACTCAAAGTCAACGGAAGGTAACATATTGACAAGGAAAACAATCAATGTCTTAAATTTTGTCACATCAAATGGCTGGTGCAAAACTATGGTAAGTGTCTATATTCAGATGAACACTTATGACAGTTTTGGACTGATCTTTACAGAATTGAAGACCAGCTAGCAAACATAACTCCTGATGACGTGTTGATGACGTATTGATGACGTTGTTTGAGCAAATTCAAACTAAATATGGGCTTCCAACGGTTATATGCACTGTGTGAATGACCCAATATTCTTCGCAACTGTCTAGGTAAATCTAAAAATAGATTAACAGCCTATTAGGCTATTACGGAAATGCCCTTGTTTTCAGATAAACAACCTCTGATTTAAGCAAAACTACTTTTCAGAATATTGTATCAAAATGGTATACGAGAGGGAATAAGAATAATCAAAATTTGTGGCATGAAAAAAACATACCTGCCTTTTACAAGGGGTAATATGCCTAATCTTTTGATGCATAAAATGTTAATGTTATGATTAAATGATTAAATGTCAGTCCTAGCAAATCTTTTGTTTGTCATTTACATTTTTGTGGTAAGCATTGACCTGACAGTTCCATGGTAAACAGCTCACATATACAGATCATATTCTAAAATTAAATCAAGCAAACCTTTAAAGTTCTGTCTCTATACTGCTTCTGTTTTTCTGCCAACCTTTTCATATGTTTTTCCACATCTTCAAAAAGACTTTGCCTCTTTCCTTTATTTTCAAGCACTGCAATTACATAATTTGAGTATATTAGTCATTCAGTAAAAAAGTCTTACCAAAACCAGAAATGCAATCATTCGGCTGTTCTGGTACTTGATAGACTGTAAGTCCGAAAAGTGGCATAATTTGTAGAAAAAAATGCAATAAGTGTTATCTCCATTGTTGGTAGAGATTGCTCCTTTAACCCATTCTCACACAGTGAGCTGTTAGGTAAGTCCAAATTGAAAGAAGTTGCAGACAACAATTTCAAATTGTTGAATTTTTACAAAATCTTTGTCGCTCTGGGTAGAAAACAATGTGGAAAATGTAGAAATTGCTTGTAACAAGCAATATCTTCATTTTCCACATTTTTTTCATGAACTATTTTCTTGAGTGGCGTAAAAACGGGGGATTTTGTGGGAATTGGTTAATAGTGAAGATATTTTCAGTAATACAAGAGATATTACAGAATGTCCCTTGTTTCGAAAGATGATGCTGCTGCAGACAACAATGCAGAAGTTGACGTCAACCAATGTTATGATCCAATTAAGCTTCACATCAGAAAATAAAATGGCATAAGTTTGATAGTTGTCACATTTAATTACATTATCTTCTACTTTGACTCTGCCAATCCCTGTGGAAGTGACAGTTTTCCGAAACAGGGCCGCCCTTTTGGATTCACTGTTTACATATTGGTACCCACCATCCTTGGTGACTGAGAGCGCGGAGCCAGTGGGAAATGCGAGAAAAAAAACAATAATCACCAATATTAGTAAGCATGTAAGGGTCTTATCAATAGGTATGTTACATAAAACGTGATATACAGCACTATGGATAATCGTGTCCACACTTCTGCAGTCAATTGGATGTTTTGACCCTTCCTTCCGCTGGAAATTAGCCTGTTTTGGTGACCACATTATAGCGTATTGGTGATCTGGAGGCGTGTCGGCAACCTCTCTTATTTTATGAAGCCGTATCGGGGCCGATACGTCATAAGGGCCTGGGGTGAACCCTAAAGATAACCCGTCTCAAACTCTCTATCTAGAATGGCGCTTTGAAATCTTCAAGAGAAAGGAAATGGCTTAACATCACTGCTTCTCATTTTACAACTGGTTGAACCTGGGCTGGCTACTGCAGGTGCAAACTGTGACCTCAAGATCACTAGTCAAGGATCTGTGCCATTTGGAAATAGAGACAGGTTTGGCTTGGAGAGAAGAAGTGGAAAGATAGGCAAACAGTTTTTATAAAACAAAATAAATTGATCTCATTAGTTTTCCAATGTTTTCAAAATTATTAGATTTTTCTTCTTCCTGTTGTCTTTGTTTTAGACAATAATGAACAAACAAGACCCATCTAAATTAATTTACCCATTCCCACACAATGACGCTTTTGATGTCGCTCAAAAAATCATTCGGAAAACATTGTATATAATGAAAAAATTGCTTCTAACTAGCAATTTCTTCTTTTTACACAATTTTTTCCACCCAGAATTTTGAAAAAATAAAAAAATTCATAAACTTTAAATTGTCATCTGCAACTGCTTTCAATTTAGATGAGGCTAAAACTTTGCTGTGTTGAAATGGGTTAAGAGTAAAATCTAATAAACATTACCCTTGTCTTCTGCTTCTTCATCTTTTTCTCCTTTCACCATACTGTTGTCATCTTCTTCTTCTGCACCCTCTTCGTCGTCTTCATCTTCTTTTTCAATGCCTCTTTGAACTGCTTACAAAATATTCACATAATCAAGAGTACTGGATATCTGACACTACATTACTGAGTATTAGATAGAAAACTAAATATCTAGTTCAAACAAGATGTGTTTATGAAAACACCATCCCTCCGTAGTAGCCTTTTTTCGGAAATATGACCTTGATGAATGACCTTGACCTTGATGGATGAGCCTAACATGACATAAGCAGTTGTGTATTAATGAGATGCATTCTAGTCTCTAGTGCCAAATATGAATACTTAAAACTTTTTCAAGATACAAACAAATTACCAAGTTTCAAAGTCAAGTTTCCAACATACAGAATGACACCTCAAAGTCAATATACCCTTAATCTCAACAATACAAGAGCATTAAAGTCTGTATTTCTCACTTTTGGGTAATGATTGATTATTTGGGGTTTAATGCCACTTTAAACAGTATCTCAGTCATATAAGGGTGCTTGGGGCACCAAACTATGGATTCCTGGTATTTTTCACACCAGTACTACCACAACATTCTTTCCCAGCGTCTAGCTGCTCATCCCACCAAAGCGTGAAGTACGCCCACAAATAATATAATTCTAATATACCTCTCCTTAGAGTGTCTCGCTGATTTCTGCTTAGTTTGCTACGGTAGCCACTCTTCATCTTGCTTACGCTGTCTACTGTCTGAAATAAGGCAGAAAATTATTTAGAAATTAGCAAACTCTGTCTGACTTTAAAAAAAACATTAAATCAATTCCAAAACAATCCCTCCATTTTATGCCCCTCAGGAAAAAGTTCTGGAAATTGATGTGGAAAATGAAGAAATTGCTTGTTACAAGTGATTTCTGCATTTTTCACATTATTTTATACTCAGAGAGAAAAGAGTTTAAAAATTTGAACAATTTGAAGTTGTTGTCTTCAACTACATTTAATATGGACTAATCTAAAATTTTCTTGTTTGGGAATGGGTTGAATTAGAATAAAATTATATCAATTTGGGTAACTAATGCATGCCTAGTCAAATATTTTTCTTTAAAATTACAATTATCTTTTTTCTATTACAATACAGTTAGCACTGCTTTACAATTTACAAATTATCAATCAACAAAATTCAAGACTGGTCAAAATTGAAAGAAGCTGCAGACAATAATTTCAAGTTGATGGAATTATAAAATCCTCTGTCTTTGAAGGTAGAAAACGTTGTGGACTATGAAGAAATTGTTTGCTACAAAAAGTGTAAAGTTTCATCGTTTTAGAAGAAACTGTTAAAGTATTTAACCCATTACCAGATGTCAAAATTTTAGACTTCGGGGAGTTTTTTGGGAGGTTATCAGATTATCAGAAATTAAAAAGTAAAAACCATCAACAGCACCATCAGAGAGTACCTGAAGCTCGACTTTTTGTTGCTGGACATTGAATAAAAACAAGAGGACCATGATGGTTCTATATCACTCCCGAGTATGATTGTATCAAAGGTATATCAAAGATCTCATATTATAGTGCTAATTTCCAGAGTACAGTAGAGGTTAGAGCAGGAGAAGATTTTCAAATATTTCCTTCTTTATACCTATCTAAAATCAGGGATTGCACAGAAAAGTGCTAAATTCAGAGTATGGTGATTTTCGGATATTTTTTTGGTAGAGAATCAATAGGTATTGATAGATGCTAAATATTAAAGATCTATGGCTTATGTTTGGGAGAAATTTTTTCAAAGATTTCCTTTTTACCTATGTAAAATCATGGATCACAAAGATAAGGGCTTATTCTCAGAGTGCAGTAATTTTTTGAAGTATTTTGGTAAAGGGTCAAAGCTTTAGGCCTTATGGTTTGGGAGAAGATTATCAAACATTTCTTTCTTTTTCCTATGTAAAATAAGGGAGTGCACAGAAAAGGG
Organism: Fragum fragum; assembly: GCA_946902895.1. Lineage (NCBI taxonomy): Eukaryota > Metazoa > Mollusca > Bivalvia > Cardiida > Cardiidae > Fragum > Fragum fragum. The sequence continues at coordinate 50,344,983 of OX336372.1, read as the reverse complement.
CTAATTTTCAAAGTACAGTTTCTTTGAAGTAGTGTGGTAATATATGATGATTTATACCAAATATCAAAGCTCTAGGCCTAATTGCTTGGGAGCAGAAAATTTTTAAAGATTTCCTTCTTTTATTCCTATGTAAATCATTGATCACACAGAAAAGGGCTAATTTTCAGGGTACTGTATTTTTTTAATCATTTAGACAAAGGGTAAATAGATGATGTATACCAAATATAAAAGCCTCAGGCCTAATGCTTGGGGAGACGAAGATTTTCAAATATTTCCTTCTTTATTTCTATGTCAAATCACATATTGCACAGAAAAGGGCTAATTTTCAAAGGATGGTAATTCTTTCAAGAACTTTGGTAGAGAGTCAATAGATGATAATTTATAATAATATCAAACCTCTAAGCCATATGGTGTGGGAGGAGAAGATTTCTTAAGTTTTTTCACTCGGTTGTCATGGCAACCAAATTGCTTCATTGATTTCTATTCTTTGAAGTATTTTGAAAGAGCATGACCTAAGGATCATTTTTGTGAAGTTTGATAGACATTCCATGGTTAGTTTAGTAGGAGAAGATTTTTTGTAATTAAGAACAGACAGATTGGCGGACCGACAGATGCCTGAAAATGACTGATCACAATAGCTCACCCATAGCACTTTGAGCTCAAGTGAGCTAAAATCAGTTGAAAAAGGTGCATAATTCTTAACCCTTTCCTGGATAAACCCGTGATTTTACGTCATTTTTCATTGTCGTCTGCAAACTCTTTCAATTTGGACTAGTCTAAAATTTCCAAAAACGGGAAAGGGTTAAAAGAGATGTATTTATAATTAACTCTCTTCATTTTATTGAGTGCTCTTTTGATAGTGAATATATACATTGCAAAATGAATTCCATAAATAATACCAGAGATATAACAATATGTCAAAGGTTTTAACCCATTCCAACTCAATCCCTCCTTTTTACGCCTCTCAAGAAAATAGCTTTTGAAAACATTGTGGAAAATGATGAAATTGCTTGTATCAAGCAATTTCTTCATTATCCACAATGTTTTCTATCCCAAAACGACGAAAAAGTTCAAAATTCCATCAACTTGAAATTGTCTTCTGCAGCTTCTTTCAATTTGGACAAGTCTAAAATTTTTCTGTGTTGGAATGGGTTAAAGAGCAATACAGTCAATAATGGCATGGCAATACCCTGGGATTTCTCCAAAAACAGACAAGCTAATAAGAAAACCCTAACCTGTAAGTCTTCTTTCGAAATGTCATCATCATTTCCATCAAATCTCTGCATATTGTCTGAAATTTCAAAAATCAGGATATCAAAACATAAAAACAACCCAGTTTTTTAGAATCATCATTTCATTTGTGTAACTTATTACCTTGGAAATATTCTTTTGAATTTTCCATGACATTTTTTTCAAACTCTTAAACCAGTAGCAGACAACAAGACTTTAGACTGGTTCAAAAGGAGAATTCACTTGTTTGAAGAAATTTCTTTTTTTCTAACAATGTTACATGAAACATTCTCAAACTACAAACCAGTGTCTATCTCTTCTTCATCAGTGTCCAATCCTTCCTCTTCTGTTAGGCTTCTGAAGCAAAGAAAACAAGAAACCTATGAGTCAAAACTTGCTTAGTCTATCCCAGTAGCTTGTAATATCTTTGCTATGCAGCTAAAGATATACTGACTGTTTGAATGGGGTTTAACACCACTTTTAAAAGTACTTCAGTCATATTGCAGCGGATGGAGGACCTAACCATGGATTCCTGGTATTTCTCACAACAGTACTACCACTACATCCTTTCCAAGCCCCAAGCTGCTCATCCCACTTAGGTATACGTTTATCCACCCATCAGTGCAGCTAAAGATAGATACAGACCTGAAGGTTCTATACATCATTAGCATATTTTTTAAATGCCTTCATTTTTTACCAGGACTCCTCAGTCTCTGCACGTCATGAACATGTGAAATGGATGGAATCAACCAATTGCTGCTGTCAATCAAATGATTAGTTAACCAATGGAATTGTTCATTCATACTGGTAGTTATCATAGAACTCCAACATTGGTTATCATCTATGTGAAGCATTTTTGTTGGTTTGGTGACTTAAACGTTGTAACTACAGCTTGAATAAGCTGTAGTTACAACATTATTGTCACCAACTATTTAACTTTTTGTTTGCATATTACTGACAATAAATTTTGCAAAATAAGGCCATGTACAACTGAAGTGGAACTTCCTGTTTAAGCTCAGTGGTTGTTGCGTTCAATCAATCAATTTGTTGCTGATAGCTACTCTAGTCTGATATAGACTAATATTTGACAAGTCTACTGAGAGAATTGAGTATAAAATAAGTTAAAAATGCATTGATAGTATGTGCTTTCACCTTATAGCGATTACTAGACAAGAAAATTTGGGACTTGTCCAAAATTAAAAGAAGTTGTGGCCAACAATCTAAAGTTTATGAAATTTAAATTTTTTCACCTTTCTGGGAAGAAAACATGGAGAAAAATAAAGAAACTGCTTGTAGCAAGCAATTTCTTCATTTCTACAAATTTTTTCTAAATTGTTATTCTTGAGGAACGTCAAAAAGCGTCATTATGTGGGAATGGATTAATCCATTACAGCCTTTAAGCCTTCTGAGAAAAGGAAAACTTACATGTTGCAGCAATTCCGCCTTTTCTCACAATGTTTTTTACTCTATTTTGAATTCTTTTTTTCAATTAAGTTCACTTTAAATTGCAATTTATATGCAACTTCTTTCAATTTTGATCAATCTAAAATGATGTTTTTGGTTAATTGAGTCAATGTTTAATTCAGGATCTTCCAAACTTTCAAGAAGGACCCCTAACTTTCGAGTCCCTGGGGCCCCATTTTGTTTATGTCGTCTAACTAGAACCTTTTTTTATAGCCTACAACCAAAGGGAGCGAATGTTTTGGTAGGAGTTTAACTCATTACAAAGTGACACAATTTTAAACTGGTTCAGACTTAATGAAGTTGTGGTCAACAAATTAACCCATTCCAACACAATCCCTCCTTTTTACACTTTGGAAAACATTGCGGAAAATGAAGAAATTGCTTGTATCCACAATGTTTTTACCCAAAAATACTAACAAGAGGCCCATGAGGGCCTGAGACGCTCTACTGGTTATCAAGTTTTCTGTTAAAGAAATCTGATATTTAAGGAAGTTAATTGCTCAAAGAAGAATGCATAAAGAAAAAAAAAGGGGCTTTATCCCCTTTATCATTTTAAGCAACAATCCTCAAGGCCCCTTTTCCCATGTTTTATGACGGATCCACTCCATTTCCAAAAGAAAGTTACCTTATGACCCTTCAATCATTCTGTGAATATTTCATCAGAATCTGACAATAATTGTGGACTTAATCACATAAACAGGATTGTTTTGAATGAAAATCAATAAGGCCCCTTTTCCTGTGTTTTCTGGTGGATCAATTTCATTTCAAAAGGAACTTTCCTTACAACCCGACAATTGTCCTGTGAAATTTAAAAGACAACTTGAAAATGATTGTGATCTTCATCACATACACAAGAATGTTTTGAATGATAATCTGTAAGGCCCCTTTTCCTGTGTTTCAAATGCCACAATTATTCCATGCATCTTTGAAGAGAATCCAATAAAACTATTGACTTTATTGTGTTAAAAAAGATATCAAATTCAAGTTCTCATAGGGCCCTTTTTCCCATGATATTTTACTGTTGGTTTTATCATTCTATGAAAGTTAAAAGTGAATCCGATGAAATATTGGAAATTCATTATGTTTACTAGAATATTTAAACAAGAGGGCCGTTGGCCCTGGGGCCCTCACCTGGGATAAAGGCTCTTTTTCTTTCAACAGTCTTATTTCATGTAAAGGTTAGGATTATGAAACAAGTGGGCCACAATTTCATATAAAGACTATGAACCTGGGGATCAAAAAGTCTTAATAACAAATTCCAAGGCTTAAGTGCTGATTTGAAAGAAGGAAAGAACTTTTTCCATGGGTAATAATTTCAGAAATAAGAAAGAAGTCTGTGAACTGATGCTTCATGCCCCCCCCCCCCTGGGGCTCCGCCCCTGGGGACCCGAGGATCATGATTTTAGCTATTTTGAAAGAGGTCAATATACTGATGCTTCATGCAAAATATCAAGGCTCTATGCCTTATGGGTCAGGAGGAGAAGACTTTTAAAGATTTTTTTAAAATTTCACTTTTGTTGCCATGGCAACCAGATTTTTTAACGGATTTCAATTCTTTTAGCTATTTTTAAAGGGGACCATCTAAGGAACATTTCTGCCAAATTTAGTTCAAATCGGCCCAGTGGTTTGGGAGGAGATGTCATTTAAAAAATCGTTCTTTATTTCTATATAAACCCCACCCCCCTGGGGCTCCGCCCCTGGGGACCCGAGGATCATGATTTTAGCTATTTTGAAAGAGGTCAATATACTGATGCTTCATGCAAAATATCAAGGCTCTACGCCTTCTGGGTCAGGAGGAGAAGATTTTTAAAGATTTTTTTAAAATTTCACTTTTGTTGCCATGGCAACCAGAGTTTTTAACGGATTTCAATTCTTTTAGCTATTTTTGAAGGGGACCACCTAAGGAACATTTCTGCCAAATTTGGTTCAAATCGGCCCAGTGGTTTGGGAGGAGATGTCATTTAAAAAATCGTTCTTTATTTCTATATAAACCCCACCCCCCTGGGGCTCCGCCCCTGGGGACCCGAGGATCATGATTTTAGCTATTTTGAAAGAGGTCAATATACTGATGCTTCATGCAAAATATCAAGGCTCTACGCCTTCTGGGTCAGGAGGAGAAGATTTTTAAAGATTTTTTCAAAATTTCACTTTTGTTGCCATGGCAACCAGAGTTTTTAACGGATTTCAATTCTTTTAGCTATTTTTGAAGGGGACCACCTAAGGAACATTTCTGCCAAATTTGGTTCAAATTGGCCCAGTGGTTTGGGAGGAGATGTTGTTTAAAGAAATTGTTGACGGACGAAGCACGACGCACGACACACGACGGACGACGGACGGACGACGGACAAAAGGGGATCACAATAGCTCACTTGAGCACTACGTGCTCAGGTGAGCTAAAAAAAAAAATCATATGGCCCCTTTTTACATGATACTTGATGGATTGTACCCAGTTCTGAAAAGAACCATCTAAGTATTTGTACAATCATTCTGTGAAATTTTGAAGTGAATCCGGTGAAATCAAGGGACATCATTTACGAGAGTTTTTCATAAGGCACCTTTTTATGTGACCCTTGCTTTAGTCAGATCCACTGTCAAAATCAACAACTGGAATGATGGTACAATCAATCTGTTTAATCTGTGGAATTTATTGTGTTAATGAGTTTATAGTGAAATATTCATAGGGCCCCTTTTCTCATGATACTTTACAGAAAACAAAATTTCAAAAGGAACAATTCTAATGAAGGAAGAATCATTCTTTAAAAGTTAAAAAGAATCAATGAAAACAGTGGACTGAATTGTGTCAAGAATTTTTTAAACTAAATTTTCATAAGTCCCCTTTTTCTGTAAAACTTAACAAATCAGACCTAATGTACAAACGAACAAACCTAATGTTAGTTTGAAGAAAATGATAAAGACTGAGGACTTTATTGTAATAATGATGTTTTGTAATAAAATTTTTATAAGGTCCCTTTTCTTGTGTCACTTAACCAATCAGACCTAATTTACAAAGGAACAATCCAAATGAGGGTACAATCATTCTATTAACCCATTCCAACACAGTGGATTTTTAGACCGGTCCAAATTGAAAGGAGCTGCAGACGACAATTTCAAGTTGATGGAAATTTAAATTTTTTCGTCTTTTTGGATAGAAAACATTGTTGATCCAAGCAATTTCTTCATTTTCCACAATGTTTTCCAAAGCTTTTTCGTTGAGGGGCGTAAAAAGGAGGGCTTGTGTTGGAATGGGTTAAAGTTTGAAAAGATTCTGATAAAGACTGAGGGCATTGTTGTGTTTATGAGGATTTGGTAATACTTTTTCATACAGCCCCAGAATCTGATGAAAACTACAGACTTTATCTTGGTGTCAAATTTTTAAAATAAAATTTTCATAAGGCTCCTTTTCCTGTGATACTTGAAGGATCAGGTCTCATGTCAGCATCAACAATCGTGATTATTGTATAATGATTCTGTGAAGGTTTGAATAAAATCCAATGAAAGCTATGGACTTGGTTACAAGGATTATAGATAAAATTCTCTAAAGGCCCCTTTTCCCATGATACTAGACAGATCACGCCTAATTTGAAAAGAAAGAATCCTTATGATGGAATAATCATTCTGTGAGAGTTTTAACAGAATCTGATGAAAACTGTTGACTTTATTGTGGTACAATGATTTTAAAATTAAATTTCATAATGCTCCTTTTCCTGTGATACTTGACGGATCAGGTCTAATGCAAACATCAACAATCATTATTATTGTACAATTATTCTGTGAATGTTTGAAGAAAATCCGATGAAAGCTCTGGACTTGGTAACAAGGATTTATAAATGAAATTTTCATAAGGTCCCTTTTCCTGTGCTTCTTGACAGTTCAAACCCTGTTATGAAAAGAATGATAGTTATGACCTTCCAATCATTCTGTGAAAGTTTCAACTAAATCTGATCAAAGCTGTGGGCTTTATTGTGTTAACAGGGTTTTATTAATTGAATTTTCATATAGCCCCTTTTCCCATGTTACTTGATGGATCTGAACCAATTCCAAAGGGAACTTTTCTTACAAAAGTATAATTATTCTGTTTGAGTATAAAGACAACCCCATCTCATCTGTGGACTTACAAGCATTAATTAAGATTTTTTTAATTGAATTTTCCTAAGGCCCCTTTTCCTATGTTTCTCAATGGATCAGACCCAATTTGAAAGGAACAATCCTTATGATGGTACAATCATTATGTGAAAGTTTGAAGTCAATCAGGTGAAATCTAGGGCCATTACATGTTAACTAAGATTTTTTTATTAAATTTTAATAGGGCCCCTTTTCCCATGAAACTTGATGGATCAAACCTACTTCCGAAAGGAACAATCCATTTAATGTAATAATCATTCTGTGAAAGTTTGAAGTCAATCAGATGAAAACTGTGGACTCTAGAGTGTTAACAAAGATCTTTGAATTAAATTTTAATAAGGCCCCTTTTCCTATGTTTCTTGAGGAATCATATCCGATTCCAAAAGGTACAATCCTTATGATGGTACAATCATTCTGTGAAAGTTTGAAGAGAATCTGTTGTAAATTGTTGGTTCTAGATTATTAATGAGAATTTTTTATTAAACATTTCATAAGGCCCCTTTTTCCTGTGTTTCTTGAAGGATCATACCAAATTTCAAAAGGAATAATCCTTATGATAGTACAATCATTCTGTCAAAGTTTGAAGGGAATCCGATGAAAACTATTGACTCCAGAGTGTTAACAAGAATTTTTTAATTAAATTTTCATAAGGCCCCTTTTCCCCTGTTTCATGACAGATCAGACCCATTTTCGAAAGGAACGATCCTTATGATTGTACAATCATTCTGAGAAAGTTTGAAGAGAATCCGAAGAAAACTGTGGACTCTATCGTGTAAACGAGGATTTTGAATGGAGTTTTTAATTGAATTTTCATAAGGCCCCTTTTCCAATGTTTCTTGATGGATCAAACCCAATTTCGAAAGGAACGATCCTTATGTTGGTACAATCATTCTGTGAAAGTTTGAAGAGAATCCAATGAAAACTGTGGACTCTATCTCGTAAACGAGGATTTTTAATGGAAATTTTAAGTTTTGATTAGGCCCCTTTTTCCCATGATTCTTGACGGATCTGACCCAATTTCAAAAGGAACAATCCTTATGATGGTACAATCATTCTGTGAAAGTTTGAAGAGAATCTGATAAAAACAGTGGACTCTATCTCGTAAACGAGGATTTTTTAATCAAATTTTCATAAGGCCCCTTTTCCCGTGTTTCTTGACGGATCATACCCATTTTTGAAAGGAACGATCCTTATGATGGTACAATCATTCTGAGAAAGTTTGAAGAGAATCTAATGAAAACTGTGGACTCTATCGTGAAAACGAGAATTTTTAATTGAATTTTAATGAATTTTCAAAAGGCCCCTTTTCCAGTGTTTCTTGATGGATCATACCAAATTTCAAAAGGAATGATCCTTATGTTGGTACAATCATTCTGTGAAAGTTTGAAGAGAATCTGATGAGAACTGTGGACTCTATCCTGTAAACGAGGATTTTTTAATTAAATTTTCATAAGGCTCGTTTTCCTGTGTTTCTTGACGGATCATACCCATTTTCGAATTGGACGATCCTTATGATGGTACAATCATTCTAAGAAAGTTTGAAGAGAATCCGATGAAAACTGTGGACTTTATCGCGTAAACGAGGATTTTTAATTGAATTTTTAATTAAATTTTCATAAGGCCCCTTTTCCCGTGTTTCTTGACGGATCATACCCATTTTCGAAAGGAACGATCCTTTTGATGATACAATCATTCTGTGAAAGTTTGAAGAGAATCCGATGAAAACTGTGGACTTTATCGCGTAAACAAAGATTTTTTAATTAAGTTTTAATTAGGCCCCTTTTCCTGTGTTTCTTGACAGATCTGACCCAATTTCGAAAGGAACAATCCTTATGATGGTACCATCATTCTGTGAAAGTTTGAAGAGAATCCGATGAAAACTGTGGACTTTATCGCGTAAATGAGGATTTTTAATTGAATTTTTAATTAAATTTTAATTAGGCCCCTTTTCCCGTGTTTCTTGACGGATCTGACCCAATTTTGAAAGGAACGATCCTTATGATGGTACAATCATTCAGTGAAAGTTTGAAGAGAATCCAATGAAAACTGTGGACTTTATTGTGTTAACAAGGAAAAGTTTAATGGACGGACGACGGACGGACGGACGCACGGATGCACGGACGCCGGACGGGAAAAAGCCATCGCTATAGCTCTTCGGCCAGTAGAGCTAAAAAAGTTTGAAATTCCATCAACTTTAAATTGTCGTCTTCAGCTTCTTTCAATTTGGACTAGTCTAAAATTTCGTTGTGTGGGAATGGGTTAAATTTGATAAAATTTTATATCTTGATCTTTCAGGGTAGAAACCAATATGAGAAATGCAGCAATTACTACATTTTCCAAATTGTTTAACTAAAATTCTTTTCTTAACCCATTCCCATACAGTGATGCTTTTTAACATCCTTCAAGATAAAAAGATAAATTTTAAATTGTCATCTGCATCTCCTTTCAATTTGGACCAGTCTTAACCCATTCCAACACAAGAAAACTTTAGACTGGTCCAAATTGAAAGAAGCTGCAGACGACAATTTAAATTTGATGGAATTTTAAATTTGCCAGTATTTTGGGGTAAAATACATTGTGGATAATGAAGAAATTGCTTGACACAAGCAATTTATTCATTTTCCACAATGTTTTCCAAAGCTTTTTTCTTCAGGGGCGTAAAAAGGAGGGCTTGAGTTAAAATGGGTTAAATTTTAATAGAAAAAAACACCCCTTGTCTAAACTTAAATGTTTCTGTAATACTGAGATAGAAACGCTGAAATGTTCAAAATGGTAACTTACTCTTCATCTCCTGCTTTATCAACATCAGTTTGTAATTCTTCCTTCTTTTTCTTAGCATCTTGCCCAACTCTTTCCATCTCTTTAAGTGCTTTCTTGATGAATTCATCCACATCTGATGGATCATTGATCACTTGAAACACTGTATTAACTTCAACTGGAGTCTCACCTGTAGACAGATTAATGGATAGGTAAATATTTCAAAGATCATTAACAAACTGATTGTTAAAAGCACTTACCCATTATTCAATTTTTACCATGTTTCCCCATTGTTCCTGACACAAAAAGTATTTTATTCAGATCTTTATTATAGTACTTTTTTGAAAAAAAATAATTCAACTGCGAAGTTGATTAGGGTATGGCTTTGAAAGTAAGAGATTAATGATTCAAATAAAGGTGAAAATCGGCAAACCAGGGCTGCCAGTTTTAGTCTGTCCTGCTAGTCAAAGAATCGTTACCATAGGCCAATATCTTTCTGACATCCAGCAACAAGCACATATAAATATTTACCCGGTTTTAATTTTTTAGCAGCACTGATCATATCATTGAAGAAGTTTGTTTCATCAGGAGTACCAATCTCTTTATCGACATCTTCAGCATCACTAGTTTCATCAGATATATCTGTAAAGGTACCGAGCTGTAAGCTTAACCATTTTCAAACAACAAAATTTTAGACTGATCAAAAGAGAAAATAGTTGCAGACAGCAATTCTAAGTTCCTGAATTTAAAAAGAAAAATGTTCATCTTGTACAGAAGGAAACATTGTGGATAATGAAGAAATTGTGTATGACCAGCAATGTGGATAATAAAGAAGTTGCACATAACCAGCATTTTCTTCATTTTCCTTATTTTTTTTTTATTATAAGACAGCAGCCATATGTAATCGGATAAAGAAGTGGACGCCGCCAGACATCAGACATCGGACATCACACAGGTGATCCCATATTACATTCCGTCTTCGACTGGGGTATAACAATGAAATTCATGAAATATAGCTGAGCTTGTAATGTAAAATTTACACTAATGACAAACATAAAGAAACTTTGTACTTCTATAAATCTAAAAATCAAAATAAAGATATATTTGTGAAACATCATGCTCCAGAAACAGCCTTTTTTCATAAAATGTGAAATTGCTAAGAGACTTTGATTTTGTCACATTACCTTAACCATGGTATCTGCATATGCATATGATGAGATCCAACATCAAGCCAATATGAGCATTGTATCTTTAAATAGGCTTTCAGTAATTATAAACGTTAAGTTTTTAATTGAGTTTTGCAGACAGACAGACCAACTCACAGACAGATGGACAACTATAAAAACAAGACGCCTCCAATATTTCAATGCAGAGGTATTAAAAAGTGATGTTGAGTATTTAGTTGAGTTTTGCAGACGGACAGACAGACCAACTGACAGACAGATGGACAACTGTAAATAATATGCCTATAATCTTTCAAAGCAGAGGTACCGATATACCAAAGTGATAGTGTGGACTTTCACTACATTACCTTGTGACTGCTTTAAATATTTCTCCTTTTCTCTTGCTAATCTTTGTAAATCTTCTTCCTTTTCTTTCCTTTTTTCTTCTTCCAGCTGTTTTCTTTCCTCTTCCCCTTAAAAACAAATACCAACCCATTACCAACTGACAAATCTTTAGAAATGTCAAAATTGAAAGAAGTTGCAGACAAAAGTACCATGATGATAAAATTTTAAATATCTCTGTTTGTCTGGAAAGTAAACTGTAATTTGTTAACAGCAATTTCTTCATTTCCCAAAATGAGTTCTATTCTGAAAATAAAACTCATTACCTCAAACTTGTCATCCACAAACTATTTTCAATTTAAACCAGATTAACCCTTTCCTGGATAAACCCGAAATTTTACATCGCTGTGGTAAAATACTTAAGAAAACATTGTGGAAAAAGGAGAAATTGCTTATAATAATCAATTTCTCCTTTTTCCACAATGTTTTTTACCACATAAGATGGTTTTATTTGAAATCGCATCCAATTTTCATTGCAGTCTGCTTCCCCTTTCAATTTGGACCAGTCTAAAATTTCAAAAACCAGAAAAGGGTTAAAAATGTTTTCTCTGGTAATTGACACATTGTGGTTGTCAATGAAAGAATCAATCAATTTATCAAATAATTCAATGAGACCTAATTCAGTGAGACACAATTCAATTAGACCGGAAATGAACTTTGAACTCTGACTTTGGCCAACATTCATGTGAAGCATTTTTTTTGGTTAAGAAACTTAAAGGTTGTAACTACGGCTTATTCAAGCTGTGTCAACCATCCATTTTACTTTTTTGTTAAATGGTACTGGCTATACATTAGGAAAAATCAAGCTGATTAACCCTTGTCATGCCGGGTTTGGCAGGAGGTGTAGACCAAGATCAGCCTGCACATAAGTGCAGTCTGATCTTAGTCTACACCTCCTGCTTGTACTTTTCCTGCCAGAGTTGTTTATGAAATTGATTTCTAGAAGAAATATTGATTTTTGAACAACAGGTTCTGTCAGCACTTTAGCCCTTTGATTTTACAGCGATTGAATAAGGTAATTTATAAAGCATGACAAGGGTTAATATCTAAATGAAACTTCCCAGCAAACATACATATATAATGTGAGTAGTGTCACTATAATGGTTTAACCCATTCCGATACAAGCAATTTCTTCATTTTCCACATTATTTCTACACCAAAAGTTGAAAAAATCTAAAATTTCATAAGCTTAAAATTTGTGTGAACTCCTTTTGATTAGTATCAGTCTAAAATTTTGTAGTCTGGGAACAGAATACTACTAGTAACATTTTTCAGTTTAGTTTTTAACTTAACAGTACAGTGAGATAACTATTTAGTAACATGTCCCTGATCTTTCCCTATCTAGGGCATAACATTTTTTTAAAGAAGAAAATGATAATTGTCAATATTTCTTTACTCTTAGGCTGAACATTAACAAAATGTGACCTCTGTGTCATTCAACCTATTTTCAAAAGCTTGAAAAACAAATGTAATGCTGTGAAAAGGCTCTTAACCCTTTCCCACTTTTTTAAAATTAGACATGTCAAAATTGAAAGAGGTTGCAGATAAATATGAAAATTACATGCAATTTGAAATGAAACCATCCTATTAAGTAGAAAATATTGTGGGAAAGGGGAAATTGCTTGTGTTAATGGGTTAAGCAAGCAATTTCTTCATTTTCCACAATGTTTTCTATCCAACAAGTTGACAAAACCAAAAAAATGTCATAAACTTTAAATGGCCGTATGCAACTCCTTTCAATTCGGACCAGTCTGAAATTGTATTGTCTGAAATTGGGCTAAATGAAAAAGGGACGGACAGATGGACAGCTCTCTTCAAATACAATAGATCTGCCACAGACTAGGAAGACACAACAAATCTACCTTCAATTTCATCAAGGTATTCCTGGTACTGTATAACTGTAAGTAAGGGATGACATGTAATTGCGACAGTTTTCGTTGGTGTCGGTGGTTTGAGGAACGGGTGATGACAAATCTTGGTGGTGTGTACGGTCATGATGTAAGAACACGTCTCGGGTTCGTCAACTCTGTTGATGTAGTCTCCACTACCCTCTTCACATATAAACTGAAAGCAAGGTTAACCCATTAATAGACCACAAAATTATAGACTGGTCCAAATTGAAAGACCTTGCAGACAACATTTCAAATTGAGCTAAAATTGGAAAAATGAGCGCCACATAGGGTAGAAAATATTGAGAGAGAAAGAGATATTGCTTGTCACAAGCACTTTCTCCTTTTCTCACAAATTTTTCCATGATTAGATTTCTTCAGGGTGTCAGAAGGTGTCATTGTGTGGGAATAGGTTTACATGTATAATCTATTCCCATAGAGTCTGTAATTTGATGTTTTCAAGAAAAATAGCTACCAGGTAAAGAAAAAAACATTGTGAGAAAATGTCAAATTATTTGTAACACCCAGTTTCTCATTTCCTCATGTTTTCACAATTTTCCCTTTTAAATTCTTTTTAAACATCGTGAGAAAATGTCAAATTATTTGTCACACCCAGTTTCTCCTTTCCTCATGTTTTCACAATTTCCCCTTTTAAATTCTTTTTAAACTGTTGTCTGCAGCTTCTTTGAGTTAAGACTAGTCTAAAGTTTTTGTCAGGTTATTTACTAAACAAGGTGCCAAATTGTCGCAAGATACGCCCGTCACACTGCTTAATATTAACTGGGGGTTTGAATAGAACTGAGGTTATTTTGAATGAATATTTTTTGTCAACAAAGTATGAAAAACAACAAAGGACAATAACTCAAAAAATTGGCTAGGTAGAGTTATGGTTCTTGTACACTGCACTCCCAGTTGGTGAGATCTATCCATCCATGAAGTTTCATGATTCTAGCTATTATACTTTTAGAGATATACTCCGGACAAGATTCAAGTATGAAAAACAAGAAAGGGCAATAACTATAAAAAAGGCTAGGTAGAGTTATGGTTCTTGTACACTGCACTCCCACTTGATGAGCTCTATCCATCCATGAAGTTTCATGATTCTAGCTATTATACTATAAGAGATATACTCCGGACAAGATACATGTATAAAAAACAACAAAGGGCAATAACTCAAAAAATAGGCCAGGTAGAGTTATGGTTCTTGTGCACTGCACTCCCCCTTGGTGAGATCTATACACCCATGAAATTTCATGATCCTAGCTATAATACTTTTAGAGATATACTCCAGACAAGATTCAAGTATAAAAAACAACAAAGGGCAATAACTCAAAAAATTGGCTAGGTAGAGTTATGGTTCTTGTACACTGCACTCCCACTTGGTGAGCTCTATCCATCCATGAAATTTCATGATTCTAGCTATTATACTTTAAGAGATAAACTCCGGACAAGATTCAAGTATGAAAAACAACAAAGGGCAATAACTCAAAAAATAGGCTAGGTAGAGTTATGGTTCTTGTACACTGCACTCCCACTTGGTGAGATCTATCCATCCATGAAGTTTTATGATTCTAGCTATTATACTTTTAGAAATATACTCCGGACAAGATTCAAGTATGATAAACAACAAAGGGCAATAACTCAAAGAATAGGCCAGGTAGAGTTATGATATTTGTGCACTGCACTCCCCCTTGGTGAGATCTATACACCCATGAAGTTTCATGATCCTAGCTATTATACTTTTAGAGATATACTCCTGACAAGATTCAAGTATGAAAAACAACAAAGGGCAATAATTCAAAAAATTGGCTAGGTAGAGTTATGGTTCTTGTACACTGCACTCCTACTTGGTGAGCTCTATCCATCCATGAAGTTTCATGATTCTAGCTATAATACTTTTAGAGATATACTCCGGACAAGATTCAAGTATGAAAAACAACAAAGGGCAATAACTCAAATAATAGGCCAGGTAGAGTTATGGTTCTTGTGCACTGCACTGCCCCTTGGTGAGATCTATTCACCCATGAAATTTCATGATCCTAGCTATAATACTTTTAGAGATATACTCCGGACAAGATTCAAGTATGAAAAACAACAAAGGGCAATAACTCAAAAAATAGGCCAGGTAGAGTTATGGTTATTGTACACTGCACATCGTATTGATGAGAAGAATATAACTGCCAAGTTTAAAGTCAATCAGACTTAAGGTGACAGAGTTATGCTCCGGACAAAGAAGTGGACACCGCCGGACAACCGGACGCCCAGACGACTGGACGCCCGGACGCCTGGACGCCCGGACACCACAGGTGATACCATAATACGTCCCGTCTTCGACGGGCGTATAATAATTCAATTTCAGTTTCATCTACCAGCATTCAAGCCTTGTGATTGGTTGAATTCTCTTATCATACATCCATGAACAAAACTTTGGTTACGCAACTGTTTTGTATGCTGGAGCACAAAGAGAATCCATAAAATTGTTCTCAAAAACAGTAAAATACTTTTTGTTTTGCTTGGTGGCAAATAAGAAATGAAGAGAGTATTTTTTGTTTCCAGTGAGGTATGAACCTAGGTAAGATCTCATTTCGTACAAATCACATATTGCTGAATCTGGTATTTTCTTCATATACCTAAGATATAAAAGAGTCCAAAAAGTATAAATAAAATATTTGCAAACAAAACTAGAACTTGTCACAGTATGGGTCTTTGAGCCCCTGCTTGTGCTTTAACAATACAAGGACATAGCTACTGACTTTGCTGTTCTAGAAAGGAGGAGTTTGCGACAAAAATTGGTAGTATAATGTGTTGTATACATGTATGTCTACAAAGCATTAATAATGTCTAAGTTCAATGGGATATAATTCTTGAACCAGGGGGAATTAAGACTTCAAAATTGCGTCTTGCTAAACTTCAACATGTGATTAATCTTTGCTTAAAGTTTCAATGGTATTGAAGCAAAACTGAAGGAGAAGTTTGTGACACAAAATTGGTAGTATTTTGTACACAGACAGACACACATTCAGACAGACAGGCTGATCCCAGTATACCCCCGAAAACATTCCTTTTGTGGGAGTATAACAATCAATCAGTTATTTCTCTTCCAAACCCTATGTTGTGGGTATTCAATGGAATTGTCTTTACAAGACGATTCCATTCAGTACCACAACATAGGGTTTATTTGAGAAATAACAAACATCCCAATTTGAAATAAAAAATGACTCTCTCTTTCTGAAAGCTCTGAAGAAAATTTAGTTCATACCCTAACTTCAGTTTTCCGGAGGCTACCATTCAGATCACATTTTGTACCATTGACATATTGCTGGGTGTGGTATCTTCTTAATCTATTCTGCTTTTTCTCGAAGTCACTCTGAAACAGATAAATTGGATTGAATCTTAAAAATCATTGTTTAATGATTTCTTTCACCCATTCCAACACAATCCCACTTTTGTATACACTTCAAGAAAATGGCTTTGGAAACACTGTGGACAAAACTCCATAAGCACCTGCTACCACTCCCTGAGAACTTAGCTACAACTGACCAATCACTGGCCCCGCCCACTTACTCCACTGGCCCTGCCCATTAACTCTGCATAGATGGAGGCCAATATCGGAGTACAAAGTTAACCCACTTTCCATTAACCCTTTCCTGTTTTTGAAATTTTAGACTGGTCCAAATTGAAAGAGGTTGCAGACAACAATGAAAACTGGATGCAATTTGAATTGAAACCATCCTTTGTGGTAGAAAACTTTGTGGGAAAAGGAGAAATTGCTTGTTACAAGCAATTTCTTCTTTTTCCACAATGTTTTCACAAGTACAAAATCACAGCAACCTAAAATCCCGGGTTTGTCCAGGAAAAGGTTTAACACAATCTTTTCTTATTCAATAGTTTGTCTGACTATAATACCAAGTGAAGGGTTGCCAGATTAAAAGTGTGCATGCATCAGGTATAAAAAACACTTACTTCATCTTTGTGGGCTAAGAAGACATTAATCACATCATACACATTACCTAATTATACTTACAAATCAAAATACTGAAAGTACTGTAAGCTAGCAAAGCATGGTTTTTTGTAAATCAAAGATCATCATGATAAATAAAAAAGGTTAAAATAACCAAGGAGTTAGCCATTACAAAATGACAAAATCTGGTTCAAATTGAAAGGAGTGGCAGACGACAGTTTCAAGGTTGTGGAAATCAGTAGAAAACAATGTGGACATTGAAGAAAATGCTTGTTACAAGCAATTTCTGCAATGTCCACAATGTTTTCCAAGGCATTTTTCTTGAGATGCTTAAAAAGCGAAATTGAGTGGGAGTGGGTCAGATAGCATGCTTTTGAAAACAGTCACTAGAATTTAAATGGAGTTTGTAATATTCTTAAAATACACAAGAACTACTTTTTATGGTGTAGGCATTCAATGGAGTTAGTGGTTAAGCCTCCAGTGAAAGTTTGTACTCGTTGAACTCTAAGACGACCTCAAAATTCGTCTGTTAAGATAAGCTATCAAAGCTGACGCTTTGCTAGCTAAAATATACCATGCATAAAAATGCTCAGCAAAACTTAATGTTTTGCTAAAATTGAAAAATTGAGAGAACGCAATAAACCCATGTCATGCTACACCCTCTATATTTCTTCATTGGTATAGACCAAGATCAGCCTGCAAATAAACTAGAGGCGCTTGAGTGCCTGTATTGCTCGACAGGCATGAATGTACTGATTAATCAAATTTTTGCGTGAATTCAAAAATAAAGTTGATATAAGAAAAATATATCCAAGTCATTGAAATCTTTGAAATAGTTCTAGAGAACCATTTCAAATTTTCATTGTTTTTACAACAGTCAAGTTATGTAAAATTCATTATGTAAAATTTTCATTGTATACCATATATGGACATAACCCACCACCGTAATAGGCATGTTTTTCAACCAATCAAAATCATGTTGAGGAATCTGATAAACAGTCATCTAAGAATCATTCCTGTGAAATTTGGTTAAAATCCAGAAAAAAGTTTCTGAGAAATTTACAAAGTTTTCAGTATATACCATATATGGAAATAAGCCCTGCCCATTAATGCCATATTTTTCATCTTATCAAATTCTTTTATATAATCTGATAAAAGATCATCCAAGGATTGATCTGGTCATATTTGGTTGAAATCCATCCGTTGGTTTCTGAGAGGAAGATTTTCAAAGTTTTTACCATATATGGAAAATTAGCCCCGCCCATTTAAGCCATGATTTTCATCAGATCAAAATTCTTTGGAGGTATCTGATAGAAGGTCACCCAAAGATCATTTCTGTGAAGTTTTGTTGAAGTCCATCAACTGGTTTATGAGAAGAAGATTTGCAAAGCTTTTACCATATATGGAAATTAGCCCTGCCCATTAAAGCCATGTTTTTCATCAGATCAAAATTCTTTGAAGAAATCTGATAGAAGGTCACCCAAAGATCATTTCTGTGAAGTTTTGTTGAAATCCATAAGCTGGTTTATGAGGAGAAGATTTGCAAAGCTTTTACTATATAAGGAAATTAGCCCCACCCATTAAAGACATTTTTTCATCCGATCAAAACTGTTTGAAAGAATCTGATAGAAGGTCACCCAAAGATCATTTCTATTAAATTTGTTTGAAATCCATCAACTGGTTTATGAGAAGAAGATATTCAAAGCTTTTACCATATATGGAAATTAGTCCCCCCCATTAAAGCCCTGTTTTTCATCCCATCACAAAATTCTTTGAGTGAGTCTGATATAGGGTCACCTAATGATCTTTTCTGTGAAATTTGGTTGAAATCCATCAACTGGTTTATGAAATGAAGATTTGTAAAGCTTTTACCATATGGAAATTAGTCCTGCCCATTTAAGCCAAGTTTTTCATCTGATCAAATTCTTTGAGGGAATCTGATAGAGGGTCACCCAAGGATCATTTCTATGAAATTTGGTTGAAATCTGTTCAGTACTTTCTGAGGAGAAGATTTTCAAAGGAAAAGTTTATGAACGGACACAACACCATGACAATAGCTCTCTGGCTTTCAGCCAGTGAAGCTAAAAACAAAATAAATAGAGGTCAACTATTAATGCACTTCAATTACTTGACCATTAAAATCTCAAATCTATCAACAGTCAATACTACAAACCTGTTGGTTTTGACACGGCAGGGAATGGCTACATCCTGGCGTACATTGGCTAGTTTGCTTTTCAATTTAAAGGGAATCAGTGTTTGTTCATGTCTGTTGATTTTTGGTATAACAGTTTTGCACCATAATTAGTTAGCTATTGTATATTAGTGTTCACTTCGAACATTTTAATGAAAAAGGTAGGAGACATGTCCAATTTTTTCTTCTTGTCAACAAGTCCTGATATTTGCTGCCTTTTAAAATGAATATCCATGTATTACGTAATTTTCCCCTTGTTCAAGTTAAAGCGTCAAAAGGGACTTGCTCATTGGATGATTGTATTTGTGTGAATGGGGTTTTACGCCGCTTTCAACAATCTTTCAGTTTTATCAAGGCGGCTGGAGCACCTAACAATGGGTACTACCATTACATCCTTTCCTAAATTCCAGCTGCTATCTCACATAGGTCTACAATCATTGACCCATTGGTGAGAGACAAGCAGTCGGAAAGGATGAGTGCCGCTGTCGGGGATCTAACCCGGGACCTCTAGATTGACAGTCTGACGCGCTACCAACTGCGTTATGACGGCGGCTGAGAAAGGATGAGTGCCGCCGTCGGGGATTGAACCCGGGACCTCTAGATTGACAGTCCGACACGTGGATGATTGTAACCCTATTGTGTAATAATTATGAGAAGATAAAATGATAGCCAAAGAAGCTGTTTTAACCAAATTTTAAACAGGATTCTTTGTAAAACATACCTAAATCCCCACCAATAAGATTTAGTCACTCAAGTAGCACATTTTAAAGTATCAAGGTCCTTGGCCAAATGACTTACAAACTAAGAGCACAGAAATAGCTTTCAATCAAGGCTCAATTCTTTGACCTACATGAACCAAAAATAACAGGGCACTTCCTTGGATCATTGGCAACAATTGTATGAAGTTTCATGTGTTGAATTAGCTCCAGAGTCTCTGCACAGAAAAAAATGTCTTCCATCCAACAATCATACAGACCGACAAACAGACATTGTGAAACAGATAAACCCCTCTCTACTTGGTTAGGTTAGGGGCATAATGGCTGATAATACTTAACCCTTGTCATGCTGAACCCAGAATATTCAAGGTTTGATAGGAGATGTAGACCAAGATCAGCCTGCATATGGGTGCAGTCTGAACTTGGTCTACACCTCCTGCTTGTAATTTTCCAGCCAGTGTTGTTTATGAAATTGATTTCTAAAAGAAATATTGAATTTTAAAACAACAATTTCTTTTAGTGCTTTAAGCCTTTTGATTTCATACAATTCAGTAAGGTAATTTATGCAGCATGTCAAAGGTTAACTATAGAGTTAAGTAAAATAATTTGTAGATGGCATATCAAAGCAGTTTCCAAACTTTGTGGCTTATAATATCTCTTTTTATTGCATCACAATTAAAACAAAAGCGCCTTAAAAATCTTTGATTGCTTGGGCAGGTGTTAACTTAACCCTTGTCATGCTGAACCTGTAATATTTCTTCTTTGATAAGTGGTACAGATTAAGATCAGACTGCGCATATGTAAATGTGCAGTCTGATCTTAATCTACACCACCTGTTTCACTTTTTCGATCAGAGTTGTTTATAAAATCAATCATCAAAACAAATACTGACACGCAATCAGGGCGTTTCAGTGGCTTTATGCCCTGTGATTTTAATCCAATTCTGAACAAAACAAAATATTCAGCCTGATTAATTATTAATGCTGGTTTTAAAAAAAATCATTTTTTTTATTTTCGCTCTCCAGGCTTCACAAGTTTTTACCCACAAATAAAACAAGAGATACGGTATCATTTTGTTAAGCAGGAGGATATTTCACAGCTCATAACATAACTAGCCACATGACATTCATCATTTATAATTCAGCGTGACACTTTGTGAAAATGACGGGCAAATAATTATGTGCTCTCAAATGTGAAATACTTGTATCATGAATTCACTTGTTGGATTAAAAAAGTGTAGGTACTTTTTCTTTACTTTTTTCTCTGCAAAGGATATATAACTTTAGGATTATTTCAGCTTTCAACGTCTGAATTAAGGCTTAATTTAAAATAATAAGCAAATTCAAATATAGCTGTTCAAATATTTAGCTCATTATGAGAAAAAAAGAGAATACATGTAGTATATGTACTGCAAATATTGCAAACTAACACACTAATTGATTGAAAAACAAAATTCAAAACAGCCAAACTGCCTGATCATGGCTGTTAACCCATTCCCACTCAGTGACGCCTTTAGACGCCCCTCAAGAAAAAAAGCCTTGGAAAACATTGTGGATAATGAAGAAATTGCTTGTCACAAGCAATTTCTTCATTGTCCACAATGTTTTCTACCCAAAAGATAAAAAAAATCCAAAATATCATAAACTTTAAATTGCCGTCTGCAACTCCTTTTAATTTGGACTAGTGTAAAATTTTCCTGTCTGGTAATGGGTTAATCAAAGAATCCATCCACCAATTGAATCAACCATTTAGATTGGAAGTGAACTTTGAAATCCAATATTGGTCGACATTTATGGGCAGTACTTTTGTTAGTTTGGTGAGTTAAGGATCTTAACCATTGTCATGCTAAACCCGGAATATTCTGGTTTTGGCAGGAGGTGTAGACCAAGATCAGTCTGCACATAAGTGCAGTCTGATCTTGGTCTACACATCCTGCTTGTACTTTTCCTGCCAGAGTTGTTTATGAAATTGATTTCTAAAAGAAATGTTGATTTTTGAACAACAAGTTCTATCAGTGTTTTCAGCCCTTTGATTTTACAGCAATTCAGTAAGGTAATTTTTAGAGCACAAGGGTTAACTTGAACTTATTCAAGCTGTAGTTATGTTTAGGTGGTCAATCAACTATTTTAGTTTTTTAGCCTCAGATTGCGTATCAATCTGAGGCTAAAGTTACCATGGTAAAATTTCAACCTATGCAGGGTTTAATGTAAAAATGTAAAAACATCTAACGCAATAGATATAGTATCTTGCCACATGGAAAGTAGATCAGATCCAGGCGAATTACATGACTGAGAGTATAAATCAATACGCCGAATTGAGACGAGAAGGACGAAGGTGAGATATGACTCATTGAAAGCCGTGGACTTGATGTACAGTTACTTTCGTGTGAGTGTTCTGAATTTGGCAAAATTATCAAAAATCTAAGGATTTCAGCGCTTTGATTCTTACATGTTACTAGCCATAAATTTTGCAATATCAAAGTAGGACTTCCTGTGGGAGTAAGTAGACATGGCCAGTAATCTGTTTGTTGAGGGGTAAGTGCAAATCGATGTTGGTCTACGAAAACCTCGTAACTACAGCTTATTCAAAGCTGTAGTTACGAGGTTTTCGTAGAACATTGACAAAATCTATTTCAAGGGTCTGCAAAAACATGGGCACATAAAATAGTTTTGGGCAAAGCATTAACACACACACACACACCGCCAACTTAGCTTCAGCTTTGATATCTTGCTGAGTGTGTGTAGCCTAAAATCTATCAGTTCTGTTAGAAGAAAAGATAACATTCTTTTTAGAATTGTATCAAAATCAAAGGACTGATAGCACTTGAAGATCTTATTGTTGGTCAATATCTTTTTTTTTTAAAGAAATCATAAAAAATCTGGCTTAAAAAGGAAAACAAATAGCGTGCAATAAGATAAGATCTCTCTTTATACGACTGTACCTACTACCAAAACAAGAGTATTCTGGATTTAGCACAACTTTGGCTAAAATCAACTGGCACCCACAGGGTACCCTTCCTTCATAAGGAATTATAAATCGACCCATTCCAACATTATCCCTAATTCTTTATGCCTTCTCCCCACAAAAAACAACTCTGAAAACCATTTTGGAAAATGGAAATAGTATTTGTTATAAGCAACTTCTTCATTGTTCTCAAAGCTTACTACCTCAATAGACAAAGATTTTTAAAATTTCATCAACTAAAAATTATCATCTGCAACTCCTATGAATTTTCACAGTTTAAAATTTTGTCATCTGATTGTGGGTTTACAGACTTCCCTGATCCAAATTTTATTTTACCCTCCTCTTTTATCCTTGTCACAAGTAATTTCTACCAATATTTTCTATCGTTCAATATAAACATTATAACTTTCCAATATATAATGAGTTAGCTTTGAGATCCATCTTTTACCATTCCAAGATATGCCTTCTCTTGTACTTGTAATTGGACATCTGGCCTCGGAAAATGTGCTTATCCACAAGTAGAGTACTCCATGCTGAACAACTCCAGTGTGGGGTGTCTACACCCTGTACTTTCTCACAATATTTTCTAAAGCTATAATCCTTCAGCATGTATAAAGTTAATGTGGAGTTGTGTGGTAATGGGTTAAATGGCAAATCTACATTATGGCAAATCATATTGAAATCCATCAGGAAATATATATTAACCCTTGTGCTGCTGAATATTTTTCCTCTCTTCACTATATTTGAAAACTTTAACATAATCAGATCAATATTGTGTTGAGAAAATGTCTCCCAAAACAACAACAACAAGTAGGTAGTGTAGGCTACCTCTCTGCAGGCTGATCTTAGTCTATACACTTGCAAAAGCCATTATCAAAGCAGGAATATTCTGGGATCAGCAAAAGCCAATATCAAAGCAGGAATATTCTGGGATCAGCATGACAAGGGTTAAAGTCTTGACAAATTTCCAAGGACTGGCAAACTGACCTATATTCACACATGGTAAAAACTTACAATAGTCTCCTGTTTATATGCAGGCTTGTCGCAGCAGCTGGAGCACCTAACCATGGATTCCTGGTATTTCTCACACCAGTACTACCGCTATATCCTCCCAGAGCCTCCAGCTGATCATTCCACTTAAGTTTATGATTATCCATTCAATGGTGGAAGACAAATGTCAGAAAGGGTATTTGCCAGGGTCAAACCCAGTGAACCTCAAGATTGAGAGTCTTTAACCCATTCCAACACAGTGGAATTTTAGACTGGTCCAATTTGAAAGGAGCTGCAGACGACAATTTCAAGTTGATGGAATTTGAAATTTTTTCATCTTTCTGGATAGAAAACATTGTGGATAATGAAGAAATTGCTTGATCCAAGCAATTTCTTCATTTTCCACTATATTTTCCAAAGCTTTTTTGTTGAGGGGCGTAAAAAGGAGGGATCAAGTGGGAATGGGTTAAGCGCTACCAAATGTGCTATGGCTGATGATATAACTGAAATAGATAGCATTAAGCCCCAATCAATTAGTCAATCAGTCCTTTCAGATCTAAGGCTTTTTAAAGCTTACTTCGTATTTTTGAATTTATGGCATACAATAAGTAAATATTTCATTAAAGTCAAAGGCTTAGGCAGAAAAAGAAAAAAAGTGGGGATAATCATGAAATATTCATTTGTCAATAACTGCTCCGGCAGTCCTATTCATATCATTTTTCCCAGTGGACGTCATTAATTGAACTCATGTTTCGAGTTAATTTCTATAATTAATCAAAGGGTAACCATCAAACAAACACCCTGTCATTTCATCATTACAGCAATTGGTTAATGGGTCAAGAGTCACTAAAATAGGGCTTGCCAACTGCTCTGAATATTTTTTTCCATGCCTATCACACAGAGGTTCTTCCATTTCTTAGCTAAAAGGTTACTTTTTAAATTTTTTAATCACATTTGGGATGTAGCCCAATAAAAACAACAATATTTAGGCTGATCTGAATTGAAAGAAATTCCAGATGGCTTTCCAAATTGGAAAAGAATGCCAAATAGGCTAGAAAACAATGTGAGAAAAGAAGGAATTGCTTGTTACAATCAATTTCTCTCTTTCCCACAAAGTTTTCAATGATAATATTTCTTCGGGTTTCAGAAAGCTTCATATTGTGGTAAATGCCGTAAAAAAGGCTGTGAAAAAGGCACTGTGAGGAAAGGAGAAATTAATTGTAACAAGCATTTTCTCATGTCTTTGCCATGTTTTCTTAGTAACCCTATTTGACACTAATACTCCAATTCAAATGCACTTTAAAATGCCTTATTTAGCTTCTTTCAACCATTCTTAAATTTTGTCATCTAGTAATGTGTTAACTTCATCTAAACAGACGATAATATCCACACACAAAGCTCAAAGTACCCTGAATAATCAAATGAACAGCCAGGTATATGCCCCTCCAACTACAAACTGATTACACGAACTTGGGAGATTGCATGACATTCTGTTATAACCTTGAACTTAATGCTGCGAGAAAGTTCTAACTCTAACCCCAATACCCATCCACTGGATGTAAAGATGCAGATTTTCATAGTTTTCACCATACACCATAAGAAAATAGCAAAGCCCATAAACGTTTTTCATTCAATCAAAATTCTTTGAAAGAATCTGATTTATGATCACCCAGGAATCATTCCTGTAAAATTTGGTTGAATTCAGGCTACTAGTGTCTGTGGAGAGGTTTTATTTTAAGAACTGATAAATTGAATTGGGTTTAACACTATTTTAACAGTATTTCAGTCATATTGCGGTGGCTGGAGCACCTAATCGTGGATTCCTGGTATTTGTTACACGAGTGCTACGAATACATCCTTTCAAAGCCTCTAGCTGCTCATCCCACTTAGGTTTACGATTATCCAACCATCCAAATTTATTTAGTTGGTTGTTGCCTTTGTCACTTTGTTATCTATGGTAAAATTTCAGTTGTCACAGGTTGTCAACATCCAATGGCGTGAATGCTAAAACAACATCTTATTCCACTGAACCTCCATTAGATAACCATAGAATATGGCATTTTCACTTGACAGATAACCATGAAGACATATCTTCTTCATATTTAAGTAATGAATGCTCATTTGAATGTATGTTTGGGCATTTGTGAAAAATCTTCTCTAGGTTTGAGAAATATGAACAACCCACTTTAAAGGTAGAGAAAAGAAAAAATTGCAAGTTCTTGAGGAGGTTGTTGTGTGAAAATTCAATAAATCATAAAAATGACTATTTGAGCCTTTTACATCTAGTAATGTCTTAACTTCATCTAAACAGACAATAATATCCACAGACAAAGCTCAAAAATCTCAGAATAATTAAATGAATAGCCAAATATACAGGCAAAAAATGAATGGAAGGGAAAAAGGTAAATGATAACTGCCATTAAGCATACAATAATAACTGATTGATAAAGATCAAATCTCAATCAGAAATCATAATGGGGTCATGCATATAATTCCACAATAATATTCCATGATTTGTTTATAGACCAAATGCCATCAGAACTTTATTCTTAAATGGACATCCGCATTATAAGATGCCAATCCATACATTTGTACAACTGACCAATCGCTGGCCTCCGCCCACTTACTCCATTTGCCACGCCCATCAACTCCCACACGAAGTCTGGCTTTGATTTTAAACTGTGTTATTTTGCAAAATTTATGGCAAGTAGCATGTAACAAAAAGGTAGAACATTTGTTTGGCAACCTAAACATCTTAACTACAGCTTGAAAGACACTATAGTTACAATGCTTCAGTCACCAAACCAACATAAAAGGTTGACAAAAATGGCAGCCGATGTCGGAGGTCAAAACTCATTTCAGGTCTAAATGAATGATTTCATCGGTTGACAGGTTATTTGACTGACAGCCGTGATTGGTCAATTTGAAAGACACAGCAAACAAGATTTCAAACAGTGAGAGCACTGCATGTCTGAGACTCCCATATAATAGCCAAAACTGATAAAAATCCCTGATGGTACTTTGTTCACCTTTGCCGTAAGATGATTATTGAAAAAAAATGTTTAACCTATGGAAATTTTTAGAGAGGTCAAAATTGAAAGGAGTTGCAAACGACAATTTAATGTTAAAGAAATGTTGTATTCTTTTCAATTTTCTTAGCAGGTAACATTGTGAGAAATGAAGAAATTGCTTGCTTGTCCCAGTAGCTTGGCGAAAACCAGCAGGGTAAAGAGACCATAGATTTGATTCCAATCAATTGTTTTTATCAGATTTCATGTTTTAAACAAATATACCTCTTGATCAGGTTAAATAATAGTCATTGTTTGGTTATTAAATAACATGGATAAATTTATTAACCCGAAAAAATTGTAAATTTTTATTGTTGGAGTTAAAAATTAGATAAAAGGTAACATGTAGAATTATTTGAAATTGAATAGATAATATTTGGGATTATAAACTCACTTTCCTCTAGATGATTAATAACTAAGTACTAAAACAGATCTGAAAGCTGCTTATTTCCTAAGAAAGTTGATGATTGCAACAGCCAATCACAAAATCTGTTATCAAACTGATCATTCATTTCCATCAAAAGTAATTGTTGACCTACGACATTTATGTAAAGCCTTTTCCCTGGTTTAACGACCAAAACTTCGTAATTGCAGGTTCTTCAAGCTTAAAACAGTTAACCCTTTCCCGTACAAACATGGGATTTCATGTTGCAGAAATTTTATACTTGAGAAAACATTGAGGAAAAAGAAGAAATTGCTTGTCACAAGCAATTTCTTCTTTTCCCACAATATTTTCTACCACAAAGGATGGTTCCATTTTAAATTGTATCCAATATTCATTCTCGTCTGCAACCTCTTTCAATTTGGACCAGTCTAAAATTTCAAAAAACGGGAAGGGGATAAGATGTTTGGTAACCAACCAATGCTATGCTTTTTGAGATATAACTGTCTTCAGTGATATATTGTATTGTTTATTTTAATAGCTCCTGGAATATATATCTTCTTACGGATGTTCCTGGGATATTTCATCTCATAAATACTCCTTGGATATTTCTTTTTTTAAATACTCCTGGGATATTTTCTTCTTATTGATGCTCCTTTGATAATTCTTCTTATAAAGCTCCTTGGATCTTTCTTCTTCTAAATACTCCTAGGATATTGTCTACTTATAAATGCTCCTGGAATGCTCCTTGAATAATTCTTCTTATAAAAGCTCCTGGGATCTTTCTTCTACTTCTAAATACTCCAGGGATGTTTTCTCCTTATATATGCTCCTGGAATAATTCTAATGAATGCTTCTTGAATATTTCTTCTTATAAAAGCCCCTTGGATCTTTCTTCTTCTAAATAATCCTGGAATATCTTCTCCTTATAAATGCTCCTGGAATAATTCTAATGAATGCTCCCTGAATATTTCTGCTTAGAAATTCTTATGGGACAGTTCCTCTTATAAACGCTCCTGGGATGGATCTTTTTATAAATGCTCCTAGGACACAAAATGCAAACAGGGATCTGTTATTTTGTATCTAATTTTTCTAGTATCAGCAATAATTCTGGCAATGGATACTTCAATTTGGTTTCCGCTAATCTGAGGACAACTACCTTTAATCCATCACTAGACCACAAGCTTGCTTTAACTTAAATAACTTACAGACTATGTTGATAAAATTTATAAGTCTTTGTCTTTTGGGTAGAAAATAATTTATAGAATATGAAGAAACTGCATGCAACAAGCAATTTTTTCATTTTTCATAATTTTATCCAAAGCTTTTTTTCTTGAGGAGTATTCAAAATCTGTAAGGAAATGGGTTAAACAATCTTTAAAATGATAAGAATAATTGATATGAATAATCATTTTGGGAGCTTTTGATAAGAAATTTTTTTTATGGGAGAACTTTAATGGTACTCTGGAGATGGGGTAATCCTTGTTTTGTTTTAAGGAGCTTTAATGCCACTTATAACAGTATTTCAGTCATATTGTGGCAGCTGCAGCACCTACCCATAGATTCCTGGTATTTCTCTCACCAGTACTACCACTAAATCCTTTCAGAGCTGCTAATCCCACATAGGTTTTACAATTATTCACCCACTGGTGGGAGACAACTATTGGAAAGAACAATTGCCCCGGCCAGGAATTGAACCCTGGACCCAATGACTAGGAGTCTTACGCGCTACCATTGTGCTTTAGCAGCTGCCCTAGTAAATCCTTGTAGTTTGTTGTGCAGTTCAGTGTATATTGCATGATTTGTAGATAAAAGTAAAATACTACTTAATCCATTACCAGACAACAAAATTTCAGACTTGTCTAAATTGAAAGGAGTTGCAGACGACAATTTTAGGTTTATGAAATTTCATGTTTTTTTGTTTTTTTTCAATTTTCTTGGTAGAAAACATTGTGTAAAATGAAGAAATTGCTTGTTACAAGCAATTTCTCCATTTCACACAATGTTTTCCCAACCACTTATCTTCAAGGGCATCCAAAAGCGTCACTGTGTGGGAACGGGTTAATCCATTACCAGGCAAATAAATTTTTACTGGTACAGATTGAAAGAAGACCCCAATACAAAGTAGACATGAATTTGAGAATAAGAGTAAAATATGGTGGAAAACATTGTGAGTAAAGGATAAATTGCTTATTACAAGTAATTTCTCCTTTTCCAAACTTTTTGTGGTGTCTGTGGTCAGGAATTAGAGCATCGGCTCCCCAGTCAAGAGGTCCACAGTTTGATTCCGGGGAGCAACTATCTATCATAGTTCTGTCAATGGCCTGAATAATCAGCGCAAGTAGTGGTCTATTCTCTAGGAAGCAGAATCGAGAGTGATTAATCTTATTAAGAAGAACTTGTTTCCTAATCATTTTAAAAAGATAGGTTTAAAGTTTTTCTATTGTTTCTTCAGCCTTTCATTTACCCTTTCCTGTTTTGCAGAATTTAAGACCTGTCCAAATTCAAAGGTTTTGCAGACAAAAATTCAAAGTGAATATCATTTGAAAAATGACCATTCAATAGGGGAAAAAAATATTGTGGAAAAAGAAGAAATTGCTTGTTACAAGCAATTTCTTCTTTTTCTTCAATGTTTTCTCAATTATAAAATCACAGAGACGTAAAAACCAGGGATTAAACAGGAAAGGGCTAAGAGAGATTGTGTGGTAATGGGTTGAACAATGGAATGTTTGTAATTGGTTTAACATAGCACAATGTTTTTGAGTACAATCTTTCCAACAGATACATCTTTCCATGCATCTCTTAATGGCATTTCACTTGTATACAAAAAAGGTCATTTATGTGGGTTTTTTTTTTTATTGGGTTTCCTCCATAATCAGAATTAAGGTCAATCAATAAACAAATAAACAAGGGAATACTCTGACAGAAATTAAAACAAAGGGTTTATTGACTTACATTGAATTTCAGATTGACTCGTTTAATTGTATTGGACAATTCCAACATATCAGTTTCACAGTGTTTAGTTTTTTAATGCCAAAACATTGGCTGACTAATTGGTTCAATACATAAAAATTCACCTGAAGCCTAGATAAGCTGTTTTGGTATTTTACCATTACTCACAAATCACACACACATATATATATAACTTGTTTGTTTAACTCCCTTGTTTAACTCAGTTGGTAGAGCACTTGACTTCAAGCACGGGCTCGAGCCCTGGGCTGACCATATCAACTAACAAATAACGTCAAACCGAGGCCCTGTGTGACAATGTTATCCACCGAGCATGTTAAAGAACCAGGAGGATTTCTAAGCAGTTTCATCGTGTATCCTTGCACTATCCCCGCAACAACTAACCGTCTTCTGAGAGCATTGCTCATATGGGCATTTGCTACGATAGCTACGATGAATAAATGAAAATACACACACAACTTCCTTGCACTTGCAAGTTCTGCCACTATTAATTTGTCATTTAACCTTGAAATTGACAGACGGACGTAACCCATTACCAGATGACAAAATTTTAGACTAGATCAAATTTAGAGAAGTTGCAAACAACAATTCTTAGATGAAGTAATTATTTTTAACCTTTTAGTTGAAAACATTTCGGATATTGAAGATATTGGTTTTAACAAGCTATTTCTCCATTGTCTATAATGTTTTCCAAAAATTGGGAGGGGGGGTATGGCATCAAAAATTATTATTTTGTGGAATGGGTTAAGTATGATTCCTCCTATTAATCAAAGGACTGAAAGTCCTGAGAGTAGTTTTGCTGGTTTATCAGTAACCGAGCTCAATAATGCGAGCATATTTCATCAATATGAGTGAGTTGATTGTACAACTAAGTAGGAGGAGCAGCTGGAGGCTCGATAAGGATGTAGTGGTAGTATTGGTGTGTGAACTACCAGGAATCCATGGTTAGGAGCTCCAGCCGCCCCGATATAACTGAAATACTATTAAAAGTTGTGTTAAAGCCTATTCAATCAACAATGACCCATTAATAGTTACCGAAATCGCTATTTTGAATCAATCGCAATGTTTTCTTCTTAAGTGCGTGAAAATTTGTGGTTGTGTGGTAAAAGGTTAAATGATACAAGGTAAAGATATCAAAGCTAACATTCAATTATTTTTTCGTTGAGCATATTATTATCACAATTGAAGTAGTTACATGTCCGTTTCAAAGATTTAGTCGAATTCGAGAGGTAAGAGGTGTTTTATTCGATGGGGTTAATAGGTGCTTCAATCTACAACAGGGTTGTAATGTGTTACATATACTGTGTATGCGGGTGTAAATTTGCCTGGCCCTGCCAGGTCAATACACCAGCAGACAGTTTACATGTATTTGCTAACTCCACTAACCACTGGCCTAGATTCTATCTTGAAAAGCGAGGAAATTATTTCTCTCATTTTGACAATTCATTAGACAATTTACACAAGATATATTAAGTTTTAAACCATTTTCCTGGATATTTATAACTAAAATGAGGCTGTTGGCATTCAGCAAGGAAGTTATTATCTTCATCAGCGATGAAACAAGATGGAGGCGATCACATAGATTTTCACTTCAAGTTTATGCGCATGCGTGGAAATGAGCAGAAATGTGTGAGAACTTGTTTCCGGTTGATCGATATGAAATACCGGTTTTTCCTAAAAAAAACGCTAATAAGCAGACAGGTTTTGCCACACTGTGAAGTCATTTTATCTTTGAAAGATTAATATCATTTTCCATCTATAAATGCAGGGGCATAGAAATGAGGCAACTAATTGGTAATTACAAGTTTTAACCCATTCCCACTCAAAGAAGCTTTTTTATGCCCTTTACAAAAAAAGCTTTGTGACAAATGAAGAAATTGCTTCATTATCCACAGTGTTTTCTACCTGAAAAGACAAAATTTTTAAAAATTCCATCAACTATAAACATGCATCGTTGTCTGCAATTTCTTTCAATTTGGACCAGTCTTAAATTATGTTGTCTGGTAACGGTTCAATCAAAATATATCTATCTTACAGGTATTTCAGCAAATATAGAAAATCTTTCTATTTCAATTATCATTGGTAGAATACTGAACTTGAAACTGTATGCACTACCTCAAAACTCATCATACCATGAATTAATAATTCATCAATTTATCAAATTGAAGTCAATTTACCATGAGAATATTACACCCTTTCCAAATCTATTTTCCTTGTCATGATTACATGCAAAATTTACAAACTACACTTTCAGGAGTTTTGTAGCAAACAAAGTTCAATTCTAGCATTTCAAATACATTTTCTTTTCATTTTTATTATTACTATTTTAATTATTTAATTATTACTAACATAAGAATTGTGGTAAAGTGGACTTTAACCACTCCCACCCCACACACGCACACACTATCACCGGTATTTTGTCACTGAAGAAGCACATTGACCTTTGTTCTAATTTACCATATTACTATAGAGTACCTAATTGGGTCATGCATAACAATTGTATAAAGTTTCAAGGTCCTAGGTCAAATGGATTATGAGTTTGTAGTGGGGGGTATAACTCTGAACAAACAGACCAAGGTTTGGCTATAGGGAGACTCACAAACAAACAGACAGGACTCTCAAGAGTTTGTTACAAGCAATTTCTTCAATTTCCACATTGTTTTCTACTTTTAAAGACTAAGATATTTGAAATTGTATCATTATCCTTTAATTCTTTTTTAGAATCATAAATACATCTTAAACAATAGAGAAATGGCCAGTGTGCTCGTAGATCCAGATGATATTGAATACATGGATGAGGTGGAGGACGAGCTAGAAGGAGCAAGCAATAAAACACAGAAAAAGCGAAAGAACAGAATTATACACGAAGCTCTGCACATTAATTCAAATCAACCTATGGTTAGCGAACTTAGGCAAGATCGACAAAGGCTGCTAAATGAACAAGAGAACAAGAAAGCGAATGAGAAATCATCAACAGCAAGCATGTTACACGAACTGCAACAGGATCGTAAACTTGCATTAAATGACAGAATTTATCAAGGTAAAGGTGAAACTGAAAAACTGAGTGAGGAAACATGTGAAGAGCCAACCTATGCATCTATCAAAGAAATAAAGTCTAAATCAGAGTTGATAGAGAAAGCTCAAGTACATGAACATGCCACTAAAGCTGAACTTAATACAAGCACATACACTGAAGATACGAATCTATCATCCTCTACTGACAGTGTATTTCTAAAAGAAATAAACCAAGACTCAGACAATGAAGGAAGAGAGCAATTTAAGGAAGACTTTGAAAATTTAATGGCAGCAATACATCAAAAGCACAAGCAAAATTCACACTTACACAAGAAACAAGTGACCTCAGCTCATGAAGATGAATCGCATGAAGATGTTGTAAGACCCAAAAACATCTCTGAAGCCAAAATTCTTATGCTTGATGAACCTTGTACAAGCAGAGCAACACCTGGTACATACAAAACAACTGACGACATTGACATAAAGCACCTTAGAAAATCAAAAACTAAATCAAAAGCTTCAAAAGAAATGGCAGGGATTCAAATCATCATTACAGAACCACAGGAGGAAGCTGAAAAAGATTCAAGCAAGAAACTAAATGGAAATGTGCATGGAAAGCCTTCAGGCATACCAAGAAGTAAGTCTGAAACATCTGCTGACATCTCTGAAGAGGAAAGCTCTGGTTTCTCTGGATTGGTTTCATTAAACTTTCTCCGGAGAATGTCCAATGAAAACAAAAGTGAAGGATCTGGTAATGACTTGCTAGCAAAGAGAGCAATATATGAGCAAAGAAAAACAAAACCTTTTAAAAAACTTGTGAAAATCAAAAGTGGTCTGTTTGAGGCAGGAATCGAAGGTGATTCAAAAACGAGTTACATCAAGGCCATGACAATTATGCCAGATAAAAAGCTTGTTATGTTTGACAGAGCCAACCAATGCCTTAAGTTGTATGACAATGATTTTAATCCTTTGGACAGAGTTAATGTGCCTGTAAAGTTCTGTGGTTTAACTCCAGTATTTGATGCAACAGTGGCAGCTACATTTCCGGAAAACAAACAGCTACAGCTATACCACATCACAAACTCCCTTCAGAAGGGCAGAACTCAAACAACTCAAGGTGAATACTATGCAATCGCTCATTATGACAACAAACTGTTTGTGCTCCATCGACAGAAGAAAGTTGACAGATTTTCTGATGATAAGTGGTTAATCGAGAAGATGGATTTAAATATCAGTGGGGCGGAGCCCATTGTCCTGAGACACATCCATCCCGGACATAAAGATAACAATCTGTATGCAAATAGTGAAGGCCTTTACATGACAAACAAACTAGAAGGTGAAATTCTGCTCCTAGATCATGATGGAAACTTCAAACTCAGAGGAAGGGTGTGTATAATTTTTTTTTCTTTTTTCTTACACAATTCTTTGTTCTTTCTTTTACATAAGTCTTTTTTCTTTCTTTTACATAAGTCTTTTTTGTTCTTTTACATAAGTCATTGGGGGGGGGGAATAATTGCAAGTGCAAAAAATTTTCATTTTTCTTTATCCCATTCTTGTTTTGCACAATTTTAGACCTGTCTTTTTGCAGACGAAAATTGAAAGTGGATTTCATTTGAAAAATAATCATTCATTAGGGTAGAAAATATTGTGGAAAAAAGAAGAAATTGCTTGTGACAAGCAATTTCTTCTTTTTCCACAATGTTTTCTCAAGTATAAAATCTATAGGACGTCAAAACCAGGGTTTGAACAGGAAAGGGTTAAAAGGAAAAAAGTCACATGCACACTCAACAATGCAGCAAAGTTGATTTTTACTCCCCATCAGAATTTTCCTAGTCAAGAAGCACATGTAACCCTTGACCTCTGTTACCAAAAAAGAGTAGGGCATCGCCTTGGGTCATTTGTATAAACATTCAAGGTTCTAGGTCAAATGACTTACGAGTTAGAGCATGGAAATGTTTTTCATTCAAAGTTCAATTGTAACCTTGACCTTTAGTCTATGTCAACTTTTGAGAGGCAAAAGGCACTTCCTTAGGGTCACTGGCCACAATTGTGTGATACTTATTGGTCACTTGGTTCTAGAGTTAACCCTTTCCTGTTTTAATTATTTTTAGACCTGTACCGAATCCAAAGGTATTGCAGACAAAAATTTATAGTGGATTTAATTTGAAATATAACCATTCAGTAGGGTAGAAAATATTGTGGAAAAAGAAGAAATTGCTTGTCACAAGCAATTTCTTCTTTTCCCACAATGTTTTCTCAAGTATAAAATCACAAGGACGTAAAAACCAGTGATTGTGCAGGAAAGGGTTTATTAAAGCAGTGAAACAAAAATTCTATTGATGGACGACTGGTTGAATGATCAGAAAAATATTTTTTATACCTGTTACTTATTACCAGTTGACAAAATTCTGGACAGGTCAAAAATGAGAGGTGTTGGATAACATTTCAAAGTGCATATAACTTAAATAAGAGTCAAATATGGCAGAAAACATTGTAAGAAAAGGTTATTACAAGCAATTCCTCCTTTTCCAAAATGTTTTCATAATTATATTCTTATTTTGCGTCAAAGTGCAGGAATGAGTGGCAATGGGCTAAAGACAATATTTTTCTTACTAAATCTTTAATCTATACACTTGCTTTAAACATCAACGTACATACCGAGTAGAAACATTTTGAGAAAAAGGGAAATTTCTTGTCACAAGCAATTTCTCCTTTTCCGAATTTTTTTCAATAAATTTCCAGAAGAGTGACAAAATGTGGGATTGGGTTTGACTTGGTTAAGAGAAGGTTTGGAGGGGAGGGTTTACATGTTTTCTTCAAATTAAATGTATGCATTAGCATCAACAAGACTGCATTGCATGCCTCTTTTTACTTATTTTGAGTCCCCATAAAACTGTTGATCAGATTTTATTATTTTTATTTATTCATTTTCTTTGAATGTTTGGGGTTAGTGTTTTGCTTTTGTTTTTCCTGTAATCGCTATGATTGAGTTCCAATAAGATTAGTTAACCCTTGTCATTCTTAACTCGGAATATTCCTGTTTTGGTCAGAGGAAGAGACCAAGATAAGCATGCACTCATGTAATCTTAGTCAACAGCACCTGTTTATCCCTTTCAATCTAGGCTTGCTTATGACATAAAATTTCGACACAAATGTTTTCCAAAATTCAGGACTTTTTTTCCCTTTGTTTCAATGCGTTTCTTATCATGATTTAATTTGGCATGACAAGGGTTAACAATTCAATAACATAAGAATTAGAAGGCAAAGACTATAAAAAGGGTTCATTCTTCAACCAGATCTCCCTATGGAAACACCTAGCATGCCCATCGTCATATTGAAGTAACTAATTACTTTGTTCTCGGAACAAGATAGGACTTTGGTGTCTCTTTTTATTGGACTCTGTCACTGATCATCATATTTTATTACCGATTTATGCACAGGTCTTTGTTTCATTCCTGCATTTATTCGCATATTTATCCTGCAATTGTTTTAGACCATAGCCAGTTATGACTTTATAATCTCACATACCAGACGACAAAATCTTAGATTTGTTCAAATTGAAAAAACGTTGCAGATGACAATTTTTCATCGCTGATATTCTAAAATTGTTTGTCATAACAAAAACATTGTGGATAATGAAGAATTAACAAGCAATTTCTTCATTTTCCATGATGTTTTCTAAAATATTTTTTTCTTGAGTGCGTCAAAAAGCATTATTCTGTGGGAAAGAGTTAGAAGGAAATAACATGATGTAGAATGTCCCTAATCCTATATTGAAAAGATTTGATAGTGTCTTTAAATGCCCACTAAAAGATGACACAATTTTAGGCTTAAGATCAAGTTAAATAATAAATAAAGTGCAATAACAATTATGAAATGTGTTTGAATTGAAATGATTGCCCCCCTGGTATTTCTCACAGTACTACTATTACATCCTTTCCTAGCCTCCAGCTGCTATCCCACATAGGTCTACAATTATCGACCCATTGGGTCAGAAAGGATGAGTGCCGCCGTCGGGGATCGAACCCGGGACCTCTAGATTGACAGTCTGACGCGCTACCAACTGTGCTATGAAGGCGGATTTCAATGTTTGAGAAAGTATTAAATATTGACCAAGGTTCAGGTAACCCTTTTTGTAATATTCATAGTTATGAGACTACAACTCTTTAACCCATTCCAACACAACAAAATTTTAGACCAGTCCAAATTGAAAGAAGCTGCAGACGACATTTTCAAGTTGATGGAATTTTGAATTTTTTCGTCTTTTTGGATAGAAAACGTTGTGGATAATGAAGAAATTGCTTGATACAAGCAATTTCTTCATTTTCCACAATGTTTTCCAAAGCTCTTTAATTGCGGGGCGTAAAAAGGAGGGCTTGAATTGGAATGGGTTAAAATGAATGCTTTAAAATAAAACATAAGCAATCATAAGAAAATATATAAATGAACAAGTTATAGTGAGTAACCAAAAGAAAATTTTCTCTATACCTATACAGACAAAATTGATCATTGATCACTCACTATAAATTTTACATCTATTTAATCAAGGATTTCTTAATCTAAATTAACAATTTTGTCAACAAGTTTTTTAAAGAGCATTTTTTACTATTTCCAATTTTACTCTCTCCTATATCTGATTTCAGCCTGACATGTCCTTACCAATGTGTATTACCAGTGACAGTCATGGCAATATGTTTGTATGTGGAGGATCGATCAACTCACAGATCGAGGTATTTAAACCTGACCTTAAGGGGTCAAAGGTCATCTTCAACAAAAAGGCCCAGGATCTGGTTAGCATGTGCTATGATAAACAGGGCAATTACCTCTACGTGAGCGATAAAATTTCAGGACGTGTGCTGCGCTACAAAATTGAACATAGCGGATTTGTCCAAGGCTTAATGAGGTCAATTGTGACAGGAAGTGGAATTTCCTGCTAACTGGCACAGTGAAGACATTCGTGAAATTGACAAAGTTAATGATTTTGGAATGGAATGGAACAAGTGAAATGAGCCAGTTTGAGTGATTTAAGCATTTTGAACGAAATTAAAGATACGTAATTACCTCCCTGTATGAAAAATTTATGCATTGTTCTATAAATGGATTGGTGTATCGAATCCAAACTGAGGTCAGTCAATGAAATTCTGGAAAGTTCTAACCAATGCCCACACTCAATTGCCCTTTCTCATAAAGAAAAAAAAGGTTAGCAAAACATTGTGGAAAATGAAGAAATTGCTTATTATAAGCAATTTCTTCATTATCTACAAAGTTTTCCAACCCAAAAGGATCCAAAATTTCCTCAACTAAAATGTGTCCTCTGTCACATCTTAAAATTGTGACCAGTCTGAAATTTTGCCACCTGGTAATTGGTTAAGTGATAATGGGGATATGAAGGAAGCTGCAGGATATTTTGAATAATTTGAATTAATTATTTGTAATATATGAAAGAATGGAACACTGAAAATTTTCAAAATAACTTGAATGGGACAAACATCAATTTCAGAAGAATAACCCTCACACAACAAAATTTTAGACTGATGAACATTGAAAGATGTTGCAGAGCACATTTTGGAGAGTGTACAAATTGAAAAATAAGTTGCGTATGGAGTAGAAAAGACTGTGTCAGGAAAGGAGAAATTGGTTGTCATAAGCAATTTCCTCTCTTCTTACACAGTTTTCTTTATGAAATTAGCCACAGGTATTGAATTGCAT
Organism: Fragum fragum; assembly: GCA_946902895.1. Classification (NCBI taxonomy): domain Eukaryota; kingdom Metazoa; phylum Mollusca; class Bivalvia; order Cardiida; family Cardiidae; genus Fragum; species Fragum fragum. The sequence continues at coordinate 50,305,990 of OX336372.1, read as the reverse complement.
GGGAATTAGTTGAAAAATAACAATTAAAATATAATCAGACAAAAAAAACAAACAAAGATTTGGATGACTTTAAAAGAATACTTTCTATTTAGAAAACCTGATTGAAGAAAAGAAATTGCAATGGAGCAATTTTTCTATCCCAAATGTTCCTCAACTTTTCAAGACTGAGGTCATAGAAACAAGAAAAACTAGAGGTACTTGAGCCCCTGTATCGCTCCACAGGCCTGATTGTTCCGATTAAGCAAGCGATATTTCCAGGAATCATATCGGCCATGTGTGGAAAATAAATCTTGTCATTGAAATCTTTTCATAATTCAACCTTTTCATTGATTCACAAAAGTCAATTCATTTACCAAGTCAGATAAAAAGACAGTCACAAATTCTTAAAATAAAAATTCCTGGATATCATATATGGAAATAAGCTTTCAGCCAGTGGAGCTAAAAGCAACAGGGCACCTCTTTGGGTCAGAGATAACATTTTATTTAAAGTTTCAAGGTCCTTGGTCAAATGCCCAATGAGTTAACCCATTCCAACTCAAGCCCTCCTTTTTTCGCTCCTCAAGAAAAAAGCTTTGGAAAACATTGTGGAAAATGAAGAAATTGCTTGTATCAAGCAATTTCTTCATTATCCACTATGTTTTCTACCCCAAAATGCTGGCAATCTTCAAATTCCAACAAATTTAAATTGTCGTCTGCAGCTTCTTTCAATTTGGACCAGTCTAAAAATTTCTTGTGTTGGAATGGGTTAAAGTACAGAAAAGGTTTTCAATCAAAGTTTATTTGTGACCTTGACCTATGTGACGCCCAAAAAAAACATGGCACTTTCTTGGATCATTGGCCACAATGATTTGTAGTTTTATGGTCGTAGGTCAATTGGTGCAAGAGTAAGAGCATTGAAAAGTAAAAAGTATACAGATTTGTTTGTTTGAAAGGGGGTTTTACGCCGCTTTCAACAATCTTTCAGTTATATTGCGGTGGCTGGAGAACCTAACAATGGACTCCTTGTATTTCTCACACCAGTACTACCATTACATCCTTTTTTAGCCTCCAGCTGCTATCCCAAATAGGTCTACGATTATCGACCCATTGGTGAGAGACAAATAGTCGGAAAGCATGAGTGCCGCCGTCGGGGATCGAACCTGGGACCTATAGATTGACAGTCCGACGCGCTACCAACTGCGCTATGACGGCGGCAAAAAAGGATACAGACAGATCAAGAGTCAAACAGACAAATTGAGTAGGCAGATGGACAGACAGACAGACATGGTAAAAACAATACACCCCTCTTCTTCCTAAAGTGTGTGGGGGGTGTATGATAATGTTATGGTAAAACATTAGTTAGGTGCAACAACAAAAGCTATTTAGTTGTGGAATACGCAAGATCAGGATCTCTTTCCCTTGATATTGAAGATTAACCCATTCCCACACAATTCCTCCCTTTTAAGCCCTTCCAGAAAAAAAGCTTTGGAAAACATTGTGGAAAATAAAGAAATTGCTTGTATCAAGCAATTTCTTCATTATCCACAATATTTTCAATACAAAAAGACAAAATAAATGAATAAAATTCCATCAAGCTGAAATTGTCGTCTGCAGCTTTTTTCAATTTGGACCAGACTAAAATTTTGTCGTCTGGGAATGAGTTAAGAGCTTAATATGTTAATATTAATATACAATTAATATGCATATTCCATTGTCTTCAACTGCTTCATATAGATCATCAATATGCATTGAAAGAATGCATATAAAAAGAAAATCATCATTTATTAACAACTATCGTCTTGAGAAAATAGTTATAACTGAATGACCTGCATGTTCATTATTACTGCTTTATGTTTAACCCATTACCAGACAACAAATTTTAGACTGGACCAAATTCAAAGAAGTTCCAAACAACAATGCTTAGCTGATGGAATTTTAACCCTTACCTGTACAATCCCTTATTTTTTCGTCCCTTTGATTTTATACTTGAGAAAACATTGTGAGAAAAGAAGAAACTGCTTGTAACAACCAATTTCTTCTTTTCTCACAATATTTTCTAAACTTTGGGCTGGTAACTTTTCATATTACACCCACTTTTAATTGTTGTCTGCAACTTCTTTCAAATTGGACCAGTCTAAATTTTTGAAAAACAGGAAAGGGTTAAAGTCTTTGTCTTTTGGGATAGAAAACATTGCTGACAATGGAGAAGAAATTGCTTGTACTAAGCAATTTCTTCTTTTTCCACAATATTTTCCAAAGCTTTTTCTAATTTTTATTTTTTTGTGTGTGTGTGTATGTTTGTGTCTGTGTTCAAAAACTAGAATCGTGTTGGGATGGGTTGACAGGATAGTGCCATATTCAATAATAATCCTTTGAATAATCAAGATTAAAGATTATATACCAAAAAGTTTTTACTTTTTCTTTAATTTTATACATGTATATCAAAAAATTGATGATTTATTTATCTAAAACCCTCTTTACTTACAAATTACACAATCTATTAACACATCAAAATCTTAGACTCATCCAAATTGAAAGAAATTGAAGACATTTCAAATCGCCTTGAAATTGGAAACTTAAAGAGCCAAAATGGATAGAAAATATTGTGATAAAAGGAAAAATTACTTGTTTCAAACAATTTCTCCTTTACTCACAATGTTTGATTTCATATAATGATTCAGGAGTTGAAGAAAATAGGATTGTGTGGGAATTGGTTAACCCTTTCCTGTTTCATGAAATTTTAGACTGGTCCAATTTGAAAGAGATAACAGACGACAATGAAAAATGCAAGCAATTTGAAATCTGACCATCCTATGTGGTAGAAAATATTGTGGGAAAAGGAGAAATTGTTTGTTACAAGCAATTTCTCGTTTTTCCACAATGTTTTCTCAAGTATAAAATCACAGTGACCTAAAAACCTGGGTTTGTCCAGGAAAGCTGCCGCCGTCATAGCGCAGTTGGTAGCGCATCGGACTGTCTATCTAGAGTCCCGGGTTTGATCCCCAACGGCGTCACTCAACCTTTCCGACTATTTGTCTCTCACCAATGGGTCGATATTTGTAGACCTATGTGGGATAGCAGCTGGAGGCTAGGAAAGGATGTAATGGTAGTACTGGTGTGAGAAATACCAGGATTCCATTGTTAGGTGCTCCAGCCACCGCGATATAACTGAAAGATTGTTGAAAGAGGCGTAAAACCCCATTCACACAAACAAACAAATTGTCCAGGAAAGGGTTAATACGACCATGGTAGTATGACTTGTTTTGATGTGAACTTTCGGCATGACACTAGTACTCTTCAAGGGGAATAACTGTTCCAAGCTACAAGTTATTTCTTCTATTCACACACACACACACACACCCACACACACACACCCACCCACACACATGCACGCACACGCACATTCGCACACGCACACATGCACACATGGGCGAGGACGGAAGTAACTCTATACGTCTGTTGCCATACATAATAACACTGATATAATGATTGATTATCTTCAAATAATTTAATTGTAAGTATCGTCTATCAAAAACTAGCGTTCTGATTGGTCAAATACTCCATGAACAAAATTTTGAGCACGCAATGATTTTGTATGCTTCTGCACAAAATAGTCCCATACAAAAAGGTATCAAAAGATGTAGGATTTTGCTTTTTTCGCTCGAAACTATTAAATTATAAGAAATGAAGAGAATTTTTTTTCGCGTATTCATACAGTGTGATTAGTTTTTTCAGTTCATACCTCCATGAAAACAAAAAATATTCTCTTCATCTCTACAATATTTTTGAAACTTATACTAATTACTGTCATTTTCTAATGTTATCTGCTGCAACAACCTAAAATGTCAAAATCTACATATGATGGATAGGTTAATGAAAATGTGTTAACCAAAAGCCATTATAAACACAGTGGGTAGGTTCAACTAATTGAAACAGGAAACATATTTCTCCATGCATGATTTATGACACACTGTTAAAGTGCACAGAAGCGTATCCAGTCGTCAATATACCACGAAGGTGACAGCATGGAAACAAACCTCCCTTGGGACTTGTAATACTTTCTGGCTCCCTAGTAAATGAGTCAATTCATTCGAAACAAGAGATCCAAGAGGGCCTTGACTGCTTGAATGATTTAATAATAAAAATATTAAGAGTCCAGAAATGTGTTTCATAAAAGAAAACAAGAACCTATTCATTTTTTTAAAAATTTTGGTCTTGTCCAATTTGACAAAAGATGCAGAGGACAATCAAAAGTGTGTTCAATTTAAAAAATAACCAGCCCACAGGGTAGAATATATTGTGGGAAAAGAAGAATTTCTTATTTTTCCACAATGTTTTAGGTATAAAATCACTAGGACTAGGGTTTGTTCAGGAATGGGTTTAGTAATCACTTCCCTCTTATGCAATTGGTGGATTGGCACTGTTAATAAAAACAAGTGCACCGCCTACGGCTATTGACACTGTTAATAAAAACAAGAGCACCCGCTACGGCTGTTGGGTGCTGGATAGTGGAAAAAAATCTAAGTCGAAAAAGGGGTATAATTCGTACAAAATGCATCTAGAGTTACCCCCACGACGACGACAAAAACAACACAGAGGCTATCACAATATCTTGGGTTTTCTCTGAAAACAGCCGACTTAAAAATCAATAGACCAATCAAATCATTCATTTAGACCAGGAATGAACTTTTAACTCTGACATTAGCCTACACTTATGTTAAGCATCTTTATTATTATGGTGACTTAAACTTATTCAAGCTGTAGTTACAACCTTTTGTTCCACAATCAAACATTTTACATTTTTGATACATGTTACTGACAATAAATTTTGCAAAATAACGCTGTTCAAATCTAAGTGGAACTTCCTGTCGGAGATCAGTCGGCATAGCCAACAATCTGTCAATTGAAGATGTAACAAAGCAGGACAACATTTTTTTATCCTGAAAGCAGGGCTAGTTATAACAATAACCTTTTCCCTTTTTCCAAAATTTTAGACTGGTCCAATTTGAAAGAAGTTGCAAACGACAATTTAAGGTGGGTGTAATTTGAAAAGTAACCAAACCAAAGGTTAAGAAATATTGTGAGAAAAGGAAAAATTGCTTGTTACAAGCAATTTCTTCTCTTCTCACAATGCTTTCTCAAGTATAAGATAATAGGGACGTAAAATCAAAGGATTGTACAGGAAAGGGTCAAAAGGTTAACCAATTATGAGAGGGCAACATTTTCAACTGGTCTAAATTGAAAGAAGTTGCTGACGACAGTTTAAAGATTATGAAATTTTGGAAATTGGGGGGGGGGGGGGCAAAAGCGTCATTGTGTTGGTATGGGTTAACCAATTCCCAACCATTCCAATTACATATGCCCTACAAAAACAGCTTTTCAATATGCAAATTCTTTGAATTTGGACCAATCTAAAATTCTGAGATCTTTTACTAGATTGAACCCTTTCATTAAGGTTATTGACTTTTCAATTCTCTTATGACAACTGAGAGGAAATGATAAATGGACTTAATAGAAACTTGTTTTGAAAAATCTGTCAAAAAGATAACAAGTAATTTCTCCTTTTCTCATAATGTTTTCTACCCTTTTAATTGAAATGCACTTAGAGCTGAAAAAAAAAAGATAACAAGCAATTTCTCCTTTTCTCATAATGTTTTTCTACCTTTTTGATTAAAATGCACTAAGAGTTTTCGTCCGCAAACTCTTTCAATTTGGACATGTCTGAAATTTTTTTGTCTTGTAATAAATCATGTGACATAAGATGCAGGGATTTCTGTCTTTTCATTGACCCTTGACTTTCGTATGAATTGTAATTAACCCATAGCCAGACTACAATATTCTTGACTGTTCCAAATTGAAAGATGTTGCAGACGACAATTTTGAGTTAATCTTTGTCTTTTTCAGGTTAAAATTGACATTTCTTCATTTCCCACAATGTTTTGCAAAACTTTTTTTTAAGGGGCATCAAAATGGGGAATTTTGTGGGAATGGGTTAACTTGCCAAAACAGGAAGACTCTTTTTGGCATTAGCACATTAGATGTACCACACAATGACACTTTTTGACGCCCCTCAAGAAAAACAATTGGGTAAACATTTTGTAAAAATAAAGAAATTGCTTGTAGCAAGGAATTTCTTCATTTTACACAATGTTTTCTATCCAGAATGTTGAAAAACCTCAAATTTCATAAATTTGAATTTGTTTTCTGCAACTCCTTTCAATTTGGACCAGTCTAAAATATTGCTGTGTGGGAATGGGTTAACCCATTAATGCTTTTTGACACCCTCAAGAAAAACAATTGGAAAACATTGTGTAAATGAAGAAATTTCTAATGAGCAATTTCTTCATTTTCCACAATGTTTTCAAACCAGAGAGTTAAAAGAATCTTAAATTTCATACACTCTAAAATGTTGTCTGTAACTTTCATTTTGAAATGACCGTAAGTTTTGCCACCTTGTAATGAGAAGGGAAGGTACTCAGGCACATATATAGAACAAGAGAAATATAGAGTTACCTGCCCTGGATCATCCTCCCAATCAAACTCTGACTCGTATATTCCTAAAGACAACACTTCTCCTTCTATCTTACTCTCTGGATAAAAAAAAATCACAATGTATAGCACAAACTTTATAAAAAAATCAATTTATTGGTGCCTATTAAATCTATTGCATTCTGATTGGTTGAAAAATTAGTTTCATACCTGCATGAAAAAAGACTCTGAGTACTGAATTATTTTGTGGGGTTTTTTAGTGTAGTATTTCCTTGAAGAGTTGTTCTATTTTAGAAAGAAATTCACCTTTAAAAAAGCTAATTTTTACGGCCAAAATTATCTATCACAATTCAGGCAAAAATGATGAATGATGATTTTCACAATTCAGATTTTTCCCCATTGGAACATCTGCCATGACTGACAATCAAAGCTGTCAATTAAAGAATCAATTGACCAATCAAATAATTCATGTAGACTAAAGAAGAACTTTGAACTCCGACAATAGTGACAAAAGGTGAATCATTTTCTTTAGGTTTGGCGACTTATACATGTATGTCATAATTATAGCTTATTCTAGCAACAAACATTTCCAAAAGTATGTGAATTAAAAATTGTGCGTTTAGTTAACCCATTTACATACAGTGAGGCTTTTTGATGCCCTCAATAAAACTTTCCATAATGTTTTCTACCCAGAAAGTTTAACAAATTTAAAACTTTATAAACTTTAAATTGTCATCTACAGCTCCTTCAATTGGACTACTCTGAAATTTTGCCTTCTGGAAATGGTTTAACATGATTGCCAATTGCCAAACTGCAAATTTTTGTAAATGTCAAAGTTTTTACCTGCCAACAACAACAGTAACAACAACCTTGCAAAGGCAATTGTAAGACCCCGGGTTTCTCTCAAACTAGAAAGGCTTACCATTTACTTAAACGGGAGGCAACTCTCTTTTATCCAACAAATATTTTCAGTCAAGCAGAAGCAGTTATCTCCCTTGCATCACTACGTGATTTGTACATAAAACATTGTCAATTGTCCAAAATAATATATTAATTAAACCTATAGAATTTTCTTGATGAAATCTTTGAAAGGGTCACCAATAGATCATTCCTGTGAAATAATTACTATTTTTGCAATTTACTCTAAGAGAGACAACTATGAACTTTCTTTTATCTAACAAATATTCTAAGTCAAGCATAATCAGTTCACATGTATCACCATGTAATCTGTACGGAGAATTACTACGAACCTATTAAATTTTCTTGTAGAAATCTGTGAAAGAGTCATCAATAGATCATTCCTGTTAATTTCATTAAAATCCATCCTAAAATGTTTGAAGGAAGGTTTTCAAAGGGTTCACTATCTACCATATGTGGAAAGTAGCACCGCCAATAAAGGTCCTGTTTGTTATTCCATCAAAACTCTTTGGAAAAATGTGATAAAAATTCACCTAGCAAATTTGGTTGAATTCCATCAACTTGTTTTGAGAAGACTTAAAAAGCTTTCACCACGTGCCATTCAATATGGAATTTAGGCCCACCCATAAAAGCCTTCTATCTGATGAAGAGTCAACCAAGGATCATTCTTGTGAAATTTGTTTGAAATCAATCACATTGTTTCTGAGAACTATATTTTCAAAGTTAAAGATATGTGGAATTGAGCCGAGCTCATAAGAATTATGCTTTCATTTGATCAAAATTCTTAGAAGGAATCTGATAAAGGGTCACCAAAGGATCATTCCTGTGAAATTTGGTTGAAGTCTATTCAGTACTTTCTGAGGAGGAGATACTTAACCTTTTCCTGTTTAATCCCTGTTTTTTACGTTCCTATGAATCTATGACTGAGAAAACATTATAGAAAAAGAAGAAATTGCTTGTAACAAGCAATTTCTTCTTTTTCCACAATATTTTCTACTCTACTGAATGGTTATTTTTAAAATTAAATCCACATTCAATTTTGTCTGCAAAATCTTTGAATTTGGACAGGTCTAAAATTTTGCAAACAGGTAAGGGTTAAACTAAACATAAACAGACACATGGACAGACACAAAGACAGTCATATTGCCAGAAGCACGACAGTAAGAACTCCATGACAATAGTCTGCTGGCTTTAAGCAATTCCCACAAGCCCTCCTTTTTACGTCCCTCAAGAAAAAAGCTTTGAAAAAAACATTGTATCAAGCTATTTCTTCATTATCCACGATATTTTCTATCCAAAAAGATGAAAAAATTAAAATTCCATCAACTTGAAATTGTAATCTGACTTCTTTCAACTTGGACCAGTCTAAAATTTTGTTTTGTGGGAATAGGTTCAAACAGCCAAGCTGATAAATTAGACATTGATAAGAGACTTACCTTCATTAAGATGAAACTGACGGACTGATCTTCCATAACAAAATTCATAACTCCACCAACCATTATTCTAAAAAACATAGCAATACTTAACGCTTCATTGAAAACACAACTTTAACCAATAACAAGACAACTCAATTGTGAACCACTACAAATTGATGTAGGTCCCAAAACAAATCAAAGAGTGTTTAAGCTGAAAATAAACCTATTTCCACGCAATCCCCCTTTTTGACAAGATGAACCAAATATGGTTTTTGGTAAACTTTGTAGGAAATGGAGAAAAGGCTGGTATTAAGCAATTTCTGCTTTTCTCATAGTGTTTTCTATCTAATTTGACACTTATTTTCTAATTTCAGAACACTTCAAAATGTTGTCTTGGGAAAAGGAAAAACAGCTTGTCAACCTATTACCCCTCAATCACACTTTATGAAATCCCAGGAGAAAAAAGCTTTGGAAAACATTGTGGAAAATGAAGATATTGCTTGTGACAAGAAATTTCTTTATCATCCACAATACTTCCTTTTCAAAAAGATCGAAGATTTCTTAAATTTCCATTACTGAAATTAATGTCAGCAAGTTTTTTCAGTTTTGACCAGTCTAAAATTTTGTCATCTGGTAATGGGTTAAATGGAATTTCTTCTTTTTCAACAGTGCCTCGACAATTTTTTGTCTCCAGTGGATCAGAATGCTAAATTGTAAGCCAAGCAAGTCCCTTGAATTGATAGAATTTTCAGGAATATTGGATCACATAAAACAGCAATGGTAAGGTAAGTTTGTATGTTTGAATGGGGTTTAACACAACTTTTAACAATTTTTTAGCCATATCACGACGGCTGGAGCACCTAACAATAGATACCTGGTATATCTTGCACAATACCATCATTAAAGCCTTTCCTAGCCTCCAGCTGCTATCCCACTTAGGTTCATGATTATCCACCCATTGGTGAGAGACAAATATGGGAAGGGACATGTATCACCGCTCAGGGTCAAACCCATGACACAATGGCAAGGTAAGATGAGGTAAGATGAAATGTCATCAAATTCAAATGTGCTCCTCTTGCATGACAATACAAGCATTACTGCAAGTTTGAGAAAGATTTAGCCAAATTGTGACCTGTAGAGTGGTAATAAGGAAATTGTTTTTAAGGCCATTTTTCCCTCGATAATTGTCAGATGTCACCATATTCAAAAGGGTTCTTTTTCATGAACACACAGACATTTTCAGCAAGTATGAAGAAGATTGAGCCAAATATTTGTCCTCCAGAGAAGTAACAAGGAAATTGTCAATGAGGCCCAGCCCCTTTCTCCTTGATATTTGTCAAAATGTCGACATATTTACCCATTCCAAGACAACAAAAATTTAGACTAGTCCAATTTCAAAGATTATGCATACAACAGTTTATGAAATTTTAGATCTTTTCATCTTTTAGGTTAGAAAACATTGTGGATAATGAAGAAATTGCTTGTAACAAGCAATTTCTTCATTTTCCACAATTTTTTCAAATGCTTATTTCTTGAGGGGCGTCAAAAGGTGTCACTGTTTGGGAATGAGTTAAAAGTGATATTCCACTTGACCAGACAAATATTTTTAAAAGTTGACAGATGACGCACAGATGTTAAAGTATAAACAAGGGTACTGCTTACGGGTGCCTACTGGTGCCTACGCTCAGCTGTTGGGTGCTGGATAGTAGATAAAAATGTAAGTTAAAAAAGGGGCACAATTCGCACAAAATGCATTTAGACTTATCCCCTTGATAATATACGTTCCTCTTTTGATAATGGGCATTTGTGCCAAGTTTCAGGTGAATGCCTTCAATAGAACCAGAGATATTACAAAATATCAAAGTTTTAGCACAACGACGACGACAACAATTATGATGATTATGCCAAGGGTATCGCAATACCTCGGGTTTTTCTCTGAAAACAGCTGAGATAAAAAAGCTAAAAAAAATCCCTGTTTTGGATTTGATTTTCACCTATTTTTGTTCATTTTGAAGTCATTAGAATATTAGGAACAGGCTGAAAATAATTTTGTTTGGTTTTTGTCAGTTGAGCAGCAAATTTTAAAAATCATTATAAAAACATACCATTCTCAAACATGGACCACTTTCCATAGGCTTCAGTAAATCTGGAATTCCTGTTTCCACAGCAACCTTTTCTGCTTCCTCTTTTTCCTTTTCTTTCTCTGCTGTATTTGGAAAATTGCATTGATACAGCTGGCCATATTTAGATGATACCTGAACTGTATTTATATCTGTAGGCTCCTCCTGAAATGTCATGGAGACATTTATGTCAAACTATTGTAAATAAACATATGATATATGAATACTATCTAGATGACCAATTGCTGGCCCTGCCCACTATCCATTGGCCCCACCCACTGACTCTGACAGAAAATTCCACTTCGATATTGAGTCATTATTTTGCAAGATTTATGGCCAGCAGCATGTGAAAAAATAGAAGAATAGTTGGTTGGCGACCTAAATGTTGTAGCTATAGCTTGAATAAAAAAAGGTTAACAAAAATGGCGATCAATTTCAGATTTCAAAACTAATATCTGGTCTTAATGAAGGATTACATTGCTCGACTGGTTATTTGATTGACATCTGTGATTTATGAATTTGAAAAAACAAGCCAAGCTAAAAATATGTCACAGTTACAGGAGTTGACTCCATAATTTTCACTTTGTGTGCAAGTTGACTGGTTACCATATTCAATAAGGGCCCTGGATCAGGTGCTGGATTTCGATTTGAAACATCAAAATATAATCAAACTGTATTGTGAAATTACTGGTAATGTCAACCACCGCAGCACCGGCTGTAAATTGGGTAAAAAAAAGATGACAGCTGTCAAACCTTGGACTAAAAGAATGTTTATTAAACTTACATCTGTCTTCATGACAACTGGCTCGTTGCGTATATCGATTCCATAATTGATTGACTTTAATTCTTCTATATCGAAAAAGGAATGCACTACGCCGTTAAGGTAAAAACAAAATAAAAAGAGTTTTTGCACTGGATTTTTGACTATCATGTTGACATTTGGTAGCGCTGGTTCCCCCTATATTTTATAGTATAGATTTTCTAGACTGGAAACCTTGACCTATAACATAAAGCCACGTCATGCCCAGTGCGCATTACTATTTCTCAATGAAGCGAAGGGTTAAAAATTAAGACCACTTTATCATAGACTTTCTTTTTCCTTTATCTACTTATCTTTCTATCTATCTATTTATTCATTTTTCCATTCATAAATTTACTTATTCACCCGATGTGTTAACTTTTATGAATTAGGATTGTTCTAAAAGTCACTTTTGTAGAAGCCCTATAAATTTTGTCCAAAAGAATTAAATTCCATCATTTGAAAAACGATGTTTGGCATGAACTGAAAATGGAAATTCTACATTTAACGCTTTCCAAGACGAAAATACTTAAAACTGGTCCAATTTGACTGAAATATCACCTGCCAGTAATACCCGAAAGGGGAGTTGGGCGGTATATATAGATAGATAGATAGATATCTTGCAGATAATAAATAAAAACTTATTTGAAATGAAAAATAAGCATTGTCATGATAGGGAAAAAAACATTGTAACAAGCAATTCATTCTTTTCTAAACGTTTTCTCTAGTATAAAATCATAATCTAGTCATAGAAGTATAAGTTATAGTGACTGATCAAACGAGGTAAATTTTGTCTATACCTGTAAAAATCTATGTACGGTGTGACCAGATCTATATGGACCTCCACAAAAGTTGTTGAAATCATAGCCATAGGGTCACAATCGGCCCCGACCAAGAAATTCAAAGTTTATAAATAAAGTAGCCTTGCTGGAGCGACCACCTCTATTAAGCGACAATTTTCATTTACCCATTCCCAAACGGCAAAATTCTAGACTGGTCCAAGTTGAAAGGAGTTACAGACGACAATTTAAAGTTAATGGAAATTCAGATTTTTTTCCACTTCTTAGTAGAAAACATTGATGAAAATTTCTTTTTACACAATGTTTTCCCAAATCAGTGTTTTTCTTTAGGGGCGTCCAAAAGTTTCACTGTGTGGGAATGGGTTGATCGACCACAATTGGCATTCTCTTTTCAAAAGCTTCTATAAAGAAGTGGTCGTATCAGCTAAACATATATGAGCCTGTGCGTGACATTTCCAACCATTTGGCAGGTGCATGACTCGCACACATTGAGAAGGCCTACCCAGGACAGCCATTCGGGACAATTAGAACATTCGCTGATTGTTTAAAGAAGCTTTGGGTCATTATCTATCTACAGAGCGCAGAGTGAAGACTCTGATCAGACTGTGTGGATGCACATGCTGATCTGAGTCTTTACTTGGCGCACATGTGTAATGGTTGGAAATGTCACGCGCGCGCTCATATCATACCGAAGTCCAATGTTGTTTGAACTCATTAGAATCGTCTTAGTATTCTAACGAGTTCCAACAACATAGGATTTGGGTGCATTCGTGTAACAATTAATTTATATATGCAATCAAATCAATATTTTATAAAGTTAGCAAAAATGTGCATTAAGCGACCATTACACAAGATTTATTGTACGCTCAATAATAGCATCTTCCAGAATCTTCTTGTCCAAAACCGGGCCATAAAACACATGACGCTCATACTCGGTATGTTGTATAAACAGGTGGTTCTCTACCTAATTTCTCAAATCTACGCCCTAGAATAAAAATGCCCCCTCCCAGGGTACAAAATAAGTTAGCTTGTTTGTTTATTTTTTGAATGGGTTTTAATGCCACTTTAACCCATCCGGAAATGATGACGCTTTTGGACGCCCTTCAAGAAAAACGATTGGGAAAACATTGTGTAAAAGTAAGAAATTGCTTGTAACAACCAATTGCTTTATATTACACAATGTTTTTTATCCAAAAATTTAAATTTTCGTCTGCACCTCCTTTCAATATGGACCAGTCTAAAACTTTCCCCTATGGTAATTGGTTAACAGTATTTCAGTCATATCTTATAAGAGCAGGGGCTGGAGCACCTAACCATGGTATTTCCCACACCAGTACTACCACTATACCCTTTCCGAGCCTCCAGCTGCCCATTCAACTTAGGTTTACAATTATCCACATATTGTTGGAAGACAAATGTCGGAAAGGATATTTGCCGCGACTTGAAATCGAACCCGGAACTCAGTGCTTAGGGGTCTGACGCGATACCGACTGCGCTATGGCTTCGACCGGGTACAAATTTAAAAGGAAGAAAATCCATTACAAAATTAGATTTGATGTGTTTAAATGGGATTTAACGCCGCTATTAATAATTTTGAGTGGCTGGAGCACCTAACAATGGATTCCTGGTACATCTCGTACCAGTACCACCATTACATCATTTCCTAGCCTCCAGCTGCTATCCCACTTTTTTATATATAAAATAAAACTTCGAAAATTGGATAACTTTTCTGTTATCATTTTTTATAAGATAAAACTCAAGAAACGGATTTCATTGGTGTATATGGGGCTGTGTAAAAATTTTATGAAACAAAACCCCAGAAAATTACTTTACAATACGACACAATACCAATGTGTAACATAATGGAACTATTTACGGAGTTTTGCATTGAGAGGGAGCGACCAGGCATATATGACTTTGGTTCAACTTAGCTGAAATCCAACCATGAATATATTTTCTTATGAGAAATCAACACTTGGCAATAACCGCAAATCGTTAAACCGCGTGGAAACAGGAGCGTTTAGGAACTGTACCCATGAAAGATAGCTCAGTAACGCTAGGATCGTGCCATCAGTGGAGTACAAAATACATTGTAGTAATGGGGAACACATTTTGTGGTTTACCGATGGAGTGGAATCCACTCGTCCTCGAAAACAATTTTAATACAAGTCCAGAATCTAAATGAACTTGTCCGCCAAAGGTGAAGAGATAAATGTTGAGAAATTTTGAGAAAACATTGTGGTTAATGGACCCCAGCATTTTCTTCATTAACCATAATATTTTCTACCCTTCAACATACACTCTGTGATAATTTTCTTATGTATATTTAGTTATCTTTGACTATATTTTGTATCATTCCAAGAGTTGCCTAGGTATTTACCTGTTCCGTGCAAATACCCCTGAAAAAGTAATTTCTTATATTTCCACATTGTTTTTCAAAGGTTTTTTTCTATGGTGGGGCCGTTAAAAAGCGTCATTGTGTGGGAATAAGTGAAGGGGTAGAAATGGCAAAAAGAGTGAATTATGTGTTTTAATTTGATTTTAGCAATTTTTTTCTCGTGCATGTTGACCGACTTTCACGAAATATTTCATAAAAGACATGAAGTTAGAAATTAATTACTATGATTTTCAATAGTATATGAGATACATCACTGAAAAAATGAGGGTACAAAATACTCTGTACCCTGTGAAACTTCTCCTAAAGGGGGGGGGCGTACAAAACTGCGCGACTGTGTTTTAATGAACGGTTAGGGGGGAAAAAGAATAATTTTGTGATATTCACTCGTGAGTACCTTGTGTAATTTTTTAAGCTCCAAGTTTAACCCATTCCAACACAGCAAAATTTTAGACTGGTCCAAATTGAAAGAAGCTGCAGACGACAGTTTCAAGTTGATGGAATTTTTATTTTTTTCGTCTTTTTTGATAGAAAACATTGTGGATAATGAAGAAATTGCTTGATACAAGCAATTTCTTTATTTTCCACGATGTTTTCCAAAGCTTTTTTCTTGAGGGGCGTAAAAAGGAGGGATTGAGTTGGAATGGGTTAAGATGCCCTCAGGGTTTGCTCCCGTGTTTGTTTTCTACATCGATCTATTTTTGTGGGAGACCAAACAGCCGTAACTACGGATTGAATTAAGCATCTGGGGTTATATTATTATATACCGAAGAAGTATTGACGCAATACGCATGATATTGAAGAGAACAAGGGCAGACACGAAACAAAACTGTCACAAATTGAAACCCGGTTATCTATTGCTTCAACACAATTAGACAAGAATTGCAAGAGCTGTTCCGTACATATGAATTTTAACATTTAGTTTCCTTTATGCGTGATGTAGCATTGATTCCAAAATTTCTGATAATATGCGCCAAGTCACACGAAGACAAACATTTGGTGAAACATTCACCAAAATTCTTCAAAATCTCTAGGAATAGTTACACACACAAGGATTTTGGCATGACGCAGGTTTGATTCAAAAAGCGCTGATAATAGGCGCTAGGTCACATGAAGACATGCATATGGTGGATATTTCGTAAAAATCCGCCGAGAATTGTAGGAGTATTTGCGCACACAAGCTAAAGTTAACGACCACCTAGCCGACCGACCGCTGCCGTCATTCACCAATCTGTAACCAGTGTTATTCTTTCGGAAAAGGTAGACATAACTTATACCGTTATCACGCCTCAGAACACCGAATCGGTCCGAGGGCCCGAAATTTTTGCAACTCAACTAAAAATATTATTTTCTTTTACTTTTATAGGTTATCTTTATCATATATGCTATATGCCAGCATAAATATTTCTGTAGCTGTTTTATTGTGAGTTTTAGAAATATCTTTTCAATTCCAAATTCTATAAGCCTAGAAATACCACGTTTATTCTATCTACCATACATTCATTCAATGAATTTAAACCGCGATCTTCCTGTACTGGATCCGATCTCATTTCCAAATATTTGAGACCTTCCGAGAGTCCCGTAAAACAGTTAGGTAAAAAATAAACTGACCCAGCACAGGACTGAAATTCGATAAAAACAAGAGAGAGAAAGAAAGTAAGGTAGAATGACCTTTCAATATCCAGTAAATCAAACAAATGCGAAAAGTCTCGACACAGGCCAGACTGCACAATCCGCTCAGTCTGACCAGAGTCGATATTTTTCGATCGTCCGGCCAAGATGGTCTCCTTTTGCGTGTCGTGTCATATTTATCCCACAAATTCAAACCAGATGGTACTGTCTGATATTAAAGTATGACATTTTCTAGACAACCTTTTAACTTCATGATCTTTACCCTTTACCAGACGGCAAAATTTTAGACTGGTCCAAATTCAAAAGAGTTGCAGACGACAATTAGAGTTTACGAAACTAAAGATTTTTTTTCAACTCTATTGATTGAAAACATTGAGTAAATAAGTAATTTCTTCATTTTACACAACGTTTTCCCAATTCTGGTTTTCTTGAAGGGCGTCAAGCCCTGTGCGGGAATGGGTTAGAATTGACATATTTTCGTTGGCCTACTTTTAGACTTTGATAGCGGTGTTGAATTGAAAAAAATAGATTTTGTTCCGAGTTTATAAAACGTTTTTCGTACTCAGTTCACTCCAACTTCAGATGGGTATGAATATAATGCTTTATAACAGTATTTTTTTATTTTTTTTAATTTTTGTGTGCTTGCCACGTTTCAAGAAGAAACCCAACATCAACTTTGAGTAAATTCTTAAGTGAGCTCAGAAAAGTTCTACAATCGCGTTATCTTATTTTCTTCTCATAAACTGCGGCACAAAGCCTGCTTTCGTATTATCGCCGCCTTACCGCTTTGTCGTCGCCACATTTTATTGGAGCGACGGAAATGATATCGCGTGTTTCGTGCAGCTAGAGTCACCATTCTACCCTACTACATATGTTTTTTTCTCAAAACGAGACCTTTGGTCGATATCTGCTGGATACAATCTCCTTTTCAACTATTTGCATTACGGAACATCCATAATTGATACATAAAAGCCCAAATTCCATCGACGGGTTACTTGTATATATTTTACGTTTAACCCTTCCCTGCACAAACCAGGAATTTCATGTTGCTGTGGTTTCATTTTTAAGAAAACATTGTGGAAAAGGGAGAAATTGCTTGAAACAGGCAATTTCTCCCTTTTCCCACAATATTTTCTACCAAATAGTATGGTTTCATTCCTGATTGCAACCAATTTTCATCGTCGTCTGCAACCTCAATTTGGAGCAGTATAAACTTTCAAATAATAATAATAAATGGAAAAGGTTAAAAATGAAGAACAGCGAACTCGTGTTAATGTTTACCTGCGTGGTCTGCACGGGACACCTTTTCCGTGAGAATGTCACTAATCCGAACGTTTTGTATAACGGTCTTGGGGTCATTATTAGAGAAATAGAAATAAAATGATTGTCTTATTCATTATTTGCTCGTTCTAATTGGTCGTTCAGAAAGAGATTTGATCTATGATTTGTCAACATCGTTTAAGTTAATTTTAGCTTCATCTATCAACACCCCAACAGTCTATTTGTCTGGAAAAAAATATTTCTTCCCCCCCCACACACACACACACACGAAAAATTGTTTCAGCTCGGAACTAATTTTGTAATGTTGCGCACGAAGTATTACAAGATACCATTTAAAAACGGTTCAAACTTGTTCTGTCCTTGCTATTTTGATTTTTTTAAGAAACATGCCTTGGTACTATCAAATAATTTGTGGCTGCATACAGTATGATAAGGTTTTTATTTTCTTACCTCCGTGTAAACAAAAATGATTCTCTTAAATGACTATTAGATATGATGATTTTACTTTTCGACATACAATCAGTCACATAGAAATGGATTTACATACCTCTATGAAAAAATGGAGAACAAAAACTATTCTCTTTGTCTCTTTTATGGAAACGAGGTATGGTGGGTTTTTTTGTTTTTTTGTTTTTTTGTTGTTGTTGTTGTTGTTGTTGTTTAGTGGGTTTTTTTTCCTTTCGACATACAAACGGACACCACAGAATTCATTTTAAAAACTCTTTCATTAGACATGATTCATTACAAAATCATTATAGTTATGAACACGAATTGTAGTTATGCTATTCTTGATATGGAGCCAGAGCGGCGAATGCGTTGCAGATTCTGATGTAAAGGGGCAAAATGCCAAGTGCGTAGGTTTTGATGCACAGAGTTCATTGACTGAATTCTGGCGGGAAAATGAGTACTACAATAAACGATTCACGTAGTCTTTAATTGGTGTTTAACAAGCACAAAAGAAATAATAAAATAAATAGGCAACAAAAATTGACGGATCGCTGGACTAGCAGACTTAGCTCTGGCGGAAATTCTACTTTGTTATTAAAACGGCACTATGTTATAGCCAGTAATATGTAACAAAATAGTTAAATGGTCGGTTGGCGGCCTAAGCATCGTAACTACAGCTTGAATAAGCTGTAGTTACGATGTTTTGTCGCCCACCGACGAAACTGGTATCTGTACTCAGTGACTTGGTGGTAAAAAAATACTTGTTTTCTCACAACAGCGCGGAGTAAATACAAACGACCACGCAGGCTGCACGATCACGCGACTGATGATGCAATACTAAGGATATGTTTAATAAGTATCCAAGATTTCTTAAAGAAAGACAAGGATTGTAAAAGGATATTTAAAGATTTGGTAAAGTAAGTCATCGATATTTTTAGTTATTCATATTTAGTTTTCGTTTATTCATTTTCTTTCTCTTTCGTACTTTCTTTTTGTCTCCTTTCTTTCTTGTATGTTGTTATAATAGGCGTAGTTTTGGATTATTTGTTGTTTTGTTGTGTTTTCCAATTATTTATTTTTTATTTTTCTAACACCTTAATCGTATGAGCCTCTGAATGCGATTTGATTTTTAAAAAATGCTATACAAGTTTATAACATTCTCGATTTAAAAAAAAAACTCTTAGAAAAGATGCAATTTAAAGAAATATAGAAATGTTGCTTAAGGTTTGTTTGTTATGTTTTGATTGGGGGTGTTGTTATTGTTGCTTTGTTGTTGTTCTAAATAATTTTGAGCATGATTTCTGTATCAGTTATTGATTTTGACTGGGTTTTTTTTTTTTTTTTTTTTTTCTTCTTCTTTTTAAGTCGCACTTTCAATTTCAAAGCGAACATAGTTTTATAAACGCCTGTGAAGGTCACCGTCACAAATTGGTTAATTTTGCTTAATTGAATTGGGTTTAACGCCAGGTTCAACATAATTTCAGTCATAGCGAGACGGCTGATGCACCAAACCATGAATTCCTGGTATTTCTCGACCGTTACAATTAGAGGTAGTAAACTTTGGTAGGTGACCTTAAGTAAGGCAGACGTTTTAGTCGCCAAACGAACAAAAAAGCTTCGCATAATGACGACTAATGTCCATAAATGTTGGAGTTGAAAGTTCACTTCCGGCCTGAATGTAAGATTTGATTGGTCTATCTTTTTTATTATTGTTATTATTATCATCATTGAGAGTCGCGATTCGCCAATTGACCAATCGCTGGCCCCGCCCACTTACTCCTTTGGCCCCGCCCACTGACTCCAACAAGAAGTCCCGCTCCAATTTTTGACGGCGTCAATTTGCGAATTCTATGCTCAGAATCGTGTTACAAATAAGTAGAATGGTTGGTTGGCGGCCTAAATGTCGTAACTACAGCTTAAATAAGCTGTAGTTACGACGTTTAAGTCACCAAACCAACAAACAAAAATAACAAAAGGGGCGGCCAATTTAGGAGTTTAAATAACAATTCCGGGCTGAATGAATTATTTGATTGGTCGGTGGATCCCTTGATTGGCAGCCGCGATTGGTCAGTTACTCATTATTGAATCATTACCCATGATTCTAACTAGAATGGCGAATTCCAATTGACTGAAAGTTCTTCTCATAAATGAAAGCACATCCATATGTGTAATTCCACAAAAAAATAGTTCTATAACAACTGTCTCAAGTTTTTGGGGTTTTTTTTGTGTGTGTGTTTATGCAATATACTTTCTCTTAAGTTGGTATATTTTTTATTCATTTGATTTATGTAATTGCAATATACTTTGCCTCAAATTGGTATATTTCTATTCATTAATTTATGTTTATGCAATATAATTTGTCACTTTTTGAAGAATAAGAATTGAAGTGATTTTGTTTTATTTTGTTTCTTTGTTTCAAATTTCATTTCACTATGGAACAAAAACACAAATCACACCTCTAAATGAATCCGCCTCGCTAGTTCATACAGTGTGGTTATGTTTTTAGATTATAATTTACTGGGTACTTCATCTCTTGATTGAAATATGTTGTATTTAACCTACGACTAGTAAAATTCTGAGCGTCGGAAAAGCATATAGGATTCCAGTTTAAACGAATGTGTCCCGGAATCGAACTCGACACAAATAAGACTAGTTCAAATTCAAATATAATGCAGACGACAATTCAGAAATTTTAGATATTTTATCACTCTGGTAAGAAAACATTGTGGATAATGAAGAAAATGCTTTTGAAAGGCAATTTATTCATATTCCGCATTGTTTCTTCAGCTTTTTTCTCGAGACGCGTAAAAAGGCGGGATTGTGTGGGATTGTGTTGGAAAGGGTTTAGGGACATAAGATTTGTTGATTTTATATTATGAGAAATGAAAAGCTTTTTGTTTGCTTGTTTTAAATTTTATCGAGGTATGAAAATAATAAAAAAAAAACTAATAGCGCTTCTGAATATATCCACTTCGGGGATACAAACAGTTAGATTGGGTTTTTAATTTTTCAACTAGACTATAAAATATCTTTATCTCTTGTGTAATATATGGATTCATATATTAGCATTAGTAATTTTTCAGGTTCATGCCTCAATGAAGACAATAA
Source organism: Fragum fragum (assembly GCA_946902895.1). Lineage (NCBI taxonomy): Eukaryota > Metazoa > Mollusca > Bivalvia > Cardiida > Cardiidae > Fragum > Fragum fragum. The sequence continues at coordinate 50,284,607 of OX336372.1, read as the reverse complement.
ATATATTCTCTTCGTTTCTTATAATATAAAGTCATCAATCAAAATGAAGCAAATATATCACTTGTTTTGAGTATTATTTCAGGGATCTACTTTGCGCGCAAGCATAGAAAAATGCGTGCTCAGAATTGAGTTCACAATAATTTGGGAAAAAAATAAAAATAAAATATCAATCAACCAAAACGCTTGCGTCTTGGTGGTAGAAACTTAAAATAAATTGATTTAAAATATTCCATATAGAAACCCCCACCCCAGAGTTACAACGAAACGTAAGCAATCATAAGATGTTACATAAGAAGATGGAATCTATGTGAAAATAAACCACACCCACTGCTGGGAAAACTACCAATAGTTGATTAACCCTTAAGAAATCTAAAATTTCAATGAAAAGTTTTGTAAAACATTTTTGTTTTCTTCTACATTAGTGTTTCAAAGTGTTTAACTTTAGATGAACAGTGTGTGTTTTCGCGTATGGGTATTGCAATGCTGTTTCGTCAATAATTTAGCCCTTTCTTGTTTTATTCATTTATTTTTTGTTTTGTTTGTTTGTTTTTGAGTTTTAGACTGGTCCACATAGTTGAAACGAAACCATCCTAAGTGGTAGAAAATATTGTGGAAAAGAATAAATTGCTTGTTGCAAGTAATTTCTTCTCATTCCACAGTGTTTTCTCAAGTATAAAATTACAGCGACGTAAAATTCCGGGTTTGTACAGTAAAGGGTTAATAGAATGCACTATTGTGGAAAAAAGCGAGGCATTCTCTAGCAAAAACACTCATAAAAAATAAACCAATAAGGTTATAATCAAGCAATTCTAGATTAGTTGTTTTGAGAAAAGTAATATCAAAACGCTGAGATTGGCAAACTCATTACAAACCACTAGACTAGTCCGCATTTTTTTTAGGCCATTGGTTATTTTTTCACTCATGACAATTTAATTTCACTCATGAAAAATTCGGTGAAGAGGAAAATACCGCCGGCTTTCTTGTTTTGACGTGAGACAACCCGTAAACCAATTTAACTTATTCCCACTCAATCCCTCCTTGTTACACCCCTCAAGAAAATAGTCCTGGAAAAACAAGCAATTTATGCATGTTTCACATTATTTTCTACCCGGAGAGACAAGGATTTTAAAAATTTAGACAACTTCTTACCAGTCTAACATTTTATCGTTTGGGAATGGATTAAATATGGATTTTGACTGCAGTCTTACCACCGTTGTATAGATAATTTAAAAACAATCTGAAATTGAGACTGAATCGCCGGAACTATTTGTCTTTACGCCAGACATCCTCATATTTTAGTTATTTGCCGGAAGCACTTTTTGAAATAGTTCGAGCTCTTCGACTAGGCAATCAATAGATTGAACTCCGAGGCTACTACTACATGCATCTCGTGGCAGAGTTATGCCACCGTACTTTCCCTCTACGACTTTCACCTGATAACCAGAAACTTATTACAGTATTTTACGCGTGCACGGTAAAATGTAGGTGACTGGGTTAGGCGGTCGTGCGTATTCATAACCTAAATCATTCGTCTAACCTAAATTCTTTATGAATGACTATCTGTTATTTCCCCCGCCCACCTTCTCAAGCAAAGATGCAGGATTTTGTATCTAGAATCTACAAGCGTACTTTGGTATGAGTATTCAAAGTGAACATATGCTATGCTTCCGTTCTAATCCTTTTTGCATGATTTCTATTGAAAATGAACATGTACATGTCTGATATATGCAAATAAAATATGTTTAAACTAAAGTGAACATACCAGAATTCACCTTGCACGCAAGTCTTGCCCATATTTTAACTCATTTTTAGGAAACAAAATTTGAGAATGGTTCAAATTAAGGTGTTAATTTTAGTTCGTGCAATTTTAAAAATCTTCGTTCTTTAGGGTCGAAAACATTGTGGATGATGAAGAGATTGTTTGTATCAAGTAATTTCTTCATTTTCAACAGTGTTTCCATGTCGTTATTCTTGAGGGGCCTAAGCAGTGGGGTTGTGTGGGAAGGGTTAACATTTAGTTATGGTTTTCTGCTATTTACCATAAATCAATGGTCTTCACTAACGAATGAAAATATTGTGGGAAAAGGGAACTGCTTTTGACAAGCAATTATCTTTTTATTCAATATTGCTGTCTACCCTTAAATACCCTTTATTATTATCATCATTATTATTTCCTCTTTTATCTTTTATCCGAATTCTTCTAATCCTATAGATGTACAAGTTATAGTGAGTTATAAAAGGTCAATTTTGTCTATAACTGTATAGACAACATTGACCTTTGATCACTCGCTGTATCTTGTACATTTATAGGGTTAATGTTATTTTAAATGAGCATTTGTTTTTCTGCCGATTCTCTCACCCGCCGATATAAGCCAACACGTGATCGACCTATATCTTAGATATATGTTATTTTATATTTAGGATATTTTGTACTTAGTTTAGACTTTAGACTAGACAAGCGGAAGATAACTGAAAACACGTTTAAATTGACAATAACCGTGTCATATAGGGTAGAAAACTGTGTAGTGAGAAAATTCTTAAAACTCAATCGCCCCTCTTCTCACACTGAGTTTTCATTTTTTTTTCTTAAAAGCATTAAAACATGGTGCAGACAAATGTTATAGTAAATTAATCTGTGACTTTGACCTTCTACATTCGTGACAGAAAGACGATGGTGCTAATTGCAGAAAGAAAAAGTTTACAGACATACGGACAAAAGATAAATCTTACATAACACATACCACATGACACAATTTGAGACAGATCTAAATCATAAAGAAATTACAGATGACATTTTAGTTGATTTTTTTTTTAACTCTTTGTCTTTTGGGGTAGACAACATTGTGGAAAGTGGAGAAAATACTTACAACAAGCAATTTCTTCATTTTCTACAATGTTGTCAATTTCCCATGAAGAAGAAAAAACAGAATAGTATGAGGATGGGTAATGACAAATGCGGGATCTAGATGTTTACGGAGATATATGGGCGTGGTCGGCGATCCGTTATTTCAAACGCCTGAGGTGATAATCCGTCACGTTTTTTCTTAAATTTGACGGATTGCAGACACTTTCACTAAGCCCCCATTCTTTTTCAAAATTAGTTAGTGACGGCATCACATTAAAACTCAAGACGAGTATGCGTCACAATGATAAGTGACGGTCCGTCGCCAGATACAGGACCGTTCAAATCAAATTGGACGCCTTCATAGTGCAGTCGATAATGCATCAGACTCCTCATCTTCAATCATGGGATGTCATGGATTCGATCCCCGGCGGCGGAACATATCCTTTCCGTCATTTGTCTCTCACCAATGTGTAGATAATCGTAAACCTAAGTGGGATAGCAGCTGGAGGCTAGGAAAGAATATAGTGGTAGTACTGGTGTGAAAAATACCAGGAATCCATTGTTAGGTGCTCCAGTCGCCGCGATATGACTGAAATACTGTTAAAAGTTGCGTTAAACCCCAATCAACCAATCAAATCAAATTGATCAAAATACGAAAGCGTTATCTGTCAAGTTTAACTAGTTTAACCATTTCCAGTTCAAAGCCTGGTCTATACGTCCTTGTTATTTAATAATTGAGAAGCATTGTAGAAAAAGAAGAAATAGCTCATTATAAAAAGCAATTTCTTCTTTTGCAACATTATTTTCTACCCGTCTGAATGGTTATTTTTCAAATTAAATCCACTTTAAATTTGCGTCTGCAAAACCTTTGAATTTGGACATGTCTGAATTTTTCAAAACAGGAAAGGGTTAAGCAGGCAATTTCTACTTTGATCACAATTTTTCCTGTAATAAAACTCTTCAGTTGCGTATAGAGGGGATCAGTGATAGCTTATTAAATCCGTTTAATCCATTACTAGACGGAAAAAATATTTGACTGGAGCTGCAGACGAAAATGGAATTTTAGATTCTTTTTTTAAACTTTCTGGACAGAAATCATTTTGTAAAAATGAAGAAATTGCTTGTCACAAGCAATTTCTTCAATTATACATAATATTTCTAAGTTGTTTTTCTTGTGGACGTCAACAAGCGGTATTGTGTGGGAATGGGTTCATGGCTATGGTTACTCTACCCACACAAAAGTAAAAAGTCGGTTAAATATGCAAAAGCGCACTGAAACAGACTATAGCCCTACAACGTTAAACAGCCAAAAATAAAAACAACGAACACGTGATACGTATCACCGTGTGACTTTTTGAATGGAAATTTCTCCTAGCTTATGATGATCTAAATTTTCCGTTGCTTCATGAGCAAAATTGACCAATCGCTGCCCCCGACAATTTACTCCATAGGCCCCGCCAATTAAATCCAACAGGAAGTTCCGCTTCCATTTTAAGCGGCGTTATTTTTCAGAATATATGACCAGTGACATGTAACAAACAAGAGGGCCAGAATAACCCTAAAATCGCTAATCTGACTAATTTGTGATGATTAAAAAAAAATGAAAGCATGTTTGACCTTGAGCTGTGACATTGAGGTTATCTGAAAAAAATCTTTCAAATGGCACATCTACTCATGATTGAGATTAATTGTGATATTTTTATTAGCAATCCAAAATGGTCCTCACATATATGGACTAAGGTACATACACCGACTTGTCATACTGACAGCTTTGTCTTGCTCACTGCAAGTAGGCTTGACAAAAAGACAGTAATTATAATCTAAAAAGGTGTCCTGTTTGCTAAACACTGGAGATTAGTTGTTGTTTCTCACTAGTTGCCCATCTCGTTTGCGCATACCACTTGTCTTTTGCCCATTGGTGGGAGACAAACGGTACTTGTCACAATGATTGTGCCAAATGTCCGGTGAAAGATGGCCAAGTAGTTTTTAAAAATTTTCCAGTCGTATTGCGGAGCATTTAACAAAGGATTCCTGGTATTTCTCGCACCAGTATTACCATTACATCCTTTCCTAGCCTCCAGCTGCTATCTCATTTAGGTTTAGGATCATTTATCAATTGGGGAGACAAAATGCGTTAAAGGGTATATGCTGCCGCCGAGATTCAAACCCACAACACCCAGGGTTCGCACAATTTTCTGCTTGCAAAATTCAAGACTTTTTCCAGGATATTTTTTAAAATTCAAGACTTTTTTTCATCGACAAAAAAACCCGATATACCTCAAAAGTTTTGTCAAAAGCTAGTTATACCATGCATTTTTTATTCTCATGAAAATGTGGTTGTTCCCTCTAGTGGAACAGTATCTATATAGTACAGCAAACAATTGCTCTAGTATGCAATAGACAACATTATACAGTTAAATAAGGATTATTTTGACTCTGATTGTTGAGTTCCTGAGATCCCATTTTATTGGTGTCAAACGAAAACAATGAACTTTGCACAGAAAACTAAAATCATATAAAACAATGGATAAATTTAATTGCATCTAGACGTGTCGATTGTCAATAACATGCTAATGATAATTAACTTCGATGTCTATTTACCCAGGGTTCACATTTCTATTGAATTTAATCTGAGGCCTTTTATTACTTTCGTATCCAAATTCAATCATGTCCGGTTACTGGTACACTTTAGATGTTGTTTGGATTTTTGTCCCAGATATCTGTTTCATGTACTCCAATTATATACTTTGTAAAATTGGACGTCTACTTCCCATCCTAGCAATTGAGTACCGTGTTTGTAATTTTTTGGTGAAAAAAATACCAAGTTCTCTTTCTCGGCAGACATCGTGACGTAATAAAGCATCCCATGTAATTTACACTGTGTGATAAAACCTACTAGTGGGGGCATACTTGTCACCTGTTTGGAACACGGACTTTTATTTGGTCTTGCGTCTATCATCTATCAAATGCGGAATAAGTAACACCCAAATCAAATTGATTTGTTTTTAAGAAATCACAAAATTCAAGACTTTTTCCCGACCGGAAAAGAGTTTCACGAAATTCCCGACTTTTTCGCGATTCTCCGGTAGCGTGGGAACCCTGGACTCGCAATGATTGAAGTTTGGGTGTCTGACGCATTCCTAATTGCGCTATGGTGGCAGCCCTGATGTATTCACAGATCTATCGTCACAACACCACAGTAATAGCCCATTAGCCATTGTCAGTAAAATTCATGCCAAGTTTGGTGGAACATTGCCACTTGGTTAGGGAGGGGGTGATGTTTGAAGATTTCGAAATCAAAATAAGCCCCGCCCTGTCACACCCATATTGGGGGGGTCAATTAAAATTTCACGGACAGCTGCGATTGATGATTGATTCCCTCGAAATAAGCAACAGTCATGAAGTGTGCATGTTAGTCTGTACCCAAAATGAGCCACACGAAATTGAGGAATCGCGGCTGTTAAAAAAAAAAATCGATGGACCAATCAAATCATACAATTAGATCAGAAGCAAACTTTGTACTCCGACATGACATTTATGTGAAGTAATTTGTTGGTATGTCGGCATAAACTTCGTAACTACAGCTTATTCAAGCTATAGTTATAAAGTTTAGGTCGCAAACCAATTAATATAATTATTTGTTACGAGTTACTGACTATAAAAAATGAAAAATAACGCTGTTCAATATCTAAATGGAACTTCCTGTCGGAGTCAATGGGCGTGGCCAGCGATCCGTCAACTTAAAATCAATGCATCAATAAATGCTCTCAATCAGTACGAATTCGAACTCGTTAAACGTTCTTTCCGACATTAAACATAAGTGGTCGCGTCATGCGTTTTCACACCCATGGGCATAATGATAAATACATTGCCAAAGAGGGACGAGTAGCTTTTGTTTTGATTGTATGTTTGTTTTAGCTGGCAAAGCGTCAGCTTTGATAGCTTAAGTTAACAGACGAAATTTTGAGTTCGTCTCAAAGGTTAACGAGTGCAAACTACCACTGGAGGCTTAACCACTAAATCCGTTAAATGCCTACGCCATTAAAAGTAGTTCTTATGTATTTCATGAATATTGCAAATTCTATTCAAATTGTAGAGAACTCTGTTAAAAGCATGCAATCTAATCCATTCCCAATCAATTCCGCTTTTTAAACATCTCAAGAATAAGGCTTTGAAAACATTTTGGATAATGAAGAAATTGCTTGTAACAAGCAATTTCTTCAACGTCCACAATGTTTTGTACCCAACAAGGTGAAAGATTTTTCTAAATTCAACCGTGCTTTGCTAGCTTACAGTACTTTCAGTACTTTAATTTAACACTTTCCCGTTCTGCAGAATTTTAGACCCGTCCAAATTCAAAGGTTTTAAAGGAAAAAAAATAAAGTTGATTTTATTTGAAAAAAACAACAACATTAAGTAGGGTAGAAAAAAAATGTGGAAAAAGAAGAAATTGCTTGTCACAAGCAATTTCTTCTTTTTCCAATATGTTTCCTCAATTATAAAATCACAGGGACGTAAAAACAAGGGATTAACCAGGAAAAGGTTAACGTCGTTTTTTAACAAATAGTTCAGTTTGCTTACTCCTGTACTTCTTGTGGTTTCAGGAGTACGAGACCGGGGATCTTGAATGCCTTGCCTCGGAACATAAAGTCAATCTTGCCTAAGCGACCATCTCTATTAAGCGACCACTTTCATTTAGAAACCAGCTTCAAAATCCCCTTCACCAGATTTACTTGTTGGTACTTTATTTTTTCAGAGTTACCGAGCGAGGAAGGGTTGCAAGGTGTCCGGTGAATCCTGAACGCTGACAGAATGTCAACCTCCAGGTTTTTACGTCGCCTTGTCATAACAGCTTTATTGTGGATTTTACTAGCGACTATGACCAGTGCCTTATGTAGGAACGTTGGGTACATGGGTTGTTTAGACAATGGGTGTCGAGAGGATGGGGCGGGGCGATGTGTGAACTTTGGGCGACGCCCATTTAACAGGTGTGTTTGCATAATCCAGCATTGACTTAAAACTCGACCATTAATTCTGGGAAACATATCGTATGCCTCAAAACTCTATAAGGTATATAATGTCTCTTTGTGAAATGGATGCAGTTCTTGTGCTTGTGAAAAAGATACCTCAAGATGTTCCAGTGTTGAGATGGTTGGAGGAGAGAAATATAGGCAGCATTAAATACAATCTGAATCCAAAATTCACCCTTTGATTCACAAATCGTTGGCCCCGCCCACTTACCCCGTTGTCCACGCCTACCGACTCCAACAGCAAGTCCTGCTTCGATCTAAACGGCTTTATTTTGCAAAATTCATGGCCAGTAGCAAGTAGCAAAAGAGTAGAATAGTTGGTCAGGCGAACCGAATAAGCTGTAGATACGACGTTAAGGTCGCCCTACCAACAAAACCGGTTAACAAAATTGGCGTCGAATATTGGAGTTAAAAAGTCATCTTTGGTCGACTATTCATTTGATTGACAGCCGCGATTGGTTAATAACATCAACGAAGATCCAGCTATCATATGTATATGTCTGCAAAACCGATTTTTATTAAGACTGTTCTGAAAATTGACGGGTCGCTGGGCACGCCCCCTAACGAGGCAACTCGACTGAGAAAACAAACGATATTAGTTTGTGAAATTTATGGTCAATGATATGTAACAAAATAGGAATCAGCTTGAAAACAGTTGTAGCTACGACGTTTAAGTCGCCAAACCAGAAAATTATCCGTCGGTAGTCAGCATTCACTTCCTATTTAATGAACTGTTTATTTGGTCAATTGATTTTTAGCTCCACTGGCTGAAAGCCAGGGAGCTGTTGTCACGTCGTTGTGTCCGTCGTGCGTGCTTGCGTCCATCCGTGAACTTTATTGTTGAACGCCACTGACCACAATTTTTTTGCAAAACATTGCTGTTTAATATCGAGAATGGAACTTCCCGTTGGAGCTCAGTGGGTATAGCTAGTGATCCGTCAAACCATTCCAACATAATGACGATTATAAACACCCCTCATTATGAAAGCTTTGGAAAAGATTGTGGAAAATGAAGAAATTGCTTGTTACAAGCAATTTCTTCATTATCCACAATGTTTTCTATCCCAAAAGAGAAATGTTTTAAAGATTTCACCAACTTGAAATTGTCGTCCGGAACTTCTCTGAATTATGACTGGTCTAAAATTTTATCATGCGGGAACGGGATAAGGAAACTATTCACTCTTTAATATTTCTTATGCATGATGCTTGCTATATGAAAAAAAATATATCATGGTTTTGTGAGTGAAGGGTCAAGGTTACATTCTTACAGTTGGTCAAAAATTCAATCTACAGTCCAAGATATATAAATCTAGATATAGTTGTGAATTATAATACGACCTGAAAGTGAAATAAACCTGTTGAATAATTTTGTTTACATGGGTGATATTACACTAGTGAAATAACTATAAAACACCGAATAAGTTAAAACCATCTTCTAAAACAGATTACAACTTGGCATTGCCAATTTTTAGCTAACAAAGCATCAGCTTTGATAGCTTAAGTTAACAGACAAAATTTTAAGGTTTTCTCGAAGTTCAACGAGTGCAAACTGCCACTGGAGGCTTAACCACTAAATTCATTGAATGTCTACGCCATAACAAATAGTTCTTGTGTACTTCAGGAGTATTGCAAACTCTAATCAAATTGTAGAGGATTCTTTCAAAAGCATTGTAACAAGCAATTTTTTCATTGTCTAAAATGTTTTCTACTTGACGAGGAAAAAATTTCTACAGTTAACGAACTTGAAATTTTCGTCTGCAACTTCTTTCAATTTGAACCAGTCAAAGATTTTGTCCTATTTTACCTGTAATGGGTTAAGTCCTGGGTTACTTTAACCTCGTTCTTTATCATGATAACTTTTGGCAAATAAGACAACTTCACAAAACTATGCTTAGCTAGCTTACACTACTTTCAGTACTTTGATTTATCTGTTTATAGATGACTTGTTTAATAAATTCAGTATTTCATGAGTATTCATTCAATATCCTCTACATATCGAATCATGGTCAGATGTTACGTATGTATACAGTTGCCAAGGATTTCATGAGTATTCATGCAATATCCTCTACATATCGAATCATGTCCACGGATTTCATGAAATTTGTTTTGGATGTGATAAAATACTCAGATATTTACATATGTATACTTCGCCAAGGATTTCATGAAATTTGTTCTGGAGACGATAAAATACTGGGTTATAATGCATACACAAACACATAAGTGTTGGAATTATTTATTTTGAATAAAAATTTGAAAGCTTGTTTACCGGATATGTCTTGATAAATCTTCCTCATTGAACACAAACAGGTGCCATTAATTAATGCCATACCACATTATCCTTTGTTTAGATGTATTTAAGAATTTCAACAATTGAGTACGGTGGGAAAAGAAGAAATTGCTTGTAACATGCAATTCCTTCTTTTATCAAAATGTTTTCTACCCTGTCAGCCATTGATATTACATTAAGAATGCAGACGGATTTGTCATTTGCAGTTTCTTCAAATTTTGTTTAAGTTTAAAATTTAGTTGTTTGAAAATAGAACTCTTTACTGAACATTCACAACTTCTTAGGAAACAAGATGTGGAAAACATTGCTGGAAAAGAATATTGCTAACAAGTAGTTGATTCTTCCCCCCACAGTGTTATCTATCCTATGGAAACGATTCTAGTTTTAACTCCCTTTAGATGTTTTATCATTTTTTTCTATTACCAGACAGTGTAAAATTTTGCCATCAGAGAATAATGTAAAGAAGTATTTAAAACAGAACAAAAGAGGCTCAACCATTACCAGACAGAGAATTTTAGACTGGTCCAAATTGAAAGAATTTGCAGACAGCAAATTATAGGTTTTTTTTTAATTTTAGCTTTTTTCACATTTTTTGGTGGAAAACATTGTGAAAAATGACAAAATTGCTTATTGCAAGCAATTTCTTCATTTTACACAATGTTTTCCAAATTGTTTTTCTTGAGGGGCTTCAAAAAGTGTTTTTGTGTTGGAATGGGTTAACCATTACAATACAATCCCATGTTTTGATGACAAAAAGAAATACAGATATGTAAAACATTACAGAAAAGGGGAAAAAATGTGAAACTATCATATTTTCACATGTAGTGGGTGTCACCTTGGCCAGTGACAATTACATGGCTTATTCACATTATTTTTCTCCCGTGTGAAATAAAAAGTAAATTTCTTTACTCTGGAGGTAAATGCAGAGATCTAAAGCAAACAGAGTGATCTACTTATTCTCTTTCAAGCCTTAAGTTGTGGGTGCTAGGTCGTAAACATATTGACAAAATTATTCAAAAGAGAATCCAAAACAAATGGTTTGATCAACACTCAAGTCATGGACCTTTGCTTTCAATGGCCCTGCCCACTGAGCTTGATCAGGATGTTCCAATTCAAATGTAAAAAGCGTTATTACAAAATTTATGTTCAGTAACGATTACCAAAAATAAAATAATTGGTTCGGGACTAAACATCATAACCACACATTGAGTAAGCTCTAGTTACGATGTTTAAGTCACCAAACAAACAAAACTACTTCACATAGATGTCAACCAATATCAAACTTTAACCAATTCCAACACAGCAAAATTTTAGACTGGTCCAAATTGAAAAAAGCTGCAGACGACAATTTCAAGTTGATGGAATTTTGAATTTTTTCGTCTTTTTGGATAGAAAACATTGTGGAAAATGAAGAAATTGCTTGATACAAGCAATTTCTTCATTTTCCACAATGTTTTCCAAAGCTTTTTTCTCGAGGGGCGTAAAAAGGAGGGATTGAGTTGGAATGGGTTAAAGTTTCACTTTTGGTCTGAAAGAGTTGTATGATTGGTCGAATGATTCCTTAAAAGACTCCAGCCTTCTGTCAATTGCAACGCATCTAAAAAGTTCACAGGCTGAAGAGTAATTGTTCATCTCAAGATCCAATATATGACCCACACAAAAACACTTGATGCTTCTCAAGAAAAGAGAGTTAGGAAAACATCGTGGAAAATTAAGAAATTCCTGGTAACATGCAATTTCTTTATTTCTCACTATGTTTTCTATCAAAAAAGACCCCACAAGATTTAATAATCTTTCAATAATTGTCTATAACTTCTTTAAATACAGACCAGTCTAAAATTTTGTCATTTTGTAATGGGTAACAGACAATAGAGTTGAAAAAACAGAGAGGAAGAAATTCTTTGGTAAAAAGCATCCTTTTTGGTCACCATTCTTTTTCCAAAACCAAGAACAGGTTTTCTAATGAATAAGCCCTATTTTTTTTGTCATTTTCATCAGTCTATAATATCATATTTTTTTTTTCAAAAGTTTTCTATCTTATCTTCTTCTTAACCTTTTACCAGACAACAAAATTCAAACTCATCCAACTTGTAAGGAATAGCAGAAAACCCTATTCAAAATGTGTTTAAATTGAAACAATTTGAGTTATATGAGATAGAAAGCAAATTTTTTACCTTTACCATCATATTTACTATAGTTATTTTCTTAAGTATTTAATAGTACCAGACTTTATAGTAATGGGTTAAAGAGTAAAGTTTTAACTTGGCACAAAGAAAAGATTTATTCTTAAACATGTAAAATCAAAACGGCGGAATTCAAATGTAAAACCTATTATTGAAGGAATTCAACAGTAAGCTTATCAGTATTGAAACTTAAATGTTAACTTAATATGGCAAAATGAAATTGAAAAAAATATTTAAAAACAAAATCAAAACAAAGTTCAACTAAAGTTCGGTCTTGGCAGGAGTTGGACTATTTGTGATAAACTTCAAGAAATCCTTTTCAGATCTGTCCCCGGAATACTCCGTAACGAATTCTCCAAAAACATAAAGCTTGATAGTCGGGAACCCTTTGACCTGTTCTGTTGAACACAGATCTGCAAAAGAGTAATTAACAATAACTTTAATCCCTGATTTTATGTCCTTATCATTTTATACTCTAGAAAATATTGTGGAAAATGAAGAAATTGCTTGTCACAAGCAATTTATGCATTTCCCACAACGTTTTCTTCCCTGTGGGTTGAATTCTTTTCAAATTGCAATCAATTTTAATTGTTGTTTACAACTTCTTTCAAATTGGACAGTTCTTCAATTTCAAAGGGTTAAATGAATTAAAAAAAGAACAGCCATGTATTTCCACAAAAAATATTGAATCATAAATAGCAATTTCTCTTACTGGTCCATGGCTTAGAATAATGTGACATACTTAATTTTAACAAGAGCACTGCATGCGGAACACAACACTTTACCATTCAAGTGCTTGTTAGAAAGAAGAATTTCTTAGTCAAAAGAAGGGCATAATTGGTTCAAAAATACATTTCACCCCCCCCCCCCCTGCTCTTTTGATAATGTAGATATATTCCTAGTTGCACGTGAATGTGTTTTCAATAACACCCGAGATGTAAAAGAAATGTCAAGGTTTTTGGACAACAACAATGACGCGCTTCCACAGACAAAAAACAGAGCATTACCTTGGGTTATCTCATAATAAAAGCCGTGCTGATAAAAACGGATATCACTATCAATCTTCAAATTTGGACATATCTTTGATTTTGTTCTTTCTCCCTGGATCAATTCTTTTATGAGAAACTATTGATCCCTTAACAAAATCAGAGATTGAGTACATATCCCGTTGTATTATACTTTATCATGCTGAACCTGTAATATTCCTATTTTGGCAGGAGGCATTGGGAAAGATCAACTTGAACATATGTGCAGTCTGATCTTAGTCTACACCACCTATTAATCCCTTTAACCAATTTTGAGACAACACTTTTTAGACTGGACTTAACTCATAAGAATTTACAGATGACAATTACAGTCAGGCCGTGATACACCGACCATCGTTATATCGGCAAACTCAGTTAACGACAAAAAAACACTGGGAACAAACCTCACCTAATGTAATTTTGACCCGTTTGAACGGCATAATCAAGTACCCACACCGTCGGACATTTGTCAGAACAAATCTTCGAAATTTAATGAATTTTGCTTCAGTTTATCGGAATTTTCTCAACCCATGTTTTACGGTTGTTGACATGCCGTAAAGGGTGTCGTAAAATCCTTTATCCGCAGTTGTCGTAAACAATATGGGTCACACAATAGACTCGATTATCAATTTTTTACACCTTCTGATTAATAGTGTTTAATGTAAATAAAATGCCTTTTGCAAATTTTTCACACTTAAATTTACCGGTGTTGTATGTTTTATTGAATTCGGTTGTCTTTATTTGAGATGTTTGAGCAATTTGAGAAGTTTGAGAAATCTGAGAGTTTTGAGAAGTGTTGAGAAATGCGAGAAACAGTTTTCTTCGTTATTTTTATTAACATTGTCCCAATCCGTAACGTAAAACGTAAACTTCCCAACTTCCTGTCTAGTCCGTCATTTCTCGCCGACATCCCGAAAAATCTCCCGGTACCCAAAATCTCCTGCTCCATTAAAACGACTGACTCAGTTACCGACAGGAATAGTGTGGGGACAGAGTATGTCGTTATAACGGGGTTTGACTGTATAAGTTGGCGGAATGTAAGAAATCTTCATCTTTTTGGGGAAATAATATTGTGAAAAATGAAGAAATTGCTTGTAAAGTTTTTATGAAATAAACTTTCCCAAGACATATTAACATATAACCATCACTTCCAGTGCTTCCAGACCTTTAGTTTTATTGCAACTTTGAATGATTATTTTGTACAGCACAGAAAGGGTTCAGATAGTTTCTCAAATAGTTAAACTTATAACTTTAATAATATTCATTCTCAAAAAAGAAGTAAGTTATTCAATGAATCATAATAAAGAACAAAGTAAGTTATTCAATGAATCATAATTAACCTTTGTCATGCTGATCCCAGAATATTCCTACTTCAAACATGGCTTTGGCAGGTGTATTGACTAATATCAGCCAGCACAGACATGCAGTCTGATCTTAGCTTACACTACCTGCTCATTGTTGTTGTTGTTTTGAAAGAGATCTTTGAACTAAAAAATAGATCTCATTATGTCAAAGTTCTCAAATATTGTGAATAGAGGGAAAATATTCAGCAGAACGAGGATAAGTTTTTCAATTTGGCATGATAAAGAAATGAAGATTGATAACAAATCAAGCACCTTTGCCAGTCAGCCACAGGCCAAATGAGATAAGGATCTGAACCCAGATTGATGAATAATAAAGTTACCTGAATTGCCCTCTGCAGTACAATCTACAGCAGCGAATATTTTTTTGGTATCTGTAAGTTTATCAGCTGCCGACTGAAAACTAGGCTTGGCTGCCTTACAGTGCCCACACCAGGGAGCGTAAAACATCACTAAAGCAGCAGATTTATCATCTACAGTGGCTCGGAAATTCGACCCAGATAAATGTTTAATGGCACTTTTAACTTTATTCCATGCAGGCTCTTCAGGAGGGGGAGGTGGGGGTTCTTGAGGACTGAAAAATCGAGAGATGAGAACCCGTTAGAAAGTGGGCCCAACTGGTCCTACTGGCCTGTGACAAAAAATCAGTTTGTGGTGAACTCTTATAAATGTTGTTGGAATAACCACTAATACAAATTACATTATTAAAAAGCATGCATTTTCTCAACAAGGACAATTACAACACTTCCAGTGGAATATGATATGAAATAAATTTCCCCAAAACACTGTAATGATCTTAATATTTTTTTTTGTTTTCTTCCTGTTGTGAACAAATTCATAGCAGTTTTGTAAAGAATTTTTTTACAGTTTTGAGCCATGACCAGATAACAAAATTTTCGAGAAACCCCAAATTAAAAGTAGTTCACTCAGATTCTTAGGGATCTGCAGCATAGACAAAGATCAAGAGATAAACCTGAATATTCATGCAGTCTTGTCTTTGTTTACACTTTATGTTAGTAACATTATTCACTAACATTAACCCTTTCTTTTTTTTTTTTTTTCAATTTTACACTGGTCATAATTGAAAGAGGTTGCAGATGACCATGAAAGATTGATGCAATTTGAAATGAGACCATTCTATATGGTAGAAAATATTAAAGGTTACAAGCAATTTCTTCTTTTTCCCCATGTTTGCTCAGGTATAAAATCAAAACAACGAAACATCTTGGGTTTGTACAGGAAAAAGTTAACATAAACATTAAGAAATGGCCTTACTTTTTTATAAAGTTGACTAAATCATATGTGTCTCTCCCACTCTTGTAATCAAAAGCTAACTTTCCATCTTTGAAGAACTTCACTGTAAGAGAAGAAATCACATACATCAAGATAAGTAAAGATTTCTGGATGTTGATGTTTTTTTAAAAGAATTTATTCTTTATTTCTTTTTGAATAATTTAAAGTACTCACAACATAACAAATATCACATCATCATAACCTGATGTAATCTGGTAGACGACCATGACATGATGCTACATACAAAATTTGAAAGCTCTAGGCCTAACAGTTTAGGAGAAGAAGATTTTTCAAGAATCCATTGATTGTGGTAAATCTCAGTTTTGGGGCCTGAAAACATCATGGATAATAAAAAAATTGCTTGTAACAAGCAATTTCCTCATTTTTCACTTTGTATTTTTATAAGCCTTTTTCTTGAGTGGAATCAAAAAGCAGGGTGAGTGCATGTGGTGTTACCTATCAACTCAGATAAGAGTGCATAATTCATATTTTAGATTCAAATATTTTACCAATACTCCCATAAACCCTTTGTCTCCATGAGACGATTCAAATGACTACCCACAACATAGGGTTTTGTTGAGAAATAAAGATTTTAGAAACTTGTTACTCACTCTTATTCCAGATCTCTGCAATTGAGATAAACAAGGACCTGTCACAATCAATACTAAAGTTACTTACATGTAGGATAACCTCTGACATTATATTTATCTCCTAAACTACGTTCTAAAGTAGCATCTACTGCTGCCAATCTACCAGGATTCTGCAAAAGAATAAATCAGAAAAGGTTAACCCATTTCCACACAATCACCACTCTTTACATCCACAAGGAATTAACAGGAAAATACGGAATGAGAGCTTTGCAGAGTGGACAGTATTAATTCTGACAAGTACACCAAAGAGGCCTGCCTGCAAAATTTACTAATTTAAACTATTTTACTATGTCATAAGTAAATAGTTTAATTTTTAGTTTCGTCTATCAAAAACGAGCGTTCTAATTGGTAGAGAAAGAATTATTCATAACTCCATGAACAAAATTTTGAGCACACAGCAATTTTGTATGCCTCTGCACAAAATAGTCCCATACAAAAAGGTATCAAAATTTGTAAAGCTTTTGTTTTTTTTGCTCAATGCTATTAAATTATAAGAAATGAAGAGAATATTTTTTGTTTTCATGGACATATGAACCGAAAAACCTAATCACCCAATGTATATGATTAGGTTTTTCCGTTCACACCTCCATGAAAACAAAAAATATTCACTTCATC
Source organism: Fragum fragum (assembly GCA_946902895.1). Classification (NCBI taxonomy): domain Eukaryota; kingdom Metazoa; phylum Mollusca; class Bivalvia; order Cardiida; family Cardiidae; genus Fragum; species Fragum fragum. Next base: position 50,267,318 of record OX336372.1, on the reverse strand, counting down.
TCTTCATCTCCTATAAAATTCCAGCACTTTGTCTCATGCACAACAAAACACCATAGAGATTGATTGTGGTAAAACTCAGTTTGGGGCCTGAAAACATTGTGGATAATAAAGAAATTGCTTGTAAAAAGCAATTTCGTCATTTTTTCACTTTGCTTTTTAAAGCCTTTTTCTTGAGTGGAATGTAAAAGCAGTATTCTATGGGAATTGGTAAAAGGATTACCCCAATTTAATTATGTCAATCTATCAATTTACATACCCCTTCACTATTCAATAAGGCAGCTGCTTCCCCATAGGCAGGTTTCATTTTCTTACAATGTCCACACCCTGAAATTAAATGAAAATAAACATAGTACAGGGGCTAAATTTTCATGGACTGATAGAGTGGGGTTTTACACTGTCTAACAATCTTATGGTGATCTCATTCCCACACAATGACACTTTTTTTACACCCCCCCCCCAGACACACACACTGAAAAGCATTATGGGAAAACATTGTGTAAAATGAAGAATTTGCTTGTTGTAAACAATTTTTTCATTTACAAAAAGTTCTCTACGCATCAAGTTGAAAAAGTCTAAAATTTCTTTAATTCAAATTGTCGTCTGCATCTTCTTTCAATTTGGACCAGTTTAAAATTTTGTCTTGTAATGGGTTAAATCATGGCAAAGTTCACTTATTCACACCCTTTCTTGGGACTGGTATAGGGATCTGAATGCCTAACCCAATCACAAACCCACTTGGAATAGCCGTGACTCAAACCTACAACCCATGACTTCTCACAAACTTAACATGAAAACCCAACCTCTAAGCCACACAGGCCCCTAAAACTTATCAAGGTAATTTAGTAATATAATAAATGGACAGACATAAATCTATATTCACCTTAATAAGGGGATAAACAACTCTGACAGAAAAAGTACAAGCAGGAGGTGTAGACCAAGATCAGACTGCACTAATGTGCAGGCTGATCTTGGTCTACATCTCCTGCATAAAACCGGAATATTCCGGGTTCAGCATGACAAGGGTTAATTGCCATACTTCTCTAAGTGTCTTTAGATTGTATATGCACTTAGAACAGCATCACAGCTAACCATAAATATATTTTATTAATTATAACAAAATAATCAATTCTTGGGATTAAGTTTCCTTTCCTTAGAAATCAATACAGTGTATAACTTTTCAGACAATGCCAAATAACGCAACAACAGGGTAAAGATGTTTGAGAAACACTAATGCACTCCCATTCCTGACAGCAAATTTTTGAGAAATTTGAATTTGGTAATGCTTTGTTCTTAATGCAGATACCCATTGAATCAACCCAATACTAGACAACAAAATGACTGGACAAATCGAAAGGAGTTGCAGATAACAAAATGAAGATTGTTATTTTTTTTTTTTTCAACTCTATGCAAGTAATTCATTCATTTTGCACAATATTTTCAAAATTGTTTTTCTTTGAGGGGCGTCAAAAAGCTTCACTGTGTGGGAATGGGTTAAGGTACCCGAAACTTGTTACAAGCATTTTCTTTGTTTCAAGCAATGATGTTTTATGGCACAGAAGAAATAAAAATGTCATTGTCTTTTGTTCAGTTTTTTTTCCAGATGGAGAGATGGATGGCATGACAAAAACAGAGGACCAACAGTACAAGAGCATGCTCCAAATCTTTAAATTCAGGAGCATAAAAATTTTGCCCATAATGTCATGATAGTCCTTTTCTTTTGCCCACACATATTTTCTATCTTGTAGAAACCAGATTTTTTAGATCATGATTCGGATAACAATTGCAACTGGAAATGTCGCAAAGCTGGCTTATACCCCCCTAAGCATTTGCCACACAAGTAGCACAGTTGACCTATGTTATCAAAAACCAATAGGGCTCAAAAGGTCCTTATTCAACTGGCTTATGAGTAAGAGCACAGACACCGTTTTCTATCAAAGTTTAATTGCAACCTTGACCTTTGACCTACATGACCCCAAAACAAAAGAGCATTTTCTTGGATAAGGGGCAACAGGTAGACATAGTGAAACCAATAAAAAGCCATCTACTCACAAACAGGGGGGGGGGGGGGCGCTACAGTAATAATACTTACAGGGTGCATAAAACATGACAAGTACAGAATTGTGTTGTCTAATAAACGCATCAAATGTGTTAGTTGTTAGTAAAGCTATGTTTTCATGTCCCTCCACATCTTTCCATTGCTCCTCTGGTGGTGGAGATGGGGGCTGACTTGGTTCAGGATTACTGTTTAATGGATCTTTCATAAACTTTACAAAATCATCTTCCTGTCAAAACATAAACAATTAAGATAAATAAGTGGCTTTAGGGTCGCAGTCTTTTAGAATTAATGTTTTTCATTTGTCAGTCTTTTCCTACTGAAATGGTCAGATCATACCTGCCAGTAATAACTGAAAGGGGAGTTGGGCAGTATATATATATATAGATAGATAGATACCCATAAGATAATTATTTTTCAACTGATCTAAATATGTTCAAGAAATCTTTTTTAGTTCTATAAAGGATTAGGAGTAGAATTTGTCGATAAAATGTTTCTTCGACTGATCAAAATTAGGAATAATCATATAAATTTGGTTCCTATGTATCCGTCATCTTTGAGGGGAAGTATTTTAAAGAAAACTTTACTGACAAACTGAGGAATGGCCAAACAGCTTTCGGCCATTACAGCTAAGAACATTGTTTGAATTAAGTTATGATAGAACAATTCGATGCCCCTTTATTTACAATATCTTTTCTATGAGATTTTATCATGTTTGATATATTTAAAGGTGTGATGGTATGATTAATGTCATAATTGACAGATCGTGGCTGTCAATCAATGAATCAACCAACCAATCAAATCAATTTTAGTGAACTTTGAACTCAAACACTAGCCAACATTTAAGTGAACTATAATTGTTGGTTTAGCGACATAAATGTCTTAACTACAACTTATTCAATCTGTAGTTACAACACTTTGGTTGCCAACTAACCAGTTTACCTTTTTGTTACATATGACTGATCATAAATTTTGCAATATAATGCTTTTAACCCTTTCCTGTTTTGCAAAATTTAAAAAAATATCCATGCTAAAAATATTGTAGAAAAAGAAGAAATTGCTTGTTACAATCAATTTCCTCTTTTTCTACAATATTTTCTCAAGTATAAAAGCATAAGGACGTAGAAACCAGGGATTAACAGAAAAGGTTAAAAAATCTTAGTCAAACTTCCTGTCTGAGCTCAGTGGGCGTGGCCAATGGGGTCAGTGGGCGTGTCAAATGTGGTCAGTGGGCGTGGCCAATGTGGTCAGTGGGCATGGCCAATGTGGTCAGTGGGTGGGGGCCAATGTGGTCAGTTGGCATGGCCAATGTGGTCAGTGGGTGTGGCCAATGTGGTCAATGGGTGTGGCCAATGTAGTCAGTGGGTGTGGCCAATGTGGTCAGTGGGTGATACCAATGTGGTCAGTGGGTGTGGCAAATGTGGTCAGTGGGTGTGGCAAATGTGGTCAGTGGGTGTGGCCAATGTGGTCAGTGGGCATGGCCAATGTGGTCAGTGGGCATGGCCAATGTGATCAGTGGATTCCGCCAAAGTGGTCAGTGGGCATGGCCAATGTGGTCAGAGGGCATGGCCAATGTGGTCAGTGGGCATGGCCAATGTGGTTAGTGGGCGTGGCGAATGTGGTCAGTGGGCATGGCCAATGTGGTTAGTTGGATTGGCCAGTGATACGTCAGTTTAACAGTCATTTACCTCTCTACCTCCCATATATTTTTGTTAGTTTTACTATAACTGAAATATTTAACCCTTTCCCATTTTTTTAAATCTTAGACTGGTCCAAATTGAAAGAGGTTGAAGTTGACAATGAAAATTTGATGCAATTTGAAATGAAACCATGCAATGTAGTAGAAAATATTGCGGAAAAAGAAGAAATTGCTTGTCACAAGCAATTTCTTCTTTTTCCCCAATGCTTTCTCAAGTATAAAATCACAGAACCGTAAAATAACCGGTTTGAACATAAAAGGGTTAAAGGTATGATAGTTTGACTTTTGCAAAAGTTTAACAGTCACTCAGCTCTCTACCTCCCATAAATACATAATTTGACTTTTGTCATAGTTTAACAGTCACTTACCTCTCTACCTCCCATATATTTCTGTGAGTTTTTACCATAGTTGAAATATTTAAAGGTGGGATAACCACTGACTTCATGATCTGAACACGTGTCTTTATTTATTGTACAATCCATAGCTGCAAACGTAACCTGTAACAATGTAAGAACTATTCATTATATACCTATAAACTATCTGAAGCTTAATTTCGACATCCAATACAATTCGATATGAAAAAATTTATACCAGCCTTGTACCTTAAAATCCGTATTTGTCAAGTATCTTGCATAATGCAAATGTCAACATATATGATATTTTTGTGTTACACTTTTATGAAGTTCAGGTTCCTATATACCAATACACATATCCATCATATTGTATTTCATCTTTTCTTGGGTTTTCCGTTCTTTTTACGCATTTTGGCACTGTTGGTCAAGTTTAGATTTGTGTAATGTGTGAATTGAAGTTTCTACCAAGAGAAGTTTTAAAGAGGTTTTAATTTATTCTTCATGAATTGTAGAGCTCTAACACAGAACGGAGGTATGTGTCTACCCTAAGTATATTGATTTTCATAGAGAAGCTTACAGTCATTATTCTGAAGAATTACAAACTCTATGCAGGATTTCGTGGTTTAAACATTTATCAGCCTTTCATAAAATTCTCATATTTATGTTAAGCTAGAAAATTAAGCAAGGTAGATATTTTAATTTTGCATATTTTCTGGTATATAATAAAAGGAATGCTACAACTGTCTTTATTTCTTACAGGTCGTATCTTGTCTCATAGCTTGTATAGAATAGTAATTGACTTCACTCGGTCTCATAAAATAGTATTCTACATAAGCCACTAGACAGATAGGGCCTATCAGCAATTCTGTATAGGATTTTAATTCAGCATGAAAGTGTTAAAATCATCTTATCTTTCATTTCATAAACGACAAACCCTGTATTTTCACTCATGTCTACTACATGTGAAAATATAGCTATTGTTGTTCACTTACTGAAAGATAAATCTATCCTACATTGAAACAACATAGTTTAAAATCTATTCTCTAATTGACAAATTGCAGCTGTCAATCAAAGATTCAATCAACCAATCAAATATTTCATTTCAAGAAGTAAACTTTGAAGTCTTACATTGGCTGATATATATCATTTCACAAGGCATCAAAAGGCGTGGAGTGGTAATGGGTTAAAGCTTTGGTTAAAATCAAACTAAAACAAATTGGTATACATAAATAAACAGTCTTACCTTAGTATCGTCTTTAAATCTATCTGCGGCCTGCATATACTCTGGTTTAGCTTTCTTACAGTGTCCACACCCTGTGTTAAAAAACTTTAATTTAAAACTGAATAATCAGGGCCTGACAAATAGGATAATTGTTTCAATGCAAGATTGATTTATCTTCATCTTTCGGTCAACAAAAAGGATTCGCTATTTGTTTTATCTTCCTGACCATACATCCCTTTCCTGTTAAATCCCTGGTTTTTACATCACTGTGTGATCTTAAATTGAGAAAGAATCGTGACAAGCAAATTTTTCTTTTTCCACAATATTTTCTACCCTACTGAATGTTTGTTAGTCAAAGTAATGCCACTTTTAATTGTTATCTGCAAAACCTTTGAATTTGGACAGGTCTAAGATCTGAACAAAAGGACCATGATGGTCCTATATCGCTCCCCTGAGTATAATGGCTCAAGGCTTTATGATATACAAAACAAGATGTGTTTGTGAAACACCATGCCCCCGAAACAGGAATTCTTAAGAAACGGGTAAAAGGTTAAAATTTTGACCTTGACCTTGATGAAATGACCTTCCCCAGTTGCGCCTTGTTGAGACCTATCTACATACCAAATATTAGCATTGTAACTTAATCAGGGTTGAAGTTATAGGAAAATATTTAGTTGGCAGGTTAAGTTTTGCAGACAGACAGACAGACGGATAGACAGACAGATAGACAGACAGACAGACGGACACCAATAAAACAATATGCCCCAAATCTTATCGATGCGGGGGCATAAAAATATCAGAGCCCTAGACCTAATTATTTTGGGGACGATTTTTCATAGATTTTCTCTTATTATAGTTATATTGACAATCCTACCATACAGAGCTTATTCAGAGTACAGTAATTCTTTGAGGTATTTTGGTAGAGGATCAATGGGCATTTATACATACAAAATATAAAAGCTCTAGGCATGATGGTTTGGGAAAAGAAGATTTTTAAAGATATCCTTCTTTATTCCCTGCTAAAATTGGAAATTGTACAGAAAAGGGCTTATTTTCATAGTATGGTAACTCTATGAAGTATTTTGGTATCGAGTCAAAAGGTATTGATACACACCAAATATTAAAGCTCTAGGCCTTATGGTATGGAAGAAGATTTTCAAAGATTTTCTTCTTTATTTCTTTGTAAAATCAGGGATCACACAGAAACAGGCTAATTTTCAGAGTATGGTAATTCTTTTAAGTATTTCAGTAAAGGGTCAATGGATGATAAGATATGGCAAATATCAAAGCCTTGGGCCTTATGGTTTGGAAGAAGAAGAAATTTTTTTCACTCAGTTGCCATAGTAACTAAAGTTCTTCTCTCTGAAATATTTTGAAAGAGCATAACCTATGGATAATTTCTGTGAAGTTTGGTTGAAATTCCCTGGTTAGTTTGGGAGGAGAAGATTTTTTTGCAATTGTGAACGGATAGTCAAATGGACAGACTGACACTGGAAATGACCAATCACAATAGCTCACCCAGAGCACTTTGAGCTCAGGTTAGCTAAAAACAGGAAAGGGATATTTTGCAAACTAATATTGCTTCACCTCTCTGTTGAACTGCTGTATCTGAGGTCTCTCATTTTTCATAAGAATATCAGAGCCCTAGACCTAATTATTTTGGGGACGATTTTTCATAGATTTTCTCTTATCATAGTTATATTGACGATCCTACCATACAGAGCTTATTCAGAGTACAGTAATTCTTTGAGGTATTTTGGTAGAGGATCCATAGGCATTTGTACATACAAAATATAAAAGCTCTAGGCATGATGGTTTGGGAAAAGAAGATTTTTAAAGATATCCTTCTTTATTCCCTGCTAAAATTGGAAATTGTACAGAAAAGGGCTTATTTTCAAAGTATGGTAACTCTATGAAGTATTTTGGTATCGAGTCAAAAGGTATTGATACACACCAAATATTAAAGCTCTAGGCCTTATGGTATGGAAGAAGATTTTCAAAGATTTTCTTCTTCATTTCTTTGTAAAATCAGGGATCACACAGAAACAGGCTAATTTTCAGAGTATGGTAATTCTTTTAAGTATTTCAGTAAAGGGTCAATGGATGATAAGATATGGCAAATATCAAAGCCTTGGGCCTTATGGTTTGGAAGAAGAAGAAATTTTTTTCACTCAGTTGCCATAGTAACTAAAGTTCTTCTCTCTGAAATATTTTGAAAGAGCATAACCTATGGATAATTTCTGTGAAGTTTGGTTGAAATTCCCTGGTTAGTTTGGGAGGAGAAGATTTTTTTGCAATTGTGAACGGATAGTCAAATGGACAGACTGACACTGGAAATGACCAATCACAATAGCTCACCCAGAGCACTTTGAGCTCAGGTTAGCTAAAAACAGGAAAGGGATATTTTGCAAACTAATATTGCTTCACCTCTCTGTTGAACTGCTGTATCTGAGGTCTTTCAATTTCAACATGGAATTCTCATTGGCTTATTTTCTAATTGAATTTCACTTTGAATTATCCCTAATCCTCTAAAATTAAGTGTAGCCTAAAATGTGTTGTCTTGTAATGAATTACAGAAGATTCATAACTTCCAAATCAATAAACAAGAGGGCCATGGTGGCCCTAAATTGCTCACCTGAGTTGAAGGTCTTGAATTTTTTATTTAATTTCATTGATGACATTTGATTGCGCAAAATATGTGGCCTCCAGAGTGCTTACAAGGTTTTTCTAGGAATTGACCCTGTGACCTAGTTTTTGACCTTAGTTAACCCAGTTTCGAATTCATACAATATTGTATCACAACAATCATTCTGACCAAATTTCAGGTTGATCTGGCAAAAATTGTGGCCTAAAGTGTGCATGCAAGGTTTTTCTAAGGTTAGACCCTGTTACCTAGTCTTTAACCCAAGTTGACCCAGTTTTGAACTCGCACAAGATTTCATGAAGACAATCATTCTGCCCTAATTTCAGGTTAATCAGGCAAAAAATGTGGCCTCTAGAGTGCATATAAATTTTTTCTGAAATATGACAAAGTGACCTAGTTTTCAACCCCCGTTGACAAAGTTTTGAACTCACACTAGATTTCATCAAGACAATCATTCTGACCAAATTTCAGGTCCATTGGGCAAAAAACGTTGCCTATAGAGTGCATACAAGGTTTTTCTAAGTTTTGACCCTGTGACCTAGTTTTTTACCCCAGTTGACCTAGTTTTGAACTTGTTCAAGATTTCATCAAGACAATCCTTCTGACCAATTTTCAGGTTAATTGGGGAAAAAATGTAGCCTCTAGGTTGAATACAAGATTTTTCTAAGATTTGACCTAGTTTTTGACCCCAGTTGACCAAGTTTCAAACTTGCACAGGATTTGACCAAGACAATCATTTTGACCAAATTTCAGCTCAATTGGGCAAAAAATGTGGTCTCTAGAGTGCATACAAGGTTTTTCTAAGATTTGACCCAATGACCTATTTTTTCGACTCAAGTTGACCCAGTTATGAACTTGTCCGAGATTTCATCAAGAAAATCATTCTGATCAAATTTCAGGTTGATCAGACAAAAAATGTGACCTCAAGAGTGGATACAAGATTTTATTAAAAATGTGACCTCAAGAGTGGATACAAGATTTTATTAAGATTTTACCCTGTGACCTAGTTTTTGACCCAAGTTGACTTTGTCTCACACCAATGGGTCAATAATCGTAGACCTATGTGGAATAGCAGCTGGAGGCTAGGAAAGGATGTGATGGTGGTACTGGTGTGAGAAATACCAGGAATCCATTGTTAGGTGCTCCAGCCGCTGCGATATAACTGAAAAATTGTTGAAAGCGGCGTAAAACACCATTCAAACAAACAAATTGACCCAAGTTGACCCAGTTTCAAACTTGTACAAGATTTCACCAAGACAATCATTCTGACCTAATGTCAGGTTGATTGTGCCAAAAAATTGGCCTCTAGAGTGCATACAAGGTTTTTCAAAGATTTGACCACGTGACCTAGTTTTTGACCCCAGTTGACCCAGTTATGAACTTGTCCGAGAATTCATCAAGAAAATCATTCTGACCAAATTTCAGGTTGATTAGGCAAAAAATGTAGCCTCTAGAGTGCTTACAAGGTAATTTTTGACGCCCATGACGCACGGCGCATATGGCACGATGGACATCTCAGGTGAGCTAAAAAGGTTAAGATCAAGAGCACTGCATACGGGTGCCTACTCTCAGCTGTTGGGTGCTGGATAGTGGACAAAATGCATCTGAAGTTATACCCTTGATATTAGAGGTTGCTATTTTGATAGTGAACAAGTGTGCCAAGTTTCAAGTGAATGCCATTAGTAGAACCAGAGATATCACAAAATGTCAAAAGTTTTTGCATGACGACGACAACGAAAACAACAATGTCGACAAGGCTATAGCAATACCTCGGGTTTTCTGCTAAAACAGCCGAGCTAAAAATGGCAGCCAATGTTGGAGATCAAAACCAATTTCTGGGGTCAATGAATGATTCCATTGGTCGACTAATTTAATTGACAGCAGTGATTGGTCAATTGTCTGGTAATGGATAAAACGGCTACTTACATGGTGCATAAAACATTACCAAAGCATGCTTTTTCTTCTTCAAGGTGGATTTAAAATTTTCATCAGATAAGTGTTCAACTTCACTTTCAACCTCTTCCCATGACGGCTCAGGGGCAGGGGGCGGTGGGGGCTCCTTTGGACTAAAAGAAATCAACATTTATTCACTTCTACACAGGTTTTTCAAAACAAATATGCAATGGAATCCTCTTAATTTTTTTCAAAGCAGATAATAGCAACTCAAAGCTTAACTGCAACTAAGTCTAAGCACAAACATAAGATTTAAAGAACAAATAGCTCCTTTTAAATAGAAACTTCTGGTTAATTGTAACAAAAGAGTTGACAAATTAAGTGTCGCAATTTAAAGGATTCCACTGTATCTCTTAACCCATTACAAGATAATCAAATTTCAGACAGCACCTAACTGAAAGAAGTTGTAAACTTCAAACCAGTTTCCAATTCACATTCTCATATTCATTGCAAGAAAATTAAAATTCTTTTTAATGCTTTACTGTTTTTAAAAAATTTGGACCTGTCTCAATTCATAAGGGAATCAGACAACATTATAAAAGTTACATTATTTTTACAATGTTTTCTTAAGTATAAAATCACAGGGACTATAAGAGAGATTGTATTGGAAAGGGTTAATAGATTCTGGAATCTTTAACGGATCAATTGATTAATTGGATTTTATGTCACTTTCAATCAGTATTTCAGTTATATTTTGGCAGCTGGTGAACCTCACCATATCGTCTTGTCCGTTTCAACCAAAAATAAACACCAAATTTGATCTGAGCCAGAAGCTGCTCATCCCACTTAGGCAAACTACTTAAAATTCACCATAAGAGTCAAAATGACACATGTCCATTATGAATTATGTCAGAAGTCAGAGAAGGAATGTTGACCAAACCCTAGGATTAAGAGCACAGCATGCTGCAGACTGAGCCAACCAGGCTGGGGCAATAAAAGCAAAAGAAATTTGGACAGAACTGTGTATCAGATTTTTCCTTATTAGCATAGTGTAGACCAGTCTGCATTTAAGAGAAAAAAACAAACCAACAGTCTTTGAGCAACAAAAACAATTATTAAGCAATAAAAATAGTATATGAGTGATTAAGAATGAATGGCTATTGTTTTTTGTCAATCTCTCAGCAGTTTTCTAGCAATATAGCTTCCAATTAATGCCATCACATAGTTCTTTGGAAGATGATTGTTCTAACCTTTATGTCTAACAGACCTCATATTTGGTCTAGGGAGGGAGGTGGTATATTTGACAATATAATTACAGCTTGACACAGTTACGAGATGTTGGTACAATGTGGAAAGGGTGGATTGTCCCTGACAATTTGTCTTTTTCTTTAACCCTTTCCTGTTTTTTGAAAATATTAGACTGGCCTAAATTGAAAGATGTTGCAGACAACAATAAAAATTGGATGCAGTTTGAAATTAAACCATCTTATGTGGTATAAAATATTGTGGGAAAAGGAGAAATTGCATGTTACAAGCAATCTTCTTTTTCCACAATGTTTCCTCTAGTATAAAATCAAAGCAACATAAAGTATTGGGTTTGAATAGGAAAGGATTAAACAATTACCAAACCGCAAAATTTTAGACAGGTCCAAATTGAAAAAAGTTTCAGATGACAATTTCAAGCTTATGAAATTTTGGATTTTTTTTTCTTTCTGGTTGTAATAACAATTTCTTCATTTGCCACAAAGATTTCTGAAGCTTTTATTCTTTGGGGCCCCTAAAAGCGTTGCTGAGTGGGAATGGGTTATGTTGCCTAACAACATACTTTTTCAAAATAATGTTTATCATCTCAGGAGAAGGATCATGTAAGAGGTCACATGGCTTGCCACCAATCTGTCAATCCTCTAAATTTCATTTTTAAGGATCAAATCCTAATATTCGAGATTTATGAATCAGTTCTCATGCCCACTGACCCTATAGGAAGTTTGACTATATCGAATGGCACTATTCTGCAAAATTTATGGCCAGTCACATGTCATGAAAAATTAAACTGGTTAGTTGGTGACCTAACCCTTTCCCGTTTTGAAAATTTTAGACTGGTCCAAATTGAGAAAGCTTGCAGACGACTATGAAAACTGGATGCCATTTGAAATGAAATCATCCTATGTGGTAGAAAACATTGTGGAACAAGGTGCCAAATTGTCACAAGATACGCCCGTCACACTGCTTAATATTAACTGGGGGTTTGAATAGAACTGATGTTATTTTAAATGAATATTTTTTGCCAAACAAAGTATGAAAAATAACAAAGGGCAATAACTCAAAATATACGCTAGGTAGAGTTATGGTTCTTGTACACTGCACTCCCACTTGGTGAGCTCTATCCATCCATGAAGTTTCATGATTCTAGCTATTATACTTTTAGAGATATACACCGGACAAGATTCAAGTATGAAAAACAACAAAGGGCAATAACTCAAAATATACGTAGGTAGAGTTATGGTTCTTGTACACTGCACTCCCACTTGATGAGCTCTATCCATCCATGAAATTTCATGATTCTAGCTATCATACTTTTAGAGACATACTCCATACAAGATTCAAGTATGATAAATAACAAAGGGCAATAACTCAAAAATAGGCCAGGTAGAGTTATAGTTCTTGTGCACTGCACAACCCCTTGGTAAGATCTAAACACCCATGAAGTTTCATGATCCTAGCTATAATACTTTGAGAGATATACTTCGGACAAGATTCAAGTATGAAAAACAACAAAGGACAATAACTCAAAAAATAGGCTAGGTAAAGTTATGGTTCTTGTACACTGCACTCCCACTTGGTGAGCTCTATCCATCCATGAAATTTTTTGATTCTAGCTATCATACTTTTAGAGATATACTCCGGACAAGATTCAAGTATGAAAAATAACAAAGGGAAACATCTCAAAAACTAGGCCAGGTAGAGTTATGGCTCTTGTGCACTGCACTCCCCCTTGGTGAGATCTATAAACCCATGAAGTTTCATGATCCTAGCTATAATACTTTTAGAGATTTATTCCGGACAAGATTCAAGTATGAAAAACAACAAAGGGCAATAACTCAAAAAATAGACCAGGTAGAGTTATGGTTCTTGTGCACTGCACTCCCCCTTGGTGAGATCTATACACCCATAAAGTTTCATGATCCTAGCTATAATACTTTTAGAGATATACTCCGGACAAGATTCAAGTATGAAAAACAACAAAGGGCAATAACTCAAAAAATAGGCCAGGTAGAGTTATGGTTCTTGTACACTGCACTCTGTATTGATGAGAAGAATTTAAATGCCAAGTTTAAAGTCAATCGGACTTACGGTGACAGAGTTATGTTCCGAACAAAGAAGTGGACAACGCCCGGATGCCCAGACGACCGGACAACTGGACACCCGGACGCCCGGACACCACGGGTGATCCCATAATACGTCCCGTCTTCGACGGGCGTATAAAAAGGAGAAATTGCTTGTTACAAGCAATTTCTTCTTTTTCCACAATGTTTTCTCAAGTATAAAATCATAAGAACGTAAATTCCCTTGTTTGAACAGGAAAGAGTTAAATGTCAGAACTATTGGTCAAATAAGTCCACAACCCCACAAAAATACTTCACTCAAATGTCAACCAATATCAAAGTTGAAAATTCACTTTAGGTCTAACTGAATGATTTAATTGGTCAGTTGATTTTTTGGTTGACAGCAGCAATCTGTCAGTTGTTCTCAATAAAATACTCACTCTTTCATGAAATCCACTATTTTGTCAGCAGTTCTTTCATTAAAATCAAACTTCTGTTCACCATCTCTGAAATCACACAAGATAAAAGAACTAAAGCAACAATTCATCCAAAATTAATCTATTACTATTTCACAAAACATAGGCCAATATTTGACTCTTTTCAGAAGAGGAAGTCAACCAAGATCTTTTGTTTATAAATCTTCTGAAAAAGTTATCAAAAGATGTATTCAGGGGTTATACTTGAAGTAGAAGGTCATCCAGGGACAAAGGTTAGCTGAATATTTGACCTTGAGCTGTGACCTTAATGGTACAAATGTTTGATTTTGAAAATATATGTTGATTTGCAATCAAATGTTCCAGTGCTTCCAGACCTTTGATTTTAGCGCTGGTTAAAAAGGGATTTTATTCAGCATGGCAAGGGTTTAATCCTTTCCTCTTTGTTGAAATTTTAGACTGGTCCAAATTGAAAGAGGTTGCAGACAACAATTGAATTTGGATCCAATATGAAATGTAACAAGTCTATGGAGTAGAAAATATTGTTGGATAAAAGAAATTACTTGTTACAAGCTATTTCTTCTTTTTCCTCATTGTTTTCTCAAGTATAAAATCACACCAATGTAAAATCCCAGGTTTGTATAGGAAAGGGTTTGAACATGATCTAATAAGCTGTGTGGTATGATTTATTTTAAAATCTAAATTGATTGCTATATTCTTAATTTCACTTTTAAACAAAAGTAGTCTTACTTACCTAAAGTATTTAACTGAAAAAAGGAAATAAAATAAATGATTAACTGACATCAGATATTTCAAAATTACTTAATTTGCTAAAATTTTCTTTCTTCAAAGTTTTGAATACTTATGAAATGGCATGAAGTTGTGTCTGAAAAAATGCACAATCAGCTCAGAAACCTGAATCATCAAAAAGTAAGAGTTCCAAAGTTTTAGACCATTATGACACGATCCTATGATTTCATGCCCTGAAGAGAAATGCTTCTAGTAAACTTTATGTGTAAAAAAGAAATTGACTGATTTCCCACTGAGCTCTGACAGAAAGTTTCATTTAGAAATGGCCCCATTTTTTTCAAAATTTATGTCCAGTAACATGTAAAATGCTTAACATAAATGTCGGCCTATGTCGGAGTTCAAAGTTCACTTCTTGTGTAAATGGATGATTTCATTGGTAGATCCAATTTTGATTCAGTCACAATCTGTTCACCCATTCCAACACAGAAAAATTTTAGACTGGTCCAAATTGAAAGAAGCTGTAGACGACAATTTCAAGTTGATGGAATTTTGAATTTTTTCGTCGTTTTGGATATAAAATATTGTTGATAATGAAGAAATTGCTTGATACAAGCAATTTCTTCATTTTCCACAATGTTTTCCAAAACTTTTTTCTTGAGGGGCGTAAAAAGGAGGGATTGAGTTGGAATGGGTTAAATGTTGCCCATCACTTCTTTCAATAAGGTTATCTTTATTTTTCACTGTCTAGTTATGGTATAGACATTTGACTAAAGAAAACAGAGAATTTTTTACCCAAATAGTATATATACAGAGCAGAGATTCATTTTTCATAACAGCTTTGCATTCATAAATAAAAGTCTGTTTTGACTAATAAACTTCTTTGTTGAGGAAAATTCAAAAGCTCTGCTTGTAAATGAGGCTAATATTTACCTGTTGGAAATCCTTGAATTTTGAATTCTTCACCCAAATCTTTATTTATAGTCACATCTACTGCCGCTAAATTTCCTTCGATCTGAAAAAGATTAATATTTTTCACCAAATTGCCGCACAATCCAACATTTTGACATGCTGAAGAAAAATAGCTGTGACAAACAATTGTGAAAAGAGGAAAATTGCAAGTCACAAGAAATTTCTGTTTTCTTAATTTTTCTACTCTAACTAATCATTATGAAATAACCCACTCTGGATTGTTGTCTAAACTTCTTTCGATTTGGATCAGTCAAAAGTTACTTTGTCTAGTAATAGACGAAAGTCTCAGTAAAACTTCGACAATTTTACCTATTACTACACAAGAAAATTTTAGACTGGTTACAAATTGAAAGAAGCTTCAGACAACAATTTTAAGTTGGTTAACTTTAAAAGTGTTTTGCTTTAGAGGCAAAAAAAACATAGTGGATAATGAAGAAATTGCTTTCTACAAGAAATTGCTGTCAGAATCCAAAGATTCCATCTGTGTTAGTAAATATCAGAATCAGTCCTGAAGACTTGCTCAGGGTGCACATTTGAGTGCAACATGCCGTCTGTCACAGCTAGCAGTATTTATAACGATCTCTTGAGAATTTCGTTTTCCATCATGAAAAAACCATGCCCAATCAGCGCTTTTGCGGATTTACCTGCCATGTGACGATTATTGTCAGCCATTTTTCCATGATGGTGTACTCTGTTTTAAAACAAGCTATACTACTGAAATTCGGAAGAACAATGGAGTAATGCTTTCTCCATTTACCTATTTTGTTTAAATTCAAACCATGTAGGATTAAGTTAGGAAAAATAATAAATATCAATCAAATTTGTTCATATGATTGTAGTTAGGCAGAAAGCAATTATTCAGTGTGTGCATCGCAAATCAGAAATGATCCAAATTTGACATGGTAATTATTTTACCTTTACATCAGTTATACCGCCAGAGGAAACAAGTTCTACTCTCGCTGTTGTAAATCTTTTGAAATTTTTAAAAATGATCAGAATTGATTCTTCGGAAAAATAGTAATTATTACAGAATAACCGGTACAGAAAAATTCGAACAGGTTTCAGTTTTTCTCTATTGACAGACCGCAGTTTCTGGTATATCGGTAAACCATTTCACAACCAGTAATTGGTTATGATGATAGGGTCTCTATTCTATGAGACTTACATTTTCAGCCTTTAATGTCTCGGCAGCATCTTGATATTCTGGTTTCATCTTCTTACAATGGCCACACCCTGAAATTTACATAGGAGAAGACAAGTCATTGACTATTTTTTAGCCCATTACCACATTAGAAAATTTTAGATTGGTCCAAAGTCAAAGAAGTTTCAGACCACAATTTCAAGTTGATGAAATTTTAAAATCTTTGTCTTTTCCAGAAGAAAACATTGTGGATAATGATGAAATTACTTTTTACAGGCAACTTTTTCATTTTCCATCATGTTTTTCCAAAGCTATTTTCTTAAAGGACGTCAATAAAAGAAATTGTGTGGGAATTGGTTTCACTGCAAGCAGGTTTGACAAAAAAGATTGATTGTATGGGGTTTAATGCCACTTTCAAGTGAGTTTCAGTGATGTGATTGTACCTTGTTCAACCAAATAATGGTTTTCAGTCTTTTCTCACCTGATCGAAATAAAATTCTAATTTTTGATTTTTGGAATCAAACCATAGTTTTCAGTCTCTCTCTGAAACCAATAAAACTATAACATTTTCAGTCTCTCTCTGAAACCAATAAAACTATAACATCATATCAGATCCCCCAACTTGTCGTCCTACTTACAAACCCTGCTGACAATTCATTCGATAGAGACAGAACATGCAAATAGCAATGACTTGTCAGTTGATGAAAAAAATAATGCTGGCCGTACCAGGATTAAAACTCACACTTCCAATATTGAGCATTACTTAGTACTGTTTTAGGTTATCCAACTTGGCAATAGGCTAAGAAATATGGTGGGGAAAATTCCCAATATTCCCAGAGTTCCTTAATCTATTACCACTTTTTCAAACCATAATAAGAATTTAAAAGAAGATTGTATACTTACAAGGTGCATAAAACATGACTAATACAGAACTATGTTCTTTTACAAAATCATGGAATGTATTATCATGTAAATGGCTGATCATTGGAGCCTCGTCTTCCCAGCTAGTCTCAGGCTTGGGCTCTTCTGGTGGTGCAGGGCTGCAACAGATATCAAATTGTTTGTTTATCCAAAATTTTAGACTTGCCAAAATTCCCACACAATGACGCTTTTGGACTTTGCTCAAGAAAAACAATTGGAAAAACAATGAAGCAATTTCTTCATTTTACACAATGTTTTCTAATCAGAAAGTTGAAAAAATCTAAAATTAAACTAGACATTTTTGCAAAGCGGACTAATACCTCAAACAGCACTTGTCCATAAGTGGACAAGTGCTATCAACAAGTGCTATCCGCCAAAATACCATAACAAAAACGGTCTTTTTAATTAAAGGGCCATAACTCAGTCAAATATCAATGGACCATAACCAAAATAGGATATGCATATGTCTGACGTATACAAAGTCTTTTTGTAAAATGGTTGCTGAGAAATTGAGTGGACACGATTTTTCACCAAAGGGCTATAACTCTGTCAAAAATCAATGGACCGTAACCAATATGAAATAAGTACATCTCTGCTTGATACTGATTATATCTGTGAAGTTTGAATCAAATTTGTCCAATGGTTGCCCAGAAATTGAGCGGACACAAAAAAGCTACAGATAGACAGACCGACCGACCGACTGACAAGCTGACTCTTATATACCCCCCAAACATAGTTTTTTGGGGGGGCAAAATAAACTTTAAATAGTCGTCGGCAATCCCTTTAAATTTGGACCAGTCTAAAATTCTGCCATCTGGTAATTGGTTAAGTTGCCAAACCACAGAAAATGCTTCCGGAAAACTATTGACCAATGTGTCCACTTCATGCCTAAATGTATGATTTGTTTGGTCTATTGATTCTTTTACTGACAGCCACAATCCATCATATGTTCAAATAAGCTCAAAGAGGACAAAAGTTATAATACTAGAACCTTGCATCCTGACAGAGCAAGTTATATCATTTCCACAAGACACTGCTATTGGATGCCTCCAAGAAAACAGCTTTTGAAAAAATAACAGGCAATTTCTTCATTTCCAACAATGTTTTAAACCCAATATTTTCTACCCAAAAGACAAATACTTTTGAAACTTCACCAATATAAAAATATTTTCTGCAACCTCTTTGAATTGATATCATTGTACAAAAACTGTAGTATTTGAATGCTTGAGCTCACATACCAGTTATCCAATTCTTAACAAAATGCCCTTTTTTCACAATAACTGTACACTTTTCTGAAGACTATTTGCCCTTGTCATGCTGTATTAATAACCATACTGTATTGATGTAAAAACAAAGTGCTGAAAGCGCTGATAGAACTTGTTCCAAAATCAGTATTTCACTTAGAAATAAATTGCATAATCAGCTCTTGCAGAAAAAGTACAAGCAGGAGGTGTAGACCAAGATTAGACTGCACTTATGTGCAGGCTGATCTTGACCACACCTCCTGCCAAAACCCGAATATTCCAGGTTCAGCATGACAAGGGTTAACCCATGCCAACATGATCCCACTTTTTGGAAAAAAAATATGGAAAAATGAAGGTATTGCTTGTCACAAGTAACTCCTCTGCACTATCCATAATGCTTTCTACTCCAAACTACACATTTTTTCAAAATTTCATTAACAGTGATTTTCTTTAACTTCTGCAACTTTTCTGAATTGGGACCAGTCTAAAATGTTGTTACCTGATAAAGGGTTAAATTACAGAACAACTTACTTTTTAAGCCAGGTTATCAAGCCATCTTTATTATTCTCTCCACCATATTTGTATTTCAATTTTCCTTGTCTGAAATCAAAGAATTTCTCAGAGCTAAAGATAGAGTGATTACAAATCTGTACTGTCAATATTATTTCATCAAACCCTGTCTTGTTTATACTTGTTGGAATTGTCTGTTCAAGGTGATTTCAATGAGTACCAACAATGTAGCAGTTGGAAGAGAAATAAGAGAATTAGATAGGCTCTGTTTTCTTTAGAGCTCTTGGATTATTGATGAAAATTAGAAATGTGTCAGTCACATGCTTGACCTTGAATTGTGACCTTGAACTTGGGAGCATCCAATAACAATTTATTCGTGACACAAGTAATCGTCAAGGAGAACAACAGTGCCAAATTATTATTAAATATATCTATTAACCCATTCCAACTCAACAAAATTTTAGACCGGTCCAAATTGAAAGGAGCTGCAGACGATATTTTCAAGTTGGTGTAATTTAAATTTTCTTTGACTTTTTGGATAGAAAACATTGTGGATAATGAAGAAATTGCTTGATCCAAGCAATTTCTTCATTTTCCACAATGTTTTCCAAAGCTTTTTTGTTGAGGGGCGTAAAAAGGAGGGATTGAGTGGGAATGGGTCAATTTAAAAGATATGCTCCAGACAAGAATTCGACAAGAAAAAGCTTTATAAACCATTGTAACAAGCAATTTCTTCACTATCCAAATTGTTTTCTATGATCTCCATTAACTAAGCATTGTTGTCTGCAACTTCTTTCAATTCAGTTCAGTCTAAAATTTTGTCCCGTAATTAGTTAACCCGTTCCTCTTCAATCCCTGGTTTTTACATTCCTATGTTTTTATATTTGAGAAAATGTTGTGGAAAAAAAAGAATTTGCTTGTAACATGCAATTTCTTCTTTTTTCACAATATTTCCCACCCTACTGAATAATTATTTTTCAAATAGAATCAGTTTTGAATCATCATCCCCAAACCTTTGAATCTGGACAGGTCTAAAATTTTACAAAACAGGAAAGGGTTAAAATGCTAAATGATACTTACTCAAAATAGTACAGAGTAGGAAACCCTGTTATATTGTATTCAATCCTTAATCCACTCTGAGTTGGTTTATCAACATCCACACCCACAAGTTTCTGAAGGATATATCAATAGATTATATTCATAATGGACCAATTGCAGCTGTCAATCAAAATGTAACTCAGCCAATGAAATATGTCTGTCAAAAAGAGGCTGCCATGTCATCTCTGATACACTTCCACACACTTTGACTGATTAAATATTGGGATGTTTTCACTTAAGATATTATCACTTAAGAAAAATAAGATCCTGACACAAAACCATTTTTTTTTT
Organism: Fragum fragum; assembly: GCA_946902895.1. Lineage (NCBI taxonomy): Eukaryota > Metazoa > Mollusca > Bivalvia > Cardiida > Cardiidae > Fragum > Fragum fragum. The sequence continues at coordinate 50,246,773 of OX336372.1, read as the reverse complement.
CTTAGCAAAATGTCACTGATTAGCTTTTATATACTATATACTATCTTTTATTAAATAAATTTGATGAAACAAGTATTTCTTTTCTCCTTCATCAATCTGATTATGTTTGTTCGCATTATGACATCATCTATATGTTGTCTTAGACTACCTTATATGGAACTGTATTGTTTTCTGACATGTCCCTAATTTGTCTGTATAAATTGTGCTCTAAATATTTATAGGTATATAGAAAAGTCACTTTATCATTCAAAAATTACGATTCAATCAAATAGAGATATATCATTTTTGTTATGCACAAAGTTGGAAATATTCATTCTTTCCATGACTTTCGTTTGCTTTGAAATGAGGGCTTGCGTGACATTTCTAACCATTACACCTGTGCGCCAAGTAAAGACTCAGATCAGCCTATGCATCTGCACAAACTGATCAGAGTCTTCACCCTGTGCTCTGTAGATAGATACTGATCCAAAGCTTCTTTAAACACTCAGCGAATTTCTAATTGCCCGAATGGCTGTCCAGGGTGCTCAATGTGTGCGAGTCACGCACCTGCAAAATTGTTAGAAATGTCACGAACAGGCTCAAATGTGGTTTGCTATAACTTTCAATTTCAACCAGTTAGCCAATTCCCACACAGTGACAATTTTGGACGCCCCTCAAGAAAATGAATTAGGAAAAAAATCATTCAAAATGAAATTTTTACAACTATCTGCAAAGAAAACATTGTGCAAAACAAAGAAATTGTTTGTCACAAACAATTTCTTCATTTTGCACAATGTTATCTTCCCAGACAGTTGAATAAATTTCATAAAAAATAAATTGTCGTCAGCAACTCCTTTCAATTTGGACCAGTCTAAAATTTTGCTGTCTGATAATGGATTATTACCAGGGACTTGTCCAGGGACAAATGGAGAAAATCCATAGTTCAACTCCTACTTAATACAACAAGAGCACCGCCTACGGGTGCCTATGCTCAGCTGGTGGGTACTGGATAGTCGATGAATGCATCTAGAGTTATCCCCTTTGATAGTATACGTTGCTCTCTTGATAGTAAACAAGTGTGCAAAGTTTCCAGTGAATGCCTTTAGAAGAACCAGAGATATCACAAAATGTCAAAGTTTTCAGGCAACGACACCAAGGCTAAAGCAATACCTCGGGTTTTCTCAGAAAACAGCCGAGCTAAACATGTTCGATTTTCCCAAAAAAATTCTATTCACTGTTTTACGGAAGCTAATTTTGTTTCTGGACAAGTAGGAAATCATCTCTGGCTTGTCCAGAACAACTGGAGAAAATCCACATTTCAACACTCCAGTTATACAATAAAACCCTTACCGCCTGCCCTTTCATCTCTGTAGCTGCCGCAGCAAATTCTGGTTTAAGTCTTTTACAGTAACCACACCCTGAAAAACATGGTAATAGTTTCTTAACCAATTACCAGACGGCTAAATTTAAGACTGGCCCAAATTGAAAGAAGTTGCAGAAGACAATTTAAAGAATATGATTTTTTTTATTTTTTCAACTTTGTGGGTAGAAAACATTGTAGAAAATGAATTTGCTTGTTATAAGCAATTTCTTTATTTTCCACAATGTTTTCCAAAGCTTTTTTCCTTGGGAGGGTCTAAAAGTGTCACTGAGTGGGATTGGGTTAACCCTTGTCATGCTGAATAAAACCCTATTCTGAATTGCATTGAAATCAAAGGACCAAAAACACTGGATGTACTCATTATTGGTCATTATTTCTTTTGAAAATTAAAGATATTAACCAATTTCCACAAAATCCCACGTGTTTATGTCCATCAAGAAGAAAGCTTTTGAAAACATTGTGAACAAAGAAGAAATGGCTTGTCCCAAGCAATTTCTTCATTATCCACAATGTTTTCTACCAGAAAAGAAGATTTTTTAAACATCATCATCCTAAAATTATTTGTTTACATCTTCTTTGAATTAGTCTCTCTCTAATAATTTGTTGTGTTGTAAGGGATCAAGGTATACTAATGGAATGCACATGTATTACAACAGCACACAAGAAATGTCTCCTTTTCCCAAGGCTAATTTCAAAATATTGTTCAAGATAACCTGATAGATACAAACATTAAGCCATATTTATTTAAACCCATTCCCACACAATCCCCTACTTTTAAATGTCAAAGAAATATAACTATAGAAAGATTATGATAAAAGAAGAAATTGCTTGTAATTGTAACAAGCAATTTCTTTTTCTTATTCATTTGGTACTAATGATTAATTTAGACCAACTTTATTTTGTAGTCTGCAACCACTTTGAATTTGGACCAGTCTATGATTTTATCATTTGGAAATGGAATACACATGCATAAATGGAACTGAATATATGCCAAAAGAAAACAATAAAACACTTACATGGAGCATAAAACATAACTAAAGTTGGGAGTTTTTCTTTCTTGAGCATTTTATGAAAATTCTGAAAATAAAATCAACAACACAACTTTAACAAAAAGACCATGCACAAAGAAAAAAAAAACACAACATTACTTCATAACATAAGATCCTTTGAAAACAGACAATTCCATATCACCATAAATTTGATATACAGAACATTTGGACAGCTTTAGTTTCAAACTATTTCAAGATATGGATATCATCTGATATCTGCTTTAATCCATTCCCTAACAATGATGCTTTTTGCCCCCCCCCCTCCACCACAAAAAAGGAAAACATCGTGGTCATCTGCAACTCCTTCAATTTGGATTAGACTAAAATGTTGTCGTCTGGGAATGGGTTACAAATGATTTGTTATCTATGAAAGCCTGTCTGATTGATGTTACTTTGTAATGTTAGAAAATTCAAATGTTTTGACAACGTCAAAACTGTCTGATTATGCCTATGCCACACAAGAATAAGCTTTTGAAAATATTTTACAGTTGAAATGAAACCTGTTTTGGTTTGATGGGTTTTTTTATTTATCATACGGACAATGGATGGATTGTGGTTCTCAGTCCAAAAATCGATTGACCAATCAAATCATACATTTACTGGTAGATTGGAATCCTAATTTAGAAAGCTAAAAGCTACTAATTAAAACAAAAAACACTAGTTCAAGGCTATTTTGAATTGTTCAAGGGTAGATAATTCTGAAACCAATTGAAGGATCTAAGTAATTTTGGTCAAATGCACAACTAGACACCACAGAGATTCATTATGAAAAATTCCAGTTCATTCCAATTTAAAGTGTAGGAGTTATGCTCATGGGTATTTTGCTAAGTCAAGGGCCGATAATTTAAGAACCACTCATAGAGATTCATTGGGGCAAGTTTCAGTTCATCACTATTGAACTGCAGGGTCTTCCCTCGACTTTCAAAACAGGGGGTCATTTTGCCACATTATGACCCCTATCAAATAGGATAAAGAAGGCAGTCTAGCTATTTTGGGGGTCATTTCTGAAAAATGGTGGTCCAAATTCAAAGAAGGAGAGGGTCATGGAAAACCCTGGAACTGTAAGGGGGGGTTGTGCCTAAAGTAAAGAAAATACTGAGGGTTGGATGGACAGACCGATAGACACATGAATGAACAACCAGAGCAAATATATAATAGGGCACTTCAGGCATATTAAGATAAATGATACCACTGACAAAAGAAAGCACACAACATCAAAATTAATAGCATAAGAGACACAAATGACAACAATACAAAATAGACAAGTAAAAAAACATGCATGCAAGAACAAATCTGAAAGGACATTGAATTGGAAATATTAAAAGATAAGACCCCAGTAAAATTGAAAACTTTGACTACATACACTTTCATTTTGGGATGATCAAAAGCCTAAAAGAAAAATTTAAATTATCAATTGATTGGATGGGGTTTAACACCACTTTTAACAATATTTCAGTCATATCATGACAGATGGAGCACCTAACAATGGATTCTTGGTATTTCTCACACCAGTACTACCACTACATCCTTGCCTACCCCCCAGCTGCTATCCCACTTAGGTTTATGATCATCCACATATTGGTGAGAGACAAATGTTGGAAAGGATATGTGCCACTGCAACCAGGGATCTAACCCATGACATCCCGTGATTGAAGATTAAGAGTCCGATGTGTTACTGACTACGCTATGACAGCAGCATGTAAATGATCAAAAGCCTATTTATGTGTAACAACTATGTAAATGATTAAAATCCTACAATAACTACTAAAAGAGCAAAGAGTCTATAAAAACTATGTGAATGATCAAAAACCTCACAAAAGAATGTAAATGATCAAAAGTCTATACATGTGTAACAACTATGTGAATGATCAAAAGCCTACAATAACTACTAAATGAGCAAAAAGTCTAAAGCTGCTATGTAAATAAGCTACAGCCTAGAACAACTATTATGATGATCAAAAGCCTAAAACAACAATTTAAATGATCAAAAGTCTATATATGTGTATATATATGTGTGTCTATATATGTGTAACAGCTATGTAAATTATCAAAAGCCTACAATAACTACTAAATGGTCAAAAAAGCCTATAACAGCTATGTAAATGAGCTGTAACCTATAACAACTATGCTAACAAAATAATGCTTATAACAATTACATGTCTATAAATGTGATAAAGCCTGTAACAATTCTATAAATAAGGTCAAGCTTATACCAACTTTGAAAATGAGCTTTTCACAAGTTTATACAATCAGCTTTTCAGTAATATGGAAATAGTCAGGGCTCATGTTCAACTTTTAACCCATTACCAGATGGCAAAACTTTAGACTGGTTCAAATTGTAAGGAGTTGCAGACGATAATTTTAAACTTATTAAATTTTGGATTTTTTTTACTTTTGGGGTAGATAAACATCGTGGATAATGAAGAAATTGCTTGTAACAAGCCCCCTTGTTGGTATAGATTGCTCTTTTGCTAATAAACAAATATCATGAATTTCATGAGAATGTGCTTAGTAATACCAGATATAAAACAAGAGGACCATGATGGTCCTAAATCGCTCCCCTGAGTATGATGGTTCATGGCTTTATGATATAAACAAAATGGCAAAGCCCTCTGTCTAATCATTTTGGAGAAGATGTTTACCGATTTCTCTTTTAATCCTAGGTATATTGATGATAGTAATTTTTTGAAGTATTTTGGTAGAGGGTCAATTGATGATGATGTATACCAAATATCAAAGCTCTAGGCCTTATGGTTTGGGAGAAGAATATTTTTAAAGATTTCCTTCTTTATTTCTATGTAAAATCAGGGATCATTAAGAAAAGGGCTAATTTTCAGAATACGGTAATTCTTTGAAGTATTTTGGTAGAGGGTCAATAGATGATGATACATACCAAATATCAAAGACCGTTACCGTTTGGTAGGAGAAGATTTTTTAAGTTTTTTCACTCCGTTGCCATGGCAACCAGAGTTCTTCATGGATTTCAATTCTTTGAAGTATTTTGAAAGAGCATGACCTAAGGATCTTTTCTGTGAAGTTTTGTTGAAATTCCATGGTTAGTTTAGGAGTAGAAGATTTTTTTGTAATTGTGAACAGACGGTCGGACAGACGGACGATGACCGATCACAATAGCTCCCCCAGAGCACTTTGTGCTCAGGGGAGCTAAAAATGTCAAATCTTAATGACAAAAACACAGAGGAGATGCAGAAGACAACTTGGCCATAGCAATACTTCAGGGTTATTTTGAAAACAGCAGAGCTATAAATGTGAGTTCTAGAATGCACACACATTTTTTTTTTTAACCAAAATTTCCTATTTTTACCCCATATGTCTCAAAATCAGTCTTGAACAGTACTTCATGGAGAAAATTACTCTGGTCAAATATCAAGACATTTAAACCAAAAATGTGGCCTCTAGAGAGCACACCTGGTTACCTCTAGACTTGACCCCATGTGACCCATTATTAAATTTTACAGAGATTTCAAGGAGAAAAACATTCTGACAAGACATTAAGACATTGGAGACAAAAATTTGGCTTCTAAGTACACAGAGGATTTTGCTAAGAATTGACCTAGTGACCTAGTTCTTGACCCCATGTGATCAAATATCAAACTTACATAATATTTCATGGGGAGAAACAATCTGACAAAATGTCAAGACATTGTGGCCTTTAGAGTGCAAGTAGGTTTCTCCAACATTTGACCTGGTGACCTAGTTCTTTTACCTCATGTGACCAAATATCATATTAGACTGAGATTTTATTAAGGCAAACTCTCTAACTAATTATCTGGACATATGAACATGTCCCAAGAAAGATGTTGGAGACAGCTACACCACAAAAGCTCACTTTGAGCAAGATGTGCTCAGTTAAGCTAAAAAACAAAACCAACTAGAGGCACTTGAGCTCCTGTATCGCTCCACATGCCTGAATATACTTATTGAATTCAATATAAAATGAATCGTCTTTGCCAAAACTGGCAAATAAATCTTGTCACTTAAATCTTTGAAATAGGTCTGGAGAAGGATTTCAAAGTTTTCAATGTTTTCAACAGTAAAGCCGGGTTATGTAAAATTCATTTACTAACTAAGACGAAAAGGTATGCACAAAACTTTCCAATTTAATCAAATATGGATATAAGCCATGACAATAAAAGCCATGTTTTTCAACCGATCAAATTTATATAAAGAAATGACAACTACCCTAGGATCACTCCAGCAATATTTGGGTGAAATTCCTCAACAGTTTTCTCAGAAGAAGATTTTCAAAAATTTCAGAATATATTCCATCAGGGTTCTCCCCAGAAATTTTTGAAGGCGTAGTGGCAAATGCCCCATGTGTTGTATGATATCTTGGTATGACTATACATACAAGGTCATTAAAAGTGCTTTTTAGCTTGATTATTGACTTCTTGTTTTTTTATTGAGAGTTATTCTTGAATAATATTCTTCAACTTTTTGATTATTATAAGTTGATTTATCTACTCTGTGGCTTATTTTGATACCAAACAATTGTGACATTACTCAGCTTATTTTACCTCTCTATCCTATTTGTTAGAAAGGGCACTAAATTGTTCAATAAAAATATGTGAAAAGGAAAAATAATGAAAGAATATACCCAAAAGTCTCAAAGGAATGAATATATAAAAAGTGTCAATTGTTTGTCTATTAGATAGGAATAGCTTTTCATGCTTAGCCATTTTATCAAGTCTGTCCAAAAATCATATCCTTTAGGACTCTTTAAAAAAAGCATGGAGTGTTAGATTGAAAAAAAATGCCCTTATTCAGAAAAAAATAGAAATTATTATCAGTAATTTCAGTATTGTATTTATAAGGTTCCTGTGTGAAAAACCTGGTTTCATTTTCAAGTTTTGCATCTTAAAGAGCTCAATTAGATTCTCTGTTTCAAACTTGAAATGCTCATTATTTGCCCATTCAGAAGCCTTTGACTGTCTGACACTATAACTATTCTTCTAACAGTACTTTCAGCTCTTTGATTTCAATAAGTTAATAAAAAATGTATAAAATACCAGCAGTGTCTAATCTTAACCTGAATTCTCAAATTATAACATGAAACTTGATCAATTTTATAAAACAAGTGTCTTAATTCTTCTCTTCTTTAAGTGATTTCAGCACTTTGATTTTCAAAAGAGGATTTTGTTTTCTAAATATTATAGAGTGAATTATCTTTTCCTGATTCTAAATAATTATCAAATATTACTTTTTATAAAAAAAAATCCCAAATTGGTCTAAGGCATTCTTTTCTTGAAGTGCTTTCAGCACTTTGATTTTTATGGGGGTATTATATCTTTTTGAGCAAAAAACATGAGAGGATGAGATATTATTAGATGATTACTAAAAGTATAATAATATTTTTCAACAAACTTTTAAAACAAGTTTAGTGAAAAAATCGGTTGAACAAACCAGGGTACGAATATGTCAGATAATACCCTCCATGTTGGATAAAAAAAAAAATAAATGGACTTGATCCAGAAGGTACATGTGTGTAACTATAAAACTGAGTTGAAAACAAGAGCTAAGTATAACTAGGATGGCTTCTATACAAATCTGTCTTCATTATTTTGGCAAATTCTCGTAAGGAAAAAAGATCGCGAAAAGGGTATGTTTTCAGCGATCAATGTATGAAATAAACTGAAACAATTAATCTTTCCTTCAAAAATTAAATTTTAAACCACAATGGCTTTGGTTTTGATAGTTGTCACATCAAATAACCACATCTTTTATTTTTAACTAGGCCAATCGCGGACAAAGTGACAATTTTCCTAAACCTGGTCGCCATTTTGAATTCATTGTTTACATATTGGTACCCATCATCCTTGGTGACTGATAGCAAGGTACCATTGGGAAACGCGAGAAAAAATCAATAATCGCCAATTAGTAAGAGTGTAAGGGTCTTATCGATAGAGATGTTATGTAATACGTGGTATACAACACTATAGATAAAGGGCATGTCGTGTCCACGCTTCTGCAACTAATTTTAATGGTTCGCTTGATCCTTTCTTTACCTGGAAATTAAGCCGTATCGGTGACCAAATTTAAGCGTATCGGCGATCTGAAGGTGTATCGGCAAACTCTCTTTATTTATGAAGGCGTATCGGGACCGATACGCCATAAGTGCCTGGGGAGAACCCTGTCCATATATGGAAAATAGTTCTCCCCCACCTAAGCCATGATTTTCATCCAATCAATTTCATTGAAGAAATCCAATAAAGGGTCGCCAAAGTGTAATTCTTGTGAAATTTGGTTTGATTGAAATCAAGCAAATGGTTTCTGAGAAACCATATAAGGAAATTAGCCCCGCCCATTTAAGCCATGTTTTATCCGAACAAATTCTTTTACATAATCTGCTAAAAAGTCACCACAGGATCATCCCTGTGATATAAGTTGAAATCAATATCCTGGTTTCAGTGAAAAAGATGTTTTTACATAAATGGAAATAAGCCCATTAACCCATGTTTTTCATCCAATTACAATTTTTTGAAGGAATCTGATAGAGGGTCACCCAAGGATGTTTCTGTAAAATTTGGTTGAAAAACATTCAATGGTTTCTGAAAAGAAGATTTTTAAAGGTCTCACCCATATATGGAAATTAGCCCAGCCAGTTAAAGTCATATTTTTCATTGATCAAAAATCTTGGAAAGAACCTGATAAAGGGTCACCATGGATCATCCCTGTAAAGTTTGGTTGAAAACCATCAAATGATTTGTAAGAAGAAGATTTTCAAAGGTTTCTTCATATATGGAAATTAGCCCTGCCCATTAAAGTCATGTTTATCATCTGATCAAAATTTTTTGAGGGAATCTGATGAAGGGTTGCCCAAGGATAATTCCTTTAAAATTTGGTTGAAACCCATTGAATATAGTTTCTGAGAAGAAGATATTTAAAGGTTTCACCATACATGGAATTAGCCCCATCCATTTTTTTTTTTTTTTTTTTTTTTTTCATCTGTTCAAATTTTTTTGAAGGAATCTGATGAAGGGTCACCTAAGGATAATTCTTTTAAAATTTGACTGAAACCTGTTGAATAGTTTCTGAGAAGAAGATTTTTAAAGGTTTCACCATACATAGAATTAGCCCCACCTATTTAAGCCATGTATATCATCCAATTAAATTTTTATAAAAGGAATCTGATAAAAGGTCACCCAAAGATCATTTCTGTGAAATACGGTTGAATTTAGTTCAATACTTTCTGAGAAAAAGATTATTAAAGTAAAAGTTTACAGAGCTAAAGACCTATATTTCATCTGTTTATAGATGACTTGTTCACGGATTTGGTATTTTGTGACCTCTCATTGAATATTCTCATTACATTACCAAACTAATTTTATTTGACCACAATTTTTACCTGTTCACTTTCAATATGTACGACATCTCCAGCGTCTGGTTCTTCATCCCAGGGTATATCTCCTGTAGGGTCCATCATAAAATTTACCAGTGACTGAAAGATATGATGAAAATATAATTTTATTTTTGTGGGTTTTACCCACTTTCAACATTATTCAGTTATAATTTGGCAAAGTTCATATATTCAATGTGCTTCATTAGTATGTTTGTTTGCTTGAATGGGGTATTTTAGCAGTACTTTTAATGCCACTTTTAACAATATTTCAGTCATATCAAGGCAGCTGGAGCACCTGATCATGGATTCCTAGTATTTCTCACACCAGTACTACCACTGTATCCTTTCCGAACCTCCAGCTCCTTATCCCACATAGGTTTATGATTATCCATCCATTGGTGGGAGACAAATGTCGGACAGGATATTTGCCGCTACTGGGGATCAAACCCTGGACCGTTACTAGAACATACCAATATGCCTAGTGTTGAGTTTAGATTCATACCCACAACCCTTGCCTCTTCTCAGATAGAGTCTTGTTAACCTTTTACTGTTTTGCAAAATTTTCCACACGTCCAAATTCAAAGGTTTTGCAGAAAGGAATTTAAAGTATACCTAATTTGAAAAATAATCATTAATCTAACTTATGTTGTTTGATATCTCGGGCAATCAATCTTGTTTGAGGTCACTTAGCATGAACAGTGACCCACAATCCTGATGTCGTCATTACATATGACAGGTAACATAATCAACCGATTGTGACTGATCTTCGTTTGTGCATTCCCAGGTATTTTTCTGTAGACAACTATCATACAGTTCCATAAGATAGATCAATCCCCATTCTTAACCCTTGTCGTGCTGAACCCATAAGTGCAGTGTGATCTTGGTCTACACCTCCTGTTTGTACTTTTCCTGCCAGAGTTTATGAAATTGATTTCTAAGAGAAATGATTATTTTTTAGCAACAAGTTCTATCAGTGCTTTCAGCCCTTTGTTTTTACAGCCATTCTGTAAAAGTTATTTATACAGCATGACAAAGGTTAACTCTTAATTATTCCATTAGAAGTGAATTATCTTGATCATACAATATATATCACAATTGAGAGAATCTAATCATTGTAAAGTTAACTTACCTTAAACACCATTTTTCTGTCATAATTCTTGTTAAAGTCACCATCTCTGAAAAAGTTATGGAAGATACTCGGTGCATGTCTCAAACAGACTTATCAAAATTGAAAGGAATTGCAGACAACAATGAAACATTCATGAAATTTTTACATTGTTTCAACGTTATGTGTAAAAATATTTTGGAAAAGGAAGAAATTGCTTGTTGCAAGCAATTTCTTCATTTTCTAAAATGTTTTTCTAGAGGGGCATCAGAAAGAGTCATTGTACGGGAATGGATTAACATTGGAATATAGATATGAGAAATATATTGAAAGAAACATCGATTTTTAAAACAAGATGCAGAATTGATGGTTGATTGATTGAATTGGGTTTAACGCCACTTTTAACAGTATTTCAGTCATATTGCGGTGGCTAAAGCACCTTACAATGGATTCCTGGTATTTCTCACTTCAGTACTACCATTAAATCTTTTCCTAACCTCCAGCTGCTATCCCACTTAGGTTTATAATTATCCACCCATTGGTGAGAAACAAATGTCGGAAAGGCTATGTGCCGCTGCCAGGGATCAAACCCATGATATTCTATGATTGAAGATTGGGAGTCTGATGTGCTACCGATTGTGAAATGACTGCAGAATTGACGGATTGCCACTGCTAATCGAGAAATCTATAGAACTATCATATCATACAGTTTGACCGGATGTGAATATTGAACTCAAAAAAGAGCACCGCCTACGGGTGCCTACGCTCGACTGTTGGGTGCTGGATAGTGGATAAAAAATCTAAGTCGAAAAAAGGGCATTATTTGCACAAAATGCATCTTGAGTTATCCCCCTTTATAGTATAGGTTGCTCTTTTGATAGTGAAGATGTGTGCTAAGTTTCAAGTGAATGTCTTCAATAGAACCAGAGATATCACGAATGTCAAAGTTTTCGCACGACGACAAAAAAAAACAATGACAACAAGTCTATCACAATACCTCGGGTTTTCTCCGAAGACAGCCAAGCTAAAAAGTATGTCAAGCAGTCTTGTAGGTCAGGAGACAAATAATCAGTTTGACTTTTGTTTTATTCCCCTGACTACATATTTGGCAAACTAATGTCACCTGGTTTCTCAGTCAAACTACCTTGAAGGTAGTCAGTGGGCATGGCCAGTGATGCGTCAATTTTGTCAAAATGGCTTACTTGTAATGTCTGAGTTCCATAGTTGAAGGATTAGCCTTCAGATTTCTGCACAGTTTCTTGGCATCACTGTAAAATAGACAAAAATAACTCAGCAAGGCCATTTTAACACATCAAGCAAGTGCAGTTTGTGTCGAGCTAATAAACATTTGACCTTTGATATTTGTAAATAATTATATTAACCCCCTTGAGAGAAATTTCAAAGAGTTAAATCAGTATTTTGATCCCTAAATTTTTCAACATTGTACCTTATGTACTATTAAAGAAATTATAAATTAATTCCTACCTTTGTAAGAGATATCCACATGAAAAGGTCTTTAAGCCTTCAAATTTATTCCTATGATTCGTTCTTTTTGTTACTTTGCCTCTTCCAAAATCAGTTTCCAACCTTAGAATTTCATGGTCAAGGAGTCAGTGCCTCCTCTATCTCAAACACTAGCCCAAGCCCTGATATCATTATGAGTAAAAGATTTAGAAAACACATTGATAAGATCATAAAAACACTGGCAACCAAAGTTGTTTTTTTCCTTCTCAGGTTAACCCTTGTCATGCTGAATTAAAATTCCTATACAGAATTTTTTTTAAATCAAAGGATTGAGAGTAATGGAAGGTCTTAATGAGGGTCAATATTTCTTTTGATTATTGATAATTTAAACAACTCTGGCTGAAAAGAGACAAGCAGGAGGTTTTAAATAATTCTGTGAATTTTCCCCATTTTTCAGCCCCAGCTGAAAATGTGTAGCAAGACCCCTGAATGCAAACAACCAAAAGGCATTGATTATACCTCAGTTTTACTCAGAAAACAGACAGACTCAAAATATTGTAAACTAGGAGAGTATAAGACCATCTCACCTGCAATCCACATATCCGAGTGTTCCTTTACCTTTAATCTCTTCAGCAACAGACTCAAACATGGACATGGACTTTGAAGATGAGCTATCTGTAAGTAAATGTTATTTAACAGTTGTCATGCTCAATTAAATACCTCTTTAGAAAAGCAGTAAAATCAAAGGACTGAAAGCAGTAAGATGTGAGTCAATATTTCTTTGATAAATTCAATACATACTCAATTCTGGTCTGAAATGGACAAACAGTTGGTATAGACAAAGATCAGACTGTACACATGTGCCGACTGATCTTCGTCTACACCTCCTGCCAAAGCAGGATATTCCAGGTTCAGCATGACAAGCGTTAAACTTATGTTATCCCATTACCAGAGGACCAAACTTTAGACTTGTCAAAATTGACAGAAGTTGCTGACAACAATTTTTAGTTGAACATTTTTTTCATCTTTTGAAGTAGAACATATGGTAGACAATGAAGAAATTACTTTTGAACAATCAAGTTCGTCACCTCCTTAATGTTTACAATTTTTTTCCCTTTGGGGTTTCAAAAACTGTCATAGTATGGGAATTTGTTATACTGAATGGAAAACTGTTGTTAGAAATGCATTGCTATCAACGAGCTAAAAGTACTGGAAGGCTGATTGTTGTGAAATATCCTCGTGAAAATCAATTTCATAAGTTACTCTTAACCCATTCCCACTCAGTGACGCTTTTACACGTCCCTAAGTAAAAGAGATTTGGAAAGCATTGTGAAAAATGAAGAATTTGCTTGTTACAAACAATTCATTTTTCACAATCTTTTCTACCTAGAAAATTGAAAAAATCCAAAATTTCATAAACATTAAATTGTCGTCTGCAACTTCTTTGAATTTGGGTCAGTCTAAGATTTTGGTTAAGGCAGACTGTTATCAGGTTTTGCCATTTTTGGAATACTAGCACCTCTTGATTAATTGGGACTTCCTTTCATTTCGTAAATAAGATATCCTGGTAAGACAAATTGTTTACATTCAATGAGCTAGATTTAGTAAAAATGGAAAGCAACAGCAAGGATTTTAATAAAGGGATGTACTTTTTCTAATAAGGGTTGAGTAGGCCCCATTGGCCAAGAATTTAAATTTCATTGCATCAGTTGAGGTTATAGGGGGTCTATGGTTATCTACATTCAACATTGCAGAATGGTTAACCCATTCCCACACAACAAAATTTTAGACTGGTCCAAATTCAAAGGAGTTGCAGACGACAATCAAAAGTTGATAAAATTTTAGATTTTTTCATATTTCTGGGTAGAAAACATTGTGTTAAATGAAGAAATTGCTTGTTACAAGCAAGTTCTTCATTTTACACAATGTTTTCTCAATTGCTTTACTTATAGGGGCGTCCAAAAGCAACACTGTGTGGGAAGGGGTTAACAAGGAGTTAAAGCAGAATTATCTTTTAATGAATATGTTAAACCAACAAATCCTTCTGTAGAATCCTGCTACACCAAAGTATACATACTCAAGGCTATGGAAAATATTACAAGGTAAGCAGGGAGAAGACCAACAAAAGTCCACTAACCCATTGCCTTGGGCTTGGTCCCTAAGTTTTAGGAGAAAATGCCATAACCTGTAAGGTTAAATAATGAAGTTTATCAGTAAGCCACTTAATCTCTGATAAGGCTTAAGAAGAATTCACTAATTAACAAATGTCATTTTTTTGTAGAGATTTTAAAATACATTGTATAAAGATATTAGATTAAGGAAAAGATATCATACCTGACTTTGCAAAAATTACCATAAAGTTGGTCTTAGTTCTAAGTAATTTCTTGAATTCTTTCAAGTCCTCTATTTCAAGAATGAGGCTTTTGTTTTTCTTTGCCCCTAACTTGCACTGTATATGGCACTGAAAGAAGAAAGAGAATTCATTTGCGAGAAACAGGTTTGCACCTTAGCAGCATTATTCTAGGAATCAAGATGGGCCCCAATTGTCCCCTACAGTCCTCGATGCACACTGAGTCTGTCGCATAAAGGAAGATAATTGATTGATTTTATTTGAATACGAGGTCAAAATAACCAGATCCAGTATTGTCAAAACTCAATTATCATACATACCTATGTTATCGCACATGGCCCCTAAGGAGCCCCAGTGAACTTTGGTGACCTTACTTTTTCAAAGGATGTTTAGTTTTCGGGGCCAGCAACTGTTGCTGTGAGAAACACATACCGTACAGCACACTTAACTTAAACCCAAGGAGATGCAAAATTGACCCCCAAATAACATATTTCACAAAATAGGGGACAGGGGATAAATTTAACATGAGTTTTCATAACTCTAAACAAAAAATTACATCAAATAAATCTTCTAGATTAATTGTTTAAAAGAAAAGATGGATGACAAAAATTGAAACAATAAAATTGCTTCTTTTTTGTTGTCATAGACACTCTCTTTTGTAAGATGCATGATAACCGCAGAAGTAATCCAAAATTTCTAAAGGGTCAACAAGGCAACGATAAACATAAATTTCATGTAGAAGTTTAGAATAGAACTGGACAAAAACTGTACTAAAAGATAGATTAAATGTATGTAAGATATGTAAAAACTATTTCATCAGATAAATCTTTTATTGATTGGTACTGAACCGCGTATTCCTTACATGCACGATAATTGGGGTGAAGAGTTATGGATTTTAGTCCAGCAATGTTTTTCTTACTTCTCATATAAAATTTTTTTACAAAACATATCTTATGCAATTTAACTGTCTTACACAGTAATTAATAATGTACAAAAATGTCTAATATCTTAGAATGTGGACTCAGTTCATGCCTAAGTTGAGAATATTTATGAAAAAAAGTATGTCCGCATTTTAGTATTGTCCGAAATCTAGTTTTGAGTCGTTTAATTTCCATCTTTTGTATCTCTGACTGAGCATCTGCTGTTTGATTATAGTTCATGATATTTAAGTGTAAGTAGATTCTTAAAGAAATGGGTTTTACAAACGACATAAACTCAGCTGCAATTCCAAGCAATCCGTAAAATAGCCTATCAAATAATTACCCCACCCACTTTAAAAACACGCATGACGATTTAGCGAAAAAGATAGTTTAATTGGTAAAATCAGTATTGTGATCGCAAATCCTTGGTTTTCTTATACAATAACATGACTTACTAAAAATACCACTAGGGCAAATAAAAGCCCAAAATTTTGTTTCATTCTGGTACTGTGCCACGTCTCTTCTGCAACTTCAAAGAAAGATAACTCCCACTGACTCAAGATTTCTTTGAAAATCACAGTACTTGTGATACTAGGTCTGTTTGGTGCACAAAAATTATTTTGGGACCTTTTTGACACCACGGAGCCTTTTTGGACAACTGGTCTGTTGGCCCTTTTTTATTAACCCATTCCCAAATGACGTATTTTTAGACTTGACTAAATTGAACGAGATTGCAGACAACAACACGAAGTAGGTTTAAATTGATAAATAATATCGGGTGGGAGTAAAATGAGAAAATAAGAATTTGCTTGTTTTGCTTGTTAAAAGCAATTTCTTCTTTGTGCTCAATGCTTTCCGGAGCTATCTTTTCGCTTTGGTGCGTAAAACGTAAGATTGTGTGGTATTGGGTTAAACAATTGCAGTGTAGAGTAAGGCTCCTTTTATCACAACGATTTTCTACTCTTCGTGACACTTATCAATATTATTATTATTATCATTATCATCTTCGTGATTTAAACCATTTGCACACAATGACGCTTTTTGACGCCCCAAAAGAAAATCAATTGAGTAACATTGTGTAAAAAGAAGAATTTTACACAATGATTTCCGTCCAAAAAGTTTTTTTTTTTTTTTTTTTTTTTTTATCTTGAATTTCATAAACTGTAAATTGACGTTAGCAACTCCTTTCAATTAAGACCAGTCTAGTCTGGTTACGGTGTATGTAGCGTTTGTGTTAAATTTTCGACGAGTCTAAAATTTTGTTTTGTTTGTTAGTTCGAATGGGGTTTAACGCCACTTTTAACCGTATTTCAGTCATACCGCGGAGGCTGGAGCACCTAACCATGGATTACCGGTATTTATCACACCAGTGCTACCGCGACATCCTTTCCGAACCTTCAGCTACTCACCCCATTCAGGTTTTCGACTACCCATCCGTTGGTGAGAGAGTAAACATTTAGTAAAAAGCGATATGTTAAATCAGGAACTCGCTTAGATTGTTTTGTCAGTGAATTAGTACCAGGGCCATGATTCTCGACATGCATATTGTTATGCATATAGATATGTATATATTGATATGTATATATGTATTGATATGTATATTGATATGTATATATTGATATGTATATGTTGATATGTATATATTGATATGTATATATTGATATGTGTATATATATTGATATGTATATATTGATATGTATATATTGATATGTATATATTGATATGTATATATGTATTGATATGTTCTGATACCTAGTAGGGTTCTTGGATATACTTGGAGGCTATTGGCGATTCATCCAGCAGGATGTAGAAAGCAAAACCAAGAGTTGTTTTGGAGCAATAAGACACGGTCGCATAGTCGGACCACCCCCAAATGATGGCAGCTACCAGCTGCGATACCGTAGCCCTCTTTCTGATAATCTGTTGGCGAGGCCCTCGCCGACAGATTATAGGAAAGAAGGCTACGATAACGCAGCTAGGCAGCTACTGTCTTACAGTTGTTACTGGTTGCCGTTCTCAAAGAATGGCGTGGCCACATTCATCGATTTCTGCTGTATCTTACTAACACCAGGTATTCACTCTATTCGTTTGTCTGTCTCCCCGTCTTTGCCTATATAAGGCATAATAAGAATGTACTTTTATTCTATTTATATCCACCATACTTTCTCTCCTCCCTTCCTTCGCTCTCTCACTGGCTGTCTCTCTCGTTCCCTCCCTCTCTCCCTCTCTCGTTCTCTCCTCATCTCCACCCTCTCTCTCTCTCCCACTTTCTTGCACTGTTCCATCGCTTAAGTAGGCTACAGGTAACGGTCAATAAGTGAGAGCTTATAACTTGGAAAGCTATCTATGAAATGTAATCATGCAAGATATACAGTACGCTGACAAAAATCAGTTTCAAAATTAAAAAGAATTTGATCAATAAATCAATATAACTTTACAAAAAAGTTAAAGCTGCTTTGTTCTCATACAAGAATTTTTATGGGGAAAAATCAACCGACGTAGTGAGAGTTTAGCTTTATTATTCTTTTTTTCTTTCTAGTATCATGTCAAAGGTCAAGGTCAACATAACATGGTATAGCCGGGTACTTGGTGCTAAGGGCTAAGCATATCAACTGGTAGAGAACACGTGCAGTATAGTGGTAATAGGTATTACTAACAGATACTATATATAACTTCCAGGGTTTTTTGGGTGATGTTTTTTCTTGAGTAGGTCAAAGGTTGATGTCACAGGGCCATAAACTAGGTGTAAAGTGAAAATCTATCACCCGATGAGTGCATACATGGATAGAGAGTCAGTCCGAAGTATAACGTTTACAAGCCAAGTTGAATCTTCTGATTTAAGGTTTTATTTAAAGTTAACAAGGTAAAAAAGCCACGTGTCTTGATGCCTAATTAAGGACCATCGCTTAATCGGTGCATGTTGAAATATGACGCCCTGAGTACCAAAACGAACGCCGACGACGCCGGTATGGCATTCTGAATTATGATAAACAGTAACATTTCATTAAACAAACAAGAGCACCGCCCACGGGTGCCAACGCTTGGCCACAGGTGCTGGATAATGCAAAAATTCTAAGTCGAAAAAGGGGCATAATTCTTTCAAAAACGCTTTTAGAGTTATTCCCCCTTGATAGTCTAGATAGCTCTTGTGGTGGACAATACACATGCCAAGTTTCATGAGGATATCTTCAATAACAACAGAGATATTTCCAAGGTAAACGTTTGTCACGCCAACGCAAACACCAACGCCGACGCAAACGACGCCAAGGTGATCACAATACCTCGGGTTTTCTCCGAAATCAGCCGAGTTAGAATTAACATATTTCGACACACTGCACATATGCCCCGAAGAAAAGTAAACATGGATAACGTTGTCTGAAAAAAAAAAAACAATTTTCCCACAATATTTTCATTTCTATCTAACACATAGTTTATACACTTTGCCACATTAGAAATGTCGTCTGCAAATTCTTTCAATTATGACCAGTCTAAAATCTTGTCGTCTGGTAAAAGGTTAATAGGGCAGGATTGACGATTCTATCGCGTCACGACGTTCACCCTCGTTGATAGTGGTTTAGTTCTGGATCACATGACAAAGGGTCAAATATCGGGCACCAGGCACCAGCTGATATAATTCCCTTGGCTTGAGGGTACAACCTGTCGTGAAATGAATGGTGCCGCACCTGATGCCATTTATAGAATATATCAACAATTGTATACGAAACTTACAAAATATTGCGTTTGTCTTGTTGAAAATATAGATATAGAAGATATAATGTATTGTTGTTTGGGGGGGGGGGGCAAAGTATTATATTTATATCTAACGGTTTCCCAATTTGAATAAAACGGCAATATGCGTCATGATAGGCGAAATGTTATTCGTTAGATTTGAGTTATAAGTCAAGGCCTAATTTTCATTATCGGGATTTCGTGTAGGACTTTTGTGCGTAAAAAGCACCATGATTTCAAATTATTTCAAGTAATCGATTAATTTTCTTGTAAGACCTACGAGACTCCAATTTCGCGTTTGGGCCCCACTATGTAATGTAACTTAAGTCGCGTGTTCATCGAATGAGCCAAATGTCGGTCCTAGAGTGGTGCCACTGTCAACATTAACAAAGCCTTGGCTTTGTTAAAGTCGACGGCGGAACCAGTCTAAAGTCGGTTCAAGATTGGAATAAACAATTATTTGTGACATTTTTTTTTTTAGATTAAGTGATCTGGTCGATTCTGCCCAGTTCGCCATCCGGGCCACCACACGCCAGTACCGGAACTCAAAAGCGGGCCGTTCGATTCTCCTGGTTTTGATATCATTCGAAGTCACTCATTTGTGGATGCAACTCAAGTCAAAACCAGCTGAAAAAAAACAGACCAGAATTAAGTTGTCCATGTGATTCAAAAACCTTGGTTAAACAGAACTGTTATGTCTTACCAAAAATTAACGCGAAAAACTTGACGTATATCACGTTGTTTCGCAATTTCTCACGAAAAGATGTCATAATATTTCATGTTATAAAATTACAATTTTCATTTTGTCAAGATACCAGGTAAGTAAGTTAACATATATCGTGTCGTGCTAGTGCTCTGAAACTGCCAATACTTACTGGACAAATTAACGGTAAAACGGCGGACAGCGTATTAGTGTTTAATTGCAAAGCAAGTTTCCGCGATAAAATAAAATTATCATGAAATTATTTGTGAGCACTTACTCAACTTTATCCACGCTAAGTGAATCATCTGGGTATATTGTTAAATTATCATAAAAAATCGTCATATCCTCTATTTTTATTTATTTTTCTAAGTGAACTAATTGGTACGTGTGGGCAGTTATGGTTGGCGTAATAAGTTTAAGGGGATTTTTTTTTCACCGTGACTTTTTCCCTCTTACGTACAATTGAACTACGCTAAGTCACGTGTATAATGTTTGTGACTTGCAAGTCGTTATTCAGGAAACAGTCCGCAAAATTCTATAAGTTCTAGTCGCGTCCGGCTTAGACTTTAAGTACTGTGCTAGCGGATTAAAAGACGATATAACTTTGGATTGGTCCAAATGTTAAGAGTTTGTTTGGATGGGGTTTAACCACTGTTTAACAGTATTTCAATTATATCGCGGCGTCTAACCATGGATTTCTGGTATTTCTCGAACCAAATGTCGGAAAGGATATTCACCGCGGCCGAGAATCGAACCCGGGGCCCCATGACGAGGAGGCCTAAGCGCTAGCACTGCGCTATGTAGAATTCACCCGCCTACTAGTATATTAACCCATTCCCAGACGGCAAAATTTTAGACTGGTCCAAAATCAGAGATATTGCAGACGATAATTATAAGTTTATTGTGGAATTGCTCGATCCTCTGAGGAAGAAAACACTGTGGATAATGAAGAAATTTGCTTGTTTCCAAAGCGTCATTGTGTAGTAACGGGTTAATGGTCATAAACAATGATAATTTAAAAAAATTCTTTTCTTTTAAACGCAGGGAAAATCGTGATATTTCTCTTCTGAAACATACTCCCAATGACAAGAACTCAATTTACACTGACGAGTAAAACTTCTTTACGGTGGAAGAAAAACGGCATTTTAATCTACGTGGTTTGTTGTTGTTGTTGTTGTTTCCCCCCCCCCCCATCTTTTTATGAAAAAAAACAGAGAGCCCTTACTCAATTCATTTTGTTAGAATTTATTGAAATGTAACCCATTCCCACACGATCCTTTCCTTATAACGCCCTTCAAGAAAAAAGCTTTGGAAACCATTGTGGAAAATGTCGAAATTTGCTTGTATCAAGTAATGTCTTCATTATCCAATTGAAAATTAAAATTCCACCAATTATCGTCTGGAGCTTCTTTCAATTTGGACCTGTCTAAAATTTTCTCGTGTAGTAATGGGGTAAACAAAACTTATGATGGAAAACATGTTTTCTAAACAGCTTGGTCAAGCAGACAGACAGACAGACAGACAGACTTCTGAACGGACGAATGTATAAACAGACAGACAAATAGATGCATGACCTATTTGTCCTAATTGTGGCAAATAAAACTACAAACACTAGCTCGTTCTGTTTCTGAAATGTTTATTCATTTATAAATGCCAAATAGAAAAAAATAATGTCACAATTCAATAAAGCCGGCGGCACCGATTTGCATAACCCTTTCCTGTTTTGCAAACTTTTTGACTGGTCCAAATTGGTGAAGGTTGCAGACGACAATGATGATTGGATGCAATTTGAAACGAAATGAGTCAATGTGGTAGAAAATATTGTGGGTAAAGAAGAAATTGCTTGTGACAAGCAATTTCATCTTTTTCCACAATGTTTCCTCAAGTATAAAATCACAGCAACGTAAAATCCCGATTTTGTACAGGAAAGGGCTAAAATACAGTCTGGTTCAATAATGGAAATTAAAAAGATGTGGTAGAAAATATTTTGGAAATAGAAGAAATTGTTTGTTACAAGCAATTTCTTCTTTTTCCACAATGTTTCCTCAAGTATAAAATCAGAGCAGCGTAAAATGCCGGGTTTGTACAGGAAAGGGATAAAAGACAGTCTGGTTCAATAATGGATATTAAAAAGATGTGGTAGAAAATATTGTGGAAATAGAAGAAATTGCTTGTTACAAGCAATTTCTTCTTTTTCCACAATGTTTCCTCAAGTATAAAATCAGAGCAGCGTAAAATGCCGGGTTTGTACAGGAAAGGGATAAAAGACAGTCTGGTTCAATAATGGAGATTAAAAACATTGTGGTAATATGCACTAATAGTCCTTAGCAAAATGCATTAGAAAACTCGCTGGAACCTTTTGTTGGAATTATCAGTATAATTCTTGATCGATAATAATCAATCATAACATTACTAATAAAAGGTTTCCATGGTAATCGTATCGAATTGATAACGGCAGTGGTTGACCAAAATCTCGGAACTAAAGCTTATTCTTACTAAAGTTACGAGCTTTTCTCTCACTCTTTTCGTAACTAAAGCTTTGTGAGGCTTATAGGCCTTAGAATATCATTAGCGTTTATTTCTTAGGTAAAATGCGAATTTAGTTAATAATTCTGAATTTCATCTATAAACTCGAAAATGGATTTAAATATAACCATATCAATGCCACATTATAATTTCACTTCTGTGAACATCGTTTGAAATTCGTCGTTTGGCGACTGAAATATCGTATTGGCGACTGAAATATCGTATTTACAGCTGATGTAAGCTGATATTACGACATTCGGTTACCCTAAGACGATTTAATACGGGGGGTCGGCTAGTCAAAAATAAAGTCAGCCTATAATAGCTTTGAATGTAAATTCGTTTAGTGAAAAGGGAATATTCGAAAAATCAGCAGTACAAATACCTGAAAAGGGGACAGGTCCTAACAGAGGTCCAAAAGGTTTGTGCTTTGTATTAACACAAAATAGAAATGAATAGATTCATAAACAGGAGGATAAGGTTATATCTTAACAAATGAAATTCTTGTAAAATTTGAAGGTTTTCTTAGGGTCTCTTTTCAAGGAGGGTTCGCATGTTAACCTACAACCGCACATTTCCTCATTTTGAAGCACTGGTCACGGGTATTTGTGGAAAATATTTTGGTTAAAGGTGAATTTGCTTACAACAAGCAAATTTACCTTATCCAGTACCACTTCCTACCCTGTACACTTCCTGCTTATTACACTCATCATTATCATCACTCTTTTTCAATTAAGGTGCATTTTAAACTTGGACAATCGCGGCTGTCAATAAAGGAATATATCGACCATTCAAATCATTCATTCAGCAAGAAATTAAGGTTTGAACTCTGACATTGTTGCCCATTTTTGTTAGTGTGGCGACTTAAACTTCGTAACTACAGCTTTCTCAAGCTGTAGCTACGACGTTTAAGTCGCCAACCAACTATTCTACTTTTTTGTTACATGCTACTAGCCATAAATGTTGCAAAATAACGACGTTTAAATTCGAAGCGGGTCTTTCTGTAGGAGCCTCAATGTGCGTGGCTAATGCAGTAAGTAGGCGGGGCCAGCGATTAGCCAATTTCGACTGCACCTTCTTCGAATATGCCTGGTGGTAATTGTATTCGTCTGGTATTGGGTTAGGACCGAATATAAACAAGGAAGATTTTGACTCAATCAAAAGCAATCAACAGCTATATTTTTACATCGGTAAGTTAGACGTCATAATCCCTAGTTGATGGATCGCAGCTGTCAATCAAAGATTCATCAATCGACCAATCCAATCATTCATGTAGACCGGGGGTAGAATTTAAACTCCTAACTTTATATGCAGTATTTGTTTTTAATTTTTTTTTTTTGGGGGGGGGGGGTGCGACTTAAACGTCATAACTGCAGATTATCCAAGTCGTAGTTACGGCGTTTAGGTCGCTAACCAATCACTTTACTTTTTGTGTTACATGTTACTGGCCATAACGCCGTTTAATACAGCAGGGATTGGAACTTCCTTAGGGAGCTCAGTGGGTGTGGTCAGCGATCCGTAAATTTCAAAAAATAAGAACCAATTCAATTGATCAATCGCTGCTGTCAATCAAATAACCAGTAAACCAATGATATCATTCTTTTAGACCAGAAATGAGTTTTGAACTCCAACATTTGCCCCCCATTTTGGTTAAGATGTTTTGTTGTTTGGCGACTTAAACGTCGTAACTACAGCTTATTCAAGCTGTAGTTACGACATTCAAGTCGCCAACCAAATATTCTACTTGTTTGCTGCATGCTACTGGCCATACATTTTGCAAAATAATACCGCTTAAAATCGTAGCGGGACTTCCTGTTGGAGTCAGTGGGCGTTACCAAAGGAGAAAGTGGGCTAAGTCAGCGATTGGTCAATTCAGAAAAATCATGAAATATAAACATACAAAAATGATAGAAATTAGTAATTTAAATAATGGCAAAAATAATTACATAGTCCCCTACCGTTCTAAGAAATAAAATAATTTACGACGCAAACTGTGCCTTTAGCTCTTTCTTTTTTCCACAAATTGGACTGGTCAAATAAGAAAGCACTTGCAGACGACATATAAAGGTAGGTATAATTCAAAAGTAACCAACCTACAGTTAGAAAAAAAAATATGGAAAAGAAGAAATTGCTTATAACTTACGTCTCGACCAATCAGATTCCTTGTTATAAATTTTTTCTTTGGACTTTAAAAACATATTAAGTTGGTGAATAGTTGCTTAGATTTCGAGAAATTAAAACTTTCTTATGTGAATTGTCACTCTATCAGGGAGCCTCAATTGTTCAAATGCATAGACCCAGTTACGATGAGAGGGCTGTGAGGACTTAGAAATTTTAAATCACATTCAACAGAATAGCGGCGTTTTTAAAATTTACCGGGTATTACTAGTATAAAGTGAGTTCTTAACCCATTCCCACTCAATCCCTCCTTTTTACGCCCCTCAACGAAAAAACTTTTGAAAACATTGTGGAAAATGAAGAAATTGCTTGGATCAAGCAATTTCTTCATTATCCACAATGTTTTCTATCCGAAAAGACGAACAAATTTAAAATTCCATCAACTTGAAGTTGCAGCTCCTTTCAATTTGGACCGGTCTAAGATTCCTCTGTGTTGGAATGGGTTAAACCGGGCCTTATGCTTACTCATCTTACTGTGTAATTTTTTTTCCAGATTTCATGAATTTGTTAACTACTTTTAAATGACATTATTCGGAGGGCGGACCCCGGGAACCCGCCCCGAACCCCCACTGGATCTGCGCATTGCATGAATTTACTTCGCGTTTGAAATACTGCTCTTTTTGACATATTTGATGCTCAACAATTTACAACACATGAACGTGATATTTCCTACAATTCCACGTACTGTGCGTGTACGGAGAATTTCACTCTGTGTCCTTTCGGTAGGTATTGACTTGAAGTTTCTTCTTTAGACCAGCAAATATTCTATATTTGATATACCATCGATTTTCACTGCAACATACATTCATTATTCGATAGAGAAAAATCTGTATAAATTGCCTACTGATACGCGTTGGATAAGATGACGTAATTTTTCAGGTAAATTTTGGATTACCTTTTCATGAAGGGCGGTGGTATTAAAGAACATTTAATTTTGAATAAAAGTATCATAATTTAAAGGATATTTGGGATTTGTTGCGTCGAGAACGAAACTAATTTGGACGAAATATTCACTGTATCTAAGGGCGACAACCTAATTCGTCGATCTAAGAACCCCGGGATCATTCGTACACCTAATCGAACATCCAAGATACCAGAAGGACAGAATCAGAGAAAAAATTAGAGTCGGTTATCGGTTATTATGAGATGAACATGAAAGACCAGTTCGCTCGGGCAGAATTGAGTGCTTGTCACTATGACTGCTACTGTAAATCAACGGATTTCGAGCAGTCATTGTAGGTTTAGGAAAAGAAATAGGTAAATATTACACGGTGTTTCCAAGTTTACGTTATTTGCGAAACCATATCAACAATGTTTCCTTGTAGGTATGATTATGCGCAATTATTCCCTTTTATTACACTGTTTTTAGTTAGAAATGGATAACAACCCATATTGGGTTAACCCATTCCAACTCAAGCCCTCCTTTTTACGCCCCACAAGAAAAAAGCTTTGGAAAACATTGTGGAAAATGAAGAAATTGCTTGTATCAAGCAATTTCTTCATTATCCACTATGTTTTCTATCCCAAAAGACGAAAAAAAATAAAATTCCATCAACTTGAAATTGTCGTCTGCAGCTTCTTTCAATTTGGACCAGTCTAAAATTCTCTTGTGATGGAATGGGTTAAAGAGGTCCGCCAGTAGTCAACAGGTAGATAAAATTGATGTCATCACTATTGATGATATCAAAATTTATTTCACTGGGGTATTGAGGGATTTCATTGCCAGGTACATGATAAAATTTGATAGTTCACTTGACCCTCGGTCTCGTGAAATATCAAAACTTTTCGAAGGCACTCGATTCAAAACAGGCCTTCAAGCTTGTGTATAACAAATAAGTACAATTCCTTGAACATTATGTTTGTGTACAGGCAGACATGTAGTTGCATTTTCTTATACATGTATGTGGAAAATTGACAGAATATGGAGCGCTCAGTATTACTTTCTGGTTTCCTTTTAGAGTGACAAGTCACATGTTTGCAAACTGTAAATAATAATCACAAAATGGGAATGTAATCGAAAAGATATACAAGTACATAAATTACAAAAATCTAAATACATTGACAGACCTTTAAATAATTTTTACACCTCTGTCGTGAACGACAAAATCAATTCTTAAACAGAATCTCGTTAATTAAGCTCAGAAAATGAAATATACATCAATACAAGGTTCTTATTACATGTACAGCGTTCAATCTTTGTATCATAGGAGGCCCAATGGGCCCATGGTTCTTGGTCAAGGGGGTCATGCAATACAAATACATAGACAAACTATTGAATTACAAGGTTTTAAATGTAACAAACCATAACAATTAGATAACAAATATATTGTTTTGAACAAAATAAATCTACTAAAAAAAGTTAAGACATTATTTCCATGACTTCACTCAGAGAAGTCTTATTGAACGTGTGATTGAAGTGTGCCATTTGGGCCAAGTCTTCATTTTGAAGGGGGGCATTTTTCATTTTAAAGGGCCATTTTAGCCATGCCCCCCTCTAGATTGGACACTGCACGTAACGCAGGCTTTTCACAGTTGATTTCGACACACAAAAAAGAAAGAGGTAGTTTTCATAAAATGAAATATTGCCCAAATGACCATTCTACTTAAGAGCTAAGATTTCTAATTTGGACCAAGAATTTTTTGCATGTCTAAACAAAGCAGTACGAAAACGCGCCGAAATACGCAGAAAAGACTTTTTTATAAAGTTAATTAATCCTTCTTTCTTCATTGTTTCAACTGGATATTCTGACTTTAAACTCGGCAGGTATTTCGTCGAAACGAGCAAGGATTCAAGTTTATGTAATGTGCCGTGCACTCTAAACTCAAAAGTTACGTTTATTAAAGCAAGGAATACATGCAACAAAGTGTATTGTAAGAAAAACATAAAACTAATTCAATCTAAGATTAAAAAAAAACAACAAAAAAAATAAAACAAATTCAATATTCTGCGAGCTATTACTTTCAGAAATTGTGATTTTAATTTTGTACAAAATATACATGATCTTAATAGGTTAGCTAAGTCACCTGGGTTAAGCACAGACTTTAAGATTAAGACACTGTACTAATGCAATTGAAACGACTATTTTTTTAAATTGTAGGTGAACTAAACTTTGAGACGGACCGCATGTCCACAAAAAGCACAATTTCGTGACTTTCAACAAAAAAAAAAAACTAATCGATCAATCAAATGATTTATTAAAACCGGAAGTGACCATTGAACCCAAACATTGACCGACGTTTATGTGAGAATGTTTTGTTGGTTTTGCGACGTTAGCGTCGAAACTATTGCACATTCAAGCTATAGTTACTACGTTTAGCTCGCGGAACAAGAAATTAACAGTTTAATATATATCTTAGTAGCCATAAAAATAGCAAAATAACGTTTTGTAATATCGAAGTTTCACTTCCGGTTGGAGTCAGAGGATGAGGCTAGCGATCCGCCAATTTGTGAGTGTGATTTAGATCAGAATGACTTTCTTAAATTAACCCTTGTCATGCTGAACCCGGAATATTCCCGATGTGACAGGGGGTTTAGACCAAGATCAGCCTGCACATAAGTGCAGTCTGATCTTGGTCTACACCCCCTGTCTGTACTTTTCCTGCCAGAGCTGTTAATGAAATTTATTTCCAAAAGAAATATTGATTTTTTAACAAGTTCTATCAGTGCTTTTAGTCCTTTGATTTTATAGCAATTCAATAAGGTAATTCATTCAGCATGACAAGGGTTAAATCGATCCTCGTGAATAGTTACAAATCACAATAAATTGACCAATCGCGGGTGTCAATCAAAAATCAGCCAACCAACGAAATCATGCATTTAGACAAGAATAGATGTTTGAACTCCAACATTGGCCGCCATTTTTGTTAATCATTTAGTTGGTTTGGCGATTTAAACGCCGTAACTACCGCATAGTCAAGCTGTAGCTACGACGTTTAGGTCGTCAACCATCCATTCTACCATTTTTGTTACACGCTACTGGGCATACATTTTACTAAATACCGCCGTAAAATATTGAAGCGGAACTTCCTGCTCGGACTCAAGGGGCCAACGGAATAAGTGGGCGGGACCAGGGATTGGTCTATTATTGTGTTGGGCTCATACTTTAATTGAAGGTAATTCTTTTTATGTCAGTTTCGTCTCAAAACTCAATGGTTACGTTTGCTTATGCTCGATTGGTCATAGGAAACGTCCCAGCATTTCCATGGTTTTATATCGAAGATGAAAAAAAAATAAATCAACAGATAAAAGGTTATATCTTAATGGTTTCATTCACAACCACAGTATTATTATATTAATTATGTTGATTTAAACATATAGTGTTCACGTCCGGAATTCACCGTTTTGTCGTCGAGGCAGCTTCCAATGCAACCAACATGCGCAGTAACTCTGAAAAAAAGTGGGAAAACGCAGATAAATTACGTTCAAACATGAAAAATATCTAATTACTTCCAAATGGTTTATGAAGCACATAGTTTGGAGCGGGCTAGTTTCGCGGTGTCATACTGTGTGGTTAGGTTTTTGGTTTCGTTCCTCCCTGCAAACGAAAACATTTTATTCAAATTTTATGATTTAATATTGTTAAGCCTTATATCAGAGAAAGGTGTCAAGTGATTTCAACTGTAGTTACGACGTTTAGGTCGCCAACCATCATTTAACTTTATTGTCTCATGTTACTGGCCATGAAGTTGTGAAGACGAAAAAAATCGAAGTAGAACTTCCTGTTGGAGCCAGTGGGCGGGGCCAGCGGAGTCAGTGGGCGGGACTTGCTTCCGCCAATTGAGGGTTTAGTCCTGTGGCCTTTCCAATAACACCGACATAAAGTATGTGGCGGCGCCGCATATTAGGAAATGAGATCAGCAATAAGACCATCAAACCTTCTTGCTTTTAAATACGACCCTTTTCACTGAATCAAATCTGTTACTATATTTTATTGTGCAAACATTTAAGAGTCATTATACTCGTTCAAATAGGCGCTCTAAGCACGCCGAGTTCATTGTCATTTATTCACCTAACAACAGAATGTAGCCAACCCATCAGATAAATGATATGTCTCCAATGTTGTGACGAATAAGAAAAAATCGGTGTCAAAAATGAATTAATTTTTCATTATATCGCCGTTGTGCGACTGTAAGCGATATATGTTTCTCGACCGACGATATGCCTAATTAATGGATCGATTGACGATATGCCCAATTAATGGATCGACCGACGATATGCCCAATAATGGATCGACCGACGATATGCCCAATTAATGGATCGACCGACGATATACCCAATTAATGGATCGACCGACGAAATGCCTAATTAATGGATCGACTGACGATATACCCAATTAATGGATCGACCGACGATATGCCTAATTAATGGATCGACCGACGATATGCCCAATTAATGGATCGACCGACGATATGCCTTATTAATGGATCGACCGACGATATGCCAAATTAATGGACCCACCGACGATATGCCTAATTAATGGATCGACCGACGATATGCCTAATTAATGGATCGACCGACGAAATGCCCAATTAATGGATCGACCGACGATATGCCCAATTAATGGATCGACCGACGATATGCCTAATTAATGGTTCGACCGACGATATGCCTAATTAATGGATCGACTGACGATATGCCCAATTAATGGATCGACCGACGATATGCCCAGTTAATGGATCGACCGACGATATGCCCAATTAATGGATCGTTAGCCACGCCCACTAAGCTCCGACAGGAAGTTTCACTTAAATGATTAAACAGCGTTATTTTGCCAAATTTATGGCCTGTTACATGTAACAAAACAGTGAAATAGTTAAGGAGAGACCGAAATGTCGTAACTACAGCTTTACTAAGCTGTTGTTACGATTGATAAGTCGCCAAACCAGCAAAAATGTTTCACAATAATGTCAGCCGAGGTCGGATATCAAAGCTTTCTATCGGTGTAAATGAATCATTTGATTGGTCGACTGATGTTAGATTAACAAGCGTCATCCGTTTATTAGAACACAAAATTGATAGTTCATCTTTTTAAATTCATAGGTTGTATTTTGAGTTTTGGAGTTATTTTACGATACATGAAAAACAAATGTATTACAAATTCATCGATAAGATGGTAGATATCTCAAAGTAAAACATACGATGTAGTAGTGATACAAAATCAAAACCAAATTACTTGAACGAGAGACGAGAAGCCAAAAAAAGGACTTCATGGGAAAATCCATTAAACAATCATCTCCAAAGGAGATCGATGCCAAACTGTGGACGCCTTGTAGCTTAAATTTACAGACGAAATTTTGAGGTCGTCTCAGAGTTCAACGAGTGCAATCTGCCACTGGAGGCTTGACCACTAAATCCGTTTCATATCCACGCCATTAAAAGTAGTTCTTATGTATTTCAGGAATATTGAAAACTCTATTCAAATTATAGAGAACTTTGTCAAAAGCATGCTATTTAACACATTCCTAATCGATCCCGCCTTTTATGCATCTCAAGAAAAAAGCTTTGGAAAACATTGTGGACAATGAAGAAATTGCTTGTAACAAGCAATTTCTTCATTGTCCACAATGTTTTCTACCCAACAAAGGAAAGATTTTCTAGATTCAACCATGCTTTGCTAGCTTACAGTACTTTCATTAAAATAAATCTACAGTGGATTTAGAAAATCTGGCAGAGGCGAAAAGTTACGACCTTTAACAGACTTTAGCCTGCGAGCAAGTTCGATATTTTTCGCCCTTTCGGTGCGGTTCTATTTCGCTTCACGGATTATATGAGTCTTGCTTATTCAGTTTCTTATTTGATTATTTTAGAAAAACATTTTTGGTCATTTAATATGAATTATTTTTATGTATTTGTATTCACACCCATAAAGAAATAAGCTTTTGAAATTTGTTGGACAATAAAGAAATTGCGACAAACAAGTTCTTCATTTTCCAGTATGCTTTCTACCCAGAAAGTTCTAAAAATTCTAAAAGTTTAAATCGTCATCTGCTACTTCTTTTAATTTGGACCAGTCTAAAATGTTCTCGAGTGGTAATGCGTTAGAGACGAGCCTAAGGCAAATCATGACTGTTCGCAACTGTATGCAACTAGCTTTGCAAAACGTATGCAAATGAATATTTAATCTTTGAAGTTAGATGATAACGAACGAACGAACGATGAATGAATAAATAAATGAAAGAATGAATGAACAAGAATAAATGCAAAGGGTAAGATAAGGAATACAGAAGTAAATGACCACATCGCTTTATGAGGAATGTTAATTGAATGACTTGCAGCAATCTACGCGTTTGATAAGATAAACTGGGCGATGGATAAGACATGATATACTAGCAAGTTGATATACCTTTAAACCCAAAACCTGACGGCAAAATTTTAGACTGGCCCACGTTCAAATAGATTACTGATGGCCATGTAAAATTTCAAAAAATCTTTGTCTTTCTGGGTAGAAATCATCGTGAGAAATGAAGAAATTGCTTATTACAAGCAATTTCTTCATTTTCCACTATGTTTCCAAATGCGTAAAAGTGGAATTGTTTGGTAATGGGTTAAGCTGTGTCTATGGTTTTAAAGTCACCTATGGTGTACAGTTTGGTTCATAATACCGCTTGAAGTTGTGTAAGGATGAAAAGAACGCGTATGCGCGGAAAATAGTACAGGTGCACCGGTAAAATTAAAGCAAACGCGCTCAAAGTTTGAGCGTGTGCAGCTTGATTCAAGTTGTAGTTACGACCATTTCGTCGCCCAACAACGTTATGCACAGTTTTTATCATAACGAATCGGTAATAGTACTTTTGGTTGTTAACCCATTCCCAGATGACAAAATATGCAGACAATAATTTCAAGTACATGAAATCGTAAAAAGGTTTGTCGTTGTGTTCGGAAAAATATGGGAAATGAAGAAGTTGCTTATTTTAAGTAATTTCTTTATTTCCCACAAAGATTTCGCCAAGTTTTTTCTCTTTTTGGGCGTCAAAAGGCGTTAATTATGTTGGAATGGGTTTACTCACGTCATGGCGGGTTTCAAGAAGAAAGCGTTTCAAGAAACCTTTTCGTTACTTTGATACGGCACGAGACGGGAGTGCCTCGGACATTATTCATTGATAAAGGTTAATTGAGAAATGCACGGGGGTGTTATAGTTAATGAAAATAGACAGTGATAGGTCAGTCAGCCAGGTTTGTTGGTAAACAATTCATCCTTACCTCTAGGTTGTTTGATAGTATAGTAAAGCTTGTATTAAGATATCTCTCAAGACATCCCCATTCACACACAATCCCTCCTTTTTACGCCCCTCAAGAGAAAAGCCTGGAAAAACATTGTGGAAAATGAAGAAATTGCTTGTGTCAAGCAATTTCTTCATTATCCACAATGTTTTCTATTCAAAAAGACCAAAAATAAAATACAATTCCACCAACTTGAATTTTTTGTCTGCAGGTTCTTTCATAATGAACTAGATTAAATTTTTGTTGTGTGGGAATGGGTTTAAACACTTTTTTTGTATTTTCACTTAAAGCGCCATTCACATCAACAGAATAATTCGAAAGAAACTAGTTTCTAATAATGGCAAAATTTGTCTTACTTTATCTCTATATTATAATCTTATCTATTTAGTATAATGATGTAAAAACATATCGAATCTGTTTTGAATTTAAAAGCGTGTGAGAATTAAGTGAGGTAGGCCCGGATGAGCGATATGAAGTGCTCTTGCCGAAGTCTTAATTAAAGAGGTTGAAAAAGTTTAAACTGTTTAAGTGGTACAATGATTTTAATTAAGGAAGTCAAATATTTAACTGAAATATATACGAAGTGTTTGACCATTAAGTCACACAGTTTATCTGAATACCATACAATGGCGTTTTCGGATGCCCCTCAAGGAAAGAGTGTTGGGAAAACATTGTGGAACAAGCAATTACTTCATTTTACACAACGTTTTCTACCCAGAAAGTTGAATAAATCGCTTGTAACTCCTTTCAACTTGACCTGTCGATAATTTTGCCACCGTCTGGTAATGGCTTAAAGGTTAACTTTTGTACGGATAATTTTGGACAATGTAAATTTTTGCTGAGAACATCGAGTCCTTGAATTTGTGAAAAAATAACATTGTACATGTATATTCATATTGGCTACGTTAGAAGGAAAATACAGATTTTCTCTTAAAAACTGCGATTGATTTACATAGGGTGTCATTTTAGCGAACTTTTTAATCCCTTGGGATTGTTTAGATTTGAATGGTTTGTAGTCTTGTTTGCTTATCAGATATATTATCGTTTCAATGTAATTGTTGATAGAATGTATAGACATTTTTTTATATATATAAAAGTCTTCTTAACCCTCGATTTTAATTAAAACCAAAGGATTGAAAGCATATAAAACACCAATTGTGGATTTGAATACAATTTTCCATAACAACAAACAGGCGAGGTAAACTAAGAACGCGTGTATGCAGGCTGATTTTTGTATGTTCCTCCTGTCATAGCGGGAATATTTCAGCCAAGGACACATAGTATGATTTTATACGAACATCGCTTTGTTAAAATAATGATGTGTGGATGAAATGAGTCTAATACATGTATATAAACGTTCCCATAGATGTTTGAATGAGTTTGAGAGCCCTTCTTTGAAAACCAAACGTAAATGTTTTGACAGTTGAGCTGTATTTTACGATATTATCAGATGCAAAAGGTCGATCTGATATGGAAATTCAAGTATCTCTTGTTTATGTATATGAATTATACCGCCATTCATCACAATGCTCATGATTCATTCAGTGCTCCTACAGAACTGCGCAGTTTCCAGGCACGTGATAAGCCTACTTTGTTTTGATACTCACCGAGGCAAAATCAATATACTTGCGAACGAAATTAACGATTAACCAATCACATCAGTCAATTAGATCAAATCAGGAATATTCAGGGTTCTGCATGACAAGAGTTAATTTTTTATGAAGCAAGGTGGAAGGTTTGAACCAGAATTTGACTGAATTCAATTTATTCAATCATAAAACCTTTGGGCTTAACCTATTCCCCCAAAAATGGAAAACATTGTGTAAAATGAAGAAATTGCTTGAAACAAGCAAATTTTCCATTGTACACAATGTTTTCTACCCAGAAAGTTGAAAAAAAATCTAAAATTTCATACCTTTTAAATTTATTTAATCATAAAACTTTTGGGCTTAACCCATTGCCAAAAAAAAAAAAAGGAAAACATTGTGTAAAATGAAGAAATTGCTTGTAACGAGCAATTTCTTCAATTTACACAATGTTTACTATCCCGAAAGTTGAAAAGATCTAAAATTTCATAACCTTTAAATTGTCGTCTTCAACTCCTTTCAATTTGGACCAGTCTTAAATTGTGTCGTCTGGTAATGGGTTAATGCTTACGGTAGGTTCAAATCCTGATCTTATCTATTGCTCGAGCATATGCACGATCTGTTATTGATTTCTCCTCGACCACGGTCCGGATATGGCTCGAGTTGAGGCCCAGATGATCGAGTAGAAATTTAGCTCCCCGACGGCGGCACTCATCCTTTACGACCATTTGTCTCGCACCAATGGGTCGATAATCGTAGACTTATGTGGGATAGCAGCTGGAAGCTAGGAAGTACTGGTGTGAGAAATACCAAGAATCCATTGTTAGGTGCTCCAGCCGCCGCGATATAAGTAAAAGATTTTTGAAAGCGGCGTAAAACCCTATTCAAACAAACAAAGAAATTTAGCATATTGGCGGATAGCGGCTGCTAATCAAAATCTTTACGCATGGCCTCTCAAATTTAACTCCGCATGCTTAAAATGACTCGCTTCATCTTGAAGAAGGCTCGTTTGTCTTGAAATACATGCCTTTTGAAATGAAATCGCTAGGGGTAAATTTTCGATGCATCTATGTTAAACAAAACAAACATCGAAAATTCAGAACGGGTTGACACCATGGGAAGGGAAGGAGAATGGGGTCATTTCAAAGCTGATCACCAAATAGTGAATAGCCCCGGAAAAACATCCATAAGTTTACACGAATACAGAACAGCAGTGGTCTGCCATGCACAGGGAAAGCTTTGAATCAGCCAACTATAGTCTAGGCTTAAAACGCCATGGAAACATGAGAAATATGTGACTTTAACGAAATGGAAAATGAGATTTATGCCATTTTAACGAACCCAGTTTTGGGTACAATGCGGTTTTGAGTTTAGCCATTTGATCGAGATGGTTAAATAGACATCATAAAAAGATGTACTTTCAAGTTTAACATAAACTCATCTCACCTCCGGAGTTCAATTCTCCGTCGTTGTCGGCGTCTGCTATCAAAATGAATTCTCTGCCATATCTTCGGGCCACGGAAATGGGGTATAATCTGGAGTAGAACCAGCCGATTTCTGCCGCGGATAATTTGTTATTTCGATTTCGATCACTTACATGCATCATGATATCACGAAGTATTCCAACTGCTAACTGCAGTTCATTCTGTAAAAAAATATATATATATATATATAATCAAAGTACTGAAAGTACTGTGAGCTAGCAAAGCATGGTTTTGTTAATTTCTTTGTCAAACGAATTTTCAACAAATGTAAATTGTCATCTGCAAATTCTTTAAAGATCGATGTGCTCAAGTGATCTTAAATACCAAGGAGACTTGCATGCAGAGTTTGCAATATCCCCGAAAAAACACAAGAACTACTTTTTACGGCGTAGGCATTCAACGGATTTAGTGGTTAAGCCTCCTGTGACAGTTTGCACTCGTTGAACTTTGATACGACCTCAAAATTGTGTCTGTTAACTTCAGCTATCAAAGCTGACGCTTTGCTAGCTAAAAATATTTTAAAATCAAAGTACTGAATGTACTGTAAGCTAGCAAAGCATAGTTTTGTTGAATCTTCTTTGCAAAAGGTTATCATGATAAATAAACGAGGTTAAAGTAACCCATTACAACGTGAAAAAATCTTAAACTGATTCAAATTGAAAGAAGTTGCAGACGACGATTTAAAGTTGGTTGAATTTAGAAAATTTTTCCATTGTTGGGTAGAAAAAATTGTGGACAATGAAGAAATTGCTTGTAACAAGCAATTTCTTCATTGTCCGCAATGTTTTCCAAAGTTTTTTTTTTCTTGAGACGTTTAAATAGCGGAATTGAGTTGGAATGGGTTAAAAATGCATGCGTTTGAAAGAGTTCTCTACAATATGAATAGAATTTGAAATATTCCTGAAAATAGGCATTCAATTAATGTAGTGGTTAAGCCTCCAGTGGCAGTTTGCACTCGTTGATTTCTGTCTGTTAACTTAAGCTATCACAGCTGACAATTTGCTATAGCTTAAAATAAAATTAACCTATTGTCACCCATTAACAGCGATCATCTATTATAGTAATCAATATACGCATTGCGCAAAATGCAGTTCACAAATCACAAAAGATTGATCGATCGATTGATTTATTGATTAAATGAGTTTTAACGCCACTTTTGACAGTATTTCAGTCATATCACGGCGGCTGGAGTACCTAACCATGGGTTCCTGGTATTTCTCACAACACTACAACCACTACATCCTTTCCGAGCCTCCTGCTGCTCACCTCACCTACGTTTACGATAATCCACGCATTGGTGGGAGACAAATGTCGGAAAGGATATTTGCCGCGATAGGGGATCGAACCCTGGACCCCATGTTTAGGAGTCAGACTCACAAAAGGTAGGATAGACATTATATAGGTACCAGTATAAAAACAAAGTCTGCAGGTAATAAATTCATTAAATACTGTGATTCCCTTTATAATTCGGATTTAAAGGATTTTTGCCTTGAGATTCTATTTCAATGTTACTGTACATCTTTATTTGTCCTACCTTTTAGAAACCGAGAACTTGTTCTTTATTAGTAACAAATCTATTAAAAGCAATATTCAAAATTGTACCATTTGTTATAGAGCATATAGTCATTTGGCGACCAAAATGTCGTAAATACAGCTTTATTCAAGCTATATTTACGATCTTTTGTTCGCCCACCGACTATATTGAAATAGGTTAGTCGTCAGTTTGTAGTTAAGAGTAACGAAAACATTTTGAGCCGTTTATATTGAGCATCAAATCTCAACATAATAGTGAAAAATAGACTAAAAGTTTTATTTTATTGGCTAACCATTGGTATAGAATATAATCGTTTGTGTCAGTCTAGCATCGATTTCTCCGAGCCACTCGTGAAAATAAAGTTTTTGTTGTTCACTCAATAAAATCCATTAAAACAAATGATTACTCCTTGATTATTTTTTTAAGAGAACGAATTACCATTGTCACCCCCCCCCCCCCAAGATGTCTTAAATTCAAAAGAGCGTCTTAACGAACGTGACATTACTTTGTAAAATATACGGTCATGGTCATAATAATTTAATTTTTAGTTTCGTCTATCAAAAACGGGCGATCTGATTGGTCGGAAAAAATTATTCATAACTCCATGAACAAAATTTTGAGCACGCAGCAATTTCGTATGATTCCGCACAAAATAGTCCAATACAAAAAGGTATCAAAATTTGTAAAGCTTTTTTTTTTTTTTTCGTCCAATGTTATTAAATTATAAGAAATGAAGAGAATATTTTATGTTTTCATTGAGGTATGAACCGAAGAACCTAATCACACTTATGTATGAATCCGTTTCGCGTATTCATACAGTGTGATTAGTTTTTTCGGTTCATACAAAAAATATTCTCTTCGTCTCTTAAATGACGTAACGCAATGAACTCGTGCGACACATAGAAAAAAAACCCTTGCTGTTGCTGCGTTTTCATCTGCGTATTCAAAACTATTGCTTGTTTTTAAGGGTATTATTATATACGTAAAGAAAGCCAATTTTACGAGTTTTTATAGTTAAATGATCTTCGATTTGTTTTGCAACTGACGCAAAAATAAAGTTTAAAACATATCTAATTGCCATAACTTGAACACATGTACGCATTCTTGCATGTAATTCTGAGAATTTACGTTCGCCATCAAAATAGTATTCTGATACCTCAAAAGCAGAGCATGTTTTTAGCAGGCGGGACTTAAATAAAGATAAAATGACACTGCGAAAGACTCAAATGGACTAAAATTCTGATGTTCCACGCTACAACTCACTTTAGTAACGCGCAAATGGTTAGGTAGCTTTTGTTGCATCAACAAAAACGCTTCATAATTACCTGACTATAAACTTCCGTATGAATGAATGGATTCATTTAATCTATTCTTTTTTATTATTATTATTTCAACTATCAAACTAATCAGTCAGTTATTTAGATCTCAGTGCCATCTTAATCATAAACTTTGTTATAACTTACCCCGGAAGTTGAGGCTGCGTTGATGTTGACTGACGCAGGAAACGCTCGACTGAATGGTGTCCACAGTAACAAGTATAATATGGTAAATTGAAAAGTCGTTCTAATGAACTTTGTCGTTAATGAATCCATTGTATTTTTCTTCTTCTGAAAGATAGAAGACACGTAAAAATACAATTTTGATACTAATGATTATTAACGGTCCTGATTCGCTCACCTGAATAACGATCATCAATAATGACGCAGTCAGCCGAAAGAAAATGGAACGTGTATGAATATAGCAATAGAAGAACTGTAGGAACAGCATTTTTAATCATTTTTAAATTAAGTTGAATATGTGCACTACTTATTCTATAGTTTCTTGTA
Source organism: Fragum fragum (assembly GCA_946902895.1). Taxonomy (NCBI): domain Eukaryota; kingdom Metazoa; phylum Mollusca; class Bivalvia; order Cardiida; family Cardiidae; genus Fragum; species Fragum fragum. Next base: position 50,207,384 of record OX336372.1, on the reverse strand, counting down.
AATTTAAAACAGGTAAACAGTTTAAGATCTCTTTGTGTAATGTAAAGGGTCGGGTGAAATGCAATGCCCTGAAATCATCTAAAGCACTTACAATAGACATAACATTTAAACGATGATGGACAGGACCTTCATTAAAAATGTACGATCCTTTTGACAAGACTTATAACAACTGAAGGTCGAGATAATTCACTAATTACAAGGTCACATTTTCAAGGTCAATGTTATTAATCATTATTAAAATACACAATTTTTATAGTTTGGAGTATCTTGTAGAATAGTTAGGTATTTCATATTTCAAATGTCTCTTAATTTGAAATGCCAGGTACCTAGGTCAAGGTCATGTATGAATGTCATGGTTACATTTTAGGGTTATCATTAGGACAATGTCAGATGTCGAAGTCAGTATATATCGCAATAACATTCACTTTTCTGATTGATTTATTATTTTAGGACGAATTATTTATGTCATATCTTATGGAACACCAAACCATTTCAATGGGTCAGCGTGAAACAGTTGGTTCATTGCTAGATATTTAGTCAAATACAAAATAGGTAAAACACGTATATTTGTTAAGTAGAAAAGAGACGGCTTCTAACATAAAAATGTGTTTTATAGAGGGTGCATTTTTACATATAGGTCTAATAATGCTTTGACATATCTAAAATGCAATTGTTAACTCATCTGTATATATCTTGTAAATATATATTTATAGGGTGAACTAGGGTGTTTGGGTATCTTGGTAAAAATAATTTTATTTTAGTTTCGTAATTTAATCCTAGTTCGACTATAAATATTTGGCTGAATTTTTCTTTTTATACTTCCATGAATAGAATATCGAACACGCACCTATTTTGCGACAAGTGTCATTTTCAAGTACATATAAAACGCAAATAGAGACAAAATTTCATATTTCAATTAAGAATACATATATTTCATGCCTTCTTTTAAATGCAAGGAATACTCTACAATAAAGAATATAAGTAAATAGATGAAATTGTTCAATCTTATCCCGCCAACTTCTTCATCTTTTGAGACTATAAATAAGCCAACTATTACTGCACAGAGAATAATAAAGCCTCCATGAAAATATAATTATAATCTGTTCTATTTGCTTTAAAATACAAGAAATAATTAGCGTTAACCAATGAAAATCTAAAAGTTGGAGCGTTTTTACCGACCCCAAATTATTTCCTTCAACAAGGTGTAAGACAAGGGACACAATTTGTCCCTTATTGGAATTTATCCTTAGAAAGAAGTTAAAATTTGTGGTAAGTTTCACAAAAATCCATACCTTGGCACTTTTGAAACACTCCATTTTCCTTGAATAATGCATTTACTGTGCTTCTAATGGGGTTTCGAAATGTATTTATTTCGCCGTAGACTTATCTCGTGAATCAAAATGTCAAAGAAATCTAAATTTTAAGTTAGCGAGATACCGGTGATGTTTCATGCGCGAAACTTAAATAAAATCTATTAGGGGATAAAAATGTTGTTGGGTGTCAAATAATTTGTCAACTGGTAGCCATTTGGCACAGCATATCATAGAAAGCCCAACCTTGAAGTCAAACGTAAGAAAAACCGGTGATGGCGGAAGTATGAAGTCGTAAGTGTGAAGTCAGAAGAATGAATTTTGGAGTCGAAGGTTTTAAATGTGAAGACGGAAGTTTGGAATGTTAAGTCGGAATAGTCAGGTCTGAAGTTCAGACTTGAAATTTCACTCTCTATACTTCAAACTTCCCACTTTTAACTTCAGACTACAAATTTTATTTTATAAACTTCGGAATTAAGGCTTAACAGTTCCGACTTCACACTTCCGACATCACATTTCCACTGTATACTTCAAACTTTACACTTCTGAGATCACACTTTAAACTTGTCACTTTCTTCCCCACTCTTCACACTCACACGACCAACTTTACAGTTCAAACTTCACAATTTAAAGTTGATATGTTTGATGTGTGAAGTGTGATTTAATGAAATCCCAACCAGCTCAGGCTTCGTAATTCAAAGTTGATATGTGTGAACTGTCAATGTATGATGTCACCACCGGTCTGTTGTACAAACGAGATATTGATGAGGGGTGTGTATGAAGTTTCCATAGATTCGCAAAAAGCAATTTCTTCATTGTCTACAATTTTTCCTGAGCTTTTCTTTTCTTTTTAGTGTCATTGTGTGGGAATAGGTGAAAAATTATCATAGAAAAAATGACAAGTGGTAGAATGGTCGAATCGGCCACAAATTAATAGATGGAGCTCTGTAAATGTTCCTTGGATCATGTGTATCATGTAACAAAAAGTCTAAAGCGGTAATGGTTGTTCTTATCTTTCTGTTTTCGCTAATTTGGTTTTCATAAAGGAATCAAACGAGTCCGGATATCAGGCAGGACTTGAAAACAAATGAATTTTCATATTGGATCTGGTGTCATTTTAAGAATGATTACACGTGCTTTATTTGATGCTTTAATTGATGTCCGGAAATATAAACAATTATCGAATTATATTTTTCATCATTAAAATTCACAAATCAAGTTAACCTGCTTTTGAATATTACATAAGTTTTGCGCAGTTCCAATATAATCGTGTTTTCATGAATAAACAATTTCAGCGAATGGTTTTCGGAGAATCTTATTTTTGTATTCACTCGGAGGAAGTACCTGTCAGGTATAAGATTAGACTAATGAAATTATGATTGCAATAATTGCCTTTTTAAATTCTTCGAAGCATCGAAACATTACATCATGTGCATTTACGTCAATAGAAATATTTTGGAATGTTGTTTCATTAATAATTATGATACACACACGGAGTCCAATCGTCTGGGAGAGAGATCATAGCAAGATAGTGCTATATTTTACAGGCACTAGAATGGGTTCTATTTTAAGATCAAAGTATCTCTATAAATCATCATCAATGACATATCATGGGCTATATCAGCGGTCGTCCTATCACCTATTGATATAAAGGAAATTCTCGTCTAGAAAAAATAATCTCGGATTCTTATTTATGACAGCTTACTTCCTCCTCAAGTCGCTCGTTTAGAAATGATTTACATCGATTCGTCATTTCTACCCTGTGCAACCTTTTGCTGTTTTTCGTTCTTTATTGATATTTTATATTTCGATAAATAAATAAATAAGGAAAGAGGTAAATGAATAAATGAAATAATATACATGTGATTTGAAACATTCGTTTCTTCTGATTTTGTTTCTATCCATTTTTTCAAAAATCTTTGCGAACAGTTGGGTTTACTTTACTTTGTGTACCTGTACTTTCATTTATCGTAGAATGTTCCTATTTGTGCTACGCTAACACCCCTACCCGATGGTTATTTGTTTAGGGTTTAGTGCAAGGATACAGGAAGAAACTAACTGGAAGCTCTGTCTAGTCTTTTTTTAAATGTGCTCGGTTATTAACAAATAAAACTTATCTCATCCACTTGAGACTCCATATGCATAATCAAATAGTGTTGGATTCTATTTATAGAAATTTGGAGGCTGAAAATCTGCAAAATATCGATTTTAGCCGAACACTGACGAACTTTAACAAGTCTAAAGTCAAGAAAGTCATGGTAGACTGGTACCAACGTCAACTTTAACAAAGCTTCATCTGTCTAGCCGAAAGTAGTCTAGAAATAACGCTTGATATACCTCACTATTTATAAGTTTAACAACTGCCTAAACCCAATAGACAGATCGCTGTCCACGCCCAATGGCCTCCGACAAGGTAGTTCATCTTAGATATCAAACGACGTCAATTTTCCTATTTCATTGCCAAGAACATGAAACAAATTGAAAATCGTTGGTTAGCGATCTAAATATCGTAACTAGAGCGCGAATAAGCCCCCTTTACCAAGGTTACTACGTTTAAGTCACCAAACCAACAAATACTTAACATAACTGTCAGAGTTCAAAGTTCACTTCCGGTTTAAATGAATGATTTGATTGGACAATCGATTTTTATTGACATCGTGATCCGTTTATTATGCCATATACTGCCCCATTTAATACCATGAAGAAATTGAGTTTGAAGAAAACATTGTGAGAAAAAAAGAAATTGATTGTATCAAGCAATTTCTCCTTTTCTCACAATTTTCAACTTAAAATGTCTGCACCTTCTTGTCTTGCAGTGAGACAAATTGCGTATTAGTCTTTCAAAATGATTCAATTGTTAGTTTAGTCTATCAAAATCGAGCGTTCCGATTTGCAGAGAAAAAATATTCATACCCCAATTGACAAAATTTTGAGTGTGCAGTTATTTTGTATGCTTGCGCACAAAAAATGTATCAAAATTTGTAAAATATTTGGGGTTTTTTTCCGCTCAATGTCATTAAAATTACAAGAAATGAAGAGAATGTTTTTGTTGTTGTTGTTTTAATGGAGGTATGAAAAGAAAAATCTAATCACACTAATGTATGAATCCGCTTCGCGTATTCATGCGGTGTGATTAGGTTTTTCGTTTGATAACTCAACGAAAACAAACAAACAAACAAAAAATATTCCCTTCTCTTAGTTGTTACTTTTTTCCTCGCATGAAGATCCTGAAACAATCAAATGCACTTTTTAAATCGAAATCTATTTCTACCCTCAATACAATGACGTAATTTCCCGGCAGATTCACCGTTTTGAACCCAAGTACAATCTAATTAGAACCGTTCCGTCAAAACAGAGTTTATTCCAGACATAAATCATAACCGTCAATAACAAATTGAATATGATGGCGAGCACTTCATGAATCTCTGTTGGAGAGCTATGAATTACGATCCTCTTGTCTTCAATTGTTTCATTGAGATACAGAAAAAAGCGGGGGTGTATTGTATGTCATTATAATTATATCCTCCGAACTAATTCAGACATTATTCGTCTGTCTGTTTATTTGACGTCGGAAATGGGAGAAGAAACCCCCTGTAAAATCCTTAGTGTGAAAGGAAAATCTGGGAAGATCAACTAAGAGAAGAAAATATTGGGGAGTGGGGGGGGGTGGTATTGAAAAAAAATAAATAAATAAAAAAGCAAAACAACAAACAACAAATAAACAAACAAACAACAACAAAACACCAGTCTGGGACATTGCTTATGTAACTTCTTTGTTACACAAAGATAATATATATTTCCCCATTCATTTTTATGTAGTGAAGTTTTATAGACGAAAAAAAAAAAAATAACAAAAGATATAGAACAAGACATTTGTGAGTTCATTCCCACTGAGCAATCTCAATTTTCCAAATCAAAGTACTGAAAAGTTCTGTTAGCTAGCAAAGCATTGTTTTATTCAGTTATCTTTTTGTCAAACGTCATGATAAAGAAACAAGATTAGAATAATCAAGGGGTTGACCCATTCCCACATAATCCCCCCTTTTATTCCCCTTACGAAAATAGTTGTGGAAAACAAAGTTGAAAGTGAAGAAATTGCTTGCTACAAGCAATTTGTTCATTTTCCGCATTGTTTTCAACAAGAGAGATAAATATTTTAGAATTTTCAACAATTTGAAATAGCCGTCTGCAGCTTCTTTAGAGAGACTGATCAGAGTCATTTTAAAACGATGTGCTCATACCTAGGAGATTAATTGAAGGCAGAGTTTGCAGTATTCCTAATATATATATAAACTACTTTTTATGGTTTAGCCTCTAGAGGCAGTTTGCACTCGTTGAACTTTGAGACGACCTCAAAAGTTTGTCTTTTAACTTAAGCTATCAAAGCTGACGTTTAGCTAGCTTAAAAAAATCTAAATCTGCATGATTATTTTAGCTGAAAGACAAGGAAACCTATGTGTAACGAAAATCGAAGACAGTACCACATTTTATTATTGAACATGAGAAAAGTCGTAAAACAGGGAGAACAGGACTAGCGGACCAGAATTCCACAGGTAATATGTACGATCCCAAGCTGATTCGCCATACCACATGATTCAGTCCGGCGGCGAGAAAATGAAAAGAAAACTTGCCACATAACCACATTATGTCTAAAAAGTCGCAAGTATTTTAAGCGGTAGGGAATTGATTTAAAACAAACTTCAATTTAATACTTTTCTTCAGAACTGACAGTATTTAAACACCGTGTAACACTCTGAAGAAGACATGAGCCTAAAATTAATTAAGAGTGAAATCAAAGATTGTTAGCATTATCGACACCCTGACACCCTAACATTGCCATTGTTTCACACTCGAGTGTTTATGAATTTTTGGTTTTCATGCAAATATTATCGACCTTATAAACGTTATTAACTCTATATCATTTAACAAATTACCACAATAGACCTCTTTTGATATCGGCAAAAAAAAAATAAATAAATAAAACATTGAGAGAGTTTTTGCATGAAATCATTTTTTGATTACTTTAAACGTGCTCATGGTGAGCTTTTGTGATACTCGAATGTCCGTCGTTCGTCGTGATAAGCACACTTATAAATGCATAAAACGGCATTCTATCATAGTTTATAATCATACATCTCTCTCCAAAACTTGAATAATAATAAAAAAAAATACAGTCGACCTTGTTCGAGCGACCACGTCTATTAAACGACCACTTCAATTAAGCGTATCCATTGGTGAGAGACAAATAGTCGGAAAGGATGAGGGCCGCCGTCGGGGATAGAACCCGGGACCTCTAAATTGATATTCCGACGCGCTACCAACTGCGCTATGACGTCTTAATGAGACGGTTCTAATGAGTCCCAACAGAATCGGATTAAGCGAGAATTCTGTAATAATTATGCAATCGAATCAATCCTTCATACCTTTCACAAAAAAATGTGTTAAACGACCATTATTACAATCGACCACTTTTTTTCGGTCTTCCCTTGAGTGGTTGCATAAAACAAGATTTACTGTAAATGAATTATCATGCGCATTTCCAATGGGAAATCGCGTCTTTTACGTAAAGCAAGACGCAGTATCGACGTTCCTAGCATAGATGCCATTCCATTAATACCATGCATTTCGGGGGTATCTGGCATAATCTAAATTTAATGAATGTTGTCGGTCAAACGATAAGCGTTGATCTATCGCCTGTCTACCTTTTATGCCCTATTTTCTACCTTTATAAATTAGAGGGTGGATCATCGATGTTTCTCTACAGCAGAGAAGATGCACACTTTCGGCAGCCCCAGATCGAAACTTTCTAACCATAAAGCGGATAGTAGTTGCAGACGTCATTTCAAATTGAACTAAAATTGGAAAAGAATTGCCAAATACGGTAGAAAGCTTTGAGAGAAAAGGCTTGTTACAAGTAATTTGTATTTTTTTTCCACAAAGTTTTCCATCACCGTAATTCTTTATTGCGTCAGAAAGCGCTATTGTATGGTAATGGGTTAAATATGAAGAAGTGGACTTAATAGCAATTCAAAGAATATCTTTCTACAGTAGCATGATGGTGTTACTTTTTCAGTTAACGTATCTAATGACAAATCCATAGGAATCTTGCCGTCTCACTTGCGAAGAGGAAATTTGTTGAATTATGTAGGGGATAAGGGAAAGTGTATAGTGTAAAATTAAATGATGATGATTACTTTCATTAAGCCATATGATAATTACTTTCATTAAGCGACATGATAAAAATTTTCCCATCTAAAAACAAAAGTTCTTTTCAATTGAAGTATTTTGTCTAAAACTTGTCTTAAATAAATACTACATTGTTTGAACTCATTAGAATATTTTTCTCAAACAACATAGGATTACCTATTGAAAGCTGGGGGGGGGGGGGGGAACACGAGCGATTTCAATGTGATTCATTTCTTGTTAGCGCTGCCTCTTTTGGGTGATCCCTTGGGTGCTCGCTTAATACAAGTTTTACTATCATCTCTGATACGAGCCTGTTTTCACTCAGAACTTGCCCGTTCTAAACAATTGACCAGTCGCGGCTGTCAATCAAGGAATCAACCGACCAATCAAATATTTTATTCAGCCCGGACCTGAGATTTTAACTCCAAAATTTGCCGCCATTTTTGTTAACCTTTTTTGTTGGTTTGGCGACTTGAATGTCGTAACTACAGCTTATTCAAGCTGTAGTTACGACGTTTAGATCGCCAACAAACCATTCTTCTTTTTGTTACATTCTACTTGCCATACATTTTCTAAAATAACGTCTTTTAAAATCGAAGCGGGACTTCCTGTTGGAGTCTTTGGGCGTGGCAAATGCAGTAAGGGGGCGGGGCCAGCGATTGGTCAATTCTATCAGCACGAACCCCATTTCTTGAAACGCTGTATCGTGACCCCTATTAACCATTTCCTGTTCGATCCCTGGTTTATACGTCCCTGTGATTTTATACTTGAAAAAAATATTGCGGGAAAAGAAGAAATTGCTTGTGACAAGCGAATTCTTCTTTTCCCACAATGATTTCTAACCTGTAGGTTGATTACTTTTCATATTGCACCCATTTTTTATTTGTCCTCTGCAACTTCTTTCAAATTGGACTAACCTAAAATTTGGAAAACAGGAAAGGGTTAACTTACTGAACGAGTACGGGTATTTTGTGCCAAGGATTTTCTCACACTACTTACGCCTACGAATAGTTGGTATCAATACGATATTTACTACGTTTATCTATCTCGGTTACATAAATAGATCATTATGAATTGTTTACATCATGGCACGTGTTTATCATAACACACACATTATTGTTAATTGACCAACTGTTTGTTACTAGCCAGACAATGAATCCAAACTTAAAAAAAAAAAAAAAAAAATGATAATTTGAATCGTTTAAACTTTATCTGCGAAATATCATAAAAGAACACATTTCAGACTGAATTCGTCGTGGATCAAAGAAAGCATTGCTGAACACTGCCACTAGATTCTGTTCATTAAAATGCGGACCAGATGAGTATTCGGATCTCCATGGTATTTTGGTCCGATTCGATTTTAAAATAATGAAATAATCCAGTAATGGGTATCAAAACAGAGTAAAATCGTGACTTATACTGCTTTTATAGATCAAAATAAAACTAGTTTTCCGTAATCTGAATTGAAAAAGGACAACTAAACGTAACTAAGCTAGAAAAGATGGAAAACACCAATTATCATTCATAAATAACAGACCCCATTAGTCAATTTGATATAATATGCTGTAAATTCCCGGAACTGTACGCCTGAAGAATTTCATTTCCGCATTTTTAACGGATTAGTGAAAAAACAAGGTAAATGCGCCTACATCCATCATATATACAATACTTTTGTTTTAATTTCCCGATTTTTATTGGTTCACATACGGATTCCGTGATTCGCATTACTATGTCTAGTATTTTAGGTCAATGAACTTGTTTTTGTCGGATGGTGTAAAATGACTAGTAATTTGTCAGTGAAAAAGGGACAAAGGGAAAATTTCAGAATAACTGATTAATAAATCGATATTTTTTTAGAAAAAATAAATAAACGAAGGAATAGATGAATAAATAATATAAATAGATATTGAAAAATTAATGGATCTTCTGGGTTGTGCGAAAGAATCGACCCTGGTATGCGCAGTCTGACCAGGGTCGAAGATTTCTTATGTAAGTATGTTTTATGAATGTAGACTGATATTGCTACTCAATATTTTTTTTCAGCCCGAATTGTCTTTTACTGTACCGATCTCATTTTCAATTCTTTATTCAACAGAACCAAATAGTTCCCTTTCGCTTGACGAAAGCGAATGAATAAATAAATAAATATGGAAATCTTTTCTCCGAAAAATAACGTAAATATATGTTTAGCTAGAATGACTATTTTCCGTTAAAAACAATTTACAATTTTTACAATTCACAATGAGGTACTTGAGTTGTTAATAAGTTGTCTGTTCAATAATGATATGTGTCTGTCAGTCTTAAATATTTTTGAAATTTTTAACCATTTGTCGTTCGTAGCATTTTCGATGACATTGAAATCGAAATAAGAGGCGATTGTACATTTCATTCTTTCTTGTGCATTTAAATTTAGATTTTTGGAGCACGCTTTGTGGGTCTGCAAATATTTGAAATAATATAATGTTCAACTATAGTCATTACATGATATTTAAATAAGCATGTGCTACAAAGATATCAAATTAGATAAGCAGTTAAGTTTTGAAAATCTCACAGTTAAAATTAATTTTTCCTTAGTATACTGAAATTAAAGTTACCAATAAAACGATTTCTCTTGAACAGACCAATGCGAACTCGAAAGATAATGTGTCGCTTTAGTATATATGTATTTACTCTACACTAGAAGACAATTTTTCATCACGGACAAACCCTGACACTCTCCAAGAGGTAAAAAGTCGCTCAAATAATTAATGGAATATTTCACCCTTGAAAGATAATTGATAAGTTAACATTCATAAAATAATAAGAATTTATAAGACGGTAAATATTTTCTCCCTATTCTAAGATATTTGGTATTATTGGGATTTATATAAATTAATTTAAACAACTAAAAACCGCTCTAATTTGAAAATATTTCTTAGCTAAATTGACAATTTGAATCCAACGCACGGGAATCCTATGCACTCGTTTGTTAGCGTGACCATCAAAGACAAATAAGAGAACTTTTGTCATTCATATTTTTTTTAATTCTTGCATTTTGTTCATTATATATATTTCTTACAATTAAATATGTGTCTCTATAGCATTTAGATATATCTTTAGATCATATGAATTAACATTCACACAACTAAAACAGAATTACGCAAATATTACAGCTGAAAATAAAACAGTTTTACGTCCATTTTTTTCCCTTTTAACTTAATCACTTATTTAGAGATGTCTCATGAAAATTTCATACGCTAAAGATTTGACCTCAAATATATTAAAATGAAATAAAGGTATTCATTAATTATAATATTCTGTACTTTTCAGAATCATATACTGGGTTTGTTACTATTATTTCCTTTACTAAATATTTTCTACCAATGACGAGTTGTTTTATTGTTGATATACCAATATCACGGTTAATTGTAAATCATACCTGACTATTATCGATATTACTCCAATGTTTGCTGTACACTGTTGTCTGTTGTTTTGAGGAAATCGCCTGTCGGACTCATACTTATCTATGAAATAGTACTCAGAATGGGAAATCACAGTCATTGGGTTCATTCAAGTTCCCTCGAATACCGCCTGCGCAGAAACTGTCTGCGCACGGCAGGGGAGGCAGAGGTTGGGGAAACAGGCATTAAAACAATTTATCATTGTCTATGACTCAATCCAGTTAAGGTGCTCATGTTTTTCATAGAGTTCTGTTGTTTTCTGAAAATACAATCAACACAGCCACAACACATTTGGCTCAAGTATCCTTTTTTTAAAACTTTGGTTGAGATGAGCAATGCTTTTTGCTCAATGATACCTCGGCACAGATTGGATTCCTATCCCGATATCTGTGTATTACCACGAAACCTTAGTCCCAACGAAAACTAATGCTTATTTTTTTATCGGCTCGAAATAACCGTCTGAATTTTTTAAAGCGAAATGATACACACATTTGACATTATTTAATGTTTGGTTTTCGGTCAGCCAAAAATGGGCTTTAAAGTTCATACAATGCAGGGCAAGACTTGAAATAATATATTTGTCATCCGTTTATTTCTTTAAGATAAATTAATATATATATCACAATTAATTTTAATTGATATACTAGAAATGTTTATATGTGATAAACGTGTTGGAAGGTATTAAACGTACCTTACGTGGGAAAATCAAAGCGCTTAAAGCCTGAGATATGCATAGATGATATATGTAACATTGACAGAAAAGGTTTGAAGGTCGGATTATCTGAGGTGTCGCTGAGATCTGCCAATTTGTGCAGTAGGGGACACAACCTGGCCACAATAATGTTCTTCCCGCTTTTGAGGTATTGTAACGATATATTTACATGTATATATCGTTTCATATTTTCACCAGATCTGGTTGAAACTGATAAAGGCCACTCAAGGATCCTTCCTGTGAATTTTGGCTGAATTCTGTACAGTTTTTTTTCTGAGAAGAAGATTTTTAAAGTAATAGTTGACGGACGGACGGACGACGAACACCACATCATGACAAAAGCCCGCCCGCCGGCTTTAAGCCAGGGGAGAGATAGATAGATAGATAGATAGATAGAGAGAGAGAGAGAGAGGAAGAGAGAGAGAGAGAGAGAGAGGAAGAGAGAGAGGGGGATGGGGCGTGTAGCCAGGTTCGAAAAAGGAGGCTCTCGCATGCGGTGCTAGTATTCTACCACACTGACCAATTTCGTTATTGTAACGTTCCGAGCTCGTAGACAAAGCCTAAACATTCATAGAAAAGAATCCTCAATCCTAAATGGGTATATATAATTCCAAAAAGTCACTTACCAACTTTGCATATCTCGACAAATTACCTCCCCTGGAACCGCTTCATTACTCACGTCCCGAGTCTTGGCCTGGGAGATCAGTGGGTAAAGGGAACTCAAGTCTGGCAGTTGTCATCATCCCACGACTGCCACCAATGTAACGTTCCGAGACCGTAGACAAAGCCTATTCATTCAGAAAAAAGGTTCCTCAACCCAAACTGGATCGACCTTGTCTATATATAACTCAAAAATTCACTTGACTTACAGAAGGTTCCAAAATTTGCATATCTCTGCAAATTACTTCCCCTTGAACCGTTACATTATGTAGCTATACGCTTTATAATCTCCAGGTAAAGAGAGCTAGAGAGGGCGATGCCGTTCATGATTATGTACACCTCTCAAAAGCGATATGCAGACGTTGCATCCTATTTGTAGAATTCGGAGGTAGAATTCTAGAATATTCTAGAATAAGTAATATTATTTTGGAATAAACCAAACACCTCGTTTTTCTTAACAATATTTGATTATACATGATTAATTATTTTCCAATATATCATATATCTCATTTCTTTCTGTCCATTCACTCATTAATTTTTGATTATTTTTCCAAATTCAGAACACTCACACGAAAGTACTGTACATCAAGCGCCGGCTTTCAATGAGTCATATATCGCTTTCGTCCTTCTTGCCTCAATCAGTAGTGTAATTCGGTACGGTCTACTTTACATGTGGCAGAATATTATATTTATTGCGTTGGATGGTTTACATTAAACTCTGCGTTGGTTGAAATTTTGCCGTGGAAACTTTAGCCTCAGATTGCCACGCAATCTCGGGCTAAAAATCCAAGTAATTGTGCTTCTGAGTATAGATTTGTTTTCGCTTTTGGTTTCATTCATATAGTAATGAAGAATAGTAAGTTAAAGGGGCAAGTTTTTTTCATCGTTTGTTTTGTCTATTAGTATAAAAATCATTTTCATTGAGTATTGAAATTAATATCAAACTGATTAAAGGTCCGTTCACGACATCCTGTTTAAAGTGGCGTTGACGACATATCAAGATCTTTAATTACCTGTTAAACTGGTAGTATATCTATAGTTCAATTATTATTTCTTTTTGTCGTTGAAAATATGATGAATATAAGAATAACCATCATTATTCTATATATCTATCAACCGTCAATCGTTTGTTAATATTGTCTTCAAAATACGACTTTGCACATAATAGATGAATAAACAGGGTTTGGTGGCGCACCGACAGCTGAAGTCATTTAACGTGCCAATTAAGTTTTTCGTTTGAATATCTGAGGTATCGATTAGCTTTATTGGTAATCGATTTATCGAAAAAAATAATAAATAAAAATAACCAACACCAAAGGCCTGAATTTTTTTTTTTATTCTGGAATGTCTAATTGAATCCCGCTAGGTTTTTAAAGATTTTGTATTTTCCATTGATTGTCATAGTCAATATTGGAAGCTATTACGCAATAGCTGTATATGGCTTTATGCTTATAAAAATTAACATAAATATTGGGTGAAAAATAAATTTCATTGCAAATCAGCTTAATGTGTTAAAATTATTTGCAAATTATCGAACAAATTCTGTGAAATTCAAAAGATCAATCCACAATGAAGCTTTATAAATAAAGGTAATGACAAAAAGATTCGGATATCATTGATTTGGTAATTCACACCAAAGAAATGCACATATATTATGTAAAGAGAAGAATGCAGTTTTTTGTATAAAAAAAAGAGAGATCGTTTATACAATTTATATGATAGATGCTTCCCAAGTCTTAAAATCTAAATTTTATCATCTGACTAGAACATTCATTCTTAAAGTGTCTCGGATTAGGAGAAATAATTGAATATACTGGTACAAATAGAACAATAATCAAAAAACTTTCTTAAGAGAACGTTTGCTGTAAAAGAAATGCGCCAATATGCTACTGTGCAACTATACTAGTATACGACAATGAATACCTGGTATATCATACAGCTTCTTATCAGATGAAGGTCATTAAATTCTGAGCGGGTGGTAAAATGTATATGTCATTTCGGGGAAGTTCAAGTAAAAGAAGGATTCGAAAAGGCCTTTAAGTGCATTTTAAAGTCAGACTCGACTTTTCACCAAACAAAAACGATAGTACAAAGTAGTAAAGAATCAAGTGCAAGTCTATGAAATAGCAATAGATGTGAATAATGTTGTAGGGATGTCCACACCTGCCCAATGACAACGTTTCACTTTACTTATTTGGGAAAAACGTTACTTCTGCCTAACTAAACTTTTGATAATCAAAATTGCACTCGACTTTTCATTGCTATCCAATAAGCGAAGATTAATAACTAAGCTAAATCGGTTTGTTTGTTTGTTTGTTTGAATTTGGTTAACACCGCTTTTAACATCAGTCATATCGCGGCGGCTGGAGAACCTATGGATTCCTGGTATATCTCGCACCAGTACCACCATTACATCATTTCCTAGCCTACATATGCTATATCACTTAGGTGTAAGATTATCTACTTATTGAGGAGATATAAATGTCGGAAAGGAAATGTGCCGCCGCCGGCGATCGAATCCATGACACCCATGATTGAAGATTGGGAGTCTGATGCGCTACCAACTGCGATATGACGGCGGCTTAGCTGATTTTAATGCATGTGTCATTTGTAAACGTCATATGTTGTTATATCGTACCTTTTAGCACAATTAGCAATTTACTGGCAAAATATCCACCAATCCTGATATAATTTTTAATTCAATCAGAATACTCATCTTCAATTGGCTTTCTATTCAATTTATCTAAAGTAATAGTCAACTAATGTGATAGTCAACAAATGATTTGCTCTATATTTGTTTCTCTGACTTCGGCCAGCACAGAATGATTAATTTCAAGCTTACTTGACTATTGTCGCGGTCTTATTTGGTCTAAAGACAAAAATCATATTATTACGAGTACGAAATGCTGATTGATCAATACGTAGAATTGATACTAAATAATTTACCTAAATTTAAAGAGAGTCTAACAGGAAATTTGTAAAAAAAAAATGCGTCCGGGTACTGCAAATGTATTGAAATCTGTAATTACTGTTTCTAAGGAAATCTTAGATGCAGTGTCATAACTCGGAATAGCCTTTAGTACTGGTGCTTACTTTAAAACCTTTTTTATTTGGTTTGCGTCACAAACTAGCTGTTCATTCTGAAAAGGGCGCGTTTTAAGAATTCAATAGAAATTAAACAATGAGTAAAAAACCCTTTAAACTTTTCCTTAAACAATGTTATACTCATCTACAGCCATGTACACAATGTGAATTAAGGTATTTGCCGACCTTTTGAATTAGCCTTTGAAGCTACTACTGGGTTGCAAAATGTTTAAAAGATATACAGAATCTCTCATTTGTTTCTTGTAAGTAATACTTTTGATTGAACTAGTAGTACAATATTGTCTAAGTTTCTTAAATGATATCTTAATTATGTGTTGACAGTCAGGTGAAAAGTTAAAAAGTATTGATCGTGAACGCATGGAAGATAACGATTAAATGAAATTGGTTTAATGTAACTTTCAGTAGTTATTCAGTAATACTGCGGTTGGTAGGTGACCTAATCATAGTTTCCTGTCATCTTTTCATACAAAGGCGTGTACATTTATAACTACAACATTAATTTTATTCGTTAGCTGCTCAGACAACATGATAGGCTAATCACTTATCTTGCTTATTGGAGAAGTACAAATAATTTTAATAATAATATTAATAATTAAATATATATATATAAATATTACGTGTGTATTTTTATAATACTTTGGATAGTGCTTATAACACTAGAATTGAAAAGATCCTGTATTACCTATTATTACCTAAGCTAGCCGGGCTATGCCAACAGGGACGTCCGTCATCAGTGCGTCAGCGCTTTGATTGTAAAAGAGGCAATCGGTGTAAATTCTTTGGAAATTTCTAACGATCAGATTAACTTGAGGATGTTTGATCAAACTTCCTAAAAGAGTATCGAAATCATGTAAAATGCTTAAATTTATAAAGTGTAGGTTTGATTACCATACATAGGTACGGCCAAAAAAAGTAAGATTAAATAAACACAAACCAAAATTATCTATCTTTCACATATTTGTATTTGTCTGAAGCATCGTTCTTTCACAAACAACCAGCTACCAAGCGCGGGAATATAGTACTACGTATTTGCACTTAATCCTAATCGTATTTCGCTGTTGGATACTTGCTCTGGTCTCGTAACATTCCTAGTATTTTTCCCATACTATAATCTAATTTGTTCCCACAGCGTATGACGTCATCAAATTCAAAAGCCTCGTATGTTTGAGCAATTAAAAGATACATATCTTATACCAAACTTAGAAAAACATCAGACAAATGTTTTCTGCAAGAAATAACTAGAAGTGTTTTCGGAGACGAGGGGCTACTAGTCGTTGCCAATCCAAATTTTAGCTTGAAGATCATTACTTCCATTACATTGAAGTTACTAGAAACCCGAAATTCGTCTTTCTTTGAAATCCAAAAACCTCACAGTAACATTTCATTTTAAAAATCGGTACTCAAAATCAAACACCCAATTAAAAAACAGAATATTGGAAGAGACACGAAAATTAGTTATGGCAAGTTTATAATAAGACCTCAATGACACGGGTCCAATGTTGATTAATTCAACCCTTTTGCATAACATTATAAAACCCGTTTTTTTATTCATATTCGTCGATTCTCATTTGATTTCATGGGTTCCCTTATTGCAGTTTAACCATTTATATTCTATTTTTGATGGCTGGTGATGTAATGTGTCTTAAAAGCAGTGGCAAAAACAGTTACACTATGTTTATGGTAGTGGTTCGAGTTCAGATAAAACTTTTTTCAGGTCATTTACTTTTATACTTTTTCTGTGCGCGCTTTTGTAGATATCTACATAGTTCATATGTCTGCAGTTCTGTTAAATGCTGAGCAGTGCTTATCCAAAATCCTGTCATTTTACAGTGGTGATAATGTTATTCCTCTTACGAAGCCTAGGTTGGAGATACTGATGGATTTTATGTACCAAATATGACACAATATACATTAATATCATTTAGAAATGTTTTGACCGATATATGTACAGCGATGACTGAAAGTGAATGAGCCGTTTTCATTATTTGAAAATAAAAATAAAGGTAAAATTCAATATGATTTGAAATTATATAAAAGTGAACAATAAACTAATTTTTCCTATGTCGATAGTCTTTAATTTTAGTTTACTCTACCAAAATTCCCTAAATCTGATTGGTTGGAGATTTTTTTCAAACCTCCGTGATTTTTTTTAGTACGGAACTATTTTGTACGCTTGCTTACAAAGCACTTCCATAAAAAGCTGTTTTAAACTTGGTAAATGCTTATCATTTGATAGATATGTGACAGTGTTTAGGCGAAAGTGTCTCTATACATAGTTAAAATATTCCAAACCATAAAATTTCGTGGAGCCTTCGTCGGTGTCCTCATGTAATTTGTGTTAAAACGATTATTTGCGTTTCTTTCCAATTATAATTCTACTTAAAGAGATTATGCACTATTAATTCCATTTTAATAGCTATAAGACTTATTTTTGAGATACTCACTGGACCAAAAATGTTGGACTGAATGTCAGACAGTCAGATGGGCGGATACAATGACTATATCTTCTGATTTTCCTACCATACAAAGAATCTGATTAAAATTGAGAGTGCTCCCAATTTGTGTCGTTTTTCCAGTCGGCGATTGGGTATATTTAAATGAATAAATGATAAATACGATAACATGAAAAAAGACTAGATTCTTACTTGCTAGCTGAATATTTCGGTGATACATTTACATGTGTTCTGGGATACAATTTTATCTATTTTCAATTACCAATGTATAATACATTTTTGTATTTGTTTTAATTACATTTACCAGTGATATTTATGGTTCTTTGCAAAGAAAGGGAGGAAAAAAATGCCAAGTTCAAGACAATGATTGCTTCATTATTTCTGAGCAGACACAATGCGAAGGGTAATGATCGTCTAGCATTCGGCGATCATAGAGATAATAAGGAAATCTATAAATCAGATGTAGGTTCAAAATCAGACGAGTTGTGACGAATGTATCGTCTAGAATACAAAGTTCTATTCTAATCTGTTCCCGAAGTTCCAGTCTAATAATACAACAGGAACATAATTCTCAAAATTAACACGACTTCCTAGTTTAAAAAAATAACCGCGGAGAAACTTTTTCTTGGTGGGTAAAAGTTTCTACATGAAAAGTTGTATATGGTAACTTTGTTTCAGTTCATCATTCATCATAAAACAGTAAATGAAAACGTAAAAATGTAAAATCTGAAACATAGCTAAAGAGAACTGGTTGAACATTCGTAAGAGAGGTCGAAAGATCAGAATACAATCAATGAACCAGTTCCGACTCGGAATCCGAGCTGTGAGAACTAGCTCCAGTCCTCTTGTTAAAACATCTATTATTTCTCATTTAATATAAATGCCATTCATTTAATTTTTGACCATGAAATTGTACAGAAAATCAATAAAAAATTGTCTTCAATAAAATATTTTTCGGTGCCAAAAGATGAAAAATCTTCCCTCTCCTTCCGAAGCTTGAATTTTTCTGCATACATCTTATGAACAATGATTCAACAGGCTGTTGGCAAAATGATTCCCTCGAAAACAAACTAAAACTTTTATGCATGTAAATGTTTGTCATGTAAGAGTGAAAAAAATATTGACTTATGCATAAATATGTATTTGATTGAAAATAATGACTATCTTGATTGCAATTAGCCTGTAAGCAAGAAAATACCTAGCACAGTGAGAGTTGTGAGTACCTGTTGAGGTCTACACTTTAACCCATTCCCACACAGTGACGCCCCTCAGTCTGAAAGCATTGGAAAACATTGTGGAAAATGAAGAAATTGCTTGTTATCCACAATGTTTTCTAACCCCAAAGACAAAGATTTTAAAGATTTCATTAACTTAAAATTGTCGTCTGCAGCTTCTTTGAATTTGGACTTCATGTGTAATTATAATGAAATGTTCATTGCAAAAAGAATCTTAGTTTCGTCTTCTTTATCCTATTCACATTAAACCAATGATTACATAACCCAAAATTTCACGCTTTGATAAAATAAAGTAAATGTAAACATTGTGATAAAAGCAAAAATGCTGATTTGGTTTAACCTTTAAACTTTTCTTACAATATCAAAATACATTTTTCAATGAATCATTTCAAAGTATTTAATATCCTTTTCATAGGGTCATAGATAGATAGATTTTTTTTTCGACATAGTAAGCATGTACACAGATTAACACAATACAAGATAAAAAATGTAAAATTCAGTATCATGTCTAAGAAAAACTATGACACGCCAACCAACACCAAGTATATCACAATAAAGAGCCAGCCCTTATTTCCATTGTAGTCCTTAGTATAGGTGGCGTGACACAGAGAGGCAAAAAGGGAGCCTTAATATAAAAGGCTCTATTGGTGCTGTATAAATTTGGCCAGATCAATGTTTTATTTGCCACCAAATGACATTTCAATGTTATTCATTTCACTTAATTTGTTTCTCATGTTGTCCTTCAAAATATATTTAGCCTTTGTTCTCGTCGTTGGCACTGGGGTACGAAATCTTCTACATCAAGTATTACTTAAGGAAATTATTATTTTCTTTATTTAAAATAAACATGCATGTTCCTTATAAAAGGTGAAGCCTAAAGTATAAACTGTAGCAACCCTAGGTGCATATGTTTGTGATCTTGTTTGTTTTTCAATACTCTCTCTTCATCTTTGATTTGAGCCCAACTGCTTATGATTCTTATTTGGCACATTGATGATTCCCTATGCAGGAAGTATATGTTCAGTTTAAAAAGAAAATACTTGGTGATAAATGCATGGTGGGTTTGTACATTTACTGACTCTTGTCATACATGGCACAGTTGGTATCGCGTCAGACTCCCAATCTTCAGTCAAGGGTTGTCATGGGTTCGATGCCCGGCGGCGGCACATATCCTTTCCGACATTTTTCTCTCACCAATGGCAGGATAATCATAAGCCTAAGTGGGATAGCAGCTGGAGGCTAGGAAAGGATGTAGTGGTAGTATTGGTGTTAAAAATACCAGGAATCCATTGCTAGGTGCTCCCTATGGGAGAAAATATTGAGGGAAAAGGAGAAATTGCTTGTTTCAAGCAATTTCTTCTTTTTTGTCAATGTCTTCTCAAGTTTAAAATCATATTGATGTAAAATCCCAGGTTTGTACAGGAAAGGGTTAAAGCAGCATTGATTATTTGTAATAAAATAGTGATAACATTTAGTTTTTGAATATCGACAAATCTAAGGTATTTTGCTCCTAGAGTTTAACATACTTTTTCTTGCAATTAGTAAATTGAGGTGTTTAACCCATTACCAGATGACAAAAAATTAGACTGTTCCATATTGAAAGATTTTGCAGACCACAATATAAAGTTAATGGAATTAAAAGAGTCTTTTTCTTTTGTGGTAGAAAACATGGTGTATAATGAACAAATTATGCAATGTTTTCTAAAAGCTTTTTTTCTTGGGTTGTCAAAAAGCATCATTGTGTGGGAATGGGTTAAATCTTTGGAAATACATTATACATGTACCACCATTTTCCTTGTGTTAAGCCTTTACTGTATTGCAATGTTTTAGACTTGTCAAAATTCTGAGGTTTTGTAGACAACAATTAAAAGTCTATCTTATTTGAAAAAGGATCATTCATTTGTGTAGAATATATTGAAAAAAGAAAAAATTGTTTGTGACAAGCACCTTTTTCCAAAGATTTCTATTCTTATCGTTCAGGGTCCATCTGTCCGACCTTCTGTTTACAATTACAAAGAAATATTCTCCTACTAAACTTATCATGGAATTTCAGCCAAACTTCACAGAAATGATCCTTAGGTCATTCTCTTTCAAAATATGTCAAAGTATTGAAATCCATATAGAACTTTGGTTGCCATTGCAACCAAGTTGAAAAACTTAAAAAAATATTCTTCTCCAAAACCATAAGGCCCAGAGCTTTGATAGTTGGTATAAATCATCATCTATCCCTGATTTTTCATAGATATAAGGAAGGAATTATTTGACAATCTTCTTCTCCCAAACCATAAGGACCAAAGCTTTGATAATTGGTATAAATCATCATCTATTGACCCTCTCTTGAAATACTTCAAAGAATTACTGTACTCTGAAAATTAGCTATTTTCTGTACTATCCTTCTTCTCCAAAACTATAAGGCCTAGAGGTGTAATATTTGGTGTATACAAATACCCATTGACCCTCTACCAAAATACTTTAAAGAATTGTCATACTCTGAAATTAGCCTTTTTCAGTGTGATCCCTGATTTTACATATGAATGAAAGAGGATATCTATGAAAATATTCTCCCCCCAAACCATTAAGGCCTAGAGCTTTAATATTTTGGTGTGTATCAAAACCTATTGATGCTCTACCAAAATACTTCATAGAATTGCTGTATCTTGAAAACTGACCCTTTTCTGTGTGATCCCTGATTCTACATATGAATAAGGAGGAAAAACCATTAAAGTCTCCTTTTCCCAAACCATAAGGCCAAGAGCCTCAATATTCATGCTTCCGGAAAAAAATTTCGGGGGGAGCATATAGTCGCCGGCCTGTGCGTCCTTCCGTCCTTCCTTCCGGCCGTCCGTATATCCGTCCGAAGTCATATCTCAGCAACCCCTAGGCCTAATTGGACGAAACCTCATATATAATCTTCCTAGGAAATTTCCAAGATTTTTCTTATTTCAAGGCTGCGTCATGGAAAAAGGGGCCTTAATGTAAAAACTAGTTTTTTGCCAATTTCTCCAAGACTAATTGTTAGAATTTCATGAAATTTCATATTCGAGTAGCAAATCAGATCCCCTTGATCTTAAAGGGGCCTTAATGTTATTACCTTTGCGTTAACTGTCTTTTTCCCCGCAAAACTAAAATTGGCAATAACTTTTGATTGGTTACAGATGAAGTCTTCATATTTCACATGTGCATTGCTTATGACATGGACTTTCTGTTGGTACATGTACTAAGTTCAAGGTCATCTGTCAAGGTCAAGGTCACTTTTCAAGGTCAACATTTTGAAAATTTTAACTTTAACATCTCCCATACGTATACAATGGTAAGTGGTAAAGCCTTAATATTTTACATGTGCATTGTTTTTTACATAGATTTTCTATTGGTACTAAGTTCATAGTTATTGGTCAAGGTCAAATTGTGAAGGTCATTAACTTTCAAATACCTCTTTTACAAATTGCCAAAATTTCTTGTTACTTTACATAAATGTTGTTTTTTAAATGCCCTAGGTAATGTTTATTTCAATTTTTGACCCAATGAGCATGACCATGCTAAAAGGGGGCTTAATGCCATGTAGCTTTACATTTTGTATACATCCTACTCTAAAATAAATCAGTCTATTGTTTCTGCAAGACTACTCAAGTTAGAGTCTTCATTTTTGTATGGAGACAATTTTCGTTGATAACTTTGATAGTCAAGGTAAAATATTTAACCCTTAACCATATGATGATATTGAATTTTACTAGAATCAGGCCTTTGAGGCCAAACAGATTCCTTCAATGTTTGTAAAAATTCCAAATTTCTTGTGAACTGAACTCTCAAACTATTGTTGCATTCAATAAAAAGTTTTTTGTCCAATAAAGGCATACAGTTTTGTGACAAAAGCCTTATTTCGGGGAGCATAATCCGTCTACGACGGCTCTTGTTGATGTGTATCAATACCTATTGACCCTTCCCCAAAATACTTCATAGAATTACTGTATTCCTGAAATAAGTCCTTTTCTGTGCAATCCTGATTTCTAAAAAGGAATAAAGAAGGATATCTTTTAAAATCTCCTAAACCATTATGCCTAGAGCTTTGACATTTGGTATGCATCATTGCCTATTGACCCTCTATCAAAAGACTTCAAAGAATTGCCGTACTCTAAAAATTAGCGCCATATGGCGGGACCTGCAATAAACCTAGGATTAAAGGAGAAAATCGTCTCCAAAATGAATAGGGGTAGGGCTTTGATATTTTGTATATGTCATAAGGTATTAAGCCATCATACTCAGGGGAGGGATATAGGACAATCATGGTCCTCTTGTTTCTTGGAGTCATCTAAAAGCATGATTGTGTGGGAACGGGTTAAAAGTGATGGAATTTTAAAAAAAAATATTCTTTATGTTATATCTTAATGAAAAAACACATAGTATTTTTATCATGATATCTCTAACAATGATTTTCAGGAATGGTGAAACAGGGCTGTAAGAATGTGAGCAATGCTGCAATATGCTCCATCATAAGATCAAGGCCAAAAAGAATTTGTAGATATGGAAGCAGGACCAGTCTTGATGTAAAATCATCTTTTGTGCAGAAGAAAATATGGCTGTTTGAAGGGTTCAATCAAAATGATCGTGAGTATGCTTGTGTATTCTTAGCCCATTCCCATACAGAGATGCTTTTTGACGTCTCAAAGATAAAAACCTTTCGAAAACATTGTAGGAAATGAAGAAAATGCTTGTTATTTCTACAAGGTGTTCTACCCCAAATGATGAAGAGTTTTAATATTCCATCAAATGTAAACAATCATCTGCAACTTCTTTCAATTTGGACAAATCTAAAATTTTGCCGTCTGCTAATGAGTTAAGTGAACTCATCATCTCTTCCAGGTGTTCAAATGAGAGACACCCAAGAAAAATCTACTGCCACAGGAGATACAAGGGTACAAGGGTACAAGGGTACAGGACAAATCCATCTATGAGAGCTTCATTTAGTTTTTTAACCCTTTCCTGTTCAAACAATGGATTTTACGTTCCTATGATTTTATATTTGAGAAAACATTGTGGAAAAAGAAGAAATTGCTTGTAACAAGCAAATTCTCCTTTTCCCACAATGTTTTCTACCACATAGGATGGTTTCATTTCAAATGGCGTCCAGTTTTCATTGTTGTCTGCAACCTTTCTCAATTTGGACCAGTTGAGATGTTCATAAAACATGAAGGGGTTAACCAATTACAACATAATTCCATAATCTTATGCCATTAAGGAAGTCTATTTTGGAAAACATTAAGTAAGGAGTTGTCTGAAGACAATGTAGCTTGCCCTTTTGAGTGCTATTTGAAGTAGGGTTGAATGTTATGTGCATATGTGCAGGCTGATCTTTGTCTATACCTCCTGTCAAAACAGGAACACTCCAGGTTCAGCATGATAAGATTAAAGCAGTTGTACTTAATTCATTTGAGATTCAATTCAACTAGACTGGGCCTATTCAAAGGGCAATACAATAAGATTTTATTTTATCCTCACTTGTTGGTCCATAATAGCTTGTTTTGGGCTGTAATCAAGGGTAAAGGCAGAAATTTGTTGACTGTAGTGGGGCGCTAATTAATATTTTAAGTTGTGGTTATGTGATATTACTATATGACTTCACTTTAACAAGTCTTATCAATCACACATTTCTAAGAAATTGAAAAAAGATGATTCATTTAACCCATTCCCACACAATAAAGCTTTTAAACATCACTCAATATAATACTTTTGAAAAACATTGTGAAAAAAGAAGAAATTGCTTGAAACAAGCAATTTCTTCATTATCAATATATTTTTATCCCAAAATACAAAGATTTTAAAACTTTCATCAACAATAAATTGTTGTCTCCAACTTCTTTGAATTTGGACTTGTCAGAATTTCATCGTCTGGTAACGGGTTAAATCATGCGAAATAAGGAATTCAACCCTTGTCATGCTGGATAAATTACCTAACTGAATTGCTGTAAACCAAAGGGCATAAAGCACTGATAGATCTTGTTGTTCAAAAATCAATATTTCTTTTAGAAATCAATTTCGATAAACAAGTATGGCAGCAAAAGGACAAGCGGGAGGTGAAGACCAAGATCAGACTGCACTTATGTGCAGGCTGATCTTGGTCTACACCTCCTGCAAAACCGGAATATTCCAGGTTCAGCATTAAGAAGCAGCTACAGTAGAAAGAGAAATATTTTCGGACTTCATTCGAAAACTGAAATGTTGCATACTTGACAAATAAATAGTTTGTTTGGTTAACCCATAAGTACACAAAAAATTTTTTGGAATGTTCCAAATTCAAGGAATTTGCAGGTAAATATTTTAAAATGATGAAATTTTGAAAATTGTTTGTCTGTTTGAGAAGAAAACATTGTGGATAGTGTTCTTCAATTTCCACAATTTTTTCAGAAGCATTTGTCTTGACGGGCTAAAATAAGTGGAATTGTGTGAAATGATTAAACTAAAGTTAATCAAAGGACTGAAAGTCAGAAGATCTCTTCCATCCTAGGGGGTCCAATATTTAACCCATTCCCACACAATGACCCTTTTAGATGCCCCTCAAGTTGGAAAACATTGTGTAAAATGAAGAAATTGCTTCTCTTCTACCCAGATGGTTGAAAAAATCTAAAATATCAAAACCTTAAATTGTTACCTACAACTTCTTTCAATTTGGACTTGTCTACAATTTTGCTGTCTAGTAATGGGTTAACTTGCCAAAGCAAATGACAAATTCTCTGTCAAGTTTCATGATGTTTTAACCAATTATGTAGCCTGTAGAGTGCACGCATTGCTCTGACCTAGTCCCATATCGCAGGGGTCGACACTAACAGTGTACCGGGATCCCGAGGATCCCTGAAAAATGGAAAGGACCCCAGCCATATCAGGCTAGGGATTCCGTCAAGATCCTTCAACATTTCTGCAGTACAATAGATCTTTATGTATCAACAAATCTCCTGATTTTTTTGTTAGCTTGTTGTTGTAGAAAACATTGTGGATTATGAAGAAATTGTTTGTAACAAGCAATTTCTTAAATTTTCCACAATGTTTTCCAAAACTATTCTTTCAAGTTGGGCTTAGAAGGGCAGGATTGCGTGTGAATGAGTTAATGTATATTAAGGAGGGATCCCTGATTATCTGGAGGAAAAACTGAAGCAATAGGTAGGGATTCCTGTGGGTTTCCATTGAAGCAAAGTTAGTGTCGACCCCTGTATCCAACTTGTCCATGGTAAAAAGGGACTAATATTTAGGCCTGACTGTGTGGGAAAGGGTTAAAGAGTCAAATTAAACCCTATAAAATCAATCATTACTTCAATCTTTTGTCTATTCCTAGTACAATGTGACAGTGATGATCAACTCTCAGACAGGGATACCGCCAGGAATGCATCTTGTGGGAACCATGCCTGGTTCTTGTTTACTAACCTTTCAACCAGTCAACAGTGTGCAAAGGTATCTCTAGTTTTAACCCTTGTCATGCATAGTAAATGCCTTTTCTGAATTCGAATTAACCCATTACCGGACAACAAAGTTTTTGACTGGTCCAAATTGATAGATTTGAAAGATTATGAAATATTTTATTTTAACTTTCTGTGTGGAAAACATTGAGGAAAATGAAGAAATTGCTTGTTTTAAGAGTCATTACATGGATTTATCTTTAAATTTAATTTTATATACTATGGCTTGAAAGAACAAACATAGGTGATGTAAACTAAGATTAGACTGCACATATGCGCAGGCTAAGTTTTGTCTATGATTCCTGTATAAACAGAAATATTTTGGGTTCAACATGACAAGGTTAACCCTTTCCTGTTCAACCCCTGCATTTTACGTCTCTTTGTTTTTACTCTTGAGAAAACATTGTGGTTAAATAAGAAATTGCTTGTGACAAGCAATTTCTTCTTTTTCCACAATATTTTCTACCCTACAGAGTGATCATTTTTATACACCTGTCGAAGACGGGACGTATTATGGGATCACCCGTGGCGTCCGGGCGGTGTCCACATCTTTGTCCAGAGCATAACTTTGTCACCGTAAGTCCGATTGACTTTAAACTTGGCAGTTATATTATTCTCATCAATACGGAGTGCATTGCTCAATAACCATGGGTGTATAGATCTCACCAAGGGGGAGTACAGTGCACAAGAACCATAACTCTACCTGGCCTATTTTTTGAGTTATTGCCCTTTGTTGTTTTTCATACTTGAATCTTGTCTGGAGTATATCTCTAAAAGTATAATAGCTAGAATCATGAAATTTCATGTTTGGATAGAGCTCACCAAGTAGGAGTGCAGTGTACAAGAACCATAACTTTAACTAGCCTATTTTTTGAGTTATTGCCCTTTGTTGTTTTTCATACTTGAATCTTGTCCGGAGTATATCTCTAAAAGTATTATAGCTAGGATCATGAAACTTCATGGTTGAATAGATCTCACCAAGGGGGAAGTGCAGTGCACAAGAACCATAACTCTACCTGGCCTTTTTTTTTAGTTATTGCCCTTTGTTGTTATTCATACTTGAATCTTGTCTGGAGTATATCTCTAAAAGTATAATAGCTAGAATCATGAAATTTCATGGATGGATAGAGCTCACCAAGTGGGAGTGCAGTGTACAAGAACCATAAATTTACCTAGCCTATTTTTTGAGTTATTGCCCTTTGTTGTTTTTCATACTTTGTTTGACAATAAATATTCATTCAAAATAACCTCAGTTCTATTCAAACCCCCAGTTAATATCAAGCAGTGTGACAGGCGTATCTTGTGACAATTTGGCACCTTGTTTTAAATAAAATCAACTTTTCATTGTCGTCTGCAAGACATTTGAATTTGGACAGGTGTAAAATTTTGAAAAGCATGACAATTAAGGGATAAACCTTTAACCAGATAACAGTTTTAGACTGGTATGAATTAAAAGCTGTTGATTACAACATTTGAAAATGCTTGAAATTTTTGTTATTTAGACGGTGAAGAGAATATTTTTTGTTTTCATTGAGGTATGAACCGAAAAAAATAATCACTCTGGATGAATACGCAAAGCGGATTCATACATGAGTGTGATTAGGTTTTATCGGTTCATACCTCCATGAAAACAATAAATATTCTCTTCATTTCTTATAATTTAATAGCATCAAGCAAAAAAACTGAACAATTCTTTACACTTTTTGTATGGAACTTTTTTGTGCGGAAGCATACAAAATAGCTGCTTGCTAAAATTTTGTTCATAGAGTTATGAATAATTTTTTATTACCAGTTAGAATGCCAGTTTTTGATAGACTAAACTAAAAATTAAATTATTCATAAATAATGTTTTCCAAAACAGTTTGAGAAAAGAAGAAATTGTGTGCCATTAGCAATGGATCACTGGTGTCTATTAAAAAATCAATTGACCAATGAAATCATTAGTTTAGACAAGAAGTCAATGTTGACCTGACATTTATCTCGCAACTTGATCACCATAACTACAGCTTTTTTCAAGCTGTGGCTATGGTGTGTAAGTTGTAAACTAACAATTTGCTTTTTTTCTTTATGTGCTGCTGACCATGAATTGACTAATCACTGGCCCCGCCCACTTACTCTGTCGGCCCCGCCCATTGACTCCGACAGAATGTTCTGCTTCAATTTTGAATGGCAATATTTTGCAAAATTTATAGCCAGCAGTACGTAACAAGCTATATCATCATTGTCTACAATGGTTTCTACCCTAAAGACAAAGATTTTTTAACATTTTATAAACTTAAAATTGTCTTCTGCAACTTTTTTGAATTTGGACCAGTCCAATTTTTTGATTTGGTAATGGCTTAACCCATTCCCACTCAGTGACGCTTTTAGACGCCCTCAAGAAAAAGAGCTTTGGAAGACATTGTTGAAAATGAAGAAATTGCTTGTCACAAGCAATTTCTTCATTTTCCACAATGTTTTCTTCTTAGAAAGTTGAAAAATTCCAAAATTTGATAAACTTTGAATTGTCATCTGCAACTTCATTCAATTTGGGCAAGTCTAAAATTTTGCCGTCTGGTAATGGGTTAAAGATACATAAGTAGACCACAGACAATACTCAATGAAATTCGACCCTTCAAAAACTGAGGGGTTCGTAGTACAATCCTTTGTTTCGAAGGGTTAATAGTCAGGTCTGCTATTGTTTTTCTTATGCACGTGTTCACTCATTAAACCTTGTGGTTTTCCAATTGAGTAGTTTGAGTAACTTGTTATAACTTGGCTGGCTTTCATAATATATCAACCTCTTTTCTGGACATCTCAATTTTTAGCTTGGCTTTTTTGGAGAAAAGCTGAGGTATTGCTAAAGCCTTGACGTCGTCTTTTTTGCTGTCTGAGTCATCATTGTCGTCCAAAAACTTTTAAATTTTCTAATGTCCCTGGTATTACTGAATGCATTCACTTGAAACTCGGAATATATGTTCAGTATCAAAGAGCAATTTATACTAACAAGGAATGATTTACTTCTAAATTCAATTTTGAACAAATTACGCCCCTTTTTGGACTTTCTGAAATTTCTGAAATTAATCTATCAAGCACTGGAATAGTGTTGGCATCCGAATATGGGGCTCTTGCTGCAGTCAGAGCTTTAGTCAGACATTAACAAAGTGGGCACCTTTGGACTCAATATTTTATGTAATAAGGGTCCTTGTTTAAGGTTTAGGAGACCCTGATTTAAACATTGCACCATTTAATAATGGCCTTGGTATTTGAGATAAATATTGAACCTATAGCTTAGTGATCGGCTGACATAGTCTAGGGTTCAACTTGTGAAAAGTATTGAAGACTTAGAGTCCATGGGATTTGCATCAGACAGTTTTGAGGTTTCTGTCTACTTATTTGTGAGTCTCAGTCTCGCCAAACCTGTGTGAGTTAAAACCCTGTTGAAGTGTCAAGAATGAAAAAACAATAATAATTATTAACATCTATTTAATAAGAAACACAAGAAGAAGTTGTTCATGAAAATTTCAGATGTTTTCCTAAATGACAAGAAATTCCTTTTAATCCATTCCCACACAATGATGCTTTTAAACGCCCCTCAAGGAAAACATTCTGAGAAAACATTGTGTAAAATGAAGAAATTGCTTGGAACAGAAAGTTGAAAAAATCTAAAATTTCATTAACTTTTCAATTGTCGTTTGCAACTCCCTTCAATTTGGACCATTCTAAAATTTTGTCGTCTGGTAATGGGTTAAAAGAATAAACAGCATCAAGAAAGAAGACTAAGTTTTCAACGTGCACAAAGACACAGTTACAGTTTTTTGGTTGGATACCAATGAAGTCGTCTTACTTTTCCTGTTTTTTTTAGATTTTAGACTGGTCCAAATGCAAAGAGGTTGAGCATACAGCATTGAATAATGGACACAATTTAAATTGAAATCATCCTAAGTGGTAGAAAATATTGTTGGAAAAGGAGAAATTACTTGTTACAAGAAATACACGATATGCTGTCTTCTACATGTGAAAGCCGAAGGCTTTACGAAAAATAATGAGGGCAGTAAAAAGCAAGGTGGCTAAATAAAGTATTTTTGATAATATTGCAGGCTTTCATTTTCAAAGAATTACTTTCACTTTTTCAAAAGATTAATGCATTTTTTAAAACATAGGACGTATGATTGAAATGATAATACTTTTTGATAACCTCTTTGAATTCGGACCAGTCTAAAATTCTAAATGGGAAAGAGCTAAACTCATATTGACTGACCCCTCAGGGGATGGCCAAGATGTGGTTGTTTAATCCTTTCCTTTTTAATCCCTGGTTTTTACGTCCCTATGATTTTATAATTGAGAAAACGTAGAAAAAGTAGAAATTGCTTGTGACAAGCAATTTCTTCTTTTTCTTCAATATTTTCTACCCTACTAAAATGGTTATTTTTCAAATTAAATGCACATTAAATTTACGTCTGCAAAACCTTTGAATTTGGATAGGTCTATAATTTAGGAAAACAGGAAAGGGTTAAGAGAATGGTTCCCTAATAAAACTTGTTTTTGACAAAGATGAGGGATCTGTTAGAATGTATATATGAACTATTGCAGGATTCTCATTTAAGCCTATAGCCGCCGTCATAGCGCAGTCTCCTAATCTTCAATCATGGGATGGCATGGGTTCTATCCCCAGTGGCGGCACACATTCTTTCCGACATTTGTCTCTCATCAATGGGTGGATAATCGTAAACCTAAGTGGGATAACAGCTAGAGGCTAGGAAAGGATGTAGTGGTAGTACTGGTGTGAGAAATACCAGGAATCCATTGTTAGGTGCTCAAGCCGCAGCAATATGACTGAAATACTGTTAAAAGAGGCATTTAACTCCATTCAGTCAATCAATCGCTTAGCCCTATACTAAAGAATTCATTAGAATCGTTTTTTTATGACAATTCTTATGAGATCCACCAACATAGGATTCAGTTTTGATAATTATATAAGCAAAAACGTCCATTATGAAGATCCTTTGTTTTTTAAAAGGGAATTTTGATTAACCCATTCCCACACAATGACGCTTTTGGATACCCCTCAAGAAAAAACAATTGAGAAAACATTGTGGAAAATGAAGAAATTGCTTGTAACAAGCAATTTCTTCATTTTCCACAATATTTTCTACCCAGAAAGTTGAAAAATCTAAAATTTCATAAACTTTAAATTGTCGTCTGCAACTCCTTTCAATTTGGACCAGTCTAAAATTTTGCTGTCTGGTAATGGGTTAAGGTCGTTAACTGAAAGTGGTCTTATAGTAGAGGTAGATGCTTGAGAAAGATTGTCTATGTCTCTAATACAGAATTTATTCTTTTTAACCTTTTCCTGTTTTTCAAAATTTTAGACTTGTCCAATTTCAAAGAAGTTGCAGACGACAATTAAAGGTGATTGCAATTTTGAAAAGTAACCAGCCTTTAGGGTAGAAAATATTGTGGGATAAGAAGAAATTGCTTGTTACAAGCAATTTCTTTTTATCCCACAATATTTTCTTAAGTATAAAAACTAAGGGACATAAAATCCAGGGATTAACCAGGAAAGGGTTTAACTTGGCTTTCAATAATTTTAAGCTGATATAATTCATACTTCATAATTACACTTTGAAATAGATTGATGAACTTCTGCTGTCAATCAGAATTTTAATTTACCAATCAGATTTCTCAATGAGACAGGAAATGAACTCTGGTATTTATCATAACCCTTTCCTGTTTCGCAAAATTTTAGACCTGTCCAAATTCGAAGGTTTTGCAGACGAAAATTTAAAGTTGATTTTTTTTTAAATAACTATTTAGTAGGTTAGAAAAAAATGTGGAAAAAGAAGAAATTGCTTGATACAAGCAATTTCTTTTTTTCCAAAATGTTTTCTCAATTACAAAATCATAGGGATGTAAAAACCAGGGATTAACCAGGAAAGGGTTAAGCTTTTTGTTAATTCAGCAACTTTTTAACTGTAGTAAAAGCTATTCAACTTGAATAGTAAATGTAAATTGGTAAAGGTATAGGTCTTTTGTTTTAGTGCCGTAATACGATCTCTTAAGAATTCTTTTAACTCGGAGTATTAAGTCAAGGGGTCATGTAGATAAAAGTGCAAGTCCTTGTATGGTCTTGCAGAAATTCATGTCTCTATCTTGTCTCGACAGGAAAATTCCAAACTCCCAAGCTTTCATTTACCCCAGCCAAACTTTTACTTATTAGTATACCTTTGAAACTTATGGAGTTAACCATGTAAGTACTCGGGTTTATTAAGCTTGTGGACAAAAGTATCTTTTAATTTGAAAATAGTTATATACTTCAAAACTTTCAACCCTTTTTCCTTGCCATTTGTAATTGTGAGGGAATTAAAAATAATAATGAAAAAAAGAAAAAGAAATTGGAGAATGCAGGAACCAGGCTCATTACAAGAGATGTGTTTTGGCATTTTTTAAAAACTTTTCTGTCAATGCATTTTGATTTGCAATTTGAATTGTAATATCTTTCACTTAGAACAAGTCAAGAAAGGAATGCTGAAAAAAAATGAAATAATTTTGCAATTAAACAGAAAATTAGAAAATTTCACACTCATGAAAAGGATCTGAGAAACATTTGATCAACCTATACAGAGCACTTTCTCTTCTCTACTTCTGAAGATACTTCATATTGGACTTTTATCCCCCGCCGTTTCGGAGAAGGGGATAAAGTAATGGTCTCTGTCCGTCATTCAGTCCTTCCGTCATTCCATCCTTCCATCACTAAACTTGTTCGGAGCATATCTCTGAAAGTATAATTGCTATCAACTTGTAACTTCATAGGTCGATAGATCTCATTGAGGAGAAGTGCAGTGCACAAGAACAACAACTCTTGCTTGCATAATTTTTGAGTTATTGCCCTTTGTTGTTTTAAACACTTACATTTTGTCCAGAGCAAATGTCTGAAAGTATAATTGCTATCAATTTGAAACTTCATAGCATTGAGGAGAAGTGCAGTGTACAAGAATCACAACTCAGTTTACTATCAAGCTTTTACGGCGGGGGATGGCCATGTCAGATATGGCTCTTGTTATTACTAACAAAGTTTTAGCCATTTTAATTCATTACCAAATGACAAAATTTTAGACTGGCTCAGTTTCAAAGAAGTGGCTGACAACAATTTTTAGCAAACGAAAATATAAAAAATCTTTGTCTTTTTGGGGTAGGAAGAATTGTGGGTAATGAAGAAATTGCTTGTCACGTGCAATTTCTTTATCTCCACAATGTTTTCTAAAGATTTTTTTCTTGAACGGTGTAAAAAATGTGATCATTAGGGAATTGGTTAATAGGTTCACTTTATGATTGCTTCCATATTACCCCTTGTCATGCTGTATAAATTATCTTACTAAATTGCTGTAAAATCAAAGGGCTGAAAGCATTCATAGAACTTGTTGTTCAAAAAACAATATTTCTTTTAGAAAACAATTGCATTAACAACTCTAGCAGGAAGAGTACAACCAGGAGGTGAAGACCAAGATCAGACTGCACTTATGTGCAGGTTGATCTTGGTCTACATCTCCTGCCAAAACCAGAATATTCTGGGTTCAGCATGACAAGGGTTAAACAACTTTTTTTAGGGAGACGAAAGTATAAAATGCTGAATATTTCCTGAGAAATGTAAAACCTAAAATAAGAAAAGTCATCATTATTATGGTTAATTTGAACTAACATAACTTTTTACCTCCACTGGTTGAATGCCATCAGGCCATGTCATTGTGATGGTTTAACTTGCAGGATTTCAGTTTCATTTCACAGTAATTATCTTTGAGTGACCTTTTAACCTTTTTGCCAAAGAAATTTTTATAGGATGAAAAAAACAGTACTTTTATAATGGGCCAGATTAATTTCCAAATATGGTATAGAGTAAATACTTTGAACATCATCTCCTCTTAACCCATTCCCACAAGATGATGTTTTAACACCCTTCAATAAAAAAAAATTGGGAAAACATTGTGTATAATGAAGTAATTGCTTGCAACAAGCAATTTCTTCATTTTATACCATATTTTCTTCCCAGAAAGTTGAAAAAATAATAAAAATTTCCAAAGCTTTAAATTGTTGTCTGCATCTCCTTTGCTTTGGACCATTCTAAATTTTGCTATCTGGAAATAGTTAAACCCTTTCCTGTACAATCACTGGTTTTTACGTCCTTGTGATTTTATACTTGAGAAAACATTGTGGGAAAAGAAGAAATTGCTTGTAGCAAGCAATTTCTTCTTTTTCCACAATATTTTCTACCCTACTGAATGGTTATTTTTCAAATTAAATCCACTATAAACTTTCGTCTGCAGAACCTTTGAATTTGGACAGGTCTAAAAATATTTAAAACAGGAAAGGGTTAAGGGTCTCTAGTTATTTAACCTTTTATCACAATTTCCCTTGTTTTGATGCCCCTGTGGATTAACACTGAAAAACACATTGTGAGAATAGGAGAATTTGCATGCTACAATTTCTCCATTTCTCATTTTTTATGCCCCCTTAGTAAGGCATAAGTAATCGAACTGTCCGTCTGTCCGTCCGTCAATCAGTCCGTCCCGCTTTCATATCCGCTCTGTAACTTCTGCATGCAATAGTGGATTTCAATATAACTTTGCACAAATGTATAAGACGACATGTCGCAAAAAAAGACCCAGGTTCCTGTCTCAAAGATCAAGGTCACAATCTGGGGTCAAAGGTCAAAAATGGGGACTTTTTGCCGTGACCACTCTGTAACTTCTATAATCATGCACGCAGGTACAAATTTCTTTCATAAAAATGTTCACCACCTTCTGACGACGTGTCGCGAAAAAGACCCAGGTTCCTATCTCAAAGGCCAAGGTTACACTCTGGGGTCAAAGGTAAAAAATGGGGACTTTTTGACGTGTCAGCTCATTAACTTTTTTAATCATGCACACAGGTACAAATTTCTTTCATAAAAATGTTAACCACCTTTAGACAAAGTGTCGCGAAAAAGACCAATGTTCCTGTCTCAAAGGTCAAGGTCACAATCTGGGGTCAAAGGTCAAAATTGGCACTTTTTGCCGTTTCGCTCTGCACGCAGGTACAAGTTTCCTTGATACAAATGTTCACCACCTTCAAACGACGTGTCGCGAAAAAGACCCATGTTCCTATCTCAAAGGTCAAGGTCACAATCTGGAGTCAAAGGGGTGTCCAGAATGGTTAAATTGTGTCCAGAATGGTTAAATTGTATTTACTCTCTTATACTTCAATGGATTGCTTCCATATTTGGACAGATGCTTAATTGGGTGGACCACTTTACATAACCTTGACCTTGACCCAATGACCTTGACCTTTGACCTACTTTTGACCTCAGAAAAATCCGTCCATAATGCATTTCTCGATTTCATTCTGTATTTATAGAAATTATCATATGTATTAAAATTTCATTTATCAAAAATCCAGACGTATAGATCTCAAATGCATGTGGTTGTGTTTACAAAACAAATCAAAGTGCCAAATGCTTGACCCTGTCCTTTGGGGGCATTTGTCACATGACTGTGACTAGCTCTTGTTTCAACCCCTAATGGTACTTAATTCATAATAAAATTCTCTATATAGCTACAAGGGAGGAGGAGATCTTAAATGATTTTGAAGTGAAAATAAGCAAAAAAGAAATTGTATGTTCTTGAACTAGGAAAGTTAAAAAAAATTCACCAGGACTATATCTAAGCTATTGTCTGTGAGAGGTACAAATAATGAGTTCTATCTAAAGCTTTCTGGTTAACCCATTCCAACTAAATCCCTCCTTTTTACGCCCTTCAAGAGAAGAGCTTTGGAAAACATTGTGGAAAATGAAGAAATTGCTTGTATCAAGCAATTTCTTCATTATCCACAATTATCCAAAAAGGTGAAAAAATTTAAAATTCCATCAACTTGACATTGTCGTCTGCATCTTCTTTCAATTTGGACGAGTCTAAAATTTTGTCAAGTGGGAATGGGTTAATTGTAGATATTTCTTAGTAGATTGATAATTGATAATTTCACCAACAAATCGACAAAAAATATCAAAATAATGAACACACTGTTTTGAAGTTTTAGCCTTGCTTTCCTTCATGTCCAGCTAATAACTTTCATCTAAGTCGGACAAAATACACTAATAACATTTTTGCATAAACAAATAGAAATAGTTGTTTGTTTTCATGTAAGATCATGGCCCCTCCACTGATGAAAATATAGCTTTTGTTGTTCACTTGATAAAGCATAAGTTGAATTTACACTAAAACAAATGTTTTGCCTCTATTCATTCTTTTTAGCTGGCTAGCTAGTCGGCTTTGATAGCTTAAGTTGTTAGAAAAAATTTTGAGATCTTCTGAAAGTTCAAACGAGTGCAAACTGCCAGTGGAGGCTTTGCAACTAAATCCATTGAATGCTCACGCCATAAAAAGAAGTTCTTATGGGTCTGATCAGAGTCTTCACTATGCGCACTACTTTCCAACACATTCCAACTCAATTCCACTTTTTAAGCATCTCAAGAAAAAAGCTTTGAAAAACATTGTGGACAATGAAGAAATTGCTTGTAACAAGCAATTTCTTCAATATCCACAATGTTTTCTACCCTACAAGGCAAGTTCTTTCTAAATTTCACCAAGTTGAATTTATTTATCATGATAACCGAGGCAAATATCCTCTCTGACATTTGTCTCCAAGCAATGGGTGGATCAGGAATCCATGGTAAGGTACTCTAGCCCCTGCAATATGACTGAAATACTTTTAAAAGTCAGGTTAAACCCCATTCAATCAATCAGTCAATCCTTTTTTCAGTGTTTGAAAAGAGTGCTGCCACACAGAGCTTCTTACAAATGCTCAGGTATTTATGACATATTTTCATGCCCCCACATTGAAAAATTGGGGGCATATTGTTTTACCGTTGTCTGTCTGTCTTTCTGTCTGTCTGTGTGTCTGCAAAATTTAACCAAAAAACTAAATATTGCCAATTACTACCAGCCTATTCAAGATACGATGCTCATATTTGACATGATGATACACCTCCATAATATGCATCTCCTCATGTCAAGGTCAAGGTCATGTGATAAGGTCAAGGTCACACACCATGGTCAAACGTTTAGTCCTGTTGCAGGGACATTGTGTTTCACAAACATATCTTGTTATAAAATGTTCTGAGAATCTTTGTCAGCATGTGAAAGTCAAAGAGATTTTTTTTGCTTCCGGCACGTAGTGATGACAGGCATATAGAGTCACTTATTCAGTCTATGAGTGCATTGTGTCAAATTCTTTTCTGGAGCATAATTATCTTCTGTAGTAATTGATGGATTTCAAAAAAACTTGGTACAGTTGTTTCCCTTGAAAAGTACTTGTGTCATGTGTTAAATTCTGTTTGATACTCCTAAGTTCAAAGTCACAACTGAAGGTCATGTGACAAGTACTTAAGCTGGGGCATCCATGTCTATGATACAAATTTAGTCTTTTGATCATATGTTCAGTCATTTAAAAAGAGGTATAGAAATTCAATGGCAAATTTCTCTTGACTACAGTTTGTGAAACGTTTTTTGATTGATATGGATAAAAATATAATCTTATTGTTGTTCTATCATTTGATCAACTTCTTCATCATGTGTAAGGGAGGCTATAATTCTAATTTGTTTTATATATTTTGAAAGTCCTAGTTTTTTTTTCATCAATTTCAATGAAGCTTTCACTCAATCTTTGTTGTATTTACCCGTTCCCACACAGTAAAATTTTAGACTGTTCCAAATTGACAGGAGTTACAGACCACAATTCAAAGTTTATGAAATTTTATATCTTTTCAACTTTTAGGATAGAAAACATTATGTAAAATTTCTGAATTTTACACAATGTTTCCCTTATTGTTTCTTGAGGGGCGTAAAAAAGGGTCACTGTTCGGAAAAAGGTTAAAGAGGCCAAAAGACACTTTATTATTGAATGCTTAAAAATTTAAGGGCCAAAAATTTTATTCTCATATTGATCTGAACTCTTTTTCTTATTCATGAATTAGCCTGTAAACAGATTTGCCACCTGAAATGTGCCATAAAATTTGAAGACAGACCTACACTGGAGAATGACACTACAGATTTAGATGCAGGTGAAGTAAAACATAGCAACATGTATGAAGATGACATTATGGACTATGATGTGATGGAAACTAAAGATAGGGCTGAATATGCTGTAGCTCAGAAACGTCACAGAGAAACTAGGAATGCAGCAAGACAGCGGAAACAGGTAATTGTGTTGAGGCACATGAAAATTGCTTAAAAAAGTTCAAAATTGATGTAACCAACAACAAACTTTAAACTGGTCCAAATTGAAAGAACTTGAAGATGAAAATTCATAGTGAATTTGAATTGAAATATAGTGCAACAAATTGGGTAGAAAACATTGTGGCCAAAGAAGAAACTGCTTGTCACAAACACTGTCATGCTGTTTTTTTTTTTCTTTCACATGTTGAAATGCAGTAATGTGTGGTTATGGGTTGAGTATTAAGCATCCTGCAAAAAAGTAAGCATCTTCACATTTCAACAATGTTTTCATGAAATACCTCAGGTTTACCCATTCTCAAACACTGATGCTCTTTAACGCCCCTTTAGAAAAACAATTTGGAAAAACAATTTCTTCATTCTCCACAACGTTTTCTAATCAGAAAGTTAAAAAAACCTACAATTTCATAAACTATAAATTGTAGTCTACATCTCCATTCAATTTGGACCTGTTTAAAATTTATTATCACCAGCTGTTTTGGCTAAAGAGATATAGTAATGGTCTCCGTCCGTCCTTTCATCCTTCCGTCCTTCTGTCACTTGTCCGGAGCATATCTCTGAAAGTATGATTGCTATCAACTTGAAACTTCATAGGTGGATACTTTGCATTAAGGAGAAGTGCAGTGCACAAGAACCGCAACTCTTGCCTGCATAAATTTTGAGTTATTGCCCTTTGTTGTTTTAAACACTTACATTTTGTCCGAAAAATCTCTGAAAGTATGATTGCTATCAATTTGAAATTTCATAGGTGGATTCATCTCATTGAGGAGAAGTGCAGTGCACAAGAACCACAACTCTTGCTTGCATAATTTTGGAGTTATTGCCCTTTGTTGTTTTAAAGACTAAATTTTTGTCCAGGGCATATCTCTGAAAGTATAATTGTTATCAACTTGAAACTTCATGGGTGGATACATCTCATTGAGGAGAAGTGCAGTGCCCAAGAACCACAACTCTTGCTTGCATAATTTTGGAGTTATTACCCTTTGTTATTTTGAAGACCTACAATTGTCCGCAATATATTTCTGAAAGTATAATTGCTATCAACTTGAAACTTCATAGGTCGATCCATCTTGTTGAGGAGAAGTGCAGTGCACAAGAACCACAACTCTTGTTTGCATTAATTTTGCAGGCCTCCTAGTGAAACCTTTAAAACCTTTAAAAACCTTTAATTTCAGAGCAAACCTTTTAAACCTTTACATTTCCCCAGAAAACCTTTAAAACGCCATAATAGCCTGTAATTCTCACTCAAAACCTTTATATCTGCTCTGACTGGTTGCCGTGCTAGCTAAAGCAAGTAATGGATTTTGTTCTGCATTTCCCCTTCTTTACTACTGTAATGATGAACAAGGTTTGGTGAAGCTACAGCATTTTGAACAAAGGTGATGTAGATCCTATACTGTAAAACAGGAGCTATGTATGATATGAATATGCCAAGAAAATAGGTATACACATTAAATAAGGTATGTATTATATTGCATAATTCAAACAGTATATAACATCAAAAAATGACTTTGGTATGACTGTGGGTTTAATAAAGAAATGAGAACTTCGACGAAAATAGCCTTTATTCACTCTTTATGTTTTCATATTTTACACTAAAAGGCCTTTATTTTCATACATTGGAGCCTTTATAAAAACCTTTATTTTTGTTTTGGCCTGCTAGGAGGCCTGAATTTTGTGTTATTGCCCTTTATTGTTTTAAAGACTAAGATTTGTTCCAGGTTATATCTCTGAAAGTATAATAGCTATTGACTTGAAACTTCATAGGTGAATAGATCTCGTTGAAGAGAAGTACAGTGCACAAGAACCACAACTCTTGTTTGCATAATTTTCGAGTTATTGCCCTTTGTTTTAAAGACTTAGATTTTCGTCCTGAGCATATCTTTGTAGTATAATAGCTATTATCGAACTCATTGAGAAGAAATGCAATGCACAAGAAGCCTAAATATAACTGGCTTCAGTTTACTACCAAGCTTTTTTTTGGCGGGGACAGCCATGTCCAACATGGCTCTTGTTGGGTTGGAAGTGTGAATAAAAAACATTGATTGTTGGAAAGGGTTTGTAGGACATACATTATGCAAATCTTCCAATGCAGTTCTCAAACATTGATATCTTTTTTTATGCCCCCTGCATCGAAATATTGGGGGCATATAGATTTACTATTGTCCATGTCTGTCCATCTGTCTGTCCGTCAT
Organism: Fragum fragum; assembly: GCA_946902895.1. NCBI lineage: Eukaryota > Metazoa > Mollusca > Bivalvia > Cardiida > Cardiidae > Fragum > Fragum fragum. Next base: position 50,166,404 of record OX336372.1, on the reverse strand, counting down.
TCAGTCTTTCCATCTGTCTGTCTATCTGCAAAACTAAACCAAAAATCTTAACATTGCCAATTACCACCAGCCTATTCAAGATACAATGCTCATATTTGGCATGTTGATATATCTCCATAATAGGCATCTCCTCATGTCAAGGTCATGTGATACGGTCAAGGTCACATACCAGGGTCATTCGTTTAGTCCTATTGCGGGAACATTGTGTTTCACAAACACATCTTTGTTCTAGATGAATCAAGCTGAATGAAATTTTCATCAAGTGTTGAGTAGGTTCTAACTACACAAAGACTGTTTAGCCTGCTCACACTGAATATCCTACCCACAATCTTAACCCTTGTCATGCTGAACCCGGAATATTCCAGTTTGGCAGGAGGTGTGGAGCAAGATCAGCCTGCACATAAGTGCAGTCTGATCTTGGTCTACTCTTCCTGCTAGTACTTTTCCTGCCAGAATTTCTTATGAAATTGATTTCAGCCCTTTGGATTTACAACAATTCAGTAAAGTAGTTTATACAGCTTGACAAGGGTTAAGATATCATAAAAATGATAAAGTTTTGGTTTAATTTAACACACTTGGCCTAATTAACTACAAGAATAAGGAGCTAGGAATTAATGTTAATTCCTATCAATATGTAGCTGTTAATCGATTCCCACACAATGACCCTTTTTTGATTCCTGTCGAGAAAAATAATTTGAAAACATTGTGGAAAATGAAGAAATTGCTTGTCTCAAGCAATTTCTTCATGTTCCACAATGTTTGCTACCAAGAAATTTGAAAAAATCTAAAATTTCATCAGCTTGCTATTGTTGTCTGCAGCTCCTTTGAGGATGGACCAGTCTGAAATTGTCGTCTGATAATGGAATAATAGGTCTGCACATGTTCCTTTATCATTTTAGGATGTTGAATTTTCAAGTTCTTTGCTATATTGTAGATACTTGAAAATGATGCTAATGAAAGCAACGACACAAAACAGTCAGATCTCAACACAAGTATACAGTCCCAGGCTAAACAACGCCTTTCAAGTATGAAACATAACATTGTAAAACGCTGTAAGTCTATCAAAAAGAAAGTGCAGAAAAAGAAGAAAGAGACGGACAGTCAGGTAGGTGTTTTGTTACCTGATTTGGGTTAACACTTTCCTGTTTAACCCTTGTTTTAAAGTACGTTTGTTTTTGTACTTGAGAAAACATTGTGGAAAAAGAAGAAATTGCTTGTAACAATTTCTTCTTTTGCCACAATATTTTCTACCACATAGGATCAATTCATTTTAAATTGCATCCAATTTCCATTGTTGTCTGCAACCTCTTTCAATTTGGGCCAGCCTAGAATTAAAAAAAAAGGAAGTGTAGAGTCAAACCTTGTTATCCAGTCATCTCCATTCAAAATGACGTAAGTTTGCTGCCAGTTAGAGGGCAAATTTCATGTGAAAGAAGGTATATCAAGCCAGTGTTTACAGACATTGTATTTAAATTTCAAAAAGAAATAAGCACACTTGTCACAAATTAAAAGATGTTTGCAGCTAACAATGTTTTTTATTGAAACTCATATTTTTTAAGCAAATCATAAATTCAGTTTGATTCAGTAGACGGTATGAAGGATTAGTCGATAATAAATGTTGCTCACGCATTGTTGTTAATCAAAACATATGCCGTCGAAAGGTTTGTTTACGGTTTAGTATTATAGAATGGAACTTGCTCAAAGACTAATTTTACAAAAAAATCCAACAGGTGATTGTCAATAACTGTTTGATTGAGAAACTGAGTATTTTGACCAAAATTGAAATTCACGATGGTTCATTACCTCAAGTGGCATGCATTTCTATGATTGATTAGTCTTTATGTATGATCATTGTAAGGCTATGTGATAAATTAGAATTCACCCATTCCTACACAATCCCTCTTTTTTACACCCCTCAAGAATAACTATTTGGGAAAAAAACAACATTGTAGACATTGAAGAAATTGCTTGTAACAAGCAACTTTTTCAATGTCCACTATGTTTTTTACCCAAAAAGGTAAAAATTGTTTAAATTTCACCAACTTGAAATATGTAATGTGGGAAAGGATTGATACAAAAATCGTATGACTCATGTGGCAGGATTGAATTAGACCTGTTGTAGGATTTAAAATCTTACATCAACAAATAAAGGCCTCAGGGACGTAGCATATGGTATGATAAAGGTCCTTGCTAAATATTTGGGAGACCCTAATTCAAACATTGTTTTTATCTCACCTGAGCACAAAGTGAGCTTTTGTGATAGCCATATGTCCAATGCATGTCTTGTTTTCATCCTCAGTTGTCCAGTATCTGTGAACTATTGCTTTAAACTTCATCTTCCTAAGCTGACGATTCTTGATATTCCAGGCGGATGATAACAACAATGGTGCTGATAATGATCTTGATGCTATTTCTGTGGATCGGTCTGCTGAGGAACGTGAGGCATGGCTTCAGAGTCCTATTAGAATGCGACTGCGGTCACGTAAAGCAGAGTTGGAAGAACAGTCAAAACTTTCTTTGAATAACACAAAGGATGAATTACCTCAACAAGCCAGCAACATAACTGAACGGAGGAAGAGAGATAATTCTAAATATCAGGTAGAGTGTCTTTAAACAATAATTGTTTGTTTAAATGTAGATTTACCATTCATTGAGTCAACAAGACAAGCTATTTTTTCTCAAGTGGTGAAGACATTGCAAAAATATAGCTTTGTTGTTCTCAATATGAAAAATCTATAAAACTAAAATAAAAAAACTTATTCTATTTTTCTTTATGCAGAAAAAAAAGAAGACAAAACATGACTTATTTTGGATAATAATCAAGTGAATCGAGAGATTTCTGGCCAAGCCCACTGACTCCGCTGGCAACGCCCACTGAACGGACAGGAAGTTCTACTTCAATCACTAAAAAAAGATTGCAAAAAGATTTTTCAAAATTTTATAAAGTGTAAATGTAATTTGTATCCTCTTTCAGTTTAGATGAGTCTAAAATTTGGCCAAGTGTATATTAAGACCAATTCAATTGCATAAATATGTAATTTCAGATTTCTCACAGAATTATATTATGTATCTTGTTAGAATCCTCTCATTCAAATTATTCTAATGCCTTCCAAAAATCCAGGATTTGGGTCCATTCTAAAACTTGTTTGATTTTTGAGAGGAAATTTTATAATGGCAGCTAAGTGAAATTGGTCACTTAATAATGATGGTGGTCACTTTGGGAGGATAGACTGTAATTGATATTGTTCCTTCCATTAGAGAACCATGCTTCTCACATAGCTACCTTCTTTTTCTAGGATGAACAACTATCACAAATGTCCTTGTATTATACTAGAGTTATCACTTGTTAACCCTTTCCTTCACAATCCTTGATTTTTATATATATTTGACTTAATACTTAGGAAAGACATTGTGGAAAATAGAAAAAAAATTGCTTAAAACAAGCAATTTATTCTTTTCCCACAATCTTTTCTATCATATCATGTATGATATTAGTATGTTACTTTTAGAATTATACTGAATTTCTTATGTTGTTTCTGTCACTTTCCTGTACAAACCCAGGATTTTACGTTGTTGTGATTTTATAGTAGGGAAAGCATTCTATAAAAAGAAGAAAGCAATTTCTCCTTTTCCCAACATATTTTCTACCACATTGGATGATTTGATTTCATATGGCACCAGTTGTTTACTGCAACCTTTTTTAATTTGAACCAGTCTAAAATTTGGAAAACAAAACAAAAAAAAACAGGAAAGGGGTGAATGACTGTTAAGACATCATCATATTGTCTATAGAAAACAATCATCATCAATCTAGTATCTGATGGTCAGCCGTCATCATTCATTGTGATGATTACTCCTCATGGTTTCATTTTCATTGTAATGCTTAACAGGGAAAAAGACTAGCAGGGGCCCAGTCGTCTATGGCTCCTAGATTTTGGGCTGGGCTCCTAGACCTTTTGAGAAAATGCCTATACCTCTAATATTAACCCTTTCCTGTTTCTTGAAATTTTGGACTGGTCCAAATTGTAAGAGGTTGCAGGCGACAATGTAAATTGAATGAAATTTGAAATAAACCCATCCAATGTGGTAGAAAATATTGTGGGAAAAGGAGAAATTGCTTGTCACAAGCAATTTCTTCTTTTTCCACAATGTTTTCTCAAGTATGAAATCATAGTGACGTAAAATCCCGGGTTTGTTCAGGAAAGGGTTAAATATTGAATTTTGGTAGGCTGGGCCCCTAGGTTGAAATTAAAAGATTCTAAAACAGCCTTAGAAAGAATGATGGTAAACCTTCATTGATTAGAAAAAGTTATGGCTGTTATTCATCACAGGCATATGAATTCTGAAAGTTTTACACACTGTGTAAAACCGTGATAAACTGTAAGAAAACCATGATGGATATTTTGTAGATGAATTTCATACTGTTTTCACTAACATGAAATGGTATTGTTGCAATTTAAAGCATTTTTAAACACTCTATAACAGCTGTGTGGCTCATTGTGTTAGTCGATAAATCATGTCTATCGATGAAATAAAGCAAGAAGTTTGATTCCAATTGAAGGTTTTTTGTATGCTTCACGTAGACATCAAAACAAACATAAGCTGCGGTTTTGACAGGGGATGAAATTCTTTTGGTTTGAATAGTTACATTGTGACGATTTAAGTCAAAATAGGAGATGACCGTTAGTCATCAGGTACTAGACTGATCATGAATACTCTTTTTAAAACATGTGTAGAATCACTTGTTTGATGATGATCATCATGGTTTCGTCAAGGCGCGAAATAAATGGATTTTGTAGTCCGTGGATTCAAAGATCGGGGTTAAAAGTACAAAACACCATTGTTTATGTGAGAAAAAGAAACTGTTACTTGTTTTTTTTCATCCTAACCTTGTCAGAGCTCAGTTAAAAAGAATTCTATTCCAGACTTGGATAAGATCAGTTCGTCTCAAACAAATCATATGACTGATCCTAAATATTTCTGATTGGGCAAACTGTATATGCTTCAAAGGTATACCCCTTAACCCATTACCAGACAATCCAACCTTTTAACCCATTCCCACACAGTGACACTTTTGGACACCCCTCAAGAAAAATAATTGGGAAAACATTGTGTAAAATGAAGAAATTGCTTGTAACAAGAAATTTCTTCATTTTACACAATGTTCTCTACCCAGAAAGTAGAAAAATCTAAAATTTCATACACTTTTAATTGTAATCTGCAACTCCTTTCAATTTGGACCAGTCTAAAATTTTGCCATCTGGTCAGGGCTCCGGAAATCCGATAAATTGCCGGTCTGGACCAGATTTTGAATTGCAAGTCCGATTGGAATCCCTAAAATTACATCAAAATCGGTCCGAAATTTTATCATATTTCACACTTAAATATTGATAAACTCCCCCATCATCTATCAAAATCCACTTGAAACCGAAATAATTCAAGGGTTTCACACGTTACCTGCAGATTTAGAGATAAACAAAAGTGCCAAAAATCGATAATTAGTTAACCCACCGGGCAGTCTAATCCCCATCCGCACGTGGACCTAATTTGCAGTTCCACGCTTGACCGAACTTCGGGTATCGAGTTTTGTAAACTGTTTGCAATAGAGAATCGGTCAGACTTACACACGTTCGAAGAAATGGACATCTTATGCTGCGTCGATTTAATTTGCTGTTACTCGTGAAACTAATTTCTTCTACAATAATATGGGTTGCGTATATAAATAGAGACATGAAAAGGCTTCAGTTGCTGTTCGTATAAAGTCGGAATATCTCAGCACAACGCTTTTATGAAATTAATTTTTCACAAGTAAGCGCGTGAGACCGGGTTTTAAATTTATATAAAAAAACTCACGTCGTTAATATATGTTTTATAGTTTTTCAGTCACGGTAAGAAACATAGCCGATAGAATTCAAACAATAATTGGAAATCCGCTGAATACAGATAATTTAAATATAAAGAAAACGACAGCTTAATAATATCTCTAGTTCGTTATTAAAATTAAATCTTACTTCAGGGGTGGAAAACTTCCGAATAATGAATTGGAAATCAACTACAATAAGTAAATGACCGTATTTTGTGAACAAATTCCACTCTAGGAAAATAGTGCAACACGTAGGCGACCCACTAGAGTTTGTCTCGTCGGTCCTTTTGATGTACGTCACGACTCTGTGATCCCAATGGGTAGAATGGACTGACCCGACATTTTCGTGACGTCAGCTGTGTTTTTCCATCAACAGACGCTCGTGTTGAGAGAAAATCGACATGACTGTTTTAAATTAACAGAACTTTGGATAACTAGCTTATGAAAATGAAAAAGTATATTTTTACTATAATTAAATCGCTGGTACTCTGTAAAACCCGGAAATTATTAATTGGTCGTAGACCAATTTATATTACCATAACCTCAAGATTGGGTCGCTGCAATTTACCAAAACTGCCTTTAGCCCAACTGGACGTATATTCTGACGGGAAAACAGAAAAAAATCATTTCATTTTACAAGTTAAGAATTATCAAAAGGAGTAAAGGAAAAATGGACAGTCAAACGCTTTAAAGATGAATGCTTCAAGGAATTTTCGCTAGTGATGAACGCGTCTAACCAACCCTTTCTTTCAATCATATTGAGGTGTAAACAAAGATGATACTGCCACTCAATTATTTTCCAGCCATAAGTTAATCAAAGTACTGAAAGTTCTTTTTGAGAGCAAATTTGATTCTTATGCTTTCAAGCTGTCTAAAGAATTCGCCCAAAGAATGGTATCAATTGTTTTTTCCTTTGTTTATAATCAGCGATGTTTTGGAACTTGTTAATTTCTGCCCAGAAAAAGAGAGGATTTTGAAATTTCATGAAACTGCTGTCAGCATTTGCTCTTAAACTTAAGTTATCATATTTCCAAAATGTTTCTGTTTTGGCTTTATAAAAAAAGCTTGCAGGGATGATCTAACCATGACTATTTAACAATTGAGAATTTTTAAAAATTTAGTTTTCACAAAAAGATGCTTTTTTGTCGGTACCCATGTTGCATCAAGGTCTTACGTTCGTGTAAAATAATATTAGTTCTAATTAATATTCACTGAAATATCATACACTAGGATAGAACCTACGTGTTGTGAAAGTAATAGAAATTAAAGTTGTTTTACCCTAATTCTAAAGTCGGAATGCAACGATATGTCCAATTTCTCAGTGACGACCAATTACAGTGCGTACAGCACATTAATAATAATATAATTTATTTGTCTATCTAATTCTACAACATATTGGAATTTCGTGGACTGCCGTACATTGCCAGAATTGCAATTTATACCCAGCCGCATTTTCAAAAACTAAATGAAAGTAGAATCTGTCAGTTGTTATCATCTTTCTTCCAATCAACTTGTTGAAGATTATAATCATCTTCGGAACATTTGAAAAAGAAGGAAACTACTGAATGAATGATGAACCCTTTTACGTACGGGAAAGGTGAAAAAGGCGGGGGTGTTCGTTTTTTGTCGGCGGTGGGGTGTGTGTCGTTTTTGCCGGGGGGGACAATGTCCCGGACCGATTTAGATTTCCAAATTTCCTGAGCCCTGCATCTGGTAATTGGCTAATGCCCTTCCAGAAAAAAGCTTGGGAAAACATTGTGGTACAAGCAATTTCTTCATTATCCACAATGTTTTCTTCCAAGAAAGACAAAGAATTTAAAATTTCATCAACTTAGAAATGTCGTTTGCAACCTCTTTGAATTTGGACCATTCAAAAATTTTGTACAGTGGGAATTGGTTAAATGAAATAAGGATAATTTAAGATGTTTTGAAACATATTATTTTTCTCAAAAGCTTACTTTTTCATTTTCAACGTGATTTTTTTCTTAACCATCTAATGCCAGTCCTTTTATTTTTAAAATATGAAGACAGACACCTCATAAAATTGTAATTTGAAAAAACTAAAATATTTGGAAAAAAAAAAATGTTACCTGCAATTCCTCTTTTACTCAAAATGGGTTTTTCATGTTGGATTGTGTAGGAAAGGGCTAATACAGCATAATTCCTTGTCCGTTGATCAGTCTTTAGTTTTTTCTTGTCCCCCATAGTCCCCATTTTCTCTCTCTGTCAGATTAATTTAAATTTCAAACAAGCACTCAGTATCGAACAAAGGTGTGCACATGATATTTTGGTTATATTCCATTCATTAGGAGTTATGATCCTTTGTTTAGAAGTCTCGTCTGCTCGTTTTCCCTTCAACCACAAAACGGATTTGATTCAAATTTCACAACTGCTCCCAGTATCAACCGAAGATGCCCTTATTCTGTTTTAGTTATAGTCCATTGACTTTCTAAGAGTTATGGCCCTTTGTTGAAAAACAGGCATTATTCCATTATGGCCCTTTGTTGAAAAACAGGCATTATTTCAGTGATAATTTTTTTACTTTGACCTGGAGATGTTTGGGGGGGGGGGGTTTAACCCTTGTCATGCTGAACCCGTAATATTCCGCTTTTGGCAGGAGGTGTAGACCAAGATCAGTCTGCACATAAGTGCAGTCTGATCTTGGTCTATACCTCCTGCTTGTACTTTTCCTGTCAGAGTTATTTACAAAAAAGATTTCTAAAGGACATGTTAATTTTTTAACAAGTTCTCTTACTGCTTTCAGCCCTATGATTTTACAGCAATTCAGTAAGGTAATTTATACAGCATGACAAGGGTTAATCAATTTCAGTTATAGTCTAGTTTTAATGATAGAATAAAAGCTTTAAAGAAAACAAATGACAGGAAAAAAAGGGAATCTTATGTGTGCAGGTGAATGTTCTAGCTTTAAATGAAAAGTTTAAATTAATTAATTTTTTTAACTTTAAGGAGCGTGCATTAAAAGTTTTGTTTTACTTCAAATTACTACCGTTTATGGGCAATAAAACCTGTTCTATTTGCAGCGATTGCACTTTTTTACTTCTGTGATTACTCTTTTTAAATATCAAATATCATTCGTATGATCTATTTTCTTCAAAACATGAGGAAAAAAAAAGAAATTTCATAACTAGTCTGCAACAGAATAAAAAGAAATTAAATGTTGCCTTTTTGTTTTACTGGTTAACAGACAACAAAATTTCAGTTTGTTCCAAAAAATTGCAGAGGACTATATTCAAAGAATGTTAGACCCAGAAAATAAGTGCTGAAGAGATTAGAAAACAATATGGCAAGGACAAATTGCTTATAACAAGCAATATCTGCTTTAGCCATTGCCTTTTTATACTCCCCCAAAGAACGAGCATAACTCAGATAGCTCAAAGGTCAAGGTTACAGCTCAAGGTCAAATGTTGAATTGATATTAAGCATGTCTGGAAGAGGGCAAGATTATAGCATTTTGTGACAGGGCTATATTTGGGAAGCATAATCCCTCTCTATAACGGCTCTTGTTATCATTTGACATTATTTAGCCATTATCACACAATGACGCTTTCTGACATCCTGAAGATATACAATTCTGTAAATCAGCAGAGATGAGCATAATCTATTTTTGTTACGGTCCATTGATTTTTGACGGAGTTATGGCCCTTTGGTGAAAAATCATGTCCACTCAATTTCTCAGCAACCGTTGGACTGATTTGAATCAAATTTCACAGAAACACTCGGTATAAGTCCGACATGTGCATATTATATTTTGGTTATGGTCCATTGATTTTTGACAGAGTTATGGCCCTTTAATTAAAAAGTCCATTTTTTTGTTACGGCCTTTTGGGGGATAGCACTTGTATATGGACAAGCGCTGTTGGGGGGGTATTAGTCCGCTATATTTTCAACTTTCTGGGTAGAAAACATTGTGTAAAAATTAGAAATTGCTTGTAACAAGCAATTTCTTCATTTTGCACAATGCTTTCCCAATTTAGGGGTGTCCAAAAGTGTCTCTGAATGGGAATGGGTTAAGTTACTAAAACAGTGAGTTATCATTTTGATAACTTCACTAGTTTTTTGTTGAAATTTTAAAATGATGATCCACTGAGAAATTGCAATAATCCACTGGAAAGCATTTGATAATGTTGTTCAAAGTGCCCTGTCTCAGGTCAGTTTTCAAAGAAAGGATGTAGTGGTAGTATTGGTGTGATAGATATCATAGGTGCTCAAACTGCCACTATATGACTGAGCTATTAAAAGTGGCATTAAACCCCAATCAATCAATCAATCATTGATAAGCATTTGATGTTGAAGATTGATTTTGTTGATCACTATTTGGGTAAAGACCAAGAGATCAGTTGAAATGAATAGCATAACATAACCTTTATTTATCCAAGGTACAATAATTGTACAACATTGGGTAATTTTTGAAACAGAAGGCAATTTGAGGGAGGATCGCAATGGTATCGCAATGGCTTATTTGCTGTGTATATTTCATGTTAAACATCTTTTTTATTGCAATTCAATGATTGTGTTTGTCAATCAAAAGAATTAACTGACCAATCAAATCATTTATTTAGACCTAAAGTGAACTTGAAACTCCGACAATGACACTAAAACTGTTTTTGTAGGATTGGTGAATTAATATGTTGTAACTACAGCTTATTCAAGCTTTAGTTATAGTGGTTAACCCATTACCACACAGGTACACTCTTTAATGGCCTTCCAGAAATTAATAGAGAAAACATTGTGTAAAATGAAGAAATTAGTTTAACTAAGGAATTTCTTCATTTTTCACAATGTTTCTACCTAGAAAGTTGAAAAATCTAAAATTTGATAAACTTGAAATTGTTGTTTGCAACTCCTTTCAATTTGCACCAGTCTAAAATTTTGACTTGTGGGAATCCTACTATTTTAGTTCATGGTTACATGTTACTGATCATAACTTTTGCAACGCTGTTTGGTATCTAAGTCAAACATCCTGTCAGAGGTTAGTGGCTGAGGCCAGCGTACGGACTTTTAACGCTTTTGTTTTGGAACAAAAATGCCCAGCTAATGTTGTCACTTTGTCATCATCGGTATAATAGCTGTGGGTGTTAATGCTTGAGTGATAAACTTTAATCTTTGTCATATTCTTTTTATTATCAAAGGTATTCAATTGAAACATGGCATGTGTGTACACCAATATCTAAGAAATCTATTACGTAGATTCCAGCTTTTTGATATGCTGAGAGTTAACCCTTGCCATGCAGAGCCCGGAATATAGCTGTTTTGGTAGGAGGTCTAGACAAAGATCAGACTGCACGTATGTGTTGTCTGATCTTTGTCTAGACCACCTACTTGTACCATTTGTTTTTTGATAAATTTTAGAAATTATTATTTAGCTTCATTAGTGCTTTGTGTGCTTTCTGCCTTTTGACTTTTATGCAGTTTTTGTGGGTGATTTTCTTCAGCATTACGAAGGTTAATAACTGGAAATTCTTTAGAGTAGAGGACAAATTGCTCCTTACAAGCAATTTCTCGCCTTATAACAATGTTTTCTACAAAGTGAGATACTATTTAAATGCACTTTATCTGCAATTCTTTAAATTTTGACCAGTCTACAAACTTGTCATCTATTAACTGGTTATACCAATCTGTCAAAGTTAAGGTACCATTTCTAATTATCATAAATTCACAATAGATCTACAGTTAAACCATTATCAAAAATATCTAAATATTTCAAGAGCTGTCACAAGCAATTTTTCCCTCACTCACAATGCTTTATGATTTATTTTGCTTTTTATGCCCCAACCACTTAATGTGGGGGGAGGGATATAGATTTGCCTTTGTCCGTCCGTCTGTACTTCCATACTTCCGTACTTCTGTCCTTCCTTCCATCCATCCCGAAATTGTCCAGGGCATATCTCTGAAAGTATAATAGCTATCACCTTGAAACTTCACAGGTGGATAGACCTCATTGAGGAGGAGTGCAGCACAAGAACCACAACTCTTACTTGCATAATTTTTGAGTTATTGCCCTTTGTTATTGTAAAGACTTACAGACCTCATTAAGGAGAAGTGCAGTGCACAAGAACCACAACTCTTGCTTGCATGATTTTGGAGTTATTGCCCTTTATTATTTTAAAGACTTACATTTTGTCTTGGGCATATCTCTGAAAGTATAATAGCTATCAACTTGAAACTTCATAGGTGGATAGATCCCATGGAGGAGAAGTGCAGTGCACAAGAACAACAACTCTTGCTTGCATAATTTTGGAGTTATTGCCCTTTGTTATTATCAAAGCTATCGGTGGGGGCATCTGTGTCCTGTAGACAAAGCTCTTGTTTTTCTAGTGTTAGTGGATTTGAATTGTCCACTGCAACTTCATTCAATTTGGACAATTTTACCATTTCCTAATGGGTTAAAACTGTCTGGCATCAATTTTATCCATTATTGGGAAAAACATTATTGCTCTAGGAAAATATCAAACATGAGACTAAAACCACCACCCACACATATTGTCAGGGTTTAGCCGATATAGTCTGTGTCAAAGAAAAAGGGATCTTAATGCAAAATTCTTGTCTTATACCTCTATAGCTACCTTCTTAAAAAAAATTATTTAGTGGCATTTATTATTACTATGAAACTCTTTGAACCCTTGTCCTGAAGATGACGAAAATTTGCTTGTAAAGAAAATATTTTGGTCATTTTGATTTAATTACGCCCCCGCATTGGAAGATTGGGGGCATATTGTTTTACTGTTGTCCGTCTGTCTGTCTGTCCCTCATCTGTCTGTCAATTTGGACCTGTCCAAAATTTTGTTGTTTTGGAATGGGTTAAGGGCAAAAAAAGGAGGATCATGTGAGAATGGTTTACTTACTACTTCCTTACTACCCATGTAACATTTCCTGTAGAAAAAGATAAATTGTAATTGAAAATTTTAGAGTGGTCGAAATTTAAAGAAGTTGCAGACAAAAAATTAGACTAAATGAAATTCTAGAATTTTTCAACTTTATGTGTAGAAATCATTGTGAAAAATGACCAAATTGCTTGTCGCAAGCAGTTACTTCGTTTTCTCATTTGTTTTTCTTGTGGGGCATCAAAAAGTGTCACAATGTGGGAATGGGGTAATTAGACAACATTTGGGAGTTTTGTGTTTTGGTAAAATCAGAGGGTCATAGGCAACCGTATTTATCTTATTAACCCAATACCACAGGACAAAATTTTAGGCTGGTCCAAATTTAGAGAGGTTGCAGATGACACTTTTTACTCCATCGAACCTAAAAAATATTTTTTGTTTTTTGTGGAAGAAAACATTGTGATAGGCAATTTCTTTATTTCCCACAATGTTTTCCAAAGTTTTTATTCTTGGGGGTGTCAAAAAGTGTTTTGAAATTCAGAAATTCTTTGTCTTTTGGGTTAGAAAACATTGTAATAATAAAAAGATGCTTACAAAAGTGAGATTGTATGATATGGGTAAACAGGATTGTGTTCTTTTCATTGAGACAATAAATCCTGCTAAATAAGATTTTTGAGATGTCCTAAAGTACGATTTTGTTTATTTTTGAATGACGACATTTGACGTCAAGGCTATTTGTTTAAGCGTATGACATGTAAGCTTAAATTCCTCATTAAAAATCTTAAAGATTCTAATTTAGCAGCTTAAAAATCTTAATCTAAAGAATTTTTTCTTTTTTAAAAAGAATCTTAACCCTTGTTGTGCTGAGCCCAGAATATTTCTGCTTTGGCAGCAGGTATAGATTAAGATCAGCCTCCACATAAGTGCAGTCTGATCTTAGTCTCAACCACCTGTTGGGCATTTTGATTTTAGAAATATTAATAGAATTGATTAAAAAAAAAAATGATCCACAATATCAGGCTTTCCAGTGCTTTCAGTACTTTGATTTTATTGCAACTCTATGTAAGGATTTTATTCAGCATAACAAGGGTTAAGAATCTCAACAAAGTGCATGGGTTTTTTGTCACAGACTGGCAGAACAAGAGTGAGGAGGTTCTTGCATGACTATGATCTAACTGTCAAGCAAATTCTGGATCGTCTAGACATTGTAGAAGAGAAGATAAAACACCTTCAGACGGCCATTCCTGTCGAAATTAGCAAATGGAAAACTTTACAAGGCGTAGGTTTGATTTTCTTCATTCATTCAAATGGAATTCCTCCAACGAAATGAGACACTTTGGGATGTATGGTACAGATATTTTGAAAGAGAATCAGGGTATATTAATCAGAGTCAAAATTTTCAAATTGTAAAATCTTCTTCTCTCAATCAACTAAATAAACTTTATCCTACCTCACTGTTATCCAATAGAATTTCAAGACTCTAAGGCTCTTGTAGGGACAAAATTTCTCAGCAAAAGGAATCTTGAAATCTTTGTAAAATTGTTTACAGATGTCTTCAAAAATAACATCAGAAAAGGTCACAAGCTGGTTTTGAAAAGCTTTGCTAAACAGAAAATGAAAATAAATTCTAAAATTATATCATGTAGCCAACATAAAATAACTTTGAAATTTATTTTTGTTTTTTTAAGGCAACACTTTTCAAAATGGGTTTGTGACCTATTCTGAAATTATTTGTAGAGTTGTCTGTAAAAAATTTTAACGAAGATTTTATGATTGCTTTTGCTGAGATTTTTTGTCCCTGCGAGAGCCAAATCATATTTGCTGAGTTAAATGACCCAGTGAGAAAATGAAAATGAATTCTAAAATTATGGTTTGTTGCCAACATAAAATAACTTTGAAATTTATTTTCGTTTTTTCAAGGCAACACTTTTCAAAATGGGTTTGTGACTTATTCTGAAATTATATGTTGAATTGTCTGTAAAAATTTTTAACAAAGATTTTATGATTGCTTTTGCCGAGATATTTTGTCCCTGCGAGAGCCATAGAGCTTTTGTATCATATTTGCTGAGTTAAATGAACCAGTGAGCCTCTTTTTAGCTAGCAAAGTGTCAGCTTTGATGCTTAACCCTTTCCTGTTTTAAGAAATTTTAGACTGGTCCAATTTGAAAGAGGTTGCAGACGACAATGAAAACTGCATTCAATTTGAAATCTGACCATCCTATGTGGTAGAAAATATTGTGGGAAAAGGAGAAATTGCTTGTTATGAGCAATTTCTCCTTTTCCACAATGTCTTCTCAAGTATAATATCACAGTGACGTAAAATCCCGGGTTTGTACAGGAAAGGGTTAAGTAAATAGACAAAATTTTGAGGTCTTCTCAGAGATCAATGAGTGCAAACCGCCACTGGAGGCTTAACCACTATATTCATTGAATGTCTAAGCAACAAAAAGTAGTTCTTCAAAAGCGTGCTATAAAACCCATTTAGAAAACATTGTGGACAATGAAGGAATTGCTTGTAACAAGCAATTTCTTCAGTGTCCACAATGTTTTCTACCCTACAAAAGACAAAGAAGATTACCTAACAAAACCATGCTTTGCTAGTTTACAGTTCTTTCAGTCCTTTTATTTCTTCAAGTTATCATAATGTAATAATTGTATTAGCTCTTACCTAGTATAATATTTCTCTTTTTAGAGACACAGAGAAGATTCATTTACACATATTGACAGTGTTCCATTATCAAGTATTGAATCTGACATGCCTTTAGCTCAGGGTAAGCAAATTTTATTCTTAACCCATAACCATGACCAACTTGATAATAGACTTATTCAATTTCAAAGAGATTGCAGAGGACCAATCTAATAGTTCAAATTGTCAAAAAAAAAAATGTTAAGTGTAGAAAACTTCTGGGAAAATATTGAAGAAGAGATTGCTTGTATCTGTAAATTCCTGAAAGACTACCAACTATAAATCTCTGTAAGACTCAAATATAAATTCATGTAAACTATCAATCGTAAACTCCTTAACCTGTTTCCAGACAACTTTTTAGACTGGTCCAAATTCGAAGAAGTTGCAGACAATTTCATTCTAATGTAATTTGAAAATTCTATGGCTTTCTTGGTAGAATATGTAGTGGAAAATAGAGAAAATGCGTGTATCAAGAAATTTCTTAATTTTAAGCAACTTTTTCCGAAAGTTTTTTTTCTAGAGGGGCCTAAAAAAGCAGAAAAGTGTTGAATTGATTAATAGACAATAGTAATCATGCCCTCCTCCACAAATTACGGTTATATTGTTGTGCTCATGCCATCAGTAGGTCTATTGTAAGGTCGGTTGGTAGACCAATTCTTGTCCAGATGGTAATTGGACACTGAAGTAATCTAGAATTACCAAATTGGGCACAGACATTCATCTCAGTATGTAGATGATCCCTATCCATTTTCAGATAAATCTATTGTATATGATTTCTAATGATTTTCAGAACAATCCATTAAAGGTTAAGGTTGTAGGTTGACTAGGTGAAGGTCACAGGATGACCTAACTCTTTTATATATGGGTAGATATTACCTTGTCAGATTGATAAAGTGACAAAATTTGATATACCCAGCTCTAATTTCTGATGCCTTAAGATTTCCGAGTCCTTGTTCCTAAATTTACATTGCAGAATTATTGTCCTTGTGACAGGAAATAAAGGGATGAGGTTATTTTACACCTTAAGTGATAGTTTTGTAGTTTACAATACTTTAAATGACATTTTCCCAACAGATCATGATAAAATCAACCAAACAATGTTCTTGATTTCTAGAAACCAGTCTCAAACATCTTGATGCAGAGAACAACCTTCCATCCCTAAGTTCTGGTACAGCATCAGATGAGGTATATTTGGTGAAAGACAAGAGCTCAAGTAGTCATGAGTTTATAGAACAGACCTATACTTCAGACAGAAAACTAAATAGACAACATACAGTAGACACAGACATTCCAGAGGATTCTCTCCCTTCTGGAATACCTCTCTGTCTGAGAACAGGTAAGATGTTTTACTATCTATTGCCAGTATTGTTACACTTTTCATCATACTTTTAAGCTTGATGTAGTCTTCAATGGTTTCATTGCCAATATTTAAAATCTTTAAAAATTTATAGGATCAATCATGAGATTTTCTCTGAAACAAGCTGATCTTAAACTCTAGAATAGGAAAGTTTGTTAGCCATTTAGGTAGGCTTAAGAACTTTTCTTGTCTAGACTTGGTTTTAAGATCAACTTGTTTCAAATAAAAAATCAAGTAAAATTTCTTTGTCTCACAAACTTTCAATCAATACCAGGCAATATTAATTTTTGCAATGACAATTTAAAAAATGAATCTACACCTGTAAGACAAGGATATTCATGATGGTTGTTTAGAAAACAGGGGGAGCTGTGTGAGAAATGAATATTCACTGTCAAGAGAGCAAAGGTTCACTTTCAAGGGAGCAAAGGTTCACTGTCAAGAGAGCAAAGGTTCACTGTCAAGGGAGCAAAGGGACATTCTTTTGTGACATGTTCTAGTTTATACCCTTTCTAATATTTGTCTCTCACCAATGGTTGGATAATCGTAAACCTAAGTGGGATAGCAGCTGGAGGTTAGGAAAGAGTGTAGTGGTAGTACTGGTGTGAGAAATACCAGGAGTCCATTGTTAGGTACTCCAGCCACTGCGATATGACTGTAATACAGTTAAAAGTGCCATTAAACCCCATTCAGTCAATCAATCTTTCAGTATCATGAATTAAGGTAGAAGCAGTATTATAATAATGTTCCTCAGGGAACTGTTTAAACACTATACAAAATCACTCTAATTTCAATATTTCGGCAAAAATGCCTTTATCAAGAAAAAGAAAATAAATCTTATATCTAGAACATAATTATACGATCACTCTTTATAGCCATTTTGTTTTATCTAATAGAGGATATGACGTATACATGTGCGTTTCAAAATGGTTTCAAAATGGTATACGGATTTAAGGTTCACTGTTTTAGAAAAGATGTACTCTGCAGACAAAATAGAGCGCCAGGTTCATGAATCAGCATGGATCAAAAAATTGCAGACGGTACAGCCATTTGGTTGCAACGTAAAGGACGCGCAATTCCATTTAACGTTATTTGACGTCTGATTAAGCGCGGGAACGTCAACGTCGCGCAAACGTTACTATACAACGTTGACGTCATATCCTCTTTTAGATAAAACAAAATGGCTATAAAGAGTGATCGTAAAATTATGTTCTAGATATAAGATTTATTTTCTTTTTCTTGATAAAGGCATTTTTGCAGAAATATTGAAAATTAGAGTGATTTTGTATAGTGAGGTAGAAGGGTTTGGAAACTATTTTGCAAAGGAAGAAAGAGCATGTAGTTAAGGATTCCTTCTTTTCCACAATATTTACCTATCAAATACTTATTGTATAGCTTATTTTCCCACAGTTACCATTGTTTTCTGTAGCTAACAGCTATTGAGCCATTATCAGACAGCAAATTTTTAGACTGGTCCAAAGCGAAAGAAGACGCAGACGACAATTTAAAGTTGATGAAATTTTGGATTTTTTAAAATTCTGAATAGAAAACATTGTGGAAAATGAAGAAAGTGCGTGTAACAAGCAATTAATTTCTTCATTTTCCACATTGTTTCCAGAGCTTTTATCCTCGGGAGGGGGGCGTCTTAAAGCGTCACTGGGTGGGAATGGGTTAAGGATATCCTTGTCTTAAAAATCAAATCATATCATGATGATATTATCAAAGGACATGATTACGTGGAATTGCTTCTTTGGTTATATTATTTTTTTTTTCTATTTTAGCCGCTAATATTTTTTTTTTAGCGACAAAAGCTTTAAACTTATAGAATTGCCCTTGCTTATTCACAACCCAGATGTATTCATCGCCCTGAAAGAGAGGCAAAACCATTAAAACCATTGCTACCTAATTCTATAGCTGGGTAGACTGAGAATAACTATCAAGTGTTTTGTCCATGTACACACCCAGGTGAAGGTTGGGCTCAAACCCATGACCTTCAGACCACAAGTCAGGCACCTTAAATACTAAATTCCGGAATTTCTTCTTGGATCTATAGAAGAGGTTTGTTAGTAGTCAGAAACAAGCTGTTTAAGGATTACTTACTAAGTTTGTTATTCTAGACTAAGGTCATCATGTCACTAAGAAAATTGTATGACACATCCTATATTTATATTAATTGTGAATTAACCCATTTCCAAATAATACCACAGTTTTACGCCTCTGAAGAAAAAAGCTTTGGAAAACTTTGTGGAGAAAGAAGAGATTGTTTGTTCCAAGCAATTTGATTTTTTATCCACAATGCTTTATACCCAAAAGTAAAGAATTCCAAAATTTCATCTATTGAAATTTGTCATCTTCAACATTTTTGAATTTGAAATTTGGTCATCTAGTAAGGAGTTTAAGTGATGATCTGTTGTTTCTAATTCCAGATTTAATTGATGACTGTGTTGACCATCAGACGAGTACTCCCGTGGCAGAGAGGGACCTGACCTACTTCAAACATCCCAACAAATCACATTCCATTAGACATACCAGTGTTACAAACATTAGGCTACACGCATCAGACGGCATTAATCAATCTGGAACACATAAACGAAACTTTGAAACAGACCAGGTGAAGTCAAAACAAAAGGTCCTGTCTCCTGAACAGATAGGAGTTAAACATTTCCTTAACAGAAGAAGGATTTCGTCACCTTCCAACCAAAATAAAAGTACTGACAGGTCTGGTGTTTATGGAGCCTCACCTATTGCTTCATCTACCTTTCGTCAAGGTGAAGATTGGATGAATGGATCTCAAACTTCTCCCTTTTCTTTCACATTTAGGAATGATCATGAGGATCACAGCAAGGCATCATTCACAAAGGTTATGGATGATTCAGAGGTTGAATGCCCAAAACAGAATGGAAACAATCAGAATTGTTCATCAAACTTGTCTTTTACGTTTAGAAATGACAGCCAGCTTATTCCAGCAGAAAGTGACGAAGATTTACCTGGATTTACAAGAAATCATCCATTCCATCCAGTAAGTATACATCAGGAGCACGGACAGGTAAATCAAATTCCTGCAGCATTTGAACAAGGAGAGAATGTACTTCATTACAAGGCAGATTCATTTAATCATGAACAGTACAACTATATTGAGAAACAAGTTGAAAGACAGGACAGTGGAATGGTTCATACCATTGAAGCTGATGTACATGAGAGAAGAGAGAGTAGCATGTTGACAGATACGGATAGAACCTCTCTTACTAATGTTACACAAGGAACTGGAGACTTTTTCAATAGTTTTGATGAGAGACCAAACAAAAGCAGATGGGCCTGTAAAGATGTGTTCATGTTTCGTGGAACAGAATGTAGCAATTATGTTGGAAGGCAGTCAAAATCTCCAGGGAAAATAGATGAAAGAGGTGATAACCATAAACCTCCACTACCTAACAAAAACAAGACTTCAGCAGATAGGAACTTCATAACAGAGGCTGAAGAGAAGTTGAAATCATTTCAATTGAGGAGAAGTTCAAGTCATGGAGAAAATATTACTGTAGGAGTTTGTGTACTGGAAAAACGCTGTCAGTCAGATAACAGACTTGCAGATAGAGATGTTTTAAAAACTGGAATGTTTGTTGGAGAAGTGGCTTCACAAAACCATTTCATAGATATTGATGACATAGACAATAAGAGTATTGTTCCAGATAACCAACAAGAGACTGGAGAAAACACGCTTCAAGAGTTTGAAAGAATGGAGATACTTTGTGAAAGTGAAGCCTTAAAGAATACTGAAAAGCCATCAGTGACTTGTAAGATAGAACCAGGGATAAGTATTGAAACTGAGAGAATAGCTGGGAGATCTATAAGTAGGACTAGCAGTATGGAATCCAAGTGTAGTGCAAAGTATCACTTCCTTCATGACAAGGGCATGATTAAAATAGAGTCACCAAGTCTAACACTGGTCAGTTCTAGTCCAGGACCAACCAGGAAAGAAATGCCCAACCGCAGGTTATATGAAGAAGACAGTACTGATTTAGCAGAGACTGGAAGTGAGAGTGATATTGAGGAAATATATATTGATGATAGTTTTAAACTGCACAGTGTACCAGCCGGTACTGATAGAGAATCTGATATACCACACAATGGTGATGCTATGTCTGAAATGGAGGAGGATTCAGATTCCAGGACAATGGCTGAGCAGCAATTACTGGACGAGTATCTGAGGACTGTAGATGATGGACAAGAGACCTGGGATAATGTAATGAAGTGGATGCACAAAGAATGTGCTGATACAGAAGGGGAGGAGTTGGAGGAGGAGCTAAGACTAATGATTGAAAAGGAGACAAGACTTCATGGTCAGGAAGACGGTGCAGTAGACAAGAATGAATCTGAGTTGGGAGAGGATAATATAGCGACCCACAAGGACCCCAATGATTTTGTAGCTTTTTCTGATTACAATCCAGATGATTCTATCTACTACAGTTTCCTAGCACAGCCTGAGGAGTCAAGAGAGATATGTAGGAGAGATTCCTTGGTGTATGGAGGTAGGAGTGTTGATAGAGCTGATATGGAACATTGTGAAGAAAGTAACATGAATGATAGTCCCCACAGTTCTAGTCTCATGTACACTATTTTAAACGGAACAGTGAAAGAGGTGGAGAACCTGCTTAACTCTGATAGAACCATATCTGAGGCAGAGATTAAAGATGGGTTGATTTGGGCTCTCAATAATAAGAACTTGCCAATCACAATGCTGTTACTTGAGGATATTTGTAAACTGATCTGTGCAGCCGAGGAAGAGACATATGTTGATGTCTATCCTGGTTACAGTGAAAAAGATCCATGGACTCCAGTTTTTATTGTTCTTGGTAAAACACATCCAACGGTGGTGTGGGATAGATTCATGGACCTACCTGTATATAGGAGAAAGTTTGACACAGTAAGTGAAGAGATAGATTTAATTGAACACAATGACATTGTTAAATACAACACAATAACTGAAGAGGAACAAAACTTGATAACTGAGGCTATAAAAACTGCAAATCTTGATAAGAGACACAATAAAATTACCATGGTTACAGGCAGTGCAATTAGGTCGAAGAATGAAGGAAAGGAGCTTGTTAGTGAAACATGTATAGCCATACATTGTATCCTGAAGGGCTTCATTCCTTATGGAGAAGAACCTTTCCCTAGAGAGATAAATGGAATACCCACTGATGTGAGAGAATGTGTTTTTGATGACTCCTTGAATAAGACTTTATCAATTCAATCTAATATGAATAAGACTAATTATGGTGAAGAAATTGCTGATTTAATGCAAGATACTAATAACAATAAAATACCAGCTGACAACTTAGGAGCAAACAGACTACCAGGGAAACTACAAATTCCACATGCATTCCTGAGGCACAATCAAGATGACAGAGGGCCTATTGGAAAAGAACCAGTTGTGAAAGCCACTGATGTTACAACATCAGCATTTAATTGTTTTGAACATGTGAATGGCCACGCAGTTAAAGAGACCCTGGAAGTATATTGTGACAGTGAAAATATATCTGAGGAACCTATGGACATAACTATACACAAGGTAGTGATGTTGGTTGTTGTGATGTTCAGCATTTGTTTTGCAATTTACAGTTCTTGTTCAGTTACCTGATCTGTTTTTTGAGTTCTGACTATTCAAGTGTTTTGTATTTCATTATATTCATTTTCAGTAACATTCAATATCAATCATGAAATTTAAGATCAAATAGAGATCATGGATGACTAATGTGTTTTAAGACATGAAAAAAAAAAAAACATTGTTGAAATGAAGAAATTGCTTGTTAAAAACAATATCTTTATTATGCCCAATTAAAATTTCATTGACTAAGTTTTGTTTTCTGCAATTCCTTCCTATCCTAAAATTTTGTCACCAACTTGTAAGGCCAGGGTTGTATTGTTTTATAGTCGTCTGTCTGTTCATCTGTTTGTCTGTCTGCAAAACTTAACCAGAAAACTTAACATTATCAAATACTCTAAGCCTATTCAATATGCTTTGCTCATTTTTGGCATAATGATAGATCTCATTAATAAGCATCTGCAGATATCAAGGTGACAAGGTCTATGTCACTTACGAAGGTCACATTTCTGACAAAAGGCTGTTATGGGGCATAGTATTTCGCAAATACATCTTGCTAACTATATACTTTTACTTGTCTATTATGATACAACTGCCTTTGTTTTAAGCATTTTTTTCTGTTAATGATTGTGTTTTGTTATTTCTTTGTTTAAATGTTGTTAATTTGCAAGATTTGACCAAGTAGCCAAAGAAAAGTGATTAAAATCTTTATTCTTAGTGTGTCTGTTTTGAAGGGAAAACCCATTGTACTGTAATATTGCTACAGCCTTTAGAAGGTCTGTGTTCAAGTATGTCTCTGCATCCAAAACCTTTAATACTTTAAGTCAGGCTGCTATCAGAGAAAACCAAAGTTTTTTCCATGGTCTTGTTGTCATCTGCTTTGTTTTCATGCAAAAGCTTTGACATTTTGTAATATCTCTTCTTTTACTGAAGACACTCATTTGAAACTTGCATTACGTGCTTATGATCAAAGAGCAACAATTTTAGCATCAAGAGAAATAACTTTAAATTCAATTTTGTCAGTATTATGCCCCCTTCTTAGATCACCTTAGCATATAGTGCACTGGGCAAGCTATTATGATCAGTCATTGTCTGGCATCCAGCCGTCCAGAAACTCACCCGCCTGTCCGTTCATAATTACAAAAGGTAAAAAATCGTCTTCTCCTAATCTAATCCTGGAATTTTCACCAAACTTCAAGGAACTGATTCTTAGGTCATGCTCTTCTGATTCTTAGGTCATGCTCTTCCAAAATACATCACTGATTTGAAATCCACAAAGAACTAGTTTTCATGGCAACCAAGTGAAAAAACTTATATAATCTTCTTCTCCAAAAACTATAAGGTCTAGATATTGATATTTTATATATATTATTCCCTATTGACCTTCTACTAAAAAAGTTAAAAAATTCCTACTGTTAAGAAATAAAGATGGATATATTTGAAAATCTTCTCCTCTCAAACCATAATGCCCGGAGCTTTGATATTTGGCATAAATCGTCATCTATTGACACACTGCCAAAATACTACAAAAAATTACCATACTCTGAAAATAAGTCATTTTCTCTGCAATCTCTGATTTTAGATAGGAATAAAGAAGGAAATCTTTGAAAATCTTCTTCTCCTAACACATAAGGCATAAAGCTTTGATATTTGGTATCCATATGCTGTTCTCTTGTTCATCGACAGTTGCGTTCAATCAACTGCAATTTTATTTCACTAAATTGTTGAGAACCATCCCTTAGAGTTTCGCAAGAAGCAACATTAACTCTTTTTGCTTTAGATTGAAGGTTTAAGTGGTTCAAATTTAACCTGGACCAGCCTGTCATATGACACCATTACCACATGAGAAAATTTAGAGTGGTCCATTTTGAAAGTAGTTGCAGACAGCAATTTTCAGCAATTTTCATATCTCTGTTTCTTGGGGAAGAAACAGTGTGGATAATGAAGAAATTGCTTGTAACAAGCTATTCATTTTGCACAGTGTTTTCCCAATTGTTTTTCTTTAGGGGCATCAAAAAGCGTCATTGTGTGGGAATGGGTTCAATCATTTGCCAAATTTTTATATGCCTGTCAAAGACAGAACGTATCGTTTAATTACTGAAAGCGCACTGGTAGGTGGATTGGGTTGATTTATTTCAAACTTAGCAGGTATATGTATCAAGCAGTGATGTGCATATCCTTTTTTTGTTTTGGTCTATTTACTTTGTAGAGTAATGGCCCTTTAATGAAAAATCTTGTCTGCTTGTTTTATCTTACACTAGTAATTGGATAGGATTCAAACTTCACAGATACACTCGGTATCAAGCAGAGATGTGCATATCCTATTTTGGTTATTTTCCATTATTTTTTTTTCAGAGTTATGGCCCTTTGATAAAAAATCCTATCCACTCATATTCTTTAAAAAGATCTATTTGATTTGATTCATACTTTAAGGTAGACTCCGTATCAATAAGAGATGTGCATACCCTATTTTGGTTATGTTCCATTTACTTTTCGAAGAATAATGGTCCTTTAATGAAAACTCTTGTTTGCTCATTTTCTCAGTAACAGGTAGTTTTGTCCTTTATGCATTACCCGGTGGCAAAATTTTAGACTGATCCAAATTGAAAGGAGTTGCAGAAGAAAATTTAAAGTTTATGAAATTCTATATTTTTTCAACTTTCAGGGTAGAAAATACTCTGTAAAATGAAGAAATTGCATGTTACAAGCATTTTCTTCTTTTACACAAGGTTTCATCAATTGTTTTCTTGAAGGGCGTCAAATAGCATCATTGTCTGGGAATGGGTTATTTTCTGGTTGGATACGTTTTAAATTTCACAAAAAATGTATCAAGAACGGATGTGGACTTGCTGGTGTGGAGGTTTGGCTCTTTGTGGAAGAAAGCCATCATTCTAGTGACAAATAGTATTTTTAGGGAGAAAACCCGAGGTATTGTGATCACCATGGTGTCGTTGGCGTTGGCGTGACAAACTTTAACTTGGCATGTGTATTGACCGTCACAAGAGCTATCTAGACTATCAAGGGGGATAACTCTAAAAGCGTCTTTGTAAGAGTTATGCCCCTTTTTCGACTTAGAATTTTTGCTTTATCCAGCCGAGCATTGGCATCCGAGGGTGGTGCTCTTGTTTGTTTCGAACCGTTGGGGTGTGTGTGTGTGTGTGTAATATTCACATTTAGTGATGTCTGGTTTAATATATCTTTTGGTTGTCTTCATTTTTTTCTGTAAGTTTTATATTATACTATCCTTAAGTTTCATGCACACTAAATAATGACAGCTGTCAATGCATCATAAAACGCCAATCGATCAAATTGATTGCAAAATAACTTAATTCTTAGTTTTGTCTATCAAAATGGGCCTTCTGATTGGGAAAAAAACTCATAACTCCATGAACAAAATTTTGAGCATGCAGCGATTTTGTATGCTCCCGCACAAAATAGTCCTTTACAAAAAGGTATCAAAATATTTGCTTTTTACGCTCGATGCTGTTAAATTTTAAGAAATAAAGAGAACTTTTTTTTTCATGATCCCAAAAACCTAATCACACAATATATGAATCTGCTTCATCTCTTAACCCATTCCCAAATGAGCAAATCTTAGACTGGTCAAAATTGAAAGAATATGCTGTCAACAATTATAGGTTGATGAAATTCTAAATTTCTTTGCCTTTTTGGGTAGAAAAAAATTATGGATAATGAGGAAATTGCTTGTATCAAGCAATTTCTTCATTTTCCTCAATGTTTTCAAAAGTTTTCATATAGAGGGGCATTTCAAAATGTCATTGTGTGGGAACAGGTTAAATGCATTCTTTGATTGAAAGCCACTATCCATTGATTCGGGATAACTAGCCACACTCATATCATAGGGAGAGCAAATCAAATCACACCAACATTGTAGTTTGCTGAAACATGACAAAACATAATGTATGTCTTTGTTTAGAGATATTTTGCTTAGCAACTCGAGTTGGACACTAAATGATTTTTCCACATATCTGTAGGATTTCCTTGTTCTAAGTCTTACAGGTCTTCCCTGAAAAAGTTCTCCACGGAATCTATCTTTATTCTTGAGCAAAAAGAAACTTACATGTATTCTTAGCCATGAAGAAACACAAAAGATTTAACCCATTAATAGACAACAAAATTTTAGACTAGTCCAAATGGAAAGGAGTTGCAAACGACAATTTAAAATAATGCTGTTTTAATTTTTTTTCCGTGTTTATTGGTAGAAAACATTGTGTAAAATGAAGAAATTGCTTGTTTCCAAATTGTTCATCTTGAGGGGCGTCCAAAGGGTCATTGTATGGGAATGAATTAAAGGAAAAGAGTGTTGGCAAAGAAAAAATTGCTTGAGACAATCTGAGTACAGAAAAGATGCAATGTATTTAAGTCTGCATGGTTTGTAAAGAGTAGACTGGAGGCCAATGACTACAGGCAAGAAGAGCCTGCAACTAACAAGCTATTGCCAGTCCTCCCTCAACTTCCGTCTCGAAACATCGATCATGACTACAGCTTGAATAAGCCTTAGTTCTGTTATAAAATCTATTCCCAAACAAACCTGCTTTTTATACAGCCATCGAAGGCGGGATGTATTTTGGGATCACCCGTGGTGTTCGGGCGGGAGGCGTGCACTGGATCTTGTCCGGAGTATATCTCTAAAAGTAAAAAGGCTATGATCATGAAACTTCATGGGTAGATAGATCTCATCAAGGGGAATGCAGTGCACAAAAACATAACTCTAACTGGCTTATTTTTTGAGTTATTGCCCTTTGTTTTGTTTTTTTCATCCTTGGATCTTGTCCGAAGCATATCTCTAAAAGTATATAAGCTATGATCATGAAACTTCAAGGGTAGATAAATCTCACTAAGGGGAAGTGCAGTGCACAAGAACCATTACTCTACCTGACTTATTTTTTGAGTTATTGCCCTTTGTTGTTTTTTCATACTTGGATCTTGTCAGGAGCATATCTCTAAAAGTATTCAAGCCATGATCATGAAACTTCATGGGTAGATAGATATCATCAAGGGGAAGTGCAGTGCATTAAAACTATAACTCTACCTGGCTTAATTTTGAGTTATTTCCCTTTGTTGTTTTTCATACTTGGATCTTGTCCAGAGCTTATCTCTGAAAGTATAATAGCAATGATCTTGAAATGTAATAGGTAGATAGATCTCACAAAGGAGAAGTGCAGTGTACAAGAACTATAGCTCTTCCTTACATATTTTGAGAGTTATTGCCCTTTTCTGTTTTTCAGACTTTGTTCATACTCGGATTTTGTCTGGATTATATCTCTGAAAGTGTAATAGCTATTATCATGAAAATTCATGAGGCAGTGGCTATCACCATTTGGAATTGCAGGTCACAAGAACCATAACTCTACCTGGCTTATATTTTTAGTTATTCCCCTTTGTTTTTCACACTTTGATTTTGTTTCAAATCTCTAATAGTGTAACAGCCTATGGTTTTTTAAACCTCATGATAACGTGAAAAACACCAGAACCATAAGTCATCATTGTGCATTGTTACTCTTTCTTGATATTAGGCTTAAATTTTAATCCCCTTCCCCAGTCAACAACCAGTATTATTACAGGCGTATTTTGTGACAATTTGCCACCTTGTTGACGGGCTGCAGAAATAACTGAAAAAACATTGTAAGAAAAAAGAAGGAATTATATTATTGTTTGTATACAGGTGGTGTTGTAGATGCCTGCAAAAAGCTAGTGAGCGAAATAAACGTTGATCACGACTACAGCTTGAATAAGATTTAGTTTTGTTATTAAATCCATTCCCAAATGAACCTGCTTTTTTATGGGCTGAGGAAATAAATGAAAAACATTCTAAGAAAAAAGAAGGTATTGATTGTAACAAGTAATTCATCCTTTTCTCACAGCGTTTTCTATCCTAAAAGGTTTTTATGTTCAATTTATAAGTGCTTTGGAATGTCTTCTGTATTCTCTTTCAATTTCGACAAGTCTAAAATTTTATTATCCCATGGTGGGTGAAATTGTCCATAGACAAAATTGTTTTATATATATTGGTAAATAGAGATGAATGTAGCAAGAAAGATTGCTCAAAGTTAGAGGTATCAACTTGAAACTTCATAGGTGGATAGATGTCATTGAGGAGAAGTGCAGTGCACAAGAACCACAACTCTTGCTTGCATAATTTTGGAGTTATTGCCCTTTGTTGTTTTAAAGACTAAGATTTTGTCCGGGGCATATCTCTGAAAGTATAATAGCTATTAACTTGAAACTTCATAGGTGGATAGATTTCGTTGTGGAGAAGTGCAGTGCACAAGAACCACAACTCTTGCTTGCATAATTTTTGAGTTATTGCCCTTTGTTGTTTTAAAGTCTTAGATTTGTCCTGAGCATATCCCTGAAAGTATAATAGCTATTATCGAACTAATTGAGAAGAAATGCAGTGCCTAAATCTAACTGGCTTCAGTTTACTATCAAGCTTTTCAGGCAGGGGATGGCCATGTCTGACATGGCTCTTGTTACAAGCAATTTCTTCTTTTCCCACAATATTTTCCAAGCTGTAGATTGGTTACTTTATGAATTGCATCCCACCTTTTATTGTTGTCTGCAAGCTCTTTCAACTTGGACCAGTCTTAAATTTCAAAAAACGGGAAAGGGTTAACTTGTAATAGGATGGTTGATGCTTTGAGTCCCAGTGGAGGCTAGCAGTATATTTTGGGAAAAATTTAAAGATTGAATCCGGGAATTTACATTAAAAAAAAGGAAATCTTTAAAAAAATATATATGCTACCAATCTACCTTAAATTATCAGTCTTGGATCGAAATTTGCTCTGTATTATTTTTTACCCATTCCAACACAGTGATGCTTTTGGACAACCCTCAAGAAAAACAACTGGGAAAGCATTGTGTAAAATTGCTTGTAATAAGCAATTTCTTTATTTTACACAATGTTTGTACTCAGAAAGTTGAAAATCTTACAATTTCCGTAAACATAAAATTGTCTGCAACTCCTTTCAATTTGTACCAGTCTTAAATTTTGCCATCTGGAAAATTTTGATGTCTGGTAATGGATTAAAGATAATCAAAGTAGATTTTGTGTATTGCTTTATCTTCAAAAAAACCTGGATTTAAAAATGTACCTGTATTTATATTCATTTAAGAACTCAGGTGAGCGATCCATGGTCATCTTAGGCCTCTTTTCAGTTCTCCTGATGGACAGTCAGAAGAATTTAGCTCTACTGTGGTTCTTCTACTTCCATCTTTATGTCCATGAACACTTTCTTGTTTTAATCCAAAAATATTTTTTGTGTTCTTTGAACTTTTACAGATTTGTTTAGGGTCATAAAAATGATTAGAAAGCATAGATGGTCAGGGCATTTTTCTGTTTTTAACAGAAGCCTTTAAAGCAAAGCGTCCTAATTGTAAAACGGATCTATTTTCCACGATGACAATGAAGAAGTTTTCCAAAAAACGTCACTTGAATTTTATTTTAGTTGTCATTTTAGTCTAAAAAAAATTTTTATGCTCCTGAAGGGCTAGCAAATGGCCGCCACTTTGTCTGTCTGTCCATCTGTCCATCCTTCTGTTTTCCATCTTCCCTGCCTGCCCGCCCCTACGGAACTTGGCACAATTGTTCTCTATTATGAATAGGTGTACCATTTGGAAAAAAAAACAGATAGCTCCAAGGTCAAGGTCACAGCTAAAGGTGAAACATTTCCAGAGTATAGCTACTTCAATTATGGATGGATTTTGAATAACACAATTATTCTCTAGCATGAGTAGATAATTCAACTTGAAACTAATTTTCAGAAAGCTCAAAGGTCAAGGTCACAACCTTAGGTCACAGGTTAAAATCAAGCATGTCCACAGTACAGCTCCTTAAATTATAGAATTGTTTCAATATAACATGGCACAATTGTCCTCAGTCATGAAAAGAAGTGCAATTTGAAAAAAATCCAAGTTACATTATTACTGTTTCACGAAAAGTAGAAGGTAGTCTTTAGCCATGATTTATTAGAATATGAATTAACTATTTCACCCTTTCCTGTTTTTCAAAATTTTAGACCTGTCCAAATTCAAAGATTTGCAGACGACAATTCAAAATTGATTTTATTTGAAAAATAATCATTCTGTAGGGTAGAAAAAATTGTGGAGAAAGAAGAAATTGCTTATTACAAGCAATTTGTTCTTTTTCCACAATATTTTCTCAAGTATAAAAACAGAGACGTAAAAACCAGGGATTGAACAGGAAAGGGTTACACTTTTTCGGCAAATGATGATGGAGGATATGAGGATGTTGATTATGTTGAAAAGATAAGATCTGATGATCATGAACAAGAAGATCTTCGGAAGATTAAGTTTTAAGGCAAAGGTAAATATAGTAGATTCCTCTTAACCCTTGTCAGGCTGAACCCGGAATATTCTTGTTTTGGCAGGAGGTGTAGACAAAGATCAGCCTGCACATATGTGCAGTCTGATCTTTGTCTACAGCACCTGCTTGTCCCTTTTTCAAATGACATGCAACAAGTACTTCTATTGGTTTCAGTCCTTTGATTTTAGTGAAATTCTAGTCTATTGATTTCAGTCCTTTGATTTTAGTGAAATTCTAAACACGATTTTAATCAGGATTACAAGGGTTATTGTAATCCTGATTAAAGCAATTACTACTTAATAGCACCTTGATTAATCACACACTTCAAATTTAATGAATAAACAACTCCTTTCAGTTGCTTCTTTTGTTATTTGCAACAAAAATGTTGAAAAACTGGAGTTGCGATTAACAGAACTCAAATGTACAGTATTTCTCCTAATAAATGTTACCTCCCTAAAACTAGCTCCTTTTGTGGTATTAACCAAGACTTTTATGCCCCCCGCCATTTAACCCTTCCCTGTTTTTTTGAAATTTTAGACTGGTCCAAATTGAAAGAGGTTGCAGACGACAACGAAAATTTGTTGCAATTGGAAATTAAACCATCCTATGTGGTAGAAAATATTGTGGGAAAAGGAGAAATTGCTTGTTACAAGCAATTTCTCCTTATTCCACAATTTTTTCTCAAGTATAAGATCATAGAGACGAAAAATCCCGGGTTTGTACAGGAAAGGGTTAATGTGAGTTTGTGTGCGGGTGGGTGCGTGAGTGTCCATTTCTTGTCCAAAGCATATAGTTTACATTAATTGATTGATTTCAAAATGACTTCAACCAGATGTTCCCCATGATGAGTGCTAGTGTCATGTGTAATGTTCTGTTCACTACTCCCAAGTTCAAGGTCACAACTGAAGGTCATGTGAAAAAGATGTAAGTAGAGGCATACCTGGCCGTCATTTCTAGTCTTCATTATTCAAATATCATTTTCTCTGAAAAATCATTTCGATAATTTTCAGAGGAAGTTATATGAGAAAACAGAAACACTCATTGGACAGAATTATCATTAGGAGAATGGGATTCAAAATTAAGTCTCCCTGTCTATGTCTTGCATAGGACTGGAAAGAATTTTATTAGGAGCAATTCAGTCAGTTTCCCAAGATAGTTTTAATGTTTTTTCACATTGATTTCACTGAATGTCTTATTAGAATTTAACTTTGAGGCCATTATCTATTTTAAAACTGAATCTAGTTCAACTGATTTCTGTATAACCATGCCATGCTTAACCCAGAACTTTTCTGCTTTAGCAGGAGGTAAGACTTTATGAACATTATGTGCTGTCTGATCTTACTCTACATGCCTGTTTGATGTATACAACCAAAGATGTTTATAAAAGTATTCAACAAATGAAATCATATACCCTCCATCAGGGACTTTCAGTACGTTTAGCCCTCTAATTTTCAAGCAATATTTGATCAAGGATTTTATTCAGCATGACAAGGGTTAACTTTTCGACTATGACCGTTGAGTGATAATTACCCATTAACCTTTTCCTGGACAAAACCGGGTTTTTACGTCACTGTTATTTTATACTTGAGAAAACATTGTGGAAAAAGGAGAAATTGCTTGTAACAAGCAATTTCTCGTTTTCCAACAATATTTTCTACCACATAGGATGGTCAGATTTCAAATTGCTTGCATTTTTCATTATCATCTGCAACCTCTTTCAAATTGGACCAGTCTAAAATTTCATAAAACAGGAAAGGGTTAATCCAGAAGCTGGCAACACAAATTGTATACAATAATTTAAGACTAGACTGGTAGTGTGGCCTAATCGACCTATTGCTGCTGTTAATCAAGAAATCAATCGACCAGTCTGATGCAAACTCAAACTTTGCACCCTTCATATTTTGGTGAAGCATTCTTGTTGGTTTGGTGACTTAAAAGTGGTAACTTCAGCTTATTCAAGCTGTAGGTACAGCATTAAAATTGCCCACCATTTTACTTTGTTGCTGTATGTTTCTTTCAATAAGAATAATGTCGTTTGATGCCAAAGTGGTTGTGGCCTGGAATTTTACTTAATGTGGCAGTGGAGTCACTTAATGTGGCCAGGGGAGTCAGTTGATGTGGCCACGGGAGTCAGTTGATGTTGCCAGGGGAGTCAGTTGATGTGGCCAAGGGAGCCAGTTGATGTGGCCTGGGGAGTCAGTTGATGTTGCCAGGGGAGTCAGTTGATGTGGCCTGGGGAGTCAGTTGATATTGCCAGGGGAGTCAGTTGATGTTGCCAGGGGAGTCAGTTGATGTGGCCTGGGGAGTCAGTTGATGTTGAAAGGGGAGTCAGTTGATTGGGCCAAGGGAAACAGTTGATGTGGCCAAGGGAGTCACTTGATATTGCAATGGGAGTCAGGTGATGTGGCAAGGGAAGTCAGATTATGTGGCAAAGGGAGTCATTCAGCATAGCCAGGGGAGTCAGTTGATGTGGCCAAGCGAGCCAGTTGATTTGCCAGGGGAGTCAGTTGATGTGGCCAGGGGAGTCAGCTACTGTGGCCAGGGGAGTCACTTGTTATGGCTAGGGGAATCAGTTGATGTGGCCAGGGGAGTCAGTTGATGTGTTTAAGGGAGTCATTTGATATGGCCAGGGGAATCAGTTGATTTGGCCGGGGGAGTCAGTTGATGTGGCCAGAGGAGTCAGTTGATGTGGCCAGGGGATTCAGTTGATATGTACAGGGGAATCAATGAGCATGGCCAGGGGAGTCATTGAGCATGACCAGGGGAGTCATTCAGCATGGCCAGGGGAGTCATTCAGCATGACCAGGGGAGTCATTTCAGCATGGCCAGGGGAGTCATTTCAGCATGGCCAGGGGAGTCATTTCAGCATGGCAAGGAGTGTCATTCAGCATGGCCAGGGGAGTCATTCAGCATGGCCAGGGGAGTCATTCAGCATGACCAGGGGGGTCATTTCAGCATGGCCAGGGGAGTCATTCAGCATGGCCAGGGGAGTCATTCAGGATGACCAGGGGAGTCATTCAGCATGGCCAGGGGAGTCATTTCAGCATGGCCAGGGGAGTCATTCAGCATGGCCAGGGGAGTCATTCCGGATGGCCAGGGGAGTCATTCAGCATGGCTAGGGGAGTCATTCAGCATGACAAGGGGAGTCATTTCAGCATGGCCAGGGGAGTCATTCAGCAAGGCCAGGAGAGTCATTTCAGCATCGCCAGGGGAGTCATTCAGCATGGCCAGGGGAGTCATCCAGGATGTCCAGGGGAGTCATTCAGGATGGCCAGGAGAATCCGTATGAGTGGCCAGCAAGCTGTCATTTGAAAGAGGTTTTAAGCATCAATTAAAAATGCATCTGGAATTAAATATAAGCCCTTTGCAGTGTAGAGAACATCTTGAGAAATTGCTTGTTACAATGTTTTCCACAGCTTTTGTTGTTCAGTGTGTTAAAATCATGGATTTTGTGGTAATTGGTCAACACATGATTTATCTACTCATTACCACTCAATCCCTGTTTTTCCTTAAGAAAAATAGTTTGAGAAAACATGGAAAAGAACAAATCATTTGCTTTGGAAATAAAATCCTTTTTCTCACAATGTCTTCTACCTGATTTGGCAATTATTTTTCAAATCAAACTTGAATTTTTTGTCTGTAACTTTGGACCAGTTTGAATTTTGTCATCTGGTCAAGAATTAATGAAGGCTGGGCAAGATTTTGCCAATAAAATTTCAAAGAAGACTTGATGTCTCAAAAAAAGATTGTCTGGTACCCTGTCATGTTTTAAAAGTAATTTTTTTTTTTTGGAAACCTTAACCCTTTCCTGTTTTTTGAAATTTTAGACTGGTCCAATTTCAAAGAGGTTACAGACGACAATGAAAAATGCATATAATTTGAAATCTGACCATCCTATGTGGTAGGAAATATTGTGGGAAAAGGAGAAATTGCTTGTTACAAGCAATTTCTCCTTTTTCCACAATGTTTTCTCAAGTATAAAATCACAGTGACGTAAAATCCCGGGTTTGTCCAGGAAAGGGTTAAATTATGTGACTTGCCTTAATTTCTATGAAATTCTGTACTTTTCACAATTTTTTAAGTGATTTATTAATGTCAAAGATTCTATTTCACTTTCCTGCAATTTTGATTACTTCCTTTTAAAAGCAATTAACCACATTTGTTTAACATTATTTCTGACACCTGGGTGACAAAGAAAATAAAAAGGCAAAGACCATTATGAAAGGATCTTGTAACTTTTGACAATACAAGATCAAAAAGTTTGTGGTTGGGTTGAATTTTTGTTATTTTTCTTATAAAATTGGATTTTTACAACAAAATAATACGTCAATTTTTTGAAAATCGACAAAGAAAGTATCTTACCAGACAGAACTAACATTTAAGAGATGAAGAGAATATTTTTTGATTTCATGGAGGTATGAACCGAAAAAACCTAATCACACTGTATGAATACGCGAAGCGGATTCATACATTGTGTGATTAGGTTTTTCAGTTCATACCTCCATGAAAACAAAAAATATTGTCTTCATTTCTTATAATTTAATAGCATCGAGCGAAAAATGCAACAACTTAACAAATTTTGATACCTTTTTGTAGTGAACTATTTTGTGCGGAAGCATTCAAAATGGCTGCGTACTCAAAATTGTGTTCATGGAGGTATGAATTAAATTTTTCGACCAATCAGATCGCTCGTTTTTGATAGACGAAACTAACAATTAAATTATTCCATTATGACTGAATTGATTGGTGCATGTTCTTGAAATGCAGCTAAGCACTATTTAACCCTTTCCTGTTCAAATACGGGATTTTACGTTCCTGTGATTTTATACTTGAGAAAACATTGTGGAAAAAGAAGAAATTGCTCATAACAAGCAATTTCTCCTTTTTCCACAATATTTTCTACTACATAGGATGGTTTCATTTCAAATTGCATCAAGTTTTCATTGTCGTCTGCAACCTCTTTCAATTTGGACTAGTCTAAAATTTCCAAAAACAGGAAAGGGTTAAGAATTTTGAATCAGTGATTTCAAGGTTTTTAGTCAAAAATTCGTCCAGCAAAATCTCTTAATTTCAAGCTAAGATTTTACTATTCTTTTATAATTATTTTTCTGAAAGTCTAAAAGAAAGATAATTGATCCATTACTGAAAGACAAAAATTTTTGAAAAGTCAAAATTGAAAGGGGTTGCAGAAAATATTTTTAAGTTGATAGAAGTCCAAAAACTGTTATTATTTTCTTTGTCTTTCACCCCAGAAGGCATTTAGTTGCTATGGGGGATAGTGCAAGGTTACCTTCTGAAACTGCTGAGAGCCCTGCCTGGTTCTTTAACATGCTCGATGGATCCTCACACATGGTTTTATGTCTCATCTGAAAGACGATTAGTTAATAAATTTGGTCAGCCCCAGGATCAATCTCGAGTTTGTACCAACTAAGTCTGAGTTAATGAGCCTAAAAACTCTTAGCTTCTTAACCCATTCCAACTCAATCCCTCCTTTTTACGCCCCTCAAGAAAAAAGCTTTGGAAAACATTGTGGAAAATGAAGAAATTGCTTGTATCAAGCAATTTCTTCATTATCCACAATGTTTTCTATCCCAAAAGACGAAAAAATTCAAAATTCCATCAACTTGAAATTGTCGTCTGCAGCTTCTTTCAATTTGGACCAGTCTAAAATTTTGCTGTGTTGGAATGGGTTAACCCATTACCAGATGGCGAAATTTTAGACTGGTCCAAATTGAGAGAAGGTTTAGACAACAATTTCAAGCTTTTTATTTTTTAAGAAATTTTACCTGTCAGAAAGAAAACATTCTGGATAATGAAGAAATTGCTAGTAACATGCAATTTCTCATTTCTACAATGTTTTTTGAAGCTTTGTATATTTGGGGTTGTCTTAAAGAGTCATTGTGTGGGAATCGGTTATTTGTTTCTTTGACTAGCCTTTGCAATAGTTCCTGCAAGAGATTCAGTTTGAAAGAAGGGGTTTATCGATCATATTACATCTAAATCGGCATCATTAAAAAAGCAAAACCTCAAAACGTGCAGAGAACATGTACAAGAAAATATATTTTTACATGGAAGTACAACATAAAGTCGTATGAAATTTTGATTGCAGTATCCCCATAAACATTCAGGCTTCATCATCTTACATTTGTAACGTTGACAACTTTTGCGATACCTTTTTTAAATTTTGAACACTGTTTGCTGCTTGTCTACGAATCTTTTGCTTTTCGCAGCACTTATCAAAGAAATTGTAGACTTACAACCACATGCCTATAAGTGTATGAAAAAAAAATTTAGAGCATGTTTATATGTTTTTAGTTTAAAATATTGCACTGAAAGGACAATACTGGTCTTCTGTACTAAGACTGTTTTCAAATGCTTTATATTTTTTAAAAATTTCAATAAGTAGGCATTTTTCTGTTAAAAACAACTTCCATGAAGCTTCTAATTCAGTTGTTTTCACACTGGGACTTGATGATAATAATGCTATTTCTTTGTAGCTAAAAGGCTCGATTACTTTGTAAATTTCAATATCTTGCCTTTTGGTAACAGGTTAAATTGCTGTTGTGTTACATATATTCTGTAATTTCAGAAAATGGAAAAATATTGATAGATATTTACTGCAGTCCTTTCTTTCATTTCAGAAAACAGAAGATAGTTACAACTGAAACATGACAAGAAAACATCAATGATACATGCAGAGGCATATAAAAGAAAAACCTCTTAAACCCCCTCCTACAGAGTAAAGTGGTGAATATTGGTTTCACCATGTCTGTCTATCCGTCTGTCCATCCATCCGTAGACCCTATTCATTTACTTGCCCTAACTAAAGAACAATTGTTGCCAATGA
Source organism: Fragum fragum (assembly GCA_946902895.1). NCBI lineage: Eukaryota > Metazoa > Mollusca > Bivalvia > Cardiida > Cardiidae > Fragum > Fragum fragum. Next base: position 50,128,863 of record OX336372.1, on the reverse strand, counting down.
CCTAAGAAAGTGCACTATTAGTCAAAGGTTAAGGTCACTATTGAACTTTGGTTGAAAACTATTTTTGTGCTCTAACTCAACAAATTGATCCACAACCTTGAAACTTCATACAGTTGTTGCCAATGACTAATGGAAGTGCCCTAATGTTTATGGGTCACATAGGTCAAAGGTCAAATTTGAAATTTAATGTAAAACCATTTTTTGAACCGTAGACCTTTTCGTTTCCGTGCTCTAACTCAAGAATCAATTGACCTACCACATTGGAACTTCACACAGTTGTTACCAATGACCCAAGGAAGTGCCCTATTGTTTTGGGATCATGTAGGTCAAAGGTCAAGGTCACAATTGAAATTTGGTTGAAAATTGTTTCTATGCTCTAACTCAAGACCTATAACCTTGAAACTTCATACAACTGTTGCCAATTACCTAAGGAAGTGCCCTATTGTTTTTTGGTCATGACAATTCTAGTTTATACTAGTTTCAAGATTTACAGTACAGAACATCGTTAATTTGACAATCTGATTGAAACTGGATTGAATGTTATACTGTACACGATCCTGATTGAATGATTGAGTGATCGCTTTATCACTCTGAGTGGATTGAACGCTTTCTTGTTTAGATGCGATCACTCAATCATTGCAAAATTTCTTTTAATCCCTACAATGTCGGAAATCATCTTAAACAAAAATATTTTCGTTATTTCTATAATTCAAATTACCAAATTTAATTTTAACAAAAATATTTATCATCAAAACTAATATGGCTATGTAAATTATTGGAATGATTGAACGCTGTTGATTGAACGCTTTTGTTTAAGGATTGATTGATCGCAGATTGGAAAACCGCGATTGTTACCTGATTGAACGCTGATTGAACGTGATTGAAAGTGATTGCCTGGAATGTGATCGAAATGATTGTTAAATTAACTATGTTCCTTACTGTACCCATTCCTACACAATCCTTTCTATGACCTACAAGAAAAAAGACCGGGAAAATATCGAGGAAAATGAAGACATTACTTGATACAAGCAATGTCTTCATTATCCACAATTTTTTCTATCCCAATAGAAAATGAATCTTAAAATTGCATAAAAATAAAGATTATCATCTGGAATTCCTTTGAATTTGGACCACTCTTAAATTTTGCTATCTGATTAATGGGTTAAACGAAAAAAGGAATTTCAATAATCATTTTCTGTTTTGTTTCATGCGATTTGAATCTTTGGTATTCTTATTGTCTATCAACTCTTGTCATGCTGAATAAATTCCTTTACAGAATTGCATTAAGATCAAAGGGCTGAAAGCACTGGAAGAAATAATTATAGGTTGAAAATATCTCATAAACAACTTTTGCTAAAAAGGGACAAGCAGTCGATGCACACTTTGTCTATACCTCCTGCCAAAACAGGATATTCCAGGTTCTGCATGACAATGGTTAATAAATGAAGAGTTCTCAAAATAGTTAAATCATTATTGTTGTTATCATGACATGCCACTTTAGTTTATATCCTATTCAAGGATATAAAATGTAATTGGGTGACGCAAACCTTGCTGCTGCTGCTGCTGAATTTAGCTGTATCCATGTGGTTTTCTGCGCTAGCAACAAAATGTACTTATCGACTAGTGTTTCGTTTAAGTTATTAAACACACAAGCAATTTCTTAATTTCACAGAATGTTTACTTCCAAGAAAGTTGAAAAAATCTAAAACTTCATAAACTTTAAATTGTCTTCTGCAACTCCCTTTAATTTGGACCAGTCTCAAATTTTGCATCTGGTAATAGGTTAACCCTTGTCATGCTGTATAAATTACCACCCCGAATAGCTGTCAAATCAAAGGACTGAAAGCACTGATAGAACTTGTTGTTCAAAAATCAATATTTCTTTTAGAACAATGAATAATTCTGGCAGGAAAAGTACAAACAGGAGGTGTAGACTAAGATCAGCCTGCACATAAGTGCAGTCTGATCTTAGTCTACACCTCCTGCCAAAACCGGAATATTCCGGGTTCAGCATGACAAGGGTTAATAGAGGGAGAAAAAATATTCCAACACAATCCTGCTTTTTATGCCCCTCAACAAAATGCTCTGGAAAATATTGAGGAGAATGAAGAAATTGGTTGTCAGTAGCCTTTTCTTCATTAACCACAATGTTTTCTACTCTAAAAGACAAAGATTTTTTTCAAATTTAGCAACTTAGAATTGTTGTCTGCAACTTCTTTTAATTTGGACTAGTCTAAATTCTGTTGTGTTGTAATGGGTTAAATCAGAACATTTTTGTATTATATTCACACATTTTTAACTACAAGAATTTTTATCAGATTATTTATCATAATTACATAATGACCAAAGGGTGCAGTAATACTTTTTCTTGAGCCCGCTTGCGGTGTGAGACATAGTTGTCACTATGACAAGTCTGTGTATGTGCATTAGTCTGTTAGTCCGTCTGTCTGTCTGTCCAAATTTGTCTGGACAATTACTCCTACATTTATGGATGGATTTCAAAATAACTTCGCACAATTATTTTCCATCATCGGTAATGACCAAGCTTAAATTTGGGTCACTTGAAGCCCCAAACTAGGTCAATAGATTGAATTGTAGAAATACCTTGTTTGCACTCTAGGTTCTATATAAAGGCTCAAATGTCTAGATATTTGGTTGAATGTTGTCTGCATTATGTTATTGGGCCACTTTGGGTTTTAACCCATTCTCACATAATCCTGCTCTTTTAAGCCCCGTAGAAATTAACTTGGGAAAACATTGTGGAAAATGGAGAATTAGCTTGTTTAAAGCAATTTCTTCATATTCCACAATATTTTTTCACCAAAAGATGAAGTTTTTAGAATTTAATCAGCTGGAAAATATTGGCTACAATTCTTAATTTGGACAAGTCTAAAATTTGTCATCTGGTAATGGGTTGAACCACGTCACTTGGTCCCATTTAAAAGATCCCTTGTGGAGAAATTGCCTGTATCAAACAATTTCTTGTTATACAAACATGTTTTCCAAACGTTTTTCTTGATGCGGATAAAAAAGTGTAATTGAGTGGGAATGAATTTAAGTTCCACAGAAAAAAATTGTTTGTTCTGGTTAATTAAATCAAATGAAAAAAAAACAAAAAACGGGGGTCCATGAGTTAAAATACACTTTGAGAAAAGAAGAAACTGCTTTTCACAAGCAATTTTCTCACAATGTTTTCTAAAGCTATGTTTTAGGTCACCAGACTAAGGGTCATGGTGACCTATTGCCATCATGTTTCGTCAATGGTCTTGTGTTAACTTTTTACATTTTTGAATTTTTCTTAAGAACCCAAACTTGGCAGAAACCAACCCAATGGGAAGGTGCTCGACAATTTGTACATGTCATGGAGTTATCTTCCCTGGGAGTCTCATATGAGGGGCTGAAAAGGAGCAAAAAATGGTGCATCTCACAAAATCTTCTTGTCATGAACCGGTTGTTGGATCGGATTCACATTTGGTATTTAGAGTCTTTAGGGCAAGGACTATAAAGTTTTACAAGTAAAAACATCTCAAGAAATGGCTGTGCTGGTGGGGGAGGGCAAAGGTGGGGAGGGCATAAGCTTACATAGTGACAACTCAGAAAACTTTTTTCTACCAAACCAAAAGACTTACAGCTCTGATATTTGGTACATGGCATCATCTAGTGGACCTCTGTCAAGGTTGTATAAATTATTGCCCAAGGGTCAGAATCAGCTTGTTATCAGAGGCCAAGGGCTTTGATATTTGGTATGTAGCATCATCTGGTTGACCTCTATCAAGATCGTTTAAATTGTGGTCCAAGGAGGCCTTAGAGCTTTGATATCTGGTATACAGCATCATCTGGTAGACCTCTATCAAGATTGTATGAATCATGGCCCCAGGGTCAAAATTAAACCATTCCTTGACGTCAAAGGTTTAACATAGACTTGTATAGATAACTTTCAAAAAATTCTTCTCCAAAACTGAAAGGTCTAGAGCTTTAATATTTGGTTTGTAGCATCTTCTTGTGGACTTTTATCTATTTTCGTGCTCTTTTGACTCGGGTGACTGATAAGGCCCTAAGGGCCTCTTGTTTCAGTGTGTAAAAATGTGGGATTTTGTTGCAATAGGTTAAGGTAAACTTCTGTATTCGATTTGAACCATTCCAACACAACAGAGTTTTCCACTAGTCCAAAATGAAAGGATTTGCAGACAGCAATCCAAAGTTGATGAAATTATCATTTTTTTGAACTCTCTGGGTAGAAAACATTGTGTGAAATGAAGAAATTGCTTGTCACAAGCAATTTCTTCATTTTACACAATGTTTTTCCAATCATTTTTCTCTAGGGGCATCAAAAAGCGTCACTGTGTGGGAATGGGTTAAAAGAAATACCCCCCCATTAGCTATTATGGATAACTTCACATATATGTACTACCTCTGCTTTGTTCTTTTATAATTGTATTTATATTTCAAAAACTGTCGGTTCTTGTTGATTTCGTTAATATAATATTAATAGTGTTGTAACCAAGGTTTTACTTTACCCATTATTAGATGATAGTTTTATAATTTCCAAATTGAAAGTGGTTACAGACAGGTTTTTGGCCGTAATTTCACCAGAATTACATTCAGAAATCCTGATACTGTTGGTTTGTGTTGATCAAAGTTATTAGACGCTTGCAATTTATTTTGCAAGTGTCTACCCTATCTTTTTTTTTTTTGGGGGGGGGGGGGGAAAGGGGGGCACACAATTGCTACTTCATGATTGCCCAGTATTGAAAATACCCACCTGAGGATAATCGGGCTAATAATAAACAGCTATGGCTGCCTCTAATCTTAATACACAAGAGATTGATTGATTGATTGAATGGGGTCTAAGCCAATTTTAACAGTATTTCAGTCATATTGCAGCCATGGCTGCCTGTCATTTTAACCCTTGTCATGCTGTATAAATTACCTTAATGAAATGCTGTCAAATCAAAGGGCTGAAAGCACTAATAGAACTTATTGTTCAAAAATCAATATTTCTTTTAGAAATCAACTTCATAAACAATTTTGGCATAAAAAGCACAAGCAGGAGGTGTAGACTAAGATCAGCCTGCACATAAATGCAGTCTGATCTTAGTCTACACCTCCTGCCAAAACCGGAATATTCTGGGTTCAGCATGACAAGGGTTAATACACAAGTGATTGATTGAATGGGGTTAACGCCACTTTTGACAGAATTTCAGTCATATTGCGGAGGTTGGAGCACCTAACAAAGGATTCCTGGTATTTCTCGCATCATTACTACCACTACATCCTTTCCTAGTCTCCAGCTGCTATCCCACTTAGGTTTTACCACTATCCACCCATTGGCGAGAGACAAATGTCGGAAAGGATATGTGCAGCTGCCTGGGATCGAACCCATGACATCCCATGATTGAAGATTCGTAGTCTGATGGGCTACTGACTGCGCTATGACAGCAGCTACTGCACAAGAGAGGCTATATTCTAGGCTAAAGAATGCATTTAAAATTGTATCTGATAGAGTAGTAAAAAAAATGGGGGAAAAGAGGAACCTATTGGTTCTTAGCATTTTCTTCTTTTTCCACAATATTTTTCCAAGCTTTTCTTCATCAGTTAAATGAGAAGGATTTCATTGAAAATAGGTGGTTACAGTATTAAGTTTGTTGCTACCAATTTGAATCTTTACCTATAATAATATTAGATGATAGTTTTATAATTTCAAGATTGAAGGTGGTTACATATAACCCATTCCAACACAATCCCTCCTTTTAGCGCCCATCAAGAAAAAAGGAAAAAGCTTTGGAAAACATTGTTATTCATTTTCCACAATGTTTTCTATCCAAAGAAATTCAATCGACTTGAAATAATCGTCTGCGATTCTATTAATTTTGGCCACTCTAAAATTTGTTGTGTGGAAATAGGATAAATAATGTGACAATTTGTAGTACACAGTTTTGGTTGCCTATCATCATACTACACAATATTTGTCCTTGATTTGAGGATTTGAATCTGATGGGGTCGAAAATATTGTTGAGAAGAAGAAAAGTGCTGGTCTTCAGCATTTTTCTTCTTTTACCACAATGCTTTCTTTCCTTGCTTTTCTTCAGCCGAAAATTACAAGATTGTGCAGGAATCGGGCAAAGTTTGGTTCAATTAACTCTTTCCCGTTCAAATACGGGATTTTACAATCCTTGATTTTATACTTGAGAAAACATTGTGGAAAAAGAAGAAATTGCTTGTAACAAGCAATTTCTCCTTTTTCCACAATATTTTCTACCACATAGGATGTTTTCATTTCAAATGGCATCCAGTTTATATTGCCGTCTGCAAACTCTTTCAATTTGGACTATTCTAAAATTTCCAAAAACAGGAAAGGGTTAAACTGTTGTATGTTATTACAGTAAAATAATGATATGACCTTTATGGTCTTAATATTTATCTGGGGAAAGGAGAAATTTGTAAACTACCTCTTCTATGTTCTGTTATGATTGTACATATTTAAATCCTGTTATTTGTTGGTGATCATGTTAATTGAAATTCAGGTCGTTGTAACAAATGTGAATCTTAACCAATTATTAGATTAACCCATTCCAACTCAATCCCTCCTTTTTACGCCCCTCGTGAAAAAAGTTTGGAAAACATTTTGGAAAATGAAGAAATTGCTTGTATCAAGCAATTTCTTCATTATCCACAATGTTTTCTATCCAAAAAGACGAAAAAATTCAAAATACCATCAACTTGAAATTGTCGTCTGCAGCTTCTTTCAATTTGGACCGGTCTAAAATTCCACTGTGTTGGAATGGGTTAACTACATCTTTTCATAGCCTCCAGCTGCTCATAAAACTTAGGTTAACAATTATCCACCCGTGTTGGAAAAGTAGACAACGCTTTGATATTCAAGCGTTATCTCCTGTGCTTGCAATATTTACTGCCCAATTTGGCTATTTCATTTAAGAGATGAGTAGAAGATTTTTTGTTTTCATGGAGGTATGAACCAAAAAACCTAATCACACTGTATGAATAGCCGAAGCGGATTCATACATTGTGTGATTAGGTTTTTCGGTTCATACCTCCATGAAAACAAAAAATATTCTCTTTATTTCTTATAATTTAATAGTTTGGAGCAAAAAAGTAAAATCTCAACATCTTTTGATACCTTTTTTTTTCCGGGACTATTTTGTGCGGAAGCATACAAAATAGCTGCATGCTCAGAATTTTGTTCATGGAGTTACGAATTTTTTTTTCGACCAATCAGAACGCCCTATTTTGATAGACGAAACTAAATATTGAATCATCTCTATTTGAACACAACTTTTAAAGAAGTTTCATGTTTTGGCTCACTGACCTGGGTCAATACTTTTTTCATCCTTTTTATGACCCCGAATCGAAAGATTGGGGACATATTGTTTTAATGTTGTCTGTCTGTCTGTCATTCAGTCTTACCATCTATCAGTCTGTCTGCAAAACTTAACCAAAAAACTTATCATTGACAATTACTACCAGCCTATTCAAGATACAATGCTCATATTTGGCATGATGATACATCCCCATCAAGTCAACAATGCTTTTTATAGTTAAGTCCTGTTGCAGGGGCAATGTGTTTCACTAACGCATCTAGTTTATATTTATATTTGTTTCAGAGTAAGATTTATCCTTCATTGAGTAAACAACAAAAGCTATATTTTCAATACCACCACAAGTGAAAAAAGCTTTAGTTTTTACGGAATGAAAGCCAAATCGTCTTGCACCAAAACCAAACAATTATGCTATTTCTTAAATGCAAAAATAGACAAAATATGATCTTTTTGGAGGTAAATTCCTAAAATGTGTCAATTTGCACATTAATTACATAGAAACCTGATGGTGTCACCAGTATGTCTGGTCCCACGAATCTACAGAAAAATCTAGATAATCTACCGTAAACATTAAAAGAAAATAAGCTATTCTCATAAAGTTTATTATCCTATATGGATCTTATTCACAAATACAGCAAACTCTGAGTTGTTTTCTGCATCTACTTAGAAAACCATTGGTGGAAATGAGATACCAACTTTTTTTAAATGCTCCTTCATATTTGAATAATTTAATTTTCAGTTTTGTCTATCATATTCGAGTGTTCTGATTGGTCAAAAAAAAAAAATTCATAACTCCATGAACAAAATTTTGAGCACAGAGCGATTTTGAATGCTTCCCCGCAAAGTAGTTCCATACAAAAAGGTATCAAAAATTGTAAAGTTTTTTTTTTGCTTGATACTATTAAATTATAAGAAATGAAGAGATATTTCTTGTTTTCATGGAGGTATGAACCGAAAAACCTAATCACACTTACGTATGAATCTGATTCGCGTATTCATACAGTGTGATTAGTTTTTTCGGTTCATACCTCCATGAAAACAAAAAATATTCTCTTCATCTCTTAAATGACATTTAGGACAATGAAAAAATTTGTTGTAACAAGCAATTCCTTCAATGTTCACAATGTTTTCTACTCTAAGAGGCAAAAAATTTTTATGAGGTCCTGGGTTAGATCCCTGGTAACAGTAAATATTTTTTCAGATGGGTGGATAATCATACATCTAAGTTGCATGAGTAGCTGGAGGCTTGGAAAGGATTTAGTGGTAGTACTGGTGTGAAATATACCATGAATCCATTGTAAGGTGCTTCAGCCACCTCAATATGACTGACATACTGTTAAAAAGTGGTGTTGAACCGCATTGAAATAAACAAACTTAATTGGAGTAAAAAGGCTGGATTGTGTGGGAATGGGTTAACCCATTCCAACTCAATGACTCTTTTTTTACACCACCAAGTAAAAAGCTTCTGAAAACATTGTGGAAAGTGAAAAAAATTGCTTGTTACAAGCAATTTCTTCATTTTCAACAATTTTTTCTCCCTCAAAAAAGAGATTTTTAAAAAAAAAATTCAATCAACTAAAAATTTTAGTTCTTCTTTAAATGTGGACCAGTCTAAAATTTTGTTGTTTGGTAATGGATCAAGGTGTTTCCTGTGAGCTTTTGGTATATTTTTTAGGATTTCCATTGTTTTGTCCAAAGTTTTATGGCATAGCAAAACAGCATTCAGTAAAATTGGAATGTTAGGAAGCTTCTCCTGTCACATGGGTGGTAAATGGCGGAACAACCTTGAAAAAGAGGTATCAGAGGCACATCAAGGAATGATCAAGATTTTAACACGGCATTGAATTGCAACAGTTTGCAAATGTTACCTGATAACTTCTAATTCACCAAAGGAAACCAGTAGCCTTGCCCTTTTTGACTTTTTTACCCTCTGTTGCAACCTAGATCATACCCAGATGTGCTTCTAGAACAAAATACAGATACCTCTCCTTTGAGGTACTATCTCAGTTTACCATTCATGTGTTATGTATAGTTTGTTAATGATGTTATTTTTAATTCAACTGTTTTAATTTATGAATTTTTAAATCCTCAATATCAATGTAATACCTGATGACAAAATCGTAGACTGGTCCAAATTCAAAGAAGTTGCAGATAACAATTTCATGCTAGTGTAATTTTAACAATATTTTTCTTTTGGGGAAGAAAACATTGTGGATAAGGATCATATTGCTACTTTCTTCACAATATTTTCTAGAAAAAAATTCTTGAGGAGGGTCAAAAAGCAGGATTGTGTGGGAGTAGGTTTAACCTATTCCCACACAATGACGCTTTTTGAAGTCCCTAAAGTAAATTTGCTTTGGAAAACATTGTGGACAATGACGAAATTGCTTGTCACAAGCAATTTCTGCATTATCCAGTGTTTTCTATCCCAAAAGATAAAGAATTTTAAAATTCATTCACTAAAAGTTGTCGTCTGAAAACTTCTTTCGTTGTGGACTGGTCCAAAATCTTGTTGAGAGGGAGTGGAGCATAACCATGATAATATTCTAAATTTTGAATACAGGTTTTGGATTTACACATTCAACCCATTCCCACACAATGATGGCCCTCAAGAAAAATAATTGTGTAATATGAAGAAATTGTTTGTGACAAGCAATTTCTTCATTTTCCTCAATTTTTTGTACCAAAAAATTTGAAAATCTAAATTTTCATAAACTTTAAATAATTTTCTGCAACTTCTCTTAATTTGGACAGGTCTAAAATCTTGTTGTTTTGGAATGGGTTAAGATGTATGTTTATAATTATGTTACAAATGTAACCTGGATTGTTAGTTGATAGTTACAAGTTGATGATTAAAGTTATTTTGTTTTGAAGGTAGATTCTCAAGTTATTACTCAATTTACTCAATACTATGTGAAAACTTGTCTATATATAAAATAACGGGAATAAGTAGAAAAATAAAGCAAGACTTAACCCATTCCCACACAGCCAAATTTTAGACTGGTCCAAATTGAAAGAAGCTGCAGACGACAATTTCAAGTTGTTGGAATTTTGAATTTTTTCGTCTTTTTGGATAGAAAACATTGTGGATAATGAAGAAATTGCTTGTTACAAGCAATTTCTTCATTTTCCACAGTGTTTTCCAAAGCTTTTTTGCCAAGGGGCGTAAAAAAGAGGGATTGAGTTGGAATGGGTTAAATAGCAATAGGCATTAGCAGAAAAATATAGAAAGAATAATCAGCAATAGACCATACCTTTAATATACACAAACATTAGTACACTACATAATTAGCACTTTCATATACAGCACACGTTTACACATAAGCAATTGACGGAGAGCCGCTGTCAATCAAAACATTGATTTACCAATCAAATTGTTCATTTATTTAAGAGATGAAGAGAATATTTTTTGTTTTCATGGAAGTATGAACCGAAAAAACTAATCACACTGTATGAATACGCGAAGCAGATTCATACATGAGTGAGATTAGGTTTTTCGGTTCATACCTCCATGAAAACAAAAATATATTCTCTTCATCTCTTATAATTTAATAGCATCGAGCGAAAAATGCAACAACTTTACAAATTTTCATACCTTTTTGTTTGGAACTATTTTGTGCGGAACTATATAAAATGGCTGCGTGCTCAAAATTTTGTTCATGGAGGTATTAAATTTTTCGACCAATCAGATCGCTAGTTTTTGATAGACAAAACTAACAATTAAATTATACCAGTAGCAAAGGTAGAACTCAAGAGCTCCAACATTTATATTAAGCACTTTTGTTCATTTGGCAACTTAAAACGTGTAACTACAGCTTCAATAAGCTGTAGTTATGACATTTAGGTTGCCAGCCGATGATTTTACAAAATAACATTGCTTTTTACTCACTCTAGATGCAATGTCTGAGTTTAGTGGATGTGACCAGCTCTCTGTCAGCAGAGCTCTAGATAGAGGATTGACGACAAACTAAATTAGATTTTAACCCTCCACTAGATGACAAAACTGTAGACTGAAATAAGTTCCTGCACAATCCCTAGTTTTTACGTCCATGCCATTTAACACTTGAGAAAACAATGTGGGAAAAGAAGAAATTGCTTGTTACAAGCAATTTCTTCTTTTCTCACAATATTTTCTATTTTGTAAATAGCTTACTTTCCTAATTTCAATTATCTTTAATTATTCCCTGTAACTTTTTTAAAATTAGGCAAATCTAATATTCTGAAAACCAGGAAAAGGTTAACCCATTCCAACACAGTGGAATTTTAGACCGGTCCAAATTGAAAGGAGCTGCAGACGACAATTTCAAGTTGATGGAATTTTAATTTTTTCGTCTTTTTGGATAGAAAACATTATGGATAATGAAGAAATTGCTTGATCCAAGCAATTTCTTCATTTTCCACAATGTTTTCCAAAGCTTTTTTGTTGAGGGGCGTAAAAAGGAGGGATTGAGTGGGAAAAGGTTAAGGAGTTTTAGTTTACACAATGTATATTTATATGTCAGTATTTCTTCTAATCATAACTCCTGATCAGCACAAATATGAATTGCACAATAACTTCATTTATCAAAGATATCCAACATTTTCAGTAGTATCCACGCCCTTGATTACTGTACACCGTACGGCCTGCAGTCCCTTGTTGGCCCGGGTAGGATGTCTGGAAATGAAATAAGCCTTTGTGAACAAATTACGTTATGTTATATTTCAAGATTGGTCCAAAATAAAAGAATGGGCAGACTGCATCTTTAACCCTTTCCTGTTCAATCTCTGGTTTTTACATCTCTGTGACTTTATAATTGAGAATACATTGTATAAAAAGGAGAAACTGCTTGTAACAAGCAATTTCTTCTTTTATCACAATACTTTCTACTCTTAAAACTTTTGCAAAACAAGAAAGGAAACCGGAAAGGATTAAAATGAAAAATGAGTGTCATATTAGGTAGAAAACATTATGTCATAAGGAGAAATTGCTTGTGACAAGCAATACGCAGTTACAACTGTTTCGCGCTTTCACATCAATTCGGTCCTCTCTTAAAATTCCTTTTGACAGAGTTGCACATGCAAAGCCAGATACCATTTTTCAAATGTTCATGAGTGTTTTGTCATTAAAAGTACAGTTTCTAATGCTTATATGTAATGCTGTCATAAGTTTTGTTCGAATAATAATTTTTCAAAAGGAATATTGACCCTCATTAAGATCTTCAAGTGTTGTCAGTCCTTTGATTTTAAAGCAAATTCGTTTGGTATTTTAACCCTTGTTGTGCTGAATAAAATCCTTTTGCATTAAAATCAAAGGGCTGACAGCACTGGATGTAATAATTGAGGGTTAATAATTCTTTTGAACATGTATTTTATGAATAATTCTGGCTTAAAAGGGAAAGGCAGGAGGTATAGGCAAAGTTCAGACTGCATATATGTGCAGGCTGATCTTTGTCTACTGTAAATTGGGTTTTATTAGCGAGGGTTTTATTTTCGCTTATATTAACGAGTCAATGTGCTCGCGAATTCAAGAATCTTGCTTAAATTAATCATTTTGTAAAGAAAAATATGGAAATGTCTGAAGTAAGCTGCGGACCAACGAAGATAAAATAATTCACCCATTTCGGCGTCATCCCACTTTATTTCATTCATTCGAGGTTTATCCCCTTCTCGCCGTAAAAATGGAATAAATCTGTCGTGAGAACAGGACTAATCTTTAGCAGGTGGCAAAATTTTATAACCTGCCAAGTTAGTCCACTTAGTCTATTGAACACGTATACAAATCAGACGAGGTGATAAAATTCTAGGCGACGACAATTAGACAGCAAAGAGCTTAAAATTGTAACTGACTCTTTATTGCATAGACTCTTGGAACCTTTTTAGAATTTTAAAGCAGACAATGCGAAAAAAAAAATCAATTAAAATTAAACAATTGTACCTGTTTTGTTACGGGATATAATTATTTCATCTTATGACAGTTTGGTAAATATAGTATCGTATTGATAATTTGATGGGTTAGTGCTTACGACCTGAAACATCTTTTTGATAACGGATTTTTAGCTCTTTTCATTTTATACTTTGTGATCTCACAGCCATTTTAGGACTCAACAAAACCATGCTTGCTAGCTTATCGTATAGGGATTTTTTTCATCGCCGGTTTATTTCCCGGGATACATAGGGAAGTAACTGAAGTACCAAACGGCCGCTTGCGAATTTATGAACTCGTTAATAAGTCTTTGGGCCCTTCATGCGCGAAATTATGATGACGCGAAAATTACCCGATTTACAGTATACCTCCTGCTAAAAAGGGATATTCTTGGTTAAGCATGACAAGGGTTAATTCAGCATGACAAGGGCTAAAATGATCTAAATATCAGGTCAAGTACCTGTGTAGAACTTGGTTGGTATGAGGATGTGGGCGGAGCCTGAGACCTGCTAGAGAATCCAGTGACAATACTTCCCTGAAATATCAAGTATAGCAACAGTAAAACCTATGGCATGAAAAAAACTCACTTGTGAATGAGACATTGCTGTCATAATGACCAGTTTGTATATGTATGTTAGTGCTTTAATGTGTCCGTCTGAGTTTGTTCAGACCAAAATAGCTTTGCACAATCTTTTCCAATAATAAGTATTTGCTATTTAAAACATTTGTTCGGGAAGCCTCAAGGTAAAGGTTGCAGGTTAAGATTGAAGTTTTTATGGACCATAACTGCTATCTTTATAGACAGATCTCAAGTTATAGACTAGTCTAAATTGAAAAAAGTTGCAAATGACAAATCCAAGTATATATTTATTCTGGGAAGAAAACATTGTGGGTAATGATGAAATTGTTTGTTACACAGTTTTCCAAAAAGATATTTTCAGGGGTTTGGGGTCATAAAAAGCAGAACTGGGTGTAAATTATATTACACTAAACAAGAGTGCTTAACCCATTCCAACTCAATGACATTTTTCAATGCATCCCCCCCCCCAGAAAAAAGCTTTTGAAAACATTGTGGAAAATAAACAAATTGCTCTTGTTACAAGCAATTTTACAAGCAATTCTACAGTTTCTTTCAATTTGGAGCAGTCTAAAAAAAATTATGGGAATGAGTTAATACAAGAAAGTTCTTATTTCCAGTGATGTTTTGCACATTATTTACCGAACCTGTCATGAAAAAGAAAGGTTAATAAAAAAAAAACCAAAAAAAAAACAGTGAAGTATGTACATACCCGTCCAGGGATGTCCTGTTGTAATGTGATGGGAATCATTCCTGGCTGTTGACCTTGAATAGGAACCACACCTCTGATCTGGGCCTGTTGGTTTATACAAAGTAAAACTTGAAGACACACAGGCAACATGATATTATGTGAATGAATCCAGTTTTTGCAGAAAATATAGACAAATGTCAGCTTGCACATATGTCCAGGGTGATCTTAGTCTGCGACACCTGTTTGTCACTTTCAAACCAGAGTTGTTTAACCCATTCCCACACAAGCCCTCCTTTTTAAGCCCCTCAAGAAAAAAGCTTTATAAAACATTGTGGAAAATGAAGAAATTGCTTGTATCAAGCAATTTCTTCATTATCCACATTGTTTTCTATCCCAAAAGATAAACAAATTTAGAATTCCATCAACATGAAATTATCGTCTGCAGCTTCTTTCAATTTGGACCAGTCTGAAATTAAACTGTGTTGGAATGGGTTAAGAGATTTATTTTCAAATAAATATTTACCCACAACTAGCACTTCGAGAGCTTTTAGCTCTTTGATATCGATGAAATTCTGAAAAGGATTTTATCTGGTATGATAAGGGTTAAGATTCAATCCCACATTTGGACGCCCTTAATATATAGCTATGAAAATATTGTTGGAATAGGAGAAATTTCCAAGCAATGTCTTCAATATGAGATCATAGAAAGCCTTTTTTTATTCCTGCAAGTTTTCAGAATCTTCTCTACAAGTCAAAAATCTGAAAAATGAGCTTCGGTATGAAATGTCCAACAATTTTGCATGTGCTCAAAGTAAAGACACTAAGCAAACAAGATGCTGAAATACTGCATATGCTGATCAAACTTTTAGTCTGGAGCTCTCTACAAAGTGAAGACGCTGATCAGACAGTGCATGTGTGATTTGCCGATTGACTCTTTGATTGACCAGCAGCAATCAGTCAATTTCAAGTTGTTGTGGAAAATCCTTTGATAATGGGAAAGCAATTTTTTCCTCTTCATACACGATTTTTCTAATTTTCCTATACAAAATTTAGTACCACCTTGAAACTAAATGTATTACACAGCGTCTTTCAATTAGGACACTATAAATATAAATATGACATTTTGAAATGGATTGAAAAAATATGTTCCCCTTACCTGTTGAAGTTTGTATTTTTCATCATTAAATCCGGCTTTCTCATTAGCGTGTTGTAGTTGTTGTTGTAAGGAAATATTGGCTGAGGATAAATACCCTGAAATACCAGCATTGTAAGTGTTTAACACCTCTTCATTGAATGTGATTAGAGTTTCATTTTTATTTTTAAAAAGGGGCATAATAATAAACAAGAGTGCTATAGTCACAATATACGCCACCACTTTACTGCTGTTTCACGAAAATAATTGTAGAAGCTACTTATTTTGACAGAACCAAATTCAAAACATTTGCAAGTTTCATTTAATTCAAGACAAAAAGTTAGGAGGAGTTGCGTTCACAAGGCTGCAATTTCAATAAGCCCCAGATACTAAGTTTTAAGGGGGCATAATTCAGGGAAATTAATGAACCATAAAATCCTTGATCCATGTACATCTACAAATTATGGTGATGACATTGACCTAGATTCCTTTCAATCAAGACAAAATGTAAGGAGGAGTTGACTTGTGTTCACAAGGCTGCAATTTTTTCAATAAGTTCCAGATGCTAAGTTTTAAGGGGGCATAATTCAGGGGAAAATTACCATAAAATCCTAACTTCATGCACATCTACCAATTTAGGTTTTAACATCCAATAAGTTTAATTTAGATCCAGCCAGCAACTTAGGAGGAGTTGCATTCACAAGGCTGCAATTTCAATGAGCCTCAGAGTAACAAAAAAGTTTCAAAGCAATGGCATTAGTAGAAACGAATATGAGTCTTGCATACATGTAAAACTTAAACCAAACCTTTGGGTTAAAAAAACAACACTAAAATGACTTTAAGAGTAACAAATCTTTGCCTAGAACATGATAGTCACAAAAGCATGTGCAAAGTTTCAGAGCAATAGCATTAGTAGAAACAGATAAGAGGCTTGCATACATGTTAAACTGTAACAAAATGTCTAAGTTGAAAAAGCGCTAAAATTCCACTAAAATGAAACCTGGGCAATGAATCTTTGCCATGGGGATGATATGATGGTCACAAAGGTTTGTGCAAAGTTTCAGAGCAATAACATTGGTAGAAACAAAGAGAGACTCGCAAGTAAAACTTTAACCTAGGACTTAAGGGTGACTGGAATAGCCTCTGTATTCTTTGATTGATTGAATGGGGTTTAATGCCGCTTTAAACAGTATTTCAGTCATATCTCTGCAGCTGGAGCACCTTACAATGGATTCCTGATATTTCTCACACCAGTACTACCACTGCATCTTTTCCTTCCAGCTACTATCCAACTAAGGTTTATGTTATTCACCCATTGGTGAAAGACAAATGTCGGACAGAATATTTGCCGCTGCACGGGATCAAACCCATGACATCACATTATTGAAGATCAGGAGTCTGATGTGTTACCGACTGTGCTTTGACAGCGCCCCCTTTGCTTAGAATAGTGCAGCTAAAATTTGATTTGAGGCCCAATAATAGTGATTTAAGTATACCTTGATATACTATAGTCTAACATAACCATCTGAAACAGCACAAAACTTGGATAATTGTAATAAATACCTGGTTGTTGCATTCTCTGTATTTGATACGCTGATGGAAAATTTGATTCTGAGATTGCTTTCTGATGTTGGGCGTAATGTGCAGGGTATGAGGAGAATGCTGATTGGCTGGCAGGGTTAAATTTTCCCGCGGGTGATTTACTTGTTGAGTATGCCACACTGGCCTGTTGGAAAGAGTGCACAGGTTGACTGACATAAGTACTGGGTCCCTGCTGACTTTGGCTGAAACTGCCGGGCTCTGCAATAAACAAATACTTCTAGTAAGCAACAACTCAAGGAACTGCTGAAATAGATCATAAAAGAGTATGGTTGTTTGATACACTTTTTGGAGACATATAATGTTAGAAATACATCCAATAGGAAAGTGGTTTTTGTTGCTGGTTGCTAAATGAAAGTGGTTGCTTAATAGGGTTGATTGCTTGAGCAAGATTGACTGTATGAAATAAAACAATATACTTTTTTCCTACAGGGACTATTTTTGCTTTATCATTGGTCATAGAGGGCACCACAGAATTAAATCCTCAAATGACTGACTATAACATTATTTTCAAGAATGAGTTTTTTTATTAATTGCATCAGATTATCCCCTTAACAGTGATGAAATTTTAGGCTAGTCTTACCCAGTACATGTATTTCTCAGAGAAAGAAGATGAAATTTAACTTCATGAAACTTTCAATTCTGAATTCAGGAAACTTTTCCCTTTTATATCATCCAGCTTATGTACAATTAGTCAATTATGTACATAGATATGATAAATTGTAATATTAACAAGAAGCAACCTCTGTGAAATTTGATCAATCAACAATTTTGTTGTCTTGTATTTGTTTAACCCTTTCCTGTTCAAATCAGGGATTTTACGTTTACTTTGATAAAACATTGTGGGAAAAGAAAAAATTGCTTGTAACAAATAATTTTTTCTTTTCCCACAATATTTTTTACCACATTGGATGGTTTCATTTCAAAATTGCATCGAATTTTCATTGTCATCTGCAAAGTCTTTCAATTTTGACCTGTCTAAAATTTCATAAAACGAGAAAGGGTTAAGGACATGGCTGACAATTTATCAGCTTACTAAAATCTTGTTGTGCAGGATGTCCGTGACTATACATGGTGACGGGTGGTTGTTTATTTTGATGCTGGTAACTCGATGAAGATGTCGGAGACGGGCTACGCTGTCTTTTCACTGGAACATTGGGCACAGTCTGTAATTAAGGAAAAATACATCATAGACATATTTCTTCACCAAATACATTGTTAACCCACTTTCACACAACAAATATTAAGAAAGGTCTGAATTCTAAGATGTTTGAGACAACAATTTCAAGCTGACAGAAATTCAAATATCTCTGTCAATCTGGGTAGAAATGTTTCAAATGCAAAGAAGTTTCTTTTTCATCTTCTTGGATGTTTTCCTTTCTTCAGTGGTGTAAAAAAGGTGAGATCATTGGGGAATGGTTTATGGGTACTCTCTAAAATTGATTCATCAAGGAGATTCTAATGAGTGCCAACAACATAGAGTTGGGAAGTAAAATAATATATTCAAATTACCAT
This sequence comes from Fragum fragum, assembly GCA_946902895.1. Taxonomy (NCBI): domain Eukaryota; kingdom Metazoa; phylum Mollusca; class Bivalvia; order Cardiida; family Cardiidae; genus Fragum; species Fragum fragum. Next base: position 50,110,110 of record OX336372.1, on the reverse strand, counting down.
CAGACTCTCCTATAAAATGGTGTAGTACACATAGAGGGATAAGCGCAAAAACTGTAGTCAGTTTCCACTTAAATCTAGGTACATGTACTCATAAAACAGTTTTGAACAAAACCCTTTATAAACTAGGAATGATGATTATGAAAAACTGATGTTACTACCTTACTTTGTACTCCATCAAATTCTTACCCTTAACCCTTTCCTGTTCAATGCCTGGATTTTAAGTCCCTGTCTTTTTATACTTTAGGAAATATTGGGGAAAAAGAAAGGCTTGTAACAAACATTTATTTTTTCCACAGGTTAACAGAGAGGAAAAATTATGTTAGATTACATCCCCCCCACCAAAATTAATCATTGAGAGTTGTAATATTAACAGGTAAATGCTTTGGTTTTCAGATTAATTCTTGTACAGAGGAAGAAACTTGCAAGATAGATTTGCCAAAATCAGCAATTGTTAAAAAAGTACAAACTTCCAATATTTGAAGTCTTTGTGATAACCCATCACCAATTGATAGCTTTCATGCTAATCATAATTCAAAGACAATACAGCGAACAATTTTTTGTTGCTGTTGAATATTCAAAAGCCTTTCTCTTTTTGGTAAAAAAACCCACCACGGATAATGAAAGAATTACTTGTAACACGCAATTTCTTGAATTTCAACAATGTTTTCCCAGCTTTTTTCTTGGGTATTGTAAAAAGGCAGGATTGTTTTGTAACAGGTGAACTTGATCTTAGAACTATAGTGGTCAAGTGTTACTCACCCTATCACATCATCCTTACTTATGACCGAATTACACAGAATTTGAATATCAATCAATTATGTCATATCCATAATGTCAATCCATCAATCAGTCTGACTGATCACATATAATGAAATGTTAAACCTACATTAACAGCCATAATACTCTGTGAGGGTCTGTACATCTGTGGTCTTCCCAGGGGATGGAGAACAGAGTGGGCTGACACAGGAGGTATCGTGTGGTGGGGATATGAGGCTTGTACACTCATCAGTTCACTGTAATGATACAATTAAATAAACCATTAAACCTGATTACTAGACTACGAAATTTTAGACTGGTCTAGATTGAAAGAAGTTGCAGACAAAAAACTCAAATTCGAGAAATTTCAGAAAGTATCTTTGTCTTAAAAAGTTTATAAACATTCTGGTCAATGAAGAATTTTCATTTGTTATAAGCATTGTATTGTAATAGTTTAAGTCAGTGGTCTACCAGATAATCTCATTGCTCTAACAAGGTGCCAAACTGTCACAAGATACGCCCGTCACACTGTTTAATATTAACTGGGGATTTGAATAGAACAGGTTATTTTGAATAAATATTTTTTGTCAAACAAAGTATGAAAAACAACAAAGGGCAATAACTCAAGAAATAGGCTAGGTAGAGTTAAGGTTCTTCACACTGCACTCCCACTTGGTGAGCTCTATCCATCCATGAAATTTCATGATTCTAGCTATTATACTTTTAGAGACATATTCCGGACAAGATTCAAGTATGAAAAACAACAAAGGGCAATAACTAAAAAAATAGGCAAGGTAGAGTTATGGTTCTTGTGCCCTGCATTCCTACTTGGTGAGCTATATCCATCCATGAAATTTCATGATTCTAGCTATTATACTTTTAGAGATATACTCTGGACAAGATTCAAGTCTGAAAAACAACAAAGGGCAATAACTCAAAAAATAGGCTAGGTAGAGTTATGGTTCTTGTGCACTGCAACCCCCCTTGGTGAGATCTATAAACCCATGAAGTTTCATGATCCTAGCTATAATACTTTTAAAGATAAACTCCAGACAAGATTCAAGTATGAAAAACAACAAAGGGCAATAACTCAAAAAATAGGCCAGGTAGAGTTGTGGTTTTTGTACACTGCACTTCCACTTGGTGAGCTCTATCCATCCATAAAATTTCATGATTCTAGCTATTATACTTTTAGAGATATACTCCGGACAAGATTCAAGTATGAAAAACAACAAAGGGCAATAACTCAAAAAATATGCTAGGTAGAGTTATGATTCTTGTGCACTGCACTCCCACTTGGTGAGCTCTATCCATCCATGAAATTTCATGATTCTAGCTATTATACTTTTAGAGATATACTCCGGACAAGATTCAAGTATGAAAAACAACGAAGGGCAATAACTCAAAAAATATGCTAGGTAGAGTTATGGTTCTTGTACACTGTACTTCCACTTGGTGAGCTCTATCCATCCATTAAAATTTTTGATTCTAGCTATTATACTTTTAGAGATATACTCCGGACAAGATTCAAGAATGAAAAACAACAAAGGGCAATTACTCAAAAAATAGGCCAGGTAGAGTTATGGTTCTTGTGCACTGCACTCCCCCTTGGTGAGATCTATACACCCATGGTGTTTCATGATCCTAGCTATAATACTTTTAGAGATATACTCCGGACAAGATTCAAGTATGAAAAACAACAAAGGGCAATAACTCAAAAAATATGCCAGGTAGAGTTGTGGTTCTTGTACACTGTACTCCCCCTTGGTGAGCTCTATCCATCCATGAAATTTCATGATTCTAGCTATTATACTTTTAGAGATATTCTCCGTACAAGATTCAAGTATGAAAAACAACAAAGGGCAATAACTCAAAAAATAGACCAGGTAGAGTTATGGTTCTTGTGCACTGCACTCCCCCTTGGTGAGATCTATACACCCATGAAGTTTCATGATCCTAGCTATAATACTTTCAGAGATATACTCCGGACAAGATTCAAGTATGAAAAACAACAAAGGGCAATAACTCAAAAAATAAGCCAGGTAGAGTTATGGTTATTGCGCACTGCACTTCGTATTGATGAGAAGAATATAACTGCCAAGTTTAAAGTCAATCGGACTTACGGTGACAGAGTTATGACCCGGACAAAGAAGTGGACATCGCCCGGACAACCGGACGCCCGGACACCACGGGTGATCCCATAATACGTCCCGTCTTCGACGGGCGTATAAAAACCGACAAAAGAAAGATATTCAAAATCTTTTCAAGGAGTCAGACATGAAAAACTTTACATAAACAAATCTTAGTATGCATGAGCATAAAATGCATTTTTGTTCTCTTTCCATCATGTTTTCTACACCTAATTACAAATGTACCCTCGTTTTATACTGGCATTAGCCATTGCTTCAGTTTTGCTTTGTCTTCTACTGTAGAAGCTCACTTCACAATCCTGCATTGAAAAAGCTGAAGACACGGAAGCTATTTGAGAAATTAAGTCTATAAAGGAATATTGACCCTCACTAACCCTTTCCTGTTTTTTGGAAATTTTAGACTGGTCCAAATTGAAAGATGTTGCAATTTGAAATGAAACCATCCTATGTGGTAGAAAATATTGTGGAAAAAGAAGAAATTGCTTGTTACAAGCAATTTCATCTTTTTTCACAATGTTTTCTCAGATATGAAGTCACAGCCACTTAAAATCTCATATTTTAACGAGTAAGGGTTAAGGCCTATCAGTGGTGTCAGTCCTTTGATTTCAATGCCATTCTGTATAGGATTTTAATTCGGCATGACAAGGGTTAACACTGAAATGTGAAGAATCTTTATCCTTAGATATATGCATGTTAAATGCATCTGATTAACCTATAAATAGATGGTCTTTCGTGGTGGCAGAAAAGAATAAATAGAAGATAATCAACTGATTAATTTTGATATGAAAATTCTCTCATGAGAATGCGTTTGTTAGGCATTGTAAAAGGGTCTGAGGGACGAGTTTTTCTAGCAAATAACAATGAATTTGAGTGAGAGATTTTTCATATCAAAAATAACCAGTTGATTATTCTATTTATTATATTCGAAACAGTTCTATTTTTCAATTGTTACTTATTTATTTCAATCATATTTGTCATCTTGGGCCCTGGGAACCATGCGCATTAATATTACCAAATTTTGTTTACAATAATTTCTGTTTGCCATCTTGTATTGCCTTTCCAAGTGGGCAAGGGTTAAAATGGATTTTTTGAGGGAAAGTCCATATTTTAGGACACTATGAGATTTGCAGTAAAATGCATGAAATCAATTTGGACGAAACATATACTGTATCTAAGGGCGACAATTTTATCGTAGATCTAATGGCCCCAGGATATTTTGAACATTGATCGATCATATAATAAAGACAGATTACTAACCATGCCTACTGCCTCCAACAGGAAGTTCAATATATTTATAAAACGGCATTATTTTGCAAAATACATGGTCAGTAAGATGTAACAATAATAGAATGGTTGCTTGGCTGTAAATAAGAAGTAGATATGACATTAAAGTTATCAAACGAACAAAAATGCAGAATGTAAACGCTAGAGTTAAAAGTTCACTTCAAGTCTAAATAATTGATTCAATGGTCTAAAATTTGTTTGATTGACAGTTATGATAGGTCAATTCCTCTCTAACAAATGAAAAAAAAAGCACTCTATAGATCTGTTCCCCCCAAAATTGTGTTGTTAACCCATTACCAGACAACAGAATTTTAGACCAGTCCATATTCAAAGATGTTACAGACAACAATTTTGAGTTGATGAAATTCTAAAAGATCTTTGCCTTTTGGGGTAGAAAACATTGTGGATAATGAAGAAATTGCTTGTGCCAAGCAATTTCTTCATTTTCCCCAATGTTTTCCAAACCTTTTTTCTTGGTAGTGTCAAAAAGAGCAATTGTATGGAAATAGGTTAAGAGAAAATATTGATATTGATGGGAGTTGACTGTTTTGACATACCTTTGTTCTTTCATCTGGGCTCTTTTTCTTGTTTCGTCTTCCTGGTGTAGAACTTTCTTCAGCTGTGAAAATAACTCATGCTTCTCTTGTTTTAATGTCTCTAGTTTCTTTTCAAGTTGGCTTATCTGAAATGCATTTTGATCAGTTTGGAAATATGAAAGAAAAGAGACTGCATTCACCATTATAATTGAAGTCTCATACAAATCTGGAAAATAAAGGTCTTAAAGTTATAAGAAGCAATTTCTACATTTATCACAACATTTTCTAACTAGAAAGACGTAAGATATATTCAAAATTTTGTTAAGTGGGAATGGGTCAACCCATTCTTACGCGTCAAAATATTACACTGGTCCAAATTCAAAGAGGTTGCAGACCACAATTTTTACTTTAACAAATCTTAAAAATCTTTGTCTTTAGTGGAAGGAAACATTGTGGATTATGAAAAATCGCTTGTAACAAAAAAATTCTTCATTTTCCACAATGTTTTCAAAAGTTTTTGTTCTTGGGGTCATCAAAAAGCGCCATTATGTAGGAATGGGTTAAAGCACACCATTTAACTTGGAGGAATTTCTCTCAAGGTTGTGTCATACCAAATAACAATGCTCTGGACTTTCTGGTTTCAGATAAGAAGATTTTTTAAAGTTTTCCCTCTTTATTTATAAAAAAGGTGTGTCCGAAGAACCCAAAATGTGACATAAGGGGTATCATACAAACAACTCAGAGGTCTTCTAGGAGATGATGCATACTTAACCCATTCCCACTCAGTGATGCTTTTAGACTCCCCCAAGGAAGAAAAGCTTTGGAAAACATTGTGAAAAATGAAGAAATTGCCTGTAACAAGCAATTTCTTCATTTTAAACAATGTTTTCACCTAAAAAGTTGAAAAGATTCCAAATTTCATAAACTTCAAAATGTTGTCTGCAGCTTCTTTCAATTTGGACCAGTCTAAAATTTTGTTATGAGGGAATGGGTTAATACATGTATCAAAGCTCTAGGCATTCTGCTTTCAGAGAAGATTTTTTTAAAGCTTTTGTTAATTACCATGGCAACCAGACTTAAGGATGGATTTCAATTATTAGAACAATTTTTGATAGCTTCATCCAAGGGACATCCTTACGAAGTTTCATCACAATTTGTTAACTAGTCCAGGAGGAGAAAATATTAAAAGAAGTTGTTGACAGGCACAAGAAAATTATGCATGATGATGAAACCATATGCGTGACATAGGGCGATTACAATAGCTCACTTAGAGCATTTTGTACACAGGTGAGCTAAAATGAAAAACATCCTAATTTACCTGTTCTTTTGTTTGTTCAAGAGTAAGATTGTTGTCTTCCTCCTTTTTCTTTCTCATTTCTCTTTCTTTCTTCTGTTGTTCCAACATGGCATCCTGCTCTTGCTCAGCTGAAATAAAACAGCTATTTAGTTGCTTTCATTCTCATAAGAAACTCAGATATAACTCAGACCTAATATGTCTAACTAAGTACATATATTAACTTTTGATAAGTTCATTCAGGATTTTTTAAAATCATTATGATGATTTCACCTTCACAAATAAAACCTAGTGGATTATCAAATTGATAACTGTTTTAAAAGATTTAGTCAAGCTACTGAATGTCATTTAACCCATTCCCACACAATGATGCTTTTTGACGCCCCTCAAGAAAAGCAATCTATAAAACATTGTGTAAAATGAAGAAATAGCTTGTAACAAACAATTTCTTCATTTTCCAAAATGTCTTCTACCCAGAAAGTTGAATAAATCTAAAATTTCATCAACTTTATAGTGTCGTCTGCAACTCATTTTGATTCGGACCAGTCTAGAATTTTGGTAATGGGTTAAGTAGGATCAAAGACACTGTTAGCGTTAAGTTTTGAAAAACAGGAAAGGTTTAAGAAATACAATAATCATTAATTTTTGTTTAAGATCAAGTTAGAGCTTGACTACTAGTAAAAATACACCTATTGCTGTTCACTAAAAGAAAGATAAATTGACCTTACACTGAAACAAATGATCTTCTATAGGTGTGTGGAATTCCCATGCCTGACTTGTCTGCCATGGGCTTTTCTACTTCTGGACAAGTACATTTTTCAAGGTCACTTGTCAAGGGTCAAGTGAATACGAGGGAAAATCTTGGAATGGTACAAAACAGATCTCAAAGATAACTCATTAAATATAGTAATATCATCATAATGTTTAGGAAGGTAGAAAACATGGTGGCTAATAAGAAAATGCTGACTTTCAGCATTTTTTCATCAACAATATTGTAGCAAAATTTATCTCTCCAATCTTTTTTTTGGACAAGTTCATTCATTTGAACCCCCTATGTAGCCTAGTTATTTCTTTTTTGTAAAAAAATTGATAATAGGAAACAAAACCCCACCCCCCGTAATTGAATTCAAACCCCTTTACAGAAATCGTGGTTCTGCCATTGTATGTTACCTTGTTTTTTCCTCTCCCTTTCATTCATGATGTGTCTCTTCAACTGCTGGTACATCATCTTGGTCATCTTGGGGCGTTCCAACACAGCAGGCATTTTGGTATGTTAGCGTTTACACAAACTGGAGTTATAATAGATAATGATGTGTTAGTCAAACAGTTATATAGAGGATAATCAGCTAGTTATTCCAGGTATGAAATAATATTTCACAAGGATGTGTTGTTAGGCGATGAAAAAAAGAGTGCGCAGCAAGATAAACAACACATCCGAGTGAAATATTTTTTTCATATCTGGAATAACCAGTTAATTATTCTATCTATTACATACCCTATTTTTTTTATTTCTTTATTAAAATTCGAAACCAATCTTTTGATAGAGACAAGGTCTATTGAAAAAAGTGTGAATGAATATATTATTAAAGACCAAAGCAACGCCCACAAATCTGTAGAAAAATGCCGTTTTTTATCAGTTGAAGCTCATGAAATATACTCTTTATAATGTCACTGGGTTGAAAAAAAAAGTAGTTCCTAAATTTCGACAGAGAGTGAAACTGAAAAGTGTTATTGTCACTCCAGTGACAATATCAAAATTTTTTACACTGAGAAATCCCAGCAATCCCAGCAAGGTATATAATAAACCCCAGTAACAAGCAAACTTTTCTAGAATTCAACCTTCATAATTGAAATGGATGTTGCCAGATTATTGTTACACTTACAGATGCCTATCAAAGAAAAGACTACTGAATCTGTATATCAGTAGCCGATTTTGGTAGAAAACTTCCCCTCCTAGGTGAAATTTTCTTAACCCTTGTCATGCTGAATAAATCCATTTTGGAATGGCATCAAAATAAAATGGTTGAAAGCATTGGTAGTACTTGTTGTTCAATCATTTATATTCTTATGAAATTTAAGTTCATAAAGAACTCTGGCGTGAAAAAGACAGACAGAAGGTGTAGACAAAGATCAGATTGCACATATTTGGTCTTTGTTTATAACTTCTGCCAAAACCGGAATATTCTGGGTCCAGGTTCAGCATGGTAAGGATTAAGTATCAAAAAGTTCTTTGTAAAACTGGACAAATTGAAAGTAATGGTTAATTTTTTAAAGAAATATAATGTCCATTAATCTGATATCTTTGATCTATCTATTACCTTCAAATACAAGAAAATGACATTAAAAGTGATTAGCATTTTTCCAAATCTAAAAACTTTTCTTTGAGAATTTCTCAATGTAAGCGGCAATGACCCCCTCCCTACAAAATCTTAAAAAAAATAAACAAGAGGACCATGATGGTCCTAAATTGCTCACCTGAGGCATCTGCAAGTTACAGTACTTTTTAGTATAAAAAAGACACAACTTGAGCAAAATAAATAAAACAAATATAAGATTTTGGGCTTTGTACAAAACAATAAAGTAATACTTTACAATAAGAATGAATTCCTTTGGCTTTATAGTTTAATCCATTACCAAACTATCAAAGAATTTGTCTCCCTCAGGGAAAATAGGCTTGAAAAAAAAAACATAGTGAGAAAGGGAGTAACAAGCAATTTATCCATTTCTCTACCTGAAATTCTTTGTATTTAGATTTCAATCAAACTCTAATTACTGTCTGATACTTCAATGGGTGTAATTTTAGCAACCTTGGTAGAGAACAATCTGGAAGTACCATTAATCAAAATATGAATGCATTACAACTTATACATGAGGAGTGGAAGATATTTGAACATGCTCTTATTGAGCGTTTTTCATATCTTTGGCTGCCTTGGGAAGGGCCATGTTTGTTCAAAGGATATAAACATAGTAGATAACAATAATGTTATCCTATGTTTTAATGTAAATGCTCCAGAACCTATATTCAAGAAGAATTCTTTCAATGCGATTTACGCAATTTTCGACCCCAGGAGCAGAGACATTTTTTATCCTAAGAGCATATTTTCCTGTAACATAGTACAAAATTATTTAGTCATGATACATACCAATTATGTATGCCCATCACCTTATATTTCAGAAGAAGAAGACTTTTGATGTTGCTCTAATTGGGTGTTTTTCAAAATTTTTGACCTCTGGGGCAGTGCCATGTTTTATCCCAGGGCTAAGATTTTAGCTAACATGGTAGAGAACCATCTGGATATGCTATATACAATATATGAGTGCCTTAGACTTTGTAGATTGGGAGGAAAAGACTATTGAACATGGTCTAATTGAGCATTTTTACAAACTTTGGATACCCAGGGAAGGGGTGTTTATTAACCTACAGGCATAATTCAATCAAAACTGATAGATAACAGCCAGGCTATGCTACACTCAAAATATAAATGCCCTCCTCCTTAAAATGAAGAATTTGTTATTTAGCATACTCAAATTTTGCGTTTTTCCCAATTTTGGACCTCTAGTGCAGGGCAGTTTTTGACCCGAGGAAGACAACTTTTAGTGATATAGTACAAAACCATCTAGTTATGCTACATACCAAATATGAATATCCTAGACCTTATAGTTAAAGAGGAGAAGTCTTTTGAAATTGCTCTAATTAAGTATTTTTCAAAACTTCGGACGTCATGGGCGGGGCCATTTTTGACCCCAGAGATTAAATACTTAAAAATTTGGTAGAGAACCATATGATTAAGCTCTATATAAAATGTAAATGCCCTTGGCCTTGTAGTCTGTGAAAAAAGTCAACAAAGATTTTCTAAAATTTCCCATTTTCATAATGCCGCGGTTACAAAAGTTTTTCACGGAATGAGATTCTTTTAACAACTTTTGAAGAGCTTTACCCAAGGAACACTCCTGCAAAAACTCAGCTTGATTGGCCAACTGGTTTTGGAGTAGAAGATTTTTAAAGATTTTTAAAGATTTACTAAAGATTCCAATTTTCAAATGCCGCGGCAACCAGAGTTTTTGACAGAATTAAATTCTTTTAACAACCTCCGTAGAACTTCACCCAAGGAACATCCCTGCAAAGTTTCAGCTTGATTGGCCAACTGGTTTAGGAGGAGAAGATTTTTAAAGATTTTTAAAAGATTTCTTAAGATTCCCATTTTCAAATGCCTCAGCAACCAGAGTTTTATACGGAATTAAATTCTTTTAACAACTTTCGTAGAATTTCACCAAAGGAACATCCCTGCAAAGTTTCAGCTTGATTGGCCTACTGGTTTAGGAGGAGGAGATTTTTAAAGATTTCCTTAAGATTCCCATTTTCAAATGCCGCGGCAACCAGAGTTTTTGACGGAATTAAATTCTTTTAACAACTTTCGTAGAACTTCACCTAAGGAACATCCCTGCAAAGTTTCATCTTGAGTAGCCTACTGGTCTAGGAGGAGAAGATTTTTAAAGAAATTGTTGACGGACGGACGGACAGACGGACGGACGACGGACGACGACCGATCACAATAGCTCACCTTGCACTTTGTGCTCAGGTGAGCTAAAAACAAGAGGCCCAAGAGGGCCTGTATCGCTCCAATGGCTTTAACACCTCCAGATTTTCACCTATAGAACAATTTACTTTCTTACACTCATTTTACCTCAAATTACTATGCAGATGACCTTTTACACTTTTATGCATCATTCTCTGCCTTATTCTAATTGGTTACACTCCTGTCTATTTTCCACTAATTTGGTTGTACAAGGGTTAACTTTTGACTAAGCCTAGCCTTGCCATGCGTTTATTTGTTGGCCAATCAAAATTTCTACATAAGTATGGGGTCAGCAAGCAACTATTCATGCAAAGTTTAATATAAATTGGCTCAATGGTCAAGGAGGATAAACTCATAAATAAGCCCCGCCCAGCCTTGCCCATATATGAAGGGCCAATCATATTTTATAATCAATTTAAACAAGGTGGCAAATTGTAACAAAATATGCACGTAACACTACTGGTTGTTGACTGGGGAAGATGATTAAAATTCAAGTCTAATTTCAAGAAAGAGAAACAATTCACAATGATAACTTATGGTTCTGATGTTTTTCTTGTTATCATGAGGTTTTGAAAACTATAGGCTGTTACACTATAAGAGATTTGAAACAAAATCAAAGTGTGAAAAACAACAAAGGGGAATAACTCAAAAAAATAAGCCATGTAGAGTTATGGTTCTTGTGACCTGCACTTCCCCTTGGTGACATCTACCCACTCATGAAGTTTCATGATCATAGCTATTACACTTTCAGAGATATAATCCAGACAAAATCCAAGTATGAACAAAGTCTGAAAAATAACAAAGGGCAATAACTCTCAAAATATGCTAGGAAGAGTTATAGTTCTTGTACACTGCACTTCTCCTTTGTGAGATCTATCTACCTATTACGTTTCAAGATCATAGCTATTATACTTTAACCCTTTCCCGTTTTTGGAAATTTTAGACTAGTCCAAATTGAAAGAGGTTGCAGACAACAATGAAAACTGGATGCCATTTGAAATAAACCACAAGCAATTTCTTCTTTTTCCACAATGTTTTCTTGAGTATAAAATTACAGGAACGTAAAATCCCGTAATTGAACGGGAAAGGGTTAAGAGATATGCTCTGGACAAGATCCAAGTATGAAAAACAACAAAAGGAAATAACTCAAAAAATAAGCCAGGTAGCGTTATAGTTTTAATGCACTGCACTTCCCTTTGATGAGATCTATCTACCCATGAAGTTTCATGATCATAGCTTGAATGCTTTTAGAGATATGCTCCGGACAAGATCATGGTATGAAAAAAACACAAAGGGCAATAACTGAAAAAATAAGCCAGGTAGAGTTATGTTTCTTGTGCACTTCACTTCCCCTTGATGAGATCTATCTACCCATGAAGTTTCATGATCCTAGCCTTTTTACTTTTAGAGATAGACTTCGGACAAGATCCAGTGCTTAACTCCCGCCGGACGCCTCGGATGATCCCATAATACGTATGGGTGTAAAATAAAAGCTCACCCAAGAAATATTCATGCCAAATTCAATTTAAATTAAACCACTGGTTTAGGAGAAGGAGATTCTTAAAGATTTTAAAGTGAAAATAAGCCCCGACCTGCCACACCGGCATTTATGGACCAATGAAAATTTCTTGAACAATTTAAAAGAATGGTTACCCAAGGAACATATCTAACAAGTTGAAATCGGTACATTGGTTTGGCAGAAGATGTTTAACCCTTTCCTGTTTTTGGACATTTTAGACTGATCCAAATTGAAAGAGGTTGCAGACGACAATGAAAACTGGATGCTATTTGAAATGAAACCATCCTATGTGGTAGAAAATATTGTGGAAAAAGGAGAAATTGCTTGTTACAAGCAATTTCTTCTTTTTCCACAATGTTTTCTTGAGTATAAAATCATAGGAACGTAAAATCCCGTATTTGAACGGGAAAGGGTTAAAGAAAAAGTTTGGGTGTGAATCAAAATTTCTTTAACAATTTAAGAAGAGGATGGGCCAAGGAACATTTCTGCCAAGTTTCATTAAAATCCGCCCATTGGTTTAGGAGGAGAAGATGTTTAAAGAAAAGTTTACGCACAGATGGACGGATGGACAGACAACGCCATGACAATACCTCCCTGGCCTTTGGGTAGCTTATCTATTTCATTTTCATGAGGAAAATCAATACAATTTTTAGTAATAAGTTTGATTACTCTGTACAGAAATTTGTAGAGGCAACTTTCAAAGATATAAAGGAGGCAATTATTTTATTTGACACAATGCATAACTGAAAATTTAAGGGAACAAAATGCCCCCCCCCCCTCCTGCCATAATTTTCATCTAAGCCAGATTTTATGAAGGAACCTGACATAGAGTCACCAAAGGATCATTTTGTGAAATTTTGTTGAAAACTTATAAATGTTTGTAATCTGAGAAGATTGTAGGTTTTCACTGTTTACCATTACATGTAAATGGAAATTAGCCCAATCCATCACAGTAATCAAATCTTTTATTAGCAATCTTATAAGGGATCACCAAAGAATTATATTCCAGTAAAATTTGGTAGATATCCATCCAATGGTTTCTGAGAAAAAGATTTTCAAAGCTTTCACAATATATGGAGCCCTGCCCATTAAAGCCATGTTTTCTGTCCTATCAAAATTCTTTGAAGGAATCTGATAAAGGGTCATCTAAGGGTCAATCCAGTGAGATTTGATTGAAACCCATCCTTTAGTGTCTGATTGAAATCCATCCATTAGTATCTGAGAATATTTTAAAAGTTTTCACCATATATGTAAATTAGCCCCGCCCATTAAAGCCATGTTTTTCATCCAATCTTAATTCTTTGAAGGAATCTAATAAAGGGTTACCCAATGAGCATTCCTGTAAAATTTGGTTGAAATTCATCAATTGGTTTATTTAAAGAAATTTTATTAATGATATCATCATATAAGGAAATTAGCCCCGCCCATTAAAGCCATGTTTTTCATCCTATCAAAATTCTTTGAAGGAATCTAATAAAGGGTTACCCAATGATGGTTCCTGTTAAATTTAGTAGAAATATCAATTGGTCTCTGAGAAGATTTTTGAAGGTTTCCCCATTATATGGATCATTTCTTTGAAATTTGGTTGAATTCTGTTAAGTACTTTCTGAGAATAAGATTTTCACAGTAAAAGTTTACTGACAGATGGACGCACACATGCATGACAGACACAATGCCATGTCAATAGCTTGCTGGCTTTCATCTATTGGAGCTAAAAACTGAATACATTTATGTTTTTTTGGAAACAATGGTGCAAAAACACAACCTTGGAAGATCACTATAATCAAACACTTGATTAGCTAATTTCAAAAATCATAAATTTAGACAATTGATTGATTGATTGGGGTTTAACACCACTTTTAACAGTATTTCAGTCATATCATGGTGGCTGGAGCACCTATCAATGGATTCCTGGTAATTCTTATACCAGTACTACCACTTCATCCTTTCCTAGCCTCCAGCTGCTATCCCACTTAGGTTTACAATTATCCACCCATTAGTAAGAGACAAATGTCGGAAAGGATATGTGCCGCCGCTGTGGATCAAACCCATGACATCCCGTGATTGAAGTTTGGGAGTATTGTGCGCTATCAACTGCGCTATGACAGCAGAGCATTTAGACAAAAGGTGAATGATGAACTCTTCACATTTATCTCAAAACTTTTTGTTGGTTTGATGACTTAAACAACTTAACTACAGTTAATTTCAACTGTAATTACAATGTTTAGGTGGCCAATCAAGATTTTGGCTTATGTTTCATGTCCTTCACCATATAATTTCCAAAATATTGTTTTATATTTCGGTCAAATTGGAGCCTGGGAGTCAGGGGGGGGGGCAATCCCTCAATTCAATCTCAAATCCATTCTGACAGGTCAGTTTATCAGTGAAACCATTTTTTTTCTCACCAAATCTGTAACAAGTCTGCTACTCTTGAGGCCAATTGGATTTTTTCCCAATTGGGAAAAAGAGTGTCAAGGAATGACTCAATTTGGAATTATGAATATTCTCTGTTAAAAAAAAAAAATGCTGAAGAATGTTACTTGCAAACTTGACTTTTAGATTCTTCTAGTGGCAATGTATTCAAAGAAAACACTTATCTTTAATTATACTAGCATACATATAAATATACATTATGAACTATGCAGGACTGTCCTCTAAGCCCATCCCAACATAATGATGCTTGATGACGCCCCTCAAGAAAAGCAAATGGAAAAACCCAGGGGTCAACACTAACAGTGTCCCGGGATCCTGAATATCCCTGAAAATTGGAAGGGACCCCAGCTATCTCAGGCTAGGGATTCCATCAGGATCCATCAATATTTCCCTTGTACAACAGATCTTAATATATCAACTAATGCTCCTGATTTTTTGATTGCTTGTTTTTGTTGAAAACATTGTGGATAATGAAGAAACAAGCCAATTCTTCTTTTTCCACAATGTTTTCGAAGGTTTTTTTTCAAGTTGGGCTCAGAAGGACAGGATTGCGTTTGAATGAGATGATGTATATCAAGTAGGGATCCCTGATTATCTGAAGGGAACCCATAAGTAATAACTAGGGATTCCCGTGGGATCCCATTGAAGCAAAGTTAGTGTCGACCCCTGAAAACCCTGTGCATAATGAAGAAATTGCTTGTAACAATCAATTTATTAGTGATCTGCCAAGGCTGCATCCTTGCACCACTGTCTAAAACAAATCATACATGCCCTCAATTTTGTAAAATGTTCAAACTTTTTTAGACGATGGGGACATATTGCTTCTAAAATGTAGGCACATCACGTATTTCATTTTCCACAATTTTTTCTACCCAGAAAGTTGAAAAAATGTCTAAAATTCAATAAATTTTGATTTTTTGTTTGCAGCTCCTACAATCTGGAAATTTTTGCTGTCTGGTAATGCATTAACTCATGGTGAGGAGCTATGAATTCATAGAGCTACAAAATACAAGGAGAGTAAAAAATCAATGATTGATCAGTTTGTCCTGTTTCTTGGGTAAGTTTGTTGTTGTCTTTACACTACCTGATATCATTCAATTGTTCACAAAGAGTATTCAGAGAATCTGTGGATATCAATTCTGCCCCTAGAGATAAAGTCTCACATGAGAATTGAAATCAGAGTTTATAGTTTTCACAGCAAATATTACAGTATATCTTCCAAACTTACCATCGGTTAAAATGATTACAGCCTAATTGATTGACATTGTCGGAGATATAAAAATAAAAAGTAAGATTCTGTCTATATTGATCCAATTGTAATGTATTGTGGGGTTCCGAAATAGTCTGTCCGAATATACTGACAGTTTATTTCGTGCAACTGATGACATCTTTTTTCTCAGTAGACACACAAAACGTGAAATCAAAAATATTCTGTTGGTTAATCTGTGTTAAAAGAACATTTTGAATTCAGAAAAACATAATGACTATCTCAGTTAAGTACATACACAGCTGTCAAACACGAAATTCTGGCCCCACTGGATTCCAGTCGGGTTTCTTTTTTTAATTGGATTAGTTTACTTATAACCAAGGCTTAAGTACAACAACATAGACGTTACATTCAATAGTCTATTTATACACGATTGTATGAATTCCTATGGATTTAACTGAAGAATCATTTCACTTTTTGTTAATTATAAGCCTAATACCATTCGTAGCTAAATTCTTGATATTATTGGACCTGTTAACAATTTTGACTACAGTTAGATATTTAAGTTCGTCGAAGTCAGCCATAGCAAGCAACCCGTCTAAGCGCCATTTCCTCCAAATGGGAATTTCCGAACTTTGTTTGGGTTTACTCGTAGTTACTATTAATATTTTTTATTTGTTTTTGAAGGTAAAAATAAGATTACTTATACTCTTATTCGCTATGTGTGCGTAGTTTTGTAAGATGACTTTTTATTGTTAGTTGCTGGTAAACAATCCACTGTTTTTAAAATTGCAACAAGTTTTCGCGTGCGTTTCTATGCGTCATGGTTGAAGGGTCCTTCAGGTAAAGACAAAACTTGTCAATCTGTGTGAAGTTCGTCTCCAGTATGACGAGATGTTTGACAGTTTCTTTAATCTTTATAAATGTCTGTATTTGACTCAATCTAGTGTCTACCTTTCTTGTTGATGTAGACAGACAATACCTAGATTTTGTTGGCCCCATCTTGTTTGCATATAGTATACCCAAGTTTCCCATATCCGAGCAGTCTCCCGTATTCTAACGCTTTCATTTCTGCGCACTCTCAGTTAAGTTGTGTATTACAATCAATGTAAAAATTGTGAGAAATCAGCATTGATCAATGTCAGTGTATGAAATATATCAAAGAAATAGATATTATCTCTCAGAACTCTTGCATAACCTGGTTTATACTATTTTTTTCCCATTCCTTCCAAATATTTTGGGTTCATTCTTTTTTCATGCAAATGCAGTTGCTGTGTAGATGCTTTTTGAAAATCAGGTAGATAGCTGGGAACTTCAACTCCAATAAGGGTGCTCGCCAAATGTGCTAGGCAGACATCACAGCAAGGGGTTAGTCTTTTGCTTGCGCGACACTGGTCGCAAATATTTAAGGAAACAGGTAATATGTTAAAACCAAACATGTATATACACTGTATAGTTCTGACTAGCTTAAATCAGGGGTGTTGGCTGGACAGCCATCTTAAAGCTGTCCAAATCCTGTAGGTTGGTAATCGAGTCCGGTAGCTGGTTCCATTAAACCACAGTCTGCAGGAAGAATGAGTGTTGATATACACTACTCTACAGTGATAGGTGATGAATCTGATGGTGTTCACATACCTAGGAGATCCTGGTGGTAGATAAGTTGGTGGTACTGCTACGAGGCCACTGACCACCTTATACATCATAATTTTGTCTGATGCTATACAACAGTCTTCTAATGATGTCCATTTTAATTGTTGGATCATAGTAGTTACACTTGTTGAGGTTTTGTCGATTAAATAGTTTATTTAGCACATAGCGGGCAGCATTCCATTGAATTTGTTCGATCTTCTTAATTTGGGTTGTTTGTTGTGAGTTCCAGATTGGTGAGCTATATTCTAGTTTTGGTCTTACTAACGTTTGATATGCTCTTTCTTTGACAGAATTTGGGCAATGTTTAAGGTTTCATTTAATGAATCCTAATACCCTCGATGCTTTGGATGTGATGGTATCTATATTGTGGTTGTATTTCATATTTTCGGCCAGTTCCACCCTGAGGTAAGGGTTCTGCTTTACAGTTTCCAGAATTTGGTTGTTCATCCTATATTCATATTTGGATATAACTCAAAATACATTTTCAAGTCTGTTTAACCAATGCCGCAAGTGTGACATTGATATCTGGAGACTGAATTCGGATCTTAATAACCAGCATATGAAAACAAAAAGAGTTTAATTTTTGTTACAAAATTTGTTACAAATCTATTTTTCATTTGAACTGCAATATTCTAATTGAATTTGTTACTTTCAGTTAAGTTCAAGGAGTCTAACTATCATTTTGTATGCACACTTGCAAACATTTATAACTTTAGGTGATTGGATATGGGAGACTACAGGCTATCCTCTTCACCTCAATTATTGTGCATGTAAGGAAGGTGGAGTTCATTTCAAATCGAAAAAAGTTTTATACCTAACCAAATGGGTGTTTCACATCTGGCAGAGACTTGATTTATCTTTTAACAAAATTTTATTCAGTTCTGTTCTTAACTTCTACAAGAAATATATCTTGGATGCTGCCTTGTAGCTCATGAGAAAATTTGGATTAATATTGAAGTTATCATGCATCTTACAAAAGAGAGTGTCTATGACAGCAAAGAAGAAACAAAATTGTCATTTTAACTTTCGTCATTCATCTTTGTTTAAAAAACGCCTATCCTCATCAGGGTTCTCCCCAGGCCCTTATGGCGTATCGGCCCCGATACGCCTTCATAAATCAAGAGAGTTTGCCGATACGCCTACAGATCGCCGATACGCTTAAATTTGGTCACGGATACGGCTTAATTTCGAGGTGAAGAAAGGGTCAAGCAAACCATTAGAATTGGTTGCAGAAGCGTGGACACGACATGCTCTTTATCTATAGTGTTGTATACCATGCATTACATAACATCTCTATCGATAAGACCCTAACACTCTTACTAATTGGCGATTATTGATTTTTTCTCGCGTTTCCCACTGGTACCTCGCTATCAGTCACCAAGGATGATGGGTACCAATATGTAAACAATGAATTCAAAATGGCGACCCGGTTTCGGAAAATCGTCACTTTGTCTGCGATTGGCCTAGTTAAAATTGAAAGATGTGGTTATTTGATGTGACAACTATCCAAACTAAAGCCATAGTGGTTTAAAATTTAATTTTTGAAGGAAAGATTCATTGTTTCAGTTTATTTCATACATTGATCGCTGAAAACATTCCCTTTTCGCGATCTTTTTCCTTACGAGAATTTGCCAAAATAATAGACAGATTTGTATAGAAGCCATCCTAGTTATACTTAGCTCTTGTTTTCAACTCAGTTTAATAGTTACACACATGTACCTTCTGGATCAAGTCCATTTATCTTTTTATCCAACATGGAGGGTATTATCTCACACATTCGTACCCTGGTTTGTTCAACCCATTTTTTCACTAAACTTGTTTTAAAAGTTTGTTGAAAAATATTATTATACTTTTAGTAATCATCTAATAATATCTCATCCTCTCATGTTTTTTGCTAAAAAAGATATAAAACCCCCATAAAAATCAAAGTGCTGAAAGCACTTCAAGAAAAGAAGAATTAAGACACTTGTTTTATAAAATTGATCAAGTTTCATGTTATAATTTGAGAATTAAGGTTAAGATTAGACACTGCTGGTATTTTATACATTTCTTATTAACTTATTGAAATCAAAGAGCTGAAAGTACTGTTAGAAGAATAGTTATAGTGTCAGACAGTCAAAGGCTTCTGAATGGGCAAATAATGAGCATTTCAAATTTGAAACAGAGAATCTAATGGAGCTCTTTAAGATGCAAAGCTTGAAAATGAAACCAGGTTTTTCACACAGGAACCTTATAACTACATTTTTGAAATTACTGATAATAATTTCTATTTTTTTCTGAATATGGGCATTTTTTTTTTTTCAATCTAACACTCCATGCTTTTTTTTAAAGAGTCCTAAAGGATATGATTTTTGGACAGACTTGATAAAATGGCCAAGCATGAAAAGCTATTCCTATCTAATAGACAAACAATTGACACTTTTTATTTATTCATTCCTGTGAGACTTTTGGGTATATTCTTTCATTATCTTTCCTTTTCACATTTTTTTATTGGACAATTTAGTGCCCTTTCTAAAAAATAGGATAGAGGGGTAAAATAAGCTGAGTAATGTCACAATTGGTTGGTATCAAAATAAGCCTCAGAGTAGATAAATCAACTTATAATAATTAAAAAGTTGAAGAATATTATTCAAGAATAACTCTCAATAAAAAAAAAGAAGTCAATAATCAAGCTAAAAAGCACTTTTAATGACCTTTATTATGTATAGTCATACCAAGATATCATACAACACACCGGGCATTTGCCACTACGCCTTCAAACATTTCTGGGGAGAACCCTGCTCATATATTTATTTGGTGTAAAGTCCAGATCAGAAATTTTTAATTTCAAGCTTAACCCTTGTCCTGTTGAATATTTTTCCTCTTTTCACTACATTTGAAAACTTTGACGTAATTAAATCAATCTTGTGTTCAAAGATTTCTCTCAAAACAACAACAATAAGCAGGTTGTTTAATCTAAGATCAGACTGCATGTCTGTGCAGGCTGGTCTTAGTCTACACACCTGCCAAAGCCACTGTCAAAGCAGGAATATTCGGGGATCAGCATGACAAGGGTTAATCTTTATCCTGGCTCCCAATTTTTGTGAGAAGTTGCCTTTGTAACAGTTTTAGTTATGTGTGCTATATGGTATAGGTAATTCTTACAGCACTGAAAAGGGGGGCACTGAAAATGAAAATCCTGTGGAAAAATTAGAAAAATTAGATCATTTCAAGCAATTTCTTCATTATTCACAATGTTTTCTACCCAAAGAATCAAATATTTTTACTGCCTTGATGGTATAGGTGCTTGACTCATGATCTGACTGTCATTGGTTTGAGTCCCAACGTCACCAGTGTGTGTTCACGGGCAAGACATTTAAAAGCCAGCCCGAGTCTACCCAGCTGTAAGCAGTGGGATTCAGCCGCTGCCTCTCTTTAAGGGACGTGAAAACATCTTGATTGTGAGTGTTCGAGAGCTCAAAGCTTCTGTCGCAATCGAACTAAAGTAAATTAGTATAAACCAAATATTTTTTAAATTCCACCAACTGAAAATTCTGGTCTTCAACTTCTTTCAATTTGGACCAGTCTAGAATTTTGTTGTCATCTTGTAAAGGGTTAAAGAAAATAGTTGAGGTGTCTTTCAGGTGAATAATTAACGACCTTCATGGTTATCTTTTTTATGCATTTATTGTTAACACATAGAAATCAAAGTACTAAAAGTGTTGTAAGCTAGCAAAGCATAGTTTTATTAACTAAATCTCCTTTTCCAAAGGTTATAATGGTAAATAAATGAGGTTAAAGTAACCCAGGGGTTAACCCTTTACTACATGACAAAATCCTAGAATGATTCAAATCAAAAGAAAAAGCAGACGACAATTCCAAGTTAGTTGAATTTAGGAAATCTTTCCCTTGTTGGGAAGAAAACATTGTGGACAATGACAAAATAGCTTGGTATAAGCAATTTCTTCATTGTCCATAATGTTTTCAAAAGCCTTTTTCTTGAGATGCTTAAAAGTGGAATTGAGTGGGAATGGGTTGAATTTAATAGCATGCTTTTGAAAGAGTTCTCTACAATTTGAATAGAGTTTGGAATATTCTTGAAATACATACTACTTTAATGGGTAGGCAATCAATGGAGTTAGTGGTTAAGCCTCCAGTGGCAGTTTGCACTCATTGAACACGGAGAAGACCTCGAAATTTTGTCTGTTGACTTAAGCAATCAAAGCTGACTCTTTGCTAGCTAAAAAGGCTGTTGTTGCTGGTTGTAAGTTGTGTGACTTCTATTTTAACAGTTAGAGAATATGCGTTAATCGATGATTACATAATATAACCTCTCCTCTACATTAACAGGCTTTCTCAACCCCAAGGCTACACAGCTTAAGATTTCATTGTGTAGTTAAGCCGTTTCCAGACAAAAATTTTTGGATTGGTCCTAATTGAAGGTTGAAGGAAGTTGTAGATGACAATTCTTGATTGATGAAATTTCAAAATGTTTGCCTTTTGCGTTGAAAACATTTGGGATAATGAAGAAATTTCTTCAAAATGATTTCAAGTGATTTTTTGGATAGGGAGGGGTGGAGGGGGGCTTAAATTGGAAAGGGGAGTGGGGGGGTTGACTTTAAAAAATGGGTTTCTGTAGTTCATTAATTTTCCTTTCTGGGTAGAAGACATCATGCAGTTGAAATTTGCAATATATGTTTACTTCAAAAAGGGAAATTAAAATTTAAACAATTAAACTTGAAGTTTGATCTCTATTTTTCATTATTACTTCCAAAAGAGTAATTTATGCCAACATAGGAAGGGGGGAGGGTTAATGCATTTTTTGAACAAATTATGCCTTTTTTTTTTTACCTAAAACTATCAGGAACTTGAACAGCAAAGGATTGGCAGCCGCATGTGGTGCTCCTATTTTCCAGTATTTCAGAATGGAGGATTGTGATTTTGTGGTAGTAGGGATTGGACATAAAGTCTGAGATAATAGTTCTGATTCCCACAGGAGCAAAAATAATTATATGTGTGGAGTGCACAAAAAACCTTCTTTTTCCCCCCACAGAGATCTTAGACCTAAGTAATCCAAAGAAAGAGACAAAATGACTGATTCAGATTCTGATTTACCAGACCTTGTGGAATCCTCTGATGATGATTTGTTTGATGGTACCCATCTCACGACAGGTAAGCTTGTATACTTACTCTTAACCCTAGTCATGCTGTATAAATTACCATACTGAATTGGTGTAAAATCAAAGAGCTGAAAGCACTGATAGAACTTGTTGTTCAAAAATCAATATTTCTTTTAGAAATCAATTTCATAAACAACTCTGCCAGGAAAAATACAAGCAGGAGGTGAAGACCAAGATCAGACTGCACATATGTTTAGGCCCGATCTTGGTCTACATCCAGCGTGCCCACTGGGTTTTTATTTTGGGGGCACATGTACCCCCTAGGTTTTGAAGTGGGGGTACAAAGGAAAATCTGGGGGTACAGTCTACCCTTTACTTTCAGATTTAAGGGTACACAATACGAATCTGAACCCTTTACCAAATGACAGACAATGTTGTAGTTATATAGTTTGGTATTACTCAGTAAAGAAGTACCACACGTCATGTGCAAGTTTCAGATGAATTTAGAGGGAAAGATAATAAACTTTCTTTGAAAACCTGGATTTTGACAATTCACTTTTTCTTAATTATTGGATTTTGGACGGGTTGAATGGAATATGAGATGGCAAGTTAATTACAAGGGTGGGAATGTCATCTTGGAGCAGGCCATACCAGGCATGTCTGCTCATTTTTAGATCAAACTGTGGTGTTAAAACGATTCTGGTACAGAAAATATCAAATGGTCTTATAAGTGTCTAAAAGTCACCATTTGTGGAGAAATAGAATAGGTTTTGTTACGACATTTTGCAGACAGCAACTTACGTAGCCTAAACAAAACTACAACGTTAATCAAACGGCTCAATTTTGTCCTGCCTGAATTACATGTACAACGGAACTTACGAGAGAAACTGATTTCAAAATAAGATTCTATATCATGAGTTCTTGTCAATCTTGCCCCAAAACACGTGAATATCTTGCGCTTAGTTTGAAAAATAGCGCAACTTTGGGCCTATTTCAAAACAAACTGGTGAGGCCATCAGGATCCGCATTATACGAACTTTTCAAACTGCTGGTTTTCCCATTCTCTATATGAAAACAAACCAACTGGTTCCTGTCGCATGAAAGGGAAATCACTCACTCCCGATGCGTTTTGTTCTACTTTGCTTGCAGTTTTGGGGGGTTTTAGGGAAAAGTAAGCACGTAGGATTTCGCGTTTTATACGCTAATCATTTCAAATGAACACACACGTAATGGCATTTTTGTTTCTACGTTCATTTATTTTTCTGTACGTTCATGCACGTCTTGGTGTAAGATTTGTACGTGAACCGACGTAGTTGTACGTGAATTACGTACTGCAGCAGGTGAATGGGCACCCTGTACATCTGCCAAAACCTGAATGTTCTGGGTTCGGCATGACAAGGGTTAAATTGACAAGAGATGCCTTTCATATAGTAGGATTCTTACTGTGCTTTCAAACCCTTTTCATGCTGAATGAATTTTTTTTTTCAGATTTCATTAAAATCAAAGGGCTGAGAGCACTTAAAGGCTCTGATATGGGTCCATATTCGTTGCTTAAAAGATCAGACATGCCTTTATGTTTTTTACTGTAATATACATGTCATCGAAATGACCCTTAGTTGGAGAAATCAAATAATCCTATTCTATTCTATTTAGACAGGTAACATGGTCTTAAGACTTTGGTCATAATGCACATATGTGCATGGCCCCACCCATAAGGCAGTTGGTAGCGCATCAGACTCTCAATTGTAAGGTCCAGGGTTCGATCCCTGGTCACGGCAAATATGCTTTCTGACATATGTCTCCAACCAATGGGTGGATAATTGTAAACCTATGTAGGATGAGCAGCTGGAGGCTCGGAAAGGATGTAGTAGTACTGGTGTGAGAAATACAAGAATCCATTGTTAGGTGCTCCAGCCTCCGCGTTATGACTGAAATACTGTAAAAAGTGGCTTTAAATCCCATTGAATCAATTAAAATATGTGAAGGCTGATCTTTACTATACATCCTGCCAAAGAGAAATATCCAAGGTTCATAATGATGCGGGTTAAGATCTTAGTATTTCCAAGAATTATTTAAGAGATGAAGAGAATATTTTTTTGTTTTCATGGAGGTATGAACCAAAAAACTAATCACACTGTATGAATACGCGAATACCAGATAACAAAAATGAAAAAAAAAGTTTTAGACAACAATTTCAGTTGAATTTGAATAGAGAAATTCTTGCAAAAAGTTGTTGAAATCAGCTCTGTAATTTATCTTAGCTAAACTTGCTGAGAAGTGGCTGAAGAGAAAGAGGGACTTTCTAGATCGACAAGAACTGTGGAATCGAGTGTTCTGTTTGGGTCCATTCCTATTTGGTGTTAACAACATTATAGCTGCTTCTTGGATTAAAGCTCTGTCCAATTCGAAACTGATGCTCAAGGAAGAGAGGTAAGGTCAAATACATTTACCATCCATGAAAAAAAAATTCTGTATTTCTCCTGATGAATGATCCCTTCATTAGTCCCAGATAGCCACTGTTGAACTATTCCCACACAGTCTTGCCCTTTTACGCCTCCCCAAGAAAATAGTGCAGGAAAACAATGTTGAAAATGATGAAATTGCTTTCTATAAGCAAATTTCTTCTTTTTTCACTTTTTTTCTACATCAAAAGGACAAAAAGAATTAAATTTCACAGACTTAAGATTGTTGCCTGTAACTTCCTTGAATTTAGACCAGTCCAAATATTTTGGAGTGGGAATGTGTAAATCAAAATTCAGTTGACTAATCATATCATTTATTTAGACTGGACATGAATCATTACTTTCAATATTGATGTCAAAGTTTTTACACACCTGAAGGTTTATATTAAGTTATAGCCCTGGTCTGTCTGTCTGTCCCCTATGATACTCTCCTGGCATTGAGTTACAACTTGACACTGTTATCAGCACATCGTATTTCACTGAGCGGGGGGGCGGAGATGTGTGCATAAATCCATTCCTGCACGATGTCACAGCTGCAGCTTGAATAAACTGTAGTTCTGGGGTGTAAGTTGCCATACCAACAAAAGTGCATGAGTTAAATATCACCATTGGCATTCACTCGAGGTCAAAATTAATAATTTGATTGATTAATCAGTGGTTTGATTGGTGATGCAGGGGTCGACACTAACAGTGTCCCGGGATCCCGAGGATCCCTGAAAATACGAATGGACCCAAGCAATCTCAGGCTAGGGATTCCGTCAGAATCCTTCAATATTTCTCCAGTACAATAGATCTTAAAATATCAACTAATGCTCCTGATTTTTATACCCCCCTTAACTTTGTGAGGGGGGTATATAGGAGTCAGCTTGTCGGTTGGTCGGTCGGTCTGTTGGTCCGTCTGTCTGTAGCTTTTTCTTGTCCGCTCAATTTCTGGGCAACCATTGGACGGATTTGATTCAAACTTCACTGATATAATCAGTATCAAGCAGAGGTGTGCATATTCTATTTTGGTTACGGTCCATTGATATTCAATTACTCAGCAACCATTGGAAGGATTTGATTCAAATTTTACAGAAACACTTGGTATAAGTCAGACATGTGCATATCCTATTTTGGTTATGGTCCATTGATTTTTGACGGAGTTATGGCCCTTTATTTAAAAAGTCCATTTTTTTGTTGTTGCCCTTTTGCAAATAGCACTTGTATATGAACAAGTGCTGTTTTGGGATATTAGTCTGCTTTGCGACAATGTCTAGTTTTGTTTGCTGGTTTTATGTAGAAAACATTATGGATAATGAAGAAATTGCTTGTAACAAGCAATTTCTTCATTTTCCACAATGTTTTCCAAAGCTTTTTTTCAAGTTAGGCTTAGAAGGGCAGGATTGCCTGTGAATGAGTTACTCTATATCAAGGAGGGATCCCTTATTATCTGGAAGAAACCCTGAAGTAAAACTTAGGGATTCCTTTTGGATCCAATGGGCCCCTACCGATATACGTAGTTACTCCGCTTGATCAGTTACTGCCCTTGAACTCTGGGTAGTTCCGGTCTATATTTACACTATTTTCATATAGGAAGATACAAGAATACCTTTCAAGATGTATTTCATCTTATAAGAATTATTGAAACTTTTCTACCCCACTCTTGCAATTGTTTAAGTTCCGTGGTGAATTTATTTGAAAGCTAAATTTCTTAAAATGACATAATTATCATAAGTTGCCATGATAGGTTTGACCGGCTTTTGTCACCTCGTTAGTGGAATAGGCGTATATAGCCCTTTCCTCAGAGTTAAAATATGTTTATTCCAAAACATTAAGAAATTTCATAAGTCCATAGAGTAAATTATGTTTCTGTTTCTATACATGCTTATACCGTATAAATTGTTTGTGCGATATTGGCACTGACATGACCTGGTAAGTACATGTCGATCTAATTTTGAATGGTAATAGAGATTTTAATTTAGATTTACATATTTGTGTAAAACATAATACTTGGAACATAATGATATGAAAAGATGCCACTATGCAGAATTTGACTTATTTCACCGACGTTTACATTACTATAAAAACGCCTATTGCTTCCCAATTTCGTGACTACAGCTATCTTTAAACTATACCTCTGAAGTTTCTGTTGCCCGCCGACGAAATGGTTCATGTTTTCAGATCATTTTTAATATCATTACATGTATTTAAGTTTTTGAGAAAAACTGAGAAATAAAAAAGTGGAAATATAAAAGATGAACTGTAAGAAGTCTTACGAAGATCAAACAAAGACAATCATTTTGAAAGTGGTAATCGAATAAGTTGATACCATAATACTTATTACTATATTGAAATATATATTATGCAATGATATATTTGATACAATGTATATAAACTAAAGATTTAAAGTTCATTTGTTGTAAAAAAAAAACAAGTGTAAATGATCTGAAACAATTGTTTTCAAATTTTTGTAACTTAATTTTTTCCCCGGATTTTTCTTAAGGAGAAAAGTTTTAAAAGAGATTTCCATTACCTCTTGCCTTTATAATCCTTTTTAAAATATACAAACTCGTATATTCCTTAGAACTAGCAAACAACTTTCTTTGTTACTTGTAATAAGGGGACATCGGGTAAAAATCAAAGCAAATGTCCGACTATTATGAGATACAGTAGAACCTTGTTAATTCGACCGTCACTGGTTTGTAGGTATGTGTTTGTTCTTAAATCTTTTTCCATCAAAAAGTAACACAGAGGTGAAAGCATAAGAATATAAGATGAGTAATTTTAAATCTATGTTTTCCTCAATTAATATCTGCAGGTCTTGTTTAGAAAAAATAACCAATTTAGAATCAGTTCCTAAATTGGGGACAGAACAAGACCGTTTCCGATTCCGTGTATCTCAAACAGCCGACCACTTGCTCTCTGTTTGTTTGTACTACGCTTAATTTGTATAAATTTCCTCGGTCCCTTGTGCCAGTGTAATATATCCAAAATACCATCCGTGGTACTTGGATTAAAACATCAGTTTATGGAAGGATATTGTTAGCTTTTAAAATTGATTTACCATGTAACCCTTTACATAAAAGAATCTGAGAACGATGAGGGATACAAACAAAGTTTTAATACCCATGTGTACCAATAATTATGGATCTTTCAGTTGTGGGGAAAATCGGTGTACTCTTTATTGCAATATTTTTGTTCTTGGTTGTTGGTTTCCTTGTTTTAATTAGTCTTTTCAAGCCAAAGATGTAATCGCAATGATTTCCTACAAAGGACACCTTGGTTAATTTTGTTTAAAGAAAAATTCGAGAAGTAAAATAAATGAAAACTGGAGGAGAATGAAATTGGTCCCTAGACCGGGAGGGAAAAACGATAAAAGCGTGTCAACATTAATATAAACTACCACAACAATTTCATATTCTAAGAGTATTATAAGAGAATTCAACATTTCTCTGTATGGAATTCTGAAAAATTATCTGATTCTACTCAAAATAGCATTTAGTCTCAGCCCTTATACACTTTATATTGCAAATTTAAACCGGAACTACCAAGTCAAGTCAAGGGATCTGTCTGTTGATTTGGAAAACTTGGAGCATGGCTTGTATGGGCAGGGATATTTTTCATATATTGTATATATTCAAAACCTTGAAAATCTTCTCAGGAACTACTTGATAAATTTCAACCGAATTGGATATTTTGCCTTTCAGAATTTAGATCAATTCAGGCCATTATCAAAATATTGTATATAGTGACAACTTGAGAAACATTATCCTTAGAATCTACTGACTGTTTTAAGCCAAATTTCACGGAAATGAATCTTTGGAAACCCTTTATCAGATTCATCCAATGAAATGTGATCAGATAGGAAAATATGGCTTTTATGGGCAGACTTATTTCCAGATATGGTATAAAGTGAACAGTTTGAAAATTTATGAAAATGATTGATTTCAACCAAATGACTCAGATGTGATTCTTGGGTTACCTACTATCAGATTCCTTTGAGGAATTATGCAAGTTTAGCCCATGTCATGCTGAATATTCCTGTTTTAGATGAGATATAGACAAAGATCAGCCTGCACTTCATCAGCCTAAAATAAGGCTAAATCAGGAATATTCCGGGTTCAGGATGACAAGGGTTAACAGAAAATGTCCTGTTGACTCTGTAACAACCCATTCCCACACAATGACATTTTTAGACGCCCCTCAAGAAATACCATTGGGAAAATATTGTGTAAAATTAAAAAATTACTTGCAACAAGCAATTCTCCGTTTTCCACAATGTTTTCTACCTAGGTAATTGAAAAATGTAAAATATCATGAACTTTAAATTATCTACTGCAACTTCTTTCAAATTTGGACAAGTATAAAAGTTTGTTTGTTTGGTAATTGGTTGAAAGTATTCTGTCATAGCCTGTTTCCACACAAGTCTGCATTTTCACGCCCCTCAAGAAAAAAGCAGGGTTTTCCTCGACCCTCTCCTTCTTTGAATTTGGACCCCCATTTTTCAGAAATGTCCCCCAAAATAGCTTGACAGCCTTCTTTATCTTATTTGATAGGGGTCATAATGTGGCGAAATGACCCCCTGTTTTGAAAGTCGGGGGAAAACCCTGAAAATGCTTTGGAAAACATAATTTACAAGGAAGAAATTGCTTGTGACAAAAAACCCTCTCCTCTAGAACCACAAAACCGAGAGCTTTGATATTTTGCATGTAGCTGTGCCTAGTAGAATTCTAAAATGTTTGCTGTAATTATGACCCCCCACCCAACCCCCAACCCCAGGTCATACTGGCCCAAGCCGAGGGGTCACTTAAGTGCTGCCCTAGGGTCATTTTACTCACTTCTTTTTACTTCCAACTGAATAGAGTTATATATTAACCCATTCACACTCAGTCACGCTTTTAGACACCCCAAGAAAATAAGCTATGGAAAACATTGCGGAAAATGAAGAAATTGCCTGTTACAAGCAATTTCTTTCTTCATTATCCAAGAAAGTTTAAAAAATCCAAAAAATGATAAACTTTAAATGGTAGTCTGTAACTTTTTTCAATTTGGACCCTTCTTAAATGTTGCCGTCTGGTAATGGGTTAAAACGTCTTTGAAAAACTTGTTTCATTAGCAACCAAGGACATCTTTATAAACTAATGGCTTTCTTACCAATACTTACCATAACTTCCTAAGCAACCACAGACTTCCTTTGCAACCAGTGACTTCCATATTAACTAGAGACTCTTCACCTTTGGGGGTTAAATCCCACTCTGGGGAAATAGCATCTTTCATGTGAGGAAGCCACCAAGCTACTAAGAAAAAACATGTCATTATTCTGCTACCCCTTTGAATTTGGATAAGTCTAAAGTTTTGAAAAATAGTAAAGGCCTAAACAACATCTCCAATGAACATGTTGGGCTAATTTGAACAGATGCAGTTCTCTTTCAAAATAGCTAAAAGAAATGAGATCTATTTAAAGACTGTTGTTGTCATGACAACAGAAATATAATTAGAAGAAAAAATGATGAATAAAAATTCTTACTAAGTAGGCTAAGGGCTTTGATTTTTGTCATTAACAATTCTATTCTAGACTTCTATGAACATTGCAAAAATCTTGAATGTATTTCCAGGATCAGATCTACTGAGGGGAGATAAGGCCTATATTTGATGTAACCCTTTCCTGTCTTATGAAATTTTAGACTGGTCCAAATTGAAAGAGATTGCAGATGACAATGAAAAATGCATGCAATTTGAAATCTGACCATCCTATGTGGTAGAAAATATTGTGGGAAAAGGAGAAATTGATTGTTACAAGCAATTTCTCCTTTTACTACAATATTTTCTCAAGTATAAAATCACAGTGATGTAAAATCACGGGTTTGTCCAGGAAAGGGTTAAGACATTCCCACAAAATATTGCCCATTGATGCCCTGATGTAAAAAAGCTTTGGAAAAAAATAGGAAAATGAGGAAATTGCTTGTTACAAGCAATTTCTTTACTATCCACTATGCTTTCCTGAAAAGACCAAGCAAGGCAAGTGTTAAAATGATTGGGCTTACTTATCGTAATCATAAACTTAATATTAAACTTGACTGTTAACCCATGTTATGCTGAACCCGGAATATTCCTGTTTTTGCAGGAGGTATAGAAAAAGATCAGCCTGCACGTATGTGCAGTCTGATCTTATTCTACACTCCCTGCTTGTCCTTTTTTTAGCTAGATTAGACTACACCCCTGCTTGTCTTTTTTAAGCCAGATTTGTTTGTAACTCAAGAAAAACTTTCAAAAGAATTATGAAACCATAATAATTGTATCCAGTTGAAGACTATCATTCCTTTGATTTTAACACACTCCCTCGCAATGATGCTTTAAATCTCCCCTCAATATTAAATTGTTGGAAAGCATTGTTACAAGTATCCAAAATCACAATTTTCCAAAATGCTTTCTTCCCTGAAAGACAAAGATTTTGAAGATTTCATCAACTTAAAATTGTCATCTGCAACTTCTTTGAATTTGGACTTGTCTAAATATCTTTAAGTGTGGAAATGGTTTAATGAAGTTCTGTAGAGGAATTTATTCAGCTTATTAAGGGTTGAAAGGAACAGGTTCATTGTTTCAGGTGAGCACACAGGGGCTTATTGTCCTCCTGAATTTAGTTGTGGTTAGGAGGTGTTGTCACTGTTTTTGAGTGATGATTAGCTTTCACACCCCATGTGGAGTGTGATGTCATAATTATTATTTACCATTTCCCACACTGTGACGCTTTTTGATGCCCTTCAAGAAAAACAATTTGGGAAAACATTGTGTAATATGAAGAAATTGCTTGTAAAGAGCAATTTCTTCATTTTACACAATGTTTTGTAGCCAGGAAATTGTTCAGAACTGAAATTTCATAAGCTATAAATTGTCTTCTGAAACTCCTTTCAATTTGGACCAGTTTAAAAAATTTCCATTCTGTAGTAATGTAAGCATCATCAGTCAGCTAGATAAACTCCATATGAAGTGTGATTTCATAATTATCATAAAGGATTATCCGTCAGCGAAATAAATTTGTTGGCATACCTTATTTCTCCTGATAAACACTCCTAGAAGCTATGCAAGACACAGATGGAGCTTTTATTTTGTGCCTGATTTTTTAGAAATAATACTGTCCAATAAATATTTCTAGTCTTATTTCCTCAAAAATGAATTGTTTTTTTAGAGGAAATAATCCTCATATTAGAGTAAAATCTTGCTGAATATCACATTTGAGATATAATAAGAGTAGAATCGAAATATAGAATTTATTAACCCATTTCCACAGAATCCCACCTTTTTTTTACCACTTTTAGCACATAACCAGACAACAAAATTTGGGACTTGTCCAAATTGAAAGAATAATCAGACAGCATGTCAAAATGCACTAAAATTGGAAAATAATATCAAAATAAGGTGGAAAACATTGTTAGAGAAGGAAAATTTGCTTACCTTCAGAGTTTATAGTGGTATTGTGTGGTAATGGGTTAAGAATAGAGTTTGAGAAAACAATGTGCGATTAGAAGAAATTGCTTGTGATAACAGTGATGCTATTTGACGCCCCTCAAGAAAAATAAATGAGAAAACATTGTATAAAATGAAAAATTGCTTGTAACAAGCAATTCCTTCACTTTTCACAATGTTCTCTATCCAGAAAGCTGAAAAAACGGAAAATTTCATAAACTTTAAATTGTCGTCTGCAACTCCTTTCAATTTGGACCAGTCAAAAATTTTGTCATCTGTATAATGGTTAAATGACAGTTTCTACTTCTAGTAAATAAGGATCATTGGGGATCAATACTGGGCTCACAAATAATTATCTATAGTGAACTTCGTATTGAAGTGTTCAGAAGCTGCTAATGACCTTTGTGGAGTGAGCTTGAACCTCTGCCCGAACAAGTACATATGGTGAATAGTTTGGATCAAAATTCCACTTTAACCCATTACCAGACGAAAAAATTAAGACTGGTTCAAATTGTAAATAGTTTAAAGTTGATTGTATCTACTTTTTAGGTAGAAAACGTAGTGGGAAATTCATTCATTTTCCATTTTCCACAATGTTTTCCTAGCTCTCGTTTTAACCCAATACACCACAACAACTCTTTTTGACACCCCCCCCCCAAGAAAAAAGTTTTTTGAAAACATTGTGGAAAATGAAGAAATTGCTTGTCAATTTGGACCATTCTAGAATTTTGTCATCTGGTAAATGGGTTAATACAAGATCAACTGTATTTCACTGTCACTCTTTTCAGTGACTTAACTTTAATCTTTTGCATGGTTGTTTGGCAAAAGGTTAACATATTAGTTATAAAAAATGATTAGAGGAAAAAAGAGGTGAGAATAAGAGTTCATGTGTCACTGACAGGTTTCTGATAGAAATATTGACTATATATGGAATATAATTATTGCAAAACAGTCTATAGCTCTTTTTCCCTGTATCTAATTGAAATACTAGTTTAGAACACGTGAGATCTTGGGTTCTGTGTTTCAGGTAAGGCACATGCTAAATTGGATTTATGGATTATGATTTGTATCTTTAGGATAATCAACCCTTTTACTTTATTCCATTTCCACACAGCAAAATTTTAGACTGGTCCAAATTGAAAGAAGTTGCTGATGACAATTATATGATGATGAAGCTTCAAAATTCTTAGTCTTTTGTGGTAGAAAACTGCGGAAATTGAAGAAATTGCTTGACAAATGTTTTCCAAAGCTTTTTTCTTGAGGAACGTAAAAAAGCTGGATTGTGTGGGGATGGGTTATTGTGCACCAGATAGATTAATGAAATACTTTCTGGGAAAAGGTGAAAATGCTGGTTATCATTTAGATATTTGCTTTTAATGTGAGTTGAAAAGTAGACATCTTAGAACCAATTTATCTTTTCTCACATTGTTTTCCTTTCTTTCTTTACAGGGGTAAACATGTTATTTTATGAATTGAAGAGAATATCTTTTGTTATTATTGAGGTATTAACCCATGTCATGCTGAATAAAAACCTTTTTCAGAAATGCATTAAAATCAAAGAGCTGATGGCACTGTAGGTCTGGTTGTTTGGATCAATTTTTAGTTTGGAAATTGATCTCATGAACAATTCTGGCTTAAAGAGGACAAACAAGTGGTGTAGACTAAGATCAGACTGAACCTATGAGAAGCTGATCTTTGTCTATACCTCCTGCCAAGCAGGAATATTCCGGGATCAGCATGACAAGTTTTAAAATAAAATTAATCAATGCTGATTCATACATTAGTGTGATTAAGCTAGGTTCATTACTCAATAGAAACAAAATATTCTCTTTACTTCTTAAAATTCAAATCTGTCCAGCAAAACAAAGCAAATATGCTACTAATTTTGAGTAAAATTCTATTGATCTAATCTGTTCGCAAGCATACGAAATAGTTGTGTGCTCAATTTTTTTTTTTTTTTTCCCATAAAGTCATGAAAAAAAAATCAGCCAATCAAAACACTTGAATCTTGATACATGAAGCTAAACTTTGATTATTTTATTAACCCATTACCACACAAGGACTCTTACTGATGCCCTGAAGATATACAATCACAGAAGACATAGTGGGAAAAGAAGAAATTGCTTGTTCCAAGCAATTTCTTCTTTTCTCACTATGTTTTCTGCTCTATTTGACACTTATTTTCCAATTTTATAGCAATTTGAAATGTTGTCTGCAACTTTTTCTTTAAATATAGACCAGTCTAGAATTTTATCGTCTGTTTATAGGTAAACCCATTCCCACACAATGACGCTTTGAGAAGCCCCTCAAGAAAACAATTGAGAAAACTTTGTGTAAAATGAATCAATTGCTTGTTACAAGCAATTTCTTCATTTTCCACACACACACGTAAAATGAATCAATTGCTTGTTACAAGCAATTTCTTCATTTTCCACAATGTTTTTCTACCAAGAAAGTTGAAAAAATCTAAACTTTCATCAACTTTTAATTATTGTCTGCAGATCCTTTCAATTTGGACCAGTTTAAAATTTTTCCGTCTGGTAATTTTTCAATGAGTTTTTATCTTTCTCTTGCAGACAATTTCAGATAAACATTTTAGACTGGCAGGAATGGGACAGTGTTGATCTCATTGATCTAGCTATAAAAGAGGTCCATAAAAATTTGGTAAGAATTTATCTTATTAACCCATTCCCACACAATGACACTTTTTGACTCCCCTCAAGAAAAACAATTGACAAAACATGGTGTAAAATGAAGAAATTGCTTGCAACAAGTAATTTCTTCATTTCTCACATTATTTTGTACACATAAATGTGAAAAAAAATCTAAAATTTCATAAACTAAAAATGTTGCAACTTCTTTCAATTTGTACAAGTCTAAAATTTGGTAATCTAGTAACCCCATTCTCAATTGATCCCACTTATTGATGCCCCTGGATTGTTATACAAAAAAGAACATTGTGAGAAAAGGAGATATTGCTTTAAACAAGCAGTTTCTTC
Source organism: Fragum fragum (assembly GCA_946902895.1). NCBI lineage: Eukaryota > Metazoa > Mollusca > Bivalvia > Cardiida > Cardiidae > Fragum > Fragum fragum. The sequence continues at coordinate 50,074,701 of OX336372.1, read as the reverse complement.
TTTTATTACATGCTTTCTATCTGATTTGGCAGTGTTTAATTTAGGTAGGAGGATTTTGGGATTTCTCCAACCTCCTTTTTCAAAGATCTCTTATTTTTATGCTCCCGAAAGGGCCAGAATATAGTGCCGCCACATCCAATTGGAAGAAACTTCACATGTGAATTCCTTATGATTTTGTGCTTCCACCTTTTCTGGTTTTTGGATAGCTCCATTAGGTCAAGGTCTAGCTCAAGGTCAAACATTAAAATTAAGCATGTCCAGAGCATAGCTCCTTCAATTACAGATGGATTCAATATAACTTGTCACATTAGTAGATATGTCATTCGGGGAAAAAAAAAAAATCAGACATGTCCAGAGCATAGCTCCTTCATTTATGGATTAATGTAAATATAACTTGGCACGATTGTTCTCTATCATGAGTAGATCTACCATTTGAAAGAAATATTCAGATAGCTCCAAGGTCAAATTATGGATGAATTTAGAAATAACTTTGCATAGTTGTTGTCTTTCATGAGTAGATATGGCATTTGAAAAAAAAAATCAAAGTTGTATATTTAAATTAAGCATGTTCAGAGCATAGCTCCCTGAAATATCAATGGATTTTAATATAACTTGGCACAATTGTTCTTTATTATGAGAAGATGAGCCATTTGAACAAATTTTCAGATAGCTCCAAGGTCAAGGTCACAGCACATGGTCGTTCTTTAAACTAAGTATATCTGGAAAGGCTAGCATAATAGGTGCGGCTTCGTCTGTCTGTCTATATTCATCATGATCCGTCTCTGATGGCTCTTATTTCAAGATTGGAACTTAAACGGTGCCCAAAAAGGTCCTTTGTACAATTTCTAGTGCATCAAAACCAATTCTACTTTTCTAAAAAATATGAAAACATGGTCTGGAGAAAACACTGAAACATTGCTTTTGAGGGCATGTTTTGTAGGGTATACATAGTAAAAAATACGAAAATTTTCATCTGAATGATATATATTTTGCTGGGATAAAATTTTGCTTATTTATTTCGTCAATTAATTCTATTTTACAGAGAAATAAAGATACCCTCTCCACTGTGATTGATCTGGTTTATAGACTAGAACAGTGCAAGACGGGACTAGTTATTGATGTAGACTTGGCTATACAAGAAGCTGAAAAAGTTACCCAGATCACTAATATTTGGTGAGTCCATTTTCGTTTTATATTTGTCTAGTTTCTTCATTTTCCACAAAGTTTTCTACCCAGAAAGTTGAAAAAATAAAAAATTTCATCAAGTTAAAATTGTTGTCTGCAACTTCTTTCAGATTGGGCAAGTCAAAGATTTTCTTGTGTGGTAATGGGCTAACTTTTTCATATACCTTCCATGCTACTCAAGTTACAGTGCTCATATTCAGTATGCAGGTAGCTCACAACAATACCAAATTAGTCATGATCGTCTTATCAAGGTCAAGGTAAATTGTTGAGGCCCTATCCTCAAAACTTTACTCAAAAACTTGCATGAGAACATACCATGTCACTTCATTACTATTCAAGTTACAATGAACATTTTTTACATGAATATAATTCTTGGATCTCTGCCAATACAAAGCTCAAGATCATCTACCAAGATTAATGTTATTTATCAAGGTCAAACATCTGTATTAAAAAAAAAAAAAAAAAAAAAACTCAAACTTTTTCAGGACATTCGTGTTTCGCAAACACACACAAGGTCAATGTTATATTTATCATTGTAAAACTTCATTAAAAAGATACTTTTTCAGGGCAATAGTATTACACAAACTCACACAAGGTCAATGTTATTTATCAAGGTCGGATATCTGAAAAAAAGCCCACCTTTTTCAGGGAATTAGTTTTACACAAACACACCTTGGTTTGAATTTTGTCTGGTGATGGGTTAACTAGTTTTATTCGGATGACTATGAGATTGTCTTCTGAAGGTTGATAGTTCTTTACTAGAAATTATATTTAAGACTTTTGCTCTAGTCTACAGTAACCAAATTACAATAATTAATTCTAAACAAAAATAAAGAGGTAGAAAAAGGTAAATAATAAACCTCGAAGACTTATTGCTAAATGGGTTGCCATGACAATTAGAAATTAGATATTGAAAACTGCTAATATAGATAATTATGTACTAATTCAAGGCTGTCTCCTTCTCATCTCTTGAACTGTTGACTAGTTCATGGCCCAAAGGAAAAAATGATAAAAGAAGAACTGTGTGTGATATATTGATTATGATGCTATATTTTAATGACTCATTGCAAACCAGTTGTAACTTTCTATATGTTTGTAGGCAGTAACAACTGTTTGGCAGTTGCAGATGACAATTTAAAGTTTATGAAATTTTAGAATTTTTCTACCTTTTGCTTTGAAAACATTGTGGAAAATGAAGAAATTTGCTAGGTTCAAGCAATTTTTATGCCCCCGCATCAAAAGACCAGGGGCATATTGTTTTACCGCTGTCCGTCCGTCTGTCTCACTGTCATCTGTCTTGTGGTCTGTCTGTCTGTCTGCAAAACTTAACTAAAAAACTTCAGATTGCCAATTACTACCAGCCTATTCAAGATACAAAACTCATATTTGGCATGAAGATACATCTCCATAATACGCATCTCCTCATGTCAAGGTCAAGGTCATGTGATAAGGTCAAGGTCACATACCAAAGTCAAACGCCAAAAAACCCCTCTTGTACGGGTAGGCATTGTGTTTCAAAATCTCATCTTGTTTCATTTTACATAATGTTTTCTCAATGGTTTTTGTTGAGGGGTGTCAAAAAGTGTCATTGTGTGGGAATGGGTAAAAGCTACAGAGTTTTATCAAAATGGACATTAATCAACCCATTCCAACACTATCCCTCCTTTTTACGCCCCTCAAGAAAAAAGCTATGGAAAACATTGTTGAAAATGAAGAAATTGCTTGTATCAAGCAATTTCTTCATTATCCACAATGTTTTCTATTCCAAAAGACAAAGAAACAAACAAAAATTCAATCAACCTAAATTGTCGTCTGCAGTTTCTTTCAATTTGGACCAGTCTAGAATTGTGCTGTGTTGGAATGGGTTATAAAAAACAAAACAACAAAAAAAGTGTACGAATTAAAAGGGTAGAAAAAAAATTTAAAATTGTATCAAGAAAGCATTATGTCAGGCGTGCACTTTTGGAAAGCCACCAAATCTTGGGGTGAGCTTCACCCTCTTTCTGTCTGTATGTCCAATTCTTGTGAATGCTACTATTCCTTCATTTATTAGGAGTTTTTGCATATTGGCAGGGATTCGACCAATTAATGGATAGCTAGCCCCACCAACTGACTCTGCAGGCCATGCCTACTGATTCCAGCAAGAAGTGCAATATTAACCCTTTTCCTTTTTTGCAATATATTAGACCTGTCCAAATTGAAAGGTTTTTCAATTGAAAATTTGAAGTGGATTTAATTTGATAAATAACCATTCAGTAGAGTAGAAAATATTGTGGGAAAAGAAGAAGTTGCTTGTTGGAAGCTATTTCTTCTTTTTCTACAATGTTTTCTAAATTGTTAAATCACAGGGACGTATAAAACACGGATTGAACAGGAAAGGGTTAAGTAGCTTTTATTTTGCAAGATACGCACAACAAAAGAGAGTGGTTGGTTGGAGACTTAAAATTCATAACTACAGCTTGTATAAGCTGTAGTTACAACGTGTAAATTGCCACACCAACAAAAATGCACGGCCATTGTTAGGGTTCAAAGTTCACTTCCGGTCTAAGTGAATTCCTTTATAGGTCGTTTGACTCTTTGATTGACAGTAGCTATTGGTCAATTTTAGCTCCGCTTTTTTGATTATTTATTTCAACAACATTGTAAAAACAACTTATGTTGTTAAGGTTGCCAACTAACAATTTGCTTTTGGATATGCTTTTCTGACCATATATTTGGCAAATTAACATCATTTGATATTTCAAACTGCCTGTCCACTTAACCAATTCTCAGATGACAAAATTTTTGCAAATTAACCCCATTACCACACGGCAAAATTTTAGACTGGTCCAAATTGAAAGGAGTTGCAGACGACAATTTAAAGTTTATGGAATTTCAGATTTTTTCCACTTACTTAGTAGAAAACATTGGGGTAAATGAAGAAATTGCTTGTTACGAGCAATGTCTTCATTTTACACAATGTTTTCCAAAATGTTTTCATTTAGGTGCATCCAAAGGTGTCACTGTGTGGGAATGGGTCAAGAGGGTTCTCTAACTAGGAAGCAAATCAAAGATACCAGAAAATATTAGTTCATTGTCTGCCAAGTACAAAACAGGAAACTCAAATATTATTACTACAGTATTAGCATATTGTAATTCCAATGTTTGGGTCTTCCACCTCTGAGAGTTTTACACTCATGTCAGAAACTTACATGGCTTCAAACAGTTGTAATGATCTGATTGGCATATTGACAAGTGATTGACGGTGGAGATTCTTCATTTGACCGATGGCTGCCACCCCTCTAACCTCCAACCTGGCAGTCTGACTGAGAAACCATGATGTAAGTGGTCGTAATTTATTTTTCCAGGAATATGGAACAAAATATTTGCCTGCAGCCAAAATGTCATCATTACGGTTTGATTTAGATGTACTAGTAATTATGATGTGTAAGTCACCAAACCTACTAAAATGCTAGAAATAAATTATGGAGGTCACTATCCACTTCGGGTGTGGAAAAATAATCTGATTGGTCAAACAATTGTCATTAACCCTTGTCATGCTGAACCCGAAATATTCTGGTTTTTGCAGGAGGTGTTGACCAAGACCAGCCTGCACATAAGTGTAACTCCTCCTGCTTGTACTTTTCCTGTCAAAGTTGTTTATGAAATCAATTTCTAAAAAGAAATAATGATTAATGAACAACAAGTTCTATCAGTGCTCTCAGCCCATTGATTTTACAGCAATTCAGTAAGGTAATTTATACAGCATGACAAAGGTTAACAGTTTGATGGGTCAGCGCAAAACAGTTGTAACTGCCTATATACATATAAGCAGTTACAACTATTTCATGCTGACCCGTCGAGTTGTGATCTGTCAGTGTGATTATCTGACTTATTTTTCAGGAGACCAATCCTGAGCCATGAACTGTCAAAGGGAAAGGAAAAAGCAGCTAAGTTTGCAGTTTTGTATATTGTGAAAATTTGTAAGTAAAGTTTCAATTGCTATTGTAATATATTTGACAAAGTACCAGATAACCAAATCTGAGACTGGTCCAAGTTGACAAAAGTTGAGAGCAGTTTAGCACTGTGAGGTGCTGGGCATTTTTAGCTCGGCTTTTTGGAGAAAACTCAATGTATTGCTATAGCCTTGGTGTCGTAGTAGTCGTTGTTGTTGTTGACATTTTGTGGTATCTCTGGTCCTATTAATGGCATTCACTTGAAACTTGGCACATTTGTTCACTATCAAAAGAGCAACCTATCCTATCAAGGGGGATAACTCTAGATGCATTTTATCCACTATCCAGCACCCAATAGCAGAGCATAGGCACCCGTAGGCGGTGCTCTTGTTCCAGAATAATATCTCAACCTTTCTCTAGCCTTCTGTAGAAAGCCAGAGAGAAGGCAACTATAATCAGAGACTAAATATTGCTTTCTTCGTAATTCCTGGATTGCAGCAGGTTGGTGGTTTTTATTCCAAAGCTTATATTCTTTTATTTTGACGTGAATAAACTTTGGAATGAAAAGTTCTAGCCTATGTGTGAGACCCGGTGTGGTAACACAGGGTATAAGAAAAAAAACAAACCTGCAGGTCTACCTCTGTCACATCCGCCACACCCTGTTGCATCCTCCATTTCATCTGGCAGAACAAATATGACAACTGACATGTCGTAAGAGTCAACTAAAGGGTCTTCATTTATCTATTTTGTCGAGCCTGCTTGCGGTGAGCGAGACATAGTTGTCGACTATGACAAGTCAGTGTATATGCATTAGTGTGTGAGTCCGTCCAAATTTGTCCAGACAATTACTCCTACAATTATGGATGGATTTCAAAATAACTTGGCACAATCATTCTCCATCATGAGTAGATGTGCTATTTGAAAGAATTTTTGGGATAGTTCTAATGACAAGGTCAAACACTAAAATTGTGTTTGTCCGGACAGTTATTCCCATATTTATGGATGGATTTCAAAATAACTTAGCACAATTATTCTCCATCATAAGTAGATGTGCCATTTGAAAGAATTTTTGTATTAGTTCTAATGTCAAGGTCACAGCTCAAGGTCAAACACTAAAATTGTGTTTGTCAAGAGCATTTCCCCTACAATTATGGATGGATTTCAAAATAAATTGGCACGATTATTCTCCATCATGAGTAGATGTGCCATTTGAAAATTTTTTTGGATAGCTTCAAGTTCAAGGTTAAACACTAAAATTGATGGTCAAGTTCAAGTTGATGGTCAAAACTTTGTGGTCTCGACAGCAGTTGTCCTGGGACAACCATCTAGTTTGTTTCATGCTCATTTATCATTTGTATGTCTTGTGGTTGTCTTGTGGTTGTATTGTTCTATACATTTTATGTTAAGCTATCCTTAAATTTTTTGTGCACTAAATGACCACAGATGTCAATGTTCCATGAATACCAATCAATCAATGAAAGAAATTTAATCTCGTCCCACAATTTAATTGTGATTCGCTCATTGTCATTTGTCCATTCCGAAGAAGAGGGAGGTATAATGTTTAACCCTTGTCTATCTATCCGTCTGTCTGTTACCATTTTTGTTTCACTTTTCTCAGCAACTAAACATAGCATTGACTTTAAACTAGGTGTGGAGGTTCATCTAGGGGTCCTACATGGCTCTTGCTGAATTTAGGTGTGCAAGTTAACAACTTCCTGTTTTACGACTTTGTTTATATTCGGACATAAATGGCCGTCATAGCGCAGTTGGTAGCTCGTCGGACAGTCAATTTAGAGGTCCCGGGTTCGATCCCCGACGGCGGCAACCATCTTTTCCGACTATTTGTCTCTCACCAATGGGTCGATAATTGTAGACCTATGTGCGGTAGCAGCTAGAGGCTGTGAAAAGGATGTTATGGTAGTACTGGTGTGAGAAATACCAGGATTCCATTGTTAGGTGCTCCAGCCGCCGTGATATAACTGAAAGATTGTTGAAAGCGGCGTAAAACCCCATTCAAACAAACAAACAAACAAAAGTCCTACATGTTGCTTACTGAACATTGAGGGTGAATTTCATTTTCACTGAAATATGCGGTAGTGAATGCGGCAGTATACTCGATGATTTTTTTCTCACATGTTTCTTATTAACCCATTCCCACTCAGTGACACCTTTAGATGCCCCCAAGGAAAAAAGCTTTGGAAAACATTCTGGGAAATGAAAAAATTGCTTGTTACAAGCAATTTCTTCATTTTCCACAATGTTTTCTTCCCAGAAATATGAACAAGTGAAAAGTATCATTCACTTTAAATTGTCGTCTGCAACTCTTTTCAATTTTGACCAGTCTAAAATTTTAACGTCTGGTATAGGGTTAAAAAAGAATCTTCTCCTCCAAAACTAACCATCAGAATTCAACCAAACTTTACAGAAATAATCATTAGTAAAAGGGGATCTCCTGTCTATGACACATTTCTAGTTTTATCTATCATCCCATTTTTGTCGAGCCGGCATGTGGTCAGTAAGACATAGTAGTCACAATTTCTTTTCGGTGTTAGTGCTCAAGTGCGTTAGTGTGTGTGTGTGTCTGTCCAGTTATTTCGTTGAGCCTGCTTGGTTGAGCAAGACATGTTTGTCACGATTATTTTTTGGTGTTGGTGTGCATCTGTCTGTCCGTCTGGATTTTTGTCCGGAGCATTGCTTCTACATTTATGGATGGATTTGAATATAACTAAGCACATTTGTTCTACTTGATGAGTGCTAGTATCATGCGAAGCATTTGTTTTGATACATCCACGGTCAAGGTCACAGTTTAAGGTCAAAGCAAAAAAAGGAGAGCATTGGATGGATTTGAACATAACTTAGTACAGTTGTTCTTCTTGATGAGTGCTTGTGTCATGTGAAATATATGTTGCGATAAGTCCAAAGTCAAGGCCACAGCTCAAGGTCAAACAACAATATTGGCCATGTCCAGAGCACAACTTCTGAATTAATGGATGGATTTTGAAATAATGTGGCACACTTGATCTACTTGATGAGTGTTAGTGTAATATGATACATGCAAGGTCAGGTCACTGTTGAAGGTGAAACAACCTTGTCCAGAGCATAACTTCTACATTTATTGATTGATTTGGAAATTACTAGGCACAGTTGTTCTATTTGGTGAGTGCTAGTGTCATGCGAAACGGTTGTTGTGATACGTCCAAGGTCAAGGTCATAGTTTAATCCTTTCCTGTTCAATCCCTGGTTTTTATGTCCCTGTGACTTAATAATTGAGAAAATTTTGTAGAAAACAAGCAATTTCTTCTTTTTCCACAATATTTTCAACCCTACTGAATGGTTATTTTTCAAATTAAACCCAAATCAAGTTTTTGTCCGCAAAACCTTTGAATTTTGACAGTTCTAAAATCTTGCAATTTAGGAAAAGGTTGAAAAATATTCTGTGCTCCACATTTTCTGTACAAATCAGTCGGCTCGACAATCTTTATCTCATTTCGTTCAAATATCTAAATCAACCATTACTATAAGTTAACAAAGTGTTGAACAGCCTGAACTTCTAGGACTTAACGTCTGAAGGGAAATGAAGACTGTTGAAAACAGTTTTCGATTCTGTTCTGAGGTGGAGCTCCACAGAGTCCTGGATCCTTTTAACTCATTTCAACACAATGCCAATTATTGACACCCCTCTAGTAAAACAATTGTTAAGACATTGTGTAAAATGAAGAAATTGCTTGCAATAAGCAATTTGTTTGTTTTACACAATATTTTCTACCCAGAAAGATAAAATAAACTAAAAGTGCATAAACCTTTGTTTGTCATCTGCAACTCCACTCTAAACCAGTCTAACGTTTTGCAGATTGGAAATGGGTTAAAGCCCTGCTTAATCTTGTAACTTGTGTTCGTGTTTAAAGACCAAGCTAAATATAGTGGCTATTGATTTTCTTTTGTTCTTCCCTTGCAGACCAAGAACATGTGCTGAAGCACGATTCAAGATTAGATTTTATAGATCAAACAAAATTACATGTAGAACAAAAAAAGGTAAGAATTTGATCTGCATGTATTCATCAAAATTTAAACCCTTCCCATTTTTAGCTCCGCTGTTTTGGAGAAAACCTGAGGTGTTGCTATAGTCTTGGTGTTGTCGTTGTTGTGGTGCGATAACTTTGACATTTTGTGATAACTCTGGTTCTACTTATGTGCAGGCTGATCTTGGTCTACATCTCCTGCCAAAACCGGAATATTCCGGGTTTCAACATGACAAGGGGTAAACTTGACTGTTTCCAAATTTTAAGCTTTGGCCAAGCCATGCTAGGTCAGTCAGCAACATGCTTGGCTCTCCATTTTGGGGATGCTAGTTCTTGTCTTCCTTTTTTGTGTGAACTCAATTTTTTAAAAGTTGTGTAAAACCCTATAAAATTGAATTGAAAAAAACAACAACCAAAAACAAACAAATATGTGCCATTTGTCTCTCAAAATTAGGCAGAGACTGTTTCAGTAGAGCCTAACCTGATAAGGTCAGGTATTGATGGGCTTTGCATTTAATCCTACAGTCATTTGTTTGGAGTTGGGTTTTTTTTGATATTCGACAAAAGTCATTGTAACTTACATAATCTGTCATTCACTAATAATTGTTATGTAGTACACTTAAGTGGGATGAGCAACAGATGGCTGGGATTGAATGTAGAATTTGTATTGGTGCAAGCAATAACTGTAAGCCATGCTTAGATGCTTAACCCATTACCAGACTACATAATTTTTGCACTGAAAAAATTAAAGGAAATCATAGACGACAATTTTTATATGATGAAATTTTGAAGATCTTTGTTTTGGGGGGGGGGGAAGAAAACATTTTGGAAAACAAAGAAATTGCAAGTAATTTCTTCATTTTCATAATGTTTTCCAAAACCTTTTTCTTTAGGGGCTTCAAAAAGTGGAATTAGGTGGGAATGGGTTAAATGCCATATAAACTGAATCTAGAATAGTCATTCTACGTTACTGTAGGTTTTTTTTTTTTGTCGGCTTTTCTGAGAAAATCGAGGTATTGCTATAGCCTTGGTGTCGTCTGTCATTGTTGTTGTTGTCGTTGTTGTGCAAAAACTTTGACATTTTGTGATATCTGGTTCTGCTAAAGGCATTCACTTGAAACTTGGCACACATGTTCACTATCAAAAGAGCAACCTATACTATAACTCTAGATGCATTTTATCCAATATCCAGCACCCAATAGCGGAGCGTAGACACCCAAAGGCGGTGCTCTTGTTTCAAATTGAAATTTCTTGCTAGTCATTGGGGTCCCACATGGTTCAGTGGTAAGGACATGGGACTGTTCGTCTAAGATGAGTCTAGGTTGTCAGTTTGGATCCATGCTATACTGTTGGTCACGCACACACAAAGCATTTGCCCATGCCTTAGTACTAATGAGGCCCAGGAAACAGATGAATAAGTGAGCTTTGTTGTGAAATTTCTGAAAGATTGTTCAAAATGGTGTTGTATCAGCTACAAACATTCTGCCTGATGTGATCTCCTTTTGAAACATGTGTTTTACAGAATCTCATGATGGTTCTTTTTAAGCTCCACTGGATGAAAGCCATGGGGTTATTGTCATGGTGTGGTGTCTGTCCATTTGTCTGTCCATCTGTAAACTTTTACTTTAAAAATCATCTCCTCAGATAGTAATGAAAAGAATTCAACCAAATTTCACAGAAAATGATCCTTGGGTGACCCTTTATCAGATTTCTTCAAAGAATATTGATCGGATGGAAAACATGGCTTTAATGGGCGGGACTAATTCCATATATGGTGAAAGCTTTGAAAATCTTCTTCTAAAAAACCAATGTATGGATTTCATCCAAATTTCACAGAAATGATCCTTGACTAACCCTTTATCAGATTCCTTTTGATTGGATGAAAAACATGGCTTTAATGGGTGGGGCTAATTTCCACATATTGTCAAACCTTTTAAAAATCTTCTCCTCAAAAACAAGTTAATGGATTTCAACCAAATTTTACTGAAATGATTCTTCGGTCAACATTTATTGGATTCCTTCAAAGAATTTTGATCTGATGGAAAGTATTGTTTTAGTGGGTGGGGCTAATTTCCATTCATGGTGAAAACTTTGAAAACCATCTTCTCAGAAACCAGTTGATGGATTTCAACCAAATTTTACAGAATTGATCCTAGGGTGACCCTTAATCAAGATTGCTTCAGAAAATTCTGATCAAATGAAAGACATGGCTTTAATGGGTGGGGCTAATTTCCATAATTGATAATAAAAGCTTCGAAATTCTTTGTCTTGGAAACCGGTTGGATGGATTTTAACCAAATTTTTACCAAATTGATCATTTAATGACTCCTTATCAGATTATCAAAAAGAATTTTGATTGTAAGAAAAATATGGCTTAAATGGGCAGGCCTTATTTCCATATGGTATATACTGAAAATGGACTGTTGATGGATTTCAACAGAATTTCACAGGAATGATCCTCAGATGACTGTTTGGCTGATTCTTTCATATGATTCTGCTTGTTTGAAAGGCTTGGCTATTATGGTGTGGCTTATGTCCATATATGGTATACAAGGGGGGAAAAAAATATTAATACCTTTTCATCTTCCCCAGTGAATGAATTGTACAAAACTTAACTGACTTTTGTAAAAACAATGAAAAAGTTGAAATGCTTCTCTAGAACTATTTCAAAGATTTCAGTAACTTAGATTTATTTTCCTTATATCAGTTTATATTGAATTCATGAAAAATTTGCTTAATCAGTACATTCATGCCTGTGGAGCAATACAGGCGCTCAAGCACCTCTATTTTTTCACAACAGTTTCCAAAGCCCTTTTCTTAAGGGGCATCAAAAATAGGGATTGCATAAATTTTAAAATGATGTCTGCAACTTCTTTCAATTTGGACTCTCACCAATTGGTGGATAATCGTAAACCTAAGTGGGATAGCAGCTGGAGGCTAGGAAAGGATATAGTGGTAGTACTAGTGTGAGAAATTCCAGGAAATCATTGTTAGGTGCTCCAACCGCCTCAATATGACTGAAATACTGTTAAAAGTGGTGTTAAACCCCATTCAATCAATCAATTTATCAATCTGGACCAGTCTAAAATTTTGCCATCTGGTAATGGGATGATATACATTTGACTAATTGCTGAACCTTGACCTCTGACAAGGCAGTCAGTATGAGATATAAACCCTTGTCATGCTGTATAAAATCCATTTCGAAATTGTTTCAAAATCAAAGGGCTGAAAGCACTGGTAGTACTTGTATTTCAGTCATCAATATTTCTTTTGAAAAATAATTTCACAAACAACTCTGGCAGGAAAAATACAAACAAGAGGTGAAGACTGAGATCAGACTGCACTTATGTGCAGGCTGATCTTATTCTACACCTCCTGCTAAAACCAGAATATCCCAGGTTCAGAATGACAAGGGTTAATTAACCCTTTCCTGTACAATCCATACTTTTTACTTCTCTGTGTTTTTATACTTCAGAAATCATTGTGGAAAAAGAAGAAATTGCTTGTGACAAGCAATTTCTTCTTTTCCCTCAATATTTTCTACCCTGTAGATTGGTTACTTTTCAAATTGCTTTCACTTTTAGTTGTCTTCTGTAAATTCTTTCAAATTGGACAAGTGTAAAATTTTGACAAACAGGAAAGGGTTAAAACAATGCTGGTTAGCATAATTTTAGTTCAGAAACAAAAATCAAATCCTTTGTTGGCAACCTTTACATAACAACTACAGCTTGAATAAGGTGTAGTTTCGACATTTAAGTTGTACACAAACAAAAATGTTTTAAATAAATGTCAGATTTCAGCACTGAACTTCTGGAAGTAATAAATGATTCGATAGGTCTATTGGTTTTTGGATTGCTAGGGGAGATCTGTCAGTTGAATTCTACCTATCAAGGATCAGGATGATTTTTAGAGTGCTAAATATGATAAAACTACATGCTAATTTGTTTCAACAGGACAAGGCCTCAACATTTAAAGAAAAAGGGAATGAGTTGTTTAAGCTGAAGGAATATGAAAAGTCAGAGAGATTCTATACAGATGCCGCAAAATTAGAGTAAGTGAATAATTTATCCATAACCCGAGGTGTGTTCTTTTCGTCAAGATGAAAAATCCCACTAAATAAGATTTTTGAGACATTTTAAAGAACGATTTTTGTTATTTTTACTGAAAATATTCGACGTCGTCGAGGCTACTTGTTTTAAGCCAATACTGAGTACTCTTAAATTCCTCATTAAGAATTCTTAAGATTCTTATTTAGCCGCTTAAAAAACTTAATCTAAAGAAAGATTTATCTTAAAAATCTAAATAAGAATCTTAAGAATCTTGACGAAAAGAACATTCCTCTGATGACAAAAATTTAGACTGGTCCTAATTCAAAAATATTGTAAAAGACGATTTTTAGTTGATGGATTTTTCTTTTTTGTCCTCTTATGTAGAAAATATTATGGATAATGAAGAACTTGCTTGTATCAATCATTTTCATCATTTTCCAATCTTTTCAAAGCCTTTTTCAGGTTGGGGGGAGGGTTTCAAATTTACTTTTTGGGTTTTTTGCAGTTTGCAATCTCTTTAGATTTAAACTTTTGCATATATGTCTTCTGTTAATTAATTACTACGCAACAAAGATTTAGACAGGCCCAAATTGAAAGAAAATGCAAAAGACCATTTCAAATATATTGAATTTCAAATATCTCTAATCTTTCTGATTAGAAAAAAATGCTTATTTCAGTCTGTTTAGCTTACTAGTAAAGTTATAATACTCAACTGGGATGATAAACCCATGCCAACACAGTCCTGCATTTTCACAAAAGCTTTTGAAAACAATGTTGAAGTTGAAGAAGTTTCTTAATGTAAGGAATTTCTTTCACTCAAGATTCTCACTCCTGAAAGAAATATTCATATAAACCTTTGACAGTCAATTCCATTTGGTCAACATCAAGTACATTGATGTTTTCACTTACGGGTACTAATTTTTCAGAACAAATTAATCTGTTTAAACGGAATCCCATGGGATAAGGTTGTTATCAATACTGTTTGTATGCATACTAGTTTTGTACAAATTTGCAATAGCTGTTTCATGTCCATGGTATTTCAAAAGCATGATATTGTTTGAAGGAAAACTTTCAGTTATCTTTTAGCTGATATTTTTCAAGTATTGTGTTTGTTTCAGTCCATTTTGTCATGTTTATTATGGCAACAGAGCACAGACATACCACCATCTTGGCAGATATATGTAAGTATTATATTCAGTCTAGCTCTAGAAAAAGAAGAAAGGAGTGTCACATTTCCAACCATTTCACATGTGTGTGAACTGCAGACATTGAATGAGCAGCTTCTTCAGGTAATAAGTGTGATTAGAATATTTGCTGATCACTTTAAGAAGCTTTTGAGTCAGTGTTCATCAATAGAGCACACAGTGAAGACCCTGATCAGACTGTGCAAGTGCATAGACTGATCTGAGTCTATACTTGTGCACAGATGTAATGGTGGAATGTCATATGCATGCTCAATCTCTTTTCCATATCCAAACCCTATGTTGGACAAGTCTAAAATTTTGAAAAACAGTAAAAGGTTAAATGTCTGTTGTGCATCAATAATTTAGTTACACTCTCGAGACTGAAAAATCTTCCTCCAGCTTGCTCATATTCTTTATCTTGACAGGATCTTGTATGCTACTGAAAATAGGTTTGGTCAGGTCAAAAACTACATTACTAGATCAAACCTCTGAAAAATCTTGTACACCCAATAGGGCCTAGAATTTGGGCCCAATCCTTCTAAAACTTTGTCAGAATGTTAATATTGATGATATTATGGACCCTTTCGAAAATAGATGTGGTTTGGTTGCCAAGTCAAATCTTAGTAAAGTCTTATCTATCTGAAGGCATATTTCAGACTATAAAGGTAGATAAACTGTCAGATTCTTACCTGAAGGTGTTATTTCACATTTTGATTATAAAAAGGAAGCAACTGTTTTGATCCTTTATGCTAGGCAAATTACTGTGTCTTCTTATTTTTTAAGACCCCTTTAGCGATAAGATAGAGGTCATATTGTTTTACCAATGTCTGTCTGCAAGCAAAAACTTGATCTAAAAAATTAAATTTTTTGGACTTATTCAAACACAGATGCAGATACATTGCTCATATTTCGGATATAGGTTCCAAGCTTTTATAGGCATCAGTTAGTTGTATGATCAGGATCATCTGTCAAGGTCACTTATCAAGGTCGTGAGTTTTGGCGCCGACAGGAATTAGCGGGTTCATATTTTAGCAAGAGATTATTATTTGTTCTTTGTTTATCAAAATATAAAATTAAGCAATATTCTTAATTTCTTGTGTTCAATCAGTCGTGAACAAAAGCAAAAATAAAGCTCTTGCTAATAAAACCCGATTTACAGCAGGTTGGCTTTCCTTTTTATCTCCATTATTATGGAAAATATTTGCTTGAAACTTGGTGTGTAGTTAATGCAAAAACTTGACATTTTGCTCTTATTCAAAATACCGTTCAAGATACATGGCTAATATTTGGGACAAAGGTTCCTTGCATTGATGAGGAGAAGGTCATCCATCAAGGTCACTTATAAAGGCCAAATTTATTTTGAAAAAAAGGCTGTTAAGGGGCATGGTGTTTCACACAAAAACATTTTGTTTATTTTGAAATGGGATGCAGTAATTAAAGGAATAACAAAGGAAGAGTCCATTGGAAAACACAGGAAAGGGGGCCTCAATGAAATTTGATCTATTTAAGCCCAAACCGCCATAAATATGGCTCAATTGTTTGAAACTTGGTAAGACTGTTTGTCTCATCATTAGGGTAAAAAATTGGTCACTAGGTCAAATCGAAGCGATATAAGACTCTTATGGTCGACTTGTTTTAACCCGTGTCATGCTGTATAATTTACCTTACTGAATTGCAGTAAAATCAAAGGGCTGAAAGCACCGATAGAACCTGTTGTTAAAAAAAATAAATATTTCTTTTAGAAATCAATTTCATAAACAACTCTGACAGGAAAAGTACAAGCAGGAGGTTTAGACCAAGATCAGACTGCACTTATGTGCAGGCTGATCTTGGTCTACACCTCCTGCCATAACCGGAATATTCCGGGTTCAGCATGACAAGGGTTAATAGGGTTGTATTAATCTTTTGAGTTGTCTACTGTTTTGCCATCTGATGTCATTTGGTCATTTTATATGTATGATTATTACAGGGATGCTTTAGCTGATGGTAGGAGGGCAATAACAATAAAGCCAGATTTTCCAAAGGTAATTTGTAGTCCTTTTAACCCTTTCCTGTACAATCACTGGTTTTTACGTCCTTGTGATTTTATAGAGAAAACATCTCTTGGAAAAGAAGAAATTGCTTGTAACAAGCAATTTCTTCTTTTTCCACAATATTTTCTACCCGACTGAATGATTATTTTTCTAATCAAATCGACTATAAATTTTCGTCTGCAAAACCTTTGAATTTGGACAGGTCTAAAAAAATTTAAAACAGGAAAGGGTTTATGTGCATCCCTGTACCCTCTCCTACTCAATTAGGCATTTTGCGAAACTGATATTATCTGTTATTCAAGAAAACCTGCCTAAATGACATTTCTTTGACATCTGAAAAATTTGAATGTTTTGATGATGTAACAATAAACTGATTATTGCTATTGTCATCAATAAAGGGTTGGAATACATTGTGGAAAATGAAGAAATTGCTTTTAACAAGCAATTTCTTCATTATCCACAATGTTTTCTACCACAAAAAATACATTTTTCAAAGCTGCATCAAGAAAAAATGTCCATATGCATTTACTGTAAATTAGTACCAGTCTAAAATTGTGTCTTCTGCTAAAGAAGGGAATGGGTGCCCAATTTGATATCATACAATTTCTTTTATTTTAGACAATTTAAAGTTTCATTGTCTATTGATGGATTACTTTCCTTTTTGTGGCTTTTTCCTCCTTCATGTTGTCTTACTTAAACCCATTTATACATGACAATACACTGTAGCTCCACTATAACGCTGTTGGTGGGGTCCAAGAAATGAAACAGCGGAAGAAGTGGAGTTATTATGCTATAACGCTGTCCCCCCCCCTCCCCCATAACTGAAATTTTTAACCGTCGAAATCGGAACCAAACACCTGATAATTCATGATAAATTCCTGTAACAAGTTTAATTCTATACAAGTTACTAGTTGGGAAATGAAAAACAACAACTGTAGTTACGAGATTTTAGCAGAAACCGACGAAATTCAGCATGCGGAGAATTAATTTCTAACCTTACCCTCCCGGTCTATCAGGATTGAATAATCCGTAAATTTCTACAGGTCTATAAATTGTGGTTCTCTTTCTCCCAATATTAAGAAGCTAGAACTTTTACCCGAGACATGTTTTATTATCATGATAGTCGTCGGCATTAATCTAATTGAATTTAGTTTTACACGGACGTAAATATTTCCATCCTTAGAGAAAAGGGATAAAATCTAAGTATTCCGCATAGCGACGTCTCCTTGGAGATCGACGAGTTATTGAATACCTGGGGTTACTGAAGCGTTGAGAAAATGTCGCGTGGATCAACCTTCGAACCTTGTTCACGGTAATGGACTTGGTCTAATTTCTTTACCATTGTTAAAAATGCGGTAACAATAAACCGACAAAGAACTCTATCTGAACCTAGTCATTTACGAATCGGGAATTTAAACCGACCAGTTGCACTTATACAAAACTGGATTAAACTTTGTAGCCGCTAACTTTTAATCGTAAAATTGAAGGTCATAATAATCGAAAAAAATCCGAGACGGCGGAATGTGTGGTTTCATAACGACAAGAGTAAAAAATTCGGTCAGCAAGAATTCTCAAGCGGGGTACGCGTCTGGCACGTGTCAACTCCAGAAACTCTCCCATAAATAGCTGAAAATCTGGCGGCAGCACCTTTGATCACCTTTCCTCCCTCAGAATAAAATTAACTGTACCCGAAAACCTTGACTTGAAATTTGTTGACGAGCTTTTTGCCGTGTGTTTGATCATACAGGATGGCATAAAATTTCGGATTATTGAAAGAAATGCGGAAAAATAATGTTATTTTATTTTTGTCTACTTATATTATCTATCCCGTTTCGGATGAGAATCTTCAGATATTGTGACATTTACAATTCAAATTCACATATTTTCTGTATTTAGCGAAACGTCGCAACTAAGACTGATTGTTTTCAAAGCACATTGTTGCTATTTTATCTTGAAGCCACTATCCTCAACGAGCTCCAGATACCACCAAACTAAGAAGTGAAATAAATAGTAGGCATAAGTCAATTTGTCTAATTTCACACTCGCGAATTACTTTCCTACTTTCCTACCAGGGACTGAAGAAAATAAAGAACGCCGAGAGTGAAAAAGTCGCACCACCTTCAAGATTTGTAACTGAAGGATGCCGAGGTGCGTGCCTATTCTCTATTGATTTAAAAAATATAAAAGACCTAAGGCATTGATCATCTCAATGTCAAACAGTAAGACCAAACAATCAAACTGATTTTTTAAATTGAAACACTACGAGTGTCATCAATCTAGCAAAGCAATTACCTCTGAAGTAATGCATTAATGACCAGGACCGTCCACGTAAGGTGTTAAAAACTTACCTGGCTTCGGGTAATTATCGATTTTTATGTGCAATCCTTTTTCTTCGAGCGGGTCGAAGACGGGATGAAAAAAACGCGGCCAAATCAGCATTAATGTTGTATCTCAGCATCTGCAACCAGAAATGCCCCCCCTCCGAAATTTTGGGAGCCAAGCGGACCCCGCGTTATAATGGAGTCAGCGCTGTGCCCGGTAGAGGTGTTGCAGTGTATTTTAGACTGGCCCAAATTGAAAGGAACTGCAGATAACAAATTCAAAGTTTGTGAAATTTTAGATTTCTTCAACTTAATTGGTAGAAAACAATGTATAAAATCAAGAAATTAGCTTGCAACAAGTAATTTCTTCATTTTAAACAGTTTTTTTCTCGATTGTTTTTCTTGGGAGGCATCAAAAAGCTTCATGGGGGGAATGGATAAAAAGTCTTTGTAAGAAAAATTCCCTTGAAAAGTTACACAAAGAAAATTTACACAAAAAAGAAATGCATAGGATTCAACTTTAATTGTCATGTAAATGATTATAGGATGCAACTTTTTGTTGCCATGTAGCTGATTATAGGATTCAACTTTTTAATGCCATGTAAATGATTATAGGATTCAACTTTTTGTTGCCATGTAAATGATAATAGGATTCAACTTTTTGTTGCCATGTAAATGGTTATAGGATTCAACTTTTTTGTTGCTAAGTAATGATAATGGGATTCACCTTTCAGTTGCCATGTAAATGATAATAGGATTCAGCTTTTTGTTACCACGTAAATGATAATAGGATTCAACTTTTTGTTGCCATGTAAATGGTTATAGGATTCAACTTTTTTGTTGCCATGTAAATGCTAATAGGATTCAACTTTTTGTTACCACGTAAATGATAATAGGATTCAACTTTTTGTTGCCATGTAAATGATTATAGGATTCAACTCTTTTGTTGCCATGTAAATGATTATAGGATTCAACTTTTTGTTGCCATGTAAATGATTATAGGATTCATCTTTCTGTTGCCATGTAAATGATAATAGGACTCAACTTTTTGTTGCCATGTAAATGATTATAGGATTCAGCTTTCTGTTGCCATGTAAATGATAATAGCACTCAACTTTTTGTTGCCATGTAAATGATTATAGGATTCAGCTTTCTGTTGCCATGTAAATGATAATAGGACTCAACTTTTTATTGCCATTTAAATGATTATTGGATTCAAGTTTTAGTTGCCATGTGAATGATTATAGGATTCAACTTTTTGTTGCCATGTAAATGATAATAGGATTCGATCTTTTGTTGCCATGTAAATGATCTCAATGTTTTGTTGTTTTCTAGGGACATTTTAGATACGCGAAAGCTTTTCACGAATTAGGAAGACTGGATACCGCAATTCGGGTGATTAAAGAGGGCCTGGCCCTCTGTCAGGCAGCAGTACCAGGTGATGTTAAAAATGTCAACCAGCTTAAAGAACATTTGCAACAGTATCAAAATGGTAGGGGGTCTTTTTTTATGTATAACACAACAAGGTCTCTTGTATTTTCTGAAAGTAATGGTAGAAGACCAGATTCCCATTAAATTCCATTTTCAAAAATACAGCTTTAGATTAATTTTTGGAATATGAAAATTATAATGTTTCTACCAAAAAAGATTTTCAAAATTTAATCAACTTGAAATCGTCTGCAACTTCTTTCAATTTGGACCAGTCTAAAATTTTGTCATCTGGTAATGTATTAACCCTTTCCTGTTCAGTCCTTGGTTTTTATGTTCACGCAATTTTATACTTGACCCTTTCCCATTTCTCAAAATTTTAGACTGGTCAAATGTGAAAGAGGTTACAGACGAGAATTTAAAGTGGGTGCAAATTGAAAAGTTACCAACCTAGTGGTAAGAAAATATTGTGGGAAAAGAAGAAATTGCTTGTCATAAGCCATTTCTTCTTTTTCCACAATGTTTTCTCAAGTATAAAATCAGAGGAACGTTAAAACAAAGGTTTGTACAGGAAAGGGTTAAGCAATGTATTGCGAAAAAAGAAGAAAATTGCTTTTAACAAATTTCTACCTCATACGATGTTTTCGTTTCAACTGCACACTCTTTTCATCATAGTTTACAACATCTTTCAAATTGGACCAGTCTACAATTTTGAAAAGAAGGAAAGGATTTATTCATTCCCATACAATGACACTTTTTGACACCCCTCAAGAAAAACAATTGAGAAAACATTGTGTAAAAGGAAGAAATTGCTTGTTGCAAGCAATTTCTTCATTTTACACAATTTTTTCTACCCATAAAGTTGAAAAATGTAAAATTCTTAAACTTAAAATTGTTGTCTGCAACTTCTTTCAATTTTGACCTGTCTAGAAAACAGTTGAGTGGTAATGGGTTGACCGAATTAATTGAGCTTGTCTGTGACATTTTCGCAACGATTTTACATGCCCATGAAATGAAGAAACTGAGCAGCCTCGACAGCCACACAGCGCATTTAGAATGCTCTCTGATCATCTAAAGCTCCAACCGCTGCGATATAACTGAAATACTGTTAAAAGTGGTGTTAAACCCATTCAATCAATCAATCAATCAACCTGATCATCTAAAGGAGCTTTGAGTCATTATCTATCTGAGATAAGCATTATGAAGACTCTGATCAGCCTAAGGACTGAATCTTTGCTTTGCTGTCACATGTAATTAACGGATTGCTGGCCCAACCCTCTGAGTTCCGATGGGGAGTCCCACTTCGATAGTAGACGGTGTAATGTTTAAAAAATTATAGCATGAATCATGTAACAAAAAAGGAGACTGGTTGATTGGAGACCTAAACATCGTAATTACAGCTGCAATAAGCTGTAGGTATGACGTTTAACTTGCCCCACCAACAAAAATGCTTCACATAAATTTTGACCAATGTAGGAGATCAGATTTCTTTTTTGTTCTGCATGGATGATTTGATTGATAGTATTATTCTTTGATTTTCAAAGCTACAAATATATTAGTGTTTTTTGTCAGTCAACAGTAGTTTAGAATTCTAACTTGTTATAATTGCTGTGTTACTTATATGTAGAATATTGCTATATTATGCATTTTGGTCCTGAGAACTTGTATTCAGATCGGAGCACTTGCTTAATCATCCCATTACCAGACAAGAAAATTTTAGACTGATCCAAATATAAAGACATTGCAGACAACATGTTACAAGTATGCTGAAATTAGAAAATAAGTGCCAAATAGGTTAGAAAGACATTGTTAGGAAGGGAAAAGTTGCTTGTTTCAAGCAATTTTTCCCTTTCTCACAGGATTTCCTACCCTACTTGGCCTTTATTTTGCATTTGTTAACCTCTATGAATCAATGTCTGTGATTTCTTTCAATTTTGTCTAGTCTAAAGTGTTGTTGTGTGGTAATGGATAAAACAAACATGCGTCTTTCATTTCTTTTCTTCAGAGAAGAAGAGTATTAAACATTTGAATCCCATACCAAAGAATCTGAATGACAAACTGTCTACACTAATAACTGATGATGGCGATATAGATTTAACGGACAAGCTGGATATTCGAGTTCCTCCTCGTAAAAAGTTGTGAGTATGTTATGATTAACCCTTGTCATGCTGAACCCGGAATATTTCGGTTTTGGCAGGAGGTGTAGACTAAGATCAGCCTGCACAAAAGTGCAGTCTGATCTTAGTCTACACCTCCTGCTAGTACTTTTCCTGCCAGATTTGTTTAAAATAGAAATAATGATTTTTGAACAAAAAGTTCTATCGATGCTTTCAGCTGTTTGATTTGACAGCATTTCAGTAATATTATTTATACAGCATGACAAGGGTTAACATTGCTGATAGTATTAGTCATGATACTTTATTTTTATGCCCCTGTCATGTAATAGTGACGAGCATATAGAGGTCCTTCAGTCCCTGTGTGCATAGTTGTCTAGGTGGATGTGTTAGTGTGTCCATTCTTGTGCCGAGTATATCTTCTACATTAATTGATGGTGTTGAAAATAACTTGGCACAGTTGTTTTCCTTAACCCATTCCCACTCAATCCCTCCTTTTTACGCCCCTCAACAAAAAAAGCTTTGGAAAACATTGTGGAAAATGAAGAAATTGCTTGGATCAAGCAATTTCTTCATTATCCACAATGTTTTCTATCCACAAATACGAAAAAATTAAAAATTCCATCAATTTGAAATTGTCGTCTGCAGCTCCTTTCAATTTGGACAGGTCTAAAATTCCACTGTGTTGGAATGGGTTAAAGAGTACTAGTGTTGTGAGCAAATACTTCCAAGTTCAAGGTCACAGACTCTCAGTCATGAGGTCCAGGGTTCGATCCAGGTTGCTGTATATATCCTTTCTAATATTTGTCTCTCACCAACGGGCGGATAATTGTAATCCTAAGTGGTATGAGCAGCTGGAAGCTGGGAATGGGTGTAGTTGTTGCGCTGGTGTGAGAAATACACATATATGGTTAAAACTTTGACAATCTTCTTCCCAGAAACAAGTTGATGGATTCAACCAAGTTTCACAGGAACGATCCTTGGTTGACCCTTTATAGGATTCCTGAAAAAGAAATTGGTCTGAAAAAAAAACATGGCTTTTATGTATTGGGCTACATTCCATATATGGTATATAGTAAAAACTTTGAAAATCAATTTCTCAGAAACTAGTCATTGGTTTCAACCAAATTTTGCAGAAATGATACTTTGGTGACCCTCAATCGGATCCTTTCAAAGTATTTGGATTTAATAAAAAAAAAAAAACATGGCTCTAATAGGAAGGGCTAATTTCCATATATTGGAAAATTATAGTTGAATCCTTCCTGTAAATGAGTTTCCTCCTATATTGAAGAAAACTGAATTACTTTAATGTTAAGTAAATTCAAGCCATTGAGCCAATCAGGCACTCAAGCACCTATTGTTCTTTGAGGTATGAAACAAAATTTTCAGCCAATCTTAAGGCTAGAATTTTGAAAGACAAAATCAAAATTTACTTTTAACCCATTGCTAGACAGTAAAATTGTAGACTGGTCCAAATTGAAAAGAGTTGTAGACGACAATGTAAAGTTTATCAATTTTGGGATTTTTTCAACTCTCTGGGAAGAAAACATTGTGGTAAATGAAGAAATTGCTTGTAGCAATTTCTTCATTTTCCACAATGTTTTTTCCAAAGCTCTTTTTCTTGGGGCATCTAAAAGCGTCACTGAGTGGGAATGGGTTAAAGGGAAAATAAAGATAAGGACAAAAAGTTCACACTGTAGGAACCTTTTTACCTGATTGGTCAAATTTACTTTTTTTTTTACAGAACTGGTGAATTGGCCTTGTATGATGAACCAGACAGAGATTCTAGTGTAAGTAAACAAACTGTATGTTGTACAGAAACAGATACATCAAAGTTTGAACAATTTTATGAGTTCTATATCTGTTATTTCACTCCTAGATCATATGTTGTGGGTATTCATTTGAATTGTCTCTAATAGTCGATTCCATCGTATCTACATTAAATGGTCTGGTCTAAGCCATTCCAAAATGCCAACATTTTTGACTGTTCAAAATTGAAAAAGATTGCAAGGTATGCTTGAATTGAAAATTTGGGCCATATAAGGTAGAAAACATTGCTAGTAAAGAATAAATTGCTTGTCACATTTTCAGTAAAGTAGAAAAATAGAAATTGCACAATGCTTTCCATAGCTTTATTTCTTCGACAAGTAAAAATATAGGATTGTGTGGTAATCGCTTAATGGAGTTCTGGACTCATCTTATTGAATCATAATATATGACACTAGGGTCCATTTTCACCAAACAATCTTAACCCATTACCATTCAATGACACTTTTTAACCCATTACCACACAAGAAAATTTTAGACAGGTCCAAATTGAAAGAAGTTGCAGACAATAATTTAAACTTTATGAAATATCAGATTTTTTTGCCATTTTAGAAGGAAAACATTGTGTAGAATGATGAAATTGCTTGTCACAATCAATTTCTTCATTTTCCACAATGTTTTCCAAAGCATTTTTTCTTGGGGGCGCCAAAAAGCGTCACTGAGTGGGAATGGGTTAATACACCTCAATCTGAAAGCTTTGGAAAAACATAGTGCAAAACAAAGAAATCACTTATTACAAGCAATTTCTTCATTATCCCCAATGCTTTCTACCCCTCCCTCCCCCCTCCAAAAAGAAATACAATACTTTGATCAAAAAAAGTTTCATCAACTTTAAATTTTTGTCTGCAACTTCATTGAATTTGGACTGCAATTTTATTGTGTGGGAATGGGTTTATCTATACATTGTCTTTGAAATTGACAACAAAGGCTTTGATTGGTTGAGATGCAAGTCTTCTCTAATCAGAGCCATTGCTATGAAATTCTTACCCCATTACCACACATTGATGTTTTTTGACACCCCACCCCTCCCCAGAAAAAAGCTCTTGAAAGCCTTGTGGAAAATGAAAAAAATGCTTCATTATCCAAATGTTTTCTAACTCATAAGACATGCATGAAAAAAGAGAGAAAATTTCATCAACTAAAATTGTCATCTGCAACATTTTGAAATTGGACCAGTCTAAAATTTTGTTGTCTGGTAATGGGAGAATCAGGCTTTGAAATTAGACAAGGGATGTGGAAATAAAGACATAAACTTTTTTTTTCCTTTTGTCCATGGACAAGTAGAAGGTAGAATTCTACCTTACAGACTTATGATCTAGTCATTATTATTTTCTGATTGATTTCTTCTACCACATTATTTTTGTTCATTATATGATGATATCAACAAATACACTTGAATATGGCTTAATCAATCATTTTCTTTGTGATTGGCATAGACTATATGTGTGATAGCTATACTCTTTTCTGCCCCAGATCAATTTGTCCCTAGACAACTGACCATGAAAATGTGCTTTTCTGATGAAAAAAAATGAGAAAAGGATGGAATTTTACTTCTCTTCCTTGTCATGTCATGAGGTGACAAGTGAAACAGTCAAACATTTTCAGGAACTTTAATCAAGTTTTCCTTAGAACAGATTTTAAACCTTGTCATGCTGAACCCGGAATATTCCTGTTTTGGCAGGAGGTATAGATAAAGATCAGACTTCACATAAGTGCAGTCTGATCTTTTTCTACACCTCCTGTTTGTCCGTTTCAAGCCAGAGTTATTTAAATTATCAAATTTCAAAAGAAATATTAACCCTCATAAAGACCTTCCAGAGCTGTCAGTCCTTTGATTTTGAAGCAATTTTATGTAGGAATTTAATTCAGCATGACAAAGGTTGATAAACTTAGTATTAATCCTTGTAGGACGAAAAATCAAGGTTATCCAATAGGGAGCAAGAGAAAAAGAAACGAAAAAAGAAGGAAGAAGAAACAAGAAAAAGAAAACAGAGTGAAGAGGAAAAGAGAAAGAAAGAAGAACAAGCTGAACTAGAGTTAGAAGAGAAGAGAAGACAGGAGGAAGAGAAACATGAATTTGAAAGTTATCTAAAACAAGGATGGGAGGCTGTGAATATTGACATGCCAAAAAATGCCATGTTGAATTACAGAAAAGCTTTGGAAATGGTTACTAGTGAAGAGAAAAAAAAGGTTTGTTTGATCATAGTTATCTATTGTGAAATGTGATGGAATTTAGATTAACCCATTCCCACTTGACAAAATTTTAGACTGGTCCAAATTGAAAGAAGATGCAGACGACAATTTCAAGTTGATGGAATTTTATTTTTTTTCTCCTTTTTGGATAGAAAACATTGTGGATAATGAAGAAATTGCTTGGTACAAGCAATTTCTTCATTTTCCACAATGTTTTTCAAAGCTTTTTTCTTGAAGGGCGTAAAAAGGAGGGATTGAGATGGAATTTAGATTGTGTGAAATTAACCCTTACTAAAATTACCATCAAGATCAAATATCAGTTATACAATCCATAGTACTTACTAAAATTTGAAAAGAAAGGTTTGGAGAACTTGGAAATAACAGTAACATTTGTGACAGATACAGGAGAAAATGATCATTCTACCAACAGTATATATATGTGTTTTCTTTCGATTGACCAATCGCTGGCCCTGCCCACTCTTTGTTAACCCCACCCCTTGACTCCATCATTTTACTTTATATGGCGTTATTTGAAGAATTTATGGCCAGTAGCATGAAACTTAAAGTTAGTATACTTGGGTGGCAAACTATACATAGTAACTACAGTTTGAATAAGCTGTAGTTACAACTGTTGAGTTGCCAACCCAACAAAAGAGGGTAACAAAAATGGTGACCAATGTTTGAGATCAAAAACCATTTCTGGTCTCAATGAATGATTTCATTGGTCCACTTGATATTTTTATTGACAGCCGCGATTGGTCAATTAGCTTGTTTTCGTCAAGCCTGCTTGTGGGGAGCAAAATATAGATGTCAATATGATATGTGTTAAGTGCCAAATAGTCCAATTTCGTCCAAAGCATATCTCCTTCAGTGATGGATTGATTTCAAAATAATTTGATTCAATTGTTTACCATCATGAGTAGATATGCCCTCTGAAACAAATTTTCAGATTACTGCAAGATCAAGGTCAAATCAAGGTCAAAGGTCAGATAGCACTGTGTCCAAGGCCACAGTTCAATGTCAAATATTCTGCATGCTCAACATGGAGTCCCTGGATGACTTTTTAATCACTTTAAATATGTTTAAAACAAATCCTGGATAGGATTATGTAGATTTGCAAAGGAAAGCATGAGTTTTTGTCTGAAAACTGCCAAATTTTTCTCTTAGGTCTCGTGAAATATCTAGATTTACCTCCTCTACTTAAAACCAAATATAAGCTTTTGTATCACAACTATGACATACAGTCAATATTGCTCAAGTGAACACGTCTAATAAGCCACCACATCCGTTAAAGGACCATAATCCTCATTTAGAAAGCAAAATCTCATAAGAAGTCAAAGCAATTTTCATAAAAAAATCCTGTGTTATTAGAACTCATTAGAATTGATTGAATGAGATGATTCTAATAAGTTCCAACAGTATAGGATTTAGGGAGAATTCTGTAATAATTTCTTTATGCAATTGATTCATATCTTTCACAATTAAGTGCAATAAACATCGATTCTTCAAGCAACTACTTTTTGATCGTCCCTTCAGTGGTCGCTTAACCCATTCCAACACAAGAAAATTTTAGACTGGTCCAAATTGAAAGAAGCTGCAGACGACAATTTTAAGTTGATGGAATTTTAATTTTTTTATTCTTTTGGGATAGAAAACATTGTGGATAATGAAGAAATTGCTTGTTACAAGCAATTTCTTCATTGTCCACAATGTTTTCCAAAGCTTTTTTCGTGTGGGGCGTAAAAAGGAGGGCTTGAGTTGGAACGGGTTATACCTTTCCTATACAAACACTGACATATTACATCACTGTGATTTTATTCTTTGGGAAACATTATGAAAAAAGAAGAAATTGCTTGTGGCAAGCAATTTCTTCTTTTCCCACAATATTTTCCACCACATAGGATGGTTTCATTTGAAATAGCATCTTATTTTCATTGGCTAAAATTTAAAGAAAGGGGAAAGGGTTAATACAAGATTTACTGTAATATTCTTGATTTATTTTACTCCCTTCAGCTGTATGGTATAGACGACATTGACATTGTCACACTGAAATATGCTTTTGGGATATCAGCTATTAAAACAGGCATTTACAAGGTAAGCAATGTTATGTCTGAGCGTAACACTTGTTCATAATTTAATTTCTAGTTTTGTTTATCAGGAATAGGCTGATTGTACTAAAAAAAGTATTCATACTTCTATGCACAAAATTTTTGAGCACGCAGCAATTCTGTATGCTTGCGCTCAAAATAATTCCATAAAAAATGTATCAAAGTTTGTAGAATATTTGCTTTTTTCACTTTATTCATTAAATTTTAAGAAATGAAGATAATATTTTTGTTTTCATACTGGTATGAAACAAAAATACTGATCACACTGTATGAATACGCGAATAAGTGTCTGAAGAATACATTATATTGTAATAGGACCAAAGGAAAGGGAGGGAATTAATACTTTTGATATTACACTGCAGTATTACACTAGTGTAAAGACAATTCAAATGAGCTGTTGCCTACAGTAACGACTTTTAGTTACCTCAAAAATGACATCATTATGCAGGGCTTGAATTTCAGCTCGCATACTCACAATTTGCGAGTTAACCCATTCCCACACAATCCCTCCTTTTTACGCCCCTCAAGAAAAAGGCTTTAGAAATCATTGTGGAAAATGAAGAAATTGCTTGTCACAAGCAATTTCTTCGTTTTCCACAATGCTTTCTATGCAAAAAGACCAAAAAATTTAAAATTCCATCAACTTGAAATTGTCGTCTGCAGCTTCTTTCAATTTGGACCAGTCTAAAATTTTGTTGTGTTGGAATGGGTTAAAAATGAAGATTGCAAGTAATTTTTTTCTGCAACTAATTTTTTTGTGAGTGAATTAAATTGAACAGCAGAAAAAGATGTCATACTATTTGTTCATTCTTTTTTGCACTATGATTGTGCTCAACCTTCGAGGCAAGTGTCATGGTTTATGCTTTTCATTTGGATCTTGTTTTGTTTACATTTTTTCCTAAACACTTTAGTGACTTACGCCAGGCAAGAAATGGGGCCTACCCTATCAAAATGATGCATGAAGTATCAATTACCCCTAGAGATCATAAAATGCCTATTATCACTCAGTTATGGTGCCTGGTCAGAATTTGGTCAGCAGCGTAGAATACAGATGGTTTCATCTTACAATTGAAATTTCATATGAAAGACACCTTCTTACCCTGCAGACAGGATTCAGTTTCTCTTCAACTAGTTGAGCACTATAACCCATTACCAGACGAAATGAAAATAGACTGGTTCATAGTCCAAGACATTTCAAATACCAATTTCTAGTTGATGAAATTTCAGATATCTTTTATGATTTTTGGTTACAAAAATTATGGATAATGAAGAAATTGCCAATAAAAGGAATTTTTTTCATTTTCCACAATGTATTCCAATGTTTTTTTTTTCCGGATGGGCATCAAAAAGACGGATTGATATGGAATGGATTAATTAAGCCTAATATATAATTGAACCAGTGCACAACATTTCATAAACAATTTCACAAGTATGTGAACAGATATTGAGAAGCATGGGCAGTTACAGCGTAAAAGAATATTAGCTTAAGAAACTAAAAGTCTATACATGTATCTACCTAGAGAGCACGGTGAAGACTCTGGCCAGACTGTACACATGTATGGTCTGGTCTAAGACTTTACTCTGTGCACATGTGAAATCATTTCAAATGTAATGTTTTTGCTCAATTATAACCCATTGAAAACTGTTTTTAGCTCACCTGAGCACGAAGTGCTCTGGGTGAGCTATTGTGATTGGTCATTGTCAGGCGTCTATCCAGAAAATGGCTAATTCTCAGAATGCAGTAATTCATTAAATTTTTATGGCAGAGGGTCAATAAACATTAATTAATACCAAATATCAAAGCTCTAGGCCTTATGGTTTGGTAGTAGAAGATTTTCAAAGATTTCTTTCTTTGTTCCTTTGTAAAATCGGATCGCACAGAAAAGGGTTAATTATCAGAATACGATAATTCTTTGAATGATTTCGGTAGGAGGTCAATGAAAATTGATACAAACCAAATATCCATTCTCTGTGACTAATGGTTTGGGAGGAGAAGAATTTCAAAGATCTCCTTCTCCTTCAGGGATCGCACTGAATAGGGCTAATTTTCATGGCATGGTGATTCTTTGAAGTATTTTGGCAGAGGGTCATAAGGTGATGATACATATCAAATATCAAAACTCTAGGCCTAATGGTATGGGAGAGGATTTTCAAAGATTTCCCTTGTAAAGTCAGGGATCGCACAGAAATGGGCTAATTTTTCAGAATTTAGTGATTCTTTGAAGTATTTTGGTAGAGGGCCAATAGACCCTGATACATACCAAATATCAAAGGTTTAGGCCATATGGTTTGGTAGAAGATTTTCAAAGATTTCCCTCTTCATTCCTTTGTAAAATCAGGGATCGCACAGAAAAGGGCTAATTTTCTGAGTTTAGTAATTTTTTGAAGTATTTTGGTACAGGGTGATTGTTTGATAATATGTACCAAATATCAAAGCTCTAGGCCTTATGGTTTAAGAGAAGATTGTTTACTGACAAACAGACGGACCCCCGGACATTTACCGATCACAATAGCTCACCTCCGGGGTTCGACACTAACTTTACTTCAGTGGGATCCCACGGGAATCCCTACTTATTACTTCGGGGTTTCCTCCAGATTATCAGGAATCCCTCCTTAATTAACATTAACTCATTCACAGGCAATCCTGCCCTTCTAAGCCCAACTTGAAAAAAAGCTTCGCAAAAAATTGTGAAAAATGAAGAAATTGCTTGTCACGAGCAATTTCTTCATTATCCACAATGTTTTCTCCAAAAATAAGCAAAAATACATTAAGATCTTTTGTACTGGATCTGTTGTACTGGAGAAATATTGAAGGATCCAGACGGAATCCCTAGCCTGAGATTGCCGGGGTCCCTACCAATTTGAAGGGATCCTCGGGATCCCGGAACACTGTTAGTGTCGATCCCTAGCCTAGCACATTCTGCTCAGGTGAGCTAAATAAAAGCCTTCTTAAAAGGATTGTATAAGATGTCCCATCACTTACCATTTAAAAGTTATTAACCATGTTAAAGTTTTTAATATAAATTTAGTTGTTTTTTTTTTTTTCATATTTAAGTTTGACCTTGAAAGGTGATCTTTAGAATATCTGTAATTCATAAATAGCGACTTTCAAATGTTTAGAGAGTTGATGAATTTAAAGTAGAAAGAGACAAATCGAAAAATATCGATGTATTATTTGTCAAAGCAACTGGCTGAGTTTTTTTTTTAATTATCAATTAGGTTATTACATAATTCTTATAATCCTGAAAATTCAACCCTTTCTTGTACAAACTCAAGATTTTATGTCGCTGTGATTTTACACTTGACAAAACAATATGGAAAAAGAAGAATTTGCTTGTAACTAACAATTTCTTCTTTTACCATAATAATTTGTACCACATAGGAGGATTTAATTTCGAATTCAATCCAATGTACGTTGTCTTCTCAAACCTCGTTTAATATGGACCAGTCTAAAATTTCCAAAAAATGAGAAAGGGTTAATAAAACAATTAGTTCAAAGTGAAAGTTACTTGAAAAATAACATTGGAAACAGGGTTGGGAAAGAAGACATTTGTTGTTGAAAAAATTGATCTCAAAATTTTCAAAGCAAGTAATTATATGGAGGAAGTTAATAAATATTATGTTACACGGACAACAATTTAGGATTCAAGTTATCAAAAAGACGGGCTGCTCTGCTAGGGAATGACAGTAACAGGCTTATCAGTTCCACTGGAGAATTTATTGCACATGTCCTGTTTAATAGTGTGATAATTAGGGTCAAGCTGTCTTCTGCTGTCAAGTTAATTTGTTCTGTATTCCTGCAGCTCAGATCTGAGCAGATTGCATACGAAAGTCGCTAAACTGTAAACAGGAAGTCTAGATATGACATTATTTCCGGGGATCAGAATACATGTACCAGTAAATTCCAGTGTACTGTAGTGATTTGTTAACTCATCAGTTATTAAGAATCCTCTTTTCAGAAACCAATGGATGGAAAAAAGTCAATTTAACATTTCTAAATATCTTTTAAAGAATGTAAAATTGTCATCGGTCACTGACCATACCAGAAACAAAGATCTGTGATCATTTTATCAACTCCCGCAAGATACCGGCAACAATATCCCGTATTTTAGTGTTAGCTTCTGAGCTTTATATTTTGTGTAACTTTTATCGTCTGCATGTCGAAATGATTAGGTTTGAAGCATAAAAAAACAGAAACTGAGCCTTCAAATGATAAAGTTTGCAATCCATCACCCAGTCAAATATTCTAACAAGTCAACCTTTTTGACAAGTGAAAAGAATGCATACGTAAATGGATGCTTCTCCGAGATCTAAATATCAATCTCGATCAGAAAAGTAAATTTTCAATATGTCCTGTTCACTAACCACTCTCTCCATTATAATAGTAGGTTTTAACCTTTTTCATGCTGTATGAAATCCGTGTCATAATTACATAAAAACAAAGGATTGAAAGCTCGGGAAGAGCAGCTGTAAGCAACCTGTTTAATAGTCTAAAGTTGTGTTGTCTGGAAATAAATTAATGCTAGATCAACTCGTTTTTTCTTTGAAGATTTTTTCACAATAGAAGAATAACTCATTTAATAATATATGATTTTATTTTTCTATAGGCAAACCTGTATGATAACTAATACTAAAATTGCAAGTTAATTTGAATTTTTGCAAGTCGTTTCAAAAGCCACTTGCAAAAAAATGCGAGTCAAATTCTCTGGGAAATTCCAGGCCTGTTATGCATGAAATAAGGCATTTAACCATTGTACATAATGCTGAATGATAAGTTATTATAAAGCTGTTTTATTTTTCAAGTGTAAACAGTATCATTCAGGTGATAAGATCTTTCTATTGAGAAAAATCGTTACCTATAATTCAAGCTCAAGTTACTGACAAACATAGGTTACTGACAATTCCCTTCGGTTGTATACGCACCACTCTGGGAAGCTCTTGTTTTGGAGTTATATGAAATATATCTCTATTTGTTGTAATGATATTGCTGTGAAACTTTTACATGTCTCTGTGACTATGATGTCTGACCAAATAAGAAATGTTGGCAACTAATTTGGAAATCATCTTTAATCAAATTAAGACGATGTCAAGTCTATTTGGCACTTACCTTCCAATTTAAGTTCACCTTGAAATGTTGTCTGTAACTTCTTTCAATTTGGATCAATCTAAATTTTTGTCTTCTGGTAATGGGTTATGTAGCTAGATGTTTGTTGTACCTATCAATTTACCTGTGACAGGGTGAAAGTCTCCTGATATGCTATATGTCAATATTCAAGGACATTTGTATTTAAGAAATAAATATCATTCTCAAAGGGTAAAGTTCATTCATTTTTAACCATTACCATACTATCTTTCTCTTTATTCCCCATAATAATTGTATTCAGGTAAATAATACAGGAAAAGGAGAAATTATAATCTCTTCAATTTTAGAACTGTCTGAAATTTTGATGTTTTGTAATGGATTAAAAAAGTAGGTTTTGACTCAGAAATAAAATGATGATACTACATATTTTTAACACCCAATTTCAAACTTTTTCTTGTAGAATATAAATGATGGGATGGAGATGTTCCAGGACATCATTAATAACCACCAGGACGTTAGATTTCCACTTGCCTACTTTGGTCTGGGAAAAGCGTATATTACATTATTCAGGTAATAGAAGTTAAACCCATGAACACAAAATCCTACATTATTTCATGTATAGGTAAATCATCGTTAAAAACAAAAAATTAATTGTAAAAATGCTACCTTAACCCTTGTCATGCTGAACCCTTGACATTCCTGTTTTGGCAGGAGGTATAGACTAAGATCAGCCTGCACATACTTGCAGTCTGATCTTAGTCTACACCACCTGCTTGTCCATTTAGAGAAAGAGTTGTTAACAAGATGAAATTTCAAAACCGATATCAACATGAAATTGGAACTCCATGCCTTTTCAGCCCTTTGATTTTAACTTTTCTTCAGCATGACAAGAGTTGGGTTTTTTTTGTTTATGTGTGTGTGTGAGTGTACAACCTGTTTGCATGGAGTGAGACATAATTGTCACAATCACAAGTTGATGTATGTGCAATTGGTGTGTCAGTCATTCCAAATTTGTCCAGACAATATCTCCTATGTTTATCAATGGATTTTAAACTAATTTTGCAAAATTGTACTTCATCATAAGGAGATGGCTTTTTTGAAGAAATTTGGGGAGAGCTCCAAGGTCAAGCTTACATTTTTATATGGCGCTGAAGGTAATAAAATATTGGTGACGTCTTCTCCATCTATCTGTCTGGACGTATCTGCACATCCATATCTCGTTAACACATCTTCTATATTTATGGATGAATTTTAACCCTTGTCATGCTGCATAAATTATCTTACTGAATTGCTGTCAAATCAAAGGGCTGAAAGCACTGATATAACTTGATCAAAAATCAATAGTTTTTTTAGAAATCAACTCGTTTAACAACTCTGGCAGGAAAAGTACAAGCAGGAGATATAGACTAAGATCAGCCTGCACATAAGTGCAGTCTGATCTTAGTCTACACCTCCTGCCAAAACCGGAATATTCCGGATTCAGCATGACAAGGGTTAACAAAGTTTTCACAGAATATTCCTAGTCACCTGACCTGCCCATAATGTCAGGATTTTGCCATTTTAGACTACTTAACAGAAAAAAAGGGGGGGCTTAATGCAAGACATTGGCTTAAACTGTGACTATGACACTCTTGTTATGTTTTCGAATTCTAGATTTGGTGATGCGATGGAGCCTTTAGATTGTGGGAAGAGAATAGCTAAGAACATAAATTTTGTACAAGTGACTTGGCCTGGAACTACTAACAAGATACCAGAAAATGATAGCAGGGAGCTACTGGTATGTGTCTCAGCCCGTTATTAACCCATAGCAGGGAGCTACTGGTATGTGTCTCAACCCATTATTAACCCATAGCAGGGAGCTACTGGTATGTGTCTCAACCCATTATTAACCCATTACAAATTTTAGACTTGTCCAAATTGAAAGAAGTTGCAGAGGACAATTACATGCTGATGAAATTTTAGATATCTTTGTCTTTTTGTGCAGAAAACATTGTGGAAAATGAAGAAATTGCTTGAAACAAGCAATTTCTTCATTTTCCACTATATTTTCCAAAACTTTACTGTTTAAGGGCATTTAAAAGCGTTATTGTGCAGAAATGGGTTAACCTTTGTCATGCTGAGCCCAATATATTCTTGTTTTGGCAGGAGGTCTAGACAAAGATCAGACTGCAGATGTAGACCACCTGCTTATACCTTTAAAGCTAGATTTGTCTTCCAGATAAATTATTATTATTTAGCCATATTTAGTGCTTTTTGAGCTTGAAGCCCTTTGGTTTGATGTAGTTTTTGTAGAGGATTTTATTCAGCATGACAAAGGTTAATCAAGCCAGCTTTTTGATTCTCTGAAAAATAGTTATGAAAAACCTACTGGGAAGAGGCGATTTTCAATTTCTGCTTTTTAGCTCCACTGACTGAGCTATTATCATGGTGTTGTGTACGTCGTGTGCATGCGTGTGTCCATCCATAGACTTCTTTTTTAAAAATCTGCAGAAATCACAGAAGTGCAGTCTGATCTAAGTCTACACTACCCGCTTGTTCTTTTAGTGCTGAGGAAATATTTGAACACAAAGTAGATCTAAATTTGACAAAAGTTTTAAATCATGTGAAGAAAGGATATACAGTCAACATTCATTTATTCGAACACAGGAATTCTCGAACACAACAGAAATTTCGAACAAGAAACTTTGTCCCGGCAAAATGTATTCAAAGTCTTCGACCTCGGAAAACTCGTACACCTTGAAAGTCAAACATTCGAAATCTTTTCAAAGTCCCGGACTACATTTGACTTCTTCGGATTGATAACAGTCAAACTAAGGGTTGGCTGACAATCATAAGCTTATATGTCTCATGAATTTTCACATACTTGACTTGTTAATCCGTTTATGACACCTTATTGTCAAACGATGCACTGTGTGTAATAATAACCTGTTCGTGAAAAAAACATTTTTTCTATCATTTAGGAATAATTATACCTGGTAAGTGATCGTTTGCACATTCATCAACAAAAAATATCTAAAATTATTATTTCATTTACCAATTCCAAAACACCTTCAGAATCTGATAAAATCTTAGGTTATTCAACGCTGAGGACCACAACTATCGATGGCTGTTGATACTCATGAAAAAAGACTTTATGGCACTTGTTGTGCTTGAAATGCATTCTGCGTTTTTCAGATAAGATAAAATAACCTGTTGACAAAATAAGTGTAGAATTTTTAATGCTTTATGTTAAAAAACGTATATTTGCAACTGAGGCCGTGTATGTAGCCGCCATGTATTGAATGAACATTGACTAGAAGCGAACATATTAATATGCTTGTTTAGTGCAACTCATTTTGTCAAATTTCATGATTTCTTAAAAAACGTTGGTAAATTTCTAATGTTGATGTTTGAAAACATTTATACATAGGTTGGATTCTATGAAATTCAAAACTGGTCAAGCAAGTAAGTGAACATATTTTCGGACACTACCTACCTCAGATAAATGATAGTGCCCTATCTGATTTTCGGATCAGTCGAACTTCCGAAATCTCGAACAAATTAGCCAGCCCCCAAAGAGTTCGAGCCACTGAAGTTTGACTGGGCTAACATACCAGCCTGAATCTTTTTGCATGCTGTTTTGTCCCCTTTGTAAGGCATTTCACAGTGCGAAAGTAGTACTGAGGAAAGCAGGAAAGTGAGATGAGTCTGAAAAACTGTTGAGAGCTTCACTAAACAAAGTACTCTGCTTTGTTTTCAGTCTCAGATAAAAGACCTCATCCAGATATGTAAAACACCACCAGTGCCTGATGCTTTGTGTCGTCACCACACTGATGAAACAGACACAAGAACAGCAATTTACGTCAACGATCCTGGTTTTAAGGTGAGATCTGGATTGAAAATGAATATATGTGACTGTGTGTACATTAAAATATATGAAAATTTCCGTATGTAAAGATAACTGTACTATCAAGCAAATTTATTCTATGTGTAATATTTCTTGTATTTACAGAGACTTTAAACTTGTGCTAAAAACAAACAGTGCATTCAGTGCAGTTTTCTGGTCTTTCGTAACTCAGTTGTTAGAACCTCAGACTAACATTTGAGAAAAGTTTAGGGTAACTGGTTAGAGGTGCTTGTCACTGATCTGTCCATGGGCAAGACTTTTTAGAGATCCAGTCCAGTACTAATTTTACCCAGAAAGCAAATTTGAACTTTGCTGTGGTATAATTGAAAGATTTTTCAAAACAGAATGAAACCTCATTATACCCCCCAAAACTATGTTTGGGGGGTATATAGGAGTCAGCTTGTTGGTCGGTCAGTCTGTCTGTAGCTTTTTTGTGTCCACACAATTTCACGACAACTATTTGACGGATTTTATTCAAGCTTCACTGATATAATCAGTATCAAGCAGAGATGTGCTTATTCTATTTGGTTACGGTCCATTGATTTTTGATAGAGCTATGGCCCTTTGGTAAAAACCGTGTCCGCTCAATTTCTCTGCAACCATTGGGCAGATTTGATTCAAATTTCACAGAAAGACTCGGTATAAGTCAGACATGTGCATATATTATTTTGGTTATGATCCATTTATTTTTGACTGACTTATGGCCCTTTAATTAAAAAGTCCATTTTTTGTTACGGCCCTTTGGCGGATAGCACTTGTATATGGACAAGCGCTGTTGGGGGTATTAGTCCGCTTTGTGTCAATTTCTAGTTCAAACAATTTATTGCAGTTCTTTTGTTTGTACAAACCATTAATTATCATTAGATATAGGTCATGTATGTAACATGCTGAATGATAGAGCTAGTTTGTTTAGGAAGCTGGTCAGGCCCTCAAGGAAGTTTATCTGAGAATACAAAAGCCATTACTTTTGAATTTATATGGTTGGTGAACCTGAAAGGGGTTACTATCATTTCATTTAGCTACAGTTGTGATATCTTAAATGGGACATCATCCAAGATTTCTTATTATATAACTACTGAATTTCCATATTAGACACATTGATTGTATGTGGACAAAATTTGACTCAACAGAAAAAAATCCGAAATTTTCTCTGTAAAATGACGACACACCAAGAAAAACGTTATTAGCATTTTTTAAAAAGGATTGATTTAGACAGAGTTTCTTAGCTTCCCTGAGCACAATGTGCTCTGGGGGAGCTGTTGTTATCTGTCATCGTCAGTCCGTCCGTTCACAATTACAAAAAATCTTTTCCTCCTAAACTAACCATTGAATTTCATCAAAACTTCACAGAAATGATCCTTAGGTCATGCTCTTTCAAAATACTTCAAAGAATTGAAATCCATGAAAAACTCTGGTTGCCATGGCAACGGAATAAAAAAACTTAAAAAATCTTCTCCTCCAAAAGGGTAAGGCCTAGAGCTTTGATATTTGGTATGTATCATCATCTATTGACCCTCTACCAAAATACTTCAAAGAATTACCGTATTCTGAAAATTAGCCCTTTTCTTAATGATCCCTGATTTTACATAGAAATAAAGAAGAAAATCTTTAAAAATCTTCTTCTCCCAAACCATAAGGCCTAGAGCTTTGATATTTTGTATGAATCATCATCTATTGACCCTCTACCAAAATACTTCAAAGAAATACCATATTCTGAAAATTAGCCCTTTTCTTTGTGATCCCTGATTTTACAAAGAAATAAAGAAGGAAATCTTTAAAAATCTTCTACTCCCAAACCATAAGGCCTAGAGCTTTGATATTTGGTACAAATCATCATCTATTGACCCTCTTCCAAAATACTTCAAAGAGATACCATATTCTGAAAATTAGCCCTCTTCTTGGCAATCCCTGATTTTACATAGAAATAAAGAAGGCAATCTTTAAATATCTTCTTGTCCAAAACCATAAGGCATAGAGCTTTGATATTTGGTATACATCATCATCTATTGACCCTCTACCAAAATACTTCAATGAATTACTGTATTCTGATATTAGCCCTTTTCTTAAAGATCCCTGATTTTACATAGAAATAAAGGAGGAAATCTTTAGAAATCTTCTTCTCCCAAATCATAAGGCCTAGAGCTTTGATATTTGGTACAAATCATCATCTATTGACCCTCTTCCAAAATACTTCAAAGAATTACCGTATTCTGAAAATTAGCCCTCTTCTGGGCGATCCCTGATTTTACATAGAATTAAAGAAGGAAAACTTTACAAATCTTTTTCTCCAAAACCGTAAGGCCTAGAGCTTTGGTATTTTGTACATATCATAATATATTGACCGTCTACCAAAATACTTCAAAGAATTATCATACTCTGAAAATAAGCCCTTTTCTGTGCGATTCCTGATTTTACAAAAGAAGGAAATCTTTGAAAATCTTCTTCTCCCAAACCATAAAGCCTAGAGCTTTGATATTTGGTACATATCATCAGCCATTGACCCTCCACCAAATTACTTAAAAAATTAGCCCTTTTCTGTGCAATCCCTAATTTTAGTTAGGAATAAATAATGATATCTTTGAAAACCTTCTTCTCCTAAACCATTAGGCCTAGAGCTTTTATACTTGGTATGTATTGATGTCTATACTTCAAAGCATTACCATATACAGGAAATTAGTGCTATATGGTTGGATCATCAATATACCTAGGATTAAAAGAGAAATCTGTAAACATCTTCTCCAAAATAATTAGACAGAGGGCTTTGCCATTTTGTTTATATCATAAAGCCATGAACCATCATACTCAGGGGAGCGATTTAGGACCATCATGGTCCTCTTGAATTTTTTGTTCAAATATGTTGGTATATAATAAATGGAATACTATGATGGTATGTAATAAATGGAATACTGTGATTTATTTGTGTTTCAAACCTTGAATTTGATTCTTGCCATTTAAAAAAATTTGGTCTGGTGAAATATCCAAATATTCCTACCTGGTTAATCCAATACAAGGTCACAAATATTACACAATATTCCTTATTTACTTCAACCCATTACCAAACGGCAAAATTTTAGACTGGTCCAAATTGAAAGGAGTTGAAGATGACAATTCAAAGTTTATAAAGTTTTATTCAACAAATTTCTTGGTAGGAAACATTGTGAAAAATGAAGAAATTGCTTGTTCATTTTACACGATGCTTTCCCAATTGTGTGGGAATGTGTTGATTTTGGAGGTCAATATTGTACCTCCAGATTAAATAGTAGATATAAAATTAGTTTTACAATTAGATGGATTAATCCATTCCCTTACAATGACACTTTTGGACCCCCCTCAAGAAAAACAATTGAAAAAACATTGTGTAACAAGCAATTTCTTCATTCTTCACAATGTTTTCTACCCAGAAAATTGAAAAAATCTAAAATTTCATAAGCTTTATATTGTCGTCTGCAACTCCTTTCAATTCGGACCAGTCTAAAATTTTGCCGTCTGGTAATGGGATAACTCTTTTGTTCACTTTTCAGGGAAGTGTGAAAATAGTTTGCCAAATGAACTGTGTGATTCCATTTCACATGACATGTTGGAAAACGTACAAAACAAGTTTACACAAAGTAGGAGACAAGGTACGTAACTAGTAACTAGAGTTTGTGCATGGTATTTCCCCCAATATATGAACATGTGCACCAAATAAAGACCTAGCCTGTGCATCGGCACAATTTGATCTGTCTTGACTCTGTGCACAACAGATACCTGCTAACTTATTTTTTCTTTAGACCATTAATATTCTTAACCCATTCCCACTCAATCCCTCCTTTTTACGCTCCTCAACGAAAAAGCTTTGGAAAACATAGTGGAAAATAAAGAAATTGCTTGGATCAAGCAATTTCTTCATTATCCACAATGTTTTCTATCAAAAAAGATGAAAAATTTTAAAATTCCATCAACTTGAAACTGTCGTCTGCAGCTTCTTTCAATTTGGACCAGTCTAAAATTTTGTTGAGTCGGAATGGGTTAAGTTACAATGCTAATATTTGGTATGTAGATAGGTCTCAACAAGGCGCAACTGGGGAAGGTCATTTGATCAAGGTCAAGGTCAAAATTTTAACCCTTTACCTGTTTCTAAAGAATTCCTGTTTCGGGGGCATAGTGTTTCACAAACTTATCTTGTTTCTTTAGACCATTAATATTCTTAAATAACTTTGTTCTGTACTATGTAAGGTTGCTTGACCCTTTCCTGTTCAAACCATGGATTTTACGTCGCTGTGATTTTATACTTGAGAAAGCATTGTGGAAAAAGAAGAAATTGCCTGTAACAAGAAATTTCTCCTGTTCCCACATTATTTTCTACCACATGTGATGATTTGATTTTTGATTGTATCAAATTTTCATTGTTGTCTGCAACCTCTTTCACATTGAACCAGTCTGAAATCTCAAAAAAATGGGAAAGGGTTAAACTCTACCCTTCAGGTGCTTGTGAGGGGTGTTGGAAATGTCACACTCAGGCTCCTGTGTGAGAAAGAATCTGATAAATTGTGACTTCTAGAATCAAAAATGTCATCCGAGATAATGCTAGTTAAAATTGCATCATCATTTGCTGCACAGCCGCTGTCATAGGGCAGTTGGTAGCGCATCACACTGTCAATCTAGAGGTCCCGGGTTTGATCCACGAAGGCAGCACTCATCCTTTCTGTTTATTTGTCTCTCACCAATGGGTTGATAATCGCAGATCTACGTGGGATAGCAGCTGGAGGCTAGGAAAGGATGTAATGGTAGTACTGGTGTGAGAAATACCAGGATTCCATTGTTAGGTGCTCCAGCCGCCTCGATATAACTGAAATATTGTTGAAAGCAGCGTAAAACCCCATTCAAACAAAATCATTTGCTGCACTGTGCTATACCAACAAAATGTTTATTACTTGACCCAATACCACACAATTTTTGACACCCTGAAGAAATATAGTTATTGAAAACTTTATGGGAAAAGAACTTACTTGTGAAAAGCAATTTTTCCTTTTCTTGAAATGTTTTCTGCCTTATTTGGCACTTGTTT
This sequence comes from Fragum fragum, assembly GCA_946902895.1. Lineage (NCBI taxonomy): Eukaryota > Metazoa > Mollusca > Bivalvia > Cardiida > Cardiidae > Fragum > Fragum fragum. The sequence goes on along the minus strand of OX336372.1, from coordinate 50,032,289 downwards.
CCCAATTTTAGGGCGCTTTGGAATGTTCTCTGCGACTTTTTTCAATGTAGACCAGGCTAAAATTTTCTTTTCATGTAACGGGTTAATTCCTTAAGTCTTTGTGTTTTTGATACAAATCTACTTTATACTAAGATCATCATTAAGGCTATAGTTGAAAGTTTATGTCGTTATGGCATCTGCTAGAGTTACTATTTGTTAGTTCACCTGAGCACAACTTGCTCATAGTGAGTTTTTTTGATACTCAAATGCCTGTCATCCAATGTCAGCAAATTTCTTATATTATTTCAATATTAACCCTTTCCTGTTTAAACCCGGGATTTTATGTTGCTGTGATTTTATACTTTAGAAAACATTGTGGAAAAAGGAGAAATTGCTTGTAGCAAGCAATTTCTCCTTTTCCCACAATATTTTCTACCACATAGGATGGTTTCATTTCAAATTGCATCAAGCTTTCATTGATGTCTGCAACCTCTTACAATTTGGACCAGTCTAAAATTTCAAGAAACAGGGAAGGGTTAACAAATTTTATAAGCTTTGTGTACTGCTTGACTCTTTAGAATAAGACCCACTTGAGTTTGTGTTTCTCTTTTCAATAAAGAACTCAATTGAGCGATCTAGGGCTATCTTGGCCGTCTTGTTATATTATAGGATGTGTTAGATACGGTTTGTCCTACACCAGATTGTACAGGGTTTGTTGTGAAAATGGAAGTAACAAGACATGATACTATAACTAAAGATGTAAGTTGTTTGACAATTATATCTTCACTATGGAGAACAAAACTGTCCTATAGAATATTATATTATTACATTTTAGATTTTTTAACATTCTGGGTGGAAAATATTTTGGAAAATAAAAAAATCACTTGTTGAAAGCAGTTTCTTCCTTTTACACAATGTTTTCCCAATTGTTTTCTTGAGGGGCATCAAAAGGCGTCATTTTGTGGGAATGGGTTTAACCCAGATCAGCTGTCCAATGTTTTCCATAGCTCTATTTTTATGGCATAGAAAAATAAGGGACTGTATGGGAATGGGTTAACCAATTACCAGACTGATCTTAATCTGAAGAAGTTTAAGAACAACAATTTTAAGTTGATAGAATTCCAAATAATTATGTCTTTCTGGGTAAAATAGAATGTTAAAATGTAGAAATTGCTTGCTACGGATTTTATCTTTTGTTAGGCGGAATTGTATTGGAAAGGGTTGAGAGTTTAAGCTTAGCATCTGCATGTTAAATGTTTCTATTTTTGACATTAAGGATGTATCTATTTCTTTACCTGTAAGTAAGATTGATAAAATGATCTTTGAAAAACACAGTGAAAAGAAGATCTAAATAGGTGTATATTGTTTTCACCATATCTGTCTGTCAATGATCCCCTTTTTTTGGGGGTCATGTAGGTGAAGGTCGCAATTTAAATTTGATTGAAAATGATTTCCAACTCGTAAGCCTTTAACCTAGGACTTACAGACTTTATGGAAATGGTATTTATGACCCATGGAGGTACCCTATTGAATTTGGTTAGTAAAGGTCAAAGGTCAGCTGTGCTACTTGAATAATAAAATGCTGGTTGGGGGTATAAGTCAGCTATGTGACAACTTGAGTTTGGAATGGAATAATTTTGATACTCTTGTTTTCTTTTGTTAGTATGTATCTAGTAAATATACAGCAATTAAAGAAGCCAATAAAGGAAAGAAGCAAACAGTCAAGCAGAAATCCTCAGGGTAATTTTACCAACTTATTATTCTTTTTTTAGGCAACAAAATTTCAGCCTGCTCAAAATTTAAAGAACTTTACAGACTAAGACTTTTAGATGATAGAATTTAAACCCTTGTCATGCTGAACCCGGAATATTCTGGTTTGGGCAGGAGGTGTAGACCAAGATCAGCCTACACATAAGTGCAGTCTGATCTTAGTCAACACCTCCTGCTTGTACTTTCCCTGTGAGAGTTGTTTATGAGGTTGATTTCTAAAGGAAATATTGATTTTTGAACAACAAGTTCAATCAGTGCTTTCAGTCCTTTTATTTGACAGCAATTCAGTAAGGTAATTTATACAGCATGACAAGGGTTAAATACCTCAGTGTTCTTGGATAGAAAAGAATCTTGAAAATGAAGAAATTGTTTTTTGAAACCAATATCTTTATTTTACACATAGTTTTCTCACATATCATTTTATTAGAATATGGGCTTGTGTGGGAATGGAATAAACTCACTTAATCACTTTGTATCACTTTAATACATTAGGCTATAATTTTATCAAGGACATTTCTTGTTCACAGCAACAAGCTGATTTGCAATTAAAAAGGTAACAAAATTCATCTTTAAGGTGTTTGGAGTTTTTAACCCTTTCCTGATTTATGAAATTTTAGACTAGTCCAATTTGAAAGAGTTTGCAGACAACAATGAAAAATGCATGCAAATTGAAATCTGACCATCCTATGTGGTAGAAAATATTGTGGGAAAAGGAGAAATTGCTTGTTACAAGCAATTTGTCCTTTTTCCACAATGTTTTCTCAAGTATAAAATCACAGTGACGTAAAATCCCGGGTTTGTCCAGGAAAGGGTTAAACAATAGTCAAGTGATCTATATTTGGACAACACTTTGGGCGGTTGTTGCAATGGTTGGATGAAAGATCCACCTTTCACCATTTTGAAATTTTCTTGCAGTGATACAAAAGTGGTAAAGAAGCAAGAAAAGAAAGAAAATCGGAAACATAAAAAGAAACAAAAGCAAGAAGAGATGATTGAAACAGAGGAAAATGATAATGAAGACAGTAAGTGGGACCTACATACCCTTTACCTGATATACCCATTTTTGTTGAGCTGGCTTGTGGTAAGCAAGACCTAGTTGTCACTATAATAAGTTGGTGTATGTTAGTGCCTTACTTAGTGCATTCAAATTTGAAGAGATCTCCTACATTTATGGATGGATTTCAGAAAAAATTGGCAAAACTATTCTCCTTAATGTGTAGGTTTGCCATTTAAAAAATATTGGATAGCTCCAAGGTCATGGCTCAAGGTCAAAGGATCAAATTGAGCTTGTCCAGAGCATGTCTCCTACATTTATGCATTGATTTCAAAATAACTTGGCATACAATTCTCCATCATGAGTAGAGGTGCCATTTGAAGTGAATTATTAGATAGCTTCAAGGTCAAGGTCACAGCTCAAGGCCAAATATTAGGTGGGCTGGACATGTTGTTCCTAGACAGCTTTCTGATTAGTCTTACTGTTTTGGAGAAATCCTGGTTATTGCCATGGTCTTAATTCTGCCAAAAGTTACATTTTGTGATATCTTGGATAAGACTTAAAGTATTCCCTGGCAACCTGGACTGTTAGTTAAATATAAACAGAGAAACCTAAATGCAATTTTATAAGAATGTTGTCAGTGGGTGGGGCTGGTGATTCATCAACAAATTAATTGGCTTAAACTCATTCCAGCACAATCCTAATTTTTTTTATGACCTTCAAGGAGAACTTTAATTTGACCTAAGTAATATGTATATCAAAAATGTACAACAGGTTCATTTTGGTTCATTGACGTAGGTCATAGAAAAATGATTTATTTTCAGGTGGAGTTGTAATTACCGATGGAGCAAGTGCAAGTGCCTTTGTTGAAGAAATACTCCTTGAAACACAGCCTCTACCCAGTCTAAAAGATACTACTGTCTTAAAGAAAGATGACGATGATTTTCAAAAGGTAAATAATGAACTGATTTCTTTAACGTTTTTTATACACTGCCAAAGGTGGATGTATATCAGTCTTTTCTGATGGGCGTCCATTCGGTTAGCAGTCTGTCCAGCTGTACATGCACATCTTATTACATAAGGTTTTTTGTGAGCAACTACAATTCTTGATGGATTTTGATGAAAACCTGGTTTTTGTTGAGCCCACATGCAGTCAGCAAAACATGGTTGTCACAGTTTCACTTCGGTGTTAGTGCCCTAGTCTATGCGTGCTGCCACGATATGACTAAAATATTTCTTAAATATGCCGTTAAACCCCATTCAAACAAACAAACTTAGTGTACTTGCGACTGTCAAGAATTTTACTTCTGCATTATTCTTCTTGATGGGTGTTATGATAAATGTTTGTTGTGATACATCCAAGGTGACAGTTCGAGGTGAAAGAAAAGATTGACCTTGTTTGGAGTATCACTTCTGCATTTATGGATGGATTTGAAATAACTTGGCACAGCTGTTCCTCCTGATGAGTGCTAGTGTCATGCAAAATGTTTAATATGATATGTCCAAGGTCAAGGTCACAGTTGAAGGTCAAACAATGAATTCAACCTTGCCCGGAGAAAAACTTCTAGATTTATGGATGGATTTGAAAATTACCATGGCACATTTGTTCTTGATGAGTGCTAGTGTCATGTGAAATGTTTAATGTGATATGTCCAAGGTCAAGTTTACAGTTGAAGGTCAAACAATAAAACTGACCTTGTCCGGTGCAGAACTTCTAGATTTTTGGATGGCTCTGAAAATAACTTGGCACATTTGTTCTTCTTGATGAGTGCTGGTGTCTTGCAAAACATTTGTTGTGATAAGTGCAAGATCAAGCTCAAAACTGAAGACGAAATGTCAAAATTGACCTGTTCTGCAGCATAACTTCTAGATTTACCAATGGGTTGAAAATAAGGTGATACAATTGTTCTTGATGAGTGCGGATGTCATACAACACATGCAAGGTCTAGGTCACTGTTGAAGGTGAAACGACCTTGTCTAAAGCATTATTTCTTCATTTATGGATGGATTTGAAAATAACTTGGCTTAGTTGTTCTTCTTTGTGAGTGCTATTGTCATGCTAAAAGTTTGCTGTGATATGTCCAAGGTTAAGGTCACAGTTTAAAAAAAAATTCTGTGCACCTCATTCTCTGTACAAATCAGTGGGCTTGACATGTTGTCCCTGGACAACCAATTTCTTGTGTTTCAATTTTATCTCTTGATTTTATATTTCCTTTGTGTTGGATAATGTTATTTGTTATTCAGTTTTAATTGTCAAAAACAATACTTGAATGCTCCTTATATATATTTCCAGATTACATCGAAAGGAAAGCGGAATAGAAAAAAGAAAGATAAAACAAAGCAGATATTGAATGTAGAAGTTAATTTCTCAGACAGAAAGGAAGAATCTTTACTCAATGAGAATTCTGTTGTTAGTGATGAGGAATCGAACAAGTAAGTAATGTTGTTCACACACCTGTCAGAATTGACAAATTGTTAGTGTCAATTAATAAATCAACTTAACCTACTGATGTCCCTCTGTCTGTCTGAAAGCAGTCAACTTAATGCAAAAAATTAACATTTTGCTATTATTCAAATACTGTTTAACATACATGGTTCATATTTGGGATATTGATATGCATTCATTAGCTGTAAGACTAGGGTCATTCGTCAAGGTCAAGACCACTTATCAAGGTCACAAATAAAATGAGCATTTTGCTATCATTGAAGCACTTTTCAAGATACATGGGATTTTGGACATACATTCCTTGCAACAATAGGTATCAGTTGTTTGTGAAGTCAAGGTCACCTGTCAAGGTTAAAGCCTTTATCAAGGTTAACATAAAATTCACTTGTTATCAGAGCATGGTGTATCACAAATACAACTGCTCTTTCAATTTGTGCTTTTGTCCCATTTTTTACTGTCTGGAGCTGCCATGTTCATCTCTGACAATATAAAACTATTTCTTTGATGGGAATTATAATGTAATATATTATGAAACAATTTCTTCATTTTACACAATGTTTTCTACCTAGATAGCTAAAAAAATCTAAAATTTCATAAAATTTATATTGTAATCTGCAACTCTTTTCAATTTGGACCAGTCTAAAATTTTGCTGTGTGGGAATCGGTTAACTGCAACCCTCATAATAGCAATTTACTGCTTAATTGCAACCAATTTCTATGCACAAATATAAAATTTAACCCATTCCACTTCAATCCCTCCTTTTAACGCCCCTCAGGAAAAAAGCTTTGGAAAACATAGTGGAAAATGAAGAAATTGCTTGGATCAAGCAATTTCTTCATTATCCACAATGTTTCTATCCAAAAAGATGGAATAATTCAAAATTCCATCAAGTTGAAATTGTCGTCTGCAGCTTCTTTCAATTTGGGTAGCGCGTCGGAATGTCAATCTAAAGGTCCCGGGTTTGATTCCCGAAAGTGGCACTCATCCTTTCCGACTATTTGTCTCTCACCAATGGGTCGATAATCGTAGACCTATGTGGGATAGCAGCTGGAGGCTAGGAAAGGATGTAATGGTAGTACTGGTGTGAGAAATACCAGGAATCCATGTTAGGTGCTCCAGCCGCCGCGATATGACTGAAAGATTGTTTAAAGCGGGGTAAAACCCCATTCAAACAAACAAAATCTTTCAATTTGGACCAGTCTTAAATTTTGCTGTGTTGGAATGGGTTAAAGAACAAATAGCTCCTTTTAATAGCAACTTCTGGTTAATGGCTACAGAAGTATTGACAATTTGGTGTTGCTATCAACAGGATTCCACTGTAATAAACAAAAAATTGTCCTATTCTCTGAATCTTTTTAGCTAGCAAAGTGTCAGCTTTGATAGCTTAAGTTAACAGATGAAATTTTGAGGTCTTCTCAAAGTTCAACCAGAACAAACCGCCACTTGAGGCTTAACCATTAAATCCATTGAATGCCTACGCCATAAAAAGTAGTTCTCATGTATTTCAGGAATAATGCAAACTCTATTAAAATTGTAGAGAACTCTTTACAATGCATGGTTTTTAAACCCTTCCTGATCTATTCCACCTTTAAGCATCTGAAGAAAAAAGGTTTAGAAAACATTGTGGAAAATGAAGAAATTGCTTGTTACAAGAAATTTCTTCATTGTCCACAATGTTTTCTATCCAACAATGGAAAGATTTCTAAATTCAACCAACTTTAAATTGTCATCTGCAATTTCTTTTAATTTGAACCAGTCTAAGATTTTGTCATGTTGTAATGGGTTAACTCCTGGGTTCTTTTAACCTCGTTCATTTATCATGATAACCTTTAGCAAAGAAGCATACTTAACAAATGTATGCTTTGCCAGCTTACAGTACTTTCAGTTCTCTGATCTACCATATTTGGCATTATCTTTTGATATGAATGCAGCAGGTGTAAATTCTTTCAATTTGGACTGGTCTAAATATTGGTGTCTGGTAATGGATCAATTTGTGTTTCAGGTCAAAGTCACAGACTCCTTTTTCTGTTCCCAGTGAGCTGCAGAGCCAAATAAGTAACTTTGAAAAGAATTATCAGGGACACGCTAAACCTTTATTCCAGCCAGATGAAATTACAGAAAATTTGTTTTCGTAAGAATTACAGGGAATTTTCCAAATCTTAACCATTATTGAAGACAATCTATATTTAGTTAACCCATTCCGGAACAAATCCACTTTTTTACGCTCCTCAATGAAACAAGCCTGGGAAAACATTACAGAAAATACAGAATTGCATATTGCATGGCGACAAAAGTGTAGTTTAAAAAAAAATCTTTGAAAATCTTCTCCTACAGACCCAGAAGGCCTAGAGCCTTGATATTTTGCACGAAACATCAAGATTTTGACCTATTTTAAATTGGCTAAAATCATCACCCAATCACCCAAAGTTGCCAGGGGGTTTTCTATATAGAAACAAAGAAGTATTTTTAAAGGACGTTTCCACCCTAAACTTTGGGCCATTGGGCCAATTTGAACCATATTTAGCTGAAATGTTCTTCAGGTGTTCCTTTTATAAATAGCTGAAAGAAATAATATCCGTTGAAAACTCAGGTTGCCATGGCAACAAAAGTGAATTTTCAAGAAATCTGTAAAGAAAAACTTCTCCTCCAGGCACAGATGGCCTTGATATTTTGAATGAAACACCATTGTATTGATGGCACAGAGTAAAAACATAGTATGGCTTTTTACAATGTATAGAGCCATCTATTTTTTTGCTCTAAGCCCTCGAATTATTGACCTTTGGGAGCCCTTGGGGATATTTCTATATAGAAATAAAGAAGGACTTTTAAACGATATCTTCTCCCAAACAATTTGAATCTAATATGGCAGAAATGTTCCGTAGGTGGTTCTCTTTCTTAATAACATTGCTAGAATTTTGCAGGACAAAGCCTATATATGTGTAAAATATCCTTATGCGCACTTAAATCATAATCCTAGCCTTAATTTTGAATTTAAGAAATAAAAGAAATTTTACCCATAAAACCGGAGATGTTAAAATTTCTACTAACTTGAAATAATCAGACCGAAATTTACTCATCTGTAAATGGGTTAAGGTGTTAAATACAAACTTTCAGAAGGAGTTTCAGAAGGAGTTTCTTAATGGGAAAAGGAACCTCTTTCAAATAAGACTAGTTTTAAATTTTGTCATCTAGTAATGAATTAACCCATTCCCACTCATTCCTGCTTTTTTACGCTCCTATAGAAAATAGCTTTGGAAAACATAGAAAATGAAGAAATTACCTGTAACAATGACATCATTATACACATTATGACATCATTTGTATGGTAATGAAAAACTGTTACCAAATACATCAAGTAATAGTTTCGGGGGTATACTGGAATCAGCCTATCTCTCTATTTGTCCGTCTGTCTTTCTTCATTTTCCACAATGTTTTCCAAAGCTTTTTTCTTGAGGGCCTCTAAAAGCGTCACTGAGTGGGAATGGGTTAAGATGATTCTTACCACCATGGCCATAGCATGGTAGCCATGGGACTTACAATCATGGGGTCCTGGGTCCTATCCTGTTGCAGCAAATATTCTTTCCTATGTTTGTTTCCCACTAATGGGTTGATAATCAAAACCCCAAGTGGGATGAGCAGCTGTAGGCTCGGAAGGATGTAGTGGTAGTACTGGTGTGCGGAATTCCAGGGATCCATGGTATGGAACTCCAGCTGCTGCGATATGACTGATATACCGTTAAAAGATGCAATATCTCCATTCAAAGAAATAAACCAAGATGATTTTTAGCTCGGCTGTTTATGGAGCAAACCCAAGGTATTGCGATAGCCTTCGTGTTGTCCTTTTCATTGTCGTCGTGCGAAAACTTTGACATTTGTGATATCTCTGGTTCTACTAAAGGCATTCATTTGAAACTTGGCACACTTGTTCACTATCAAAAGAGCAATCTATACTATCAAGGTGGAAATCTCTAAATGAATTTTGTCCATTATCCAGCACCCAACATTTTCGTGTAGGCATCCGTAGGCAGTGCTCTTGCTTAACTCAAACACTAAAATGTTTCATTTGAAATTTGTTCATCCTGTTTGTTTTTGGTTTGGTAAATGGTAAAGGAGCAGGTTAATATATATATATATCTTTTTTGTTCATTACAGATACTTCACTGATATTTTACAAGCCAATGGTCCACTAGCTGTTGATGATGTGAAGGTACAACAAGAATTAGAAGTGTTTCCACCTGAGGCACTGGACAAAATTAAACAAGTTGGGGGCCTTTGTGACTTCTTGAAACAATCGCTTAAATTTGCTGTGATAGATGACGTCATTTCTCTTTTATCAGACGCAAAACGTGCTCGTGAAATTGCTTTGTTAAGGCGTAGTGAACGTGAGAAAAACAGTGTGCCTGTAATAGTTCCGATGAATGCATGGACCACAGTGGGAAAAAGTACAAATAATGTGGATAGTTTAAAAGAGAGTACTTTAAATACACAAAGTTCTGCAGGGATTTCACAAATGAGTAGTGTTAGACCAGGATTATCTTCTCAAACTCCAGGACTGGTGAGCTCAAGTAGCTCAAATTCTCTAGTGTCTCAAGGAAGTGATTCTGCGAATCTCTCACAAAGCACAAAACCTTCGTCAAATGGATTTGATGAGCCTGCTAGGATTAAAGAGACAAGGAAGAACTCAAACATTGATAATCTTGATTCTATTGATGATTTTCCCACTTTGATATCATCTATTGGTAAAAAGAAAGTGACAGAGACGATAAATGACCTTGACGCAATATCTGATCCGGACAGTGATACAGGTATTGTATATCCTAAGCCTAGACCCATAAAGCCAACGTTTGAAGACAAATTGGATGTCAATTTAAGTAGAACTAGTTCTCATTCTGATATTAGTGAGAAAAGTAGTCGGAGTGACTTCTCTACAGACATGAAACCAAAACCTCTAAGGCCATTAGGGGTTGAGAAAATAGGACTTGGTAAAAAGATGGGTTCATCTGGAACAAACTGGGATAAATTAGAAAGTGATTTTGATTCTTCTTGGAATAAAGTGAAAAAAGAGGAGTTTGAGCAGGTGACAGAATCACCTAGATTTGGAAGTGTTGGACTTGAACTGAAACAGGCCACGGAGGATTTCGTCCGAAAATCTGATGAAAAATTTGTGTCAGAGTTAGCCGAGTCGGTGGTTGAGAAGTTATATCAAGGGAAATCTGTGTCAGATACTGAAAGACAAAACACTCTGAATAAAGTTTCCTCAGATATTTGGAAGGATTTTGAAAAGAGTGCCAATGCTGGAAAACTCAGGGGTCCTGGTTTGTGGGCAGACACGCCAGCTGGCCAGGATTATAGCAATAATCTAGGAAAGTTTGCTACTGATTTCATGAAAAAACATTATGAAAAGACAGAAGGCCATTCCTGTTCTCCCACCTCTAATTTATCCTCTCCTTTTCCCTCGGTTATATCGTCTACTGAGAGTAGTTTAGGGTCCTTTTCTTCATGGAAAGCATCGCCTACTGAGAACTCTATTAAGACTAGTTTTAATTCTCCATTCTCTGTGTCTAGTTCTGGATATAACCTCTTTTCTGGACCCACCTGGGGTATTGATGCTTTTAATTCAAGTACTTCCCCTTCCCCAATAGGACAGCAACCAGTACGTCCCCCGAGTTTAGCTTCGGGATATTATCCAAGAAATCCGGCCCCTTTGAACTCATCACCTGGAATGTTTCCACCTCCAAATTTTACACCTCCTGCCTTTCCTAATATAAGAATGCCCCCACCTTTAAATGTTTTTCAATCAATGAAACTAGATAAAAATGAAGTTGGAATTCAAGTTGAACCAGCAACTAATACTGCTAGTGTAATGACTGATCCTTACGAGCCGTATAAAGTGGAATATTTGAAACTCAAGGATGATATGAAGGAAGTGTTGAAATTAATGGATGAGAGTAAATGTGCTTATGAGATTTTGGTGCAGGATTTAAACAAGAAAGAGAAAACCATCAAGGTATAATGATTTAATTTAAAGTTTGTCTATCAAAAACTGTTGTTCTGATTGTTAAAAAAATATTCAGAACTCTATGAACAAAATTTTGAGCATGCAGCCATTTCGTATGCTTCCACACAAAATAGTCCAATACAAAAAGGTATCAAAATTTGTAAAATATTTGCTCTTTTGGCTTGATGGTTTTAAATTAAAAGAAATGAAGAGAATATTTTTTGTTTTCATGGAGGTATGAACCGAAATACCTAATCACACTTATGTATGAATACGTGAGCATCTTTTAAATGATTTAATTTTAGTTTTGCATTTCAAGATTCAAGCGTTTTGATTTGCTAAGATTTTCTTTTCATGCTTCTTGAAAAAACATTTTGAGGAGCAATTATTTTGTATGCTTGCGCAGCAAGATATTCTTTTCATACTTCTATGAAAATTACAAATTACAAGAAATAAAGAGACTATCTTCTGTTTTCATTGAGGTATTTTCCGAAAGACTTAATCACACTATTTTATGAATCCGCTTTATTTTAGCCAATCAAAACACAGGAATATTGAAAAATGAAACTTAAACAACAAACAACAAATTGTTAAACAGGTCCAAATTCAAAGTTTTGCAGATGATAATTTAAAGTTGATGAGAATTTAAAAAAAAATTGTCTCTAAGGGTCGAAAAAAACTTTTTGGATAATAAGGAAATTGCTTGTTAAAAGCAATTTCTTCATTTTCCACAATATTTTCCAAATCATTTTTCTTTGAGAATGTCAAAAAGCAGGAATGTGTGGTAATGAGATGATCACATTCAATGATAGTTTAGTTACCATTGGATCTAAACTCTCTCTTCGTTTTGTTATTGTAGGATCTTGAAGCTAGTATTGTCAACAAAGACAGTGTTCACGATTTTGACAAAAAGAATTGGGTCAATGAGAAGAAGGCGTATGGTGACAAAATTCGAGACTTACAACAACAGTTGGACAACAAAGACAAAATGGCGAAAGAGTAAGATAATTTTCTTTCTAAAATGCTTTATCCCTTCCTGTTTGACAGCGCTCCAGATAATTTTTAGCTTGGCTATTTTCTGAGAGAAAACCCAAAGTATTACTGAGCCTTGTCGTTTGAAACATTGTCATTATTATTTAGAATGTTTTACATATGTGTAGTCTGACCTAAGTTAAAACCTTCTCTGACATTTTAAGCCATACCTAAATATAAGAGTAATGTTCAAAATAAATATAAATCCACAATTAGTGTTTCTAGTACTTTCAGCCCTTTGATTTTAATGAAGTATTATTAAGTATTTTATTTAGCATGACAGGTTAAAATCAAATTAACACATCCTATACAAACCCATGTCACTTTATGTATGCTTATTGTAGGGCTGATAAAAATTTGTTTATGAAAGACAGAGGTCTTGGTTCCATGTTTGTTTTGTCAGAGATTTAGTTTCAGTGTTTGTTTCAGTTTGAAGGAAAAGATACAGAGCCAGGAGAAGAAAGTCAGTGATCTTTCTGCCAAGGCTGGAGATCAGAGGTATTGTTGCTTATGTTGCAATAAATCCACTTAACAGAGCTCCAGATTAAACATAATCATTTAATTGAATTAGAAACAACTGTCATTAGGTAGAAAATATTGTGAGGAAAGGAGAAATTGCTTTTCATTAGCATTTTTCTCCTTTTCTCACTATATTTTCCACTGCTTTATATCTTATTGGGTAAAAATGTCGGATCAAGTGGTAATGGGTTTAAAGGGGGTGAATTTGTTTTCTAAAAACTTTTTTTTTTCATTACTCATCCACTTTACCCTATTTTGTGGGTATTCCCCTAACCCACCCTTAACTAAAGCTAATAGATGATATGTGTATGAATATAGGATTTTACATGGGTGATAATTGAATATTACTTTTATAGAATAAATCAATCTAAGGGTGATAAAACAAAGCTTTGCAGAGCCATTCTTAAAGATATGAAAAGAGGTCTTAACAAGATTACTTGTAGAAATTATGAGTTGGATAAAAGTAATAAACAGGACATGAATGCGATGCCTTACTTATACCATAACCCTGAAAATGAACTATTTTGTGCACTTCAAGTAAGCAGCTTTGGAAAACATTGTTTGAAAAGAAGAAATTACTTGTTACATATACTCCATTTTTATGCCCCCTTGTTTGATCCTTGGCCACAGCAATTATCCTTAATGACATTTCTCCGACCAGTTGGTGGATAATAAGTGGGATGAGCAGCTGGAGGCTCAGAAACGATATGGTAGTACTGGTATGAGAAGTACCAGGAATCTATGGTGATTTGATATTTGGTATCAAGCAGTTTAATATATATTTAAGAGATGAAGAGAATATATGTTGTTTTCATGGAGGTATGAACTGAAAAACCTAATCACAGTGTATGAATGGTATACACGAAGCGGATTCATACATTGTGTGAATAGGATTTTCTGTTCATACCTCCATGAAAACAAAAAATATTCTCTTCATTTCTTATAATAGCATCGAGCGAAAAAGCAAACATTTTACAAATTTTGATACCTTTTTGTATGGGACTATTTTTTGCGGAACCATACAAAATTGGTGCGTGCTCAAAATATTTTGTTCATGAAGTTATGAATAATTTTTCTCAACCAATCATAACGCTCGTTTTTGATAGTCGAAACTAAAAATTAAATTATAGTGGTATGAAATGCCATTAAAACAATGAATCTGAAAATGAAACCATTTACTAAGGTTACTTTTATTTTGTATAAATCAGAGTGAAAGATAATGATAAGAGATTTTCCAAATGTAAAAGTAAGTTTTGCGCCAAGTCATAGAATTAAAAATATGAATTGATTAGAGTCACTCTTGTAAAGAACCTTAACCTGTTCCCACACAATGACCCTTTTTTACACCCTTCCAAAGAAAAGCTCAAGAAAACATTGTGGAAATGAAGAAATTGCTCGTCCAGACAAGTCTAGAATTTTGTTGTCTGGTAATAGGTTAACTGTTTCTTAACACTTGTCATGCTGAACCCGGAATATTCCGGTTTGGGCAGGAGGTGTAGACTAAGATCAGACTGCACTTATGTACAGGCTGATCTTAGTCTTTACCTCCTGCATGTACTTTTCCTGCCAGAGTTGTGTATGAAGTTGATTTCTAAAAATAATATTGATTTTTGAAAAACAAGTTCTATCAGTGCTTGCAGTCCTTTGATTTGACAGCAGTTCAGTAAGGTAATTTATACAGCATGACAAGGGTTAATCTGCATTGTCATCTAAGAAATAATGCAATCTAATCATGCTTTATAGATAGAATGAAGTGTCATTTTTGGGTATAATGTGTAATTTCAGAACAAAAGATTTAGGAGAGATCAATAAATTGTCAACTAAAGCAGAAAAATGCCAAAAGGAGGCTGACTTTCAAACAAGAAGGGCTGCAAATTCTGAGGTATGGATGCTATTTTGTAATGAACAAGAGAATCTATCTCTCTTTTATAGGGTATCCTGCCGGGTTGCATGGTACATTGGTAGCATGTAAGACTCCTAATCATGGAGTCCCAAATCTGATCCATGGCTGCAGCGAATATCCTTTCTGACATTTGTCTCCCACCAATGGGTGAATAATCGTAAACCTAATTGGGATAAGCTTCTGGAGGCTCAGAAAGAATTTTGTTATAGTACTGGTGTAAGAAATACCAGGAATCCATGGTAGAGTACTCCAGCTGTGGCAATACAACCAAAATACTGTTAAAAGTGGTGTTAACCCATTCCAACTCAGTGACGCTTTTAGACGCCCCAAGAAAAAAAGCTTTGGAAAACATTGTGGAAAATGAAGAAATTGCTTATTTCAAGAACTTCACCATGATATAAATGAAATCTTGTGTGTGTTGGGGTATATAGGAACTAGTTGGTTGGTCTATTTGTTGCTCGTAGTTTTTTTTGTCCACCCATTTTCTGATTTACCCTTATCATGCTGATCCCAGAATATTCCTGCTTTGGCAGGAGGCATAGACGAAAATCAGCTTGCACATATGTGCAGTCAGATCTTAGTCTACACCACCTGTTTGTCCTCTTCAAGCCAGAATTTCAATAAGACTATTTTTCAAACTAAATATTGACCCTGACAACCAGACGTACAGTGCAATTTGTCCTTTGATTTTAATGTAATTCTGAACAAGGAATTTAGTCAGCATGACAAGGGTTAACATCTGGTTGATTCAAATTTATTCATTTGATTTAAATTTTACTCAAACACTCGGTATCAAGAAAAGTTGTGCAGATGCTATATACTAAGTTATGTTCAATTTTTGTCCTCAGAGTTGTGACCCTTTGTTTCAAAAATCTTGCATGTTCATTTTCTCTTCATCTACATGTACTTAACTCTTGTCAGGCTGATTAAAATCTTTTTCAGAATTTCAATAAAATAAAAGGGCTGAGAGCACTGGTAGTACTTGTTCAATGGTCAATACATCTTTTGAAAATTAATTTCATGAACAACTATGGTTTAAAAAAAAGGGCAGGAGGTGTAGACTAAGATCAGACTGCACTTATGTGCAGGCTGATCTTGTATACTCCTCCTGCCAAAACCAAAATACTCCGGGTTCAGCATATCAAGGGTTAACAGATTTGTTTCAAATTTTGTATGTGCGCATTAGTATCAGCCAAATTCTTAAAATTTTCTCCACCCAAATCATATGGTCAAAAGATTTCAAATTTTGCATGCATCACCACCTTATGATATCCTACCAAAATACTTTAAAATACTTTAAATTATTACTCACAGATCAACATTTGCTCTTTGATTTTGGTTAATGAATTTTACAAAGATAATGAAAGAAAACTAAATCTTGAACTTCTCCAAAGCTAGGGCTTTCAAATTTTGTAAAAAGCATTGCCTTGTGGTATGTTACCAAATTTCTGCAAACTATCATTGTAAACTTAGAGCTTTAAGGATCAAAAGATAAATGTATTCATGGTCCCTTTCTTTAAAATCTTGTCTGCTTCATTTTCTCTTCAACTAGTAAATGGGGTTGATTAAAACTTCACAAGCCCACCTAGTATTAACAATTTGATGATTTCTTTGTTTACATTCTTGGGACCACAATTTTGGCTTAATTTTGATGAAAGTTGGTCAGAACAATTGTAAGGTCATAAATGTTGCACACAGGAAAAATGGGAAGGATCTATCGCAAAACACGACAAAACGGCCTGTAATGACATTTACTCTGTTTACGCTTTAGGTACAAGAATTTTTGCTAAACCCATTCCCACACTGCAAATTTTTAGACTGGTCCAAATTGAAAGGAGTTGCAGATGACGATTTAAAGCTTATGAAATTTTGGATTTTTTCAATTTTCTAGGTAGAAAACATTGTGGAAAATGAAGAACTTGCCTGTTACAAGCAATTTCTTCATTTACCACAATGTTTTACCAAAGCTTTTTTCATAAGGGCGTCTAAAAGCATCAGTGAGTGGAAATAGGTGGAATTTAGCCAGAATGATTGTTATGTCATGAGGATGAACCCATAGAAAATGGAAAGATTCCATTTGAAAAAAAAGGGGGGCTTTTAATGACATTCTTTTGATTTTTCATTACAGGGGCCACGATTTTTGCTCAGTCTTTGTGAAACTTGGTCAGAATGGTTGTTAAGGTCTTAAGGACAAACCCATTGAACATGGGAAGGCTCTCAAAGAAAGCATGGAAAAGCAGACCTTATTGACAATTCCTGTTTTTTTACAATTGAGGAGCCATGTTATGTAAACCCCATCAAGTCAATCTTGATGAAACTTAAATGGATTGTTTGTCAAGTTATATGTAAAAATCTTATTGAAAATGGTACCAGTCTGTTAGAAAACACAGGAAAAATGTCAAATTGATTAACCCTTTCCCGTTTTTCAAAATGTTACATCTGTCCAAATTCAAAGGTTTTGCAGATGAAAATTTAAAGTGCATTTGATTTGAAAAAAAAACACCATTCAGTAGTGTAGAAAGTATTGTTGAAAAAGAAGAAATGCTTGTTACAAGCAATTTCTTCTTTTCCCACAATATTTTTTCAAGTTCCCAATCACAGGGACGTAAAAACGAGGGATTGTACAGGAAAAGGGTTAACAAATACATATTTGATGAGATTTTTGTAATGCTTTATTCTTCACAATTTAGACCTGCTTTGAAGTTTCAGTGTCCCGTTTCTTTGTTTAATGGAGAAATCATGTGAGAAATTAAGGGCCATCTTGGCACTCTTTTTTCTTGTTACAGGTAGAATTGATAAAACTGAAGCTCAGTACAGCCAAAGGATTTTTAGAACGGTCTCAAATGGAAGCAACTTATCATAGTCAGCATCTAACCGCCCAAATATCTAAGTAAGTAATTTTGTTATTACCATTAAATGGGAATGACAGCCTGATCTTATTTCCACATAATGACGCTTCTTGACGCACCTAAAGAAATACAGATAGTAAAACATTGTGTAAAATGAAGAAATTACTTTAACAAGCAATTTCTTCATTTTACACAATGTTTTCTACCTAGAAAGTTGAAAAATCTAAAAAAAAATTAAAGTTTAAAATAGTTATCTGCAACTCCTTTCAATTTGGACCAGTGGAGAATTGTGCCATCTGGTAATTGGTTAAATTCAGGGGGATGGAACTGTTAAAAACATTTTACAGTTAACCTACCCATTCCCACACAATCACTCATTCTTTTGCTCGTCAAGAGAGAGGCTTTGGAAAATGTGGGGGAAAAGGAAATTGCTTGGTATTTTAGAATTCTAGTAGAATTCGTCGTCTACAACTTCTATCAATTTGAGCCAGTCTAAAATTATGTCGTCCAGTAATGGATTAAAAAAGTATTTTAGAGGAGATTTTAGTTGTGTATTTGAAGTGGTGCATAACAGGGGCTGTCAGTCTTGTTTAACCCATTTCCAGACGACAAAACTTTAGACCGGTTCAAATTGAAAGCAGTTGCAAACAGCAAGATCTGGTTGATAGAATTTTAAGGAAATATGAATTTTGGAGTAGAAATCAATGATAAAAATTCTGAAATTGCTTGTCACAAGTCATATCTTCCTCCAAAATGCACAACAGAATTTATTAGAAGATCATACCCAAAAGGATAAAAAGTTGTAACACATGAAGTTATAACTACACAATAATTCTATGCGATAAGCCTACAAGTGAAGAAAATGCTTCAATATTTTGAATTTTTGGCCCACAACCAATTAAGGGTTGTTTATGTAAAGTGATGACGTTTTCACTTTGCTAGTCATCCAAATAATTAGCGTACAATTCTACTAGGTCATGGAAATAATTGAAATAGTAAGTAAAGACTATTTTCAGATCAAGACTTTAATTTACCCACTGCTACACAGGGACGCTTTTGGACTCCCCTCACAAAACACAATAAGGAAAACATTGTGGAAAAATGAAGAAATCGCTTGTGACAAGCAATTTCTTCATTTTCCACAATGTTTTCTTCCCAAAAAGTTGAAAAAATCTAAACTTTCATTAAATTTATATTGTCGTCTGCAACCCCCTGAATTTGGGCCAGTCTAAAAGTTTGTCAACTGGTAATGGGTGAACAGAATTGATGTTGTGGTATCAGTGCTCCAGATAGAGGAAGTGATTTTGATTGTAGAATGTAAAATTCATCAGCAAAACCTATATTGTTGAAAGTGGCTGTAAAGCCCATAAAGTCAATCGAAAAGGACCTGTGGAATGGTGTATACCAGATTTGATGTTATTTAAAGCAAGCAGAAAACATCTGTTAAAGATAAGATGCAAATACAAATTCTGATTGGCTGGAGGAGTCAGATGCAGTTATTGATTGATATTCAAATATTGTTTACATAAATAACATTTACAGATGATAAGTTGTTGTCATGTATAGCGGAAAGACTGGTCCCAACAACAGAAATGAATCAGTAGGGACAGGTGATTCTTCTATTCAAAGAGTAATTTAACCCTTGTCATGCTGATCCCAGAATATTTCTGCTTTGGCAATGGCTTTAGCAGGTGTATAGACTAAGATCAGCCTGCACAGATGTGCAGTTTGATCTTAGCCTACATTACCTGCTTGTTATCCCTCGCCGTTTGGGAAAGGGGATGTAGTAATGGTCTCCGTCGGTCATTCTATCATTTCCGTCATTCCGTCACTAAATTTGTCCGGAGCAAATCTTCTAAAGTATAAATGCTATCAACTTGAAACTTCATAGGTGGTATCAACTTGAAACTTCATAGGTGGATAGATTTTTTTGAGGAGAAGTGCAGTGCACAAGAATGACAACTCTTGCTTGCATAATTTTAGAGTTATTGCCCTTTGTTGTTTTAAAGACTAAGATTTTGTCCGGAGCATATCTCTGAAAGTATAATAATTATTAACTTGAAACTTAATAGGCGGATAGATCTTGTTGAGGAGAAGTGCAGTGCACAAGACCCACAACTCTTGCTTGCATAATTTTGGAGTTATTGCCCTTTGTTGTTTTTAAGACTTAGATTTTGTCCAGTGCCTATCTCTGAAAGTATAATAGCTATTATCGAACTCATTGAGAAGAAATGCAGTGCACAAGAAGCCTAAATCTATCTTGCTTAAGTTTACTGTCAAGCTTTTACGACTTTTACAAGAGCCATGTAGGACATGGCCATCCCCTACATGGCTCTTGTTCTTGTTGTAATGAGAAAATCTTGGAACACAACATCGATTTAATTATGTCACAGTTTTAAAATATAGTGAAAAGAGGAAAAGAGGATAAGTATTGAACATGACAAGAGTTAACCCATTCCCACATAATGAAGCTTTTTGATACTTCCCAAGAAAAAAGCTTATACATAAATTGTCCAAAATGAAGAATTTGATAGTGATTAGCCATTTCTTCATTATCCACAATGTTTTCTACCCAAAAAGATGCAAAAAAAAAAAACAACTAAATTCCATCAAAACTAAATTCCATCAACTAAGAATTATTGTCTGCTACTGCTTTCAATTTAGAACCATTATAAAATTTTGTTTGGGAATGAGTTAAGCTCTACTTACAATTGAATATCTTTTTATTGCCAATTACTTCAAGCCTATTCAAGATTCAATGTTCATATTTGGCATGATGATAGATCAATGATAAGCATCTGCTGATACAAAGTTAATGGTCATGTGACAATGTCAAGGTCAACTGTCAAGGTCAAACTTGTGAAAAATTTGCTGTTTTGGTGGCATTCGTGTTTCACAAATACATCTTGTTTTTATATATTTTAGGTTGAAAGATGAATCCAAATCTATACCTTCAGCATTACAACAGACTCTAGACTATTGGAAAAGTGTGTTACAGAAATCAGAGGAAAATCTGAATAAACTCAAGGTTTGTACTTCTTTTAGATGTTTTTATGCCCCCGCATCGATAAGAAGGGGGCATATTGTTTTACCGGTGTCTGTCTGTCCCTCTGTCTGTCTGCCAAACTTAACCTGCCAACTAAACATTTTCCTATAACTTCAACCCTGATTAAGTTACAATGCTAATCTTTGGTATGTAGATAGGTCTCAACAAGGCGCAACTGGGGAAGGTCATTTCACCAAGGTCAAGGTCAAAATTTTAAACCTTTACCTGTTTTTAAAGAATTCCTGTTTCGGGAGCATAGTGTTTCACAAACACATCTTGTTTGATGTTTTGAATAATCTTTCAGTAATATCACTTGCTTTTGTCAAGAAAAAGAAAATAAATATTATATCTTAAACATAATTTTATGACTTTATTGTAAAATTATATTCTAGGTAAAAGATTTATTTTATCAATACAATAAGAGTGTTTATGTACAGTATTTAAACATTTCCCTGAAGAATATCATTATGACATTCATTTGTGTCACAACATACCAAATTCAAATTCATCAAACTTCCAAAGAATAAATCTTTGTGTCTATAAAAAAGGGTTAGATTCAAATGGGACAACGTATTTGATTTCACCTTTTTTATGCCCCCGCAAAGATAAGATCGGGGTTATATTGTTTTACCAATGTCCATTTTTCTATCTGTCCGTATGTCCATCTGTCTGTCTGTCTGCAAAACTTAACCTGCCAACTACATTTTCCTATAACTTCAACCCTGATTAAGTTACAAGGCTAATGTTTGGTATGTAGATAGGTCTCAACAAGGTGCAACTGGGGAAGGTCATTTCATCAAGGTTAAGGTCAAAATTTTAACCCTTTACCCGTTTCTAAAGAATTCCTGTTTCGGGGGCATAGTGTTTCACAAACACATCTTGTTGTTCATATGTTATGGACCAAAAAGATGAGGTATCACTGTCACCTTGGTGTTAGCTTGGTGTAGGTGTTGTTGGCATGACTAACTCTAACTTTGGTCCCTGCCGTCATATCACAGTCATTAGCACGTCAGACTCCTAATCTTCAATCATGGGGTGTCATGGGTTTGATCCCCAGCGGCGGCACATATTCTTTCCGACATTTGTCTCTCACCTATGGGTAGATAATTATGAATTTAAGTGGGATAGCAACTGGAGGCTAGGAAAGGATGTAGTGGTAGTACTGGTGTGAGAAATTCCAGGAATCCATTGTTGGGTGCTCCAGCTGCCGCGATATGACTGAAATACTGTTAAAAGCGGCGTTAAACCCAATCAATCAAACTAACTTTGGTCATATCTCTCTTATCAGTAGCCCTTTCCTGTTTAAATCCCTGGTTTTATAATTGAGAAAACATTGTAGAAAAAGAATAAATTGCTTGTTACAAGCAATTTCTTCTTTTTCAACAATAATTTCTACCTTACTGAATGTTTATATTATATATTTCAAATAAAATTCACTTTTAATTTTTTGTCTTCTAAACTTTTGAATTTGGACAGGCCTAAGATTTTGCAAAACAGGAATGGATTAAAGATGTTTACTTGAAACTAGACATGTTTGTTCCCTAGCAAAAAAGTAATCCCTTATGTCTGGATGTGGATTTTTATACTTTAAAACATTGGTTGGTTGATCTTAATGCTCATATGTCTTGTAATACTTTCTAGTAAAAAATTTATGACAATATTCAAAATTAATCTACTACCTGACAGCAGTATTTTAGACTGATCCAAATTGAAAACCTGCTGATGATTAGTTTTATCCTTTACTGTTTTTTCAAAAGTTCGGACCTGTTTAAATTCAAAGGGGTAGCAGACAACATTGTAAAGTAAGTACAATTCAAACAGTAACAGTCCTATATAATAGAAAGTATTGTGATAAAAAAAAAGAAATTGCTTATTGCAAGAATTTCCTTTTATCTTCAATTTTTTCTCAAGAATAATATCACAAGGAGATAAATATCATGTATCGTACTGCAAAAGTTCAAAGGGGGAGTAGACAGCATTATAAGGTTAGTATAATTCAAAAGGCAACAATCTTATATGATAGAAAATATTGCGGGAAAAGAAGAAATTGCTTATTGCAAGTATTTTCTTCTTTTTTCACTATTTTTACTCATAGGGACATGAAATATAGGGATTGTACTGGAAAGGTTTAATTGGGATTATAGGTATTGTGGCAAAAGAAGAAATTTCTATTTTTTCAACAAAGTTTTTTAACCCTTGTCATGCTGTATAAATTACCTTACTGAATTGCTGTTAAATCAAAGGGCTGAAAGCACTGATAGAACTTGTTGTTCAAAAATCAATATTTCTTTAAGAAATCAACTTCATAAACAACTCTAATAGGAAAAGTGCAAGCAGGAGGTGTAGACTAAGATCAGACTGCACTTATGTGCAGACTGATCTTAGTCTACACCTCCTGCCAAACCCGGAATATTCAGGGTTCAGCATGACAAGGGTTAAACACTTCTCAGGGGGTCGTTATAAATTGGGATATTGTTGCTATTGATCTTGATAGGTAATGAAAGGCCTGCATCTGTAGCCTTTATAATATCAAATCATTTTTCATATATAGACTGATACAGATACCCAAATAAATGAAGTGAAGAATGGGAAGAAATTATCCGAGCTTACCCCTGTTGTTGTTGATAATCCCCCTCAGATGCCAGAAAAGGTGAGTTCATTGACAGTCGTGATAAATAGTCTATTTTTTTTATGAATTCCAATTTGACCCTTTCACGCTTTTGCAAATTTTAGACTGGTCCAAATTGAAAGAGGTTGCGGACAACAATGAAAATTGAATGCAATCAGAAATTAAACCATCCTATGTGGTAGAAAAGATTGTGAGACCCACAATTTTTTCTTAAGTATAAAATTACAGTGATGCAAAATCCGATGTTCGGACAGGAAAAGGTTAAAATTTTGTTACAATGGTTCTTACTCAACAAGACATTTTACTTCAATCAATAAGGACCCTTATAAAATTCAAATAGATAAAGTTGAATGGTAAATAGAGGTCTTATTATAATGGGCTTTATTTTTCGATAAGGTAGCAGTTTCAAAACTGCAAAACAATTGACCAATCGCTGGCCCCACCTACTTACTTTGTTTGACACGCCCATCGAATCTGACAGGAAGACCCGCTTAGATTTATAATCGTGTTATTTTGAAAAAATTATGGCCAGCAGCATGTAACAAAAAAGTAGAATAGTTAGTTGGGGACTTAACCCTTTCAGGGATAAACCCGAGTTTTTACATCACTGTGATTTTATACTTGAGAAAACAATGATGAAAAAGGAGAAATTTCTTATAATAAGCAATTTCTCCTTTTCCCACAGTGTTTTCTACCACAAATGATTGTTATGTTGTCAAGCCTGCTTGCAGTGAGCGAGACATAGTTGTTACTTTGACAAGTGGGTGTACGTGCATTATTTGGTCTGTTAGTTCGTCCGTCTGTCCGAATTTGTCCAGACAGTCACTCCTACAATTATGGATGGAATTAAAAATAAATTCGCACAATTATTCTCCATCAAAAGTAGATGTGCCATTTGAAAGAATTCTTTGGATAGCTTCAAGGTCACAGCTCAAGGTCAAACTCTAAAATTGTGCTTGCCAGGAGCATTTCTCCTACAATTATGGATGGATTTCAAAATGAATTTGCACAATTGTTCTTGATCATGAGTAGATGTACCATTGGAAAGAAGTTTTTGGATAGCTTCAAGTTCAAGGTCAAAGCTCAAGGTCAAACACTAAAATTGTGCTTTTATGGAGAATGATACCTACAAAAGTTTGCGGGCTCGACAGCAGTTGTCCTTGGACAACCATCTAGTTTGGAATTGCATCCAATTTTCATTGTCGTCTGCATCCTCTTTCAATTTGGACCAGTCTAAAATTTCAAAAACCAGGAAAGGGTTCAGCGTTGTAACTGCAGCTTTAACTCGCCAAACCAACAAAAAAGTTTAACGAAAATGGCGGCCAATGTTGGAGTTGAAAACTTGGATCTGGGCCAAATACATAATTTGATTGGTCGCTTGAGTCCTTGATTGACAGCTGCGATTGGTCACTTATCACTCTTCTCACCCATTACTTTTATGTTGTCATAGAACAAGCTTTGGAAAACATTGTGCAAAATGAAATAATTAGTTGTTACAAGCAATTTCTTTAGTTTGGACCAGTCTAAAATTTTCTTGTTATCCCCCGCCGTTTCGGCAAAGGGGATATAGTAATGGTCTCCGTCCGTCATTCGGTCCTTCCGTCCTTCTGTCACTAAACTTGTCTGGAGCATATCTCTGAAAGTAACTGCTATCAACTTGAAATGTCATAGGTCGATAGATGTCATTGAGGAGAAGTGCAGTGCACAAGAACCACAACTCTTGCTTGCATAATTTTGGAGATATTGCCCTTTGTTGTTTTAAAGACTAAGATTTTGTCCGGGGAATATATCTCAAAGTATAATAGCTATTAACTTGAAACTTCATAGGTGGATAGATCTCGTTGAGGAGAAGTGCATTGCACAAGAACCACAACTCTTGCTTGCATAATTTTGGAGTTATTGCTCTTTGTTGTTTGAAAGACTTAGATTTTGTCCTGAGCATATATCTGAAAGTATAATAGCAATTATCCAACTCATTGAAAAGAAATGCAGTGCACAAGAAGTCTAAATCTAAGTGGCTTTAGTTTACTATCAAGCTTTTACTGCAGGGGATGGCCATGTCCAAT
Source organism: Fragum fragum (assembly GCA_946902895.1). Classification (NCBI taxonomy): domain Eukaryota; kingdom Metazoa; phylum Mollusca; class Bivalvia; order Cardiida; family Cardiidae; genus Fragum; species Fragum fragum. The sequence goes on along the minus strand of OX336372.1, from coordinate 50,007,057 downwards.
ATGGCTCTTGTTTGATAATGGGTTAATGCTCTGTATTTTTCCATATATTTACAGATTATCTATTTGCCTTTTTCCTTAATGAGTCTTTATCAAAGTACTAGAAAAATTCTTGTGCAGTTTAACCCATTCTCAAACCGCAAAATATTAGACTGGTCCTAATTGAAAGGAGTTGCAGACGACAACGTAAAGTTTATGAAATTTTAGATTTTTTAAACTTTCTTGATAGATAACATTGTGTAAAAAAAATGAAGAAATTGCTTGATACAAGCAATTTCTTCATTTTTTTACACAATGTTTTCCAAAGTGTTTTTCTTTAGGGGCATCCAAAAGTGTCTCTGAGTGGGAATAAGTTAACTTATTCTCATGTAAGCCTGCTTTAATTTTCATGCCTGAAAGAAAAAAAAAGTGCCAGATAAATAAGAAAACCTAAGAAAAGCTTTTCATTGCTAGAGTACTCTAGGGCATCAAAAAAAAGGATTGTGTAGTAATTGGTTAAGCACGAAAAGAGTTAATAGTTTATGTGATTTTTTCGCCTAGGTGAAAGCCTTTATGATGGGAGCTGCAGGCCAGATGATGATGCAAAGGTCCAATCAATCAAGGCCTTCAGGTTGGTAGCATTATTCTGAATCATTTTTTTTTTCTATTGTTTTAAAAAGAAATACCAAATATAAATTACCAAAGCAAAATCAGAATCAGGTCGCATGTATATGTCAAAAGCTAGGTCCTGTTGAAAAGTGTAAATAAAATAACATTTAAGAAATGAATGATTTTTTTTTCTTCTTTTTATTTAAGAGATGCAGAGAATATTTTTTGTTTTTATGGAGGTATGAACCAAAAAACTAACCACACTGTATGAATACGCTTAGCACACAAAATGGCTGTGTGCTCAAAATTTTATTCATGGAGGTTTGAATTTTCAACCAATTACAACGCCCTTTTTTGATAGACAAAACTGAAAATTAAATTCTTGAGGTATGAATATTTAGTGAAGACTGATCAAACTGTGGATGCACTTGCTGATCTGAGTCTTTACTCACACTTGCAAAATTGTGTTAAAATGTTACACCAGTTCTTGTATACATTATGCTTTTAACCCATACAATGACATTTTTTTACGCCCCTCAAGAAAAACAGGAAAACATTGTGAAAATTGAAGAAATTGCTTGCGACAAGCAATTTCTGTATTTTCCGTATTGTTTTCTATCCAGAAAATTTAAAAAATAAAACATTTCGTAAACTTTTAATTGTTGTCTTCATCTCCTTTCCATTGGACCATTCAAAAATTGTGCCATTTGGTAATGGGCTAGAGAGTGTTGTGTGCTATTTGGTGACAGTTTTAAATCAGTGTTTCCTTTGGTGTCATTTACGCCATATGGCATCTTTTATCAGGGCAGCACTAATATTATTACTTTCAATTTTTTCAGGTTTTGGTGCAGTAGGAAATGGCCCCTTATCGGCCCCTCCAATGTCAAAGTCACCCTTACCTTCATCACCAGTGCCTCAGGGACCCCCTAAACCAATAACTCCCATTAATACAGCCCCTGGATTGATCCCACCAAGGCCTCTATCGACTTTACGATCTCCGTTATCCTTGGCAAACAAGCCCCCACCTCTTCGCCCTCTTGGTGTGAAGCAGCCAATGACTAGTTTTGAAAAGCTCATGTATAAATTGAATACAACATTCCCTAATCATACAAAGTAAGCTTATTAATCTGTATTGAATTGACCCATTTCCACACAGTGAAATTTTAGACTGGTCAAAATTGAATAATGTCGCAGACGACAATTTCAAACTTTTGATATTTTCAAATTCTTTGTCTCTCAGGGTAAAAAATAATGTGAAAAATGCAGAAATATCTTGTAACAAGAAAATTTTTCATTTTTCACAATGTTATTGAGAACTTTTTCCTTTGGAAGTGGAAAAAGGAGGGATTGTGTGGGAATGGTTTAACTGATGGATTGTGTAGGGTTTAATATCACTTTAAAAAGTATTTCAATAATATGGAAGCAGCTGGTCACCTAACTGTGGCTTACTTTAATTCATCACTCCTGTCCAGGGATTACTTGAAAGTTTATTGGTTAACCCATTACCAGATGATAAAATTTTAACTGGTCCAAATTCAAAAAAGGGGTATTTAGAAATTTTTATTGCAGTCCTGATACTGACTGTAATCTAGGAATTCACTCTTTGCTTCTAGGAAACTGACAATGACCTGAAAAATTTATCCTTGCTTGTGAATTGATTCATAATTTCTTGTAGTATACTATCTGAAGATGTAAGCCCATTCGTAAAGAATGACCGCAAAAAGTCGAATCACTGAATGTGGGCAGTAATTAGGTCACAAACTATACAGGTAATTTTATTTTAACAATCTTTAACAATGTTGCATCCAGGCCACTCGATAGAGGGATCCTCCAGGTTTGTCGTTAAGTCAAAAGTTAACATCATTTAATCGACTGCCTGAACTTACCATCATTACGGATTTCATTTAACAAAAAAAAAAAAAAAAAAATGGGTATGGTAAGCCTCAGTGTTCAATGATTTGTCGGTCTTAGACAGTCAAAAGTGAATCTAGACATTCCGCCGTCTCAGGTTTTTTTTACGATTATTATAATCATTTTTAAGATCCTGCTACAAAGTTTAATCCGGTTTTGTACATGTGCATCTGTTTGGTGTATATTCCCAATTCGTATAATAAAGTTCTTTGTTGATTTATTGTTACTGTATTTTTTAACAATGGTAAGGAAATTAGACCAAGTCCGTAACTGCAAAAGAGGTTTAAAGGCTGTTCCACCTGACATTTTCTTAACGCGTCAGTAACCCCAGGTATTCAACAACTTGTTGGTATCCAAGGAGACATAGCTGTGCAGGATACTTAGATTTTATCCCTTTTGTCTAAGGATGGAAATATTTACGTCGGTGTAAATCTAAATTCAATTAGATTAATACCGACCATTATCAATTATAATAAAACATGTCTTGGGTGAAAATTCTAGCTTTTTAATATTGCCGGACCAAAAGAGGCACACATTTTGTAGACTTGTAGATATTCACGGATTATTCAATTCCGATAGACCGGGAAGGTATGGGAAGAATTCAATAATTCTCCGCACACTGAATTTTGTGGTTTTCTGCTAAAATCTCGTAACTACAGTTGTTGTTTTTCTTTTTCCGACTAGTAACGTGTATCAAAATGAATTCATGAATTATCAGTTGTTTATTTCCGATTCCGACTGTTGAATTTTTCAATTAATGGCTTCTAAACTTGGTCAAGTTACGAAGTGAAAAATCTACCCAGAAATCTGTATTTATTTGAAATCTTTTCGAAATAGTGGAGGGAGATGCTCCTAAAACTATCCTTCCTATATTTTGTTTGAACTTGACATTTATGCTGTTGATCAAGTTGGTTATGGGTGAGAAAACAAGGTGGAGATTCTGTCTCTGAGGAAAAGATAGAAGTCTTCATAAGTGATGATAACTTTACAGACAATTCGGAGAATGACTTCAATTATCATATAAATTGTTAACATACAGTCCTGACTGCATTTGAGGCTGTTCGGCCCTTTGATTAGCTTGTCAAATTTAACATATCCTTGTTTGTTGTGGAATATTGTAACAAGCAATTTCTTCATTTTCCTCAATGTTTTTTGAAACACCTTTTTTTGGGGGGGTCCAAAAGAGGATTTGTGTAGGAATGGGTTAAGACAGTGTACTTCATATGAGCTTGCTTTAACTCATTCCCACTCACTGATGCTTTTAAACACCCTGTGTACAAAAGCAATTTTGAAAACTTTGTGGAAAAATGAAGAAGTTGCTTGCAAAAAGCAATTTCTTCATTTTCCACAATGTTTTCTACCCAGAAAGATGAAAAATCTAAAATTTCATAAACTTTATATTGTCATTTGCAACTCCTTTCAATTTAGATCAGTTTAAAATTTTATTGTGTGGGAATGGGTTAAAGAAAAATGACATCTCCATGTAAAGAATTCAAGCAGACGCTTTAAAAAAGAGAAAAGTTGTCCCACAATTTTTCCTAGAGAGATAATCTTTGAGTGTAGGAAGCAAGTGTACATGAATGAGAAATCAGACAAAATGTTTATTTCAATTTACAGACAAGAATTCGATATGCTGATACAACAACTACGTCAGGAAAAGGGAGGGTCTCTGTCTGGTATGACTATGGAGGATATCGTCTCAAAAATAGGGGAGAAAATTGGCAAAAGAAAACAGTCTACCCTACAGAATCATGTACGTCCGGTTTTGGAATATCATATTTCAGCTTAAAAGTAATTTCTGATAGCATTTCTCTGGATGCATTGACCTATAACCAGATAATATTTATACTTGTCTGAAATCAAAGAAGCTGCAGACAAAAAATTTAAGTTGAATTTCAAACAAGTCAGTCTTTTTAAGTAAAGAACAATTTGCACAAAGGTGGAAATTGCTTGTTATGAGCAATTTCTTTCCTCTTTTTTTTTTCACAATTTTCCCTGAAATTTTCTTTGGAGGGGATTGGATTGCTGGATTGTGTTGTAATGGGTTAAAACTATGAAAAAGGACACAAGGTCACAGTTTCATTCAGAATTTGCTTGAACCTATTACCAGATGATTTGTTTTTAACTTTTCCAAATTTTAAGAGGATACAGATGACAATTTTAAGTTGATAGAATTTTAGAGATAACTGTCTCTCCGAGTTATGACATATTTCATGACAGGTAACCCCTCTATATCCAAACTTGTGTTGCTTTTTCCAGGTATCAACGCCAAAGCCTCTTGCCCCACCACCAGGAATCAACAAAAGTTGGGCGTTCACAGCAAGTGGCTTGAGTGATCCTATTGGTGCTGGAGCGAGAAAGATAGAAACGTTTCAAGAAGAGGAGGATCCTTGTGTCATCTGTCATGAAGAAATGACGTTACAACCCTCGGTGACGCTAGAATGCAATCATACATTCCACGATGAGGTAACTAGTATTCACAAGATTTTAAAATTGTGATTAGAAACTCATAATATTGCTCAAGTACAAGGGAATAGAGGCAATGTAAATCTTTTGTCTCTTCTCCAAACTATATATTGTGGATTTGCATTAGAATTGTTTTCATAAACATAAGTGGGGTGAGCAGCTGCAGACTCAGAAAGGATGTAGTGGTAGTACTGGTGTGGGAAATAATAGAAATCCATGGTTAGGTGCTCCAGCCCATGCAATATGACTGAAACACTGTTAAAAGTGCCTTTAAACCTTATCCAAATAAAAGAATCATTTTCATTGGACGATTCAAGTGAGTACCCACAACATAACTTTAAGTGTCTTTGGGTTAATCTTCATCTATTTTGGTATAAACATTGTGGATAATGAAGAACTTGTATCAAACAATTCTCTTCTTTTTTTTTCCAACATGTTTTCCCAATTATTTTTCTTGGGGGCTTAACCCATTTCCAGACGACTAAATTTAGACTGGTCCTTATTCAAAGAAGTTGTTGACAACAATTCTAAGTTGGTGAAATCTTTAAAATTATTGTTGTTTTCGGCAGAAAACATGGTGGATAATGAAGAAATTGCTTGTAACAAGCAATTTCTTCATTTTCCACCATGTTTTCCAAAGCTTTTATATATAGAGGTTTTAAAAGCGTCTCTGTGGGAATGGGTTTAAAAAGCAGGATTGTGTGACAATTGGTTATGCATTACGGTAAATAGTTTAGCTATTTCTGGAGAAAATCTGAGGTACAGCTATAGCCTTGTTGCGTTTATTATCAAAAACTTTGTCTATCATCTCAACAAGTTTACTTCTCAATTGTTTACTCATCATGGTCATTTATAGAGGTATTAGTTAAATGGGTGCATTAGTGTTTGATATAACATAGATGCTTTTTAACCCTTGTTATACTGAACCTGGAATATTCCTGCTTTGGCAGGAGGTATAGACAAAGATCAGCCTGCACATATGTGCAGTCTGATCTTAGTCTTCATCACCTGCTATTCCTTTTTAAGCCAGAGTGTGTCGTAAGATGAATTTTAAATATAAATATTAAGCCATGATTGGTGTTTTCAGTGCTTTCAGCCCTTTGATTTAAATGTGATTCATTAGAGGATTAAGAATTCAGCTTGACAAGTGTTAAAAGTAATAAATGCAATTTTAATCTTTGAACTCATTTCGTTTGTCTAATGACTTTTACTCTCACTTTTTCAGTGCATCAGAAAATGGTTCCAGGAACAGAGTACTTGCCCTAACTGCCGTGTCCACACACTTTTATCTGACGAATTTCCGTCATTAGCTTGAATGGACATGGAAAACTTTCTCTAACTGATGTGTTCACACTCTTATCCCATTACATGTATTTCCTTTAACCCATTCCTGTTCAATGTTTTGTTTTTATGTCCCTGTGTTTTTATACTTCAGAAAACATTTTGGAAAAAGAATTAATTGCTTGTATAGACATGTTTGGTGAAAGTTATATACATGTATCAATAATTGCATATAGGAAGAAGTTTAATTCTCAAATATTTTGATCTTGTCCAAATTCACAGGGGTAGTAGGCAACATTATAGGGTGAGTATAATTTAAAAGTAGCCATTGAATATGATGCAAAGTATTGAAGGAAAAGAAGAAATTGATTGTTTCAAGCAGTTTCTTCCTATTCAGCAATGTTTTTCCAAGTATGATATCACATGGACGTAAAAATAAGTGATTGTACAGGAAACGGGGAAAAACAACACTTCCCATACTCTTTCCTCATTTTGACTTTAATCAATTTGTCATAGTTACTTCAAGATTCCATTTCAATATTTTACATTATTATATTTACTGTGCTTTTAGAAAATGATGTTTTAATTATGAACTATCAAAATAATGACATTACAAGTCAAAAGTCATGTCAAGAAAAGAAGTATAAATGTAATCCTGAATTTTTAGTAACTAGAGCTTATTTCTGTGGAGATCATCTAATGTTGTTTTGTATGTACATTCCCACACAATTCCTTTTTTATACGCTCTAGAAAAAAGGTTAACAAAACAATGTAGGAAATTGATTAAATTCCTTGTTGCAATCAATTTCTTCTTTTCCTGTATAGTTTCTACCTGAAGAGATTAGTATTAAAAAAACTAATAACTAAGAAATTGTCATCTGCAACATCTTTCCATTTGAGCAGTCTGAAATACTATTACTTAAGGTAGAAACTACTCCAAAAACAAGGAATTAAACTGGTTGCCATGTAATTTAGATTTTCCCACAATTATTGTTAGGGAATTTTTTCAAGGTGCCTTCATGAGACAGATTCTTTTTGCACCTACCTATTTCATTGTATTGTGTTAATCAAAAAAATGTTTTATGATGCAAATATTTTCTCTTGTGCATTTCCATTTTCTAATGAATTAATAATATGACATGTTTTAATTTTTGGATCTTTTATACATTCTGCAGTATTCATTCATGTGAAGTAAAGTATTTTTGATGAGACAAACTCTTCTTTCTACTAACTTGTAGAAAATTGAATGGTACCCCTGTGTTCATTGCGCGTTGCACATCTTGCGTCATAAGATGTCAATGACTCTCTTACCCACTCCCACACAATCCCACATTTTAATGCATCTTAAGACAAGGCATATGGAAAGTATTGTGGACAATGAAGAAATTACTTGCTTTCTATAACAAAAATCAAAGACTTTTAGGTGTTACCAGCAAAAAAATTTTCATCTGCACAAATTTAGAATTTACACTAGTCTTTTTTTTAAACCTGAACACAAAGTGCTGTGGGTGAGCTATTCTGTCTATCCATTCTAAATTTACAAGTAATTTCTTCATAAACTATCAATGGAATTAAAACCAAACTTCACAGAAATGGTCCTGAGGTCATGCTCTTTGAAATAATTGAAATCCATGAAAAAACTTGAAAAATCTTCTCCTTAACTGCAAGGCCTAGAGCTTTGATATTTGGTATATATCATCATCTATAGACCCTGTAGCAACATGATTTACATAGGAATAAAGAAGGAAATCTTTAAAATCCTCTCCTCCAAAACTATAAGGCCTAGAACTTTAATATTTGGTATATACCACCATCTATAGACTTTCTAGCAAAATAATTCAAAGAAATACTGTACTCTGAAAATTAACCCTTTTCTGGTCGATCCCTAATTTTAGATTGGAATAAAGATAGAAATCTTTGAAAATCATATTCTCCCAAACCACAAGGCCTAGAGCTTAGTATTTGGCATATACCATCATCTATAGACCCTCTAGCAAAATTCTTCAAAGAATTGCCATACTCTGAAAATTAGCTCTTTTCTGTGCAATGCCAGATTTAACATAGGTATAAAGAAGGAAATCTTTAAAAATCTTCTCTACCCCAACCATAAGGCCTAATGGTTTGGGAAGAAAATGCATTGAAATTTAGTATGTATCAATGCCTTTTGACCCTCTACCAAAATACTTAGAAATTAAGTGTTTTGAATATTAAGCCTTTTCTTTGCAATACCTGATTGTAGATAGGAACAAAAGATATTTTTGAAAATCATCTCCCCCTTAACCTTTGATATTTGATATGTAAAGATACCTATTGATCCTCTATCAAAATACATATACTTCAAAGAACTACCATACTCTGGAAACTAGAGTTTATATATATCGGAACTTTGATATACCTAGGACTAAAGGGTAAAATCTTTAAAAATCTTTTGAAAAATAATTAGGCAAAGACCTTTGATATCTTGTACATATCATTTTGCCTTGAGCCATCATACCTTTTGGAGCGAAATAGGACCATCATGGTCCTCTTGTTTAGTTGAAATTCCGCACTAGAACATGACTATAATGATTTTTCTTGGTTGAAATTCCATGCGAGATAATGGCTGTAATGTCCTTTCCTGGTTAAATTCCATGTAAGAAAATGGATGTAATGATCTTTCGTGGGCAAATTCCACACAAGAAAATGGCTGCAATGACCATTCAATTAGACTGGAAGACCAGTTTGAACTCCATAATTGGTAGCCATTTTGGTAAATCATTTTTGTTGGTTTGGCGACTTAAACGTAACTACAGCTTATTCAAGCTAGTAGTTACGACGTTACAGTTGCCAACCAACCATACAACCTATTTGTAACTTACTACAGGCCCGAAATTTTGCAAAATAACGCCGTAAAAAATCGACTGCTGGAAGCAATGGGCCGGGCCAAAGGAGTCGATGGGTGTGGCCAGCGTTTTTTTTTCAATTGACAGATAGTTTGCCTTACCACTTTTCTCGATCCAACATGACATTCCAACTATTATATCAAACGATCTTGGTTTGCCAAATATATGAGATTATAAAACACCAGCGAATCATTGCTTGGCTACCTAATAGTCGTAACAGTCAGATTTGAAACGTTGCAACTTCTTTCAATTTGGCCCAGTCTGAAATTATGTCGTCTGGAAGTGAGTTGAGTTATATCAAACGATCTTTGTTTGCCAAATATATGAGAATATAAAACACCAGCGAATCTTTGATTGGCGAATTAATACTCGTAACTGTTCATTTTGAAATGTTGCAACTTCTTTCAATTTGAACCAGTCTAAAATTAGTTTATACTAATTTATTTTAGTTCGATTGCGACGAAAGCTTTTAGCTTATTGAGTCGCTCTCGAACACACAAACCAGATGTTTTCACGTCCCTGAAAGAGAGGCAGCGGTAGACTGGGGCTTGCTATTAAGTGTCTTGCCCATGAACACACCCCGGTGACAGTTGGACTCGAACCCGTGACCTTCAGATCACGAGTCAAGCACCTACACCACTAGACCATCGAGGCAGTCTAAAATTATGTCGTCTGGAAGTGAGTTGAGTCATCAACGGGTACAGGGGAACGCCAAATAGAGCTACTAACTCTCTACATAAACTATTATGGATCAGGGTGGTATATAAAAGTCAATATCAAATTCTCTTATCTCATAACTATATATTTTGAAAAAAAGAAGAAAGAATTCAGTAACATTAGAAGATTCATATAGATAATCAACAAACACATCAATCGGCTAAAATCTCTCTCATTAAGGGTCCCTTGAATGGAGATCGGTACGTCTGGCTAAATAATTTGTCTTGGCTTAAAGTGCTGAACCACCTGTAAAAGAGAAAAGTGATAGTGTTTCGTTACTAATATTCAGTGAAGTATTAGAAATGAGTTAATAGCACCTGAATGAATCATAACATCGAGGTTGAATTTATTAATGTACTTTCTGTTGAAGTTCTTTTAAACTATTCCAACTTAGCAAAATTTTAGACTGGTCCAAATTGAAAGAAGCTGCAGACGACAATTTCAATTTGATGGAATTTTGAATTTGTTCGTCTTTTTCGATAGAAAACATTGTGGATAATGAAGAAATTGCTTGATACAAGCAATTTCTTCATTATCCACAATGTTTTCCAAAGCTTTTTTCTCGAGGGGTGTAAAAAGGAGGGATTGAGTTGGAATGGGTTAAAGTAGCAAAAGAATGTGAAGGGGTCAAAAAGATGTTTGGTTAGGTTCTTTACCGAAGGTATTGACATAGCCAGGTCGTCGTCCGAAAGCTTTAACATTTTACAATATCTCTAGTACTTCTGAACACATTTACCATGAAACTCGGATTTCATGTTCCCGATCAAGAGTAATCTATACCAACAAAGGGGACAATATTTACGTTGCATTTTCTTATGCAAATGAGAAAAAAAAGTTTTTTCGAATTATGAATTTCGCTCACCACCGGGCACTTGAACAGCCGAGCGTTGGCATGCGATGGGCTTGTTTTTTGTGTTGTGTTTTTTTAAATCTTACACGGTGTTTAGAAATATAATGCAAAGATGATATCTGAGATGCATCAGAATGTTTTCTATACTTTCTTTAACTAACCCCTTCCCTCGAGTGCCTGGTCTATACGCCCCTCAAGCAAAATATTAGAAAACCTTGTTGAAATTGAATAAATTACTTGTAATAAGCAATATCTGCATTTTCCACAATGTTTCCTATCTCAAAAACAGGGATTTTTTTAATTTCTTGAACTTGACAAATTGTCCTCTGCAACTTCTTTCAAATTGGACCAATCTTATATTTTGTCGTCTGGTAATGGATTAAATAAAGCTGGTTTCATTAATAGCTATACAAGTACTAACACACTTACTTTACAGTCTTCTCTAGTGGTTTGTTACATCTATCCAGTTTGAATCGGTCGTCTGGATTTATCCTACAAAAAGAGATCCCATACACTAGAATCATTTATCAGTTACGCAGAATGATCCTATCAGGAAAAATGCTAAAAGTGATTTTGATATGAACTTTTGAATATTGGCGATCCCTTTTGCCGTAACAAAGAAAGTGTCTGCGAGTGATTTTGGCAAGTAATTCATGTTTATCGTCGATAAAATACACCAAAAAAGTCCAAGCCTACTCATTTATGTGCCGTGATAACACTGGGTTAATCGACGTTCTTTAGTTCCTTAAATATTTAAGTCATTATCTGAAATGAAGACCAGCTATAAAACTATGTAAAAGAATTTATTTTGCCCATCCAAACACAATCCCGTTTTTGGAAGCCCCCCCAAAAAAACTTTTGAAATTATGGTGGAAAATGAAGAAATGGTTGTGCGCACGCGCAAGTGATATCCCCATTTTTCAAATGAAACCCAAAAAGCGCCAATAATTATATGGTTTGCGGAGAACTAACTGAACAAAGTTCATTTCTTGCATGTTATGATTAGACATACTTACTGTAAAAGCTTCCTGATAAAACATCTCCCGTCTTTGGTAAATGAATATGGTTCGAATCCTGGAGTGAAGTCTTCATTTAGGAGGTTTGCTCTGGTCTGGTAGTAAGTGTCCGCTTTAAACGGAGATCTGAATAATAAAGAAATATTTTAGTATTCTTTAATCTTTTTTGCTCATCCTTGCTTTTGATAAGATTTGAGGGTCATTATCGTGGTTAAATGTTTACAGTTTTTAGAAGCAAGTCATAGTTTACATATTGATAATTATAATGTGGATAAGATTGATTGATTGAATGGGATTTACCCATTTTAACAGTTTTTCGGTCATATCGCGGCGATATACCAATAAGATGCTATACAGTGCAATAGTTTTCTGATTAATAAATTTCCATTTAATCCCGCTTTTTAACGAGCCGCAAGAAATTACTTTAAGAATCATGGTGGAAAATTGCTTATAACTATTGTTTTTATCTCCGAAAGTACAAAAATTCACGACCCACTAGCTATCTGTCATCCCTTTCAATTTGAACAAGTCTAAATGTTTTAAAGTGGCTTTATGTTGACATTTGAATAATACGCGAAGAAAAAAAGTAAACTCACTTTCCATAGATCATGGAATAAATCAATATTCCTATTTGAAACATATCTGTGGCCTCAGTGACGGGTTCACCTCTCGCCTGTTCTGGACTGGTGTATTCTATTTGAGTCTTTGGTCTAAATACATCAACTTCGGAGTGGGAAGTGTCAACGCCAGTCTACAAGCAATGGGTATTCTTAAGCTTCAAGAGCGATATATCGTGTGTGTGTGGGGGGGGGGGGTCAATTATCGTATATACAGCTTGAAATACCGGCAGATACGATACTTTAATCGCCCACCTGTGATATCCTGATAATCTCAGATTAGTCTGATAAGTTCATATCGAAGGTTAATCGCGATACTGCTCTAAGCTTCTATACACAGTTTAATATAGACACTTAGAACAGTCTAACAATTAATCAATGATATATAAATAGTTCACATCCACGGATCTTATATAGACGATGAAGAACTAATAACTACCAGTTGGTATCCAATCAAGACGAAAATTATTGTGAGCAAAGAATATATATGTATCCAGTATGGATTATACTCAGACTATAAAAAACGTTGGTACCCAAACAACATGAAAATTACTCTGCTAGAGAACATGTGTCCGTGGACTATATTTAGACTATGTAGGACTTCATACTAAATATTGGTATCCAAGCCAGGCGCAAATTATTCTGCTAGAAAATATTTATCCGCTGATCATCGTCAGGCCATTTAGGATTTCATACTAAATGTTGGTATCCAAACCAGGCGCAAATTATTCTGCTAGAAAATATTTGTCCGCGAGTCATCTTCAAGCCATGTAGGACTGAATAGATAACATTGGTATCCAAACACGTTGGGATTTATTCTGCTATATTTTTTCCAATGTAACATATTCAGGCTATGAGATTAAGAGTATGCATCACAACGTACAAAGCTTGGTTTTCCAAATTTCATGAAAATGAATTTGCTATGAGACTACTTACCAAGCATGGATATCCGAACTGAGTGAACATCACTTTACTTGGAGATAAATACCCATGGATCATGTTTAGGCTATGAAGGTGTCTGAGGGTTATAAGCAAGCTGGCGCAGAGAAACTGGGCGTGGCTTTCGTCGAACTTGTTTCTGAAAGAAAAAATGGCCTATACATTTGTGTGGGGTCTTTTACCTTTTTTTCATTAGTTTATCGATCAAGCCATCTAAACTGACCGAGAAATTTAGCTTAAAGAGGGTGTCTTGTTAGAGAAGCGTTTACAATAAAATTTACGCCGTAAGAAACACCGGATATTATCGGCTAAAGTCGTTACTTTTTCAATTACTCGTGGAATATAAGTGAGTGTTAAATTCGTCATTTAAGAGATGACGAGAACATTTGTTTGTTTTCATGGAGGTATGAACCGAAAAGAAAAACCTAATCACACTGTATGAATTCGCGAAGCGGATCCATACATAAGTGTTATTAGGTTTTTCGGTTCATACCTCCATGAAAGCAAAAATATTCTCTTCGTCTCTTGTAATTTAATAGCATCGAGCGAAAGAAGTTTACAAATTTTTGTTTGGGACTATTTTGTGCGGAAGCATACAAAAACGCTGCGTGCTCAAAATTTTGTTCACGGAGTTATGAATATTCTTTTTTCGACCACTCAGAATTCTCGTTTTTTATAGACGTAACTAAAAATTGAATTATTATTTCATAAAAGAATTTAAGGATGGTGAAACTGAAATACAATGTAAAACGAGGTCACTGAAAGAATTCCGATTAAACAATTCCTCATTACGAGCAGATTATCTCAAAAATTCATTTTTCTCTGTCGTTTGCAAACTATTAAATTGTCATTTGACGACAAGTTGATATCAGTTCAAAAGTGTACATAAACCTGTGTTTACTTAAGTAAGTTTCCTTTCTTGAAAACTTTAATGGTATAATCAAATACGCCAGCGCAGAAACGTAAAGAAAAAACAACAATAATATACCTCAACAAGATGTCTCTCAAAGTCACTCGGAATGGAAAGTTTAGGGTTGTCAGGAATTCATGGTGAAGTACCACCTGCATACTTTGTAGTCTGAAAATTGACACAACGATCTTTGTAGATTTTGTAGGACAGTATTGCGTTTAGATTGTCAAACAGCTCGCGAACGTTTGAAAAATGACACCCCGCTTTACACATACAACGTTGTCAAACTGGATTTCAAGAGGGAGCGCCACCTTAGTAAATTTAAAATAGATTATCCATCATAAAGTTTTATTTTGATAGCTATATCTTACATTTCTTTAGATATTCTTCAGACAATAACGATGGAACAAAATTACGGACGGATGGATGGACAGGCGCAGACAATGACTATATATCCCGATGAAAGTTTTGTTCGACAGAGGATTAGAATTGTGACTTAAAATCATGACAAACAATAAGATATTCAAATTCTTATGGTCCAAAAATTCGCTTTCTTTCTGCTAAAATTCCTTGGATCAGTTAAATCCAAAACTGAATATAGGTTTAAGAGTATTAGACTCACTTTAAGAATTGCACTAAGGCTGATCATCACAGTACTGTTAAATAAGATTAGATTCCGCCTTATTAAATATAAGGGAACTAACTGAAAATATTTACTAAGATTGATTACCGTCTTCTTTTGACTATCTTCTAATAACCAAGGATCTGTTTTAAGATCGAATTATTACATTTAGGGACTACTTTTTTAGCAAGGATTCAGTCATTCATTTGAAAAAATTATAGTGGTAGTTTACACTCATTGACCTCCTTAGAAATTCGAAGTCTTATATATTATGTTTCCCTAGTAAAAGTGTGCTTGCAAGCTTAAAATCGTAAAATAGAGATAAATTTGGAAAATTTGAAATAACATACTTACGGTGTAATTGTCTTAGCCAGTCCACTAATGTCTAGGAAGTTTTTCTCCTGGTCAATAGAGAATGTAATAATATTATTTTTTAAATCAAAGGAAATTCAATTCACAAGTTTTCTTGGCAATATACTTTACAGTGCACTTTTACATGTATGTGTAAAGTTCAGTTGAAAAATGGATTTACTTTATTTTCACGTCACGGTGACGAATAACAAATACGCAAACACAAAACCCAAAGAACAATTGTGGTATTCTTTTATTATTTTCTTCTGTGTGTGTATATATTTCTTGAGGGCCTTATTGTAAAGGAGTAAATCACTCTACTGTTGTTTTAATACGTGAGATTATGTTTTGATAAGTAATCTATAATTATTAGAATTATTATTGTTATTGAAACAAACACTATCTTTTGTTGCCTTCTTTTACATTATGTCTCTTTGAAAAAGGACTTTTACCAGAGTTTCTATTAAATCTCGATATATAGTTATATGGACCATCTGAGAGACCAAAGATTAAAATAATCCCACCTTTAAGTGACGTTTCCCTCGTGCAAGACCGCATCCTACCACGTTAGTTTGACCAAATCTTCCCGAAAGGTCAAAGGCGCTCGCTATATTTTCCTGGACAACTTTGGTACTTTTAGGAAGCGGTTCTTTGCCAATTAGGTTTTCACTTTCATCTGTACTTAATGGGTAGAACTTTGGTGAAGTAATGGTTCCGTTATCGTTGTTTGGTTCCATCTTAGAAAAGACCATCACTGGTGGTGCTCTGTACGCTAAATCCCCGACCATCTTTTCAATAACAGATTCGCTGAAGAATTCCCCAATCTCTCGTTCTGTTGTTTTGTATTTTTCTTCGGTTGCATCAAAAGATTCTTTCAGCAACTTCAACTTCTCACCTAATTCGTCCACCTCTTTACGTAGGATATCCATATCCGTTGCCTTCTTTGACTTTTTCTTTGACTTTCTAGGAATTGTTGTTTTCTTCTGCTTTCCTTTGATGTCTTCATTCTACAAAAGTAGAATTTAATAAATGCTCATATCCAAAAGTCTTAATCAAAATAGGGGAACGGATTCGGCAAAGTGGTAACACGCTTAACTCCAGGGTCAGGGGTCCTGACTCGATACCCCTCTCCTCCGGTCATTCAGATGAAATTTAAACTCATGCCTTGCCTCCATATGTCCAGAATTGTCAAGTAGGGCGTAAAACTCCACACAATCCATCAAACCTATCTTACATGGGCTTTCAGTCAGTGGAGCTAAAATTTGTGTACTCAGCTATTTCCTATTTTTGCGCACGAAGTAATTCAATAAAATAGTTAAGCTTATTTTTTTCTTTATGAATGTTGTTTGTTTAGATTGGGTTCAACGCCACTTCAACTGGTATTCCAGTCATGTAGCAGCGGCTGGAGCACTTAACCATAGAAACATGATATTTCTCACACCAGTACTACTGCTACATCCTTGTCGAGCTCCCAGCTGCTAACCCACTTCAGTTTACGATTTTCCTACCAAAAAGGAGTGGGGAAATACTTGTAGAAATACACCTTTTTTCATTATTTCATCGAATTAATTTAATAAAACTGAAAAATAGATATATAAGAATGGAATATTATTGCGATACAACATCTTGCATTTGCTTCTCGCTGCAGAGGAAAATTTGATATTCCACCCAACCTCAGTTCTCGTGAAATATCAAAATTTTCCCCCGCAGCAAACACAAGATGTTGTATCTCTATCGTAAAATATTATTCCCTATGTACTATTTATCATTATTTCATTGATATCGTAGCATGTATAACTTTAAAGTTAAAGAAGATCTACGACAAGGTATATCAAATTAAACCATTCCCATACGTGTCTTTTTAGAATGGTCTAAATTGAAAGAGGCTGCAGACGACAAAATAAGTTAATTTCATTTAGGAAGATAGAGGTAATAAAAGGTAGAAAACAGTTAGAGAAAAGGAGAAATTGCGACGTTTTCCCAAATTATGTTTCCTCGCGAAAAAAATTGGATTTTGTTGGAATGGGTTAAAAAAAAATGATAAGAATATATCTACCTGGTAGAATGTTGTATAAAAGCATTTAGACTTGCAGGATTCTACAATTATACATACAGATACAGAATGTATCGACAAGTTGGTGGAATTCGGAAAAATTCCACCAGGCGAAGTGGCGAATAAAGAAATTTCTTGTAAGAAGAATTACCACAATTATGTTCTTTACTTAACCCATTCCCACTCAGTGACGCTTTTAGACGCCCTCAAGCAAAAAAGCTTTTAAAGACATTGTTGAAAATGAAGAAATTGCTTGCTACAAGCAATTTCTTCACCTTTCTCAATATTTTCTACCCAGAAGGTTGAAAAAATCCGAAATTTCATAAACTTTAAATTGTCGTCTGCATCTTCTTTCAATTTGGGCCAGTCTCAAATTAAGCCGTCTGGTAATGGGTTAAGGTGGTAGAAAAGCGGTAAATTGTATGCGAACGAGTTAACCGATATGCACGGCTGTTGATTAGTTGGTACATTTTGATATCAATCAATTACACATGCACCACGTATAGAGACTCGGATCGGCCCGTGAAACCACACAGTCTGATCAAAGTCATCGCTTGCCGCTCTGTGCACTGAATCAAAGTTCCTTCGGATGATGAGACATTGCTGTTGCATTTTGTTGCTGTCAAGATTGTCCATTGTCTGCGCGCCACACGCCACAGACACGTAAAATTGTTAGAAATGCCAGACACATGCTCAAATTTCTATTAAATGATAAATGCGCTTACCTCTGAGTCAGAAGAAGGCTCACGTCTACAGCAACTATTTATGTATCTCTTTTTAAAACGTTTCCCCATTATTTATCAATAATCATATAAATAAAATATCAAATTAATTCAATGTAAAATTAAAGCGGCCGCTCTCCGGAAACTTTTGGCGTTAACGATAACGTCGTTTACGTCGATACTAAGCATCGTGAACTTCCGGGAATGGAAAATGACCAATAACGATCCCTGAACATCTCAGACCGGGACTTATCAAGAAGAAAACTCTTAATTTCCGGTCTTTTTGCAAATAACCAAATTCTACTGTTAATGAATCTTGAGAATTGCTTTCCGTAACTTTTCATGATTAATAGGTTACGGGTACTTATTTTTAATTTACGTATATACTTCTTTTATTTTTTTTAAATGTAATCCACATTTACTTATATAAGAGGGGTTAGCACCTGGTGGCTCGGATGAAATTATGTTGTACTGGTCTGAAGAAAGACGGGAACACATGGCTAGGTGCATCAATATCGATATAACAGAAACACTGTTGAAATTGGCTTAAACCTAATGAAATCAATCACTTGATTGTATTGCTGTTAATCAGTTCAAGTAATTCCGATTGGATAGGGGGCAAAAGAGAGTATTGTTTGGAAGAGCACAGTATATCAAATAATTTTTGTTTGGTCCTAAATTGATTCTATATTCAAGAAAGCTCAATTGACAAATCGACGGCCCAGCCCATTGACCCCGACAGAACGGGTCCGCTGCGATTTTAAAAGGCCTTATTAAGTAAAAGTTTGGCTAATAGTATGTAACAAAAAAGTAGAATGGTTGGTTGGCGACCCAAACATCGTAACTTCATATTAAATAAGCTGTAGTTACGACGTTTAAGTCGCCAAACCAACAAAGAAGGTTAACAAAATTGCCAGCAAATATCGGAGTTCAAAACCCATTTCATGTCCAAATGAATTGTTTCATTGGTCGACTGATTATTTGATTGACAGCCGCAATTGGTCAATTGACAACAAAAGTACACCACACATGCAACAGTAGTTTGGCATTACAGGCATGCAATGAAACACGTTGCTGTGAAAAAGATACCTATTATTGTGGAAGAAATCGTAGTTCAGTGTCGTTCGATCAGTTCCGGTCGTGGGTCGTAACTAGGTACATGCAATTTTTCCCTCCGAAATGTTTGTATAAATTTCACTCATCTATGGTAAAAACGAGCAGATGAATACTCTTTGGATGGTTAAGCTAACATTTGTACTCATTACCATACAAAAGAGTTTAACAGATGTCCAAAGTGAAAGTGGTTGCAGAAGAGAATTCAAACTGTACTTATATTCAATACGATATAATATATTCAAACAGAAGAAAGGGCATTTTTTCCTTTTCTCAGAATGTTCTCAATATCGATTATCCAGAGCTTGAATTTCAGGATTGTGTTAAAAGCCGACTGGGATATTATTATGATTGACTGTTGTATATGTAGTACATGTTCGTTTGTTAGTTTTACTCAACAAGAGGGACGTTGATTCTTGGGCGCTCACCTGAGATAAAAGCTCTTTTTCTATAAACAGTCTAATTTTATGTAAAGGTTAGGATTATGATAAAAGTGGGCTATACTTTATACATACATGGCTCTGTACCTGGGGATCCAAAGTCTTCTATTGTTAGGTGCTCCAGTCGCCGCGAATTGACTGAAGTGCTGCTTAAAGTGGCGTTAAAACCCAATTCAATCAATTAAGAAACCAAAGACTTAACGACCAATTCCAAGGTTTTAGGACTAATTTGAAAGAAGGAAAACACTTTTTCCTCCCTCTGGATCTATGGGTTATAATTCCAGAATTAATAATGAAGTCAACGAAGTGATGCTTCATGCAAAATATCATGGCTCTACGCCTTCTGGATCAGGAGAAGATTTTCACAGATTATTTTAACATTTCTCTTGTGTGGCCATGGCAACTAGAATTTTAAGCATATTTCAATTATTTTAGCCATTTTCAGAGGGGACCACCTAAGGAACATTTCTGCCAAATTTAGTTCAAATTGGTCCAATGGTTTAGGAGGATATGTCGTTTCAAAATCGTTCTTAATTTATATATTACCCCCCCCCCCTCCGGGGCTCTGCCCCTGGGTCATGAATTTAGCTATTTTGAAAGAGGTCAATATCCTGATGTTTCATGCAATAGTTCAAAGCCATATGGCTTCTGGTCAGGAGGAGAAGATTTTTAAATATCATATTTTAATTTCACTTTCAATGCTATTGCAACCAGAGTTTTTTTTGTTAATGATTTAAATTCCTTTAGCTGTTTTTCAAAGGGTCCACCTATGGAACATTTCTAACAAATTTGGTTCAAATTGGCCCAGTGGTTTTGGAGGAAATGTTGTTTAAAGAACAAAAGGTCACCAAAATAGCTCACTTGAGCACTTCGTGTTCAGGCGAGCTAAAAATCGCCTCAAGAAACTACTATATGGATTTCAACTTAAATTCACAAAATGTTCCCGTGGTTATTATTTAAGAATTTTGATTGGTAAGAAATCAACGCTTTTATTGACATGGCTAATTTCAATCTAATGGTATATGTTGACAACTGTGAAAAAAACCCTCTCGCAAAAATTCATATGGATTTCATCCTAATTTTATATGATTTTCCTTGGATGCCCTTTAAAGACTAGTTGGTTGTCCCAGGACAACGTCTGTCGAGCCCGCAAAGTTTTGACCATCAACTTGACCTTGACCATCAATTTTAGTATTTGACCTTGAGCTTTGAACTTGAAGCTATCCAAAACATTCTTTCAAAAGGCACATCTACTCATGATGGAGAATAATTGTGCCAATTAATGTTGAAATCCATCCATAATTGTACGAGAAATGCTCCGACCAAGCACAATTTTAGTGTTTGACCTTGGGCTTGAAGCTATCCAAAAAATTCTTTCAAATGGCACATCTACTCATGATGGAGAATAATTGTGCCAAGTTATTTTGAAATCCATCGAATGATGTAGGAGTAATTGTCCGGACAAATTCGGACGGACGGACGGACTAACAGAGTAACGCACATACATCGACTAGTCATATTGACAACTATGTCTCGCTAACCGCAAGCAGGCTCGACAAAAATGAGTGGTCAAACTGCTGAATTGAGAAAGATTATAATTAAGGCCTGTGGAGTACAGGTGTTCGAGTGCCTCTATGTTGAAGGATCCTACCTTAAAATTCAACTAAAATCCAGTCTGTACTTTCATCTAAGAAGATAGGTTGCGCACCGACAGCTGTGGTTATTTAGCACGCAAGAAGTTTAAATGTGGTTTAACATGAAACATGTGTAACAAGTTATATACAAAGACAAACGGGGAATGAAACAAGAAATGAAAAAGTCATGCCCTCCTACGACATGTCCGTTATTACGTTCATTCTTCGGAGAATATTTTCAAGTTTTCACTATAAACCATATAAAGAAATGAGCTCCGCCTATTGGACCGTGAAAAAAGGTTTGCGGACAGGCGCATGGACATCAACCCCATCGCGGACACATTGCCATAATAATAGAGGCAGATGTTCAGCCAAAGGAGCTAATATTTTAATTTTTAGTTTCGTCTATCAAAAACGAGCGTTCTGATTGGTCGCAAAAAATTATTAATAACTCCATGAATATAATTTTGAGCACGCAGCGATTTCGTATGCTTCCGTACAAAATAGTCCCATACAAAAAGGTATCAAAATTTGTAAAGCTTTTTTTTCGCTCGATGCTATTAAATTATAAGAAATGAAGAAAATATTTTTTGTTTTCATGGAGGTATGAACCTAAAAACCTAATCACATAATGTATGAATCCCGGCGCTTCGGATATTCTCTTCATTTCTTAAATGATTGATTGATTGAATGGGGCTTAACGCCTCTTTTAACAGTATTTCAGTCATATCGCGGCGGCTGGAGCACCGAACAATGGATTCCTGGTATTTCTCACACCAGTAATACCATTACACCCTTTCCTAGCCTCCAGCTGCTATCCCATTTAGGCTTACGATTACCCACCCATTGGTAAGAGACAAATGTCGGAAAGGTTATGTGCCGCCACCGAGATCGAACCCATGACATCCCATGATTGAAGATTGGGAGTCTGGTGCGCTACCGACTGCGCTATGACGGCGGCCCAAAGGAGCTAAAAAGCTGAAACTAATTAGTAAATTGCAGATCCATACAATCTTTCCCTGTAGCATACTAGGAAACAGAAGCTTCTCTTAATCTTAACGCCAAATTCAAGTTCAAGATAACAGGACGTGATGTCAATCTAAATCGATTACTTCTCATCTAAACCCTATGTTGTGGGTACTCGACTTGGCGAGACGATTCCATTGAATATTCACAACATAGGATTTGATGCTTGCCGATTTTCAATTCTGTAAAGGTCTTTTCAAAACTTGCACGTATGTCGTGAATTTTGAATATAATGCATGATTTCAATTAATTTTTGCTAGATGCTCACAAAAAAGCCTCTTCACTCATCAAATAACCATAAAGATGATACCTGGTTCATATTTCAGTATCTCTTTCCTGTTCAATCACTGGTTTTTACACTTGAGAACACATTGTGAAGAAAAAAGAAATTGCTTGTAACAGATGGACTCTCCGACAATAGTAAAACAATTATATTGATTGAAACACTAATGTAACAAGTAATTTCTTCTTTTACCACAATATTTTCTATCCTACTGAATGATCATTTTTCACATAAAATTGACTGTAAATGGTTGTCAAGAAAGGAATATTAAATGCCAGTTTGGGTGTATTTTTTGGATATCTGGGAAAATTTTCTTTCCTGTGTTTTAGAATTACCCCCCCCCTTTAAAACTAAAATGTAAGGATTGTGAAGAAACAGAAATTCCTTAAGTTTTGATGGATTTATTTAAATAAATAATTTTCAGAACTCCAGATCAAGGGAGTGATCTCAAATTCAAGATGTGAAATTTTCCATTTTGCCCAATATTGTGAGTTTTCATTGGAATTGTCTTAAATAAAAAGCAAATCAAATGACTGGCTACCCACAACAGGGGACTTGGAGTAAAAATAACAGATTCTAATTATCAATCACTCCCTCTTAGCTTGAGCTGAGCATTCTGACATAACAATTGCAATAATACGAACATGCAAGCTAAGGTCATAAAAAGTTAATTCAAATATTGCAGATGAATTTACACAAGTAATGAAAAAGTAATACAAATGGCAAAGGAGATTGCCCTATTGTAAACAATCACATGCTTGAAGACGCTGGTATGTAGCTCTAAGGTAAACAGTTTTGGAAAAGGAGAAAACTAATGTTACAGACAATGTCACACCTCTCCTAAAATAATTTGTTACAAAATAAGAAAAATTATTTCATTTCACTTCAACTTTAAATGTTACTTATTACCAGCAGCCTAATTAAATCATTGATTGAGTCCTGTTCAATACTAACGCGTTTGGAAGAAGATCAAAAGATTATAGTTATTAACCCTTATCATGCTGTATAAATCACCTTTCTGAATTACTGTAAAATCAAAGGACTGAAAACACTAATAGAACTTGTTGTTCAAAAAACAATATTCATTTTAGAAATCAATTTCATCAACGATCCTGGCAGGAAAATTACAAGCAGGAGATGTAGACCAAGATCAGACTGCACTTTTGTGCAGGCTGATCTTGGTATACATCTCCTGCCGAAACCGGAATATTCACGGTTCAGCATGACAAGGGTTAATCTTATATCATCTAGGCTTGGTTCAGAAATTGTCTTAAGCTCGTAAATTAGGGGGCTTACCCTAAAAAATCTGAATATATCCTATTTTGACCCTTAGAAAATTCTCTCAAGGGGGTCATTTGACCCCCTTCAGAGAATTTTTCAAGGGTCAAGACAATCCTTTTTATTCCCAAATTTCCAATTATATATATATACTATTGAAAATTATACAAAATAATTGACTACTTCATTTCTTTACAATACATTACCAAAACTGAAGACAAAATTAAGGCTGTCAAATTTGAAAGAGCTGCCAATAACCATTTAAGGCGAGATAATTTTGAGAGAGTATACATTTTAAGTGAAAAAAACATTAGAGGAAAAAAAGAAATTGCTTGTTAAACAATTTCCACATAATCCTGCTTTTTTATGGACTTCAAAAATAAAAAATCTAAAGCAGGTTTACTTACCCATTATCCATGGCAAATTAGACTGATCCAAATTCAAAAAATTTGCATAGCACATTTTCAAGTTGAGTGAATTTCCAGTGTCTCAGATTATTTGGGAAGAAAACAAGGTTGAAAAAGAAGAAATCGCTTGTAACAAGCAATTTCTTTATTTTCTGGAGGCGCATATAAAAAAGCTGAATTATATGGGAAAGGCTTAAACAATTTCATCGTAATCCACAGTCAGATCTACAGAATCTTTTATCCCAGATAATTCTGGTGGATCAAGCTCACAGTTACATTTTCCTTTCAATGGTGCAACTCTGTCATAATGATTTCCATGGGTGTGACAAATTGTTATGTAACATGGATCATCCAGTTTTCCAGTATGATATTTAAACAGAGGTGAAAACAGAAGCCACTTGTAGTTTTCGCCACTCTGATCAGGGGATAAAATGTAAATAGATCTTCCTAAAAGAGTAGCTGCTGCATAGATTTCAGTTTGAGTAGCCCATGTTTTATCTTGCCTCATTGCTTCTATGTGACTTGAAACTGGACCATCTGTGACAGCTTCAAACTTTTTGGGGAATTTTTCAATCAAATCCACAATTGCTTGTCGAATGTCGTCATAAAACTTTTGATTCCCATACACAACTTTACTCAAGGCTCTAAAGAAGCAATTTCCATCCCCTCTCATTTCATCTATACACCGACCGCATTTCTCTAGCATGGTCTTTAAATGTTTATAGACATCATAGGTGGTCAGTTCATTGATTTCACACTCATCATCATTGTCAACAAAAATCACGTTTTTGTCAGCTTGGGCAGCCCTTGTTCTATACCTTCTCTCAACCTTGTCATTCACTGGTTTCTCAAACCCAGAGTTTTTTTCTTGTACTTTAAGTTTACTAGGAGACGGTAAATGAGGTGAATCAGTGTCATTTTCTAGTATTACACAATTATCAGATGTATTAGAAGATGTTTTCATCTCAAGTCGGCGTTTTCTCCTCATGGGTAAGGAGTTTTGGTTTAAATCTTCGCTATCCCAAAACTCCAAATCACTGTCAGAGTCATCTAACTCATGGCAAAAACTCGACCTTGAGTAACTGGGATGGTCACTGTTCTCTCTCTGGATTGGAATAGATATAACTGGAATAAAAATAGAAATTTTAATGAAAATGATGTTGCTATTGAAAAGAATAAATGTACGTAGTATTGTCATTGAGCTATCAAAACCTAATGACTAACTACAGCTTAATCAAACTACAGTTAGAAGATATTTGTCACCAAGAACGATGTATACATACTATTGATGAGGTATGTACATCTGACAGAAAATATGTATGATCAAATAAATTTCTGAACCCTTTACCAGTAGACAAAATTCAAATGTTGAAAGTCTCCGAATATTACTTCCCAATTAATTTCAAATAGCTTATAATTGTCTGCACGAAAGAACAAGATGTGTTTGTGAAACACCATGCCCCCGAAACAGGAATTCTTAAGAAACGGGTAAAGGGTTAAAATTTTGACCTTGACCTTGATGAAATGACCTTCCCCAGTTGCGCCTTGTTGAGACCTATCTACATACCAAATATTAGCATTGTAACTTAATCAGGGTTGAAGTTATAGGAAAATGTTTAGTTGGCAGGTTAAGTTTTGCAGACAGACAGACAGACACGGTAAAACAATATGCCCCTGATCTTATCAATGCGGGGGCATAAAAATAAATCAGACTTTGGAGACAAAATCAACAGATTTCTTAACAGATTTTTCTTAAAATAGTTTTCAATGTTGCAAATGATAATACTCTTCTTGTCTAGACCCGATAACACCATTTCTACAATATTTTATGTGGACTTAAGTCTTTCCTTTCAAGTTTGTTGGAAATATATTTTGAGACAATTTTTAAAAGAACTCCTAAATTAGAAAACCCCATTTAAATGCTCTACATCTGAAAATCTATATTTTGTTAAGCTCTTCTCTACATCTGGTGTTAGTGTCATGTTATTTTTTTACCTGTTACCACCAAAGTTTGTAAAGACAAGTCGAAAAATAACATCAGAGCCAACCCCTTGCTATAGGGTAGCTCGAGTCTTTTGGATGTTGAAAAAGCATGGAAAAAACATACCATTCCTTCCATAAAAGAGTCGATCTAGACAATCATTATTCCATCTACTGAATCTGTACGGGTCAGAGGATGCGAAGCCATAATATCCTTCGAAAGGGGCCCAAGGGTGAGTGTCTGGATAAAACCCCGACAGAATCGTCATTTCAGCCTTCAGTCCAAATTTCCAAACAACTTTAGGCTGCCCTCTAGCAGGTGTTTGTCTTCTGTACTCTCTTCTCTGACTGGAGCCGATGAATTTCTCTTTATTTAAAGCCAATCAACTGTAATTGTCATAAAATTATTAGTCATGATATTGAATGATTTTGTTGAAATCAATTTGACAGTTAACGGAAATAACAGAAATTTCGTCACGGTTTGGTTTAAATAGTCACCATGTTCTATAAATAGCTTGGGTCGTCGCGATCTAGAAAATTCGTGAATTTTCCACAGAAATTGAAGGCTTTGAACCGATCTGTAAATTTTTTAGTCGAAAAGAAATGTAAATGTTTTCAACCACAGTACGAATGAATATGAACAAATGCCATTTCTTTTCTAGGGCTAAAAGGCTGAGGAGTAGGGGGTAGGGAGATGTAGACCAGTGCTGCCGTCGACTTTATTTAATGTGTTTTGTGGAGGATAAAAAATGATAGTCAAATATCTTATTCATCTAGATTACTTTCTTTGCTCGTGTTAGATCAATGAACTATATTTTTCAGGTATGTAAAAGAGCGAACTGTAAATTACCACGTGAAACAAAACAAGAAAACAAAACAAATCAAAAAAAGAAGAAACACACAACCTAGATAACCTGGATTGTACAAAAGTATGTCTACTGTAAAAGTAGTACTAGTTTTTAGGTCACCTGACCAAATGGTCATGGTGACCTATTGCAATCATCGTTTGTCCGTCGTCGTGCGTCGTCCGTCGTGCGTCGTCCGTCGTCCGTTAACTTTTAAACATTTTCATCTTCTTCTCAAGAACTACTGGGCGGATTTCAACCAAACTTGGTAGAAAGCATCATTGGGGGATGCCAATTCAAGTTTGTGAAAATAGGGGTTCTGGGGGTCATAGGGGCCCAAATAGGGGCCAAAAAGGGGTTATTTTTGGTACTTCTTTAAAAATCTTCTTCTAATAAACCGTTAATGCCAGAGCTTAAATATTTTGTGTACATGACAACTAGGACAGGTATATTATAAATTGTGAAATTCATACCCCTGGGGTCATGTATAGGGCCACACCCAGAGGTCAAAGTTCATCATGTTAAAAAATTCACATTTTCATCTTCTTCTGATGAAGTACAAAGCCAATTCAAACAAACTTGGTGAAAAGCATCATTTGGTAATGGTAATTCGGATTTGTGAAGATAAAAAGGCTGGGGGGTCAGGGGGCCCTAAACTTTGATGGGGACCAAAAGGGGGTCATTTTTGGTAACTTTAAAATATTTCATCTTCTTCTCAAGAACTACTGAGCGGATTTCAACCAAACTTGGTAGAAAGCATCATTGGGGGATGCCAATTCAAGTTTGTGTAAATAGGGGTTCTGGGGGTCAAAGGGGCCCAAATAGGGGCCAAAAAGGGGTAATTTTTGGTACTTCTTTAAAAATCTTCTTCTAATAAACCGTTAATGCCAGAGCTTAAATATTCTGTGTGCATGACAACTAGGACAGGTATATCATAAATTGTGAAATTCATGTCCCTGGGGTCATGTATGGGGCCACACTCAGAGGTCAAAATTCATCATGTTAAAAAATTCACATTTTCACCTTCTTCTGATGAAGTACTAAGCCAATTTCAAAGTAACTTGGTGAAAAGCATCATTGGGTACTGATTATACAGATTTGTGAAAATTAAAAGGCTGGAGGTCAGGGTGCCTAAAATGGGGACCAAAAGGGGGTCATTTTTGGTAACTTTTAAACATTTTCATCTTCTTCTCAAGAACTACTGAGGGGATTTCAACCAAACCTTTTTCTAATTCTTTCAAACAAAATCACTTGTCTTGGTGCTCTTTTACTCAGGTGACCGTTAAGGCCCACTGGGCCTCTTGTTAGTATTACAAGAAATAATGCCATAAACAAGATATGCATATATCTATGGAAAACATGAAGCATCTGAGATTAAGTCAAATAGTAAACTTTTCTGAAATTATGTGATCTACAGAAACTTGAAAGATAAAAACAACCAGCTGAATAATGACGATGAAACATCTTCAGTGAATATTTTGCAAGTATCTTTTAAGAACACAACATTCACATCATTTCAATTAAAGATAAGCAATAACACATCAAATAATTTCGAAATCATAGAAGAAGAAATACTACAAAGGCAATAGAAAAAATGAATCCAAACAAAATCAGGGGCCCTGAAAATGTAACTCCAAGAGAAATAGTTTGATATGAAAATGAACTTCTCCAGACATTGCTATTGCACTCAACAAATCTGTAAGTGAAGATTATGTTCTTGACATCTTGAAGACTGCAAATGTTCAACCAAGTTTTAAATCGGGAAGTTAAGAAGAACCACGAAACAACAGACCAATAAGTATAAGCCTTACCTGTTCTAACTTAATGCAAAATTCATAAAGAAAAAAATTACAAAAAATACACATTTGAAAAGCAATAGTCTCCTCAGTCAAGATCAATCTGGATTAATCATTGGAAAATATTATACACTTGAACTAATGGAAGTGCTTGAAGATCGGACAATTGCATTCGATAGTGCATGGTAATGGTCTGGATGCTATATTTTTTTTCGTTATTTTAGAAAGGCTTTTGTATTATTTCTCACTCTAAGTTAATCGAAAACTTAGGAAAATATGGTATTAAAGAGAAACTTTTACACTGGATTTAAGAGTTTCTTTACAAATGGACCAAAAACTGTTATGATAAATGGTAGCAAATCCACTGTACAGCATGTTAAAAGTGGGTTACCAAAAAGTAATATTATTGGGCTACAGCTCTTTTTGATTTACATCAATGACCATTCTGAATTAGCCAAAACCACTGTGAAGCTGCCGACGTTACGAGACTTAGTGTTTTACGAGCTATTCAGAGGACCATAACAAAATACAGACAACAAATGATTTTCAACAATTGTCTAAGGATTGGAATCTTAGTGTAACGTTCCGAGCTAGTAGACAAAGCGTATCCAATCAGAGAAAAGGATCCTCAATCCTAAAGGGGTCGACCATGTCCAACTCCAAATAGTCACTTGACTTTCAGAAGGTACCCTAATTTGCATATCACAGCAAATTACCTCCTCTAAAACCGTTACATTATTTCAGTGTCGACAAGGGTAAACGTCAACACATTGGTAAGAATTGCCCAGTAAACAACTGCACTATATTTCAAGACGAAAATACACCATTACATATACAAAATATGAGAAAAGAAAAAGACCTCGATGAACTAGTAGACCAAAATCCCAATTCTCTTCTCTAATTACAGCAAAAATAAATACAGCTAACAGAAATATAGGAATCAATTTTAGTGCTTTCACTTGTTTGAACAAAACCGTCTTTCTCAATTTTTAAAATTCTTTGGTTAGATCCCACTTAGAATATGCTAGTTCTATATGGTCACCTCAGTTGACCAAACATAAAATCTCAATTGAAAGAGTACAACGTAGAGCTAAGAACTCGTTAAAAAGATTACAACACCTCTCGTATATACTGAAGTCTAATACAACTAGGATTACAAACTTTGGAATAATTTCGATTGAGAGCAGAAATGTTCCAAGACTTTACATGGATATGATATATCAACTAACCTTAAGCTTTTACAACTATCAAATTCGAAGACAAGGGGAAATACATTTCAGCTGCTTAAGAAAAAATGCTAGCACAGAACTACGCAAGAAAACATTCAGCATCAGAGTGATTGATCGATCGAATTCGTTTCAAAATGAAGTTGTTACTGCCCCCAGCATAGCTCCTTTAAGAACCGTCTAAATAAATTATTGGCACAACCATCCAAACAAGTTTATTACCTAGGATGCTTTCTGGATATAAATTAAAGAAGTAACCAAAGAAGAGAAATATCAATAAAAACAAGATGGGTTTCCTATTGCCTCTGAATTGTAAGTTAACGTTAAGTGTAGTTGACAGGACGAACAAAATCCCCATTATCATTTTTTCAGGGTGGACTTTTTCCGGCCTTTTCTAATTTTCAAAAGGCTGACAATATACCCTTCCAGAGTCTGTAACGGCGGACATTATCCTCTCGACCAACACTACATTTATCCTCTCCTTCATATATACAAGGCGGACAATATCTCCTCGATAGATGGATCAAGCTCCTCGATTTAAGATAATTGCTATTATTTTTTCAACAATTTGTAAATTTACAAAAATGTAGTAGTTCAGGGATTGGTAAAAAAGATCAATCATGAAGAAAATAATAAAGATAATAAAACAATCTCTAGACAAACGAATTAAACAGGAGGTTATCCCAAGTTCAAAACTAGATAATTTTAGAAATTACACGTACATGTCAAGTTGACGAGGGAATAATAATAATTGCAACTTATGCCTTCATGTAAGCCTTTACAAGACAATAGCCCATTAGTGAAGATGTAATTTTAGACTGGTATAAATTAAAAGAATTGCAGACGACAAATTTGTGTTGATATATTTTTTTCAAAGTCTGTATTTTAAAACAAGAAATTACTCTATTTTACATAAGTTTTTCCAAAGCCGTGTTTTTTTACATACAGTTTTGCAAAACGTGGTTTTGTTGCCATGAGTCATGTTATTTGTTTATGTATGAGTTTTTCCCGATGTGAGGGACTCTATACGCCATTTTTGCCATTTTTAACGTTAAAGAACAACAATAAAATTGGGGTAAAATTTCCGATTACATTATAACTTTCTTTCAAATCATTGGCGTAAATTCATAGATAGACCGAACTATTTCCATTTAACAGTAGGATTTTAAAAAAAGAACTCTATTGTTAAAAGGTGTAGAAAACCTTAATATATATTTTGACATTTACACTGGTCGAAACACGCGCTAATCGGGCGGGGGGTCCTTTTTTTATTCACATAATAAATCAATTTACTGAATTGAAAGATAAAAATATCGTTCGAAAGACATATGATATGCTTACCTTTTACAACATCGTTATTTGAGAACCTCAATAATGATAAAAGTCAATAACAATAAAATTATGAGTAACATGTTTCTTTAATCGGTTTATCTAAATGAAATATGTTATTTCTTTACCATAATGGGCATATCACTCTACCATGCACCAGCAGTACTTTCATTGCTTTATTACGTTTCGGTTTAGCTTCAAACATCATCCAAACTCATAAGGAAGACTTTCCTTTACCTGTATATTTCTACAATCTAATAAAAAAGAGGCTCATATGTCCATTTCCTTAAGGACAAGAAATGGAAAACTTGATTTTCATACCTATGTGGACCGTTCCTCAGTTAAAAGTTTAAGCGTGTCAACCAGTCTTCCTTTGCATCAAAATTAATGTTTAGTAAAACAAATCTAAAAGACTAGCTTAGATGTTGATTGATTGATTGGTTGAATGGGGTTTAACGCCGCTTTTAACAGGATTTCATACATATCGCGGCGGCTGGAGCACCTAACAATAGATTCCTGGTATTTCTCACACCAGTACTACCACTTCATTCTTTCCTAGCCTCCAGCTGCTATCCCACTTCTGTTTAAGATTATCAACCCATTGGTGAGAGACAAATGTCGGAAAGTAACTTTATTATATATACACTTGGAAACAGCCGCCGAGATATGGACTAAGAGCGTTCATCACTGAGCTATTGAGTTTGATAAAAAAATGAATGCTATTAATCAGTTGATTTGGTATTCGTCACACTACATGTCCAGATAAGCTGTTTTTGTTCGAAGCCGAAGACCGATGGCCAATTGGCTGACAGAGAACCTGTAATTGGGCTATTTAGAAACCAACAGACTTGTGCTGTCTTTTTAGGTACCGTTCGACCTGATTGCAGGTACTATAAAAATGATAAAAAGTTATGTATAAACGCTGTGTAAATTAGCGGAAGCAATTACAATAGCTTTTCAGTTACATGTATGTGAGATTTCGTCTTGGTGTATGTGAAGTCGTCATTTAAAAACAGAATGGAGGCACTTTGTCCCAACTGACTAAAACTTTTGACCAATAAGAATTAGGAATTTCTGTATCAAGGCGATCGAAGGTCAGTTATATCGACCCGATGTCAACCGCATTTGCTGGGGGCCAAGCTTTATTAGGTCCAGATCAGTAGTAAGCATAAATAAACGGCAGCCGGTCGGATACTCAATCTTGAGGTCCGGAGTTCGATCCCCTTTCGCGGCAAATATCCTTTCCGACATTTGTCTTCCACCAATGAGCAGATGGTCGTAAACCTAAGAGGTGTGAGCAGCTCGAGGCTCTGAAATGATGTAGTGGTAGTACTGGTGTGGGAAATAACAGAAATCTATGGTTAGCTGCTCCAGCCTCCGCGATATGACTGTAATACTATTACAAGTGGCGTGAAACAACAAATAAACATGATTTAACGTTTCGATTATGACATTGCCAAAACACTCGGTATAAGTACTATGTATTACGTAGTAATAAAATTCGAGATTTTTTTCTTATCTAAAGTAGATCTAAACACATGCTTCCATATATGTATCATCTGAATTTTGTCAAACAATCTATGTTCTAAATTATGTTTTAAGACGCATAAATCTGTGGTGATTGAACATTACCCTTTTGATTCATGTCTTCATTTCCCCCTGACTGTCTATTTCTGACCAGAAATACGGGGAATAAGACTAGATTTTTTTTCCCAAATTATAAATTGAATGTCCTTGTCGGGCATTCAACTGTCATAAGCTCGCAAGTAAGTTTAGATTATTCCATACTAGTTTAATGAATAATCATTTTTTCGGCTAAAGAAATCATGCCATTTCATTGTGCAAATGTTGCTCATCAGTTGTAACACGGTGCATTCATTTAACTTATTATTTAACTTGTATTTGTTTTTCTGTGAAGGTAAAGTTGTACCAAATAGGAAAACACCTATTGATTCCATGTCGCCACACAAACTTTCGCCGGACGCCGGAAGAAAAGCAATTGGGAAACATTGTGGAAAATGAAGAAATTGCTTGAAACCAGTAATGTGTTACGGTAATGGGTTAACTTACGGTACCAAAATTTCAAATATATATCCAGAGCACTGAAAGGCAGATCTGTTGGGTTAAAACAAAAACCGTATTATGTATGAACTGCGTCGACTTACGAGACTTTAATTTAAACCGTGACCATCAGCACCTTGATCCAGCAAGATTAAAATCTGCACTTCTAACTAAATCTATCATTATGATCTCTTTCCCTTTATCTTGCGATCTCGAAATTAAAGTCGAGGGCTAACCATGCAATGCTCGTGTTCTTTCCTAATTAAAATTCTGCAATCAAAATACCCTGTAAGCGTAAAGTTTTCATCAAAAACAGCACCTAAACCTCTTTCGTCACGGTTTTGCCTATTTGAAATAAGTTTTTGTGCTTAGAAAGACATAAAATTGAGATCGAATTAGATATTGTACCGTTTTGATTGCCCGGAATTATTAAATGACATTTTTATTCACCTTGGGCCGTTTTGACTTGACCCCTTTTATTATCCTGTTGATTTTCACATTTCAACTATCAGCGTAGTTCAAGAAATATCTGACACACTTTCAAAATATTTGTTAATTGAATAAAATTAAAGATGTAGTTTGAATTATGTCATTTAGGTAGGAGTGCAACCACCAAATTTGAACTGATTTGACCTAGGACGATTTCACTGGTACCCGGGTAGTGACGTCATTTCCGCCAGAATTTTTGTTCGAACTCGCCGAAGCAAAATATATATATTCACAAATACTTATAAAAATGCAAAGTTGGTGAGAAATTTCGTTGTTTAAGACATTAACAGAAAGATTTATTTTATTTTAACAATCTTATCTGTGCAATATTTCTTTTAATCATTATTTAAATATGTGACAAGTTTTGACATAAACCGGAACTTGAATGGTTGTGTACATAATTGCTATGGTCATGAAGCAGTTACTTTTTCTTTAATAGATTTAACCCCTGTAGTCCGGCTACCCAAGTTTCTGTTTGAAAGTCGTCGTACGAGTGAGATGTTCTTCATTTTGAGGTTTGATGGCTGATCTGATCTCCCGATACAGTACAGACACCTCCACCCCCTTATACACACACAAGATCATAACACTGATTTTCAGCCTTTGTATCTAAATCTTAGTTAACCTCTTATGTAAGATGCCTTTTTTCACCTACCAGCAAGTCATTGTTTCTCTGGGATCACCTCCAGTAAGCAGTAGCTGCGAAACCATAGCCCTGTTTCAGTTAGTCACCAACAGATTATCAAAAAGAGGGCTATGATATTGCAGCTTGCAGTGGCATTTTTCATTTGACACAACCAATTTCTCTCTGAAGCTATCTCTTGAATGCTCCAAATATTTTGGACATTCACTCTATGACAATTTAACAGGTTGTCTTACTAAATATCTTTAAGTTCACAATAAACTGCAGATTAATCACAATAATTGCTAGGAAAACAAATCTTTTTCAATGCAAATAAACATTTATTAATTTGAAAGAAACATTTGTTGCTTATTTACCAAGGTTGAGACTCTACAGAATGCAACAAACAACCTTAAATTCAGTTAAACCCCTTATTACTACGCCGGAAATACGGGTATTGATAGAAGTGATTTTTTTTGTTCTTTATTTCAATGGTCACAAGCCCATCTGAAAAGGGCATCCTGCTATTCCGAATTATCACCACTGAATTCAGTACCAACTATAGCTGATACACTATTTTGAACCCCTCTAAAACGACCAGTAACTTCACACCTTGAGACCGACCAACCCAACTTAACACTTGATGAGAGCAAGACTAATTAGGAACGAAAGAATCATCAATACAATATTGGATTTTAGATTATGTAGATTATGAAAGGCATTATATTTATTCAAATAGAGGCCGATCACTTTTGGAAATTATAGCTTGTTTAATTTCTAATTGATATTTGGAAATGTCACGGGTTTGGACTCGAGTAATTAAGTCGAAAGTGAAAATGTATCTGAGAAGTATGATTGGTTTGTTCACAGCGTTCTGAATAGTTAATTAGCAATTTAAATTTGATTTCAACTTAATTGATGTTTGCTGTTTGCATTATAATAAAAATGATATCAACAGTTGGACACTATGAACCTGTACTTATGTATAAAAAATCTGAGATCGGACTTCTGAATTGGATCAAAATGGAGAAGAGAGAAAGATGATCATAGATCACATCACAGATTGTAAATTTGAAATGACATTAGATTCTCTGTAATACATGTTGTCATAGTCTTATGTTTTTTATGTATAGTATAAATATATTCAAATAACGAAGATAAAACACGAATTGCTTGACAAGAGTAAAAAAACCCGATCAAATCTCAGTATTAGGACCACCCTGCTATTAAAACCACGTTCAAAAAGTACCGCAAGTGGTTACAAGGGGTTTTTACTGCAATTGCTCAAAATTTCAACTCAATATCAGATTCTGTAAGAGATCAAAGGCAGACACGCCATACGACCCAGATTATTGAGGAAGTACCGGATTTTCATGGTTCGTCCTGTTAAAGAAATCCAAGGAATTTGAGAAAGAAAATCAATAAACTTTTGGCAACCAGTAAAGGGTGTTGACAGGGCCTTCCCTGGATTGTTTTTTCTTTTCGCCATTACTTTTGCCAAATCCGTCACCAAGATGCCAAACAAGAAGCCAATGTTTTTGCCCAGTTGTAGCCACTGAAATCTGCTGAGCTAGGCCACTATTGACTTCAAAACGATCCTACACACAAAAGGAGAACTTTGATAACTTTATGTATTATCCAT
This sequence comes from Fragum fragum, assembly GCA_946902895.1. Taxonomy (NCBI): domain Eukaryota; kingdom Metazoa; phylum Mollusca; class Bivalvia; order Cardiida; family Cardiidae; genus Fragum; species Fragum fragum. Next base: position 49,970,964 of record OX336372.1, on the reverse strand, counting down.
CCATAATTTTTCAAGCAATTTGGGAAGATTTTACTAAAAATTTGTATTCCCCCAAGTACTCCACCCACCCATAGAGAATCACAAACAAGGTTTTCTGTTACTGTTTTGAATCCTAACAATCGATCAATTTCATAAAGTGAAAAGGATGTTAAGTGACAAAGTTGTGTTTTAGTTGTAAATTTCTTTTCCTAAACTTTTAATCCATTGTTGCGTTTTTTAAGACTGTGATTTACTTTAACAGAGATCAAATTCATAGCGTTTTTCTGTCAACAAGTTACCCACAAATATTCCTCTGTTGATGGAAAAACACAGCTGATGTCACAAAAATGTTGGGTCTGACCATTCTACCCTAAGGGAGCGTAGGGTTGTGACGTACATCAAAGAAACCAATGAGACAGACTTGAGGGGGTTGCCTGTGAAGCACTTTTTCCCCCAAGTAGAAATTAATTACTGATTTGTGCACAAAAATCAGTCATTTGAATATTTTAGTCTATTTACGATTTTTTTGGTCGGATACATATTGTGGATTTATTGTAAACCCAATGAAAGGGTAATGAAGTAAGATTTTCTGATTTACCGGTAGATTTGTTAATTTAGTTGATGTAACATATAATTAACATTCAAGAACTCTGTACAATCATGTGCAGAAACTGTCATCTGTATCGTAGGAAATCTACTGAGCTAGGCCACTATTGACTGCAAAACGATCCTACACACAAAAGGAGAACTTTGATAACTTTATGTATTATCCATCCATAATTTTTCAAGCAATTTGGGAAGATTTTACTAAAAATTTGTATTCCCCCAAGTACTCCACCCACCCATAGAGAATCACAAACAAGGTTTTCTGTTACTGTTTTGAATCCTAACAATCGATCAATTTCATAAAGTGAAATGGATGTTAAGTGACAAAGTTGTGTTTTAGTTGTAAATTTCTTTTCCTAAACTTTTAATCCATTGTTGCGTTTTTTAAGACTGTGATTTACTTTAACAGAGATCAAATTCATAGCGTTTTTCTGTCAACAAGTTACCCACAAATATTCCTCTGTTGATGGAAAAACACAGCTGATGTCACAAAAATGTTGGGTCTGACCATTCTACCCTAAGGGAGCGTAGGGTTGTGACGTACATCAAAGAAACCAATGAGACAGACTTGAGGGGGTTGCCTGTGAAGCACTATTTCCCCCAAGTAGAAATTAATTACTGATTTGTGCACAAAAATCAGTCATTTGAATATTTTAGTCTATTTACGATTTTTTTGGTCGGATACATATTGTGGATTTATTGTAAACCCAATGAAAGGGTAATGAAGTAAGATTTTCTGATTTACCGGTAGATTTGTTAATTTAGTTGATGTAACATATAATTAACATTCAAGAACTCTGTACAATCATGTGCAGAAACTGTCATCTGTATCGTAGGAAATCTACTGAGCTAGGCCACTATTGACTGCAAAACGATCCTACACACAAAAGGAGATCTTTGATAACTTTATGTATTATCCATCCATAATTTTTCAAGCAATTTGGGAAGATTTTACTAAAAATTTGTATTCCCCCAAGTACTCCACCCACCCATGGAGAATCACAAACAAGGTTTTCTGTTACTGTTTTGAATCCTAACAATCGATCAATTTCATAAAGTGAAAAGGATGTTAAGTGACAAAGTTGTGTTTTAGTTGTAAATTTCTTTTCCTAAACTTTTAATCCATTGTTGCGTTTTTTAAGACTGTGATTTACTTTAACAGAGATCAAATTCATAGCGTTTTTCTGTCAACAAGTTACCCACAAATATTCCTCTGTTGATGGAAAAACACAGCTGATGTCACAAAAATGTTGGGTCTGACCATTCTACCCTAAGGGAGCGTAGGGTTGTGACGTACATCAAAGAAACCAATGAGACAGACTTGAGGGGGTTGCCTGTGAAGCACTATTTCCCCCAAGTAGAAATTAATTACTGATTTATGCACAAAAATCAGTCATTTGAATATTTTAGTCTATTTACGATTTTTTTGGTCGGATACATATTGTGGATTTATTGTAAACCCAATGAAAGGTTAATGAAGTAAGATTTTCTGATTTACCGGTAGATTTGTTAATTTAGTTGATGTAACATATAATTAACATTCAAGAACTCTGTACAATCATGTGCAGAAACTGTCATCTGTATCGTAGGAAATCTACTGAGCTAGGCCACTATTGACTGCAAAACGATCCTACACACAAAAGGAGATCTTTGATAACTTTATGTATTATCCATCCATAATTTTTCAAGCAATTTGGGAAGATTTTACTAAAAATTTGTATTCCCCCAAGTACTCCACCCACCCATGGAGAATCACAAACAAGGTTTTCTGTTACTGTTTTGAATCCTAACAATCGATCAATTTCATAAAGTGAAAAGGATGTTAAGTGACAAAGTTGTGTTTTAGTTGTAAATTTCTTTTCCTAAACTTTTAATCCATTGTTGCGTTTTTTAAGACTGTGATTTACTTTAACAGAGATCAAATTCATAGCGTTTTTCTGTCAACAAGTTACCCACAAATATTCCTCTGTTGATGGAAAAACACAGCTGATGTCACAAAAATGTTGGGTCTGACCATTCTACCCTAAGGGAGCGTAGGGTTGTGACGTACATCAAAGAAACCAATGAGACAGACTTGAGGGGGTTGCCTGTGAAGCACTATTTCCCCCAAGTAGAAATTAATTACTGATTTGTGCACAAAAATCAGTCATTTGAATATTTTAGTCTATTTACGATTTTTTTGGTCGGATACATATTGTGGATTTATTGTAAACCCAATGAAAGGGTAATGAAGTAAGATTTTCTGATTTACCGGTAGATTTGTTAATTTAGTTGATGTAACATATAATTAACATTCAAGAACTCTGTACAATCATGTGCAGAAACTGTCATCTGTATCGTAGGAAATCTACTGAGCTAGGCCACTATTGACTGCAAAACGATCCTACACACAAAAGGAGAACTTTGATAACTTTATGTATTATCCATCCATAATTTTTCAAGCAATTTGGGAAGATTTTACTAAAAATTTGTATTCCCCCAAGTACTCCACCCACCCATAGAGAATCACAAACAAGGTTTTCTGTTACTGTTTTGAATCCTAACAATCGATCAATTTCATAAAGTGAAAAGGATGTTAAGTGACAAAGTTGTGTTTTAGTTGTAAATTTCTTTTCCTAAACTTTTAATCCATTGTTGCGTTTTTTAAGACTGTGATTTACTTTAACAGAGATCAAATTCATAGCGTTTTTCTGTCAACAAGTTACCCACAAATATTCCTCTGTTGATGGAAAAACACAGCTGATGTCACAAAAATGTTGGGTCTGACCATTCTACCCTAAGGGAGCGTAGGGTTGTGACGTACATCAAAGAAACCAATGAGACAGACTTGAGGGGGTTGCCTGTGAAGCACTATTTCCCCCAAGTAGAAATTAATTACTGATTTGTGCACAAAAATCAGTCATTTGAATATTTTAGTCTATTTACGATTTTTTTGGTCGGATACATATTGTGGATTTATTGTAAACCCAATGAAAGGGTAATGAAGTAAGATTTTCTGATTTACCGGTAGATTTGTTAATTTAGTTGATGTAACATATAATTAACATTCAAGAACTCTGTACAATCATGTGCAGAAACTGTCATCTGTATCGTCAGATTATTGTTTGTCACCATTTGTTTATTGACTGACTCGCATGTTTATTGAAATTTGACAAGATTATCACCATTTAAGAACTACTCTTTGTTAATCTGCCTTGATTGCAGTCTGATACAAACTTTTGGTGCTTGGGTGGTTTTCTTTATAGAAAAATCAATATGGCTTGCACAGACTTTTTTATTGCCAGCATTTTTGCCAGATTCGGTTTTTATCGCCACTTAACTTTTAGTTTCGCATTTGGCAACAATGGTGATCGCCAGCGAAGGCCCTTGGTTTTGATTTGATAAAGTTATAGTATAAGTGCCAAAAGAGACGCAATTTTTGATTATTGATTGCATCAAACAACAGCCAATCACCAGTTTGACGACGACTTTCAAACCTTTCCTCATAATAGACCATCATAGGTGACGCATGCCAATTCCTTATCTTGGTTTGTATCAAGAAATTAGGATCCCAAGGACTCAGAAGTTGGTGTCATAAGCATCATTTCTAAAGGTATAGAGGTCCCTGATTTAAACCTAAATTTTTTATGCCACAGCCATATAATGGTGACAGGCATAAAGAGTTACATTTGTCTGTGTGTGAGTGCTTGTGTTGGTGTATGGGTGCAAAGATGTGTGTGTGTGTATTCAATTCTTGTCCAGAGCATATCTGCTACATTTGTGGATGTATTTCAAAATAACTTGGCACAGTTGTTCCCCCTTGAAGAGTACTAGTGTCATGCAAACAGTTCTGTTGGATACTCTCAAGTTCAAGGTCACAGCTTAAGGTCATATGACAAACATTTAAGTGGGGCAACCATGTCTGTGACACATTTCTATATTGATGTTATAGCACTAAAACTTCAAATACTGTGGATCAAAAGGTTTAATTTTTTTTTATAAACAATGACAAAGTATTGGACTGCTATGAAGTTTGTGGGCTCAATTTCTGTAAAAAATATTTTGGAGACTGTTATAAAGAAAATTCTGCTTTATCTACTAAATTATCTGAATCATTTCCCAACCCATGGAGAAAAAACCCTGGATTCCTCTGTACCTACCCCCTAGCAAAAAGCTTTAGATAGGAAAATTGCCAATATTAAAATTTTACATGCTGTTCCAGTTTTCTGCTGCTTGTCCTATTTAATCACATACCCTTTACAAGTTCAAATTATTCTTGGCAAAGGTTCAATAATTTATGTAAAGTAGGATAATAAAGGATATATCAATTTCTGTTTATTTTTGCAAGGACAAATTGAAAAGTAAGCTTAATATTTCTACATCAGTTAAGTCTGGGGAAATTTCTTTAGCCAGTGTCTGTACATCTGTCTGTCTGTCTGTCCTAAAAATAAACATTGTTCTGTAACTTCAAAAAATATTTAAAACTTTCTCAAACATTCCCACTTTTTTATGCCCCTCAAGAATAGTTTTGGAAAATATTGCTGACAATGAAGAAATTACTTGTTACTAGCAATTTCTTTAATGCCCACAATATTTTTGACCTTAAAAAGCAAAGGTTCTTTAACCTTTTCATGTTCAATCTCTGGTTTTTACGTCCCTGTATTTTTATACTTGAGAAAATATTGTATTAAAAGAAGAATTTACTTGTATTTTCTACCCTACTGAATGGTTACTTTTCAAAGTAAATCCACTTTGAATTTCCTCTGCAAAAGCTTTGCATTTGGAGAGGTGTAAAATGTTTCAAAACAGGAAAGGGTTAGATTTCACCTATGTGGAATTGTTTCCTACAGCATTTTTCAATTTTAATGATATGGAGTCTAAAATTTTGTCATGTGGAAATTTGTTATGGCACTGTGCATAATTATATTTAGGATGAAGCATTGATATACATCTGCAAATGTCAAGGTCATCTGATTAAGAGAAAGTCATCTACGAAGGTCTTCAGAAAAAAAATGCTGTTTCAGGGGAAGCATTGTTTAACTCTTGTCATGCTGAATAAAATCCTCTCTGTATAACTGCGTTAAAAATAAAAGGACTTAAAGCACTGGACGACTTGATTATGGTTCATTGTCTTTTTTTAAAATTAATGTCATATACAACTGCGGCTGAAAGGGACAAACAGGAGAAAATGTTTGTTTGTGATAGTGTCCTACAGTGAGAGAGTGTATTGGCTTTATATTAACCAGTTTCATCATTTGCATAAAAACTTTTTAACCCGTTTTTAGACAACAAAATTTTAGACCTGTCCAAACTCAGAGAATGGTCCAAACTCAGAGAATTCGCAAACAACTTTTCAAGTAAGTTTATTTCCCAAAGTAACTGCTTGTGCCAAGTAGTTTCTCCTTTTCCCTCTGTGTTTTTCCAAGTATATGAATTATTTCTTCAGTGTGAAAAATGCAGGTATGTTTGATAATGTTTTATAAAAAGGACAGTGTTGTTATGTAGAAACACCTTCTGCTGTCATAATTTCAGTCCTCTTGGTGTATTGACTGTTTAGTTTCAGAGAAAAACAATTTGCAAAGTGCTCTATAAATGATGTTTATGGAGTTTGAAAGAAGTCCACAAAATTATCTGACATCATATTTATCCATTACCCGACAACAAAAATTTAGACTGGTTCGATTTGATAGCAGTTGCAGACAGCATTTTAAAGTTTATGAAATTTTACGTTTTTTGGTAGAAAACATCGTGTGAAATGAAGAAATTGCTTGAAACAAGCAATTTCTTCATTTTACACAATGTTTTTCCAATTGTTTTTCTTTAGGGACCTTAAAAAGTGTTATTGTGTGGGAATGGGTTAATTTTCATTTAAATGTATGATTAACTAATTAGACTAGTCCAAATCGAAAGAAGTTGCAGACTTTAGTTGTAATGGGTTAATACATGCCTATATTGACTTGAAAGGATACTTTTTATGCAAGAGTTTGTAGAAATCCAGTATAATTCTTATTTCAGATTGAGGCATGGATCTGTTTGATGACAATGGGGGCCTGCCAACCATGGATCTTAACAACCAGGCCTCTTTAAACCAACATGTACTACCGTCTGGTCTCAAACCCAAGCTAGATCTAATCTTCTCTGAGGTGGAGCAAAAACTTCCAGACATTGACTTTGAACTGTCAGATGTACGTATTTTTTAATCTTTGTGATGTTGTGTTATTTTAAACCCTTGTCATGCTGATCCAAAAATATTTCTTCTTTGACAATGGCTTTGGCAGGTGTATAGATTAAGATGTGCAGACTGATCTTACCCTACACTACCTGCTCGTGCTTGTCAATATATTCATGTTAACATTTTAGAATATAGTGATAGGAGGGTAAATACCCATCAGGACAAGGGTTAGAATTTGCATTGATATTAAAGAGCTGAATGCATTGGAAGGCCTGAATTTTGGTCAAAATTCTTTTTAAAAATCAATCTTATATACAATTTTGACTTTATATTGACAAACAGGTAGTGTACACTAAAATCAGACAATCTCACAAATGTGAGAGAAAAAGAGAGAGAGAGAGCAGGATGATTAACCCTTGTTATATTTATCCTCTTTTCACAATATTCTAAAATGTTGACGTAAATAGATGGATGTTGTGTTAAGAAAAAAATCTCGATGGAACAAGGACAAGCAGGTAGTGTTGGCTAAGATCTGACTGCAGGTCTGTGCAGGCTGATCTTGGTCTATACACCTGCCAAAGCCATTGTCAAAGCAGGAATATTCTGGGATCAGCATGACAAGGGTTAAGAGGTGGGAGTCAATGGATGAAGGTATTCCTGAAAAGTCTTGTTGTATGACAGAGAGGGAGAGTACCCAATTGATGTATATTTTCCTGAAAAGTTGTATGACTATAGTAATATGGTGTAAATGAAAAATTTGTTTTGTCTTTGTAGTTTTTAAGTCAGTCTTGAGGAAAATTTAAGCTGATGTTCTAAGTCATTGTTCAGTTTAATTAATGTATTTAACCCATTCCCTCACAACAAAATTTTAGACTGATCTAAATTCAAAAAAGTTGCAGACGACAATTCTTTCTTGATGAAATTTATCTATTTGTTTATCTTTTAAGGTAGAAAACATTCAAAACATTGTGGAGAATAAAGAAATTGCTTGTAAAAACTAAATTCTTCATTTTCTACAATGTTTTTTCAAGCATTTTCTTGATCAGGTGTAAAAAAGCGGGATTGTATGGGAAGGGATACAAGCCTTTTTATTAGAACTTATCAAAATTTTTGTTGCAACTAACACAAAATTGCAATAAAAAAGAGCTATTTGTTAGAACTATAATGCTAAGTTTTGTAGTTAAAACCATTTGCAGTTAAGCAGTGAAGTGCTATTATCTTTATGGATTGCCATAAAGAGGATTCCAAAGTACTTACAAACTTTTCTAAAATTACAACCGAATGTTATAATCTGTAACATGTGGTCAAAGTTTGAGAAAAACTTATTTCTTTTTGATACTGACAGGTTGATTCAGATTTAGATGAACCAATCATCTTCCATCAAAACTTGAAATCAGGTGTGATAGAGGAGGATAAAGATTTGGACACGAGCCAGAGTGGTGAAAGTCTTCTAGATTTATCGTTCACACAGAATGAGAAAAAATCTTACTCGGGTAATATAGAACATTTAACTTTAACCCTTTCCCGTTCAAATACGGGATTTTACGTTCCTGTGATTTTATACTCTAGAAAACATTGTGGAAAAAGAAGAAATAGCTTGTAACAAGCAATTTCTCCTTTTTCCACAATATTTTCTACCATATAGGATGGTTTCTTTTCAAATGGCATCCAGTTTTCATTGTCATCTGCAACCTCTTTCAATTTGGACTAGTCTAAATTTCCAAAAACGGGAAAGGGTTAACCCATTCAAACACAATCCTGCTTTCCCAAGCTCTCAAGAACCCACTAATACAAAGATTTTGAAAATTCTGTCAAATTGAAATTGCTGTCAACTATTTCTTTTAACCCATTCCTACACAATGGCGCTTTTTGATGCCCCTCAATAAAAAAACAATTTGGAAAACATTGTGTAGAATGACGAAATTCCTTGTCACAAGCAATTTCTTCATTTTACAAAATGTTTTCTACATAGAAAGTTTTAAAAAAAACTAATAATTCATACACTTTAAATTGTTGTCTTCAACTCCTTTCAATTTGGACCAATCAAAAATTTTGCAATCAGGAAATGGAACATAGAACATAGTTTATTAGAAAATATCCAGAAGGCCTTTGACCCATGAGGATTATACAAATATAACACAATAATACAATATGACGGACAACAACTTCTGCATAATTATTTATCAGAAGCTTTAAATATTCAGAAATGATGAGAAAATATAATCCACGTTCTGTTCATCTTACTCGAAAGCGAAATCAAGCAAGATGAACGGTGGATAGGATTGAATACTATCAGTAAGCTAACCTTAAATCTTTAGCAAATATGTCCAGTTTATTTCCAGAAAGGCACAACCAGGGCTCAAGATAAAGCCGTGGTTGATATGCTGTAGCCAACACTACAAGGGTTAATTCCAATACTGCTCTAAGTGTCTATACATTGTATAGATACGTAGTACACTATCACAATGAACCCTCAAAAGCCTAGTAGATGATTCGATTCAAATCTGTGTTTTCAACTTCATTAATTACATTTTAAGGAACTTTTCATATGATTGGCATTCTTTTCTTTCATGAACGATTGTTGAAAGCTGCGTAAAACCCCATTCAAACAAATTTCTTTCATGAATAATAATCTTCCTATATTGAGCAAATATAATTATGTTTGATAATTTAGAGATTATCAGGTATACCAGTCTCTCAGAATCCATGGTTTTAAAACTTGTTTTGTACGTAGTTGATATTTTCTTAAACTTTTTATTTAAATTGTAGTTAAATTTCTGCTAAGATACTATGGAAAGCTCATGAAAATGAAAGATTATATTGGTAAACCGTTACTAACCATATCATGTATGTTAAAATTGAAAAAAATCATTAAGTATTATAATCTATGGTCAAGCTTTAAAAGAAAAGAGAAAAATGTTCAGCAGAAAATTTCAGTATAATTTAATCAGTACTCAACAGCATGTCCAGAATACAAGCCCAATTAAAAGATTCATAACGATGTCTCTAATAGGATGAGATATTTTTCTTCGGCCAATCAGAATCTGGGTTATGAAAGAAGAAATAAAAAGAATGTTGAATTAGATTGCAAACATTGATTTTTGTGCAAAATCATTCATCAAAATATTTTTCTTGCAGATAAACAGTCTTTTTTACTAGTTCAATGAAATACTTTATAAAATGGACTCTGAATGTACAGGTTTTTGGTCTTGACTAATCAGAGCCATGGAATGAAATTGATTTACATTTGGTTTTGTGCTAAATTTTTGTACTCGTTATTTTTTCTTCAGATAAAAACAATGAAGAAATATCCACCTCCTCAGTCCTGCTCTATGACAATGATATAGCCTATGAGTTACAGCAAGGCGGGAGTGGATCTGTCAACTCATGGTCAGACATTCCTGTGGGTAAAGGTCAACAGAACCCTGTCAATATACTTGAGAACGCTTTACTGGAAAATGATAACAAACAAGATGGCAACACAAACATGAAGTCTTGGTCAGATGTGTTTGGAGATAACATTGAAAACAACCCGCTAAACATCTTGGAGAATGCTTTGCGTGAGAATGAGGGCAAGCAGTCTAGAAAAGTCGTTTCCTGGGGAGATATTCCTCAGGATAACCGAGCAGGTGGGGAAATCTCACCTCTTGCTGAAATCAGGGATGTGAGTCATTTATCCTTGAACAGTCTGGATGATAAGGGGATTAGAAGACAGTTGGATAGAGAGAAGACACGGAATAAGGAAAAAGAACTTGCTACAACTATGTTACCTCCTAGTGCACCGATTCTGTCAACACAAGCATTGGATAATGTAGACTTAGGTAAATGGTTTTGTTTTGCTCTAAATTTTGGGTCATCAAGCATTAAATATGTTTAGCTAAAAACATTTTGACACATTTATACGAGTCATCATATTTGGTATAATATTGAAAGTGAGGAATATTTTTTCTTCTTTTTCAATATGGAAATCGTGTAAAAGTATAATTTATGTCTTAATTTATGATAAGGAGGATATTCAATCAGCGGTCATAAAATAATGAATTTATCAATTAACCCTTTCCTGTATAAACCCGGGATTTTACGTCGCTGTGATTTTATACTTGAGGAAACATTGTGGAAAAAGAAGAAATTTCTCCTTTTCCCACAATATTTTCTACTATATAGGATAGTTTCATTTCAAATTGCATCCAATTTTCGTTGTCGTCTGCAACCTCTTTCAATTTGGACCCGTCTAAAAGGTCTAGAAACAGGAAAGGGTTAATAGATAATGATAAGGCTTTGCCTTTTTATGAACACAAAATTGATATTTTTTTTAGAATATGATAGGGCTCTAGATAAGAAGGGGTAACAGGATTCTAAAATCCTTACTTCTCAATAAAACCCTGTGTTGTGGGTACCCTCAATAGAGGACAAATCGCATTATTGTTGAAATATTTTAAATCTAAAATCCAAATTATGCCCTCTATCTGTAGCTCTGATATGACTTGAAATTTTGCAACAAATCAACAAAGTTTATGGCATTTATAGATTCATAAACATATCTACCAACTAACACATTTCTGTTTGTTTGTAACATTTGTTCTAATTGCATTTTTATTGTAACAAAATGTGTTACTATAGGCTCCAGCTTGTTATTTTTTTTATGTAATTTTGTCAATGTTGCATCAAATTTATCACTCCCACCAAGGCTTTTATTGGACATTCACTGCAATGTTTTTATTAAGTTACATTAATCTTTAATTGACCTATATTTATGGACTTTGTTGAGTTAGTCTATTTATAATCAGGGTACTACATCTGTTTCTTTGTAAGAAGTAAATCACATAGAAATATATTTAACAGATGCCCTCCTTCAGAGCTTTGATACAGAAAATGACCAAAACCAAACAGAACCTAGACAAGCCTGGACTCTAACTGCTGATGAAAATAAGAACAGATCTTCCAAAGGTATGGTGGATAAATGTATGTTTCAGTATTGTATGAACAATAAACTGACCTATTACCAGATGGCAAAATCTTAGACAGGTTTTTCAAACTGAAAGAAGTTGCAGCCTGCATTTTCAAGTTATTGAAATTTTTTAAAAAAATGTTGGTAGAAAACATTATGGGAAAGTAAGAAATGGCTTGTCATTTAATTTTGGTTCTTTCAATCAAAAATCTTGCATTCTGATTGGCCGATATGTCCGATACCTCCATTAACCCTTTCCTGCTCAATCCCTGGTTTTTACATCCCTGTGATTCTATAAATGAGAAGACATTGTAGAAAAAGACAAGCAATTTCTTCTTTTTCCACAATATTTTCTACTGTATTGTATGATAACTTTTCAAGTTATATCCAGTTTAAAGTTTCATCTCAAAACTTTGAATTTGGACACGTCTAAAATTTTGTAAAACAGGATAGGTTTAAAAATGTGAGTATGGAACCATTTAGCTTTTGAATATCAATAAGGAAGAAAAGTTTTTTTTTATAAACCCAGGTGCAAAGCATTTTATTGCCTTGATCCATTCTAACCCAATTATTCTTTTTACCCCCCCCCCCCTTCAAGGAAGAAAGCTATAGGAATCATTGAAAAATGAAGAAATTGCTTGTAAAAAGTTTCTGCCTCAAAAGACAACAACAAGATGAAATTTCATCAACAAAAATTTGTCATCTGCAATTTCTTTGGATTTGGACGAGCCTAAATTTTTGTTGTCTAGTAAACTGGTAAAATCTATTTCTATAGCTAAAAAAAATTTAAAAGAAAGTTCACTGTTAATTTTTACTTCGGTTTAATATTTAAAGAGACATAGAGAATAAGTGTTTGTTTTAGTGTAAGATTGATTTATCTTTAGACAAAAGTATATTTTCATGAGTGCTGGAACCACAGGTGAAATTATAGCTTTTGTTCTTCACCAAATGAAAGATATACAGATCTTACACAAAGTATGGTTATTTTTCATCTTTAATGCAGAAAGAGACAAAATGTCATTTTATTCAGACAAAACCTGTCATATAACATATCACTTTGCATGTGATTTACATGGCAACCTTATAACGTCGTGACTTCGGTCTAGCTTAGATGACATTCAGTAATGTAAGATGAAAGAAAGCAGATTCATTCTGAAAAATTTGTTTGTTGTTCTGTTAACCCTTGTCATGCTGTATAAATGACCTTACTCAGTTGCTGTAAAATCATAGGGCTGAAAGCAATTATATGTGCAGGCTGATCTTTGTCTACATCTCCTGCCAAAAACGGAATATTCCGGGCTCAGCATGACAAGAGTTAGCCCTTTCCGGTTTTTGGAATTTTTAGACTAGTCCAAATTGAAAGAGGTTGCAGACGACAATGACAACTGGATGCTATTTGAAATGAACCCATTCTATGTGGTAGAAAATATTGTGGAAAAAGGAGAAATTGCTTGTTAAAATCAATTTCCTCTTTTTCCACAATGTTTTCTCAAGTATAAAATCACAGTAACATAAAACCCCGTATTTGAACGGGAAAGGTTTAAACTCGCAAGTTATAATCTAATGAGAAATCTCAATAATCCACCAGAAAACATGAATGAAAACTTGCTATCTGTTTCCAGTTAAGAAAGATGAAGGACTGACACTAATACAGAGACTAGCCCAGATGTCCATGGAGAAGTATGGAGAAGATTTATCAGGAGTAGATCCTAGTACAGGAGCTAAGGTACAGGAGAAAGTACCTGATAATGATGCTGCTATAGGACTGGATAAACAGACTATTGATGTGTCTGATGACGTGGATGAGGAATCTCAGGATATAACTCAAGCCAAACCTAGTTCCTTAAAGGGTGCGGGAGAGAGTGTGGTTACCAAGCCTGCTAAATTAGGTGAGTAAACCATTTAACCAATGCCAAAAAATTGGAAGAAATTTTAGAGAACAATTTGAGATTAACCCTTTCCTGTTTTGCAAAATTTTAGACCTGTCCAAATTCAAAGGTTTTGCAGACGAAAATTTAAAGTTGATTTTATTTGAAAAATAACCGTTTAGTAGGGCAGAAAATATTGTGGAAAAAGAAGAAATTGCTTGTTACAAGCAATTTCTTTTTTTTCCACAATGTTTTCTCGATTACAAAATCAAAGGGACGTAAAAACCAGGGATTAACCAGGAAAGGGTTAAATAGAATTGTAACAAATCCTAGTATGTAAAATGAAGAAATTGCTTGTTACAAGCATTTTCTTCATTTTCTGAAATTATTTTCCCAAGCTTTTATCCCTGATGGTTGTGAAAGCATGGTTATGTGCAAATGATATTTTCAAATATCATTGCTTTTGACCAAACTAGAATAGTACTTTGCCATAAGATTGTGGGGTAAATTTGCTACCAAAAATTTGGTTTTGTCTGTCATTTCTGTCAGCTTTCTAACAATTTGGCATCAGTTTTGTTTTACTATTAAACCTAATATTGGTCTTTAATTTTGATATTTTGAAAATAAACACACTACAAATAGGAGCAAACTGCTTTATCAAAATTAATTTTTAGTGAATTGAACAGTTAAACATTTTACAAATCTGAGGCAGAACCAAAGAAAAAAATACTTTCCAGAGCAAAAGAAGAAGAGTGTTTCTTCCTGTGGCACCAATACAAGTGATAATAAAGGTCCTGTCAAAGTGTTGACTGCCAGGATACCTCCACTACCACCCACCAAGTTGCCTCTCACAGAACCTTTCAATAAAGATAAACCAGGTAGGTTAACTGTTTATCTGGACTGCCAGAAAACCTCCACTACCACCCACCAAGTTACCTCCCACAGAACCTTTCAATAAAGATAAACCAGGTAAGGTTTACTGTTTATCTGGACTGCCAGAAAACCTCCACCACCACCCACCAAGTTACCTCCCACAGAACCTTTCAATAAAGATAAACCAGGTAAGGTTTACTGTTTATCTGGACTGCCAGAAAACCTCCACCACCACCCACCAAGTTACCTCCCACAGAACCTTTCAATAAAGATAAACCAGGTAGGTTTACTGTTTATCTGGACTGCAAGAAAACCTCCACTACCACCTACCAAGTTACTTCCCACAGAACCTTTCAATAAAAAATAAACCAGGAAGGTTTACTGTTTATCTGGACTGCCAGAAAACCTCCATTACCATCCACCAAGTTACCTCCAACAGAACCTTTCAATATAGATAAACCAGGTAGGTTTACTGTTTATCTGGACTGCAATAAAACCTCCACTACCACCTACCAAGTTACTTCCCACAGAACCTTTCAATAAAGATAAACCAGGTAAGGTTTACTGTTTATCTGGACTGCCAGAAAACCTCCACTACCACCCACCAAGTTATCTCCAACAGAACATTTCAATAAAGATAAACCAGGTTGGTTTACTGTTTATCTGGACTGCCAGAAAACCTCCACTACCACCCACCAAGTTACCTCCCACAGAACCTTTCAATAAAGATAAACCAGGTAAGGTTTACTGTTTATCTGGACTGCCAGAAAACCTCCACTACCACCCACCAAGTTACCTCCCAAAGAACCTTTCAATACAGATAAACCAGGTAAGGTTTACTGTTTATCTGGACTGCCAGAAAACCTCCACTACCACCTACCAAGTTACCTCCCACAGAATCTTTCAATAAAGATAAACCAGGTAGGTTTACTGTTTATCTGGACTGCAAGAAAACCTCCACTACTACCAAAAAGCCATTTTTCCTCCCACAGAATCTTTAGATAAAGATAAATGTCTGATCAAGTCAAGGAAAAGTGTTATAGAGAAGAAACAAATATTTTAAAACGCAAATCAGTTTTCTTTAAAGGAAAATCAGAAGAAAATTGGTTTATCATATAATTATAATCTATGAGAAAGAGTTCATAATGGTAAATTACTTTTATATAAGAGATCAGGTAATGATATGTCTTATGTGATTAAGCCATTCCAACACAACGCAATCTTAGACTGGTCCAAATTTTAATTTTGCCTGTTTTTTTTTTTTTTTTGATAATAAACATAGTGGATAATGAAGAAATTGCTTGAAACAATTATCCATAATGTTTTCCAAAGCTTTTTTCTTGGGGGGGGGGGGCGTAAAAAGCAGGGATTATGTTGGAATGGATTAAAGACATTTAATGTTTGTATGGTGCTTTATGTCCCTCTCAACAATTGAGGTCATATGGAGATTAGCCTCAATTTAAAGTCTCAACAGACATGGGAGATCAATTCAGACCGAATCGGCTTCTAAAAATGGAGATACAGCTCAACATAAAAATTCCTGTTGTGTCATTGCATAAAAGGGAATCGCTGAAGCACAAACCATTGTTGAATATTTAATAATTCTTGTTTTTTACTTTTGTCTATCAAAAACGAGCATTTTGATTGGTAAAAAAAAATTGTTCATACCTCTATGAACAAAATTTTAAACACGCAGCTATTTGTATGCTTCTGCAAAAACAGTTCCATTAAAAATATTATCAAAATATGTAAAATTTTTGCTTTTTGCCCTCGATGTTATTAAATTATGAGAAATAAAGAGAATATTTTTTGTTTTCATGGAGGTATGAAAAGAAAACCTAATCACACTAATGTATGATTCCATTTCACGTATTCATACAGTGTGATTAGTTGTTTTGTTTCATACCTCCATGAAAACAAAAGATATTCTCTTAATCTCTGAACCCATTCCCACTCAGTGACGCCTTTAGAAGCCCCCAAGAAAAAAAGTTTCGGAAAACAATGTGGAAAATGAAGAAATTGCTTGTTACAAGCAATTTCTTCGTTTTCCACATTGTTTTCTACCTAGAAAGTTGAAAAAATCCAAAATTTCATTGAATTTAAATTATCGTCTGCAATTTCTCTTAATTTGGGCCTGTCTTAGATTTTGCCATCTGGTAATGGGTTAAATACTGCCCTCTCGTGTTGATTGTATTTTTATGCCCCCGCATCGATAAGATTGGGGGGCATTTTGTTTTACCGGTGTCCACCTGTCTGTCTGTCCACCTGTCTGTCTGTCTCTCTGTCTGTCTGCAAAACTTAACCTGCCAACTAAACATTTTCCTATTACTTCAACCCTGATTAAGTTACAATTCTAATATTTGGTATATAGATAGGTCTCAACAAGGCGCAACTGGGGAAGGTCATTTCACAAAGGTCAAAATTTTAACTCATTACCTGTTTCTAAAGAATTCCTGTTTCTTGGGCATAGTGTTTCACCAACACATCTTGTTAATTCTATTTCAGTATTAAAAGGTGATAAAGAACCCACAGTATTTATAGATCTCAGGAACTTTGAACAAATAAGACAAGAACAACAGAAGAATATAGAAAGAGTTCAACAAGTGCTTGGTATCAAGGCAGAACAAAGGTACAAGAATTTGTTAGTTTTGCTTTCCAGATAGCATGCAGTTGACAGATTCCCACAGCCAATAAAAAGAATGATTGACCAATAAATAGGGGACATTACAACAGTTTGTTTTTTTCATATTTGTTGTTATCGTGTTCAAGAATTGTTTGTAGGTATTTTCATTGGATGAGACCAAAGGTCAAATCCAATAAAAATACCTACATACGTTTCCAGAACACGATAACAACAAATAGAAAAACACACTGTTGTTATATTCCTTTTATTATATACTTTTAGGTCATGACTGTCGAAAATTCTCTTAGATGATTAAGAAATAACCAACTTTCCAAAAATAAATCCGAACGTCAATATACAAAAAAGTAGTCTCTGTTTAATTGTACTCGACAAATACATTTTTTGGTACGCGCCAAATACGTTTTTCTTTCTATGGAGTTGTATTAGATAGCCAGATTTTAATACATATAATTTATAGGTACATAATAAAAGTTTTCATTTAGACATAAAAAATTATTGATTGTTCTCTGACATTCATTGTTATCAAATGATATGTTGTAAGTGAAAGTTATTCAAACTGTAGTATTGGCATTTACCGGTAGGTTACCCAAAACGATTTGTCTTTTATTTCATGTCCCTGACAACAATATTTACAAAAAGATGTCATTTGATATCTTAACCCATTCCCACACAGTGACGCCTTTCGACACACATCAAGAAAAAGGCTTTGGAAAACATTGTGGAAAATGAATAAATTGCTTGTTACTATGTTTCTACCAAAAAGACAAAGATTCTTTAAATCCCATCAACTGAAAATTGTCTACTACAAGTCTAATATTTTGCTATTTGGTAATTGATTAATCAAACTCCTTTCTTTTTTTGGAAAGGGAGGGAATGAAATTTTGGACTTTTTATTCTGACATGGATTCTGACATTAAAAGTTTGGCAGCAAAATTGGGAATGTCAAGGTTTCATTGTTGGTCTTTGTTTACACCAATTTATTTTAGTTTGATTGCAATGCTCACAATCCGTATGTCTTCAGGTCTTTGAAAGAGAGGCAGTGGGTAGACTGAGACTATTTAGTGTCTTGCCCATGAACACGCCCTGGTGACAATAGGGCTCGAACCTGTGACCTTCAGATCAAGAGTCAATCACCTGTACCACTCGGCCATGGAGCCAGTCAAGTTTTTATTATCCCAAGCTGATGAAATCATCGGGGGATATTGTTTTTGCTATGTCTCTCCATCCGTCCAGTTGTACTTCCACCCGTCCGAGTTTCATTCGGTCATATTTCTTGGAAACCATTTACTGGATTTCAATGAAAATTTGTGGAAAGTATAATCGTCGGGGTTACCCAGTTTTACATTGAGACTTAGAGCTACTGCCCCTGATTGGTGAAGCCATATACATACAGAGTAATATTTGTGTCCGTGTTATTTCTTGAAAACCATTAAATCAATTTCAATGAAACTTTGTGGAAAGCTTCACTACAAAGAGGAGATGGGCATATCATCTGGGTTATCCGGTTAGACTATTGAATTCAGAGTTACTGCCCCTGATTGGTGAAGCTATATACATACCAGAGTAATATTCGTTTCCATGCTATTTCTTGGAAACCATTGACTGGATTTCAATGAAACTTTGTGGAAAGCTTCATGACAAAGAGGAGATGCGCATAGCGTCGGAGTAACCCAGGTCGAATATTGAATTTAGAGTTACTGCCCCTGATTGGTGAAGCCATATACATACATAGTAATGTTCGTTTCCACGCTTTTTCTTGGAAACCATTGACTGGATTGCAATGAGTCTTTGTGGAAAGATTCACTACAAAGAGGAGATGTGTCAGGGTTACCCGGTTCCACAATTAAATTTAGAGTTATTGCTCCTGGTTGGTGAACCATATACATACAGATTGATATCCTAAGATTGATATTCCATTGTCAAACAAAATATTTTTGGCGGGGTTATCAATTCAACGAATTTGCTTGTTCTTGCTTAGTATAGCTTTATTACCGGTAAACAGAAATAAAACTTGAAATTTTAAGGCAGTCTAGTCTTTAGAAATTTGGCCATGTAAATTATGTTGATTCCTTTAAAAACATGTTTCCTTTATTTTACCTGACCAGGGACAAATTTGCAACAAATGAGGACTCAGATGAGGAAGATGTTGACAACTGGAGGGCGCAGAGACAGAAGTATAAACAGAGAGAAGTGCAGAGGATAAGTAACAAAGGCTATAGGGATGGGCCTATTAGGTGGGAATTATTGAATTGTTTAGACAAATAATTTAATTTATGATATCACCTATGGCATGGGAGTGAAACCTGTTGAATATTTCTGATATTACATGGGCAGGGTTCATTCTAGGAATGAAAATCATGGCCCCTCGGTAGGAAAAGTAGGGGCAATTTCAAAACTATAGGGCCATGTATTCTTATGGTAATAAATTAAACAAAATCTGGCAACTTGACTTTAGACATCGCAGAAAGCTTAAAAAACTTGTCACTTTTGGAGACAACTTTTTTCACAGCCGAGACGAAATCAGGCTGAATATTTTCTGCCAAAACAGCATTTTGGTGATCATTACTAACAAAGTGTTGTGTTATGGTACTCATTTGGAAATTATTCATTCCTTTAGAAAGGGCATTATTCTTTTTGGTATTTTTTGCACAGGGTACAATGTATTTTGTACTGGAATTTTCATAAGACTGCCATTAAAATTTTGTTAACCAGTCCACTGTGTAATGATGAAGATTCTTTCTGACGGAGTAATGATTAGGATTTGTCTTCAAATTTAGTGGTTTGGCTGCTAGTTGAAGGTTCGAGGGCCTAAATTGCTTGAAAACTGGATTCCAGTATTATCTTCATCCTTGTGCCTTTTTTTAAATCTGTCTAAAATCGTCTGCTTTAGTTTAACAGACTGACAAATCTGTGATTGATAAATATTACTAGGTTCTACTGGGTTTGTGAATTCTTGCGTTTGAGTTTTTCCCCGAAAATGTGCACGTCAGGTCGGCCCGGTTGTCAGATTTTCTATGAGCCACTTTTAAGAAATATGGACTAATGGCGCAAGGTCGTACTGTACAATGAACCCTGCATGGATTATTTTACTCTATTGTAATTATCATGCAAATGAGCTGAAGTCTATGGTAATGCCTTCTTGTTGCCATATAAATAATGTCCTAATACATGTTATTTTTACAAATGGTGTTTAATGTTTTACTGGTTTTACTGTTTTTCTAGGTGATATTATTCATTGAGTATGAAGTTTGTATTGATAGAAAACCAAATTTATGAAACTCGTTATCTAAAATAGCAGTCTCTTTTTGTCTGCCTATAGAGGACTTGTTAATAAGGTTTTTTTTTATCTCTATTGCTACATATGTATATGGTCTGAAACTTTTAGACATGTGTTCAGAGTCATTATTTAAAAACTGCTCATTATTCTGACATTCATTTTGTGGAATTATGTCGAATGTCAACATTGAATTGCTGTTACTATGCAGTACTCAGAATAGTCAAGTATTGCTGTCCACTGACAGCGCTTGTTGTTTCTGTGGTCTTACTAGAGACCCAGTTGACTTGCAACCATGAAACATTGTACCTTATTGCGAATTTTCTAAGGAAATGCCCAGTTGTCTTTGTGTGACATTGGTTAAAGGTCAAAGTCATGACTGAACTTTGATTGAATACCCTTTCCATGCTCTAAATCATAAGCCAATTGATCTAGGACCTTGAAACTTTATACAAATGAGCAGCTGGTGGCTCTGAAAGGATGTAGTGCTAGTACTGGTGTGAGAAATATCAAGAATCCATGGTAGATGGCATGATTGAAATACTATTAACCCATTCCCATACAATATCTTCTTTTTACACCCCACAAACAAACAATTATCAAGCAATTTCTTCATTATCCACAATGTTTTCTATAGGGAAGGACGAATTAATTAAAATACCATCAACTTGAAATTGTCGTCTGCAGCTTCTTTTAATTTGGACCAGCCTGAAATTTTTGGTGTGGGAATGGGTTAAAAGTGGCATTAAAACCCATTCAATCAATCAATCAACCAAACATTCAATCCTGTATAGATTTCTTGTGATAAATTTGCCCTTTTGGGGCATTTTTTTCTAGCATTTCAAATGTACCTATTACAGCCATGTTCAACCACAGAGAGTTATACCTATGGCAGACATGGTATTTAGAAATAGAAATGAAGAGCAACAAGTAACAAACTTACCAGCAACAACACAGGATATTGAACAAGTAAGACAGAGACTGCAAGAGGAGAAGGAAAAAGATAAAAGACAAGAAATTATCAGGTGTGTGTAAAATAGTTCTTTGCAAATGGCTGCTGTCAGTTGTAGAATAATTGGTCAATCAAATTACTCATTTAACCCTTTCCTGTTTTTCAAAATTTTAGACTTGTCCAATTTGAAACAAGTTGCAGATAACAACTAAAAATGAGTGCAGTTTAAAAAATAACTAACCTATAGGGTAGAAAATATTGTGAGAAAAGAAGAAATTGCTTTTTAGAAGCAATTTCTTCTTTTCCCACAATATTTTCTCAAGTATAAAATCGCAGGGACGTAAAAACCAGGGATTGAACAGGAAAGGGTTAAGCATTTATTCAGTGAGGCCCACCAGCTTTTATGTCAAGCATATTTTTTGGTTCGGGGACTTAACCCATTACCAGACGGCATCAATTTAGACTTGTCCATATTGGAAGAAGTTCCAGACGACATTTCAAATAGAGCGAAACAAATCAATAGTTTGTCTGTCCAAAAGTGAACTTGAGAGCTAAACATTTTTCTACAACTTTATGCCACTTAAACCCATTGCCATACAAAGACGCTTTTTGACGCCCATCATGAAAATTAATTGAGCAAACATTGTCTAAAATGAAGAAATTGCTTGATCCAAGCAATTTCTTCATTTTACACACTTATTTCAACCCAGAACGAGGAATAAATCTTAAATTTCATAAAGGTTAAATTTTCGCCTGCAACTTCTTTCAAGTAAGACCAATTTAAATTTTTGTCATCTAATAATAGGTTTAGGTACGATGCTCATTTTGGCATTAACTTACCCTTCATCAATACACATCTTTTCATGTCCCTGTCGAGGTCATCTTTCATGATAAAAAAATGTTATTTTAGGAGATAAGCGTTTCATTCACACACACTTTATTTGTTTCAGAAAACTGAGAGAGCAGAAGGAGAGTGAACGTCAAGCCAAACTTCGCTTACAAAGAAGACTAGAAGCTCTCAGACCAACTGCATCCATAAGTGGCAAAAGTGACCCTGCTGAAAACACACCGACTATATTTGATATGGTAAATGTCATATAGCTCAAGTTAATGAAATGTGGTTAACAAGATTCAAGCACACTTAACCCATTCCCTGACAATGATGCTTGTTGACGCCCCTCAGGAAAAACCATTGGAAAAACATTGTGTTAAATGAAAACATTGCTTGAGCCAAGCAATTTCCTCATTTTTCACAATGTTCTTTAACCAGACAGTTGAAAAAAAAATGCATAAACTCTAAATTGTCATCTGCACCTCCTTTCCGTTTGGACCATTCTAAAACTTTGTCGTCTTGTAATGGGTTAAAGTTAGGTGTCAGGAAATTTTGTTCTTCATGTGCATAAATTTTGCAATTTTTTTTAATACCTAAAGAGGGCATATTGAAACTGGACTGTCTATCTGACTCTCAAAAAAAGTAATAAGGGCCCCTCTTAGAGGTCAAAAGTAAATATTCTGGTATAATTGTTTCACTCATTGATATGAGGTACTGTTTACCATACAGCTGGTCAAATGGTTGAAGATTAGTCAACTCATCACTGGGCATCATAATTTAGACTGTAATTCAAAGTGCATGTAAATTGAAAAACAAGTTACATTTTGTAGAAAACTTCATGAAAAAGAAGAAATTGCCTGTTACAGGTAATTTCTTTTTTTTCCAATGTTTTCTACCAATTCGGTCATGGATTTCATCATATTTTTTTTACAGGACTCCTCATATGAACCAGCACCAAGAAGTTTACCACCAGTATTATCACCCGACACTGACTGTGTACTGCTGACTATATACCTCTCATCTAACGGAGAAATTGTCTTACATAGAGGAAACACTAACAAAAGTGTTGACACAGGTACCTGAGTTATTTCTTTAACCCATTCCCAAACAATGACGCTTTGAAACGCCTCTCAAAATAAAAGCTTTGGAAAACATTGTGGAAAATGAAGAAATTGCTTTTTACAAGCAATTTCTTATTTATCCACAATGTTTTCTACCCAAAAAGACAAATATTTTAAAGATTTCATAAACTTGAAATTGTCGTCTACAACTGCTTTGAATTTAGACCGGTCTAAAATTTCACTGTGTAGGAATGGTTTAATATTTTTTCGATTGGTCTGTCTGACTGTAGTGCTTTCCCAAGACTCTGACTGTCTTCTTCTGCTGAACATATACCTATCTTATAATGGAGAAACTGTCTAACATAGAGAAAATACTATCAAATGTGTGATACTGGTATATTGCAGTTTTTATCCTCCCCCAAAAATTTTAGGGGGAGCATATAGTCGCCGACTTGTGCCCGCGTCTGTCCGTCCTACCATCTGTCTGTCCGACGTCATATCTCAGGTACCCCTGGGCCTAATTGGATAAAACTTCATGTATAATCTTCCTAGGAAATTTCCAAGACACCTTTTTATTGCAGTCCGGATACTGACTGTAATCTAGGAATCGCCCAAATTCGATCTTTGCTTCTAGGAACCTGACAACGACCTGAAAAATTTTTCCTTGCTCAAGAATTGATTTATAATTTCTTGTAGTATACTATCTGAAAATGTAAGACCTAAGGATGGAAATATTTACGTTGGTGTAAAGCTAAATTTAATTGGATTAATTCCGACAACTATCAAAAGTAATAAAACATGTCTCGGGTGAAAATTCTAGCTTTTAAATATTGGTTCAGTCCGAAAGAGAACCACAATTTGTAGACCTGTAGAAATTTACTGACTATTCAATTCCGATAGACTGGGAAGGTAAGGGTAGAATTTAATAATTATCTGCACACTTCGGTTTCTGCTGAAATCTCGTAACTACAGTTGTTATCATTCAAAATATCCGAGGGTGATGCTCCTTTAACTATCCTACGTACATTTTGTCCGAATTCCACAATTACGCTGTTGATCAAGTTAGTTATGGGCGAGAAAACATGGTTGGGATTCTGTCGGGGGGGGGAAGATAGAAGTCTTCAAATGTGATTTCATAATAAGGAAAACTTTACAGACAAATCAGAGAATGACTTCAACTATCATACAAATTGTTAATATACAGTCCTGACTGCATTTGAGGCCTTTCAGGCCTTTGATTTGAATTTTCTCAATTCAAGGCAGCGTCAAAGAAAAAGGGGCCTTAATGTAAAAATTAGATTTTTGCCAATTTCTTCTAGTCTAACTGTCAGAATTTTTATGAAATTTCATATTTGAGTAGCAAATCAGACCCTCTTGACCTTAAACTATCGAATATTTACATTTAAAAAAACATGTCTTGGGAAAAGGGGCCTTAATGTTATGAGCTTTACCTAAGCTCTCTTTTTTCCTGCAAAAACTTATACTGGCCATAACTTTGATTGGTTACAGATATAGTCTTCATATTTGACATGTTTAGATTTGAGGCCTTGTCACTGAAAAAAGGGACTTAGGGTAAAATATAGTTTTTCTCAAATTTCTCCCAGTCAAATCTTCAGAATTTAATGAAATTTCACATTTGAGTAGCAAATCAGATACCCATGACCATGAACTTTTTGAAATTTGCGAAAATAAAATGTGTCCTGGAAAAAGGGGGCTTAATGTTTGATAGCTTTACGTTAGCTCTCTATTTCTCTGCAACAAACTTACATTGGCCATAACTTTGATTAATAAGAGATATAGCCTTCATATTTCACAAGTGTATTGTTTAAGACAAAACCTTTCTGTTGGTACTAAGGTCAAGGTCATCTGTTAAGGTCAATGTCATTTCTCAAGGTCAAAATTTAAAAAAAATTAACTTTTACATTGTCCATAAGTTTACAAATGGTTAGTGATAAAACCTTCATATTTCACACGTGCATTGCTTATGACATGACCTTTCTGTTGGTATTAAGTTCATGGTCATCTGTCAAGGTCAAGGTAATTTCTCAAGTTAGAGTCTTCATTTTTTGTATGTAGACATTTTTTACTGGTAACTTTGATGGTCAAGGTAAAATATTTAACCCTTTACCCTATAATGATATTGAATTTTACTAGAATCAGGCCGTCGAAGCCAAACAGATTCCTTCAATGTTTGTCAAACTTCCAAATTTCTTGTGAACTTAACTCTCAAATAAGTTGCATTCAATAAGAAGTTTTTTGTCCAATAATGGCATACAGTTTTGTGACAAAAGCCTTATTCAGGGAGCATAATCTGTCTCAATGGCTCTTGTTTTTAATGTCCCTGTCATGTGCATACGCCTTCAATCTGTCTTAGCGGCCACTTGTGTTGAGCAAATAACCTCGTTTAAGTAAGTTTAGAAACTAATCTGTATTAAGAAAGCACCTGCATTAAGCAAGCACTCTTTGGATGTCCCTTAACCCATTACCTCACACGGAAATTTTAAACTGTTCCTAATTGAAAGAAATTGCAGACATTATTATTTTGTTGATGGAATTAAAAGGTCTTCTTGGGTAGAAAACATTGCCAGAAAACACCATTGTTGGGGAATTGGTTAATAGAGGTTGGATTGTAGTTAATCAGTCCATCTATCTCTAGTCCTTTTGTTATATTCATCTTTGGGGAGGATTTAAGATTTTTCAATCAAATTGTTTATCTATCAGTCTTTGTATCTTAATCTTTGAAACATTGTTTTGATTTCATAATGAAAAAAAAATTGTTACAATAAAAGGATAAATTGATAACTATTTTAAGAATTGTAGGAACTTTAAAATACCTTTGTAGATTAATTAGTGATCTTAAGACTGTGAAACATTTGTTTAGCATCCCATCCATATTCGTAGTTTTAAGCTCAAGAAACACATTTTCAGTTTCAGGGTCATTAGTACGGTCTCAATATCAATTTTGCCGCATTACTGTATTATACCTAGATTTACTTTAAAAGAAATATTAACAGAACTGTAGACCATCTTGAGACAAAAGGTGATATTAAAATTAAAATCATAACAGTTGACAAGCTTTAGCTTTAATTTCACAGGGCATATACCATTAGGCCATTCCTGTTTGATCCTGCCTTTTTTATGCCCCCTCAAGAAAAAAGCTTTGGAAAGCATTATAGATGTAATTAGGAAATTTCTTCCTGATCTACAAAGTTTTCTATCCCAAAAGACAAAGATTTTAAATTTTTTACTAATTCGAAATTGTTTTTTATACACCCTAAAACTATGTTTGGGGGTATACAGGAGTCAGCTTGTCGGTCGAGCGGTCGGTCCGTATGTCTGTCTAGCTTTTGCGTGTCAGATCAATTTCTCGGTAACTATTGAACAGATTTTATTGATTTCCATTGATTTTTGACAGAGTTATGGCCCTTTTGTGAAAAATCATGTCCAGCAACAATTGGAGGTATTTGATTTGATTTGAATTTGACAGAAAGACTGGGTATAAGTCAGACATGTGCATTTGCTATTTTGGTTATGGTCCATTTATTTTCGACTGATTTATGGCACTCTAATTAAAAAGTCCAGCACTGTTGGGGGGTATTAGTCCGCAGCAATTTCTAGTTGAATTTGAACATGTCAAAAATATTGTCGTCTGGTGATCTGGTGAAATACTTACATGATTGAATTACCATTATTAAATTATTTACTCTCTATACAGAGGTTGTTACCATTTCTTATTGATTTATCTCTGCTGAAAGGATAGGGCTATTCAGCTATGCATGACATCATCCGATCATCTGAAGTTGCTACTGAGTTTTCAAATTTACATATTAAGACATCCAGTGAAATAACTTGTTGATCACATCATATGTGTGAGTACATAAACAATTTCTACTTAATAAAATCTATAAAAGCTCTTGTGATTCCTACACCCGATTGATTTCTTTTATTAGCTTTTTCATTTGCTGTGGTAAAACAAATCCATCAGGTGGCTGAAATTCCCGTCCCTTCATGAACCTACTGGGAAAATTAGTGTTGGGTCAAAAAGGCCCAGTGTCAGAAAGGCCCGGTCCAAAAAGGCCCAGTCCTAAAAGGACCACTTTTAAAACTGACCAAAAAGGCCGATCCAAAAAGGCCCAGACCAGAAAGGCCCACTGTTAAATTTGACCAAAAAGCCTCACTAACCTATCTTAAACATTTGACATTATTTTGACTATAAAATATGCATTTCTTTTGTTTAATTTTAAACTAACTTAAAATTAATCAGTGTAAAATAAAACACTTTTCAGTAGCAATTAGAGAATGACACTTTCATGTTTATTACCTGTATTGCAAGGTGTTGGCATAATGAACCATTTATAATAAGTATATCGATAAAGTATGGTTGCTTCTGAAAAGCAGTTTCTCCTTTTTCCGCAATGGTTTTCTATCATCATAGCAATGTTTCTGGAAACCAAAGTGGTGTTAAAAATTGCTGATTTTTTTCTATGCTGTACAGTATATATCATTGTTGTCTAATGATGGATCATTTGAGCGAGTCCATAAAATATCATGCTCATGAGTTGTAGAATTAGATGATAAAATAAAAATACTTCTTAATACATATATTACTTCTAACAGTTGAGTTAAAAACATGTATCATCAGACTGACTTACTATTCTCTTACATGTATATGTTGGCCTTTTTTGACTGGGCCTTTCTGGTCAGTTTTGAAAGTGGGCCTTTTTGGACTGGGCCTTTTTGACACTGGGCCTTTTTGACCCTATGTCCGAAAATTGAGACATGCTGCTTGTAGTTGTTTGTTGCTTTGTAAAATAGGGTATCCACTGTGGGGAGTGTAAGAATACTTATGATATCTTATTTCTCAGGTAAAGGTCTATCAGCTAGTTACACAACCTTACTGACATGGCTGTTGTCCCTGGTACCCCAAAACTACACATATCTACAAGAAACCAGTAGCCCAAGTCAGGTGACACCTTGGATCCTCCCCTTTTATGTGATTGGGTTACAAGAGGCCTTGATTGATGGACAGCTGTGTTTAATGGTAGCTGTTACACCCGTAGAACAGTTCGACTCAAAATATGTGCCAAAAAACAAGAAAGCGAAGGTAAGTGCTGAAATTTATTAGCAAAACAATACAGTGATGTAACTAAGTTTGGTGCCTTAAATTACAATTTGTTAACCCATTCCCACACGACAAGATTTTAGACCAGTCCAAATTCAAAGATGTTGCAGGCAACAATTTAAAGTTTATGAAATTTTGGATGTTTTCAACTTTCTAGGTAGAAAACATTGTGGAAAATGAAGAAATTGCTTGTTAGAAGCAATTTCTTCATTTTCTACAAAGTTTTTTCAAAGGCCTCACTGTGTGGGAATGGGTTGATTTTAGATTTTTATACTTATTATACCCCCCTTAACTTTGTTAGGAAGGTATATAGGAGTCAGCTTGTTGGTCCGTCAGTCTGTAGCTTTTTCGTGTCTGCTCAATTTCTGGGCAACCATTGGACGGATTTGATTCAAACTTCACTGATATAATCAGTTTTAGGCACAGATGTGCATATTCTATTTTGGTTACGGTCCATTGATTTTTGACGGAGTTATGGCCCTTTGATGAAAAATTGTGTTCACTCAATTTCTTAGCAACCATTGGACAGATTTGATTTAAATTTTACAGAAACACTTGGTATAAGTCAGACATTTTCATATCCAATTTGGGTTATGGTCCATTGATTTTTGATGGATTTATGGCCCTTTAATTAAAAAAGTCCATTTTTTGTTATTGCCCTTTTGCAGATAGCACTTGTATATGGACAAGCGCTGTTTGGGGGTATTAGTCCGCTTTGCAACAATGTCTAGTTATCGCAACCCTTGCCATGCTGAATAAAAACCATTTTGGAAATAGCATTTGAATCAAAGAGATGAAAGCACTGGAAGTGCATTACCAGACAGCAAAAGTTTAGATTGGTCCAAATTGAAAGGAGTTGCAGACACAATTTAAAGTTTATGAAATTTTAGATTTTTTCAACTTTCTTAGTTGAAAATATTTTGTGAAATGAAGAAATTGCTTGTTACAAGCAATTTCTTCCATTTACGCAATGTTTTCCCAATTGTTTTTCTTGAGGGGTGTCAAAAAGCGCCATTATGTGGGTATAGATAAAGAGTCTTTCTCAATGACACATTAAGCCTTTTGTTTTGTTAAACCGTATATGTATATTTATATTTGACAAGAAACTTTAAAGTTATGTCAAATAATCCATCCATCCATCCAACCATCCATCCAACCATCCATCCATCCATCCATCCATCCATCAGTAGGGCTCAAACTTAAATTACGTTTGTAAACCATTAATTATTTTCTCTTGTCATATAGAAATCAGAAGTGAAAGGTTTTCAACAGCATTTGACCAAGTATTTCTCCGGCAATACTCTACATTCTGTTTGTCCATGGCTACAAAATATGGTTTCAATGGAAGTTGGCCCCGGGAACTCTGATCAATCTCCAGGTAGTGTAATATGGTATATTCCTTCCCTGACAATTTGCGACTTTTTCTTTAACCCATTCCCACACAACAAATATTTAGACTGGTCCAAATTGAAAAAAGTTGCAGACGTCAATTTCAAGTTGATGGAATTTAAATTTTTTTGTCTTTTAAGGGAGAAAACATTGTAGATAATGAAGAAATTGCTTGATACAAGCAATTTCTTCATTATCCACAATGTTTTCCAAAGCTCTATAATTGAGGCACGTAAAAAGGAGGGCTTGAGTGGGAATGGGTTAAGGACAGAAGACTGGTCTGAATTGAAAGAAGCTGCAGATGACAATTTCAAATTGCTTTTAATTTTTTTCATCTTTTTGAAAAAAAAACCATTGTGGATAATGAAGAAATTGCTTGATACAAGCAATTTCTTCATTTTCCACAATGTTTTCCAAAGATCTTTGCTTGACAGGCATCAAAAAGTGTCATTGTGTGGGAATGGTTTAATGCTTTCTGATGTATTTTTAAGATTTCTTAGGGGATTATGTTTTGATAATTTAACTGATAATTAATTAAAGGATACACTCACTATTTTTATAGATTTGATCCTGCTTCCCATCATTTTGCACTACTGAATTCCACCTCAGCAGGACCAATAGATACTGATGACATGTCAGGTTATCACATAATAATCCCCTGCCGTTTCGGCGAAAGGGGATATAGTCTATGTCAGTCATTCCGTCACTAAACTTGTCCGGAGCATATCTCTGAAAGTATAATTGCTATCAAATTGAAACTTCATAGGTTCTCATTGATGAGAAGTGCAAAGCACAAGAACCACAACTATTGCTTGCATAATTTCTGAGTTATTGCCCTTTGTTTTTAAAACACTTACATTTTGTCCGTAGCAAATCTCTGAAAGTATAATTGCTATCAATTTGAAACTTCATCTCATTTAGGAGAAGTGCAGTGTACAAGAACCACAACTCAGTTTACTATCAAGCTTCTCAGGCTGGGGATGGCCATGTCCAACAAGGCTCTTGTTCATATGTGCATTGAACTGATTTTAGAGATTTTGTAAAGAAAAAATATAATCAAATTTTGTTACAAAGTTTCAAAATATTCTGAGTTTGAAAGTAGCTGCTGAAAGTTAATTGAAAATTAGCCCAAAACAGGGATTATGGACAAAAATTAACATTGTGGAATGGGAAGAAAAGTTGATCACATTAGTTTTGTTCTTTTACCTCATTGTTAACCAAACCTTTTTCTAAGTTGTGGATCACATTATGAACATTTACCATTATGTACCTCTTCTTGCCCATTACCATATTACAAAATTTTGAGCTAGGTTTAAGTACAATGATTTTACTGACCAAAATTTTAGGTTAATAAAATTTTAAAAATCTTGGGGTAGAAATCTTTGTATTTTGGAGTAGAAATCATTGTAGATAATGAATGTCTTTTTGGGTAGAAAACATTGTGGATTATGAAGAAATTGCTTGTAACAAACAATTTCTTCGTTTTCAAAATATTTTTTCTTATGGGGCATACAGAGACAGAATTGTGTTGGAATAGATTAAGATATAGCAGCCAGCCTTGTTCTTTGACAGCAAAATTTCATTATCTTACAGGTTATGTTTACAAGCCTCCATTACCTAACATAACAAAGAAGCCTTTATCAACCTTCATCCACATGAACCCTGATCCTCAAGCTGCATCGAAAGTGTTTAACACATCCGTTGGGTTTTTCTGGCAGACGATAGATAGCGAGGAACCCCTACAGGATCGTGACTTACATAACAAGGACATTAACTACGAGACCCAGAATACTTTGTCACTAATCTATAAAAAGATTTATCAGGACCCGGCCTCCATGATGGGGATATTGAATAGAGTGTTACAGCTAGGACTAGATCTATCTGGCGTAAGACTTGTCTATCCTACGCCAGAACAGATGAATCTTCCAAAAACTGACAATGCTTCTGCCATGTCTGAACTCGACTTGTTAAATAATGTTGGTGCAGTTCTCTCTCTGTGTATCAGAGGAACTTTAGCTAGGTCTATATGGCTAGATGCTGTTGGTCCGTCAGATCCGGTGTTGGCTCGTAGAACGGATCCTAATTCTTTATGTGCATTGTATGGTGGAGACTCAAGGGATGAGTGTCTGTTGTTTTGTCCTCGTACACCAGCCCGTGTGATGACGGAGTTGTCTCGATGGTTTGGTGGGCGTGTTCCGCCAGGAAATGTGATCGATGTGGGAACACCCTACACCAAGAAGGAAAATCTCAGAGTAGGCAGTCCTAAAGGCAAGAGAACAAAGAAAGTGACATTCTCTGAAACTAGTGAGTCAACAGATATGGAATCTCGTAGACCATTAGCTACACTGACAGCGACAACAAAGAGTGAAATTTTCCTAGTTTTATCCCCGTTGGTGCCTCCCAAATGTTTTGGAATTATTATTGCTTCCTGTCAGCGAAGAGGATTTCAGATTGTTGGCATTAAAAGGTGCAGATTGTCTAGTAAAAGAGCTTCAGCATTAGGTAGGTTTGTGTAGATCTACATGTACATTTAACCCTTGTCATGCTGAGCCCCGAATATTACTGTTTTTGCAGGGAGTATAGACAAAGATCAGCCTGCACATAAGTGCAGTCTGATCCTAGTCTACTCCTGTTATTTGTCCTATCAAAGGTAGAGTTGTTTATGTAAAGAAAATTCAAAAGTAATGAAGATGATAATTACTGCCAGTGCTTTCAGCCAATTATTTTTAATGAGATTCAGGTTTACTTATCAAGGTCAATTTTCCGAAAATAGGCTGTTACAGGGCATGGTATTTTGTAAACACATCTTATTTTCGGTTTACAAATAGAAGCTTAGTGTTCAGGCTAAATACTTGATTTCAAAGGTTGATCAAATCGAATTAAAAATTGTAAGAGATATACCACTCATATGATTTATCATTTGGAGATTATCCTAGTGTTACTGGGCCTTTAAAGGTAAATCTATGTCTGGATCTTATCATACATGTGTAACCCACTCCTAAACAATCCTTCATTTTTACACCCCTCAAGTATAAAGCTTTGGAAAACATTGTAGAAAATGAAGTTAAGCAATTTCTTCCTTATCCACAATTTTTATTGAAAAAATGACGGAAAAAAATTCAAATTCCATCAACTTGAAATTGTCATCTGCAGCTTCTTTCAATTTGGACCAGTCTAAAACTTTGTCATATTGGAATAGGTTAATAGTGTTCTTTATCACATCTGTTAACCTAGGTATAAGTGGAGATAGTGTTAAGGCATTCTGTCGAGGTTCTGCTGTGGAAGTGTATGATGAAATACTATCTGGACATGTTGACTATCACAAACCGGGACTACATGAAGCAGTGTTCCCGTCTACTATATTACAACTACAGAAGGAGAATGGATGTCATCATGCTGCCAGTCTAATAGAAGATTGTATGGTACAGCTGTCCTTACAAGGAATCATGAGTAAGAATTTTTGTGCAACTAGAATAT
The DNA here is from genome assembly GCA_946902895.1 of Fragum fragum. Lineage (NCBI taxonomy): Eukaryota > Metazoa > Mollusca > Bivalvia > Cardiida > Cardiidae > Fragum > Fragum fragum. The sequence goes on along the minus strand of OX336372.1, from coordinate 49,937,788 downwards.
GGAGGATCAGTGATCTCAATAAGGACCAATTTCTGGAATTTTCATAATTCAAATTGCATAAAATTAAGAGAATGGTTGGAACAAGCGATTTCTTTTTTTCCACAATGTTTTCTACACAGAAAGTTGAAAAAATCTATTATTTCATTAGCTTTCAATTGTCGTCTACAACTTGAATTTAGACCAGTCTAAGATTTCTCCGCATAGTAATAGGTTAAATTGTCAATAGATTTAATATATTCCTGCATAGCAGATCATTATGTAGGATGCGATAGTATATCAGGAATACCTCACAGTTCATAAAAGTGTCGACTTGTTGTCCCATTCCTGTTCTACCCTTGTATTTAATGACCCTGTGATTTTGTAATTGAGAAAATACTGTAGAAAAAAAAGAAATTGCTTGTACCAAGTAATTTCTTCTTTTTCTAAAATATTTTCTACCCCACTGAAAAGTTAATTTCCAGATAAAATCCACTTTAAATTTTCGTCTTCAAAATCTTTGAAATCAGATGGGTCTAATTTTTGAAAAACAGGAAAGGGTTAAATATGAAGGAGGTTACAGATGATCATTCATCTCAAATTTAAACCATTATCAGTTAACATCAATTTAGGCTGATCCGAATTCAAAGAAGTTTCAGACTCAGTTCAAGTTAAAAGAATTTTAAATGTCGTTGATTTCTGGGTAGAACACAATGTAGAAAATGTACCTGGCAATTTCTTCTTTTTTTTTTTTTTTTTTGTTCACTTAAATTCAGTTCTCAAGGGTCGCAAAAGCCGTCAATGTGTATGGGTTACACCTATTCATATTAAAGTTTGATTATGTTATGTGAGTATATGTAAAGAGTGTGTATCCATTGATATTGGGAAGGATGATTTTTTCAAAGGGCTTCAATCATGAAGAAATTCTGAAACTTGTACTTTCAGAAACAAATCAAACCAAATGCAATTTAATTCCTCATGAAAAACTATCATAAATGCCTATGTACAGCCACTAACTACATTTTTTGAACGACCCCTCAAATTAGCTATGTCATATGGTTTCTTACTCTTCAGGCACCCTGCAGAGTAGAGAAGGTTTCCAGTTAGAGTCCCAGCACATGCTTCATGCTGCAAGATACTCAGACAGTCTGCTTAGTTCCCTTGGTGGGGAGCTGAGCAAATGTTTTGACCCAGAAGTTCAAATCAACCCTAACTATGTGATTCCTAAACTCTATACAAACCCAGAGTTGGAGCAGATAACAGTGCTAGTCTTGTTGGGACATGAGATTTTGAAAACATCTGGTTTATTTGTGGGTATGTATACAATTGACCAATGGCGGCTGTCAATCAAGGAATAAACCAACCAATCAAATAATTTATTCAGCCCGGACCTGAGCTTATCAACTCTGACATTGGCTGCCATTTTTGTCATCTTTACTGTTGGTTTGGCAGCATAAACGTAACTACAGATTATTCAAGCTGTAGTTACGATGTTTAGGTCACCAACCATTTCACTTTTTCATTACATGCTACTGGCCAAAAATTTTGCAAAATAACGATGTTAAAAATCAAAGCGGAACTGTCCTGTCTCGTAGACCTCTATCAAGATTGTAAAAATTATTGCCTCAGGATTAAAATTAGGCCATTCCCGGATGTCACAAATTTAACATAGGCATATATAGTGAAAACTTTAAATATCTTCTTCTCCCTAACAGGAGGGCCAAGAACTTTGATATTTGGTATACAGCATTGTCTTGTTGCCCTCTATCAAGATTGTACAAATTATTGCCTCAGGATTAAGATTAGCCCATTCACGGATGTCACAAATTTAACATAGGCTTATCTTCTTCTCACAAATAGATAGGCCTAGAGCTTTGATATTTGGTATGTAGCATCATCGGGTGGATCTCTATCAATATGGTATGAATAATTGCCCTAGGGTCATAATTAGCCAATTCCTGGACATCACAAATTTTACATATGGCTTGTATAACAAAATTTAAAACTCTTCTTTACTCAAACTAAAAGGCTTAGAGCTTTGATATTTAGTATGTAGCATAATCTGATGGACTAGCTAATTAAAAAATCATCTTATTTTTGAGCTCTTTGGACTCAGGTGACCAATAAGGCCCTATTTGCCTCTTGTTTCATTATCCACACTGCTTTCAAACTCAAAAGACTAATCTTAAATTTCATAAACATAAAATTGTCATCTGCAACTTCTTAAATTTCATAAACATAAAATTCTCATCTGCAACTTCTTAGAATTTAGACCAGTCTAAAATTTTGCCATCTGGGAATGGGTTAAGAAAAAAATTCACATATAATCTAAGGTAACTTTGAGCTATCCATGGAGCACATAGTGAAGACTCAGATCAGACTGTGTGGTTGCACAGGCTGATTTAAGCAAAGACTTTTTGCATTTGTGAAATTCTTGGAAATATCACTCATGGGCTAATTTGTTTCCCTATATGAAATACATTTGATTATATTTTATGATTACTAATCATACAGTATGTCTAAAGAAAACTTCTTTTCTGTAATGTAACATTCCTTACTTACCTTGCAGGAAAGATCCTGAATATGATACCATACAGTAAAAACCAACAGCCTTTACCATTTACTGAAGGTCTAGAGCTGTTAGGAATGAAGTGGCTGCCATCCTTATCTACCTCTCAGGCCAAGGAAATTACGCCATTTGAAGTGGGAAATAGATTATGGAAGCAAAGCTTACACACATTGATGACTGGTAGGTACCCTTAATGAGAAAGAGAATGACATTTCCAACCATTTCACATGTGCAGGGCTGGTGTTTGACTCCAAAACCAGGGTTTTGACCTCCCATAATCTGTAAATATCTTATTTTGACCCTTTGAAATTTTTTCCAATGGAGGAATTTGAGAGGTATTTCTAAGGGACAAAACCAGGTTGTATCCCTCAATATGTCGATAACATAATAATATACCATTGAAAATTGTTCAAATTAATTGCTTAAACCATATCTTTACAGGAAAAGGTCAGCTGACACTTAAACCTTCCAATTTATACTCATGATTCACTCTTTTGTTGTTTTGACCCTTTCAAAATCAGTTCTGATCATGCGAATTTTACAGTCAAGGAGTCCAATTTTGAATCCTAGCATGATCCCTAATTTTCATTAACTATTATCAATTAGCAGCCGCAACAGCCACTCAGGCCAATAAGAGCTGATGCAAAGGCTGATCTGAGTCTTTACTTGTTGTACTTGTGTAGTGGCTGGAAATTTCATGAACAGACTAATTTTCAGGTTGTCTAAAAAGCCATGATCAAATACCTAGCAAAGAAAGGGCATCGTGAAGACTGTATGGATGCACAGACTTGCTTTGGTCTTTACTTTGTGCATGTTGGAAATGAAATGAGCAGTCTCATATCAAAGAAGTTAAATTCATAATTCTTGCCTCTATTGAATTTATATCCCACTGTGAAGATGAGGGGGGCATACTGGTTTACGTCTTTCAATCTTTTATTAAATTTTTGGCCCTTTGTTCTCGGCAACAGTTAATAGCATACACTTGAAAATTGGGTCCTACATGATGAAGCTACTTACCATAATTTCTATTTATGACTTAGTTTATTTCAGATTTTGCCTGACATAGTAGTCATCTACAACCTCTTCCAATTTGGACCAGTCGAAGATTTTTTGTTATATAGTTATTGTTTAATGATTTTTAAATTGTAGAACCCTGTATGGTGCTGGCCCTTCGTGGAGTAAATGCCTTTGAGAAGTTAGAGAGAATCATACAGCCCCGTCCCAATACTGTTCAGGAGAATGGATCTTCTCATCAGGATATGCTGTATGCCAGAAATGCTGAGGAAGCCTACACCTTTATACGATCTTTCTTCACAGAGAGAGAACTCTTCTCGGATCCCTTGTCCAGGCCTATGCTGCCATATATTCCTCGATTTTCTGTTCCTGAGAACATTGGAGAACAAACAACAGAGTAAGTTTTTCTATTTTATACTTAATAAAAAAAATTTTTAGTTTGATTGCGACAGAAGCTTGTAGCTTAAATATTCTCACTTAAACACTTTATCCAGATGTTTTCACATCCCTAGGAGAGAGGCAGTGGCTTAAACCTACTGCTACCCAGTTTATAGCTGGGTACACTAGGGCTGGCTATTATTTATCTTGCTTATGAACAAACTCCATTGACTAAAGAGCTTCTGCTCAATCTGATCAGATTTTCACTGTGTACTGATTAGATAGATATTAACCAAAATATTCTTTAGATATCAGCATATTTCCTAAATGCCCTGAGTTGCTGTCCATGCTAACTGCCTGAACTTCACACACACTGGAAATGGTTAGAAATGTCACCCACAGGCTAAATTGACCGATCGCTGATCCTGCCCACTTACTCCAATGACCATACCCGTCAAAGCCTACAGGAAGTCCTGCTTCCATTTTGAACACAGTTATTTTTGAAAATTTATGGTCAGTAGCATGTAACTAAAAACTTGAATAGTTATCTTGTGACCTAAACTTAGCAACTACAGCTTGTTTAAGCTGCAGTTATGACGTTTCAAGACGCCAAACCAACAAAAAAGGTTAACAAAAATACTAGCCAATGGCGGAATTCAAAACCCATTTCTGGTCTAGATGAATGATTTCATTGTTTGACTGGGTATTTGATTGACATTCGCGATTGGGCAATTGTTCTTTCAGTAAGCCATCTGAAGTTTCTCAATGAACTGTCGCACACTCTAACAATCATTTTGAATTTAGAAAGGGTGGGTGCAAGATGTAAGATGTGTGGAGATGCTCAACAATATTGCATGATTGTGTAATATTTATATATATATATTTTAATTTAGCATATATTGAAGGATAAATTTGTAGATAGAACCAAACCAGATCAGCCATTGAAATCGAAGGTTTTTGTCGCAGAAATGTAAAAATATTCAGTGCTAAAAGCCATTGCTATAACTGTTTGTGTATATTAAATTAAGTAGCTCTTTGTGGAATGAAGATTACATGGCAAATCAAGTCTTTTTATGCAGTTGTATTTAACCCCTTTCCTATTTAATCCATGTTTTATACGTCCCTGTGACTTTATAATTGAGAAAAGATTGTAGAAAAAGAAGAAATTGCTTGTAACAAGCAATTTCTTCTTTTTCCACAATATTTTTACTCCACTGGATGATTATTTTTCAAATTAAACCCTCTTTAAATTTTCGTCTGTGAAACCTTTAAATTTGGACTGGTCTACAAGTTTGCAGAACAGGAAAGGGTTGACTCACAAATATGTTTATTACATCATTCACAGGAGCAAAAAGAAGTCGGGAGGTCAACAAACATATCCATTGGAAGAATCTATTTTTGACCTGATGTTATCGGGACCACGCCCCTTCACAACATTCCTAGTCATAAAACCAAGGGCATTCCAGAAACACTTGACCAAGATCATGAAGAAATTGACACAAGAGGGTTTTACCATTGTTGGTCTAAAGTTACTCGTTTTAGATGAAGCCAAATTGAAATATATCATCCCTTCTGATGCAAACGTAAGTCTAGTCATAATTTCTATTCATTAATATTCAAATTATTATAGGACTATTCCCAACCCAAGGTATTTCAACAGGTTGGTTAATAACTATTTTACGTGTTCAAACAAACTTTATGCACCAAAAGTATGTTTACACTACACCCTTGTGTGACAAGAAAAACTGAAAGGAGACACAACTCAGAATTTAAAAAAAAGTGTCAAGGGCTGCTTGTTTTTTAGGGTAGCAACCTTATGACAAAAACGTTTGAAGTCCATAGGTTTAGATCTGTTTTTTAGGGTAGCAAACTTATGACAAAAATGTTTGAAGTCCATAGGCTTAGATCTGTTTTTTAGGGTAGCAACCTTATGACAAAAACATTTGAAGTCCATAGGTTTAGATCTAAGCTGCACAACACAGCCGGTCGCTAGGATACTGTATTTCTCATAGTGAAAGCTCCCATATGAATGCTCCCTAATAAACACTACTTCCCTAATACTGCCCTCCCCTCCTTGTAATATTTACCAAGATTTTCCATAATTTGAGGATTTATTTCCTTAATCTTTAAAATAGTTGCATCAATATAATGATATAATGGAAGGAAGATTCTTTAAATTAAAGGAAAAAATATTGAAATATTCATTGGATAGGGTGATTTTCTATATAATTGCTTAAAAATATGATACAAGATTATATCTTCCAGACTTTGTTTTGTCTTGCTCCAGGGAGGGTTTATTTGGAGAAATAGTTTGTTTGCAAGACAGTGCAGAGTATGGCCCTACTACTTATGATAATAAGGTAGCATATGTATCAATGAACTTTTCTACGTGTTTAACCCATTCCAACTCAATCCCTCCTTTTTACGCCCCTTGATACAAGCAATTTCTTCATTATCCACAATGTTTTCTATCCCAAAAAGACGGAAAAATTCAAAATTTCATCAACTTGAAATTGTCGTCTGCAGCTTCTTTCAATTTGGACCAGTCTAATATTTTGCTGTGTTGGAATGGGTTAACACATAACCAGAAGTCAAAATTTTAGACTAGTCCAAATTGAAAGCAAATGCAGGAGATATTTCATCGGAAAATAAGTGCCAAATAAGGTAGAAAACATTGTGAGGAAAAGAGAAATTCCTTGTTGCAAGCAAATTTAAAAAGAGAACTAAATAGGGAAGAAAAAGTTGTGATAAGAGAAGAAAGGCTTGTTTCTACTTTTCTTTTTTTTTTTTACTTGAAAAGTTTTTTTAATGAATTGAAAACAAGAAGAAGTTACAAAACAGATAAAATTCTAACTATTAACATTTTTCTTCTTGAAATTGTTTGAAGGCTGAAGAACAAGAGAAACACAGAAAATATCTTATGTCTGGTCCAAGTTTATGTCTGAGTGTCAAGAGAGAGAATGCCGTTAAAAAGTTGCTTGATCTATTGGGACCAGAAGATGCACTCAGTGCACGAAGACAGAGTCAGTTCTATTGGAGAGGCGTATTTGGTGTGGATTCTGTTAGTAATGGGATATTTGGTGAGTGAGACTTGACTTAACTCATTAACAGATGACAAAATGTCCAAATCGAAAGAAGTTTAAGATGACATTTTGAATTGCACTAAAATTGGAAAATAGATACCAAAATGGGTAGAAAAACTTTGTAAATAAACATCAAAAAGGGAAGAAAAAATTTGTAAGTAAAGGAGAAATTGCTTGTTACAAGCAATTACTCCTTTTCCCACAAAGTTTTCAATGATAATATTTCTCTTAGGTGTCAGAAAGTGTGGTAAAAGGTTAACTCATTCCCTGACTATCCTTTTTTATGAAAAGAAAAAAGCTTGGATGAAGATTGTTGGAAATGAGGATACTGCTTGTAACAAGTATTCTTTCAACGTTCTCTCCAATAATTGGCAATAGTGATGGTGAAGTGTCATTTGTCTCAAATCCGTTTGGTGAATGATATGTAACGAGCCTAATTGGGATGAGCAGCTTGCTGTGGTGGTTGGGGCTGTTCTGGTACGAGAAACAAAATAGGAAGCCATGGTTAGGTGTACCAGCTGCTAGGATTTTATAGAAATATTGTTGAAAGTGTTGTTAAACCCTATAAAATCAATTAAAAATTTATGCAGCAGGACATAAATAAGTCTCTTGAAATTATCTGACGTTATTAAAGAGATGAAGAGAATATTTTTTGTTTTCATGGAGGTATGAACCGAAACCCTAATCACACTGTATGAATACACAAAGCGGATTCATACATTGTGTGATTAGGTTTTTTGGTTCATACCTCCATGAAAACAAAAAATATTCTCTTCATTTCTTATAATTTAATAGCATCGAACGAAAAAAAAACAACAAAAGCTTTACAAATTTTGATACCATTTTGTGTGGGACTATTTTGTTGGGAAGCATACAAAATTGCTGCGTGCTCAAAATTTTGTTCATGGAGTTATGAACAATTTTTTTTTTACCAATCAGTTAGCTCGTTTGTGATAGACGAAACTAAACATTGAATTATTTGGAATTGTTTTTATGGCAAGACACAGAATTTTGTGTCATGAACTCAACAATTTTTGATAGTCCTTGGTGGGTTGGGGTCTGCTGACACTCAGACAGTCATTTTATATCTTGGTAAATGGTTCATGTTTATTCCATTTCAGCTTCAGTTACCTTTAGAGATGCCATTGTTCACCAGAGAGAATTCTTCCCGGATGGTTTATGTTGTGAAGAGTTTGATGTTTTAATTACAGAAAAGGTAGAAGATTCAATATTCTGTTAAGCATATTCATTTTCCAATTTTAGCCATTAAAAAATTCTTGTTTGGGGAATTAAGAATAAGATATATCTCTTACTCTCTTTACATTTAGTTTGTAATTTTCCATTTCCATTTTGATTCCTTAGCAAAGATTCAATAAACTGACATTCAATCTAGTGGAATTTTGCCCTATGTCAACCCTTGTCATGCTGTATAAATTATCTTACTGAATTTCTGTAAAATCAAAAGACTGAAAGCATTGAAAGAACTTTTTGTTCAAAAATCAATTTTTCATTTAGAAATCAATATCAGTAACAACTCTGGCAGGAAAAGTACAAGCAGGAGGTGTAGACCAAGATCAGACTGCACTTATGTGAAGGCTGATCTTGGTCTACATCTCCTGCAAAAAAACAGAATATTCTGGGTTCAGCATGGTAAGGGTTAACCTTGAATGGCTATTACTGTCCATCTCTGAGAATTGTCAAGTGTGCTGTTCCCCAACAGTTCTTGTTTGAAAGCGAGATACACATCCCATTCACGAGGAAAATTTTTAATTATATTAATTTTTACAGATACAATGCCCAGCTGTGGACGAAGAACTAAATTTAAAACATTCAACAGAAAGAAGAGTTCAGATTCATTCTGAAATTGCCTCCACGGATATGATAGGTATAGCAATGTTGAAGACATTCTACTGTATAGAACACTTCTTTACAATTCACAGATCCCTGACCTTGCCCATTGAACTCCCCTTAGATATCAAATTGCATTATTTTGCAAAATTGATAGCCCGTAATGTATAACAATAAAATAAATGATTGGTTGGCAACCTAATGTTGTAACTGCAGTTTATGTTAAATGTCTCCAAATATTGGAGTTCAAAGCTCATTTATGATATTAACCCATTCCCACACAATGACGCTTTTAAACGCCCCTCAATATGAAAGCTTTGGAAAACATTGTGGAGAATGAAGAAATTGCTTGTTGCAAGCATTTTCTTCATTATCCACAATGTTTTCTACCCAAAAAGACAAAGAATTTGAAGATTTCATCAACTTGAAATTGTCGTCTGCAACTTCTTTGAATTTGGACTGGTCTAAAATTTCATCCTGTGGGAATGGGTTAATAAATTATTTGATTGGTTGATTGATTCTTTGATTGATAGCTTTGATCCATTATTTTATCTACAAAAATAATGGTTTCTTTGGGATGATATATGATCCAAAATGAGAGCTTCTCGAAATTCAAATAAAAAATCTTTACATAAATGACTTAGGTAACCATTCACTTATGGTATTAGTCAATTTTTATTTGAAAGCCGCCATCTGTTAATTGACCTATTGACGGCCCCGCCTACTTACTATGTTGGCCACGCCCAATGACTCTGACAGGTAGTTTGGTTTTGATTTTTAACAGCATCATTTTGCAAAATTTATGGTATGAAAAATGTATAAAAAAGCAGAATAGCTGGTTGACGGCCTAAATGTCGTAACTACAGCTTGGATAAGCTGTATTTACGACATTTAAGTCGCCAAACCTATGTAATAGGTTCCAAAAAAAGTGGCAGGCCAATTTTGAAGTTCAAAACTTTCCTGATTGGTCAACTAAAAAATATATAAGATGAATCTTAAATAAATAATTTTTCAAAGTCATACGATATTTATTTTTCAGATAACACCCACAATCTCTTACAACAGACCACCTGTGTTGTACTTACACCTTTATTAATGAAGAAACTCGGATCTCATTATGGTTATGTTGATGTCATAGAGGGACTTGTCTCTCAAGGGTAAGTTTAACCAATTTCCAGACTGTAAAATTTTAAACTGCTCCATTTGGAAGAGGTTGAAGACGACAATATGAAGATGAAATTTTAAAAACCCTTGGGGTTTTTTTGGGGGGGGATGTAAATATTGTAGGAAATGAAGAAATTACTTGCTACAATCAATTCTCAATGAACTTTGAACTCAGACATTTATGTTATACAACATAGAATTTCGAAAAGAGTAGTGAAACTGAGCTATTTGAAGCTATTTTATTTACTTAAAGTCCCGGTAACCCAATTGAACATAAAACAATAATTATAGACTTCAAATATTGATTCATTTCAATTGTAATTGTCTTTGGGTTGATGATTGGACTTTTTGATGGATTAAGATTTAGGCATGAACAATAAATGTTTAACTGTGATTTAAACATAGGCCATGAGATTTTTTCATGTTTTTTTATTAAGAAATATAAAATTTTGGTACATTTTGATTAAATGTGGTCAGTAAGACAAGTAAAAAACCAGGGCAAATCTTAAAACTGTACAAAATCAATCTCAGAGGTTATTTATCCTAATTGAAACGTAGAAAATATTGTTGTTAATGAAGAAAATGCCCATCAAGCATTTTCTTCATTAACACAGTATTCAATAAATTTACCTGCTCTCTTTAGCAGAACTGTTCATTATGATTCTGGACAAGTAGAAAATCATCTTTCACTATTCTTTGGACGAGTGAAAATCCGTATTTTCTCATCCCTGCTCTATCATTTACTCTTTCTGGCTTTACATCTAGGTTTGTGTTTGCTGGTGCAAGGATGGTTTGGTTTACTCAGGAACAAGCTGAACATTTCCTCTGTATAATTGATGCTGGCAATTTCCACCAGGTAAGCAGCGTTTCATTGTAATTCTACATTTTAGCTATATTGTCTTTTGAGAAATATTTCACCCTTTCCTGTTCAAACTGTTTCTGCAATTTTATATTTGAGAAAACATTGTGGAAAAAAGAAGAAATTGCTTGTAACAAGCAATTTCTCCTTTTCCGACAATATTTCCTATCACATAGGATGATGTTATTTCAAATTACATCCAATCTTTATTGTCATCTGCAACTTCTTTGAATTTGGACCAGTCTAAACTTGCAAAAAAACAGGAAAGGGTTAAATGTTAAATATCTGTATGGCTTTGCCATTAACCTATTACCAGACTACAAAATGTTAGACTGGTCTAAACTGAATGACCTTGCAGAAGAAATTTAAAACGGTGCCCATATATGAAAATGAGTGCCAAATAAGGAAGAAAACATTGTGAGAAAAGGAGAAATTGCTTGGCATGACCACTTTCTCCTTTTCCCACCATTTTCCAATACCATCTTCCTTCTCGGTCTCACATGGCGGGTTTGTGTGGTAATTGGTTTGTGATATTATGCTACACTTTGACATCTCTTTATAAAATAAGTTTAACATTGCTAAGATTTGACATTTTGTAATTCACGAAATTACACTTTTACACATTCCATTTTGTTCAAATTCAAATAAGCTGCAGATGACAAATTTCAGTTGATGACATTTAAAAATCTTTGTCTTCTTGGGATAGAAAACATTGTGAATAATGAAGAAATTGCTTGTATGAAGTAATTTCTTCCATTTTCCACAATGTTTTTGAAACCATTTTTCTTCAGGGGTGTAGAAAAGTGGAAGTGTGTGGGAATGGGATAATAATTATATATGGCATAATAAAATCAACCGCCTATTTCAATTAAAGCCCTTTTACAGGAAGAAGAAAAAACAAGAACAAACCCACAATATCTTTAAATTTATGATTATATATCTTAACCCTTGTCATTCGGAACCCGGAATATTCCGGTTTTGACAGGAGGTCTAGACTAAGATCAGACTGCACTTATGTGCAGGCTGATCTTAGTCTATACCTCCTGCTTGTAAATGTCCTGCCAGAGTTGTTTGTGAAGTTGATTTTTAAAAAAAAACATTGATTTTTTAACAACAAGATCTATCAGTGCCTTCAGCCCTTTGATTTGACAGAAATTCAGTAAGGTAATTTATACAGCATGACAAGGGTTAAGGTTTTGTTTTTACTAGGTGAAAGGAGTTATGGTAATAGCAAGGTATACTTTATGTTCAGAGTTAACTCATTTCAATGCAATCTTGCTTTTACAACCCTAAAATAAATAATTCAGAACAAATCTTGGAAAGTAAGAAACTACTTGTCAGGAGCAATTCCTTTATAATAAAGAATATTGTCCAGCACAAAAGATGGTGATTTTAAAAATTATATCGACTTGAAATTTTCGTCTGCATCTTCTTTGAATTTGGACCATTATAATTTTTTTGTCTAGTAAAAGGTTAAAGAGGACATGAACCTGAATCTTAAACTCCAACAACCAAGCAGTATCAAAATATTTGAAATATTGTCATGAAAGCAAGAATAGGGTGAATAAGGAATATGATGTTATAATAGTGATACAAAACCTTGTATTGGGTATGAGTCTTGAAGGAAAATTTTGATATTTCAAAATACCAAGATAGGTCTTGTTAAAATATCCAAATTTTCTTACGCATCTAAAATGGAATACAAGGAATTCTATCATTTATATCACTATTTCACAAGACCAAGACCAAGATACAATACCATTAAAACCCCGAATTTTCCTATGCAGCTGGAATCCAATTTAAGGTTTTGTATCAATACTACATCATAGTATTCTACAACAAGTTTTGGCAATAGATGAGAAAGAAGCTCATAAAACTTGTCATATTAACCTTTTTGAGTCCTAATAAAGTTGTTCTAGGCTTGACATCATTTACCTGGAAAATGACATCATCTACCCGTATTCTAATCAGTCAGTGCATTGCTGATATGTAATTTCCTATTAAGTGTAATTTTGTCTTTGCAATTTGTATCTTGTAAGGAAAATTGGTTTTTCTAGCAAGTAATGCTTTATAATTTTCTTTTGCAGTATGTTGAACTGCTTTGAAATGTTTCACTTTTAGAAATATAATTGGGACCTTATTTGTATGAATCTAATTTTGTATTGTTGAATTTAAAGATATAAGGATATATTGCAAGATGAAATAGTAAGATTATGCTATTTTGTTTAATTCCAGGTTCCATTACTAGTGTCCGGTCCATCTATTATTCTGGCCTTACAGAGAGACAACGCTGTGTTAGCTTTTGATACAATCATAAGAGAGTAAGTAAATTATGATAGGTACAAATTAATAGATTGCTGGCCACACCTTCTGACCTTCGACAGGAAGCTCGACTTATAAATTATTCAGCAATATTTGTGATATTTAACAAGGAGGTAAAGTTTTTGGTGACCTAAATGTCGTAACTACAGCTTGGTTAAGCAGCAGTTACGACATTTAAGTCACAAAACTAACAAAAATGCTTCATAAATGTAGACCAATGTCACAGTTCAAAGTTCACTTCCTTTCTAAATAAATGTTAAGCATTTTTGTTGGATTTGTTGACTTAGAGGGTTGAAACTGTATTGACACAAGAAGAAATTGCTTGTAACAAGCTTGAAAATCTGACATTTTAACAAATCCATAATGTACCAGTGAATTAAGCTGTAGTTAGGACATTTAAAATCACAAAGTAATGATTTTCCTTTTATTTTGTGTCTCTAACAACATATTTTCAAAAAAAATGTTATTTAGTTTCTCAGTCAAAACACCGAATTTGAGGTCAGTATGTATGGTCATTGATCAGGTAGTTGTGGTAAAACCATTGGTTGTGGTCTATTTTGTCTGCACTACAATTTAACCCTTGTTCAGCTGAATATGTGTCCTGTTTTCACTATATTTCAAAACGTTGACGTAAATAGATGGATGCTGCGTTAAAAGATTTTTCTCAGCGGAAAAAAAACAAGCAGGTAGTGTAGGCTAAGATCAGACTGCACTTTAGTGCAGGCTGATGTTAGTGTACACACCCGCCAAAGCCATTGTCAAAACAGGAATATTCTGGAATCAGCATGACAAGGGTTAAATTTTGTATTTGTGTTATGAGGTTTCAAAATACTATTACATGAAAGAAAGTCTATTGAAAATTTGCTTTTCTTTCCACAGATCATTCAGCACAGAGACCGACCAAGGTAGGGCAGTCACAGATTCCCTTCTACAGAAGTATGGTAAACTGATCTTGAGACCTTCAGATACAAAACAGGTGGGTTAACTCCGTGTAAATAAGCTGATTGTGACCTTTTAAATGCAACCTGTCATGCAAAAACAGACCATCCAAATATTCGATTTAAGCCAAAATTAGAAAAAGAGTTGTACATGCAAGTGTCATATAACTTTGTTCTACTTATACCATTGCCCTGATACTTTTTACATGTCCCTATTTCCCTAATACCACTTCCTAGACAAAAATGCACAACTCTGACAATCATTTATCAGAATTGTTACACTTTTTTGACTTAGAGATTTGGTAAAAGTTTTACATGAAAGTCTGTGCAACATCTAATTTATATCTATGAAACATTTGGCTTTGAAACTTTTTGTTAATGCTTTTCTTTGTAGCTACTCTAGCTGAAACTCGGCACATGTACTTAGGGTTATCTGCAACTCTCTTGGCACTGATTTATCAATTGGATATTGGTTTAGTAGACCTTGCTTTGGGTGGTCATGTGCAAGACACTTAATAGCCAGTCCAAGTCTACCCAGCTGTAATATTGGGTAGCAGTGGGTTTAAGCCAATTTCTTGCAAACATCAAGATTGAGTGTTAGAGTGCAACTCTTCAAGCTTGTAAACTAATCTCAACTTAATCATTGCTCTATATTGAAGGATCTTTTTATTGTTTTTCAGGCTAACAATCTACTGGCATATTTCTTCAGCCAACTTGTACCCAACACTCATGTAGAGATAACAAGTGTGCCAGTTTCTTGAATGTAGTGGATAAAGGTTGTGAAGTTGTTAACAACATCTAACAGTCATGTCAAGATTTCAGGCTCATCTGTATCATGAATGTACAAGACAACAGTTGTATGTTGAATTATCAACTCAGATTTAACATACTTCATTCACTGGTAGATTATGGATTTGTTAAAATGTCTAGTTTTTAAGCTTGTTACAAGCAATTTCTTCTTGTGTCAATACAAGTTCCACCCTTTACAGTAATTATTTTTCAATCTACACTTGATTAGAAATTATATCTGCACTTCTTTCAATTTTGACTAGAAAAAGATTATTTTCCTCTGGTTGATTGTTTAAATAAATTACATCAGCAAGTTAGCTGGAAGCTTTATGTACATATAATTGCACTTACAAAGAACTGAGATTTGACACATTTATGTGTGTAAAAGTAAAGCTTAGTACGCTATCGGTTCTATGTATCTTAATCAATTATGCATCTTGACTAATCCATGCTTTATAAACAAAGATCAGACTGCATATTATGTAGGTTGATCTTTGTCAAGGTTGCCTGCAATATGCATATATTAGAAGGACAAGAGTCAGTCATTCTGTTAATGAAGTATTATTGTTATTGAGAAATATTTGATTGAAGTTGTTGTATTATTCATTTATGTGTTCATTTTAGAAGAAAAAATGATATGAAATGATAGATATTTGCAAAAGTTTAGAATAAATTATTTTGTACTTTTTCCGTCCATAATTGATTCTATTGCAAGGTTTTTCCTTGAAGTAATTACATTTTATGTAAAAATGATGATTTTTGCATGCAAATTATTTACTGCTTAATTCTAGTGTGCTGTTACCAATGTTCACATCTTGAATGGCAATTTTTGTGTACTATAATGTGATAACATTGTTTTCATCACACAAATGTGTGTCCTTTCTTTCAAGAATTGTTCTTTTGAAATGTGTTAAAGAAGCCAATGTTGTTGACTTCACAACCTTCTTTCAGCTTTTGGAACTAGGTCATCTCATATATAGCTCAGCTTGAGCTGTTGAAATTAAAAAGGGTTTTTTTTGTAAATGAATGAACAGCCTTGTTATGCTGAACCTGGAATATTCATGCTTTGGCAAGAGGCAAAAAGATCAGTATGCACTTATCTGCAGTCTGTTCTTAGTCAACACCACCTTTTTGAAGCTATAAGCCATATTTTTATGCTCCTATTTTAAATTTGTCAATTCAAGGCTGCGTCATGGAAAAAGGGGCCTTAATGTAGAAATAAGTTTTTTGCCAATTTCTCCTAGTCGAATTGTCAGAATTTATTTGAGTAGAAAATAAGATCTTATTCTATCGAAAATTTACTTTTAAAAAAATGTGTCATGGGAAACTGGGCCTTTATGTTATTAGCTTTACGTAAGCTCTCTTTTTGTCCTGCAAAAACTTATATTGGCCATAACTTTTTATTGGGTACAGATATAGACTTCATTTGCTTGTGACAAAGCCTTTCAGTTATCAGTCAAGGTTATGTGTCAAGGTCAAAATTTCGAAAATCCTAATTTTTTTTCAATGGTAAGTGATATAGCCTTTATATTTCACATGTGCATTGTTTATGACAAAACCGTTCTGTTGGTATTAAGTTCAAGGTCATCTGTTGAGGTCAAGGTTGTTTCTCAAGGTCAAAATTTAAAAAAAAAAAAAATAACTTTAACATTGGCTATAAGTTTACAATGGTTAGTGATATAGCCTTCATATTCCACATGTGCATTGCTTATGACATGGACTTTGTGTTGGTACTAAGTTCAAGGTCATCTGTCAAGATCAAGGTCATTTCTCAAGGTCAAAATTTCGAAAATCTTAACTTTAACATTGGCTATAAGTTTACAATGGTTAGTGATATAGCCTTCATATTCCAAATGTTCATTGCTTATGACATGGACTTTGTGTCAGAATTAAGTTCAAGGTCATCTATCAATTTCAAGGTCATTTCTTAAGACCAAAATTTCATTTTTTAACTAACATAGCTCATAAGTATGCAATGTTAAGTGATATAGCCTTCATATTCCACATGTGCATTGCTTATGACATGGACTTTCTGTTGGTACTAAGTTCAAGGTCATCTGTCAAGATCAAGGTCATTTCTCAAGGTCAAAATTTCGAAAAATCTTAACTTTAACATTATCTTTAAGTTTACAATGGTAAGTGACATAGCCTTCATATTTCACATGTGCATTGCAATGACTTGAATTTTCTGTTGGTATTAGGTTCAAGGTCATCTGTCTAGGTCAAGGTCATTTCTCAAGGTCAAGATTTCGAAACTTATAACTTTAACATCTCCTATAAGTAAACAATGGTAAGTGAAATAGCCTTCATATTTTACATGCGCATTGCTTATGGCATGGACTTTCTGTTGGTACTAAGTTCAAGGTCATCTGTCAAGGTCAAGGTTTATTGTAATGGTCATTAATTTTCAAATATACCTCCTTTACAAATTTCCAAAATTTCTTGTTACATTACATAAATGTTGTTTATTAAGTGCCCTAGGTAATATTTATTTCAATTTTTGACTCAATGAACCCTACCATTCTAAAAGGGGCCTCAATGTATGTAGCTTTACATTTTGTATACTGCCTACTCTAAGATAAATCATTCTATTGTTTCTGCAAGACTACTCAAGTTAGAGTCTTCATTTTTTGTATCGGGACATTTTTCATTGATTACTTTGATAGTCAAGGTAAAATGTTTAACCCCTTTACCATATAATGATTTGAATTTTACTAGAATCAGGCCTGTGAAGCCAAACAGATTCCTTCAATGTATGTCAAACTTCCAAATTTCTTGTGAACTGAACTCTCAAACTATAGTTGTATTCAATAAAAAGTTTTTGGTCCAATAATGGCATACAGTTTTGTGACAAAAGCCTTATTCAGGGAGCATTATCCGTCTCCGACGGCTCTTGCTTAACAAAAGCAACAACTAAAAAGAGACCAAAACTGAGGACTTCAGGATTTTCAGCCTTTGATTCTGATGCTTTTCTGAAAAGTTTTTTATTCAGCATGACAAGAATTAAGTTTATGTATCTGTATTTGTTATACTCATTGAGTTTGCCTAAGACTTATATGAACCTTATTAGAAAATCAAAGTACTGAAAAGTACTGTTAGCTAGCAAAGCATTGTTTTGTTCAGTAATCTTCATTGTCAAACGTTATCATGATAAAGAAACGAGCAAGCAATTTCTTTATTTGCCACATTGTTTTCTACCTAAAGAGATAACTATTTAAGAATTTTCAACAATTTGAAATTGTCGTCTGCAACTTCTTTGAAGACACTGATCAGAGTTATTTGGAACACGATGTGCTCAAGTGAGCTAAAAACACATAGGAGATAATCTTGCTTGCAGAGTTTGCAATATTCTTGAAATACATAAAAACTACTTTTTATGGCGTAGGCATTTAACGGATTTGGTGGTTAAGCCTCCAGTGGCAGTTTGCACTAGTGATGTTGGGTGCAACGATTTCTTGATATTCTTCAATAAAATCCTATGTTGAGCACAGGACTTGGATTTGTGTCTCCAACAAAGGATATTTGCAGAAAATATATTTTTTACAATTCTGCATTTTCTGCAGTCCAAATTATTTCCTTTATTTAATGACCTCTGACATTAAAGTAACCAACACTGAATGGCATAAACAAATTACCTACATAGAGATATTTTATATGAGAGATTGGAAAAAGGATGTTGGGAAGACTAATAATTCTAGCAGTTTTTGAGATTATCTTTTCCTGAAAATTTTAAGTTAATTTGTAAACATTAAATCTTTTCTGATTTTTTCGTGAAAATGTATTTATGAACTGACCTGATTTTGTTTTCTTCAGATATAAAATCAAGGCCAACAAGATAACATAACAACAGATTTTCCTGTTAAAGCATTTAGTGTGTTTTATTCCTAACAGATCTTTTTACTTCAAATAATTTGATTAAAAAGAGATAAGATGACTGCTTTGATCTTATATGAATTGTGATATGAATTAACATGTTAAATGATATCATTTACATGTTTAGAGAACAAATGGTATTTACAAGAATGTAAGTAAATGCACGCTGTCAGCTAAAAAAAGATATTCCATTGAAATCCAGGTCTTTTAATGCCATTGGGGCTACATCCAAATCTTTGGTTTCAAAAGCATAGGATGCTTTCTTTATCATTATTCATGAGAGGTTTTTTTATTTGCTATTGCAATCATTCCTATGTTCTCAAATTGATAATTTCATCATTTCTGTTCATATGGAACCCTTTACACAAAAAGGACCATCTGGGGAAAAAGGCTAAAACTATGGGACAAGAAAAGCAATTGCAATGATGTGTTTCTTTTTTGCATGTTCATCTGTTTATTTTTAATCCCACTATTATGTAATGGCGACGGGCATACAGTTTGTTTGATTCTGGAAACTTTCACATAATGAACATGATTTTCATAACTCTTCCTCTCGGCATTTATAGATCAAAGTACTGGAAGCACTGTAAGCTAGCAAAGCACAGTTTTGTTAAGTATTCTTCTTTGCTAAATGTTAGCATGATAAATAAACGAGGTTTAAATAACCCAGGAGTTAACCCATTACAACACGACAAATTCTTAGACTGGTTCAATTAAAAGAAGTTTCAAGTTGGTTGAATCTAGAAATATTTCCCCAAGATGGATAGAAAACATTGTGGACAATGGAGAAATTGCTTGTAACAAGCAATGTCTTCATCATCCACAGTGTTTTCGAAAGCTTTTTTCTTGAGATGCTTAAAAAGCGGAGTTGATGGGGATAGGCTAAATACAATTTAAAAAGAGTTTTCTGTATTCCTGAAAAACATGAGAACTACTTTTTATGGCGTAGGCATTTCATGGATTTAATGGTTAAGCCTCCAGTGTCAGTCTGCACTCGTTGAACTTTGAGACGACCTCAAAATTTTGTCTGTTCACTTAAGCTATCAAAGCTGACGCTTTGCTAGCTAAAAATCCATTCTTAGTCATGATTGTCTTGATACTTGTACCGCAATGAAATGTTCGTTCAGTACTCGTGAATTATGACCATTGAAATGGCCTTTGAAATTTTACCATTAGTAATTGTAACATTCCTTCACGTTTACACCCAAGTCAAAAGAAGTTAAAAAGTTATTCCAAAGACAAGTTTTACATTTAAGAGGACAATACCAATGAGACTAGATTGATGAAGATGCGACTGCTGACATTGAAAGGCTAAAAGTGTCTCGGGCGTCAAAAAGACCTGTTTGATCCATTACAACCAGTTTTGGTTTTTAGCCCTGAAAAGTATAGTCACGAAAAATTTGAAAGGAAAAGGATAAATTATTTGTAACAAGTAATTTCACCTTTTCACTCTATGTTTTCTATATTACGAGTATATGTGGTATTTATATTCTACTCGCATGCAATTAAAAAGTTGCTAATGATCTTTTTGATTTTTAACGTATCTAAGTTTTATTATCTGACAGTGAGTTAGATATGAAAACCGAGTGACACGTTCTAGATGCGATCGTGGGTTCAAACTTGGTCTCTTTTTTTTGCATAAAGGGTCACATTTTTTCAACATTAGTTATTCGACGTTTAAAAAAAATATTATAAAGTTTTCAGAGCTTGTAACTGTGATAGTATTTCTATCTATATTTCTATGTTTTGGTTGAGCATTCCATTAAATGTTTATAAAGTTCAATCTTTTACCTTCATTTTTCCTTATACACATGTATATATAAATGTCAGCAAGACATTACCTTCCTTTTGATACTACTTTTCCGATTTTAGATGATCCTTTTTTTCAACTAAATGAAATATACGGGATCGACTGTTGTGCCCCTCCATAACAAG
The DNA here is from genome assembly GCA_946902895.1 of Fragum fragum. Taxonomy (NCBI): domain Eukaryota; kingdom Metazoa; phylum Mollusca; class Bivalvia; order Cardiida; family Cardiidae; genus Fragum; species Fragum fragum. Next base: position 49,917,040 of record OX336372.1, on the reverse strand, counting down.
AATATTTATGGGTGTACTTTTTGAACTTGTTTCACTTGCATCAAAATTTTCTCTATGGTTTGGGGTTGGCGAATTTACTTAGATATAACTAAATAGACCTTATATATTGTTTGTATAATGCAGGCTTCATAGAAAGCATAACCCATTTTAAATCAGTTTAGAACTCGAAAGTGATCTAGGGTCATCTTGGCAATCTTGAGTCAATGTAAACTCATTAAGTACAGTCTGCAACGTTTCAAGTTGAATCTGTCCAAGTTAACCCATTCCCACCCAAGCCCATCGTTTTATGTCCCTCAATTAAAGAGTTTGGAAAACACTGTGGAAAATGAAAATATTGCTTGTATCAAGCAATATCTTCATTTTCCACAATATTTTCTACCCCAAAAGACGAAAAAATAATTACATCAACTTGAAACTGTCGTTTGCAACTTCTTTCAATTTGGACTAGTCTAAAATCTTGTGTGGGAATGGGTTAAGGAGCTACCAGCTGATTACAAGTTGTGTAAGAATATACAGAGCTTATCATAAAAGGGGATATTGAGACTCTGAACTCACTTCACGATAAATACTTTGCTGTGGGGTCCCTTTTAACCCATTCCCACACAAGCCCTCCTTTTTACGCCCCACAAGAAAAAAAGCTTTGGAAACATTATGGAATATGAAGAAATTGCTTGTTACAAGCCATGTCTTCATTATCCACTATTTTCTTTCCAAAAAGATGAAAAAAGTTAAAATCACATCAACTTGAAATTGTCTTCTGCAGATTCTTTCAATTTGGACCAGTCTAAAAATTTTGTCGTGTGGGAATGGGTTAAATCGTTTACAATACTAGGTTTAGGGCAGTACTACTGAAATATTTTATTGTGCCGACACCTATATAATTCTGGTTTTTCTTTTCTTTTAACCCGTTCCAACACTGTGAAATTTTAGACTAGTCCAAATTGAAAGAAGCTGCAGACGACAATTTCAAGTTGATAGAATTTTGAATTCTTCGTCATTTGGGTAGAAAACATTGTGGATAATGAAGAAATTGCTTGATACAAGCAATTTCTTCATTTTCCACAATGTTTTCAAAAGCCTTTTTCTTGAGGGGCGTAAAAAGGAGGGATTGAGTTGTAATGGGTTAATTAACGAGATGGTCATTATAGAGTTACTATTGTCCATCCATGTGTGTAGATTTGATTTTCCATAAAGAATCTGTTAATGGAATTCTATGAAAACGGTGGTAAAGCCTATATAAGTTAAAAGGATGGTTATGCTGACTTGTATCATTAGCTGTTTGCATGAAAAGGGTCCTTTATTTCAGACGAGCACACCAGAGCAAATGGAACATTTTTTTTCTCAAACTTTGCTCAAAGGACCACTAAAATATACATTTGTTATATATATGGATACTTTTAACAAGTGACGGAGGTTCATTTCATTCAAGGAGCCTGTAACCTTGATGGGTGTCATGGGGTCGATCCCCGGCGGCGGCACATATTCTTTCCGACACTTGTCTCTCAACAATGGGTCGATAATCGTAAACCTAAGTGGGATAGCAGCTGGGGGATAGGAAAGGATGTAGTGGTAGTACTGGTGTGAGAAATACCAGGAATCCATTGTTAGGTGCTCCAGCCGCCGTGATATGACTGAAATACTGTTAAAAGCGGCGTTAAACCCCATTCAATCAATCAACCAATCTGTAACCTTGACCGTGACCTCTCTACATAATTAAAAAGAAATTTGATATACCGCATAGTTTTCATGTTTATATTTGATAAAGAAAAATCCTTAGATCTGAGTCTTTATTAGAGTGACCTCGACCCTGACCATTGCTCACTGTTTAAGAACTTATTGTGACACGCGGTAGTTATTGCGAGATATGATGTCCTCGGACAACTTTTGTCACAAATCTTGTTTAAATCCCCTTAACGTTTAACGTTTCTCTTTTGTCATAATTGGCGGCACACATCCTTTCCGACATTTGTCTCTCATTTATTGGTTGATAATCGTAAACTTAAGTGGGATAGCAGCTAGAGGCAAGGAAAGTGGTAGTACTGGTGTGAGAAATGCCAGGAATCCAGTGTTAGGCGCTCCAGCCGCCGCGATATGACTGAAATACTGTAAAAAGTGGCGTTAAACCACATTCAATCATTCAATCACACTTGGCAAAAGAGCAATTTGGATATTTCAATTACATCTGTCATTTGAGTTTTCTTTATTTCTATCCGATACGAGTCGTCATGAATGATGTTGTGCTGGTCTGACCCTTTTCCTGATAGTCCAGACTGCTATAGGATCAGCTGAGACCACATTTCTTCACAGAAAAAGTCTCACTTAATACTGTATTTTCAACGTTCCCTATACAGACTGGTCAAATCCTTTCTCCGTTTAATAACCCATTCCCACACAAACCGCTTTTTTTAAGCCACAAGCAAAGGATTAAGAAAAAAAATGTGGTAAATGAAGAAATTACTTGTAACAAGCAATTTCTTCATTTCCCAAATGTTTTCTTCGAAGAAAATTGAAAATATCTAATAATCCGTTAACTTTAAATTGTCATCTGTAATTCCTTTGAATTTAGACCGGTCTAATTTTCTTTGTTTGGGAATGGGTTAAATTCTAGCATTTTGTGTGGTAGAGATCAATAGTAAACCAGGTTAATTCATTTTGGCTGATCTTCATCTGCAGGGTGTCTACAAAGTAACCATTCCTGTCAGCAATTTTTTTTTTTTTTAAATATTTTTCGGAAATAAAATATTCTACAAGTTAAGCTCGTACATTCCACTACTGAAAGTTATTCCACCATTCGTTTGTTAACACTTTCCCGTTCAAATACGGGATTTTACGTTCCTGTAATTTTATGCTCGAGAAAACATTGTGTAAAAAGAAGAAATTGCTTGTAACAAGCAATTTCTTCTTTTTCCACAATGTTTTCTATCACATAGGATGGTTTCATTTCAAATTGCATCCAGTTTTTATTGTTGTCTGCAACCTCTTTCAATTTGGACTAGTCTAAAATTTCAATAAGCGGGAAAGGGTTAAATCTCTTTGTGTATCCTTTTTTTTCCATAGGCGTAATTTGACTGGCTTTTTAATTTCTTTATACACTTGTTTCTTTCGTTTGTTTCCCACTGGCCTTTTTCTGCTCTTTCATTTGGTTAACAGCCTTCATAGCCGTTTGAATATCAAAATGTTCGTTATGTTTAATTTTGTCATATTTCAATTCTACTCACGCAGTCGGTGAACTCATATTTTTGTGATATTACAGATAATTTTCAAGGTAAAAGTACAAACAACATAAAATGTTCCGCCTGACTGTTGGAATTTGTTAATTCTTTTTTGCCACCATTTATATCGAAATTTTCAACAATTTTCTTTATTTTTTATGTCGCCTTTACTTCGTGAACAAAGTCTGATTTCTTTTCGTGAACAGAGCTTTATTTTCTGGAGTCTCCTCACTGTGGTGAGTTTCACCTGAGATTTCAAGAGTATTACATCCATTTTCAATATTCTTTTGATCTTCGTTATCTTCGCTATCTGGGTTATTATTCTTCGAATTTATAGATAAAACATGAATTGGCTTTATTTTGCGGTCGGGCACAGACTTTACAGGAACAGTCCTTTGAAGCTCAGCTTGCATTTGCATCGATTTCATTCGAACTGCCCGATCTATTTTTTTGTCCCAATCTGGCATATTTTTCTTCCCAAGCCGCTGTATGACTCGGATGAACAACTGTTTTCTTGCTCTTTTCCTGTCTGTTCTTTTCCGCCTATCATCCCGACACGCCCGGTAATCTCGGGCTCCATCTCTTTTTGGAGAACAGTGCAAAATGGAGACAATGATACTTCCGATATGGAGCCAAGGACCGGAACTGAACAGAAAAGGTAAATAAAACAGAGCACCTCGCGTACAATTTGATCTCCTATTAACCTATTATACATTTTCCCAAAACGTCCATAGTTTCATACCACATAGAAAGGATTGTATTATGCGTTGGCGGTGATAGATTTCAAAAATAATTCCATTTGTGAATAGAAACTTGAATCAAAGTTTGGACATCGGACCCGATCAAACACGAAAATGCGTGTTGAAATCGTTAAAATCCATGTAATCAACAGTTCTGAAAGATTAAAGCGACAATTACTGTGAAATGAATGATAACGTGTTGATATACAATAATGTTACCACAAAGAACTGCGTTTTCCTACCCCGTTTGCGGATTTTCTTAGATGAGAAGGAGGCCAGGATGCGGTGCGGGAGACAAGATTCAGAGGGAGAGGCGATGCATATAAAAGAATACAGTGAATGATTTTCTAGGAATGTAACTTTATGCATATTACAGGACACTTTTTCTTTCCCTTTTTACACAGTTAATGTGTCTCTCACACTCTCTAGAACAGCCATATTTATATCTGGTCTATATTTTTCTCCTTTCTCCAAACTGACTTACCGGGCCACAATGGTGAATATAGAGTGAACGCGTTTTTTTTTTTTTTTTTTTTAATCTATTCTAACGAAACATTTTCAAAGAAAAACAAATAGCTTATTTGAGAATTCGGGTCATCACAAAATTTGAAAAATACGCTAGGTTCTTAGAAATATGTATCGCGGAAGGAGTTCAGATCTGCAATAAACGGACGTTCTTTGCCTTATACGTTGTAAAAGCTCTATAACAACACCGGTGGTTTATTAGAATTTTCACACTTCTTTAAAAAGGGGTAGGTGTTAATTACAGGCTACAGACGGAAAAGGGGGGCGAAGATTTACTTCGACTGCAAAGAGCAGATGGTTCATGACTAGAATTAATTTACAGTATACATAGTATACAGTTAGTAACATCGTGAAATTGACATTTACATCGATCAAAACCATTCAAAATCACTCACACAGCGCTCCAATCATTCATTACAAACACTCACTCAAACCATTAAAAAACGCTCAAAATAGTTCAAAAACATTTAAAAACCGACTAAAATGCCACAATTTTTATTGGCAGCTGTGGGTTTTAAAGCGTCTGATTGGTCTGTGAAGACACACGAACACAAAATCGCGTATATTTTTATAAAAGGAGGTAAAAAATATCGTAAAATGGACGAAATTAGTGATCTCGGATTACATACTTTTAATTTCATTCAAAACTCGCTCCTCCCACTTATTCAATTTCATTCCGAAATCATTCCCAAATCATCCGAAAATTGTCAATTTCACGGTGTTATTAACTTAAGCTGTGAAGTTATTTACCTTTTGACATAATCTAGGATACAGTACCTTCTAAATATTAAGAAAAAAAACTTTAAGCAAACCAATTATCTAAGCATTGAACCATCACAAAAGGGGACATTTGGTTGAGAACAGTTACATTCGCCCTCTATTGAATTCATTGTGGCATTGATTTGTTGGGGATTGGGGTTTATTACAGGTTATAAGTTTCCCGAAAATCATACAAAAAGGGTCGGCTTTGACGTCCGAAGAGGGGCTGGGGTTACATAAGAGTATTGGGTTCTAGTAGAAGTTTTACAGTACATTTATATATGCATCGCCTCTCCCTCTGAATCTTGTCTCCCGCACCGCATCCTGGTCTCCTTCTCATCTGAGTAAATTCGCAAAACGGGTAGGAAAAACGCAGTTTTTTGTGGTAACATTATTGTATATCAACACGTTATCATTCATTTCACAGTCATTGTCGCTTAAATCTTTCAGAACTGTTGATTACATGGATTTTAACGATTTCAACACGCATTTTCGTGTTTGATCGGGTTCGATGTCCAAACTTTGATTCAAGTTTCTATTCACAAATGGAATTATTTTTGAAATCTATCACCGCCAACGCATAATACAATCCTTTCTATGTGGTATGAAACTATGGACGTTTTGGGAAAATGTATAATAGGTTAATAGGAGATCAAATTGTACGCGAGGTGCTCTGTTTTATTTACCTTTTCTGTTCAGTTCCGGTCCTTGGCTCCATATCGGAAGTATCATTGTCTCAATTTTGCACTGTTCTCCGAAAAGAGATGGAGCCCGAGATTACCGGGCGTGCCCGAGTAATGGATGATTGTTTACCCTTCACATTTTCTTTCGAAAGATGTGAAGGGCTTACAACAAATCGCGTGACACTGAACACTGAACTTGGGTAGCCAATGAATTTAGATATTTCTCTTATTATATCCTGGTTCGATCCTTTACTATCAAAAAAGTCCGGTTTATTAACAACAACAATTCGCCAATCGTAGCGACCATTTTCTTTGTGACTTTTCATAGCCTGTGCACATGACGTCAAAAATACTTTGGACTTTCCAGTAGAACTTTTTCCTGAAACGGCCCGACCAACTAACAAAAGACGGAATTCCTTTACTGGAAAAGATGAAATATCGAATTTTATTATATACCTATAAAAGATATGGAGTCGAGTACCGTTAAACACTGACTTCTTTTTTGTGTATTGACGTTCCGGGTTTTTCGGAAAGTTGGTTATTTCTTAGCCATTTAAGAGAATTTTCTTGATGTAATTTCCTATAAGGTATATAATAAAAGGAATATTACAACAGTGTGTTTTTCTATTTGTTGTTATCGTGTTCTTGAATCGTGTGTAGGTATTTTTATTGGATTCGACCTTCGGTCTCATCCAATAAAAATACCTACACACGATTCTCGAACACGATAACAACGCATAGAAAAAGACACTGTGGTAATATTCCCTATATATCTCATGCCCAGAAGGAATTGATAGTGTTGAATGCTTCTGATACCAAGGTATTTTTAGGATCAAAGAAATCATTTCGTTTCTAATTGACGGATCGTGTATTTCAATCAGAGAACCAATCGACAAATCAAATCATTCATTTAGACCGGCAATGAACTTTGAACTCCGAAATTGGCCGACCTTTATGTGAAGCATTCTTGTTGGCTTGGTGACTTAAACGTTGTAACTACAACTTTGAAAAGCTGTAGTTACGACGTTAAGCTGGCAAACCAACTATTTTTTGTTACATTTGCTGGCCATAAATATTGCAAAATAACGCCGTTAAATACCCTAGTGGTACTTCCTGTACAAGCTCAGTGGGCGTGGCAAGCTATCCATCAATTCAGCAGGATCCTTTGGAGACCCAGGAGAGGAGCAATTCAATTTAACCCTTTCCTGTTTTTCCAAATCTTAGACTGGTCCAATTTGAAAGAGGTTGCAGACGACAATGAAGAGTCCATGCAATTTGAAATCTGATTATCCTATGGGGTAGAAAATATTGCGGAAAAAAGAGAAATTGCTTGTAATAAGCAATTTCTCCTTTTTCCGCAATATTTTCTCAAATATAAAATCACAGCAACGTAAAATCCCGGGTTTAAACAGGAAGGGGTTAAAGCATATTTGGCAACAGTTTGATATATAAACACCAAATGTGTACATTTTCACAATTGAATAAGTGGTGTTTGAGTTTGCCTATTACAAGCGATTTTTAGCATTTTTCCACATTATTTTCTATTAACTCTAGCTACAAGACACATCGTCGTCGCGTGAGTAAAATTAAATTCAATTTTCAACTCATTTTATATGTACTCAGGCATCCGGCCCTTATACATAATATGCATGATATACATAATAGGAGTGACAATTCCATAATCTTTGTAAATAGAAAATTATATTATATACCTATAAAAGATATGGAGGAAAACCTGGCTGTCAAATACAACTCAACAGAAAAAAAAATCGATATTCGGCGTGTAGCAAAAAACCGTATTCGTCGAGTACCGTTAAACACGGACTTCTTTTTTGTGTATTTACGTTCCGGGTTTTTCGGAAAGTTGGTTATTTCTTAGCCATTTAAGAGAATTTTCTTTATGTCATTTCCTAAAAGGTATATAATAAAAGGAATATTACAACAGTGTGTTTTTCTATTTGTTGTTATCGTGTTCTCGAATCGTGTGTAGGTATTTTTATTGGATTCGACCTTCGGTCTCATCCAATAAAAAATACCTACACACGATTCTCGAACACGATAACAACGCATAGAAAAAGACACTGTGGTAATATTCCCTATATATTATGAATACAAATCATTGTAAGTGGTTCGAATATATGTTTCGATTTTGCTAAGCCGTTACTAAAGCTTTGATAAAAAAAAGACCTTACGCTATTTCGCTCGCGCACCATCGATATAATGAGAAAAAGTCATTTTCCTACGCCTGTAAGGAAGTGTGAAATAAAATTCCTTCTTTCATGACGGATGACAAAACAAGGAATATACGGTTTCTTTGTATACTTGACCAATGAAATAAGTGTTTTTCTAATAGCCCAACTATCATAGCTGCTACATATAGCCATAAATCATTGTGTCAGGTAATCATTTATTAACCCTTTCCTGTTTTTTTGAAATTTTAGACTGGTCCAAATTCAAAGGTTTTGCAGGCGACAATTCAAGTTGAATTTATTTGAATAATAATCATTCAGTAGGGTAGAAAAATATTGTGGAAAAAGAAGAAATTGCTTGTTACAAGCAATTTCTTCTTTTTTTACACATTGTTTTCCCAAGTATAAAAACACAGGGACGTAAAAACCAGTGATTGAACAGGAAAGGGTTAACAATATTTTTTAACGCACAATATTGTCTAAACATTTTGAATATATATTGTTGGTTTTTTTTCTCTTTTTTTTCATAACTTTTAAAATTTCTTTTCATTTCATCAAAATTTCTTTCATTCGCCATTTCATTTTATGCTTTGAATTATGACTTCTGGAAAAAAATGGATAACTAATTTTAGAAACAAATATTAGACAATGAGGTATAATATATCTGATTACCTTTTTTGTCTATTCCCTCCGCCATTTTAGTGTGTGATAATGTCTACAGAGTATCTACCTTAGAAAAGATATTACTTCCTTCAAGTATCGAATAATCTGATGTTCCAATATTTCAAGTTAAAACCTATCACCCTTTTTTTTTCAAATAAAGGCTGACGTATGGCGTTGAAATTTTACCAAGTCATTTGCATTATTAACCCATTGCCAAACGACGCAATTTCAGACTGGTCTAAATTGAAAGAAGCTGCAGACGATAATTTCAAGTAGATGAATTTCAAAATTTTCCGTCTTTTTTTATATGGAAAACATTGTGAATAAATCTGAAGTTGCTTTGTACAAGCAATATTTATTCATTACCCACAATGTTTTCCACAGCGTTTTCATTTTTTTTCAGAAAACATTGTGGATAATGAAGAAATTGCTTGATACAAGCAATTTCTTCATTTTTCACAATATTTTCCACAGCTTTTTTCTTGAGGGGTGTAAAAAGGAGGGATTGTGTGGGAGCGGGTTAAGTCTTGGACTCGAAATGACCGGTAATTGAAAATAATTTATTCAGAAATCTATACAATTCAGTTAGAATTCTAATCCATAGCCACACAAACCTTCATCTGCATGCCCCGATGTAATTTATATAAGTAAACGTTGTGAGAAAAGGAGAAATTGGTTGTAACAACAACTTTCCTTTTTTCTTAATATTTCAGACCTTATATGATATTTGTCTTTCATTTTTTGAAATTACAAATACTGTAAAAAGCCGTCTGTAACAATTGTTAAAGCATTTGTCTTTAGAATCAGTTTTTAGGTCAAACTCTGTTGTCCATAGAAGTTGTTATTTTCAAGAGTAGTATCCCATTTGGAACCAATTCTGTGATTTAATGCTATGGAACATCTTGTTTATGATTACGCCTTCCTTTAAAAGTTATGACTTTTACACCCTATCCTCCCCCTTTCCCAGAGAGAGACTTTGGAAAATATTGTGGAAAATGAAAAAAATGCTTGTTACAAGCAATTCTTCATTACCCACTATTTGTAACTTTTTTGAATTTGGTCCAGTGTAAAAATTTGTCGTTTGGTAATGGGTTAAAATCAACGGCGGTGCAAATGTACTGAAAATTTTAAGAGATGAAGAGAATATTTTTTGTTTTCATGGAGGTAGGAACCCAAATACCTAATCACAATGTATGATTACGCGAAGCGTATTCATACATTGTTTGATTAGGTTTTTCGGTTCATACCTCCATGAAAACAAAAAATATAATCTTCATTTCTTATAATTTAATAGCATTGAGCGAAAAAAAAAACGAAAGCTTTACAAATTTTGACACCTTTTTGCATGGGACTATTTTGTGCGGAAGCATACAAAATCGCTGCGTGCTCAAAATTTTGTTCATGGAGTTATGAATTACTTTTTTCGACCAATCAGAACTCTCGTTTTTGATAGAAGAAACAAAAAATTAAATTATATCGATGTGGTTTGAAAAAATACACCCCCCAAAAAATACCAAAAAAAAAAAAAAAAAAAAAACAACAACAACACGAGATGCTTTCATATTAAGCCATCGACACTTAAGGACGCTCCTTGGCGAAGAAAAATATTGTTTTGAAAACATCGTGTAAAATGAAGAAATTGCTTGCAACAAGCAATTTCTTCATTTTCCACAATGTTTTCTAACTATAAGATACAGAAACGTTAAATTCCATCAGCTTACATTGTCGTCTGCCACTTCTTTAGTTTAACTCGAGTCTAAAGTTTACGAGTCTTGTAGTCTTGTAATGGGTTAACTCATAAACGGAAGGCATTATGATCGCCTCGAACGGACAGAGCACAAATCCTAACTCATGAGAGTTGGTTGGCATATTTTCAAATCTAGTTATAATTATTGACATTAACGTTACATATAGCTGCATACACTGTTCACAGCGGTTTTGACACTTGTATTTTGTAGCCCTCGAATTATCTGAATCTTTGTTTAACAATATCATGTTTTAAAACCTCTTTACACGCAAATTTAATCCCATTTGACTTTTCGTCGGTTTGTCTGAAAAACCGAGTGAACAGAAATACTTAACTATACCTCACCCTCGACGATTGACCAATCGAGGTTGTCAATCAAGGAATATATCGACCAATCAAATTATTCATTCAGTCCGTAATTGAGATTTGACCTCCAACATTGACCGCCATTTCCGTGAAATATTTTTGTTGGTTTGGCGACCTAAACGTCGTAACTACAGCTTATTCAAGCTGTAGTTACAACGTTTGGGTCGCCAACCAAACATTCTACTTTTTTGTTACATTCTACTGGCCATAAATTTTCCAAAATAAAGTTTTTAAAAATCGAAGCGGGACTTCCTGTTGCAGTCATTGTGCGTGGCCAACGGGGTGAGTGGGCGGAGCCAGTGATTGGTCAATTTGTCAATTGATTAGAAACAAAAACCTTTAAAATTTAGCACAAAGGCGATTATGGTGTAGCTAACAGTAATCTATAGTTGTGACTTTTAAGTCGTGAAACCAACAAAAATGTTTGATAAAATGTTCGAGGTCAACATTCGTTTCAAGTCTAAATGATCGTTTTTTTTGTGTTTTTTTTTTTTTGTCAAACCATTCTTTGGGTTACAGCGTCGATTCGTCAATTTCAGAAGGAATCTCGGATATTCCCTGAATAGTTAAAGAATAACAAATGAATGTTGGTTACGAAAAAAATGTAACCACGCTTATGAGTCTTATTGTACAATTTACGAGAGCTTTAGATGGAGTAAACTATTCATTTACTTATATAACTCGGGAATGTGGTTATTTCTTCAGGTTTTTTCCCATACAAACGACCAGAAATGTCAAGATCTTATTCATGGGAACTAAATGATGATCTTCAAAAAATAATATGAAGTGTGGATTAGTTCCCTTGAATACAGGCTGTTCCTGAACATGAACTCTGCTCTCCGATATTGATTGGGTTACCGCCCCTAGATTTATGGTGAAATAGCAACGAGCTTGTTTATTCTCCGGTCAGACTCTTAATCTTCAATCATAGGGTGTCATGGGTTCGATCCCCGGCGGCGGCACATATCCTTTCCGACAATTTGTCTCTCACCAATGGGTGGATAATCGTAAACCTAAGTGGGATAGCAGCTGGAGGCTAGGAAAGGAAGTAGTGGTAGTAATGGTGTGAGAAAAAATACAGGAATCCATTGTTAGGTGCTCCAGCCGCTGCGATATGACTGGAATACTGTTGAAAGTGGCGAAAAACCCAATCAATCAATTGTTTACTCTCCGATATTGTATCGTACGATTATGACAGGCTCGCCAGTCAAAACAATCTCCTACTACCACAATGCTTTCCGTATTTTTTTTTTTAAGGAAAAAAAAAAAAAAAAAAAAAAAAAAAAAAAATCGGAAATGTGTGTCTATTCCAACTCAGCTCCGACAAGAAGTTCCACTAAGATATTAAACGGTGCTATTTTGCGAAATTAATGGTCAGTAATATGTAACGAAAAAATAGAACTGTTGGTTGGCAAACAAAACGCTTGAATGAGCTGTAGTGACGACGTTTAAGTCGCCAAACCAACAAAGATGCTCGAAATATATGTCAGAGTTTAATGATCATGTCCGCTCTAAATGATTGAATCGATTGGTGGGTCGAATTTTGGTTGACGCCTGTCATCTGTCAATTTAAACTTAAGTTAAACATGTCTGAAGTCAATATCATTACGTCTATCACGAACTGTGTGTTAATCTCTAGCATTCGCACTTCTTCACCGAGATAAAAACATAGATAACAATACATTGATGATTTTCTATGAATTATCAATATTTCTCAGAGAGTTATCGATTGGCAATTTGACCGATATTTTGACCGGAATTATCAAAATGATAAATTCACTGTTTAGATAGTTCTAGCCCAGCTTTCATTCAGTTTGCGCTTCTGAACGTCATCCCGTCGGGACACAAGATACTGGTGACCGTATCATGGGGCTACCCGTTGGGGTACCAGGCTTTTTTTTTGAAGGATAGTACCCTGCATTTCTTTAATATCTAATGATCGGTCGTAGGAGACGAATGACCGTTGTTCTTGTAACTAAAGGCAGAAGTTAGCAGTACGTCTTGAAATCTGCCAATAATTCAATTGAATTATGGGTACTTTTTTTCAAGTCACTAATTTCTTGATTTGTTAATTGCTACGGAATGCTTGCATCGTAAAGCTCTTGTAAACGCTTGTTTTTCAATTAAAATCCAATTTGAAATCAATATTTGAGGCCTATTAGAATTTGGACCTGTCTAAGATTTTATTATCCGGTGATGCGAGTACGTCCAGTTATCTATCTAACTGTCAAACGCAGATTTCTACATTCCTGACGGTATAAACTTTTCGATAAACACAGATATAAAGTCCACAAGTTTTGCAATAAAACCTGGATCAGTAGTTGCACTACGATCTTCCAGTATTTCATCAGAATCTGTACATTCACTCTGCTCAACAGCTTCGTCCGGTTCATTTTCTATATCCGTGAGAAAAAGATCAACATCATCTTTGGCTTTGATGGTTCTGACAACATTTTCTGGATTTATTTTTGAGAACAAAGCTTCATTTGTTGAACGCACTTCACAATGGTCACTTTCCTCTATGATTTCAAGAGCATTATTTCCATCATTGGCATTCTGACCTGATTCGTTTTTAGTTATTTGCATTTCACTACTGATATCAGTCTTCGTTATAGAAGTTACTGGTAAAACAGGAATTGGTTTAATTTTGCGTTCGGGTATTGACCTTACTGGGTCGGATCTTTGAAGTTCAGCCTGCTTCGCCATCGAATTTATACGAACTGGTCGATCTTTTACACTATCCCAAGTCACAATGTTTTCCATGCCTAGCTGCTGCGTTGCCCTGTTGAATAATCTTTTTCTGACTTTATTTGTGTCTGTCCGTTTCCGTCTCTCGACCCTTGTGAAGGCGCGGACGAGTCGGAAGTGGAAAGTGGAATAGACATTTCCGTAGTTTTCGCGATTCACTTTATCTACCATCTCAAACAATGATCGAACTTGAGATTCCATTTTGAGTCCATTAGCCTTGTTGTTGAACGTGACTAGTCTTCCACCGCAATCTTTGTACAGAGCTCTAAACTCATTCCCTGAATGTTTTATATAGTCTTTAATGTCGGTGAAACCATCCTCTTGAATTCTATCAAAATTAGTCAAAATTAAAATTGCGTACTTTTTGACATCATCTCCGAATGTCCGGTAAAATAGCTGTTTAGTTTTTACGCTCTCTTTCGTAAACCGTTCAGGGCCGACAACAAATAACATGGCATGAAACCCTGAGCTGAGGAAACCGAACACTTTCGATATTTCTCTTACTATATCGTGGTTCGATCGTATGGTATCGAAAAATCCTGGCGTATCAACAACAACCACTCGTCTTTCTTGGCGAACACATTCTTTGTAACTCGTTGTTGTTGTTGATGAACTTAAAGCCAACGATGTTGTAAAAACTTTTTCACCTAGGATGGAGTTACCTGTAGAACTTTTACCTGAGCCTGTCCGACCAACCAACAAAAGACGTGTCTCCTTTACTGGAAATGATTCAAATAAAAAGGGGAATATCATGTTCCGATAGTGATACAACATCTTGTATTTGCTTTGAGTTGCGGAGGAAAATTTTGATATTTCACGAGACCTCCGCAGCGAGAAGCAAATACAAGATGTTGTATCGCGATCGTAACATAGTATTCCATTTAATATAGACCTAATTTTTTTATCTAGAAAATACGAAATAATAAGAACAATCTGTATTTCTACTGTTATTTCCCTTCTCTTGTACCATTTTGATTATGTCTATTCGCATTATGACGTAATATACAGAATGAAAATGACGTCATCTTAGACTGCCTTACATGGAACCGTATTTGACACTAACAGATACGGGTTTTTTTTCTGGCGTGTCCGATTTTGTCTGTGTGGAATGTATATATTTTACAAGAAATATTTACAGGTATATAACAATTTCAAAGGATCAAAGTTTAAAAACACAAAGAAACATATAACATGAAATACAAACAATACTAGAGTATGATGAATCCCCACCCCCACCCCCACCCCCGCGCCACACACACACGAACAACCCCTCTTACCTATTTTGTAATTCCACCATCACTCCGAACATGAAATTTTATCTTCATACCATGGAGAAAATACAAGTTTCTTAGTGACAGTGGATTGCACTTGATGCAACCACACAGTTTTAAGATATTGATATATATCTCGTCCAATCAGAACTCTCGTTAAGAAATTTAAAAACAAAATGGCGAATCCGTCTAGTTGATTAAGACGGAACTCAATACCTGGTAGGTATAGTTTATCAGTAAGGCTCACAAAACTTATTCGTCAATAGTCCTTGTTTGTAACATTTTTCTACCTTACAAAATTTCGTCCCGACACCAAGTTGACAATAAAAACCGCCTTACCTTTCGCGTTAATGTGCTCCGCCATGTTAGTAGATCATTAAATCGATTATGGTATTTACTTTACAGAAGACGTAACTTCCTAGAGGTATCGGAAAATTATAATTAACATCCGACCCTTTTCAATACAGCAGTTTTTAAGATATTGTCATCCATGTCAACCGTTTTGTTGTTGTTTTTGTTTTGTTTCAGACACCGAGGGATTGTCTCGGACACCAAGAGAACGACACTTTTAGCCTAATATATACACTTCACCACGATTGTAGCATTTTCACTCGTTAACATGTAGCCGGATAGTGTACAAGGGGTGCGTATACTTCCTTGTCGTAAAGATGGCTTGCTTCGGGACAGAGAGGTCCCTGGTTCGTATCCTGACGGAGTCGAATATTTATTTACGGGTAACATTTGGCGCCCACCGTAAATAACCCACATGCGATGGCGGTTATGTGATTAGAAGTTGATGATGTTGAATAACGAATATTCCTGGAAGAATCTTAATTGTCGAGGGGATGTATGTAGCCGGGTAGAGTATAAGGTGTGCATATACTGCCTTGTCGTACAAGCTAGCTTTTACAGCGACTAGGTAGAGCGCTTGCTTCGATAGAATAAAGTTGTAGTTACGACATTTGGCTCACCCAAGAACGATATATTGTAACAATACAGGACTTGCATTCAAAATTGCTAATAGTTATATAACAAACAAGCTGCCGTCTTAGCTTATCTGGTAGCGCATCTGACTCCCAATCTTCAATGACTAGATCTCATGGGTTCGATAGCCGGCGGCGTCATATGTCCTTTCTGACATATGTCTTCTTAACAATGGGTTGATAATCGTAAAAATAAGTTTGATAGTAGCTGGAGGGTAGGAAAGGAGGTAATGGTGGTACTAGTGCGAGATATACCAGAAATCAATCGTTAGGCGCTCTAGCCGCCGCGATAGGACAGAAAAGTTGTTATAAGCGGCGTTAAACCCCATTCAAACAAAACAAGACACTGCAAACGATATTAGATCGAAGACGCATCGTTTGTAGTTTTTGTCCTTACTGACGGATCGCCGGTCACGCCCACTGACCTCCAATATTGCAGTTTGAACGTATAATAACAATACTTGTCCTTTTCGAAAACTCAAATGAGCCTATGCGTGACATTTCCAACCATTTTGCATGTGCGTGACTCACACACATTGAGCACACTGGACATCCAATCGGGCAATTAGAATATTCGCTGTTTGTTTAAAGAAGCTTTGGGTCAGAGTCTTTCTACAGAGCGCAGAGGGAAGACTCTGATCAGACTGTGCGGATGCACAGGCTGATCTGAGTCTTTACTTGGTGCACATGTGTAATGGTTGGAAATGTCACGCACGCACTCAAATGGAATAATTTTGTCACTTCGCCATAATGCTTTACTATGTTCTTAAAACCCCCAAACTACTGTCTTTTGGGTAAAGAATTAGATATCGGAAAAAACACCGAAACAAATCGGTAAATGGAATTCCATGTCGCAATTATGGATTATCTATTACATATTTGTTGAATTACTCTTTTTTATTCTTATCTCTTCAATCATGCTTGAAATGCGAATAGTGTTGATCCATGCCAGAGCGCGTATTTTATGTTGGCCTTGGATAAACTGCACAGGCTGCAATGTCTGGTTTGAAACGAAACTTTTCGTAAATAACACATCGTCTTTTAGCGGCCGAATTATCGCAAATACAGCACTCCCAGTAAAACCCCTTATCAGTCCTCATTATGCGCTATATGGGTAGGTACTAACGTTTA
Organism: Fragum fragum; assembly: GCA_946902895.1. NCBI lineage: Eukaryota > Metazoa > Mollusca > Bivalvia > Cardiida > Cardiidae > Fragum > Fragum fragum. Next base: position 49,900,023 of record OX336372.1, on the reverse strand, counting down.
GATTTGAAAGGGACAAGCAGGTGGTGTAGACTATCATCAGACTGCACATATGTGTAGGCTGATCTTTGTCTATACCTCCATCAAAAACAGGAATATTCCGGGTTCATCATGACAAGGAATAAGTTTCTTATGTAAATAAAGGGACTCAGGTCAGTGTGGCTCTAAGCTATCAAATTAATGTGCTAGTAAGCATTCGCAAGTAGTTTCACAAAGGTCGCGGGTTCGAGCCCCACCGTCATCGGGGTGTATTCTTGGACGAAACAATCAAATGCCAGCCCCAGTCTAACCAGCAGTAAAATTGGATAGCCTTGGGTTTAAACGATTGCCTTTCTTACAGGGACGTGAACACATCTGGATTGTGAGTGTATGAGAACTACTCTAAATGCTAAAAGGCTCACGGCTCTCGTTGGGACGAAGTTTCTTAACAAAAGATGTCTTGGAATTGTCGCTGAAATTGTTCACAGACCCAGCTTGTAACAAGCAATTCCTTTATTTACACACTATTTTCCCATTTGCTTTTTCTTTCGTAAGGGGACGTCATAAAACTTCACTGCGTGGGAACGGCTGAAAGGCTCTACGGCTCTCGTTGCCAACATGTCATAATATTGAAATTTAGTTTCGTTTTCTGTTCGACAAAACTTTTCATATCGGACTTGTGATCGATCGAAGTTTATTTAGATAATGAACGAACATTCTAAATGTACCGTTCGGATGTCTAGACTGCTCAATATCTGCACTTCACGCAAATGTGCATATTGACCGATTACAGCTGCCAATAAAAAAATCCATAGACCAATCAAATCACGAAATTTTACCGGAAGTGAGTTTTGAACTCCGACATTGGTTAACATTTGTACGAAGCTTTTTTGTTGTTTTTGCTATTAAATAGTCGTAATTACAGTATATTTTAAGCAGTACTTACGACGTTAAGGTCGCTAACCAACCATTTTTTTATATTTCTTTGTTACATGTAAATGATCATTTTCTTTCATTTATGTAACAACATCATGTAATATCGACGGTCAACTTCGTGTTCGAGTTGTTTGTTTCCATGGAGGTATGAATCTAAAATCTTAAACACTAATGTATGAATCCGCTTGGCGTCTTCATACATTACAGTGATTAAGTTTTAGGTTTATTTCTCCATGTTAACAAAATAGAATATTCTCTTCATTTCTTATAAGTTAATGACATCGAGCGAAAAGAAGCAAATATTTGAGCCCATGCATGACATTCCCAACCATAACACATGTGCGCCAAGTTAAGACTCTGATCAGCCTGTGCATCCGCACAGTCTGATCAGAGTCTTCACTCTGCGCTCTGTAGATAGATACTGACCCAAAGCTTCTTTAAACAATCAGCGAATATTCTAATTGCCCCGAATGGCTGTCCAGGATGCTCAATGTGTGCGAGTCACACACATGCGAAATTGTTGGAAATGTCACGCATAGGCTCATTTAAAAAAATCTAATACAATTTATATGGAACTATTTTTATGTGCAAGCATACTAAATAGCTTCGGGCTGAAAATTTTGCGTATGGGAGTATGAATATTTTTTCCGGCCTATCAGAGTGATCGTTTTTGATAGACGCAATAACAAATGAATTATATGGAAATGTCACATAGAGAGTAATATATGAGATCGTGACCAATTCAAATTTTTAGCGCGGACATTGCGCCGTCTTGACAACCACACAGTGGATGAACCCTTTTACTGCATTTAAAAATATTAAACCTGTCCTATTTCGAAGGTATTGAGGACGACAATAAAAGCCCATTTCAAAGATAAGATCATTATTCAGTAGGGTAGAAATTATTGTGCAAATGAAGAAATTGCGTGTTGCAAGCAATTTCTTCTTTTTCCAAAATGTTTTCTCAAGTTTAGAAATAAAGGGGCGCAAAAACCAGGGAAGGAAAAGGTTAAGGATGATTGTTGGCTTCTAAAGAAATTTTATATTAGTAGCTGTATATTGAACGAATAGCGAAGGCTCTGATCAGACTGCACCATGCGAATACACTTGCTGATCTGAGTCTTTACTTGAAACACATGTCTAATTGACCAATCGCGATTGTCAATTAAATAACCAGTCGACCAATGAACTCATTTATTTAGGCTAGAAATGATTTTTTAACTCTGACATTGGTCGCCATTTTTATTCACCCTTTGTTGGTTTGGCGGCATATACGTAGTAATTACAGCTAACTAAAGCTGTAGTTACGACGTTTAGGTGGCCAACCAACTATTTTTTGTTGCATGCTGCTTGCCATAAATATTTCAAAATATCGCCTTTAAAAATCGAAGTGGGTTTTCCTGTCGGAGTCAGTGGGCGTGGCCAATGCCGTAAGTGGACGTGGCCAATGATTGGTTTCCTGTTGGAAATGTCACGTTCATGCTCATATCGTCAAGAGGGCCGGAAACCTCATAACTACAGCTTTATTTAGAGTGTGTTACGATGTTTTGGACGCACACAGACTATTTGTCTAATTGCTCAACCCTTTCCTGTTTTTCAAAATTTTAGACCTGTCCAAACTCAAAGGTTTGCGTACAGCAATTTAATGTCAATTTGATTTGAAAAAAAAAAAAAAAAAAAAAAATTCAGTTGGGTAGAAAATATTGTGGTAAAAGTAGAAATCGCTTGTCACAAGCAATTTCTTCTTTTTCAACAATATTTTCTCAAGTATAAAAACACAAGGATGTAAAAACCAGGGTTTGAACAGGAAGGGGTTAATTCTAAGTAACAAAGACAAAAGATTATTCATCATTTTATCATTTATTCTATTCAAATGGGTTGTAAACGAAAAGTTATATAATTCTTGTAGTATTTCATTCAAACCCCATTCGTATTATTTATTACAATTCTTTCTCTCAGAAATGCTTTTTTACAGGAATGGAGTTTTGCTTTTAAACGGTGTTTGAGCAAATTGCAATTCTAAGCATTCCTCGACGAGATATGATTTTTTTTCAAATCGTAGCAGTGAGCGAGTTTTCGTAGTAAAATGCAAATATCCTTTGCTCTGTTATCTGCACAAACAATTGCTTCGCTCAAAATTTTATCTCGCCGCTAAAAGTCTCCATACCAAAGAAATTAATAGACATCAAAGTATCATAAGCCTATTCCCACACAATTCCGCTCTTTTAAGCCTTAATGATAATCAACTTATAAAACATTGTGGGAAATAAAGAAATTACTTGTAATAAGCAATTTCTTAACTTCCCACAATGCTTTCTATCCTAGAAGAGAAAGATTCTTAAAACTGACCACCAATAAGTGTCGCCTGTAATTTCTTTCACTTTGGACCAGTCTAGGATTTTATTGTTTGACGGTAGGTTAATCCTCCCTCGAAAATCCAAACAAAAAGGTAGAAGACGAAGAAGAAGGATGGAGGGGAGAATTGTGTTAGTCTGTTTTAGATACCAATTTATACCACAGTTTCCAATCTTTTCAATTCAAGACTAGTCTGCCTGAGCCAGGCTAAATCTGTCGTCCCTAGCCTTTAGATCGCAAGTTCGAACCGTAGCTCGACCAAAATTCTATCCATCGAAAGTCATCGCGACGCGCATTTTTTTTTAAATAACCAATCAATCAATCAATGGATGGATGGATGGATCGATCGATCCATCGACCAATCAATCAATCAATCAATCAATCAATTCATTGTCTTGTAATTAGTTGATAAAGTGTCCTTTTTCATTTAAGATTTTATTGTTTTAGAAGATATTTTGAAACAAATACAAACAAACAAACAAAAATATTCGCAACATGCCATCTCAACCTTTCTCAGAATGCTTTCCGCCCTATTTATCTATTATTTCCAAGGTTCTGAGAACTTCGAATTGTCCGTTGCAACTTCTTTGAATATTGATTAGTCTGAAATTCTGTGATCGCGTCACCGGATAATGTGTTTGAATTCCAACCGTTGCACTCCCCCATTCTGTTATGGTGCAACCACTCCATTTCAACTCTCAAAAGGTTGTAGATCAAACCCGTATGTGGGACTGTAAATAAGTCTGGCATCCTGCAGCAGGATCCCGTTACAAGCGTCCATCATGGCTTGGTTAATGTCCGGGCAGTCCACGGTAAGAATCCCTCCTTCAGCTGCAGCAGCCATCCCAACCAATCTGGCAAACATCGGCGATCGAACTGACTGAAAATGAATGATATAATTCTCATTAACCCTTTACCAGACAGCGAACTTTTAGACTGGTATAAATTTAAAGAAGTTGCAGACGACAATTTTAGTTGATGAAATGAAAAAAAAAAAAAAACACAAAAAAACACAAACTTTTATGGGTTCGAAAGCATAGTGAGAAATGGAGACATGTCATGACTCTGCTGCGATATATCGTCCTTGTGAGGCAAAACCGTCGTAAATACAGCTTTATTGAAGCTGTGTTTACGACATTGTGAGTTTGTGCCTCCCTCTGACAATTTGTACTACTATCTATATTGACCCGTTCCCAAAAAATGACGCCTTTTGGCACCTCCCAAGAAAATCAATTGGGAAAAACAAGCAATTTCTTCATTTTTCACAAGGTTTTCTACCCAGAAAGTTGAAAAAAAAAGTACAATCTCATCAACTTTCAATTCTCGTCTGCAACTTCTTTCAATTTCGGACAGTTTAAAATTTTGTCGTGTTGTGATGGCTTAATCAAGTTACCGGCAACCAATGACGTGTTATTTCATCAACAGTACCCAAATAGAAGAAAAGTGTCCGTAAAAATATGATCGAAAGCTTGATATTTCCTGATCGTAGTCCATTTAGTGATAGAAAAAACAAACACAAACAAACAAACCTACAAAAAAAGAAAAAAAAAGTTTTGTTACCTTTGGGTGGATTTTGTATGTCGTATTTTCAAAAAGCCATTACTAGGCGACACAATTTTAGACCGGTCCACATTCAAAGAAGTCGAAGACGACAATTTTTTGAAGATGAAAATTTTGAGGGTTTTTTGGGGGGGTGGGGGGTGGGTGGGGGGTGGGTGGAGAAAACACTGGATAATGAAGAAATAGCTTGTAACAAGCAATTTCTTTATCATCCACAATGGTTTTCATCAAAAAAGTCAAAATGATGATTTAATTATATTAACACACACACACACGCGCACAAAAACCTTGGCAACGTAGTTGTTTATTACCGCGATCCAATAGCATTTAAGGTTTATTATGTTCACGTTAAGATCCATTTGCGATTTAAGAGATTAGGAGCCGATCTGATGGCAATCTGGTCAAAACCGTCAAATTTAGCTTCGGCTATCAAGAATAACAATATCTGGCCACTTGTTGGAATAACAACAACGACAACAAAACACTTTTAGTTGTAAGAACAAATAAATAATCTACTCTTGTTAAAGATCTCATGAATTATTTATGAACAATAAAACTCAAAAGCGTGCCCAGTTAAATTCTTTTATCGTTTAAAGAAACCAACGATTTATTTTTCTCGCCTAAAATTGACCAATCGCGGATGTAAATCAAGTAATCAGCCAATCAATGAAAGTTTTTAACTCCGCCTTTTTTGTTAAGCTTTATTGTTAGTATGGCGACTTAAACGTCGTAACTACAGCTTATTCAAACTGTAGTTACGATGTTTAGGTTGCCAACCAACGATTCTACCTTTTGTTTCAAGCTACTGGTCATACATTTTGCAAATTAATCCGTTAAATATCGAAGGGGAACTTCCTGTCGGAGTCAAAGGGCGGAGCCAGCGATTGGTTAATTGTGTAAGCTAATATCGTTTTGATGTCTCAGTCTAACTTTCTTGTAGGGGCTTGAGCAGCAATGGTCATTTGCAAAGTCTTTCAAAATATGCTTTATATAGAGAGAATGTTTCGTTTTCATAGTAAAATAAAACTAAAAACCTACTTATATTGTTTTAATCCGCGCTGTGGATACCGACCAAGCCTCGCTTGGTTTATCCATGGGAAACAAACACTGGCCTATCAAATGATTTAAAACGCGGTTTATTTCCCTTTAATACACTAATCATGTGTATTTCCGTTTATTTATCGTCGCTACCGTAGCACATGCCCATATGAGCGACGCCCCCAGAAGACGGTTAGTTGTTACGCGGAATAGTGCAAGGATACAGTACTAAACTGCTGAGAGCTCCGCCTGGTACTTTAACGTGCTCAATGGATAGCATCGTCACACGGGGCCTCGGTTTAACGTCTCATCCGAAAGACAATTAGTTTGTTAGTTGATGTGGTCAGCCCAGGGCTCGAACCCGTGATCTTGAGGTTCGAAGTCAAGTGCTCTACCAACTGAGCTAATCGGGCTGACACACTAAACATACTTGGACAAAAAATACGATTAACTTGGTATCGTAATGATTTCTCAAAAAACACCCACGACAATAGGATTAGATAAGCACTGTGCTTAAATCTTTATCTTAAAACGTCTAAGTAATAATATTTTCTTTTGCAAAGAGTTTGCTGAAGTCTAAAAACATATTGAATATTTAATGAATTCATGCATTCTTAGAATTGATATAATTTATCTATCCTTTTTTGGTCCTAAAATCCGGTCTCAACTGAGAATACAGTAAATATATTTTCCGATGGGGAAAAAATGAAATAATCAAAGCACTGAACATACTGTAAGCTAGCAAAGCATGATATTAATATGTAATTTTCTTTGTCAAAGATTATCATGATTAGTGGAATTTAGAGAACATTTGCCAAGAAGGGTGGAAAACAGTGTGGGCAATGAAGAAATTGCTTGTTCCAAGCAATTTCTTCATTGTCCACAATGTTTTCAAAGCTATTTCCTGAGATGCCTCAAAAGCTTGCAAGTTTGCAATACTACTTTTATGGCGTACGTAGACATTCAATTGATTGAGTGGTTAAGCCTCAAGTGACAGTTTGCGCTAGTTTGAACTCTGAGAAGAGATCAAAATTTTGTCTGTTAAATTAAGCTTATCATAGCTGATGCTAGCTAAAAAACGAGTAGCAGAGAAATTAGCGACGCTCTGCTGTTAACCTGCATTTATGTTAACAGATGTAGCTTCAAAGTGCAGCCTAGACAAAAAGCTTTCGTCAATATTACACACAAGTAGACGACACAATTTTAGACTGGTTCAAATAAAAAGAAGTTGCTGACGACAATTTTTAGTTTATAAAATTAAAAAGATATATATAAATATTTGTCGTTTTGAAAAGAAAATATTGTTGATAGTGAAGAAATTGCTTGTAACAAGTAATTTCTTCAATTTCCACAATGTTTTCCAAAGGTTTTTTTTTTCTCTCTCAACTGGAGCTTAACTCTCTTCCCCGGGATGTTTTCTAACCTACAAGATGTTTTTGCACGTTTATTTTAGGTCAGCAGCCTAGCTTTATTCTAGTTTTTAAATAATTTTAACTGTTGTCATGCTGAAATCGAAATTTTTGCTGCACTAGCAGTAGGTATATATAGGTTAAGATCAGCCTTTACATATGTGCTGTCTGATCTTTGTCTAAATCACCCGTTTGACGATTAAAGCCCGAGTTGTACGTGGTAACACGAAAGAAATATTTGCCAACATTCAAGGACTGTTCTGTGTTTTCTGACCTTTTATTTTAATTCAATTCTGAACAAGACCAATCGCTGGCCCCGCCCACTTACTTCGTTGGTCAGGCCTACCGAATCCGACAGGAATTCCCGCTTCAATTTTAAACGTTTTTTTTTTAAAAACAATTCATGGCCACCGGCATATAACAAAAAAATAGAATTGTTTGTTGGCGACCTAAACGTCGTAACTACAGCTTGAATAAGCTGTAGTTACGACGTTTAAGTCGCCAAACCAAAAAAAAAAGGGTTTACAAAAATGGCGGCTAATGTCGGAGTTGAAAGCTCAGGTCCGGGCTGCATAAATGATTTGTTCGCTCGGTTGTTTCCATGAATGACCGCCACGATTGGTCAATTTGTTCTGCATGATAAGAGTTAAGTTTCGTAAGCCTGTAATCTTGTTAACGACTTCAAGAATTGGACTCGGTATACCTCTATTAAACTTACTCGATTCGAATCCATTGCTTTTGAACATTCAAATCCGACAGTTCTTGATCCTGTTTCACTGTCCTTAAAACTCAGGTCCAGGGGCTGAGCTTCGGCCTCCTCATCTGGGCATAAATCTTGCAGAATCTGCGACCCACTTTGTGAACCAAGCCTTGACATTCTCTTTTCCCTAGCTCGACGATTTTGAAACCATGTTGACACGACATTCTCCGATTTTCCCATTTCTTTCGCAAGCTCCATTTTTGTCATTCTATCGGGTCGATGCTCCTTTTGAAATTCCTTTTCCAATCGTTCTATCTCTTCGGGTGTGATTACGGTTCTTTTTCGTTTCTTTTTCCGTCTGTTATTCCTGCTGCTACCAAAAGCTGCATGCTCCATGTTTTTTTCTAATCTCTCTCTGTAAGTGACGTAGGCTGTGACCCAATAATGTAAAGGTCATAAGTGACACGAAAGGTTATTGGATCATATAATAAAATTCGAGAGATTAGTTCAACACTATCGTAAGTACCTATATTCACATTGGCACTTAAAATGGTGTTGCTCTTTGCCCACGATATACAGATATTGTCCATGGTATAAGAAGTTGGGAGGTTTAACCAAGTACCAGATAGTAAAATTTTAGACCAGTCCAAATTGAAAGGAGTTGCACACGAAAATTTAAAGTTTATGAAATTTTAGATTTTTTTTAATATTCTGGGTAAAAAACATTGAGGAAATTGCTTGTATCAAGCATATTGTTCATTTTCCAAAGTGTTTTCCAAAGCTTTTTTAATCCTTAAAAAGGAGGGACTAAGTGGGAAAGAGTTAAAGTGCTGTAACATAATATCTGCAAAATTGACGGAACATCTCTGTAAATCAAAAACTCCATTTGCCAGTTAGATCGTTCATTTAGACCGACATTTATGTGGAGAATTTTTGTTGGTTCTGCTATTTAAACGTCGCAACTACAGCTTATTCAAGCTGTAGTTACGACGTTTAGGTCGCAAATCAATGATTTGTCCTTTAAATATATCCCTGGCCAAATATTTTACGAAATAATGTTAATTAGATTTACCTCAGTCAGACTACAATTTAGTAGGTCAGTAGAAGGGGCCGTATATTTTTGCAAATATCCAACGTTGGTCGACATTTATTTGAAGCGTTTTGTCCTGGCTACTTAAACGTCGTAGCTACAGATTATTCAACACTGTTTAGGTCGCCAACAAGCCGCTGTCATAACACAGTCGGTAGAGTATAAGACTCCCAATCTTCAATCATAGAATGCCATGGGTTAAATTCGATCCCCGGCGGCACATATTCTTTCCGACATTTGTCTCTCACCAATGTATGGAACGCCGTAACTGTCTTTTGTACAAAGCAGACATGCTATCCACTTCATTTCTATTTGACAGAGTTTTATGGAACGCCGTAACTGTCTTTTGTATAAATCAGACATGTTATCCACTTCATTTCTATTTGACAGTGTTGGTCTTTCATTATCTGCAGTTAAACAAAGATGATATTAACTTGTATATATGACCTATTCTGTTAATAAAAAGTATTGTTAAATCAACTTGTAAATGTTTTGAGTTTCATTGACAAAATGTGTTGTTAGATTGTCACTTTATACAGCTGTATTAAACTTTGGTAAGGTTCTTAAGTCGTTTAATTGGGCTAAGTTATCATCATTTTGAGTCCCTTTATTATCCAATAGAGGTTATTTCTGGTTTGCATGGATTACAAGATATGGTACTGACCCAGATAAATTTCTGATTTCTTCATATGTTGTTAGCTGGCCTTAAATTAATATTATGTTGGGTTGGTCACTCATCGTGTTAGGTCAAACCATCGATATATTAAGTCAGAGTAATATTACATCCAGTTTGTAAGTAATTATAACGACTAAGATTATTGTATGTTTACTCCGTGTAATATTAAGAAAGCTTATATTAACATTATGTTTGGTTATTAGCTCATTATGTTAGGTCGAGTTCTCCTTATTCTAAATCTGATTTACATTAAATTAAGTTAATATATAAGAAAAACGGTTAGATCAATACTATGTTGGGTTAGTAGTACATCATGCGTGTTCAAGTTATTATTATGTTAAGTCACAATAATTATATATCAAGTAAACTGTTGATTTGTGACGGTTAAGATTGCTGTATGTTTAGTCCATATATAGTAGAATAATGTTAAATCAAAATTATTTTGGGATAATAATTCACTGTACTAGGCCAAGGTCTCATTATATAAACTCAGATTGACACCATATTTGGTTAGTATGTACATGTTATGACTTTCATTATTGTATGTCTAATCCCTTTATTGTCAAATAAGGTTAAATCAAAATTATTTTGGTTTGATATTTTCATGTGTTACGTCTTATTGCTTATAATATGACTTACATAAACATTAATTTGGTTAAGCTGTTATAATTTGATAACATGTATGCTTGAAATGCATGCTGGTTTAGTTCATCTAATTTTCTCTTGTCCTTTGATTATTGTTATCGGCTCTATTTTTAACCTGTTTCGTTCAAATAACATTATGTTGGGTTGACTTGAAATTATATGCTCATCATTCGGAACCCCTCGTTCAATTCTACGAATCAAAAGTTTCAAACTCTACGGGAATGCCAGCGTGAGTTCCGATTGGATGCGCATACTTTGTTTATTTGGAACGCTCTGTTTCAAACCGCGAAAATGGCGTCGAATGATGCGGGCGGGCTTATTTTGAAAAAAGTCCTCGAAGCCATAGGCTTGCCCTCACTACTGAATGCATTCGAACAAGAACGGATCGATGATTCAACCGCTCAATGTCTCACAGACGGGGATCTAATCCGTCTAGGTATAGGAGATCGGCATCGATTTAGGTCGTTCCTAAAAAGTTTCAAGGCGGTAAGTTTTTAAGTTTACATCGAAATCTTTAATTCCCCTTCAAACAATGACAATCGATAAAGCGTCGTAAAATAGACTGGCACAACTTGTAAACAGTTTTAGGGGGTAAACTTTGGGAAATTCCCATTTAGAGCAACTTCAAAAGTCTTCTCCTGAAATATTTTGGTAGGTAGGGGAAAATCGGGCTTGTTCGGACAGACGTATCATTTCGGACACACCTCGAGAAATCGCAATTTCACTGCACTGTTTGGTCGATTTTTATCAGCTACCATTTTCTTGTAGTGAATTCTGTCCAATTTTAACCCTTTTTCGATTTAATGACGTCATCAGAATGATGACGTGATTAAAGTTCCTGAAAGTCTGTGACCCGCGCATTCTCTTTTTTTTTTTTTTTTTTTTTTTTTTTTTTTTGTTGTTGTTCTTGCTGACATCGTTAACACAGGACATTGAGATAGAGAAGATTCAAACCCAAATAAAAGAGATAACTCGCAGAAAAGTGTAATAAAACTTGTATTTTTCCGGTAGAATAAAGTGCCCGCAAAACGACAATCAGGATATATTTTAATCCAAACAACATTCAAAGATAAAACACGCGAAAAAAGAAACGTCCGAGTTAACCCCGCTAAATTTTTGGTTTTCGAATAAATTCGGACTATCGAAAATGAAAAAAACAAAAAACAAAACAAGATGTGTTTGTGAAACACTATGCCCCCGAAACGGGTAAAGGGTTAAAAATTTGACCTTGACCTTGATGAAATGACCTTCCCCAGTTGCGCCTTTTTGAGACCTATCTACATACCAAATATTAGTATTGTAACTTAATCAGGGTTGAAGTTATAAGAAAATGTTTACTTGGCAGGTTAAGTTTTGCTGACAGACAGACGGACAGACAGACAGGCGGACACCGGTAAAACAATATGCCCCCGATCTTATCGATGCGGGGGCATAAAAATTTCATCTGCAGAGCCGATTTAGATATAATTTCAAAGGCAGTCTACCATCAGTTTGATATCAAATCATTGTAAATACAGCTTAAATGAGCCTAGATTACAAAATTTTGATCGCCTTAGCACCTTATATCAAAATATGCTTCGTTGGTTACATTTTTTCGACCTGCCACTATGTCACAAAATTGTCGTCAAAATTATAGATCCACATTATTTCTCGTCTGCAAGCTTAAAATTATCTTTTTACCTGAAAGATTTTCAAAGATAACTGCTTACTAAATTAATAGTGCCCATCACAGAAGCAAGCATGTATCCGCTTTATGCCTGGTGATTGGTCAGTCGGTGAAGCTTTCGCACCCCCCCCCCGCCTTAAAAATATAAATAGAGTCTAGATAAAATATCTAATCTAAGATAAGAATTTAAAAAAAAATGTCAACTACATATCAGTGTGTAATGGACTTTATATATAAAATATATATATATATTTAGGCCCTATTTATATTATTAAGGAGGGGGAGGGAAGCTATCACTGACTGACCAATCACCGTGTCTTTAACCTGTTCTTTATGTTGCAAAGATAGCGAGAGATGACCGTGATCGAATCTATTCGCTTTAAACAGAATGGTCATTCTACCTTATGATACCTTGAGAAATTTAATTGTGACCCGCCACACGTATATTGGCTTACTATTTGACGTTATCTGAGCGGAGAAAAACAACAACAACAAAACAAAAAAATGACGTCATGATTATTTTGCCTAGAAGTAATTTTGTTCCAAAGTTTTCACATTAAGTCCCATTTTGTAAGAAAGTAATAGAATAATTGTTTGTTTTTCGTGTAAGATCGTTAATCTTTCATCTTGTGAACAAAAAAAAGTCGTATTTCACTCGTGGATCTGCCACTCGTGAAAATATACAATACAATACAATACTTTATTGACGTAAACTATACAGTTTCTTGTCAAACAAACAAAAATATTAACAAACATAAACAGCACGAATAGTCCTAGAAAAATATATGTAAACCATAGTGTATGGAAGAGAAGCAGATCACTAAATCAAATTGCATAGAGCTGTATCTATTAAAAAGAAAGAAAGAAAAAAAGGAAAAAGGTTATCCAGACTGGATATTGTTTACTATATTTGTTCTCAGTAAGAATGCTTCTTTTATATACTTCGCCAAATTAAGTAAATCGTTCCTATTAGTCATATTTAACATCAGGATAAGTTTGTGCATACTTGGTCGAATTAAATACTTCTTTTTGAGGTGTTTTTTCCGTATATCTGAATATGCATCACAAACAAATAGAAAATGAAATTCATCCTCAATTTCGTTGGCGTTGCATATCAAACATGTACGAAGATTTCTCTCTATTCTATTATTTCCATGTCTGCCAGATTCTATCCTAAGACAGTGAGATGAAAGCCTCAGTTTAGCAATGAAATTAAACCATTTATGTGGCAAGGCATTTAAATATATTTCTATTTCATTATGGACTTTAACAAATTTATATGTAGATAAAACCGTGCTATTACCAAGGTAACTATGTAGGTTTTGATGAAAATCATCAATCAACCTTGATTTGAAGATTTTATAAAAACTTCTATGATTAACACAACGAGGATCCTCCCAGACATAACCGAAACCATATCTATACAATAAATGTTTAACATTACTGCTCCAGTTCAGCCTGCCTGCATCGCTACTAGAAACTAGCGATTGATATAAACTTTTGTGAAGAATATTATCAGAAAAAATAACTTTCCCCCAATATTTGACAATTCTAGAAAATTTATTTATATATAAAGGGTATCTACCAGTCTCGTGATAAACGGCGTAATTGCAGGTGGAAGTTTTGACTCCTAGTATTAGTTTTAAAAACTTTAAATGAATTCTTTCGATTTCTTTTGATTTATTAAATCCCGTGACTTCGCTTGAAAAACATAATATCGAGCCAACAAATGCATCGAAAAGTTGAAATAGTGTGGACGTTTGAAAGTTCAATTTGCGGGTTTTACTAATAAGGACATTCAATGCTTTAAGGCCTTTACCAGCCAAAGTTTTATTGTTGGTAGTGAAAGAACCCGTATAATTAAACAATGTACCAAGATAGTTAAATTCGTTTACAACTTCAATGTCTGATCCATTATAAGTCCAACGCTCATTTTCTTTCAGTCCCCCTTTCTGTCTAAAAACAACTATTTTGGACTTTTCTGTATTCACTTCCAATCCCCATTCTGAACAATAATCATATAATCTACTTAAACTAGTCTGCAAGCCGATCGGGGTATCACTTAGAATAACCATGTCATCCGCAAAAAGTAAAAGGAGAATACTGATTTGGTCCAGAAATAAGCCACCCGAATTGTCTCCCTGTAAGAATAATTCAAGATCATCAATAAATAATGCAAATAAGATTGGTGAGATTATCTCCCCTTGTTTAAGACCTATATTACTTTCAAACGAGTTAGAAAATGATCCATTAACCTTAACAAAAGACTTAACCTTAGAGTACATGTCACGGATTATTCTTAGCATTTTCCCCTTAATCCCTAGATTAAAGAGCTTATACCACAATCCATTTCTGTAAATACTGTCAAATGCCTTCTTTAAATCAATAAACGCTGCATAAAGACGTTTCCTTTCACACAATGTTTTCTGTATTAGCGAATGTAAAATAAAGCACGCATCAGTAGTTGATCGTTTAGGTCGAAAACCAAACTGAGCGTCAGACAAAATATCATTGTTTTCACAAAAAGCACTGAGTCGTTTGTTCAGTATACCAGTAAATATCTTGGACAAACAACTCACAAGCGAAATTCCTCTATAATTATTAACTTCACTCGGATCTCCCTTCTTATGCAAAGGAATGATAATACTTTCGGTCCACTGATCAGGGAAAACCCCAGTACTAAAAATAGCATTAAAAATATCTGTTATATGAGACGAAATAATATCACAACATTCTACAAAATATTCATTCAATAGGCAATCATTTCCAATTGACTTATTACTTTTAAGATTACGAATTACACTTTCAACCTCTTGTACTGTGATCGGCTGATCTAACTCTTCAAAATTACAATAACTGCTATTGAAATCGTTTTCTACACAAAAACTTTCACTGTCTGCGTTATAAACTGTTTGGATATCATCGGACAAAGAGGAAAAATATTCATAAAAATCATTCACTGATAAGTTACCATCTAACAATTTTTTCCTTTTGCAAAAAAGTTTCCAAAATTCTTTTGGTTGCGAATGACGTAACCTTTCTATAGATGAGTATTTCTCCCTCGTGTAAGCATTTTTTTGTTTTGAAAATATAGCTTGTGTTGTTCACTCAATGAAAGATAAATCGATATCACACCATTACCCCACTGACCATTGCTGGATTATTAATTCTAATCTGTCGTTCATACCTAAAAAATAAACAGTTTGCCCGTAATTTGTACAACATATCGACGGTTTGTTGCTTGATATAACTTACTAACTACCTTGTTGGTGTACAGTTGCACTGGCCCATTGTTTCACAACATTTGAGAGTTAATATAACTGACTGATTTTCTTTAATTCTTTCGGTGGTTTATCGAGAAATAATGGTAGATTATCACTTGATTATCTCACTGCCAAACCAGCGAAATTAACAACAACAAAAAAGATTCCCTGCTTTAGTATATTAAACCATATTTGACGTTTACTGGAGCCAAGACGTCTTGACGTTTTGTAGCAATCATGTGCAAAGTGACCCGAACTTGAAGTAAAATTTGTCTAACAAATCACATTTCGTATCATTTTTGCATTAAAGAAATAGAATAATTATTTGTTTACGTGCAAGATGAAATATTTCATTTCGTGAGAATTAAAAGCTATGTTCTACTCATGAAAACATAGCTTTTGTTGTTCACACAATAAAAGATAGATCGATCTTACACTGAAACATACAATTGTCTTCTATATTTTTCTTATTTGAAAGCTTTTAATTACTGGGTGGAGCATGGTTTTTCCATAGAAAAGCTAGGAAGACGGCCTTACCGTTTTATTGTAAAAAATGAAGATGGTAATAATTCATTGAGTGTATGCAGTTAGGATGCACCACTATGGCAACCCTATGGAGCCCTACAGTGCATAGTGACATACCATTTATAACAGTTTGTAAACGATTCTTGAGGGCAAATTTCTCAAAATAGGTCACATACAATTTCAGATGAACACAATGCTATTATCTTAATTAGTTTGTCTGTTCGTTTTCATCCAGACAAATTTAATTTTCTGTCGATTTTTATCATTAAATGGACGAGAAGCTATCAGTCTGTTTGAACAGAACAGAACAGAACAGAACAGAACGTATCATTTATTTCGTCCAGGTACAACAAGGTACAATAAGGACATATATACAATAACCTTTATGAAAATAGAATGAATAAATACTTCCGGTAAAACAAGTAGATGAAAATAGTTGAGATGACATATCTTAGAATTTCCGAGGGATAGATGCGGTCAATGATTGAGCCTTTTTTTATGGAGTACATATGATGGCAGATGAGTTAATTTGGTCAAGTTACCGCAGGATTAACAAATTTTGCGGAATAATCAAAAGTAATGTTTCGAAGTGGAACAAATACGGCTATAACAACCTAAATAAGCTGTAATTGCGATATTTGGATGCCCACTTACGAACAGCTATATTATGTTTAATTTTGTTTGGTAGTAGTATATATTCACATCAAAGTTGTGCCATAATGGCTGTATCCCTGTCATTCCCGACCCTGTTCGAAACGAAAAAACAAGGTTGGAATATGGGGGAAAAATGAAAATTAATTTAAGGACATGTCTAGTGACAAATATAATGAAAAAGACTATGATGAATAATAAATTCAAAGCGATAACAACAACAATTACAACATCAATTATTATCATTATCATTTTTTTCCAAGGTCAGTATGAATTTGTTTGTCGTCTGTTATTGGGTTAGTACTAAGTCGTAAACACAATCCCGTTGTTTTGTTTTTATAAGACACGGGGTGGTCAATTAAAATTCCAATCGTTTGTAAATCCTTGACCTGTCTATACAAACATCTTATGTTTGGGGTACCAATGGGGTAACGCTGATTAAGAAAATAAATTATCGACGTTGTATTTCCCAAACCCCGTTACCACAGCTTAATTAAAACTTTAGTTACGTTGTTCTTGATCTACAACGACGATTGTGTGTGTGTTTTTTTTTGTTTTTTTTTCTCTCCTTTTTTTTAAATAGCTTTTCAAAGAGGTTGATTAGTCGATTCTCAAAAAGTCAACTCATGTACTGTTAAAAATATAAATGTTATTTTCCTTTAAAGTGTTCCAAAGCAGTTGAGTTAGACTCGAATCAGGCTGTATATAAGTGCAGTCTGATTTGTGTGTTAACGAAGTTATATCTATATATAGAATCATTTCAAATAGGTCTTATAGCAATAAACCGGTTGTCCGAACGGCCATCAAAATTCATTAGTGATAGGCTAATTCTCATTTAAATAAAAAAAAGGATAACTTAAGCAATAGGCAGGAAAAACCAACAGTCAACAATTCGGCATCATAAAGTTATGCTAATCAAACGTTTATGATATACGAGTAACAGCATTAGGTGGCCGGTAAAAAAACTGGTTTATTTTCTGAAAATGCATCTGCCGGAATAATTCATAGACATCTTCATCAATTAACCCTTTCCTTTACAACAAAATTGTAGACCAGCCCAAATTGGAAGGAGCTGCAGACGACAATTTCAAGTTGGTGGAATTTTAATTTTTTTCATCTTTTTGGGTAGAAAACAGTGTGGATAATGAAGAAATTTCTTGATACAAGCACTTTCTTCATTTTCCACAATGTTTTCCCAAAGCTCTTTAATTGAGGAGCGTAAAAGGAGGGCTTGAGTTGGAATCGGCTAAAGGATCGCTGAACCCGTCCCTTGATCTCCGACATGGCAGACCGACTCAGATTTTAAATTGTCGTTGTTTTCAAAACAATTATGTTTGCGGAAGTAAAACTAAAAGAAAGTCGATGGTGGGCGATCTATACGTCGTAAATTCATTATATTCAAACTTTACTTACGACGTTTAGGTCCCTCATCCACGAAAATGTTTGAAAAAGAATGGCGGAAAATGATGAATAAGAATAGTAGTGAAATCCACTCTAAATGCATGATTGGATTGGCGAATGGATTTTTTATTAACATCCATAATCTGTTTTTGAATTTAATCTTCTGTGTTCTATTTGTTGAGTTTTTTTAAAACTTCAAAGTGTCTGAATTTTACCCTTTGAAAAAAAACTTTGTCCAAATTTCCTCTCTCGTGAGTCCGGATTATCCCTAACCTGTCCGAAATTATACTTTTTACAGTCCTTTCAAATTTCGCCTTTTCTCAACATTTTGATCATATTTAAACTACCCATTTAACAATAGATAGCGAGTAAAATGGTTAAACGAATGAGTATCGCAAGTTGTGCGTTCGTCTTTTACCTATAGACCGAAATAGATCACCTTAAGGCTAGTAAAGTTGTCAATATTTACCCGGTTTTCCCATAGCATTAATAAGCCGGTAGAATCAAAAAGGTCTCTGCTCCAGGAGTAAATCAAAGTACTGAAAGTACTATAAGCTAGCAAAGCATAGTTGAATTAGAAAATCTTTCCTCTGTTGGCTAGAAAACATTGTGGACATTGAAGAAATTGCTTGTACCAATTGAAGAAATTGCTTGTACCAAGCAATTTCTTCAATTGGTACAAGCAATTTCTTCAATGTCCACAATGTTTTCCAAAGCTTTTTTCTTGAGATGCTTAAAAAGCGGAAATGGGTGGGAATGGGTAAAATGTCATGCTTTTGACAGAGTTCTGTAAAGTTTGAATAGAGTTTGCAATATTCCTGATATATATAAGAACTATTTTCATGGCGTAGACATTCCATGGATTTGGTGGTTAAGCCTCCAGTGGCTGTATGCACTCGTTGAACTTTGAGACGACCACAAAATTTTGTCTGCCAGCTAAAAATTGCCTAATCACTCATTTCGAAAAAATCTTTTTAAATATAGGGCATAGAGTATTTAAATTTAAAACATAGCATAACATTATTGTTATCTACCACGTTTCTTGAAGTTTACCCCTTTGGACAAAAATGGCCCTATCCAAGGCATCCAAATAGAGCATGTTCAAATATCTTCCTCTTTCAACGTAGAAGTTGTAATGCATTCATATTTGGTTTGTACTACATCCAAATTGTTCTCTACTAAGGGTGGTAAGATTATACCCATTGGTTCAAAATGGCCCCGCCCAAGAGGCCCTAAGTTTGGTAAAATGCTCAATAAGAGCAATTTCAGTCATCTTCTCTTAAAGGGAGGTATCGATGTTTCTGAAACCTAGACAAGAAAATATACCAAGTGCCGAAAAAAACACTCAAACGAACATTGACTACATTAAGTTGAATCAAGTATTAATTGTCTTTGTGGTAATCTGATGAGCCTTAAGTGGCGTTTTGTGGTTATATTGGAAAGGTTAAGCTGAATTCCAGGTTATTTTTAGATATCACGGAATTCGGCTGTCGACATCGAATAACCTAATTTGCATATGACCCAAAGTCAACTGAAGGGAACAAATTTACTAGCGAGCAGCCAACGTCCTAAATCATGTCACATGAAAGGTTTAGAGCATGACTACGATAAGTGTTTATATTCGTATACACGCTTACGACAGTTTTGGACTGATCTTCATGAAATTAGAGACCAGCTAGCAAACATAACTGCTGATGACGTAACGATGACGTTGTTTGATGTAATTTAATCACGTGAATGATCCTATGTTCTTTGCAACTGTCTCGGATTAATCTAAAAAATTCATCAGTAGCCTACGTAGGCTATTAGGGAAATACCCTGCTTATTCTGATAAGCGACCTCAGATTTCTGCAAAACTACTTTTTGGAATATTGTATTCAAATAGTATATGAGAGGAAATAAAAATAATTAAAATCTGTGACATGAAAAAAAAACATCGATACCTACCTTTAACACTGGTCGATGTTAACTAATTACCAGACAGCAAAACTTTAGACTGGTCCAAATTGAAAGAAGTTGCAGACGACAATTTCAAGTTTATGATATTTTAGATTTTTTAAACGTTCTCGGTGAAAAACATTGTGGAAAATGAAGAAATTACGAATTGTTTGTCTTGAGAGGCGTTTAAAACTGTCACTATGTTTGAATCGGTTAAAAGGAGTTGCAGACAGTAATAAAAGTTTTTAGGTTGGAAAACATTGTGAGAAATTGATTTTAACTAATAAGTTCTCCATTTCTCAAAATATTTTTAAACCTATTTTCCTTGAGAGCATCAAAATGTGGGATAGGTTGGTAATGGATTAGACTATAAAGCTATAGGCATTCATAGTTATTGTATAGCATTGCTTGATAGTTTTGTAGTTAACCCAAAATTTAATATTTCTTTTATTTAATTTGCTCAAGCTGTGTCTTTTTTTATACAGAAAAGTATTGTAATTTGCAGATGCTTCAGGTGAGCGATCGTCCTCTTTCTTCATTTGAACAGCCGCCGTCGGTAGCGTGTCAGACTCCTAATCTTCAATCATGGGATGTCATGGGTTCGGCACATATTCTTACCGACATTTGTCTCTCACCAATGGGTGGATAATCGTAAACCTAAGTGGGATAGCAGCTTGAGGCTAGGAAAAAATGTGCACCAGCCACCATTATATGACTAAATACTGTTAAAAGCGCCGTTAAACCAAAATCTTCATCTGAAGTACAGTTTCAGCTAACCCTTTCCCGTTTCTAGCTAGCAAAGCGTCAGCTTTGATGGCTTAAGTTTAAAGCAAAATTTTGAGGTCTTCTCAGAGTTCAATGAGTGCAAACTGCCAGCAGTGGAGGCTTTACAACTTCATCCATTGAATGCCTATATTCTAAAAATGTATCTCATAACTACTGCAAAATTTATCTCCTATGTATATTTAGCACTTTTTTACATATCTTACAAACGAGCTTTTCAGAGTATCTTACAAACGAGCTTTGCAGAGTGTCGCATGTACGCAGGAAGGGGCTTGACAGTGAGCTATTATATTTTACCATAAGTTTTTATGATAAAACTGAACTTGAAAACTGACCTTGACAGATAAAATTAAACTTAAAATCAACAAAATGGCAGTACCCGACAGAATACAATTGTGACTGGTCTTACAAAAGGAAAATCTGATTCCAGCATCAAAGAAAATATGCACTATTTCAACACAAAGATTCATCACTGTTAAACACTGTTTGTACTAACAGCACTATGGGTCACATTGCACACACAAGCATAATATTGATCAGTTCCCTAAACATAGGGGAGATAATTCGTTGATCACTGGAAGGACAAAATGTTAAAGATCTCAAGCATAAGTACACATCATTGAGAATAATTGTAGTAAGTTTCAATAATGTTCAATCAACAATAGGCACAAGTTATAACCATTTGAAAAGTTGCTTACACCCGAAATTAATTCAATTTAAGGGCAGATAATTAATAAAGAAGTGGATTTATCTTAATTTCAAAGGTCTACTGCGCCACTAGAGACCATGCAGATTCATTATGCAAAGCAGTGAAATAGTCAAAAAAGTATACCCTGCTTACGTTCATTTCACTTTATATTTCATGTTATCTGAACAGAGCCCAAAGATGTCATGATGACGTTGCCTAGTAATCACATGCAAAATGAGGCGCCTTTAGTGATTTTGTCTCAAAATTTTAACATTTCGTCCTATTCTTGCATTAAAGAAAAAGAAGAATTGTTTTTGTTTTTTTGGTGCAATATCAGTAAATCTTTCATTTCATGAACAACAAAAGCCGTAATTTCACTCTGTCACTCTTGATAATATAACTTTTGTTGTTGACTCAATTAAAGATAAATGGATCTTACACTGAAACAAACAATTATCCTCTATCAAAACCTTTCACAAGCAATGGATTTAACACTTCTCCAAAATTAAAGCGAAAAGGTTTACTATAAAGAAGACTTTTTTTAAATCCGGTAGGGGACTCCTGTATTGCATCGCAAAACGACATGAACTTGTTTCATACTATTTTTCATAAATCCAGTCAGTAGGTTACAGGGAACTATTCCGTTTTCCATAGGCGACCACTATAAGAAAATTGCACATAGCTCATCCCCAAAAATTGCAAGGGAGTCAAGCCATATATCAAATTCAAGAACAATCACTCAATTGAATTGTGATATGACATGATCCCTTTTATCAATGACTTATGACGTCATTTTTAAGATAACCCTCTTCGCGCAGCTAGTTTTACTTCATTCTCCGAAAAATACCCCAGGGTATAGAAACCGCCCCTCAAGAGGCGAAATAAATTAAAATGTTATCCTTTTCGTTCCTAAGTTATTAACAGAGTATCAAATCGTTAGATTTCGTCTTGATATTATATGGACCAATCAGAGGTCACTTTGATCTTTGTTTACATCACCGTAGCCCTAGACAAAATGTGACAGATGGCGGGAAACTGTATTAGTTCAATACATTACCTGTACCTTCTAGTCTATTTACAAACTGTAATGATTTATTTCCCTTTGTTCAAAGTGATGCTAAATTTTACTTTAATTTTTGGTTTCATTAAATGTCATCGTTTATGATCTCCTTTGTCATCTTGATGGGGCAAACATTTATAAAAATAAAGTGCAAATGTCTTTCAAAGTGTTCCATTATAGGCAGATTTCAGAAGGTGAGTCCAGGTGAGACTATTCCAGTCAGATCTGACTGATTAAGTTGAAATTGCATACACTTGGAAGTATATATTTTAGTTGTACATTTAGAAATAAAAGAATATTTCATTTGTTCAAAGGTCAAGGTCACAGTTCTAGCTCAAAGGTCTAAACTCAGATAAAATCTTTTTAGCAAATTTGGTGGAAATATCTAGCACTTATTAGTTTGCATGATTATGAAGTGCTCTGTGTAAGCTAATTTGATTGCCCAATATCTGGCATAATGCATACGTGTCTTTTGTCTGTCAACAATTGCTGTAAACATCCTCTCCTGATTCAGTGGGCAAGTTTTCATAAATCTGTACCAAAATTGTTCTACCCTTTATCACTCAATTTTTTTGACTGGTCCATGTTCAAACGAAATGCAGACAACAATTTAAAGGGGTGGAAATTAAGAGATAACTATCATTTAGGGTAGAAAGCATTGTGGAAAAATGAGAAACGACTTGCTACAATAAGTTTCCTTACAATAATAGGCAGGCATGAGAGGTAATAGGCTAGAGGGTTGAAGTCCATCATTATCTCTGTCAAGTCTTTTAGCTCCTTCGGTAGCACTGTGTTTTCAATCCTTGGGTCGTCAGTGCAAACTTAGGCTCAGCCAATATTCTTTCTGGCATTTGACAAAAGTTATTGAAACATGAGACATTTGTCTCACTAATTAGGGAATGATATGCTCTGGATGAGAAGCTGGTGGCTTGGATTGAATGTTGTGGTTGTACTGTTGTGCAAAATCAGAATAAGCCATGGTTAATGCACATGCTGCCGCAAAGTAACTGAAATACTGTTGAAAGGGCGTTGAACTTCATTCAATAAAACAATTATCCTTAACTTTGGTTGCCATGGAAATGGAAATAATAACAAAATGTTCTCAATGCTTAAAACTCTTCTTGCCACAATTTCAAGACGGTCTTTTCCCAAAATGAAAGTATATGGCATTTGACGTGGTAAATAGTAATATTGTACAATTCTCTGCCAAGTTTGTCAGAACTTTACATTTCCTCCATCTCACAATACTTTTTCTATAGCTTGGTTACTTTCTTTTCAAAATAATCCACTATATAGACATTGTCTCATCAGTAAATTGAGAGTGGTGGAGGTGTAAAGGGCATGCAAAGGCCTCTATTTGTGATTGTTTGTCAGTTTAGCGATTTAGGACCATCTTGCCTCTTGTTATTCCTGCAGTATTAGATTCTCAATCTTTTCAGAGAGGAGAAAATGAATTAGGAGCTACGGCTGGAGGGAGAGCTGTAGTACAACAAGTGACTGAAGTGCAACATGGCCAACCAAGATTTGGCCGTTTCGGTCATAGGAAAAATTCCAAAAAAGCTGTGAAACGAAACAGATTTACAGGTTGGACTGGGCAATTTTTTTGTCTCAGTAGTACTGAAGTAACTTGTATTCCGTCTTCATCTGAGAAAGAAATGCTAAGAAAAGCAGGATTTGGGCTAAAAAAGATCAGGCTTGAAAATTGTGACAGTGAAGAAATAGTGATTGAAAAATTGATGTCTAGTGAACTAAATGAAGACAGTGAAATAATTGGGTTTCCGCAGTTAA
Source organism: Fragum fragum (assembly GCA_946902895.1). NCBI lineage: Eukaryota > Metazoa > Mollusca > Bivalvia > Cardiida > Cardiidae > Fragum > Fragum fragum. The sequence goes on along the minus strand of OX336372.1, from coordinate 49,875,875 downwards.
AAGAAGCTGGAGGCATTGAATTATTGAGAACATCACAAAATTGTAGGGATTTGAAATTGATTGGATGTAGGTGGAACTCAAAAGAGTTGAAATTGAATGTGGGATCTCAAGCCAAGATTTACATACGCCCTGTGCAAAAGTCCCTCAAGACAAGGCCAATAGAAGATGACCCTGAAGAAGAAGAGGGCCAGTCCTTTAGTATGTGTGAAAAGTGTAAGGCAAAAATCAAAATGAGAGAAATGAGGAAACACATGGAATCATGTAATGCCACAGACAATGATGATGATACGGACATCTTATCAACAATAGTGCACAGAACAGTCACACATGACCAGATACCCCAAGAACATGTAACCCAACTGCCTGAACTACCGGAGTTGTCAGTTTCAGAAGTTGATGCACAGCTAGGATCATCAAATAACTTAATCCAAGTTGAAGATCACCCAATTGGTGGTTATGTGGAGATGACCATACCTGCATCAAATGGTTTCGAAGCTATTCAGGAAAATCGGGGGGATAATTTAACACAGAATCATATTGAACTAGAAAGATCACAGCCATATGAACAAAATGAACTACCTTTGAAAGATGTTGTTAAACAGATAATCAACTTCTGTAGAGTCCAAGACATCCAAAACCCTGTTGAGATTCTTAGAAAGGCCCAAAATGATATAGTCACTGGCCGTGATCTAGAGGTCAAAGACATTAATTCTGTAACTTCTGGAGATTCTAACTTCATTCTCATCGACAGAGACAGAGTTGTAGAGACAGCTTTTGAAGAGCTTAACAACAAGACAGTATCAGATCTGAGAAATACTTTAGAAGTGCAGTTTTATGGAGAGGTAGGTTTACTTTTCAACATGGATAGCAATTGATTTGTAGCTCCACTGGCCAAGAGGCCAGAAGGCTATTGTCTTGGCATTTCCATCCTGTATCTCTGTGTGTGTCAATCTGCATATGTCAATCTTCAAACTTGTGCTTTAATTTAAAGTTTTCTCCTGACAAAGTAAAGGCTTTCTTTTGATTTAACCCATTCCCACACAGTGACGCTTTTGGATGCCCCTCAAGAAAATCACTGTGTAAAATGAAGTCTTTTGTATAAATTGTCTTTTGGTTACTGCCTATATACTATAATAGTTGCTTGTTGTTTTGCAGGCTTAAACTTCAATTTGAGCATATCTTCAAAAATACATTAGCTTTGAATGTGATTATTATCCCCCGCCATTTCGGCAAAGGGGATATAGTAATGGTCTCCGTCCGTCATTCCGCCCTTCCTTCCTTCCGTCACTAAACTTGTCTGGAGCATATCTATGAAAGTATAATTGCTATCTAGTTGAAACTTCATAGGTCGATAGATCTCATTGAGGAGAAGGGCAGTGCACAAGAACCTCAACTCTTGCTTGCATAATTTTGCAGTTATTGCCCTTCGTTGTTTTAAAGATAAGATTTTGTCTGGGTCATATCTCTGAAAGTATAATAGCTATTCTATGGAATTCTGAAAGTTTTAGACACTTCATAAAACTGTGATAAGCTTTAGAAAAACTGTGATTGCCAAGTGCATCACAGCAATATGTGCAGGTATATTGTGGCTATTAATCACATTCTCCTTTATGTTTAGGACAATTTTCTATTGCAATTTAAAACATTTTCAAAACACATTATGAAGGAGTATGGGTCATTGTTTCAGCTGGTAAATCATGTCTGGAAATAATGCATGATTTGATTCTAGTTGAAGAGGTTTTCATAAGCTTCACATTGACGACAGAAGAAATGTGATCAAGGATTTTGTCGGGGGATAAAATCCATTAATTTGGAAAAATTACATTTTGACAATTTACCGTCACAATAGGAGGTGACAGTAAGCCATCAGATACTGGACTGATGACCTAATAGTATGAACAAACTTAAAATCAAAGCTGGAGCGTACAGGTTCCAAAGAAAACATCATTCTTATACCCCACCAAAGGTGGATGTATCTTGGTAAAAATCTTCTCTGTCTGTCTGTCTATCAGTCCAATTCTTGTAAATGCAACTTCTAAATGTATCAACCCTTGTCATGCTGTACCCAGGATATTCCGGTTTTTGTAAGGGATGTAGTCTGATCTTAGTCTACACCACCTGCTTTTATTTTTCCTGCCAGAGTAATTTATGAAATTGATTTTTTTTTTTTAAAAAATACTTAGTTTTGAACAACAAGTCCTATCAGTGCTTTCAGCCCTTTGATTTTACAGCAATTCAGTAAGGTAATTTATACAGCATGACAAGGGTTAATCCATTTCCACAATGCAAAATTTGTGCTAATGGATAATGAAAGGAGTAACGACAATTTTAAGTTCATGAAAATTTAGATTTTTTTCTACTTTCTTTGCAAATAACATTGTGGAAAGAAAAAACTGTCTGCTACAAGAAACTTCTTTTTCCACAATTCTTTTTCCTTGAGAGGCATCCAGAAGCATTATTGTGTGGGAATGGGTTAAGAGAATGTTGTTAATCTGCAAAAATTTTGAGGATATCTGTACTTTCAGGTTGCTGAGGATTTAGGTGGACCGAGAAAAGAGTTTTTCAAACTTGTATTGTTGGCTATAAAGGAAAAATACTTTGATAATGGATTGAGAGAACTAATAGCAGAGGATTATAAGAAAGTTGGTACAATTTTTGGTAAGTGTTTTTCATATGCTTTAGAATATGATGATTTCTTTCATCTGCATTTGTGGATGGTTGAAATTTCTTGGTGTATATTAAGTTACTGAGCATAAAGTGCATGAGGTTTTGTGAACAAATCAGAAAGTTTATCCTGTAGACATTGCCAATCTTGCTAAGATACACAGTGTAGGCTCCATGTTTAAAATTATGAAAATCTATTTGATAGAACATGTATTTGTTTGCTAGTTGAAATAAATAGAAGTGAAAATCCTTGATTAAAACATCTGACCTGAATTACTTTAACAAATTACCAGTTTACACAATTTTAGACTAGTGCAAATTGGCCAAAATTGAAGACAATATTTCAACCTGCAATGGAATTGAAAAATGAGTGCCATAAATGCTGCAAGCAATTTGTCATTTTGCCACAAAGTTTTTACAATTTTATTTCTTCAGGATTTCAGAAAACGGCATTGTGTGGTAATGGGTTAATCAAAGAAAGACAAACCTAGAAATCAATATCCATAATGAAAAACTAGGCTCGTACTGTTTTCAGTTCTCATCCAACGGTAGAAACTGATAAAAAAGGTTGTGTGACTACAAACCAGCTCGATTTTGATTACCTAACTTCTTACTTGTTTACTTTCATGCATGAATTTCAATACTTATTAAGGAAAATTGGTTGCTACCGAAATATAAATGGAAGAAAGATCAGCAAGGGAACAACTAATTGGGGCAGGAGGAAGTCTTTTAAACATTAAACTACTGTATAAAGGGTGTCGAGCTCGATCATCATCCACATTATCTTGTTGTTGCCATGAGCAAGTATTTCATCGGAAATAGATGTTTTGTTTCCACTGTCAAGTTGGTTTACGGCATATGCCAATTGTCAACCACAGTTTATCAGGAAGTGCTTCCTTGATAACGTATTGCACTTTTTAATTGATAGACTTGCTGTTATAAGCCACTCATACCACCTCTTCTGGCTGTAATCAGCTGTTGAATTTACACATTGGTACTTATTATCAATGGATTTAAGGCAGCATTTAAAGGATAGTTGCTGATATTAACCCTTGTCATGCTGGACCTTGAATATTCTGGTTTTAGCAGGAGGTATAGACAATGATCAGACTGCACACAAGTGCAGCCTGATCTTAGTCTACACCTCCTGTCTGTCCTTTTGAAACCACAGTTGTTTATAAAATTAATTTCCAAAAGAAGCATCAACAACTGAACAACAAGTACTATCAGTGCTTTCAGCCCTTTGATTTTTATCTAACTCTGAAAAGGATTTTATTCAACATGACAAAAGTTAAAAGTATGGGTAGGATTTAGGGACTTTTATTTTGAAAGGGCAATTGAAAAATGGGCAGGGCGCATTCTGAAAATGTCCAGCTGGATGACTGCAGTATTTCTTCTGAATAGGAAGGCAACCTCATTATTGAAAGACTGCCTGTTATTGAAACTGTGACTGTATCTAAGGTGAGCGGGATATTGGTAGGTGTTTTTGTATGTAAAAGGAGTCTTGATGCTTAATGCAAATGATAGAATCCTTGTATAAGGTTGTTTTCAAAATGTACAGTTGTTTGGACGAGACAGGTTTTGAAAAATAATTAATCAAAACCTGATTTTGTCACTACATCTCTTCTACCCTTGTAATATCCTACTTGGTTTTTCAAACTGGGTAAGACTGGTGGATTACAATGTCTACCAAAATAACCATAGATTGTAGCATTATGGAAACTTATTTGATTGAGATAAATTACTGTTTATGAGGAGGCAAAGTGCTCCACACTTTTCTATTTCATGGCTTCTATTTTTTCCAGCACTCAGCATATTACAAAATGGAAAAATGCCCTGCTTCATTCATGATGATATGTTAAAGGAATTATGGGACACAAGCAAAGCACCATCTTTATGCCTAACCTACCTGCGAACTGGATTGGATACTCTAGGAATATTTGAGGTAAATTTTAAAATCTTGTCTGGAAATGGAAACAATTCATTGGCTTAGCTGATTTAAAACAAATAGTCAATGTATTGTGATCACCACTAGTCCTGTCATAATAATTGTACTTGAAGTTATATGTGTCGTCAGTGTGTCAAACTTAACCCATTACCAGATAGCAAACTTTAGACTGGTCCAAATTGAAAGGATTTGCAGACGACAATTTAAAGTTTATGAAATTTTTGATTTCGTCAACTTTCTAGGTAGAAAACATTGTGTAAAATGAAGAAATTGCTTGGTTCAAGTAATTTTTTAATTGTACAAATTGTTGAGTGGCATCAGAAAGCGTCACTGTGCGGGAATGGGTTCAACCTTCGTCATATCACAATTATTATTGAAGATATTTTCTTTAAACTTTACATCTATATTAACTTAATATTTTGACTCAATCTTAATGAAACTTGGCCAGAATGATTGTTAGGACTGAAGGATGATTCATTTTGAAAATGGGAATTTTGCCCTTTGTTTATTTAAAATTCTTTTATTTATAGTGCTATAAATAGGCTTGCTTGCTTGTCCTCGGACAGCTATTGTTATATGTTGTCTATAAAAACTAGCTTTGACTATGACTTTTTAATGCTACTGGTACTAAGTTGAAGTTAGGACCTTCATATATTACTTTTGGGGTTCTGTTGACAGTAGGTTAAATTGATTTAACCCCATTATAATGAAATTTTAGACTGATCCAAATTCAAAAATGTTACAGACAACAGTTTTGAGTTGATACTTTACCAATAATTTTTCGAAGAAAAAATTCTTTAGGGTGTAAAAAGTGTTATTGTATAGAAATGGGTTAAAGGATGTACAGGTCATGATCAAGGTCATGACGTTTTAAAGTGAGCAACAAAACCACAAGGTCAACTAAAAGGTTGAACTTCTTAATTCTTGACATTCTGATTTAAAAATCCAATTTCATTTTTAGCTCACCTGAGCACTAAATGAGCTATTGTGATCACCTTATTTAGCACGAAGCATCAGTATATTGATCTTTTAAAAAATAGCTAAAATCATGATCCTCGTGTCTCAAGGGGCGGAGGGGGAATGGGGGGTGGGTATAGGCAAGAAGCATCACTTAACAGACTTCTTTCTTATTTCTTAAATTATAACCCATGGATCCAGATGCAGGAAAAAGTTTTTTCCTTCTTTCATATCTGCCCTTTAGCCTTGGAATTTGGAATTTAGACTTTTGGATCCCCAGGTTCATAGTCTTATATGTAAGTGTGGTCCACTTGTATCATAATCCTAACCTTAACATGAAATTAGACTGTGAAGAAAAAGAGCCTTTATCTCAGTTGAGCGCCCAAGGGCCAACAGCCCTCTTGTAAGTAGTCTATTTACAATAGATGTGACAAGTTTTTGCCAGGGTAATGAAGGTGAAAGATTAAGATCAAACTGCACATATTTGCAGGCCGGTATTAGTCTATACTGTATGCAACAACTGTAGACACAAAAGCTATCAGGGAACAACATGGTTCAAGGCAAAAAGTGCTGTGGTTGAGAAACTAGAGCTTTCCCATCCGGCGTCTGTTAGTCTCGCATCCATTCGATAACTTTTCCTTGTTAACACTCTTTTCATAAAAGGGTTTGAACTGTCAAGAAACACGGGAAAAGGGGCCTTTTGAAAATTTCATCCGTAATCCTTGTTACCAAGTCCAGAGCTCTCATCGGATTTTATTCAAACATTCACAGAATAATTGTACAATAATAATGATTGTTGATGTTGACATTAGACCTGATCCGTCAAATATCACGGAAAAAAGGAGCCTTATGAAAATTTAATTTTAAAATCCTTGTGCCACAATAAAGTCCACAGTTTCAATTGTATTCTGTTCAAACTTTCACAGAATGTTTGTACCATAATTAGGAAGGTTTCTTTCCAAATTAGGCTTGGTCCATCTAGTATTCCCAGAAAAGGGGCTGTATGAAAAATTATAACCTAATCCTAATTAATACAAGAATGTTCCCAGTCTTTATCAGATTCTCTTCAAAATTTAATAGAATGATTGTATCATCATTTGAATTGTTTCTTTGTAAATTGGGTCTATAATATCCCCAATAACACAATAAATTCCGCAGATTGCACAGATTGACTGTACAATCATTACGATTGTTGATTTTGACAGTGGATCTGATACTGCAATGATTTACCAAGATTTCACCGGATTCACTTAAAAAATTCACAGATTATACAGTCATAAGGATGGGTCTTTTCAGAACTGGGTACAAACCGTCAAGTATCATCTAAAAAGGGGCCATATGAGTTCATTTTCAATTATTCTAGTTAACATAATGAAGTCCCAATATTTCATTGGATTCACTATAAACTTTCACAGAATGATCAAACCAACAATAAAGTATCAAAGGAAAAGGGGCTTTATGTGAACTTGATTGAAATTACTTCGTCAACACAACACAGTCCACAGCTCTAATCGGATTCTCTTCAAAGATGCAAGGAATAATTGTGGCATTGGAAACACAGGAAAAGGGGCCTTACACATTATCATTCAAAACATTCTTGTTTATGTGATGAAGTTCACAATTATCAGATTGTCTTTAAAATTTCACAGAGGACTATTGTAGGGTCATATGGAAAGTTCCTTTTGGAAATGAAATGGATCCATAAGAAAACACTGGAAAAGGGACCTGAAGGATTTTCATTTAAAACAAAACTAATAAAGTCCACAATAATTATTGGACTCTGTTAAAAATTATGATTGTAAAACTTCCTTTTGGAAATGAAGTGGATCTGTCATGAAACATGGGAAAAGGGGCCTTAAGGCTTGTTGCTCAAAATAAAAAAGGTGATAAAGTCCAGTGTGTTAACTTTTCTATGCATTCTTCTTTAAGCAACTAACTTCAATAAATATAAGATTTTTTTAATGGAAAACTTGATAACTAGTAGAGTGTCTTGGGCCCTCATGGGCCTCTTGTTTATTGTTAATATTAAGACCTTCCAGTTTGAATCAAGGTCAAGCTCATCCAGCTAAGACAAGATCAAATATCAAATTTACTCTTCTAAAATTGGCTGCAAGTTGGTGTGTTTGTGTTTAACCTATTCCAACACAACACAGCCTTTTGATATCCCCTAACTAAAAAACTTTGAAAACATTGTGGAAAATGAAGAAATTGATTGCTACAAAACATTTTCTTTCCCAAAAGACAAAGACTTATAAAATTTGATCAACTAAACTTTGTCCCCTGCAACTTCTTTGAATTTGGACCAGTGTAAAATTTTGTCGACTTGTAATTGGTTTACAAGTATATCTCATTTTAACCTTAAGCTTATGACAGAGCTACCAGCCCTACAGTTTTTGATGCACAAGACAACATTCATCCTGACAGTACAAAGACTTATGTCTCTTTTAAAGCCAGTATTCAGTGAACGTGGATCAAACAAACATCCTTTAGAAAAGGCAATATACGGACAGTTTATCAAATATGTGAGAGAAGTTGCCAGTAAGTCCTTTGTTTGTATTTGTAATTCTAACCAAATTTTTACAATATTTCAGTTATATTCATACTGCTAGTGCTTCTCATCATTTCTTTTTAGCTCACCTGAGCACAAAGTGCTCATGATGAGCTTTTGTGACTGTTGAATATCTGTCGTCCGTTGTCTGTCTTACGGCGTCAACAATTGAAGTGGCCACAGTTTTGACCCAATCTTCATGAAACTTAGCAAGAATAATTGATAAGTCTTAAGAATGAACCCTATTGCAGAGCTCCAGATAATTTTTTGAGTCAAGGAGTAATCACCCCTCAAAATTTTCACCATGGGGTATTTCTCATAATTTTTGAAGGCAAGGAGTAATTACCCCTTAATTTTTCCCCAGGTGGCATTGCTGAAATGTTATGAAAACCTAATAGGTATAGTCAACTTTAACAGAACAGAAAACAGGAAAAGGGGCCTTATGGATTTTCACTCAAACAATCTTGTTTATGTGATAAAGTCCACAATCATTGGATTCTGATGAAATTGCACAGGATGATTGTAGGGTCACAAGGAAACTTCCTTTTAGAAATTTAGTGGATCCGTCATGAAACACGGGAAAATGGGCCTTTCAGATTGTTGCTCAAAATAAAGGGGACAAAGTCAAATTATTTTTTTTATGCATTCTTCTTTAAGCAATCAACTTAAACCTAAAATATCAAATTTCTTCAACAGAAAACTTGATAACCATTAGAGCTTGTCAGCCTCTCATGGGCCTGAACGTGCTGAAGGTGAGCTATTGTGATCAGTAAATGTCCATCTGTCCGTCCGTAAACAATTATTAAAAAATTTTCTCCTCCTAAACCATAAGCTTTGATATTTGATAAATATAATAACCTATTGACCCTCTACCAAAATACTTCAAAGAATTATCATTCTCTGAAAATTAGCCCTTTTCTGTGCGATCACAGTAAAAAAATATTTGAAAATCTTCTTCTCCCAAACAATAAGGCCTAGGGCTTTGATATTTGGTATGTATCATCAGCTATTGACCCTCTACCAATATACTTAAAAAAATTACTGTATTCTGAAAATAAGCCCTTTTTTGTGCCATCCCTGATTTTATAAAGGAATAAAGAAGGAAAGCTTTGAAAATCTTCTTCTTCCAAACAATAAGGCCTTAAGCTTTTATATTTGGTACATATCATCAGCTATTGACCCTCTACCAAAATACTTCAAAGAATTGCCTTATTCTGAAAATGAGCCCTTTTCTGTGCCATCCCTGATCTATCAAAGGAATAAAGAAGGAAATCTTTGAAAATCTTTGCCCAGACGATTAGGTCTACAGCTTTGATAATTGGTATTTATTGATGTCTATTGACCCTCTAACAAAATACTTCAAAGAATTTTCGTGTTCAGGTAATCATCACTATATGTTGGGATCAGGGCTCCAAATTCCAATAAATTGCCGGTCTGGACCGAATTTTTAATTGCCAGACCGATTGGAATTCCAAATGATAACACTAAAATTGGTCTGAAATTTTCATTAAATTTCATGTTGAAATATTGATAAACTCGCCCATCATCTATCATAATCGACTTTAAAAACGAAATAATTCAAGGGTTTAGCACGTTACCTACAAATTAAAGGATTAACAAAAGTGCCAAAAATCGATTATTAGTTTAGCATTTAGCCAGTTTCACGCTTGATTGACTTATAGTATTGAGATTTGTAAACTTTTTGATGTATGTCTCCACTCTGCGATCCCATCGGGTAGAATGGACTAACCAGACATTTTTGTGACGTCAGCTGTGTTTTTCCTTCAAAAGAGGCTCATGTTGAGAGAAAATCGCTATGACTGTGTTGAATTAACAGAACTCTTTAGATAACTAGCTTTTGAAATGTATATCATTATTATAATTAAATCGGCAGTACTCGGGGGGGGGTATATTGTAAAACCTGGAAATTTTAATAATGCAATTTATATGTCTATCTAATTTTACAATATTCTACAACATATTTGAATTTTGTGGACTGTCATACATTGCCGAAATTGTAATTTATACGCAGCCGAATTTTTAAAAAACAAAATGAAATTAGGATCTGTCAGTTGTTTTAATCTATCTTCCACTTGTTGAAGATTATAATCATCTTCAAAAAGTTGAAAAAGAAGGCAACTGCTGAATAAATGATGAACCCTTTTAAGTACGGGAGAGGTGGGAAAAGGTGGGGGTATTCTTTTTTGCCGGCTGAAATGGGGGGAGCTTTTCGTTTATTGGGGGGGCATTGTCCCAGACCAATTCAAATTTAAAAATTTCTGGAGCCCTGGCCAGGATCATCAATATAATTAGGATTAAAAGAGGAAATCCTTTAACATCTTTGTAAAAATAAGTAGGATGAAATAAAATTTGAATATATTTGCAGGTGGTAGACGGGAAGGCTTAAACTTCGGGAGCATTCTTCAATTTGTAACAGGGACAGATGAAGAGCCTGTGTTGGGCTTTGTACTACAACCAACTTTAGAATTCTGCGAAGTTCAAGACTCCTTTATTCCAACATCAAACACCTGCATCAATCGAATGACCATTCCCAGACCATCTGAATCATCACTGATTCCAGCTGAAGAAAAGCTGTTTGAACTGTACGATTATGCATTCCATAATTGTTATTATGGATTAAAATAGAACAAATGGTCAAATTATATAAGAACGCTTTTGTGTTCATCAAGAATCAAGATGTGAATAACAGTAGAGGTTTCTGACAGCCTTAATTGATCCCTTGTCCTTAATTCACAGAATAACCTGTTACCACGCAGTCTCATGTTTCAAAGTTGTCACAATGTCAGTTAGGCCTATGTAGAAATAATGAGGGATTTTTTAAAAGGACATCTACCAAACCTCGGTCCAATTTGAACATTTTCTCTGGGTTGTAGCCAGGCTGTGCAATCATGGGCATCCCCGTTTTTTTAGCTCCCCTGAGCACGAAGTGCTCTGGAGGAGCTATTGTGATCAGTCATCGTCTGTCGTCCGTCCATCTGTCCGTCCGTCCGTTCACAATTACAAAAAAATCTTCTCTTCCTAAACCAACCATGGAATTTCAACAAAACTTCACAGAAATGATCCTTAGGTCATGCTCTTTCAAAATACTTCAAAGAATTGAAATCCATGAATAACTCTGGTTGCCATCGCAACGGAGTGAAAAAACTTAAAAAATCTTCTCCTCCCAAACCATAAGGCCTAGAGCTTGGATATTTGGTATATATCATCATCTATTGACCCTCTACCAAAATACTTAAAAGAATTACCGTATTTTGAAAATTAGCCCTTTTCTTAATGATCCCAGATTTTACATAGAAATAAAGAAGGAAATCTTTTAAAATCTTCTTCTCCCAAACCATAAGGCCCAGAGCTTTGATATTTGGTACAAATCATCTATTGACCCTCTTCCAAAATACTTCAAAGAATTACCATATTCTGAAAATTAGCCCGCTTCTTGGCAATCCCTGATTTAACATAGAAATAAAGAAGGAAATCTTTAGAAATCTTCTTCTCCCAAACCATAAGGCCTAGAGCTTTGATATTTGGTATACATCATCATCTATTGACCCTCTACCAAAATACTTCAAAGAATTACCATATTCTGAAAATTAGCCCTTTTCTTAATGATCCCTGATTTTACATAGTAATAAAGAAAGAAAATCTTTAAAAATCTTCTTCTCCCAAACCATAAGGCCTAGAGCTTTGATATTTGGTATACATCATCATCTATTGACCCTCTACCAAAATACTTCAAAAAATCACTGTATTCTGAAAATTAGCCTGCTTCTTGGCAATCCCTGATTAACATAGAAATAAAGAAAGAAAATCTTTAAAAATCTTCTTCTCCCAAACCATAAGGCCTAGAGCTTTGATATTTGGTATACATCATCATCTATTGACCCTCTACCAAAAAACTTCAAAGAATTACTGTATTCTGAAAATTAGCCCTTTTCTTAATGATCCCTGATTTTACATGGAAATAAAGAAGGAAATCTTTTAAAATCTTCTTCTCCCAAACCATAAGGCCCAGAGCTTTGATATTTAGTACAAATCATCATCTATTGACCCTCTACCAAAGTACTTCAAAGAATTACTGTATTCTGAAAATTAGCCCTTTTCTGGGCGATCCCTGATTTTACATAGAATTAAAGAAGGAAAACTTTAAAAAATCTTCTTCTCCAAAACCATAAGGCCTAGAGCTTTGATATTTTGCAATTATCATAATATATTGACCCTCTACCAAAATACTTCAAAGAATTACCATATTCTGAAAATTAGCCCTTTTCTGTGCGATTCCTGATTTAACAAAGAAATAAAGAAGGAAATCTTTGAAAATCTTCTTCTCCCAAACCATAAAGCCTAGAGCTTTGATATTTGGTACATATCATCAGCCATTGACCCTCTACCAAATTACTTAAAAAATTGGCCCTTTTCTGTGCAATCCCTAATTTTAGTTAGGAATAAATAATGATATCTTGGAAAACCTTCTTCTCCTAAAACATTAGGCTTACAGCTTTTATACTTGGTATGTATTGATGTCTATACTTCAAAGCATTACCATATTCAGGGAATTAGTGCTATATGGTGGGATCATCATTATTCCTAGGATTAAAAGAGAAATCTGTAAACATCTTCTCCAAAATAACTAGACAGAGGGCTTTGCCATTTTGTTTATATCATAAAGCCATGAACCATCATACTCAGGGGAGCGATTTAGGACCATCATGGTCCTCTTGTTTTTTTTATTTACTCACACAACTTTACTAATTTGATAGGGGAGTAATCAAACAACAATGTTCTCACTCCTGTAGAATTGATTAACCAATGAAAGATATAAAAAAAAATCTGAAAAAAGACAAATGACAATTAGAAAAAAGAGCAGTCTGTGAACAGTAATGTTCTTGACGAAAATAGCTTCTAGCCTAGCTATTTATAACAATACCGCATATCATAATTTAAACTAGTCCCCAATTTTGAGTAGAAGTGTATTTAATAAACAAGGAACCCAACAGCAGAGCATGCACAGTAAATTCTTTCTGTTTCCAGTTAAAGACAATCATATCAAACTTGATATGAAATTATTTAAATTGTCAAAGTTGATAAGAGGAGATTATTTAAATTAATCGTCATGCCACCTTCAATGACTTATTTGTGCTATAAAACTGCTTTTATATGACTTAGGAATTGCCATTTTGAATGTTGGCCCTACAAGAAAACAGTGGGTTAGACTTGAAAGTAGGTGAAAGTGCTACATGTTCATTAAGAGCTTGTTTTTTGGCCTCAAGTTTTCAGTGATACATTTTATTTTGTAGTGAAAAGTAAATGAGTTAGTTGTTTACTTCATATCTTTACGAAAGATTTATCAATGAATTAAAATATTGCTTACTGTTTTTGACACCCACCTTTGGCATTTGTCACTCCCCCCATTTCAGTCATTGAAATGGGGAGCTCCCCTTCTTAGAAGAAATCCAGGATGCAACACTGAATTCTATTCTGACCTGACAGGCCTAGAACTTTGATATTTAGCATGAAGCATGAGTGGTCTGACTTACCTTTAAATTTGCTAAAATCATGGTGTTGTGGATGTATGTCATATAATGTTCCTTTTATAATATTCAAAAGAAGTCAAGTTAATGATATTAAATGATATTTAATTCACAGCTAACTAGACTATTAAAAGAATTGGACCCTTGTCTCATGCAACCCAAAGAAGGGCCTCAGCTTTTCTCATTCAACCCATTGCAAGACACCAAAATTTTAGACTGAACAAATTTTAAGAGAATTCAGATAATTCAAAGTATGCTCTCAGTTGAAAATAAGTGCTGAGTGAGATAAAGTGAGTAAAATCAATATTTCTTACAAGTATTTTCTTCCTTTCCACTCAAGTTTGTTTAGTGAGTAAATCTAAGCTGTTGTAGCAATGGTGCTCAGAGCGGGGCTTTTGCTAGAATTGGAATTGAGCAATCATTGACTCCTTTACCATGGAATTTTAGGGGTCAAGACTGATTTTTAAGGGGTCAAAACACCAAATTTGCATATCATGAATATGAATATGAAGATACATGTGCTAACAGACATTCACTTTGTGCTCAGATGAGCTAACAAGCTTGATTAATTTTGAATTTGTTTAGTAATAAAATATCAGTACAGGTACTCAAGCACATCTAGTTGAAGAATTTCAGAGAAGGAATGTCAATGCATTATTTCTTTATTCCACAGGTATTGTTTCAAATGTAGACTATGTAATTATTGAAAGAAGATGCAAATTTGACCAGTCAGGTTCTAAAGGAAAAGTGGTGCAAAAGTATCGACCCTGGTCAGCATTGTACAGGCTGACCAGTGTCAAAACCTTTCTCTTTGTTACAATTCACTGAATCTATAATGACTGTTCTACCTGACTATGAAATTATTTTTAGAAACCAATAGTTGACCTTGCATGGATTCAATCTGTTTTCCAAGTATTTGTTTTTACATGACGGGCCATAATTGATGAGCAGGCAATTTCAACAAAAGATTGGTCACTGGCCACGCTCCTTGACCTTCAACAAGGCAGTTGACTAAGATACAGAACCAGGGGTCACCACTAATAGTGTCCCGTGATCCAAGGATCACTGAAAATTGGAAGGGACCCCAGCAATCTCAGGCTAGGGATTCTGTCAATATTTCTCCAGTACAATAGATCTCATTGTATCAACTAATGCTCCTGATATTTTTGTTTGCTTGTTTTGTAGAAGACATTGTGGATAATGAAGAAATTGTGACAAGCAATTTCTTCATTTTCCACAATGTTTTCCGAAGCTTTTTTTTCAAATTTGGCCTAGAAGGGCAGGAATGAGTTAATGTTTATTAAGGAGGGATCCCTGATTATCTGGAGGAATCCCTAAAGTAATGAGCAGGGATTCCTGTGGGATCCCATTGAAGCAAAGTTGGTGTCGGCCCCTGAGAACAATGCTAGTTTTCAAAATATATGGCAAGGAATATAAAAAGCTTATGCTTGGCAAGTGACTGAAAAGTCGTAACTACAGACTGAAGTCATCAAACCACAAAATTACTTACATAAATTTTGGAGTCAAAATGTTTACTTCCAGTCTAGATAGGTGGTTTAATTGGTCAGTTTATGTTTTAATTGACAGAGACAATTCCTAAATTTCACACATATGTAAACATTGAGAAGCATTGGGATCTACTAAGTTCATTTTTAGCTTTTGCTGGTAGTCTATGGAAATTTTGAGTGGTTACTTTACATTGAGACCATACTGTAAAGACCCTGCTCAGATAGCGCAGATACAAAGGATGATCTTTGGAGACTTATCTTTGGGTGCATCTGAAATTAATGGATCACCAGCAACACCCAATTAGCTCCTAAAGGAAGTTTCGCCTAACAATTAATCTAACGGTGTTGTTTTCAAAATCTTCTGCCAGTAGAATTTAACAAAAAAGTAATATGGTTGATTGGCGACCTAAACATCATAACTACAGCTTGTTTAACCAGAAATAATTTCAAGTTATCTCACAGTGCATTGTAACAAAAGGGGCCTGAATCTATTATCACAACAATAGCAAGTAAACTAAACCTATTACCACATATCAAAATTTTAGACTGGTCTAAATTCAAATAAGTTGTAGATGATAACGTAAGGTTTATGAAAAATTAGATTTTTTCAACTGTCTGTTTAGATAACATTGTAAAAAATGAAAAAATTGCTTTTGACATGCAATTTGTTCTTTACCACAATGTTTTCCAAAGCCTTTTTCTTAAGGGACATCTAAAAGCGTTTTTGTGTGGAAATGGGTTAAGTATTGACAGATTGCTGGTCCAAACAGAAGTTCCACTTAGGTATTAAATGGCAATATATTGCAATGAATATGACTGGGTACATGAAACAAAAAAATAAATGGTATAATAGGGCCTAAATGTTGTAACTAAAGCTTTAATGAACTATAGCAAAAAACAAAATCTTTCACATGCATGTTATCCATTGTTCGAATTCAAAGTTCACTTTCAGCTGAATGATGGATTTGATTGGTCAATTGATTCCTTGATTGACAGCCTTGTTCCATCTATTCTTTTTAATCCTTGTAAGCCAAAGTTTTAAACTCCTTTTTGCTCCCTATGTAAGGCATAACGTGGAATTAAAACCTTTTGCTTGCAAAGATGTATAACTAGTATATTTTTCAAATCATTTCTTTTATATTTGAATAACTTCAAGGTATCTTTGAGAATCAAACAAAACAACCAGTGGTCACCCTTTCTCGTCTTGACAAGGTTTTGCTTATTGATATACTGTTGCTATGAAAGCAATGTACACATATTCATATCTTTTAAAGTTGAACCAATAAAAGATTTATCTCTCTATTTTTACTTCTAGGGTGTGCTATACTAGAAACCTGAGGTTACTTAGCATTGAATGTGGTATTAAACGTCCCAGAAACATTTAATCAGATTAATTCTGAAAATACCACACTCTAAAAAGTGCAAATCTTTACATGTTTTGACAATATTTTATCAGAAGTTTTACTTTTGAATTCAACATATGAAAAGAATACATGACCCTTGTAGAAAGCAGTTTATCTGTAATTTTTAGCTCTACTGACCAAAGGCCGAAAGAGCTATAGTGATGGCATATTTACCCCATGAGTCCAGACTGTCTATTTGTCTCTCAATAACTTAACATTTCCATGTTAACACTCTAGAGAACGGTTTCCACTAAATTTTCTTCAAACTGTCACAGATTGATTGCATCATCATAAGTATTGTTTCTTTCGAAATTTGGTCTGGGGGGGTTAACTTTTTATCAGGGGGGGGGTTAACTTTTTATCAGTGTCCATTTATCCGTCTGTTGAAAACTTAATGCATAAACTTAGCATTTTGCTGTAATTCAACCACCTTTGAATATACATGTCTCATATATAGGACAATGGTTCCTTACATTTGTAGGCATCAGTTGGCTGTAAGGTCAAGGTCACCCTTCAAAGTCAGGGTCACTTATCAAGGTCACAATTCCAAGAATACGCTATTATGAAGGCATGGTGATTCACAAACATCTTTTTTTGGAAAGCAAAGAGGTTCCTAGTCAAATCTCACAATTTCAATTTTAAAGGGCCAGTTATAATAATTACAAAGTATAAGAAAAACGTGCTCACAGGAAAAGAGTTAAACTTGTATTTCAATTATCTCGATTCGCAGATTTGAGTGTCGAGGGGGCAGCACGACAGTATTGTATGTACATATACCTATAAATACATAGGCTTCCAATAGTTTGCGTTAACCCCTTGATAAGAATTAGCGTGATTTCTATCTAGGGTCGAAATTAAAACTCTAAAAGAGAAATGAAAGAGGTGAGATTCCATGTACAAAAAATTATTAACTTTATCTCATTTCATGTAATGCATGTCTGTCGTCCTAGAACAAAGGCTTAAATTCTCATGTGTCTTATAATGCACCAAAACCTTTGCAGAAAAGTATTTATTGATCTGTTTCTCTTTTAACATAACTTTCTTCAAAGTATTGACAATGCTCTTGTATAAATATCTATTCCATAATTCGAGCTCGTCCAGTCGTGAGGACATTCCCTTTCTAGCATATCTTTACAGTGGTCACTGATTTGAACCTCGGATCTTCCAAAAACGGGTCGACTGAAGTCAGATAAAATATTCGCTCCATTTCCGCTCATATAATTACCAGTAATGTCGGGTATTTCTACTGGATTGTTGATCATGCCCGATGTCCACATTTTAATAGGTGATGTCCCTACAGTTCGCAACCTATGAGTATTCCATGCAGCACGCCATATTTTCAGTTTTTCATTGATCTTTTGCTTATACACGTGATGAAGGGCATACATGTGAAAAGGATTCATTATATCTAGTAGACCAGAATCCTCAAGATATGAAAACAGTTCAGAGTAAAAGGCTAATACGCCGTCATAGACATCCCGCCACATCCGTTCAACTCGTTGATTGTGTACACTTTTCCCGGTAATCATACTATCTGTTCCTCTTTCCTTCTGCATGAAATCAGCAATTTTACAGTTTTCCATTCCCATGTCTGTCCGTAGTCTCAGTGGTATTCCATATTCATCAACAGCTTCCAAAAATACATTGCACAAAGTGTCTGCTCTATTGTTGTCCAATGCACGGATAAACATGATCATCCTACTAAATCCGTCCACTCCTGCGGATATTACGATATACCAGCGTATCAGCTTGTGATTTGTGTCCACATGCCAGAGATGATTTGGTCCTTCCACATGATATACGCGCCGATGGAGTCGACGCAATGTTCTGTTTATAACGCCATCTTCATCGTGGGTTTGTAATATATCCCTCAGACGGTACCTGGGTATCTGAAATAATAAATGTTAATTTTATCGAATCAAATCTAATTTTGAATGGCTAAATCTGAAATTTTTAGAATCAAAATTTCCATCTTTTTTGGTAGGAAAAGAACAATTTAAAAGAAGATGAAACTAGAAATTGTCGCAAAGCGGACTAATACCCCCCAGCGCTTGTCCATATACAAGTGCTTTCCGACAAAGGGCCGTAACAAAATGGACTTTTTAATAAAAGGGCCATAAATCAGTCCAAAATAAATGAACCATAACCCAAATAGATTATGCACATGTCTAACTTATACCGAGTCTTTCTGTGAAATTTGAATCAAATCCGTTCAATGGTTCCTGAGATACTGAGCGGACACGATTTTTCACCAAAGGGCCACAGATCCGTCAACAATCAATAGACCGTAACCAAAATAGAATATGTACATGTCTGCTTGATACAGATTGTATCAGTGAAGTTTGAATAAAACCCGTTTAATAGTTGCCGAGAAATTGAGCGGACACGAAAAAGCTACAGACAGACAGGCTGACCGACCGACCTACAAGCTGACTCCTGTATACCACCAAAACATAGTTTTGGGGGGTTTAAAATGTTAATCGCATAAATGCTTTCTTTGGCAAATCGTAGACGCATAGGACAAACTTCGAAAAATATTCTCCCTATAATTCTACGGGCCGATATCCCAACTTGAAATGAACCCCTTTCTATGTTGCTGTCTGCCCCTTTTGTAATACCTTGGAAAGGGTTAGATTGATTGCTCTATGTTTTTAATGGACTCAGTAGGCGTCCATCAGTGCTACCCAGTTTGTAAAATCCAGTACGGTGTCTATGTTAGAAGAGAAGTATAGTACCCAGTTAGGTTAGATTTATTATTTTTCAAAACCGGAAAATGGCGCAATACGAGGATTCTATATAATCCGTAGAACGCGTAAAAATCCTCTGAACTGCGAAAACGCCTACCATGACCAGCTTAACGTAGATGCGTATTCGCGGTTTCAATAACGAGGTGTCTTTAAATTACGTAATGAGTAATTTGCCTTCTATTTGAGAACTCGGCATACCAGCTGTATAATGCGGGAATGATAGCTATACAGTTACATATATTTAAAGATGTTTATCATTATTTTGAAGTATCCTTTCGATCTATTACCAAACGACAGAATTTGGACAAGTTCAGATCGCTTTGAGATAGAAAACTAAGGCCTAGATAGAGTGGAAATCATTGTGAAACAAGCAATTTCTCCTTTTCTCACAATGTTTTCTTTAATGCAATGTATCGGGGCGTAAAAAAGCTTGATTGTGTGGGAATGAGTTAAGCTTTAACTGGATCACGGAGGGTTTAAGTTATACAAAATCTCTCAATTGTTTCTTACATGAAATAATTCTCAATTTATATTGCTAATTCATTTTTTTCCAAGTTTCTTAACCCTAGTCACGTTGAATAAATTTCTTATATGAATTTTGAATTAAAAATCAAAGGCCTTAAAAGCACTGGAAGTACTAGTCCAGGGTCAAAAGTTGTTTTGAAACTTAATTTTATAAACAACTTTGGGTTATTGAATTCAAACAGAAGGTGTAGACTAAAATTAGACTGCACATATTTGCAGGCATATTCCGGAATCAGCATGACAAGGTTTAAATGATACCTTAGTTATTTAAGAAACGTCTTCGGAAAAGAATAATCTCGGAAAAGTAACTTTAAAGCTAGTTAGACTGCGATAAAATGAATTTATTTTAACGAGACTTTCAGTAGTATTTCTATAAAACCGCGGTTGATAGGTGCATCCAACCAATGCTTCCTGTCTTTTATCACACCAGTAACATGTACAACTGCAAAAATAAATTTGGGTAAAATATATGAATAGCTGCTTAGCCAACTTAACAGGCAAATTACTTATCATATTTCCATCCGTGAAAGACAAATAAGGTGTGAAACAGTTGAATTTTTCCCGAACTTGTGATCGTACTCAGGACTATAGAATAGAAACATCCTCTACTAAAATCAGGCTAGAAGAGAGGTTATGCTTAACAAAGATTATCTATATGAAAATTGCCATTTTGCACTCCAACAAGGGCATATCACTCTACTATGCCAACACGGACGTCCATCTTCAGTACCTTAAGTGCTTTGATTTATTCTGGCAATAAGTTAAGCCCTTTACCAAGACCTTTAACGTAATATCCTAAATTCTAAACTATTACGTATGTAAAGATAACTGATTTTTATGGATATGTAAAATTACTGATTGCTTTGGGCTATGTTGAACACTTGACCGTTACCTTGACAATACCTTTCAATATTTCAAGAATTTCGGCACTTAAATAAGCCAAACGCAGTTAATAAAGAATACATAATGGAAATTAATACAATACAATACAAATGAAAATTTATGGTAATGCAAGGCAAAGTGTTAATGCAAGAGAAGTGGAATCAATACACAATCAAGAGAAGATTTACAAACTGCCATTACATGTGTTTTTGACAAGTGTATATTGTATACGATTGAAGACAGTTTGTTTGTTTGTTTGAATGGGGTTTTACGCCGCTTTCAGTTATATCGCGGCGGCTGGAGCACCTAACAATGGAATCCTGGTATTTCTCACACCAGTTCTACCGTTACATCCCTTCCTAGCCTCCAGCTGCTATCTCACATAGGTCTACGATTATCGACCCATTGGTGAGAGACAAATAGTCGGGAAGGATGAGTGCCGCTGTCGGTAATCGAACCCGGGACCTCTAGAATGTTAGTCCGACGCGCTACCAACTGCGCTATGACGGCGGCCTGAGAAGACAGTAGCATTATAAATGATCCCGATAATTTTAAATGATTTTCGCCTTTATTAAAATATATAAAATGAAGGAAAAATATGCGTTCGGTCATAAAAAATACGAACATTCGAATTCGGAAAATCGGTTTGGAAGTTGATATGGATTTTTCTATTAAATAAAACCAGACTTATCGGAAAGCCAAAGCCCAGTCCTTTGAATTCACAGAAATGAGCGTGTAGGATTTCTGAATGACATACGAAAACTTACGAAAATTTTTTGTTGACGAAGTATTTCTTTCAGCATCTTCTCGCCACATCTTGGGAATTCTAAGAGAGTGTCCTTAACAATGGCCACAAGTTTACTGTCGTCTATTTCAGTGAAATTTCTTTTTCTTAACCCGTACTTTCTCATTCGTCTGTAGACTGTGCTCTCTGAGACTGACAATAATTCAGATATTTCTTTCACCATGTAGCCCGTATCAATAAGACTTTCAAGCGTGTCGCTTGAAATCAGAAACTGAGGTGGTCCTGTATATCCATAAGTGCGTTTGGTGTAATGGTTTCCAAAGTGAATACAAGCAGTCCTTATTTTCATCACATCCGCTCTACTGTGAACACCCAAGCAGGCAAAATCATACATGGATAAGTCACATATTATATCCGGTGTAATTTTTTCCTTTAAAAAAACCTCCGAATACCTATTCAAATTAAGCTTTTCCAAAATATTATTCATGTATTACAGAGTTTGTTTAACACATCTGAACTATCTTGACTTTGATATACAAACACCAAGGATTAAATGGCGAAAACGAAACGAGTTTAAAAAAAATAGAAAACAAATGATGTAATGTAACTGAGCTTTAAAGAAAAATAACACGAAAATAGCTTAAGTCATATTATAAGCAATAAGACGTAACACATGAAAATATCAAACCAAAATAATTTTGATTTAACCTTATTTGACAATAAAGGGATTAGACATACAATAATGAAAGTCATAACATGTACATACTAACCAAATATGGTGTCAATCTGAGTTTATATAATGAGACCTTGGCCTAGTACAGTGAATTATTATCCCAAAATAATTTTGATTTAACATTATTCTACTATATATGGACTAAACATACAGCAATCTTAACCGTCACAAATCAACAGTTTACTTGATATATAATTATTGTGACTTAACATAATAATAACTTGAACACGCATGATGTACTACTAACCCAACATAGTATTGATCTAACCGTTTTTCTTATATATTAACTTAATTTAATGTAAATCAGATTTAGAATAAGGAGAACTCGACCTAACATAATGAGCTAATAACCAAACATAATGTTAATATAAGCTTTCTTAATATTACACGGAGTAAACATACAATAATCTTAGTCGTTATAATTACTTACAAACTGGATGTAATATTACTCTGACTTAATATATCGATGGTTTGACCTAACTCGATGAGTGACCAACCCAACATAATATTAATTTAAGGCCAGCTAACAACATATGAAGAAATCAGAAATTTATCTGGGTCAGTACCATATCTTGTAATCCATGCAAACCATAAATAAACTCTATTGGATAATAAAGGGACTCAATATGATGATAACTTAGCCCAATTAAACGACTTAAGAACCTTACCAAAGTTTAATACAGCTGTATAAAGTGACAATCTAACAACACATTTTGTCAATGAAACTCAAAACATTTACAAGTTGATTTAACAATACTTTTTATTAACAGAATAGTTCATATATACAAGTAAATAGCATTTTTGTTTAACTGCAGATAATGAAAGACCAACTCTGTCAAATAGAAATGAAGTGGATAACATGTCTGATTTATACAAAAGACAGTTACGGCGTTCCATAGAGTTTGTCTTTCATAATCTGCAGTTAAACAAAGGTGATATCTTCTTGTATATATAAACTATTCTGTTAATAAAAAGTATCGTTAAATCAACTTGTAAATATGTTGAGTTTCATTGACAAAATGTATTGTTAAATTGTCATTTTATGCAGCTGTATTAAATTTTGGTAAGGTTCAGGATTTGTTTTATTTGGTTAACCCTTTACTGAACAATCCCTGGTTTTTGCGTCCTTGTGATTTTACACTTGAGAAAACATTGTGGGAAAAGAAGAAATTGCTTGTAACAAGCAATTACTTCTTTTTCCACAATATTTTCTACCCTACTGAATGGCTATTTTTCAAATTAATTCGACTATAAATTGTCATCTGCAAAACACTTGAAATTGGACAGGTCTTAAAAAATTAAAACAGGAAAGGGTTAAATTATCGTTATATTGAGTCCCTTTATAACCCAATAGAGGTTATTTATGGTTTGCATGGACTACACGATATTGCACTATGTTATCACCTAGCCTTAAATTAATATTATGTTGGGTTGGTAATTCATTATGTTAGGTCAAACCCTCATTATATTTAGTCAGAGTAATATTACATTATGTTCGTAATTAATTATAACGATTAAAATTATTGTATCTTTACTTCGTTAAGTGTGAAAAAAGCTTTAATCAACATTTTATTGGGTTCATAGTTCATTATGTTAGGTCCAGTTCTCCTTATTCTAAATCAGATTTACATTATATTAAGTTCGTATGTAAGAAAGAGGGTTATACCAATGCTGTGTTGGGTTTGCAGTTCATCACGCATGTTCAAGTTCTTATTATGTTAAGACACAAAAACATTATATCAAGTTAAATGTTTAATTGTGATGGTTAAGATTGCTGTATGCTTAGACCATTTATAGCCGAATAATCTTTAATTAAAATTA
The DNA here is from genome assembly GCA_946902895.1 of Fragum fragum. Lineage (NCBI taxonomy): Eukaryota > Metazoa > Mollusca > Bivalvia > Cardiida > Cardiidae > Fragum > Fragum fragum. Next base: position 49,851,848 of record OX336372.1, on the reverse strand, counting down.
TGTCGGGTTAATAATTCACTGTACCAGGTCAAGTTCTCATAATATAAAGTCTGATTAACACCATATTTGGTTTGTTTGTACATGTCATGACTGAGATTATTGTATGTCTAATCCTTTTATTGTCAAATAAGGTGAAACCAAAATTGTTATTTTCCAACGGGGTAGAAATTTAACAAACAATTATAATTTTACATATTCTGGTTATAATATAGAAATAGTTCCTATATTCAATTATCTTGGTCTCGTATTTAGCAGTAAAGGAGCCTTTTTTGACGCTCTTAAAACCTTATCAGGAAAAGCAGCACGTTCAATGAGCGAACTACTGTACATTACCAAGAACAAGGACATACCTTTAAAAATAATGCTTGATCTATTTGACTCTTTTGTCGCATCTATTCTATATTATGCTAGCAAAGTCTGGGGTTTTATGACCAGTGAGCTCATAGAACGTATACATAGAAATTATTTAAAGAGATTATTAAATGTCAAACAATCAACTTGCAATTCGGCGATTTATGGTGAACTAGGAAGGTATACACTCCATATAACCATCAAAACCAGAGTCATTAAGTATTATATTAAACTATTTTCAGAAAAATACTCAAATTGTATACTAAGGACAGTTTTGAATGAAATTAGTAACATAAACAACCCAAATTTTTGGACCTATAAAGTACTACAGAGAACTGGGTTTTATGACGTATGGGTTTTCCCTGAATCTGTTTGCCTCTTAAGATTTTTACCAATATTTCGTAGTAGATTAATTGATATTTATATCTGCGAATGGTTTCAGGATATAGGTAATCGGTCATCTTTATTGATTTTTAGAAACTTAAAAGATAATTTTTGTTGTTCTTGGTATTTAAATTAAATGAAAATAACAAGTTATAGAAATGCAGTGGTCAAATTATGTATATCGGCACATCATCTTCTTATGGAAACAGGACGTCATAGAAATGTCGCAAGGAATGAAAGAATTTGTAACTTGTGTAACCTCAATCAAATAGAAGACGAATTTCATTTCCTGTTAGTTTGTCCATTTTATAAAGAATTAAGACAAGTTTATTTTAAAAAATATTATTACAGCAAACCGAATATTTTTAAATTAATAGATTTGTTGAACTCAGATAACGTCAAAATTCTAAATAGTATTGGAATTTTCTACATAAAAGCGATGCACAAAAGAAAAACAGAGTTAAATCTAATTAGTAATTAACATTTGATTTCCTAAGCCTTGTTTAACCTTTCCATTGTGATTACTCTACTAAGACTCTTTTTACTTCATTATTTCCGCAATCGACATCTTTTATATGTCATTGTTTTTGTTTTTTTTTTTCGTGCATACCCATACATGTTTTTCATTCATTATGTATGTACATGTTTTATTTTGACGATGAACCGTATGTGTTCAAGTCAAATGATTGAATAAAGACTCTTTTCTGTTCTGTTAAATCAAAATTATTTTAGTTTGATAAATTTCATGTGTTAGGTCTTATTGCTTATATTCTGACTTACATAAACATTAATTTGGTTAAGCTGTTATAACATGATAACATGTTTGCTTGAAATTTGTGCTGGTTTTGACTATTGTTATCCGCACTATTTTTAGATTGTTTCGTTCAAATAACATTATGTTGGGTTGACTTGGAATTATACTTGATGCTCATGAATCGGAACTCCTCGTTCAATTATACGAATAATCGTAAGTGTGTGGATAATCGTAAACCTAAGTGGGATAGGAACTTGAGGCTCGGAAAGGATATAGTGGTATATAGTACTGGTTTGAGAAATACCAGTAATCCATTGTTAGGTGCTCCAGCAGCCGCGATATGACTGAAATACTGTTAAAAAAGGCGTTAAACCCTATTCAACCAATCAATCAATTAACTGGGTCGTCAACAAACCATTTTACAGTTTTTTCTTTACATGTCACTGACCATGAATTTTGCAAAACTACGCCTTTTCATATCTAAGTCGAACTTCCTGATGGAGCTCTAAGAAATTGACGGATCGCTGGTCACGCCCTTGACCTACGAGATGACAGTTCCACTTGGTTAACAAAGAATATCATTTTGTAAAATATTTAGTAAGGGGCATAGAAATGATACAAATTTTATGTTGGTTACAACCTAAATTTCGTAACTAGATCTACAGCTTAAATCATAATTATAGTAGAAAGAAGACATTGCTCTCACAAGGGTCTATTTCGTATTTTGCTACAATGACTCTGGATGCATTTACCAATTTCGCATAGATTTTAATTTAATCTCTTTCAGTTTCGGAAAAATTTTGGTATGGTTTTCGTGTGCCCTTTTCCTGATAGATCTAAATATTTTCTTAAAATATATTTTTCATTCATTCATTCATTCATTCATTCATTCTTTCTTTCTTTCTTTCCCTTTCTATCTATTTTCTTCTTTTTTTTTCTTTCTTTCTTTCTTTCTTTCTTATTTATTTCTTTCATTTCCTTTCCTATCTTTCTTTCTTTCTATTAGAAAACAACCAGACATGATAATAACTATGTTTTCTGTTTATTTTTTTCAAATTCAAATAAATGCGAGACTCTTATGAAGCACATATAAATGATACAAGATCACTTTCAATAGAACTCATATTACCGTAACCGCTGACATGAAGCCTATGGTTCGAATCGGCGGCTAGTTGAGAGAACGTTTCATGCGACTTGTCGATCCCGATCGTTACAACCGCAACATCGTCGCTAAATTTTGGAAAATGCCAATGTCTTATCGTAGATAAATATCCGGAAAAGTCTCTGTGGTCAACGAATATTACAGTCTTTGTTGGAACTGAAGGTCGGTCTCCATGTGCTCTGTGGTTCGTGACGTATCTTATGACATCATTATAATCAATATGGTTCATGACATTGCCGTGGAAAACCCTGTCGTTGTTTAATGACGTTAATAGTTCCGTAGCTGTCCTATAGGCGTCAAAACTTACCAACTCGTGGACATCCGAGCCATAAGATGCGAGAGCAAACAGCGTATCATGTATGCCAACCGTGAATTGATTAATGACTTGCGCAATGAAACCAAGAAGCTTGTGTGAATTCGAGATAGAGCTGGTTCGAGTTAGCGGCACCATGAATAACACATCCCGAATACATTGCACTGCAAAGATAAATAATTCAACTTTATTTTCGTCAATCAAAATCCGTGCATTCTGGCTGGCTTAACCCATTACCAGACGGCAAATTTTTAGACTGGTCTAAATCTAAAGGAGTTACGATGATAATTTAAAGTTTATGAAACTTTAGATTTTTTCAACTTTCTAAGTAAAAAATCATTTGTGGAAAATAAAAAATTTGCTTGTTACAAGCAATTTCTTCATTTCCTACAATGTTTCCTAATTGACTTTCTTGAGGGGCGTCAAAAAGTGTCATTGTGTGGGAATTCGTTGAAAAATTGGTTTCATGCATCCATGAAATACATTTTGAATATTGAACTCATGAAAACCAACAAACGAACACACAATAAGTAGTTCTATAAAACACATGTCTAAAACAAGCTAAGATATTTGAGCCTATGCTTGACATTTCCAACAATTTCGCATGTGAGTGACTCGCACATATTGAGCACCCTGGACAGCCATTCGGGGCAATTAGAATATTCGCTGATTGTTTAAAGAAGCTTTGGGTCAGTATCTATCTACAGAGCGCAGAGTGAGGACTCTGATCAGACTGTGCGGATGCACAGGCTGATCTGAGTCTTTACTTGGCGCATATGTGTAATGGTTGGAAATGTCACGCACGCGCTCATTTATTTATTATTCGCGGTTTCATATGGTGAAATATCGATAGATATCGATAAATGACGATAAATCACATGTAATCTAAAATACAACGCCACCTTTTGGTATACGCCATATTTTTGTTCGTTCACGGTAAATTTTAGCGTAAGTGTGAAACCATTTCGGATATATGCGCACTATTCATGTCGTCTCTACTAGAGAACGGTCCATCTCGAGAAGAAGACATTTTCGACGTACACAGACGCGTCGCTTGCAATATTCATGCTCATTGTGGCGGGGAGGTCATGGGTTCGATCCCCGGCGGCGGCACATATTCTTTCCGACATTTGTCTCTCACCAATGGGTGGATAATCGTAAACCTAAGTGGGATAGCAGCTGGAGGCTAGGAAAGGATGTAGTGGTAGTACTGGTGTGAGAAATACCAGGAATCCATTGTTAGGTGCTCCAGCCGTCGCGATATGACTGAAACACTGTTAAAAGCGGCTTTCAACCCAATTCAATCAATCATTGTGGAGGCATAACAACGCGAAGATAGCACGCAGAATCGTAACGGCAATTCCTAATGGTCTGTGTGTGTGTGTGTGTGTGTGTGTGTGTGTGTTTTATATTTGATTAAAGTTAGATATGTAGATCGTATCAAATGTGTTACTGAGTTGTTAATTGAAACACCTACGTTTATTCCAATTTCGTTCAAGTTTCTACGGGAGCAAGACTTGACCTCGCCATTTTATATAAATTTATTCTAGCGGATTAGGTTCCTTCGGGGAATACTTGATATCATACTAAAATCACCCGTGCATATGACTTTCTATCGGGCTAATATCAAAAAATCAAATACGACAATCTTTTTGGCAGTAAAGATTTGTATCGCTTAGGTCTTGTGAACGATCTTTAAACAACGGGTCGTCGATTTAACGGATCGCTTGCCCAGGCCACTGATCTCCGACAGGAAGTACAATTTAGATATCAAACGGCACGCATTTGATACACTAGACTTATTAGTTAGCGACATAAACGTAGTAACTACGGATTGAATAAGCTGCAGTTACGATGTTTAACTTGCCCAACCAACAAAAATACCCAACATAAATGTCGACCAATGTTGGAGTTCAAAGTTCACTTCCAGGTCTAACTGCATAATTCCGGCGACTTGTCTATCGATTTCGTTGGTTGGCAGACGCCATCCGTCAAAATTGAGGAAGTGATATTGACCTGATGTGGGAGTAGTCAGTGAGGAGGAAGCTGTTCCGGTAGTGGATGAAGTGCTTGCAATACTTGATGGTACTGTTGTCGATGATGTTGTTGTCGATGATGTAGATGTACCTAATGGATGGTTACACAGATCTAACCGACAGCACGTCAAAGTGACGTCCCTTTTTCCGATAACGCCGGATTGTGATATTCCGTCACATTGCTGTGGGAAAAAAGGAGTAAAATGTTTGCTCTATATTTCGAAATAGTGACATAAACGTAATTTTCGCGACAGTTGATGGATCATGTTGACCGTAAATTCTAAATGCGGTTGTATTAGGTTACACTCTTTACAAGGTTATAGACTGATTAAAAAGTGTTACAATCGAAAAAAATACTCCTTGGTGTGCGAAAGCACCGATTGACCTCTGCTGGCTGCTGGGTTACTATTACGTCATTTTTGGTGATTTCAGCTCATTTGCATAACTAGTGCACCAGAATATTAAAACCCATGTAACATAAAATATAAATATATTCAACGGGTTTACCTCAATCCTGCGTCGTAGGATATATTACAATTCTTTATCTCCGACCATTTCAGGGGAGGGGGGCAAACACACACACACAGACGCACACACAGACGCACACACACACACAAACACACACACACAATCATTATATTATGTGTAAAACTTTTAGTGTTGAAAGAGGCTTTGATTAACCCTTTCCCATACAATGCACCCCTTTTAAGCCCCGTAAGTAGAAAGCTTTGGAAAACATTGTGGAACATGACGAAATTTTTTGTATCAAGCAGTTTCTTCATTATCCACAAAGTTTTCTACCCAAAAAGGCAAAAAAGATTAGAATTCTGTAAACTTAAAATTGTCGTTTGCAGCTTCTTTCAATTTTGATTAGTCTGAAATATTGTTGTGTGATTGTTCGGAATGAGAGAGAAATCTTTCTTACCAATGGAGATGCACATCCCATTGTATATTCAACATGGCCGTCTGCTGATGACGTCACAGTTTTTAGGTAACAGTGCTGGAAATGAAATGATATATCCTTAGAAGGTGAATAACAGTGGATACAACTTGTGTTTAAATAAAGTTGTTTGTTCTGTTTGCTTGAATGGAATTTAACGACACTTTTAGTCATAACAGTATTTCAGTCATTTTTTTGCACCTTGAGCACCTAACCATGGATTCCTGGTATTTCTCACTTCAATACTACCATTCCATCCTTTCCAAGCCACCAGCCGCTCATCCCACTTCGGCATACGATTATCCACTAATGGCGGGAGACAAATGTCGGAAAAGATATTACCCATGGCCGAGGATAGAACCCTGGACCTCGTGATTGAGGGTCCGACGTGCTACCAACAGCGCTGTGGCAACGACCATTGAATAGAAATGTTGTCGCCCATGGATTTCCGTCATTTGATGATATTCGCGTATTTTGTAACGGACGAAAACAGTCCTCTTCAAAGTTATTAATTTTTCCCGCGAAATGATCAGGATTAGAAGTCAATGCACTCGGATCCCATAACCCGTCCCTACCACTTAACAGTTTCGAACTCGGGCGGCTGAAACAAGCTGTAGTTTCGACGTTTATCTCACCAAACATTTTACTAACCACATATATTGCAAAAAGAACCCGCATTTATCCGTCTATATCAAAAAGTCATTTTGGAGGCCTGTGGTTTGGCCATCAATTTCTGGCCCCGCCTATTTACTTTCAAGGCCATGCGTACCGACTCGATTATAATCGGCATTAATTTGCAAAATTAATGGTAAGAAACAAGCAATAAAACGCAAAATAGCGCCCCAAGCGTCGTAACCACAGCTTGAATAAGCTGTTGTTACGACGATATAGTCGCCAAACCGACATAAACGTTTACTAATATAGCGACTAATGTCGGAGTTCAAAACTCATTTCTGGTCTGAAAGAATGATTTCATTGGTCGCCTGGTAATTCATTGACAGCCGCGACTGGTCAACTGTTGCAAAGTAAGAGCGCAAACAAAAACTAATTTATGGATCGTTAGTCATGAATTCTCTTATCAATTTACAATACAATTACTTCTTTTATGCCCCTGGAGCATACAGCTTAGTAAAACATTGTGGAAGAAGAAGAGACTGCTTCCTACAAGCAACTTCTTCATTATCCACCATGTTTTCTACCCCAAAAGTCAAAGATTTTTCAAAACTCACCGATTGAAAACTGTCGTCTGCAACTTCTTTCAATTTCGACGAGTCTTTAAATTTTGTCGTCTGGTAATTAACGAATTGCTGGGCTCCGACATGAAGAATCATTTCGATAATAAATGGCGTTATTTTGCATAATTAATGGCCGGTAACATGTAACAATTAAGAAAACTGTTGGTTGGCGACCTAAACGTCGTAACTAAAGCTTGAAAAGCTGTAGTTACGACGATTTTATCGCCAATCCAACAAAAATGCTTCTCATTAATGTCGGTCGATGTTGGGGTTCAAAATTGACTCCCTATCTAAATAAGTAATTTGATTGGTTGAGAGTTTGTTTGATAGGCAGCGGCGATCCGTTAATGAGTTAAACCCCACCACGATAAGATGATTTGTTTGATTAACCAGAAAACATTAGTGTTTAGGTCTCCGAGAAGAAATTGTCAGCGGCGATCCATTAATAGGTTAAACGCCACAACGATAAGATGATTTGTCTGATTAACCAGAAAACATTAGTGTTTAGGTCTCCGAGAAGAAATTGATAACGGCGATCCGTTAATGGGTTAAAACCAACCACGATGAGATGATTTGTTTGATGAACCAGAAAACATTAGTGTTTAGGTCTCCGAGAAGAAATTGACAGCGGCGATTCGTTAATGGGTTAAACGCCACAACTATAAGATGATTTGTATGATAAACCAGAATACATTAGTGTTTAGGTCTCCGAGAAGAAATTGATAACGGCGATCCGTTAATGGATTAAACCCCACCACGATAAGATGATTTGTATGGTAAACCAGAATACATAAGTGTTTAGGTCTCCGAGAAAAATTTGATAACGGCGATCCGTTAATTGGATAACCGCAACCACGATAAGATGATTTGTTAAATAAACCAGAATACATTAGTGTTTAGGTCTCCGAGAAGAAATTGATAACGGCGATCCGTAAATGGGTTAAAAGCAACCACGATAAGATGATTTGTTCGATAATCCAGAATACATAAGTGTTTAGGTCTCCGAGAAAAAATTGATAACGGCGATCCGTTTATTGGTTAAACGCCACCACGATAAGATGATTTGTTTGATAAACCTGAATACATTAGTGTTAAGGTTTCCGAGATGAAATTGACAGCGGCGATCCATTAATGGGTTAAACGCCACCGCGATAAAATGATTTGTTTGATAAACCTGAATACATTAGTGTTTAGGTCTGCGAGAAGAAATTGACAGCGGCGATCCGTTAATGGGTTAAACGCCACCACCATGAGATGTTTTTTTTTTTGATAAACCAGAATACGTTAGTGTTTAGGTCTCCGAGAAGAAATTGACAGCGGCGATCCGTTAATGAGTTAAACTCCACCACGATAAGACGATTTGTCTGATAAACCAGAATAGATTAGTGTTTAGGTCTCCGAGAAGAAATTGACAGCGACGATCCGTTAATGAGTTAAACGCCACCAAAATAAGATGATTTGTTTGAAAAACCAGAATTCATTATTGTTTAGGTCTCCGAGAAAAAATTGACAGCGGCGATCCATTAATGAGTTAAACGCCATCACGATAAGATGATTTGTTTGATAAACCAGAATACATTAGTATTTAGGTCTCTGAGAAGAAATTGAAAGCTGCGATCCGTTAATGAGTTAAACGCCACCACGATAAGACGATTTGTCTGATTAACCAGAATACATTAGTGTTTAGGTCTCTGAGAAGAAATTGAAAGCGGCGATCCATTAATGAGTTAAACGCCACCACGATAAGATTATTTGTTTGATAAAACAGAATACATTAGCGTTTAGGTCTTTGAGAAGAAATTGAAATCTGCGATCCGTTTATGAGTATAACGCCACCACGATAAGATGATTTGTTCGATAAACCAGAATACATTAGTATTTAGGTCTCTGAGAAGGAAACAAAACGTCGTAACTACGGATTAACCCGTTACCGATCGAAAAAAAATCTTACACTGATCCAAATTTAAAGGAGTTCCAGAGGAAATTTTATTGCTGGCAAAATCTTTAAATGTTATATCGGAAATCGTACAAAAGAAGAAAATGTTGTTGTTGTTTTTTTCTCTCTCAAATTATTTTCCCTAGTTATTTTCTTTCAGCGAAAGGATTGGGTGGTAATTGGGTTAACTCTTTCCTGTACAAACCCAAGATTTTACGTCGCTGTTATTTTATACTTGAGAAAACATTGTAGAAAAGAGTTAAAATTGCTTGTAACAAGCAATTTTTTCTTTTTACACAATATTCGCCATCCTATTGATTGGTTATTTTTCAAATTTAATCCAAATTAAATTTTTGTCTGCAAAACCTTTGAATTTGGACAGGTCTAATATATTGCAAAACAGGAAAGGGTTGGACAAACTTAAGTTACGACGTTAGGGAGCAGACAACTTTCAACAGTATAACAAACTTACCTCCCCTCTCCCGCACACTGTTGTATGATTACAGTTTTGAGTACCTTGAGCAGGCGATTCGCACACGAAGCAAGTTTTGGCTGAAATCGTCATTCAAGAGTTATGTCAAAACTAGTGTCTACGTGGGGAAACAACCAGCACCTTTTTACATTATATCTCTATTTCCTACCTCTGTGGAAAGCCGTTTTTTTCAATGGAAGGTATCAAAGATCAGAGAGAGAGAGAGAGCTAGGGAGGGAAAGAGAGAGAGCGAGAGAGAGAAGGAGAGAGAGAGAAGGGGATAGATAGATAGATAGATAGATAGATAGATAGATAAATAGATAGATAGAGAGAGAGAGAGACAGACAGAGACAGAGAGACAGAGAGAGAGAGACAGAGAGAGAGTGAGAGAGAGAGAGACAGAGAGAGAGTGAGAGAGAGAGAGAGAGAAAGAGAGAGAGAGAATTGTTCGTCATTCATCTATGATGCCATATCATGGTGGCGTTAATGGCTTGACACTAGTCTATACGTTGGAATTTAAGTTGATGGAATTTTGAAAAGTAATATTCCTTATGGATAGGAAAGAATGTTGAAAATGAAGAAATTGCTCGTCACCAATAAATTCTTCATTTGTTTTCAAAGTGTTTTTTATTAATAAAAATAATTTTAAATTTATTGCTTTATTTGTATGTTATAATTTACGATAAATGCTTACGTGAAGGAGGGCTATTATAATCCTATAGTAGTTAATTTGTAAATTATAAACTACGACAAATTTTACAATGGTTGACTTTCAAACATTTATTATTTAATTTGGAGGATAAAAATTACGACAAAGACGTGCGACGTTAAATATTTACTAGTTTATTTGTAGATTATAACTAACGACAAATTTTACGACAAAGGTTGACCATTGAACATTTAATTCTTTAATTTGTAGGATATAATTTAAGGCATTAAAGACCTACTGGTAGATTTGTAGATTATACCTTACGACAAAGTTTTATGACAACGGTGACTATTCAATGCTTACTAGTGAATATGTAGGTTTCATGGATAACTTACGACAAAGGTTGCAGAATTCCGGACACGTTGTTTGTGCAAGAGCTCCGTTCGAACAAAGATGAGGATCTCGGTCTGCCATTAACTTGCAGGCCGCTGGATCGATATCTTGACAATGACCTCCATCGGCGTAGACAGAACCAATGAACGCGAACGCTGTAATCGAAACTATTTGAGTCCGTGCACCATCAAAATTATTGAAAATAATACTGATTTGATACATTGATCAACTGTCAATATCGCTCACACACTATCAGTATTATTGACAATAATACTGATTCAATATATCGGTCGAACGTCAACATCGCTAACACACTATCAAAATTATTGAGAATAAAACTGATTCAATACTTCAATCAACCGTCAATATCGTCCAATCATTGTTAAAATTATTGACAGTAATACAGATGCTATATATCAATCAACCGTAGATAATGCCTACGCACTATCAGAATTATTGACAATAACAGATTCAGTATATCGACCAGCCGTCAATCTCGCCCACACACTATAAAAATTATATACAATTATACTGACTCAATTTATCGGTCAACCGTCAATATCGCCTACGCGCTATCAAAATTATTTACAATAATGCTGATTCAGTATATCAATCAACCGCCAATATCTATCACACACTATCAAAATTATTAATAATAATACTGATTATATGTATCGATCAACCGTCATTATCGCCTACGCACTATCAGAACTATTGACAATAACAGATATTCAATATATCGATCGACCGTCAATATCGCCCACACACTATCAAAATTATTTACAATAATACCGATTCAGTATATCGACCAACCGTCAATATCGCTCACACACTATCAAAAAATAAACAAATAATCAATAAAGGAAGTTATATTACCTGTAAAACAGAGCACAATCAACCGAATCATCCTTATTAAATTAAACAGGGATAGAATTTAGGTCTCGGTCAAAAGGTGAATTCATTAACCCAATGCTGTAAGGTCGGAACTGCCTATACAACGTGTATGCAGCTACGACCTTTTAGCATTGGGACCCCAAAATTATTTTCGAAAATCTTATCTTGCTTGAATTCAGAGTTGAAAGGGCACTGAATAAGATACCTATATCAAAGTATACATGTAAATTTTACACAATATACAATTATTTCATGCGGTCAATGGATCCGAGATTTCAATTTAAATCTCCTTGCCCTGTAATCCCTTTTTTCTCTAAAAGATCGTTGGTGTACCGAGAAACTATCGTAAATACAGATTTATTCAAAGTACATTTAAGACAACTTTGCTTTTTTACACATGCAAAGTTGTAATATCTTAGTTGTTTAAGTTTTATTCTATACTTATATTACGTAGATATTTATACCCAATCAAAACAATTTTCTTTCACAAGTAATAAAACTTTATACATATTTTGATCAAATGTTAATGTTTTGTAAAACGCTTTCTTTGAAGTCTTAACTTCTCTGGTGGAAGAATTATCTCCCCTTGACCTTTGACAATTTTTCATATTTCACATGTATACTATTTGCGCGTCAAAAACTCCTCCTATTGTTTTCTTCCAATTCTTTCAATTCTTTCAATTCTAATAATTTTATAAAAAAATGTATCATAAAAAATTGTTTTTCAATACGACATTTTAAGTCCTAAATCCCACTGGTTGAAAAATTATACCTTCTTGATCTAAGAAAATTTTTCTTTCATATTTCGACCTTATAATTTTGAAGTGCGATCTCATCTTTCAGTTTTCCTTCAATTGCAAGGAAATTTAGATTTTGCATTGAATATGTATAAATGTTTCGTAAGACACAATTTTTAACCACCAACTCCTCTTAGTTAAACTCATTCCTATAAAATGACGCTTTTAGACCCCCCCCCCCCCGAAAAATAAATCAGAAAACATTGTGTAAAATGAAGAAATTGCTTGTAACAAGCATTTTCTTCATTTGACACTTTGTTTCTACACAAGAAATTGACAAAATATAAATAAATCATAAACTTTAGATAGTAGTCTGAAACCCATTTCAATCTGGACCAGTTTAAAATTCCACCGTCTGGTAATGGGTTAAAATCATTCTCCTTGAATTTGAACATGTCTGCATTTCTAATACAAACAAAAGCCACCAAGCAAGGCTCGTGCGGAGATATCAAACAATTACCGGACAATGTCGCATTTCTACGCGGCAATGAATTACAGCCAGAAAAAAACATTGTGAGAAAAAAAATCACAATAACTTCTTTCCTAACAATGTTTTCTACCTCATATTGCCCCTATTTTTCAATTCAAACAAACAATTTTATTGTCTGCTTTATCCCTCAAATTTGACCAGCCTAAAATTTTTATTTGGGAATCGACATTTAGTCACCACCTGTGACAAATTCTAGTTGTTTCAGTCTGCCTCTTTGTCCAATATTCCGAACAATGGTGGACTATTTTCAGCAAATTGTCGGTGGGCGGGAAAAAACATCATAATAACAGCTTGAACATTTTGCCAACTTCATAAAGTCGTTCAGGAAGCTTTCGTCGGTGCGCGAGCAAAATTTTGAAACTTCAGCTTTAATAAACTGTAGTTTTCGAGATTTTGTTCGCTCGCCAACGATATATTATAATCATTGCGGTGTTATGATGATGCCCCAAGACAATAACCAATAAATTCCTTTTCTATGTGAAATGAATTAGTAGACCGCGTTTTCAATCCAAACTGATCAAACAATCAAATTATGCATTTATATCGGAGGTGAACTTTGAACTTCGACATATATTTCTTAAGCTTTTTTCAGTTTGGCGACTTAAACGCCGTAACTACAGCTTTTTTAAGCTGTAGCTACGACTGTTAGGTCGCCAAAAATAAATAAATAAATAAAAAAAAAAAAAAAAAAATAAAAAACCCAAACAAATTACCTTTTTTGTTACGTGTTACTTACCATAAAATTTGTCAAATAACGCCGTCTTATATCTTAGACGAACTTCCGGTCGGAGTCATTAAGGATGACCAGCGATCCGTCAGGGTACATTTAGTACCAATGAATCTTTCATTTCTAGCTGAATTCACATAAACTGCTTTTGGTCTATTTTGTTGTTATCTCTTTCAATTTTTAATAAATGGGAGTATAAACAAAATATGACTCCCGACAGAGTTTGTGCTAAAAGTTCAGGTTTTCTTTGTTAGTGCTTAATTAAAATCTGCTCGTTAGCGAGAAGATGTTTTTCAGATACTCTGAGAGGTTGACGATATCTTAACCCCTTATCGGGATATATTTCCCTCGACTTGTCACCTTATTAAAACCCGTGAAGTTGTATTTCTTTTTTAGATACTCTAAGAGATTAATGTTTTTTTTTATCCCATTACCAGACAAAAAATCTTTAGACTCGTCCAAATTCAAAGACGTTGCAGATGACAAATTTTTTAGTTTCTGAAAATTTGGATTGTTTGCCTTTTTGGATAGAAAACAATGTGGAAAGTCAAGATATTACATCTAATAAGAATTTTCTTCTTTTTTCACAATGTTTTTCAAAGTTTTTTTTCTTTCTTTTTTCACAATGTTTTTTAAAGCTTTTTTTTTATTTCCTGGCGCGTCAAAAAAAGAGTCATTGTATGGGGGTTAACCAATTGCAAGACAAGAAAATAGTAATGCGCGAGCTTAATACAACCGAGTAGCTAAAGACTGTGGTGAATTTTAAGTGATAACAAGAACAAAAATAGGACATTTATAGTAGAAAGATTGTGAGGAAAGGGGAAAGTGCTCGTAACAAGCAGTTTCTCATTCTCTAACTATGTTTTCGAATATCATTTTTTCTAGTTTACATTCCGCCTCAAAGATGCTTTTAGACACCTCAAAGAAAAATAATTTGGAAAACATTGTGGAAAATGAAGAAATTGCTTGTTACAAGCAATTTCTTCATTTTCAACAATGTTTTCCACCACAAAGGTAAGCATTCTAAATTTCCATCTGCTTTGATTGTCGTCTGCAACTCCTTTCAATTTGGAACAATCTAAAATTTTGCTGTCAGGTACTGGGTTTAAGCACTTCATAAACTCAGATTTTTGTCGTGATTAGATCAATCTGCTTCCACACAGCCGCGATTTCTGAGAAGCACGAGTGAACCATTGAGAATAAAAATTATAATGATCGGGCTTGTGAACTATTCCGAAATGATTTGAACAGGCGTTTGTAAACAAATTTTACGAAGACTACAGGATTCCTTTGGTGAGAAATTCTGTCCCATGTTCATGAGGGTCCGTTCTCTCACTCTGCCAGTGTAACACAATTATTATATTCTTCAACAACTTTATTTAATACCAAAAACTTAGTTACATAGCCCAGGTTCGATTAAATAAATAATTTAGATTTAGAAAGTTAATGCTGAGCGGTTGCTCTCTCTCTCTACCCAGACTGACTGCCCCGTGCTTCCTACACAATAATCAGAGATAAGCCCAACTGTCCAGCTGTGCCCAAATATGTAAAACAGACCTGGTCAGTTCTAGGAAACAGCAGTCAGTCTAGCAATAGGTTCCACATGTTGATTCTTACACATCAACATATTATACAAACATGTATCAGTTATAGTCAGTATAGGCGCAGCATAAAAAAGGGGGAAATATACAGTAACAAAATACTCGTTTTGTTACATACCCCCCTCTGAAAAATTTCAAAACCAAGTTTTTAAACTATATCTGATATGAAATATACATTTTTATTAGTAAGGTAAGATGTCTTAATGCCTGTCAAGTGAGTCAGTACAATTTTTTTTGAAAACATTTTATCACTTTTTTTTTTAGATAAATCATTTATATTAAAGTCATTTAAAAGTTCATTTTGTTAAGGTGTTTATCTTCTTTGCCCAAGATCGTATCTGTACTTCAAGTTGTGGTTATCCATTCGAGCGGCTTACTACACTATTAGCCTTAGTTGTTGTCGAAAGTGGTAGATAAGGGCTTATTGTACTCGATGCGCTCGTATTCCAAGAATGAAAACGATGTCTTATGAAATAAATCATAAGCTCTCCCAGGGTTGCTCGATACATGATTCTTGTATTAGCTTTTTGTTGCTAACAGCACCCCAAATCCTCTGTTATACAGATGGTAATTGATAACACGTACTAAACATTCCAAAGTTAATCAGTTAATTACTGATTGTTGTCCGAATAAGACATAGGTTCGGGTACACACGCACATGTAAAGTTCAACAATACACAAATTTGTTATTGTGCCACTTAGTTATGATTTGGCGATTACACTTTGAGAGTATAACCCAAGAATCAACACAGCATAGCGTCTTTTGCACAATATAAAACAATTTTTCAAAACAATCTTTCAACTTAATCGGGAATTAATTTTTTCCGTCCTGCAGCTTTGGATATAACACCTCCACGAACCGTTCAGCTGTTACTGGTGCAGAAGGCTGGTTTCCCTCCGTAGCTTTATTTTGCTCTTGAGATTTACTCGCCACGAGTCGTCTCAGACAATTTAACCCACACACCACCCTACTGGCAGAATAGGAGATAATTTTAAATTTAAACAAGACAAGTATTATTGCAATACCAATGACTAATATAGCTCCCAGAATAATAATGATGACAGTAGTTACAGAAAGATAACTCTGTTTAACAACAGGCTTGTGCAAATATGTCAATTTGGTAATTAAATCGGTCATTTATATTTGTTTTATATCAGGTAATAATTCAGGGATTTTAATTGAAGCTGGTTTAGGATTTTTGAATCGTTCTTTAAATGGTTTCCAAATATCAAAAGTTTTAACATTGATTGTTTGTAAGAGTCCATTGTTTGACGAAATATTTACATTACTTTTGATAGTGAAGGGAGATGTAAAGGTCATGTACATGTTACTAGCCTCACATGCTGAGGGTATCGAAATAATCTGTAACGGGGGCGCTGTCTGAATTCAATTTCTAGTAGCAAAGACTGTAAATTTCCAGGCGAAATTACAGAAGGCGTTACCTTTTTCATTGAAATCATGTCAATTTGTAATTTTACATTTTGGAGGAAGGTTAAGCCGATTTCAATCATACTCTGTATTTCATTTACGATAGGTTTGTCATGTTGTCTGTATCTAAAGGACAAACATGTCTTTAAAAACAAACTATATACAAAAAAAAAAAAATAATAATAATAATAATAATAATATATATATGATAATAATAACAGTAGTAGTCTAACATACTTGTTAGTCATGAAGCCTATAATAAATTCTCAATTACCCTTAAAAAAGCACTAACATTGCTATATTTTTGTTTTGTTTTCGAAAATTTCTTTCGTTTAAAAATTTTGCCAATCATTTCACACTGCATTTCCTTTTAACAGTATCAGTTTGACTTATTTTTAGTCTTTTTCTGCAAAAAGGTTTTAATTCTTCTCTAACAATTTATGCATCAAAGGTTTATATTTGTCGTCAACATCAACATTTTTTAATAAATCTTCTGAATTTGAATCCTCAACAACTTCGTTTTCAACTAAATTTATATATTTTTCATCAGTTTTTTCTATTCTAGCAATTGGGGTACCGCTTCTAAATGACATAATTTTATTTGTGGAATTCACCAACATAACATTTTTATATCGTTTACCATACATTTTTGCTACTGAGCGAAGAAGGAGAAATCCGGGTTCTTTATTTATTAGACCATCTTTCAAAGCATTTATTTCATAAGTTCCAAAAATTGGTAAATTAGTATTTTTGCGTACTTTGCATTGACAAATTTGACTGCTTTTGAGGCATTTTAATACTATTTTGCGTCCGAATAATTGAAGTAATGTGTATATCTTCCTGAGAAGGACTATATTCACCATAAACTCTCATACAATTTAAATCATAATAGACTCGCACACCTCTACTTTGTAACCAATCACGCCCAAGTACAACTTTTCTAGTTAAATTTTTTACAACATGAAATGATTGTGTCATCTTCTTTTAACCCATTTGAAATTCCAAATTAATGCAGCCTTTTAGGTTTAATTTATGCCCGTTTACTGAATTTGAAATAACATTTGTCTTTTCAATTTCGGTTTATTATTCAATTTATTATATACATCAATGTGGATTAACGAAACATCAGCTCCGGAATCAATAAGAGCTCGATATTTTTGTTTTTCAATTTTAAGTAAGCATGAGTTAGGATTCCCTGCTAAGGCAATTGAGAATTCATTTTTCTTGTTCCGGCCATCGGCTTCTACATGGTCGGAACTTGAATGTTTGATTGATTTTGTTGATGTTGTAATTTTAATCGGCAATATCTTTCAATATGCCCTATTTTATTACAGTAATAACACCGGCGAGGTGTCCTGTTTTGAGAATTTGAGTTGCTATTATTATTATTTTGTGAATTTTCTTGTGTAGCAGCTACAATTTTATTTTTATTGCGACAAAACTTCGCAATATGGCCTTTTAAACCAAAATTAAAACAAGAGTCCCTACTTTTCTTGGTCTGGTCAACCTCCATAGGTTCTTGTGGTCTATTGTCCCTACTTTCTGGTCGGTCATGTCCAAGCCGCAAGTTAAACCTTTTTAATAAATTTGGTTCTGCGGTCGCGAAATCTATTGCAGCTTGTAATGTTGGGGGGTTATCTCTCATAATTTTCATTTTCATTGTATCCTTGTACAGGCCATCAACGAAATAGTTAATTAATTGTCTATCTCTTACATCTTCCGGAATTCCTTCGAATGAATCTTCCACGAGTGCAATGAATTTTTCAGCAAACATTTGGATAGACTCCCCTTGCTTTTGTTTTAAGCGCCGAAGCATTAACTGTGCATGTTGAGGGTCAACTATTTCCGAAAATCGTTTTTGTAATTCCTGCTTCAATCTATCCCAGTCATGTCTGGGATGTTCATCAAGATATCGACGAATATAATCACTGACCGGCCCTGCGCTTGATTGATAGGCAGTCAATTTTATGCTATCATTACCTAATCCTACCAACCATGAATATTTTTCAATATTTTTTATCCAATTTTTAAATTCTTTTGGGTTGCCATCAAAAGGGTTAATAACTTTTGCTATGCCCTGAACCCCCATTGTTGTACATAGGCCCCCCAATTGATCCCCCATAATACGAATCATTCCCAATAATTCAGCCTGTTCTGCCATTATTTCGGTGTGGGTTAAACAAAGAAACAACTTACCTCAAGTAAAAGTTTCAAGACATTCACAAAAAAATCATTAAATACAAGATTAAAGTTCACAAGAATTAAAAATATTAAGTTACATTCTGCACCAATTATGGTATTCACATACTGAGCAATCATTCAAAGTCCGCCTTGCTCGTGCCTTTTGACTGTTCGTTAAAGATAAATGGAACGGCGGCCTTTGTCCGTCTTCCCACACTTCAGTAATTGAAATCACAAATTCAGTCTCTTGTCTTTGTCTTGTAACTAAAAGTTGTCTGTATTCTTCAAAAAGAACTCAAAAGATGGATAATGTAATCAATTTTTTGAAGTTCAGCCATTACACAGAAAATCCAATAAAATTAAAACTTTAAAATCCAAGGTCACTGCAACAAAATAAATCTATGTAACACAAGTATTAAATTTTTAAACAACTTTATTTAATACCTAAAACTTAGTTACATAGCCCAGGTTCGATTTAATAAATAATTTAGATTTGTGAAGAAAGTTAATGCTGAGCGGTTGGTCTCTCTACCCAGACTGACTGCCCGGTGCTTCCTACACAATAATCAGAGATAAGCCCAACTGTCCAGCTGTGCCCAAATATGTAAAACAGACCTGGTCAGTTCTGAAACAGCAGTCAGTCTAGTAATAGATTCCACATGTTGATGCTTACACATCAACATACTATACAAACAGGTATCAGTTAAAGTCAATATAGGCGCTCTATAAAAAGGGGGGAAATATACAGTAACAAAATACTCGTTTTGTTCAACAGTCTGCCAG
Organism: Fragum fragum; assembly: GCA_946902895.1. Classification (NCBI taxonomy): domain Eukaryota; kingdom Metazoa; phylum Mollusca; class Bivalvia; order Cardiida; family Cardiidae; genus Fragum; species Fragum fragum. Next base: position 49,832,321 of record OX336372.1, on the reverse strand, counting down.
ACTGCCAGTCTGCTAACTTCACTCTGCTAGTCTGCCAGTCTGCTACTCTGCTAACTTCACTCTGCCGGTCTGCCAGTCTGCTACTCTGCTAACTTCACTCTGCAAGTCTGCTAGTCTGCTATTCTGCTAACTTCACTCTGCCAGTCTGCTAATCTGCTAACTTCACTCTGCCAGACTGCCAGTCCCCTAATTTCACTCTGCTACTCTGCCAGTCTATTCCTCTGCTAATTTCACTCTGCTACTCTGCCAGTCTGCTCCTCTGTTAACCTCAATTTTCCAGTCTGCTACTCTGCTAACTTCACTCTGCCAGACTGCCAGTCTGCTAATTTCACTCTGCTACTCTGCCAGTCTATTCCTCTGCTAATTTCACTCTGCTACTCTGCCAGTCTGCTCCTCTGTTAACCTCAATCTTCCAGTCTGCTACTCTGCTTACATCACTCTGCCAGTCTGCTAGTCTGCTACTCTGCCAACTTCACGAACATGAAAAACTTGCTTAAATGATGTAACTTTAGGACGTTGGAAAATCCTAATGTTTGATGAGGTCACAATAGACCAATAGCGACTGGCAATCAAATAAGCAGTCGACCAATTAAATCATTCGTTCAGACCAGGAATGGGTTTTGAACTACGAGATTGGCCGCCGTTTTTGTTAACCTTTTTCTGTTGGTTTGGCGACTTAAACGTCGTACCAACAGTCTTTTCAAGCTGAAGATACGACGAATAGGTCGCCAACCATTTATTCTACCGTTTTGTTGCATGCTACTTTCCATAAATTTTGGAAAGTAACGCCGTTTAAAATCGAAGATGGACTTCCTGTCGGAGTCGATGGGCATGGCAAATGGAATAAGTGGGCGGTACAAGCGGTTTGTCAATTGTCTGTTTATTGCTGCGCCCCCAAGAAAAGAAAAGGCTGGAAAATCATACTGAAAAATCAAGAATTTGACTGTTAAAAGCAAGTTCTTCGTTATCCACAATGTTTTTATACCAAAATACAGATTTAAAACAATTCATCAACGTCTGCAATGTAACTTCAATTAGACCAGTCTACAATTTTGTCGTCTGGAAAAGGGTTAATGTACAAAAATGGACAACATTTTCAGTTTTTTTTTTCCTTTTCTTTTTTTTTATTTTTAAGATATTGACATTTATTTCATTTTCTTTAAATCAGAATGATGGGTTTTTTTTTTATAGAATTAACCCATTCCTACTTATTGACGCTTCTAAACGCCCGTAAGGAGAAAAGCTTTGAAAAACATTGTGGAAAATGAAGAAATTGCTTGTGAGAAGCAATTTCTTCATTTTCCACAATGTTTGCTACTACTTCAAATTGTCGTCTGCAACTTCTTTCAATTTTGGCCAGTGTAAAATTTTGTCATCTGGAAATGGGTTAAAAAAAAGATCATATATTTTGTCTTTAGGCAGTTTTCCCTGGATAATGAATCAATTTCATAAAATGACGTCATTCATCCCCCTTTTCATCATTTCATCATCAAGATTTTTCTTTAGACCCTTAGATTGCTTGCTAAAACAAACCTATTCCCACAATGTGACGCTTTTTGACGCCACCATGAAAAACATTTTTGAAATCGTGTGGAAATTGAAGAAATTGCTTGTTACAAGTAATTTCTTTATTTTCTACAATGTTTTCTATCCAAAAATACAAGGATTTCTTTTAATTTTATCAAATTGTCATTTGCGACTTCTTTGAATTTGGACAAGTCTGAAATTTTGTTGTCTCAGAAAGGGTTAAAAGAAAAAGGCTATCATTCCAATGCATACCATCTTTGAATTTACATCTACGGGCGTTTTGAAGATTGACAAGTCTTAAAGATTCAGACTGCAGTAATTGACCTCTTGTAACCTTACCTTATATGGAAGTTCATTGTCACGAAACTGTTTGAACACATATATAGTCGGAAGCCTGGTTTATATAAGGGATTTGAAACCTACTAGTAATTAGCAGAAACATAAAAAAGAAGAATTGAGATAGTTTTTGCAAAAATAAAAGAAAGAAGAAGATGGACGAAAGAATACAAACTTTTTGACACAATTAGCCGTATTTACAGAGACCTGCCATCGCATACCTTTGACGAAAAAAGAAATAAAAAGGATATCTTCGAAATGGTATTTCATTTTTCGTTATTCCCCACACGACTGTAATTTTGTGATCCTGAAATGCTTTTATTTTCAAAAGATGTTGAATGCTTGCTTTTCAATGCTTTCCTCCTTTTGTTGTACGATGACTTCTGAACCAAAAGCTTGCTATCGTTTGGATACTTGTTTGTATGAATTTCCGTTTATTTACCGTCGCTACCGTAGCGAAGCCCCCAGAAGACGGTTAGTTGTTACGGGAGATAGTGCAAGGATACAGGACGAAACTGCTGAGAGCTACGCCTGGTTCTTTAACGTGCTCGATGGATAACATCGTCACACTGGGCCTCGGTTTAAAGTCTCATCCGAAAGACAATTAGTTGTGTTAGTTAATATGGTCGAGTGCCGCCGTCATAGCGCAGTTGGTAGCGCGTCGGACTGTCAATCTAGAAGTCCCGGGTTCGACCCCCCACGGTGGCACTCATCCTTTCCGACTATTTGTCTCCCACCAATGGGCAGATAATCGTAGACCTATGTGGGATAGCAGCTGGAGGCTAGGAAAGGATGTGATGGTGGTACTGGTGTGAGAAATACCAGGAATCCATTGTTAGGTGCTCCAGCCGCCGCGATATAACTGAAAGATTGTTGAAAGCGGCGTAAAACCCCATTCAAACAAAATAATATGGTCGAGCCCAAGCTCAAACCCGTAAACTTGAGGTTTGATGTCAAGTGCTCTACCAACTGAGCAAATCGGGCTGACAGAGATTGTACTTTTCTTTTGTTGTTGCTTCTCTAGATTTTTATGTGACATGTAATCTATGAATAATTGACAAATCGCGGCTGTCATTCAAATGAACAGTCGACCAATGAAATCATGATCTCCGTCATTGGCCGCCATTTTTGTTAGCCTCTTTTTGATGATTAAACGTCGTAACTACAGCTTAATCACGTTTAGGTCACCAACCAAATTTACTCCTTTTCTCTCACGTGCCACAGGCCATATTATTTTTTTTTCAAAGTAACCCCGTTTAACCCTTTCCTGTTTAGTCCCTGGTTTTTACGTCCCTGTGATTTTATGATTGAGAAAACATTGTAGAATAAGCAGAAATTGCTTGTCACAAGCAATTTCTTCTTTTTCAACAATATTTTCTACCCTACTGAATGGTTATTTTTTCAAAATAAATCTTATTTGAAAATTTCTTCTGCAAAACCTTTGAAATTTGACAGGTCTAAAATTTTGCAAACAGGAAAGGTTTAAAATCGAAGCGGGACTTCAATGGGCGGGGCTAATGGTGTAAGTGGGCGGGACCAGCGATTTGTCAATTCGATTATTAGTTTGGTCCATCAAAACTCCTACATATTAGTTAAACGAAACATTCGTTTCATATCTCCTTACGATGAAGATGGTATTGATTGCATTGATTTAGTTTTATTTTATTTATTTTTTTTAATTTTTTGCATGTGTGGGATTCTACAGCACTTTTGTCAGTATTTCAGTTATATCTCTACCTAACCATGGCTTCCTGTGGTTTTTCACACCAGTTCAACCACAACATTCAGCCCGAAATAACAACTGTTCATCCTGCTTAACCCATTCCAACACAAGAAAATTTTAGACTGGTCCAAATTGAAAGAAGCTGCAGACGACAATTTAAATTTGATGGAATTTTAAATTTGCCAGTATTTTAGGGTAGAAAACATTGTGGATAATGAAGAAATTGCTTGATACAAGCAATTTCTTTTTTTCCACAGTGTTTTCCAAAGCTATTTTCTTGAGGGGCGTAAAAAGGAGGGATTGGGAATGGGTGTGTCAATTATCGTTTGCCAATTGACCAATGCCTTGCCCCGCCAACTTACTCCTTTGGCCACCTCCATGACTCTGACAAGAAGTCCCTCTTCGATTTAAAACGTTTTTTTTTTTGAATGCAAAAAATATGGTCAGTAGCATGTTATAAAAAATAGAATCGTTGGTAGGCGATCTAAAGGTCGTAACTACAGCTTGAATAAGCCGTAGTCACGACGTTTAATTCGCCAATCAACAAAAACAAAAAATCATACAAATTGCGGCCAATGTCGAAGTTTAAATCTTAATTCCGGACGAACCTCCATTGAGCTTCCATTTATTTTAACACTTGTCATGCTGAATCTGGAGTATTACGGTTTGGGCAGGAGGTGTAGACAAGATCAGCCTGCACGTAAGTGCAATCTGATCTTAGTCTTTACCTCCTGCATTTCCTTTTCAAATCAGAGTTGTTTATGAAATTCATTTTTAAAATATGTATTGGCGTGTAAGTACGATGTTCCGGTCAACCAGAACCAGAGTTGTTCATGAAATTCATTTTTAAAATATGTATTGGCGTGTAGTTACGATGTTTCGGTCGCCAACCGAATTAATCATTATGTGTCACCCATTAGTTAGCCTATCTTCTGTCATCAATGGTTTCTTGCCTCTTTAGGCAGTATCATACAGTTAAACGTGTAAACGAAAACTTGTCTAAATGGCGTTTTTTTAGTTCTTAACCCATTCCCACACAGTGACTCTTTTTGACACCACTGATGAAACACTTTTTGGAAAACATTGTGTATAATGAAGAAACTGCTTGAATCAGGCCATAACTTCATTCTACACAATGTGTTCAAGTAAGAAAATTGAAAAAATCTAAACTTTCATAAACCTTAAAATGTTTTCTGCCACTTAATTCTTTCATTTTGGACTAGTCTAAAATACTGCCGTCTGGTAATGGGTTAAAGTTTTAACTCTTTACCGGACGACACACACAGATTAACCCATTCCCACTTGACAAAATTTTAGACTGGTCCAAACTGAAAGAAGATGCAGACGACAATTTCAATTTGATGGAATTTAAAAACTTTTCACCTTTTTGGATAGAGAATATTGAAGATAATGAAGAAATTGCTTGATACAAGCAATTTCTTCATTTTCCACAATGTTTTCCAAAGTTTTTTTTATTGGATGGCGTAAAAAGGAGGGATTGAGTGGGAATGGGTTAAAGACTGGTCCAAATGGTAAAGTTAAGGACAGCAAGTTTTCGTTAATGAAACTTTTGAGTCTGTACTTTGTGGTGTACACAGTAGATGAAACAGAAATTACTTGTAACAAGCGATTGCTTCATTTTCCATAACTTTTTTTTGTTTTAATTTTTCCTGGAGGGGTAAAGCACTTTTCAGGCAATTGTTAATTCATGAAAAAATAAATAAACAAAATAAAATTTTCAACGCCATAAAGTGAGGGCATTCAGCAGGTATTCCCGGATAACGTATAAAACACACACATATATCGTCGGTGCGCAAGCAAAATGTCGTAACTACATGGGCCGGCTATATGAAATGAATCGATGGATCTCGGATGTAATTAAAAAAAAAAAAAAATCGACAAAACAAAATCATGCATCTAAATCGGAAACGAACTTTGAACTCCGACATATGTATTGAGAATTTTTTTTAGTTTTGCAACTTAAACGCCGTAACAACAGCTTATTCAAGCTGTCGTAACGACGTTTAGGTCGCAAAAGAAACCCCCTTACCTTTTCGTAACCCATTCCTGTTCAATCCCTGATTTTTATGTTCCTGTGAATCTATGATTGAGAAAATATCGTAGAAAAAGAAGAAATTGCTAGTGACAAGTAATTTCTTCTTTCTACAATATTTACTACCTTAATGAATTGTTATCTTTCAAGTTAAATCCGAATATAATTTTCGTCAGCAAACCTTGTTAATTTGGACAGATCTAAAATTTTGTAAAACAAGAAAGGGTTAAGTAAAATAATGCCGTTTTACATCTGAGTGTACAGGTTGTGCGAATGAACCATTCATATCTAGCTGAACTCAGCTTTGCTGCTTTTTGTCGCTTTCGTTGTTATCTCTTTCAGGTTTTCATAAATATGAGAATAAACAAAATATGGCACTCCTCAGAGTTTGAGGCCATAAGTTCAAGATTTCCTTTGTTGGTGCTTAATTAAAATCGGCTCGTTATTGTGAAGATGTTTTTCAGATACTCTAAAAGGTCGATGATACCTTAATCCCTTATCAGGATATAATTTCCTCGACTTGTATCCCTATTAAAACCTATGAAGAAGTTTTCTTTAGATGTTATTAGAGGTTAATGATTTCTTAAACCATTACCAGAAAACAAATTTTAGATTCCTCCAGATTCAAAGATGTTGCAGATGGCAAATTTTAGTTGCTGAGATGTTGGATCTTGTTGACTTTTTTGGGTAGAAAAAAATGTGGATTATGAAGAAATTTCTTGTAACTAGCTTTTTTTTTCATTTTCCACAATGTTTAACCAACGATTATAATTCTTGGGGCGTCAAAACGCGACATTATGTGTGAATAGGTTAACCCAATTCCAGGTAATAAAATTGTTTATATGTGGTGGCTTGTTAGAACAGGGTCGGGAAAGATTTTCAAAATGCCAGTAAGTGGGAAAAATTAGGACCGTATAAGGTAGAAAGATTATTAGAAATGGAGGAATAGCTTGAAACAAGCAGTTTCTCATTCTCCAAATATGTTTTCCATTATTATTTTTCTTAACCCATTCCAACACAGTGGAATTTTAGACCGGTCCAAATTGAAAGGAGCTGCAGACGACAATTTCAAGTTGATGGAATTTTGATTTTTTTCGTCTCTTTGGATAGAAAACATTGTGGATAATGAAGAAATTGCTTGATCCAATTGTGGATAATGAAGAAATTGCTTGTAACAAGCAACACTTACACATCGGTATACAAAGATTCGTATGCATGTATCGGTGCATGTTTCTAATACTTCATTCAACAGATCCCCGAAGATGGCAGGACTCATTTTTGTGAAACATTTCACCCCTACGAGACCAGATGCACTTTTAAATTAGATTAAATCCGTTACCCAGGAAACCTGCCTCATTGATGTAACTTTAGGGCGTTGGAAAATTCAATTGTTTGATGACGTCACAATTGACCAATCGTGTCATTTTCATCATTTTCATTTTCTTTAACCAAGATTTCCTTAGACCCTGAGATTGCTTGCTTAAAAAATATTTAAACCCATTCCTAAACTGTGACAGTTTTTGACGCCCCCAAGAAAAATACATTGGGAAAACTTGTGACAAAGGAGGAAATTGCTTGTTACAAGCAATTTCTTTATTTTACACACTGTTTTCTAATCCAAAATGCGAAGTGTTTTTTAAACTTCACCACAGAAATTGTCATCTGCAACTTCTTTGAATTTGGACCGGTATAAAATTGTGTGGTTTAGAAAAGGTTTAACCTGTTCCCACCACACATTGATGCTTTTTTACACCTTTCAATAAAGACAACTCGGAAAACATTGTGTATATTGAAGAAATTGCTTGCACGAAGCAATTTCTTCATTTTCCACAATTTTTTTCATTTTCAACAATGTTTTCTAGCCTGAAAGTCGGAAAAATCTCTTAATTGTCGTCTGCAATTCCTTTCCATTTGGCTATCATCCCAATATATACCATCTTTGAAACTGTATCTACGAGCGTTTTGAAGATTGACAAGTCTTAGAGATTCAGACGGCAGTAATTGACCTCGTGTAACCTTATCTTATATGGAAGTTTATTGTCACAAACTGTTTGAGCACATATAAAGTCGGCAGCCTGGTTTATATAAGGGACTTGAAACTAGTAATTAACAGAAGCATAAAATAGAAGATTTAAGATAGTTTTTGCAAAAATAAAAGAAAGCAGATGGATAAAAGAATACAAACTTTTTGACATAATAAGCTGTGTTTATAGAGACCTGCCATCGCATACCGTTTGACGAAAGAGAGATTAAAAAGATATCTTCGAAGTGGTATTTCATTTTTTCATTATTCCCCTCACCACTGAAGTATTGTGTTCTTCTTGAATTGCTGTTGTTTTTGCAAAACTTTTTTTAAAATGCTAGCTTTTCTTTGTTTTCCCCCTTTCTGTTGTGCGATGACTTCTGTACCAAAGCTTGCTATAGTTTGGAGATTGTACTTTTTTGTTGTTACTGCTTTAGATTTCAATGTGATACGTCATCCGTGAATAATTGACCAATAGCGGCTGTCATTCAAATTACTAGTCTACCAATGAAATCATTCATTGAGACCAAAAACTGAGTTTTGATATTCCGACAATGGTCGCTATTTTTGTTAACTTTTTTTGTTGATTTGGCGGCTTAAACGTCGTAACTACAGTGCGTACATGTTCGTAACGTTAATGCTACCGAGGTAAAACCGAATGTTATGCTTATTATTCGGAAATGAAATATAACGTAACTCGTTCGAACCTTTACCGCGACCGAAATAAAAAATGACTTTAATGCTGTTATGTGGAAAAAGAAATTGAGCATTGCATCAAAAATTCTTGACGTTACTGCAACGGAAATAAAAACTGAGTGTATTGTGCAACTTTTAATGCGGAGGTTGATATAACAAATTATACGTAACGCGTCCATTGCGTTACCGCGATGGAAATGAAATCAGAATGTATTTTTTTTGTAATTCGGAGATGTAAATGAATATTGTGTTACTGGATTCCGGCGTTACTGCGACCGAAATAAAAATAATATTGCACGGATATAATTCGGAGATGTAAATGAAATGACGTGTAACTTAATTACGGCGTTACCACAACCGAAATGAAAATCAAGAGAAATGCACGGTTGTTTTGGGATTGAAATGAAATATTTCTTTACAAGTCCGCGGTGTTACCGCGTTGAAACAAAAACCGTATGGCATGCACAACCTGCGATGTTGGGGTGGGAATATGATTTTGTGTAATAAATTTGTGGGGTTACTGCGGCTGAAAGTAAGAAAAGAAAAGGTAACCAAGTGATGTGGAAATGGAAATGAAATATTGCGTAACGAGTTCGTGGCGTTTCGCAATTGAAATAAAATTCGAGTTTAATGCCCTTTATACGGAAATGGAAATTGAATATTGTGTAACAAGTTTTTTTTTTCTTTTCTCACGATGTTCTACAAAGTGCACGCATTTTATTCTTTTCTCACCTTTGTTTCTATAATTAATTACCAGCCTATAAAAAGACAGGTAAAATTGAGCCTATAAAAGACAGGTAAAATTGAAATTAGGTGCAGACAATATAAACAGTGTAAAAAATGAAAAAAGAAAAAAATATATATATATTGCTAAGCAAGGTATGAAACGAGAAGTTACTTGTTGCATTCATTTGATCATTCTCCCATGATATTTACCACATTTTTTTCTTATACATGTGAAAAAAAATCGTGAATTAATTGACGGATCGCTGGCCCGCCCACTGACCTTTTCAAAATTTTAGACTGGTCCAATTTCAAAGAGGTTTCAGACGACAATGAAAATTGGATTCAAGTAGAAATGAAATCATCTTATGTGGACCAGAAAAAGTTACTTGTTAAAAGATCTACTAGCTTAGAAACGCTGTACGGGGAATTATGGAAAATCCCATTAAAATTAAAACGAAAACTGGTTAGGCTTAAATATTTGATTGAATTATGAATTCAACCGAAAACTCGCTAATTTTTAATACATACAAGATGCTCTTAAATGACCTAGAAACTGGAATACATACTATTACACAAAATGGGCTTACCACATCAAATGTACCCTAAATGTACGTGGTCTTCACTATATATGGCAAAACCAATTTAACCTACAAAGTAATTACTAACTCTGACAGATATATATCAACAAAACTGGTACTCGTCTATTAATAACTCAAGCCGACTAGAAACGTACTCATTTTTTAAACATGAATTCAAGTTTGAAAATTATCTCGACGATATTCATGATGTGAGATTTCGATCGGCGCCGACGAAGTTTAGAGTGTCTTCCCACTACTTAGAGTTTGAGCGGGGAAGACATCTTAATGTTGTCAGAGAGGAACGAATTTGTAAATTTTGTAATTCTAAGATGATCGAGAACGAATTTCATTTTCTACTAATTTGCTCAAAACATTTAAATTTACCCCCAAAATACATTTAACGATATTGTTTTTATTGGCCAACGATAAAAAAAAAAGAAAAAAAAAAGAAAATCTGTTGTCAACTAGATCTAAAAACGTAAAAAGAAATCTTTCAAAATGTATACATTATGCATCTAAGCAAATACAATAGTCCATTATTCACATAATGTAAACTTGTTCTTCTGATATATCTATCATTTTTTTTGTCTATTTTTGTATGATTTGTCTAAAAGTTGATCTCCTCCATTTTCGATAATATTTTTGCTTGCTGTAAACATTGGATCGATGTTTAATGCAATAAAATGTATTGTATTGTTTAACTGGGATGATTTATTTTGATAAGTCATACAAAGGTACAATGACTATTCGAGATCCAGAGGAAAGTTTCGATCCTGATCGAAAATTCAAAGAAGCTGTGGACGACAATTTCAAGATAAAGGATTTTTAATTCTTTAGTCCTTTTGATAGAAAATATGGTGGAAAATGAAGAAATTGCTTAATACAAGCAATTTCTTCATTTTCCATAATGTTTTCAAAAGTTTTTTCTTCGGTGAGTAAAAAGGAGGGATTTTGTGGGAAAGGGTTAAATTTACATTTCCAGCATTGACTGTCGAATCACACTTCAAAACAATTCACAAACATAGAGCTAGAGAGAAAGAGCAAGAGAGAAAGAGAGAGAGAGAGGGGGGGGAGAGAGAGAGAAGGAGAGGGAGGGTCGAGGGTCGAGGAGAGAGAGAGAGAGAAAGAGAGAGAGAGAGAGAGAGGGAGAGAGAGAGAGAGAGAGAGAGAGGGATGGAGAGAGAGAGTGTGTGTCAGGGTACTATCTCCGAGCAGAAGATTAAGATATATGGTTTTGCCATTGTCAGTCCCTGTAGTTTCTTAGTCAGTCATGCTAGTATTTGTTCGTAAAGTGACTGTCAATTTTCATTTATGTATTTAATCCTTGTCATATTCCTGTTTTTACATGAGGTATAGGAAAGATCAGCTTGCACATTTGTGCAGTCTGATCTTTGTCTATACTACCTGCTTGTACCTGTGAAGTCAGGGTTGTTAATGAAATTTAATTTTTTAAAATAAATATAGAACTAGATATAGTGCTTTCAGTGCTTCCATCACTTTGATTTTCAGGCTGTTTTGGAAGAGGATTTTATCCAGCAAGGGTTGAAGGCTTTTTTTAAAAACGATGGATTTTTTTTATGTTAAATATCTTTACTTCATGTCTTCCTATTGAGTTTTGTTTTAGCTGAAACAAAAACATTGATTACAGTTATTTCCCCATCATTAAAAAGTTTAAAAACGATTTAATATTCTAGGTTTGCATAAGAAATAAACATTTTCATATATTGCGGATAAAATTATTTTTTATGAAGCCACTTTTTTTTCGGTTATCACCTGTTTTACCATCTCTCTAATGGCCCCTTTGTACATTGTGTCGCCCAGGCAGGATCTACACACAGTACGCGTATAAACCAACCGCTTGATGAACCTAAAGCTTTATTGTTGATGAATACATTTTTTCAATGGCTTTAAATTCTATAAACGAAACTGTGAACAAAACTTTTACCCTAAGGCAAAGGCCAGAAGTTCATTTTTCTCTATCAATGACTAATTAGGACTGGGTATTATTATAACGCGATAGAAAAACATTGAAGGACACCTCTTGTTCTTAATAACAAACAGGTGAACGGCCCTGAATTTATCTTCATACGATTGCATGTCATTAAAAGTACAAATGTAACGGGTTGTAAGTGTTAAACAGGCGAATGACTCTGCGTTTATCTTCAAACGATTGTATTGTCAATAACTGTATAAGTAAAAGGGGCTGTAATTGATAGACAATTTTTAGACAATTTTAGACAATTTTATTAGACGTAAGCTCTTTCGAGCTTCTTGTCATACAAAATTTACAATGTTTAACAATTTCAAAGAATGACAATAAACATGGCATATTATAAACGTGAAATATTTTTTGTTAGTAAAGATGTTTCGGTGTTAATATGGAAGAGAGGTAGGACTAGAGTGACAGGTGAAGTTTAAGTTATTGGAATATGCTTATGCATTCAGATTTTTTTTAAGTTAATATACATAGTACAGTCAATCCTCTTTAGACCTATCAATCAAACTCAATATTTCAAATGTTGGTATCATGTCCAAAAATCACCATGGCGTTACATAATGTAGACAAAATATAAACAAAATGGCACAAATACATTCATATACTTGCATTTATAATTATATTTTTTCATTTTGGACAAGCTATAGCTTGAAATTCAAGCAAGGAGCGCATATTTCCAGGATTGTGTTTCCCAATTATCAATCAGCTTTGTCGAAAAAAAACCCACAAAGCTGATTTTTGGGATCTCTCAAATTTAATGTTGCACAGTGTAGGTAAGTAACAGTGTGTCAATAATGAGCACACTGTGCATTTCCTACGCTGCCCCGATAATATTCACATTTTGTAAGCCGATAATATTCACATTTCGTAAGCCGTTTCCCAATACAAAACCTGTAATTGATAACAAGATAAAGGATCACGCGTTTATCTTTATACGAATAAATGTGAAAAATTATTCAAAAGAAAGAGGGTGTTAGTGATAAAACACAATAGCTGCTTGCTGAAAATTTTGTTCATGGAGGTATGAATACTTTTTTTCGATCAATCAGAACGCTCGATTTTGATAGACGAAACTAACAATTAACCCATTCCAACTCAACAAAATTTTAGACTGGTCCAAATTGAAAGAAGCTGCAGACGATATTTTCAAGTTGGTGGAATTCAAATTTTCTTTGTCTTTTTGGATAGAAAACAATGTAGATAATGAAGAAATTGCTTGATACAAGCAATTTCTTCATTATCCACAATGTTTTCCACAGCTTCTTTCTTGGGGGGCGGAAAAAGGAGGGCTTGTGTGGGAATGGGTTAAATTATATACTGATTGAAAACAATGACAATAGCGTTTTGCAAGTAAATTCTCTCTTTTACGAACATATGGCATGCAAATGCGTAGCGCATCATATTAATTGACGGATCTCTAGCCCCGCCCATCGAGCTCCGACAGGAAAGTTCGACTTGAATCTCAACCCGTTACTAGACGGCAAAATTTTAGACTGGTCAAAATTGAAAGGAGTTCCAGGCGGCAATTTAAAGTTTATGAAATTTTAGGTTTTTTTTTTAAGTTTCCGGATACAAAACTTTGTGTAAAATGAAGAAACTGCTTGTTACAAGCAGTTTAATGAAGAAACTGCTTGTTACAAGCAGTTTGTTCATTTTTGTCGAGCCCGCTTGCGGTGTGCGAAACATAGTTGTTACTATGACAAGTCGGTGTATGTGCGTTAGTTAGTCCGTTAGTCCGTTAGTTCGTTAGTAAGTTAGTCCGTTAGTCCGTTAGTAAGTTAGTCCGTTAGTCCGTTATTGAGTTAGTCCGTTAGTCCGTCCGTCCATCTGAATTTGTCCGGACAATTACTCCTACATTTATGGACGGATTTCAAAATAGCTTGGCACAATTATTCTCCATCATAAGTAAATGTGTCATTTGAAAGCATTTTTTGGATAGCTTCAAGTTCAAGGTCACAGGTCAAGGTCAAACACTAAATTGTGCTTGTCCGGAGCATTTCTACTACAGTTATGGATGGATTTCAAAATAACTAGGTACAATTATTTTCCATCATGAGAAGATATGCCATTTGAATGAACTTTTTGGATAACTTCAAGTTCAAGGTCACAGCTCAAGGTCAAACACTAAAACTGTGCTTGTCCGGAGAATTTTTCCTACATTTATGGATGGCTTTCAAAATAAATTGGAACAATTGTTCTCCATCATGAGTAGATGTGCCATTTGAGCGAATTTTTCCTGATAGCTTCAAGTTCAAGGTCAAAGCTCAAGGTCAAATACTAAAATTGTGCTTATCTGGAACATGATACCTACAAAAGTTTGCGGGCTCGACAGCAGTTGTCCTGGGAAAACCATCTAGTTTACAATGTTTTCCAGATTGCTTCTCTTGAATGGCGTCCAAAAGCGTCACATTCGGCAATCCTCGGGCAATCTCCGATCTTGGTACGGAATCGACCGAGTTGTGACGAATGAAAGCGTCACTGTGTGGAAGTGAGTTCATCGGAGTTATTTGAAAAATATAAGGTCAGTAAAATGTAACAAAAATGAAGGATAGTTGGTTGAGGATCTAAACTTCATAGCTTCAATGGGTGTAAGCTGTAGGCAAAGCTGTCGCCAAAGCAACGAAAACGCCTTGCACAGATGATGGCAGACGTCGAAGTTCAAAATGCACTCCCGTCTAGATGGGTGATCCGATTGGTTAATCGATTTGTGATTGACAATCGCGATCAGTTAATTGTTTTACAAAAGAAACAAACAAAAACAAAACAACAATAACAACTACAACAACAAAATAAACCCTGAAGTTGACCATCACTCATGACTTTAAAAGAATTGACGATACTTCAGACATGAAGGTAAAGAAGATAATAAAAAACAAAAAAAAAAAATGAATATAATACATTTTTTGTTTCCGTTGAGGTAAGAAGAAAACCAAATCACACTTTATGAATAAATACGCGAAACAGAGATTTTAGGTTCATACCTCATTGAAACTTCGAGAATTCTTACATTAGTATGATTAAGTTTGTAGGCAAATTCCCTAATGAAGACAAACTATCGGTTGATTAAATGGGGTTTAACGCTACTTTTAAAAGTATTTCAGTCATATCGCAGCGGCTGGAGCACCTAACAATGCATTCCTGGTATTTCTCATACCAGTACTACCACCACATCCTTTCCTAGCCTCCAGCTGCTATCCCACTTAGGTTTACGATTATCCACCCATTGATGAGAGACAAATGTCGGAAAAATAATGTGCCGCCGCCGGGGATCGAACCCATGATATTCCATGATAAAAGATTTGGAGTCCTATGCGCTACCGACTGCGCTATGAAGGCAAAAACAAACTAAATAATCCTCTTAATTTCTCATAATTTATTTCAAACAAGTAAAAACGAGACATTTTTTTTATTAGAGTAAAAAATGAATCTATACTTTGCTCGCAAGAGTGCAAAATAGTCGCATGAACAAAATTAACCAATCGCTGGCCCCGGCAACTTACTTCATTAACTCCACCCATTGACTACGACAAAAAGTTCCGCTTCGATTTTCAAAGGCGTTATTTTGAAAAATTTATTGCTAGTAGCATGAAACAAAAGAGCAAAATGGTTGGTTGAGGACTTAAACGTCGTAACTACTGCTTGAATAGCAGCTCAAAGCAAATACAAGACGTCGTATCTTTATCGTAACATAATATTCCCTATGTACAGTATTTTTTTGGGGGGGGGGGGCGACCACTAAAGGGACGACCAAAAAGTGAGACGATTCTAATGAGTTCTAACAACAAAGGATTTTGTTACGATTTACTAAACCCTTTCCTGAACAATCCCTTGTTTTCACGTCCCTGTGAACTTATACTCGAGAAAACATTGTGGGAAAAAAAGAAATTGCTTGTCACAAGCAATTTCTTCTTTTCCCACAATATTTTCTAATCTCTAGGGTCGTTACTTTTCAAATTGCACCCACTTTTGATTGGTGCCTGCAACTTCTTTCGAATTGGACTGGTCTAAAATTTTGAAGAATGGGAAAGGGTTAAAGACAAATGCTTTCACTTCTTTTGCTTTCTAAATTGGGTATTCGATTATGGTCGCTTTATGGAATCTGTCGTTGAATAGACGTGGTCGCTCAAGAAAGATCGACTGTATATGAATATTTTTTTTTCTTTCAGGTACTGAGCGTCACTTTTTAAAGAAAAGGTCAAATAAATTCGGGGTCGCCATGGAAGGTGGTCCTTTAGATTTCCTGAACTGCTTGCCGAAGACAGACATCTACTGCGAGATATCATCCTGGACATCAAAGATCCTGTCGTCTTCAATTCTCGTTTTTGGATTGATCGGAAACTTTCTGTCAATAAACGTTCTTTTGAGAAAGAAAGTTAGACGACAAGCTACTTTCGTCTTCTTCTTGGCTCTCGCAATCTTTGATTGCTTGGCTCTGATATTGTTGGTACTAGTATTCTCGACATCTTTTAGAATGCTCTTTGGTGTAGATTTGAAAGAATTCCCCACACTTTGTGTAACAGCTGTCACAGCTACAATGGCCGTACGTTCCATATCAGTGTATTTGTTAGCCATGATAGCGATAGATCGCGTCTTTTTCATTTGGTATCCTATTAAGGCGCGCAGCATGCTGACGAACCACAGACGAGCTGGCCTGGTACTTCTGACGTCTGCGTCTATCGGGGCAATGTTTGCCTGTATCGCGTTCGGGGTGGGTACTCATAGACTAGAGGATACAACAAATGAAAGCGATTCGAGTAATTCTTCATTCGAGGAAAATTCTAACAGGAAAAACGAGTCCGGTCTAAATGAGAAATCTCATTGCTCTAACATACCAGAAAGTTATGGCCCTTCAAGAGCAAACATACGTTATGTCTCTCTAATATTAAAACACATTTTACCTCTTTGCATAATCATAACGGGTAATATTCTAATCGTGTCAAAATTAGTTGCTCAGAAGATGAAAAAGGCGCGACTTTCTCAATCTACCTTAGGACAAACGACCCTCAGCTCCAGCACAAAAACAGCGTTGGTGGTAACTGTCTTTTATATTCTTACATCAACCCCTTTCTTTGCTGTCAAAATCACCATCTCGAATTTGATTGGAAAAAGTGAAGAGCATCCGCGTATCACACTCGTTCTTAATGTTTTGTTTCTGGTTATGCTGATGGGTCATGCCGGTAACTTTATCATCTATTTCTGCACCGGATCCGTCTTTAGGAAACAATTGAGATTCTTGATCCAGGGTTGGGTAAAATGGAAATTATTTAAATGCTTCAGAAGGGATACGCGTTAGATTAAAGAACATGGGACTGTGTTAAAACGCACTGCACTATGGTGCACGAAATGGGTCAAAAACCAACTAGAGGTCTTGCACGCTATGTAAAGAACGCGTGCAGGCGAACATCTAGTAAGAGTAAATCCACGAAATTCAGTCATGCGCACTAAAAACTATGCATGGACTCGTCTGAAATTGTACATGTTCGCAAAAAATTACGCGTGCCGCCTAGTCTTTGAAAGCACACGCTAAAATTTCACTGGTGCACACGTAATAATTGACGAATCGCGTCTGTCAATCAAGGAATCAATCGACCAATCAAATTACTTATTCAGTCCAGAATTGAGACTTCAACTTCGAGGTTAGCATCCATTTCGATGAAACATTTTTGTTGGTTTGGCGACTTAAACGTCGTAAGTACAGCTTGTTCAACGAATCATTGTACTTTTTGTTACATGCTACTGGCCATAAATATTGCAAAATAACGCCTTTAAAAATCAAAGTGGAACTTTCTGTCGCAGTAAATGGGCGAGTGGGCAGGGCCAGATTGATCAATTACGCAAGTGCGATTTTACGAATGCTCACATGAGTACAGCGTCCTTTTGACCCAAATGGTACACCATACTGAATGCATATATGTACATGTAATCTGTCAGACGAAGAGAAACCTCTCGGACGGTCCGTAATAGAAACAACAAGCAAATTCGTGAAAAACAAGATCCGATGAAGCAGAGGTCAATCATAGGTAGCATTTCGAAAATAAACCTATGCTTTTTTCCGGATTCAAAATATCTGTCTGAAGCGACAAATCTCGACCCTGATCAGTCTCGGTCCTGTATGATAACTGACAAATTAATCGACAAATCAAATCATTCATTTAGACCGTGTGAAAACTGAACTCCAATCTTCATTATTGTGAACTATTTGTGGGATTGACGATCATTCATTTAGACCGAGTTAAAACTGAACTCCAATCTTCATTATTGTGAACTATTTTGTTGGTTTGACGATCATTCATTTAGACCGAGTTAAAACTGAACTCCAATCTTCATTATTGTGAACGATTTTGTTGGTTTGACGATCATTCATTTAGACCGAGTGAAAACTGAACTCCAATCTTCATTATTGTGAACGATTTTGTTGGTTTGACGATCATTCATTTAGACCGAGTTAAAACTGAACTCCAATCTTCATTATTGTGAACTATTTTGTAGGTTTGATATTCATTCATTTAGACCGTGTGAAAACTGAACTCCAATCTTCATTAATGTGAACTATTTTGTTGGTTTGACGAATATTCATTTAGACCGAGTGAAACTGAACTCCAATCTTCATTATTGTGAACTATTTTGTTGGTTTGACGAATATTCATTTAGACCGAGTGAAAACTGAACTCCAATCTCCATTATTGTGAACTATTTTGTTGGTTTGACGATCATTCATTTAGACCGAGTGAAAACTGAACTCCAATCTCCATTATTGTGAACTAGTTTGTTGGTTTGACGATCATTCATTTAGACCGTGTAAAAACTGAGCTCCAATCTCCATTATTGTGAACTATTTTGCTGGTTTGGCGACTTTAACCTCGTAGCTACAGCTTATTTAAGCTGTAGTTAAGACTTTTAACTCGGTAACCAACAATTTAAGTCTTTTTTATATATGTTCCTTTCCATAAATTTATCGGAATAATTTCCTTTGAAATATCGAAGTGGAACTTCCTGTCAGGGTCATCGGGCGTGGCCAGCTGGGTTAGTGGTTTTGGTCAGCGTTCCGTCAATTTCTTGGATGACAATACAAAATAGAATTAAAGGCTGCTCCAGACTTTATTTTCATAGAGAAAAGAAAAACAAACAACAAAACAAAAAATGGTTTTTTTGTTGTTGATTTTTTTTCGGAAGGAAAAGAATGCATTTGCAGTTAAGCGTGGTGAAAGACAAATGATGATAATAATAATGATAATAATAATGATAATGTAAATGTGATAATTCTTTACAAAATTAGACCCGTCAAGCAGAACGGGACCTTTAAGAGGTTTGAAAAGAATCGACCCCGGTCAGTGCGCAGGCTGACCGGGGTAGAAACTTTTCAAACGTAGGTCAATTAGAGAGGTCAATTAAAACATCATTTCAAAACTAAACTTATGTTAAAGTAGAATGACCTTTCCAGATTCTGAAAATTTACTAAGAGCGAAAAGTATCGATCCTGATCAGCCGGCCGATTCTGGGCAACCTGACTAGAGTCGGTACTTTTTCGCGCTTCCCAGAAGGCCCCTTTTAGCCAGACGGGTCATACAAACATGTTCTAATGTTACAATGAGGTAACATTGTTTATGTCATAGTGAATGTATGGAATTCAATAACACTTTTATTGATTGAATGATCGATTGAATGATTGATTAATTGAATGGGGTTAAACGACACTTTTAACCGGATTTAAGTCATATCGTGGCTGGAGCTCCTAACCATGGATTCCGTGTATTTATTACACCAGTACTACTCCTACATCCTTTCCTAGCCTCCAGCTGCTATCCCACTTAGGTTTGCGATTATCCACCCATTCGTGAGAGTAAAATGTCGGAAATGATATGCGCCGCCGCCGGGAACGATTTATTACAAAATGGCCGAGGTCTGTTCCCAAAGTTTACGGAAATGGCCGAGAGTGTTCCGATTGCAACACCGATCTATCAGAATCGAGTGTTCTGATTGGCCGAAAAAATTCATACTTCCATGAACAAAAAATTTGAGCACGTAGCCATTTTGTATGCTTGCACACAAAATAGTTCCATAAAAGATGTATCAAATTTTGTAAAATATTTGATTTTTTCGTTTGATAAGAAATGAAGAGAATATATTTATTTTGTATTCGTGGAGGTATGAAACGGAAAAATAATCACACTGTATGAATACTTGCTAAGGCTTTTTTTTTTATTTCATATCTCCATAAAAACGAAAATATTCTCTTCATCTCTCATATACCTGTATTATTCTGTGGACTGGGTATTACGTCTATGTAACACGAAGAGAATGGTCGAATCTAAGTTGTAAAACGTATGGCCAACCCCTTTTTCCTATATTGTATTTTATATAAATACATGATATATATTGATACTTAATATATGCTGTAAATTATCAGTCTAGTATGTGATGGTTAGCCGTCACCATTCATTGTGATGGATAATCACCACAAGTTACAGCTTAACCATCAGTGGCTGTTATCGAAGAAAAAAAATCTAGAAAAAGCATTAGAAAGAATAATGGCAAACCGTCATTGACAAGAAAAAAACGTGACTAAACACCACATAAAGGTACGTGACTCGTTTTTGACGCGGTTTTGACGCGTGATGAAATCCATTTTAATTTGGAAATATTACATTGTGACCGTCACAATACTAGGTGACGGTTAGCTATCAGATACTAGACAAATTATTGTAAATTATGAAATATGTTTTTTACCCTTTCCAACACAATCAAATTTTAGACCAGTCCAAATTCAAAGAAGTTGCAGACGACAATTTTAAGTTGATGGAATCTTTAAAAGCTTTGTCTTTTAGGGCAGAAAACATTGTGGAAAATGAAGAAATTGCTTGTCATAAGCAATTTCTTAATTTTCCACAATGTTTTCAAATGCTTTTGCATTGAAGCGTTTAAAAGCGCCATTGAGTGGGAATGGGTTAAACTAAACTGCCACAATAATCAAACTGAATAAACCAGCTTTCTATTCCACTCTTGTATTTCGGATTGGACGTTGTGATTGTTTTTATTGATTGATTGAATGGGGTTTTTAAGTATTTCAGTCATATCGCGGTGGCTGGAGCAACTAAGCATGGGTTTCTGGTAATTCTCAAATCTGTTCCACCGAAACATCCTTTCCGAGCCTCCATCTGCTCATCCAACTTAGGTTTACGATTATCCACCCATTGGTGGGAAACAAATGTCGGAAAAGTTATTTTTCCCGACCGGGGATCAAACTCGGGACCCAATGACTAGGAGTCCTACGCGCTACCATTACGCTATGGCTGTGGCCCGATGTAGTTGTACTAGATATAATAAAAGGCAGGAACACATTAACGGACTCACCAGCCGCCGCGATAGAACTGAAACGGTGTTCAAAGTGCCATCAACCATTTACCAGACCACAAATTTATAGACTGGTCCAAGTTGCGCTAAATTGAAAAATAAGTGCCAAATAGGATAGATAACATTGTGAAAAAATGGCCAATTTCTACTTTTTTCAAGTTTTCCTTGATTTTGTTTCTTCATGGCGTCAGAAAGCGTCTTTGTGTTAATTGTATTGGGTAAACCCTTTACGGTTTTTAAAAATTAAGACTTGTCCAAATTCAAGGTTTTTGCAGACGACAATTCAATGTTGATTTTATCTGAAAAATAATCATCTTATGGGTGGAAAAATGTGGAGAAAGAAGAAATTGCTTGTGACAAGCAATTTCTTCTTTTTCCACAAAGTCTTCTCAAGTATTAAAACAAGGGGACGTAAATACAAGGGATTGAATAGGAAAGGCTTAAACTCGAACCCCCTTGTTAAATTGTTTGATTTCTAACTATTGAAACATGTGAACCCGAGACTAGACGACAATAGACTGGTTCAAATTCAAAGAAGTCAAAGGTGTAAATTTTAAACGAAAAGTCTAAGAAATATACAAGCTTTGTCTTTTGTTGAAGAAAATATTATGGGTAATTTTCCTTTATGTTTCCTAATTTTTTATTCTTGGTGGTTGTTAAGAAGAGGGATTTTTTGAGAATGGATTAAAAAGTAACAAAAACTTGCTTTTGTCTTGTAAGAATATTCTACATATTAGACAAAAAAGAGCTAATTTCGAGTTACATTAGATGTTTCAGATTATTAGACTCCGATGTGCGACAAAAAAAAAAAAATCGTAACTACAGCCTAATCAAAATGTAGTTACGTCATTTTGGTCGCACATCGACGATAAATGATTTTTCTTGATTCACAAAAGATTTTTTCGAATACAGAAGTTTCTTGTATCCTTATTACATGTATAAAGTAAGATTTTGTAGAAAATAAATTAGATGTAGTATGAACCTCGTTTGTCTGCATATTATTGTCTATTAAAATTTATGATATACCCAATAGCGCGGGAGTGAAATATACCTGCTAATTATTTTGATACTACACGGCCGAGTTTTCACCTGTGTATTAACTTCATACAAATGAACTATCTTAACAATAATGCCAAAATGACTTCATCATGCTTGGAATAATGCCACTTTACAAACGAAGATATGTGATTCGCGGAATATCAAAAACTGATGCATTTAAAGGTTATGTCGATTCATAGCTAAGTTAAGGTCAAATTATAAATAGAGTAATCGTAATCCTGCTCAAATAATATCAAATTTATTCAACGAGTCACCAAAAACAGTAAAGAAAATCGACACAGTCTCGTTTTAATCTATTGAAAATGACTCGTTTCGTCAATTCGCTTTTACGCGACCACTCTTTTGGTAACCTCTATTCTAAGTGCAGAATTGTGAGACAGTATTTTGTACATGAAACTGATGCTCAATGGCGATGGGTTCTTATGGTCTTGTTAACCGGGTAGCAAAGCGTTTTAACGTCTCATGACATAACAAGTGGATTTCAATTTAAATGTTTCACGTTTGACCGATCGCGGCTGTCAGTCAAAGAATTAATCGGCAAATCGAATCATTCTTTTAGACCGGAAGTGAACTTTGAACTCGAACATGTGACGCATTTGTCGGTGATGGTTTGGCGACTGAAAATTTTTTAGTTACGGCGTTGAGGTCGCTAACCACCAATTTACTGTTTTCTTTCATGTAACTGGTCAAAGTTTGGAATAATTACTCCGCTTTATATCTTAATAATTCAATCTTTAGTTTCGTCTATCGAAATCGGGCGTTCTGATTGGTGGAAAAAAATATTCATAACTCCATGAACAAAATTTTGAGCACGCAGCGATTTTGTATGCTTCCGAACAAAATAGTCCCACACAAAATGGTATCAATATTTGTAAAGCTTTTTTTTTTTTTTTTTTTTTCCGTTTGATGCTATTAAATTATAAGAAATGAAGAGAATATTTCTATAATTAAATTATAGAAGTTTCAGACGACATTTAAAGTTCATGAAATTTATATATACTTATAAACTTTCTGGTTGAAAATATTGTAAAAATGAAGAAATCGCTTGTTACAATTTCTTCTTTTCCCACAATGGTTTCTTAAACTTTTATTCTTCAGGGGTGTAAAAAGGAGGGATTGTGTGGAAATTGGTAAAGATAACGAACGACAAAATAACAACGACATCAATATGATCCAAAGTCAAATTATTAGCGTTTTTTTAGGAAAAACCGGTATTTCAAATCGATCAACCGGAAACAAGTTTTCTCGCATTTACGCTCATTTCCACGCGTGCTCATAAACGTGAAGTGAAAATCTGTGTGATCGCCTCCATCTTGTTTCATCGCTGATGAAGAAAATAACCTACTTGCTGAATGCAAACAGTCTCCTTTTACTCATGAATATCCAGGAAAATGGTCCAAAACTTTGACCTAATATATCCATAGTAAATTTTCTAATGAATTGTCAAAATGAGAGAAATAATTTCCTCGCGTTTCAAGATAGAATCAAGGTCAGTGGTTAGTGGAGTTAGCGAATGCGTGTAAACTGTCTGTTAGTGTTTTGACCTGGCAGAGCTGAGCAAATTTACACCCCGTATACACAGTCTATGTAACAAGTTACAACCCTGCTATAGTCGCGATTCAAGCGCCTATCGAATAAAACACCTTTTACCTCAAATTCGACTATATCTCTGAAACGGACATGTAGTAAATGATATGCTCAACGAAAAAATAATTGTATGTTAGCTTTGATTTCTATACCTTTTATCATTTAACCTTTTACCATATAAACACAAATTTGCACGGCGCACTTATGAAATAATGATAAAGAAAACGTTGTGATCCGTTGTGATTAAATGAAAAAAAAATATAGCAATTTCGGAAAACAGTAAGGGGTCATGATTGATTGAATAGGATTTACCTAAACTTTTAATAGTATTTCAGTTATATCTGGGCGGCTGGAGCTCCTAACCATGGATTCCTAGTAGTTCACACACCATTACTACCACTACATCCTTATCGAGCCTCCAGCTGCCCCTCCTACTTAGGTGTACGATTTACTTACTCATAATGGAGATACTTGCTGGCATTATTGAGCGCGACTACTGATAAGCCAGCAAAACCGCTCTCAGGACTTTCAGTCCTTTGATTACTTATTGCGTTCATGTCAATCCGTGGAAAAATCTTTATTTAATTTGCATGCTGAGTTTTCGTTTGGTCAATTTGCAATGACTTGTAGAATTATGGAAAAACTTGGTCTAGTATGGTGGCATAAATTTGTCATGAGATACGAAATAGCCATCCCAAGATTTGCATGATTTGAATACAATGCAATAAGTAACGAATTCATGAAAACCTGATCCAGAAAGGGTACAGTTCCTTGAGAAGATTATCGGGAAAGAGAGATAATAGAATAGAGAGAGAGAGAGAGAGAGAGAGAGAGAGAGAGAGAGAGAGAGAGAGAGAGAGAGAGAGAGAGAGAGAGAGAGAGAGAGAGAGAGAGAGAGAGAGAGAGAGAGAGAGAGAGAGAGAGAGAGAGCGAGAAAGAAAAGAGAGGGAGAGAAAGAGAGACGGGGGAGAGAGACGGGGAGAGAGAAAGAGAGATAGAGATAGATAGATAGATAGATAGATAGAGAGAGAGAGAGAGAGAAAGAGAGAGGGGAGAGAGAAAGAGAGAGGGGAGAGAGAAAGAGAGAACGACTGAGTGAGTGAACGAGTAAACAAGTGAGTGAGGGAATTGGGTTGAGTGAACGAGTGAGAGAGTGAGGTCGGTTGAGTGAGTGAGTTAGTGAGTGAGGTGAGGTGAATGAGTGAGTGAGTGAGTGAGGTGAGTTGCGTGAGTGAGTGAGTTAGTGAACGAGTGAGTGAGTGAGTTGAGTTAATTGAGTGAGTGAGCGAGTAGGTGAAAGACCCCACCCCCACACACACACACGCACGCATGGTTGCACGAACGTAAAGAAGTGGAAAAACATTTAGATAATTTTTTATCAAGCAATATTTTTTCAACCAGATAAGAAATTTTGTAAGCTTTGATTAATCCTTTTATCACGATAGCTATTTCATACCGCTCGGCAGAAATATGCCACCATACTTATTGATGTGATGTTATGAAAGGTCTCAAGATCGTGACCTAGCAAGAGATATCCAAGTGCATGCAAGTGTTTATTCGCATTTATCATACAGAGATGTCAATTAACACATTGGGATCAAGTATCGTCGAATGCTTTATTGGTACGAAATGGATTTTTTTATAACACGTTCTGTTATTGCCAATCTTTCATGGATGAAGAACCGGGTAAATTAACTCCAACAGGAAGTTCCGCTTTGATTTTAACGGAGTTATTTTGCAAAATTCATGGCCAAAAGCACGTGAACAGAAAAGTAAAATGGTTGTTTGGTGACCTAAACGTCGTCGTAACTACAGCTTGAAATTTAAGTCGCCAAATCAACAAAAAAGTAAACAAAAATGGATGCTAATGTTGGAGTTGAAAGCTCAGCCCAGGTCCGGGCTGAATGATTGATTTGATCGGTCGGTTGATTCCTTGATTGGCTTTCGCGAATGGTCAATTGACGTAGGGCTGGCTCCACCCACTGATTCCAACAGTAAGTCCAATTTCTAAACGGCCTTAAAACCGATGTCCAGTACTAAAAACTTAAAATGGTTGGTTTGCGACCTGAACGTTATAACTACTGCTTTAAAAAGGCTGTAGTTACGACGTTAAATTCGCTCTATCAACAAAAATGGCTCACACAAATGTCGGCCATTATTGGAGTTCAAAGTTCTAGATCTAATTTGGTCATTCTACATCACTAAAGATTTATTTTTTTAAATCCATTATCTAACCGATCTCTTTTCCGAGCATTTGTTTCACGTAGCACCCAGAAGCCCGACCGGTCAAATTTATATATGACCATTGGAGGTTTTGTAATCAAAAAATGTTAGTTTTCTAACGAACTTTCTTGCAGCAGATTTTCTTCGTACAATGATTTTCTTCGAACAATAATCGTTTGACACATCATTGTTCGAAGAAAATCTGTGATCACAAATCATCTTAATTATGGCGTTATATAAACGCGATAAAGCAAATTTATGAGACAACTTTTCTGCAATAACAAATGGGCTATTTCCGATAAAGATTGCTTTATAAACCACGCCATCACCCTAGAATGGACAGAGGCCTTTGAACATTTGTAGAAGAATGCTAGATTGCCATATGGACATTTTGACTAGTTTAAGCGTAATAGTAAGTGACTTTATGTATCATACACTAGGAAAAACTTATTAATGGTCACCTGTATTTTTTTAAGTTTTTCAAATAAAGTTCAAAGTTTATAGGGTTTATAGTCTTTTTCTACGCCTTGCGTAATCTAACGACTTTACACTTAAACCCCGATCATTGAGATTAAAGTCTGCTGTTAACATACGGCGCCCATGGCAGCCACAGCACATTGGCTTACAACCCTCACAGGTATCCATTGGTACTCCTGGGTGGAGAGGAGTAATGTGGAGTAAGTTTTTTGCTCAGAAAATTCCCAAGGTCCGGGCGACATTCGAACCCGAGACCCTCCGATCCTGAGTTCCGCGACCTACTACTACTCAACGCAACTCAAAAATGCAAACCGATAATAAAATACCAAAGTAAGATAGAAAAACCATTGCTAGGTATGTTACAGTTAAATCTAACCGGGTTCTCTCAAAAGTGAGACAGAATCCTCTAAAACATAAATATAAATGTACAGTAAATCTTCTACTAAGTGACCACTCTTGGGGCGACCAAAAAGATTCAAGCAATTTCTTCATTTTGCACCATGTTTTCTCAATTATTTTTCTTGTGGGGTGTCTAAAAGCGTCACTGTGTGGGAATGGGCTAAAAAAAATATTAAGAAATTATACATTATTGTGAAATGTTGACGATAAGACGTATTATATGATGTTTTGAAAGCCTGGTGTCTTTCGATTTGTTTGAATTGGGTTACATTCCACATTTAACAGTCTTTCAGTCATATCGCGGCTGCTGGAGCACCTGACCATGGATTTCTGGTATTTCTCACACCGGTACTGTACTACCACTACATCCTTTCCGAGCTCCCAGCTTCTCACTCCACTTAGGTTTACGATTACCCACCATTTGGTGGGAGCGAGGATCGTACCCCGGGCCTCAGACTGAGAGTCCGACGGGCTACCTACTGCACTACGGCCGCGGCTTCTGAAATATTCTGTTGGGGACAAAGTGTTACTGGGGTTGTGAACAGTGCGTGAGAGCGTTAGAATTATATTTAGCTAAATCTCAGAAGCTTGACGGATCGTAGCCGTCAATCAAAGAACCAACCAACCAATGAAATCATTCATTTAGAGCGGAATGGAACGATGAACTATGACATATGCTGATATTTATGTGGAGCATATCATTTTAGTTTGGTGGCTAAAACGTCGTAACTACAGCTTATTCAAGCTGTAGTTACGACGTTAAGGTCGCTAAACAACCATTTCATTTGTTTTGTTACATGATACTGGTCACGAATTCCACAAAATAACATCGTTTTAATATCCAATTGGAACTTCCTGTGTTCATACAGTGTGATTAGTTTTTCGGTTCATACCTCCATGAAAACTAACATATTCTCTGCATCTCTTTAATATATCTGTTTAGAACAGTTGAACAAAAGAATTATTTCAATCTGTTGACACGCGGAAACATTCACGTAGGCTTCGTGTAGTTCTTTGTATCAATCTCCTTTCCATTTCAGGTAATGCCAACATTTAATCTTATTCATTTAACCTAAGAACTTCGCCGAGACATGGAGGGTAATTTCTTCGATTTTGAGAACTGTTTGCCAAAGAACGACATCCACTGCCAAATAACATCTTGGATACTAAAAATCATTCCTCCGATCATTCTCGTATTTGGTACTGCTGGAAATCTTCTGTCGGTCACCGTGCTTTTGAAAAAGAAAGTTAGACAACAAGCAACGTTTGTGTTTTTCCTGTTTCTTTCAGTTTTTGATAGCTTGTCTCTCTTACTGATTATTCTCCGTACGTCCCTTAAGAACTTATTTGATATTGACAAAGACGCTTTATCCACACCGTTTTGTGTTACATCGATGGTGTTGGTGAAGATTTTGCGTACTACATCTGTGTATTTATTAGCCATGATAGCCGTGGAGAGAGTCATCTTTGTTTGGTGGCCAATGAAGGCAAGGAACCTCCTAACTAACAAAAGACGTATTACTGTAATCGTAATCAGTATAATTTCTATTGCTGTCGTACAAATCAGCGTGGCCTTCGGTATAGGTGCTAATAGACCGCTAGATTCAGCAAAAAACACGGGATTCCACAATTCGTCGATATTGGGAATGTCCAAAGAGAGGAACACGTCGGCGCCTGCGGTATCTTCAGCACAATGTTCAGATGTCTCAGATAAATATGGGTCTTCACAGAAAAATCTTCAGCTCTTATTTATTCTATCAAATCATATAGTACCACTTTTTATAATCGTCGTCGGAAACACCTTGGTCATTTGGAGAATAGTGAAATTGAAAATAAAAAAATCTACGATTTCAAATTCCTCTTCAAAAACTCTAAACTCAAGCACGAAAACGGCGCTTGTCGTGACCGCCTTCTATATTTGTACCTCAATACCATTCTTTGCCTTTAGGATTGGCAGCATGAATCTAATTGGTAAAGGTGTCGGTTATACCAGAGTGAGACTCATTGAAAACATCTTGTATCTCGTCATGCTCATCGGTCATGCCAGCAACTTCATTATCTATTTTTGTACTGGATCTGCGTTCAAAGAAGAACTGAAATTATTGGTACAACGTTGGACAAAAGGAAAGCTGTCTATGGTATTTAAGTAGGCTTCAAACATTAGTGTGACTGGGGTTTTAGGTTCATTCTTTACGGGACGATAAAAGAAGCATAAATTAAGCTTAACTCGCAAAAAAATCGGCAACGCTGACGTGTCAACCATACCTATTTTTCATCGGACAATCAGTAAAAGAGAGCGTTGAGCCGACGTCGGCGATTGCAGGAGGAAATGTTTATTTTGCAAGCACATTTCACCTCCGACGGAACGATATCGAATTTCTTGGCCAGCGATGACGGAGCACTTGCACAAAGATTTTGAAAATTTCACCAACTTGAACTTGTCGTCCGCATTTTCTTTTAATTTGAACCAGTCTAAAATTTTGACGTCTTGTAATGGGTTAAACGTCGATTCAGACTGGTTGGTTGCCTGGTACAGGTACGTGAAACAGACTTGAAAGGAGACAATTTTTATTTCACGTGATCTCGTTTTTCATTGTGTTTATTGTGTTTCAAGTGCATGTATCATGACTTGACCCATTCCCACTCAATCCCTCCTTTTTACGCCCCTCAACAAAAAAGCTTTGGAAAACATTGTGGAAAATGAAGAAATTGCCTGGATCAAGAAATTTCTTCATTATCCACAATGTTTTTTATCCCAAAAGACAAAAAAATTCAAAATTCCATCAACTTGAAATTGTCGTCTGCAGCTCCTTCCAATTTGGACTGGTCTAAAATTTTACTGTGTTGGAATGGGTTAACCAAAGGTTTATGATAAAGGCTTAGAATTGACATTCAAAGGGGGAATTGACCAATCACCAGACGACACCATTTTAGACTGGTCCAAAGTCAAAGACTACAATTTAAGTTGGTGAGATCTGGAATAATTTGTCTGTTTAAGTAGAAAACATTGATGTTATTTCTTCATATTTCTAAGAAAGACGGTAAATCTTAAAATGTCGATCACATGAAATTGTTGTCTGCTACTTCTTTCAAATTAGACTAGGCTAACATTTTGTCGTCTGGTAGATTTAGACTTGTTGTCAAATGGGAATTATTTGCAATGATATCACGGCACGTAAAAGACGTAAAACTGCCTCGAAAAGAGGCAACGTTTTATTCATGTGATCTTGTTTATCATTGTGGTTATTGTGTTATTTGACCGATTGCGTCAGTCATTGAAAGAATCAATCGACCAATCAAATCATATTATTTAGATCGGAAGTGAACTTTGAACTCCGACAATGGCCGATATTTTTTGGTGGTACGCAAATTAAACGTCGTATCAACAGATTAATATTGAAGCCGTAGTTATGACGTTTAGATCGCTAACCATCAAGTTTAATCTTTGTTACAAGTAATATACACTGACCAAAAATTTGCAAAACATCGCCGTTGAATTTGAACTTCCTGCTAGAGTCTGTAGGCGTGGCAAGCGGAGTCATTTGGCGGCGCCATCGATCCGCCTATTTCGTTTGAACACTGATAAATGTTTACCCAAAGAGTTGTGAAAGAGGTCGCGTTTAAATCACCAAACCAACAAAAAAGCTTAACAAAAATAGCAGCAAATGTCATTTCTGGTATAAGTGAATAATTCATTGGTCGACTGCTATTGGTCAATTGTTGTTTTTATTTTGTCTTTTTTTGTTTGTTTTGTTTTTGTTTCATTGTTATTAGATAGGTTCGCCTTTCATATTAGTAAACGGTAAAAGTTTTATTTTTACGAGATTTTGTTGTTTACGAAATAAAAGATTGAAATATATAACATGTAAACATAGTCATTTATCATGCCCATTTTGCGAATAAAGAATTATGTGGCTGCATAACCCATTTCCCTCACAAAAACGCTTTTTGGCGCCCCAAAAAGACCTTTTGAAAACATTGTGTAAAATGAAGAAATTGCTTGTTACAAGCAATTTCTTCATTTTTCACAATGTTTTCTATCAAATGAAAAACGTGAAAAATCTAAAAATTCATGAACATCAAATTGTCATCTGCAACCCCTTTCAATTTGAACCCGTCTAAAATGAAGCTGTCTGGTAAAGGGTTAATACAAGTTGTTGGGGTTTTTTTACTGTATTTATTCTACAAGAGATACAGAGACTGCCTATAAAGATGTGACCTTCATAGAATTTAATCATAGTTTCATCTATCAAGATTCAAGCGGTTTGATTGGTTGATTTTTTTTTTCAAACTTTCGCAAACAAAATTTTGAGCACGCACTGGCGCACAAAGTAGATTCGTATATTTTACTCAAACTAGTAAAATATTTGCTTTGCTTTTCTGGATGGCATTGAATTACTTGTTATGAAGATAATAGTTTTTGTTTTCATTGAGGAATGAACCTAAAAACCCCAATCACTCTAATGTGTGAATCCGTTTCGGATATTCACACACACAGTGTGATTTATGTTTAAAGGTACATACCTCGGTGAAACAAAAACTATTATCTTCATAGCTTTAAAGTTAGGAAATTTATTACTGAATGTGCAGATATATAATTTTATTATATACCTATAAAAGATATGGAGTAAAACCTGGCTGCAAATACAACTCGACAGAAAAAAAACTCAATATTCGGCGTGTAGCAGAAAACCGTATTCGTCGAGTACCGTTAATCACTGACTTCTTTTTTGTGTATTGACGTTCCGAGTTTTTCGGAAAGTTGGTTATTTCTTAGCCATTTAAGAGAATTTTCTTAATGTCATTTCCTAAAAGGTATATAATAAAAGGAATATTACAACAGTGTGATTTTCTATTTGTTGTTATCGTGTTCTCGATTCGTGTGTAGGTATTTTTATTAGATTCGACCTTCGGTCTCATCCAATAAAAAATACCTACACACGATTCTCGAACACGATAACAACGCATAGAAAAAGACACTGTGGTAATATTCCCTATGTATTTCCCACACCAGTACAGCCCAAGCTACAAGGTACCTATCATTCACCCGGTGGTGAGAAACAAATGGCGCATGTTGCGATAACTATGGTGTACAGTTTGGGTCAATAGTCCACTTTAAGTCGTCAGAGTATCAATAACGCGTGAACGCGTAATTAATGCAGATAAAAACCCTTTCTAGTTTCATCCCTGGTTTTTACGTCTGTGTGATTTTATGATTGAGAAAACATTGTTGAAAAAGAAGAAATTTCTTGTCACAAACAATTTCTTCTTTTTCTGCAATATTTTATACCAAAACTAAATGGTATTTTTCGAATTAGATTTAAATTTTCGTCTGCAAAATCTTTGAATTTTGCAAAACAGGAATGGGTTGAATTTAAGCGTGCGCGCTTATATTTTAAGAGTCGGGCGAAGGTGCGTATTTAATATGAGCGTGCACTCGTAAAAAGAGAGCGTCTTCATATTTATAGAACAGAACAGAACTGATCTGTTCTGTTCAAATTTTGTAATTTTGCATCTGTATCATTTACGCGTGCATGCGTTTATTTTAGCATCTACTACCCAAAGTTGTAGCCGCCGTCATTGCGCAGTTGGTAGCGCGTCGGACTGTCAATCTAGAGGTCCCGGGTTCGATCCCCGACGGCGGCACTCATCCTTTCCGACTATTTGTCTCTCACCAATGGGTCGATAATCGTAGACCTATGTGGGATAGCAGCTGGAGGCTGGGAAAGGATGTAATGGTAGTACTGGTGTGAGAAATACAAGGATCCCATTGTTAGGTGCTCCAGCCGCCGCGATATAACTGAAAGATTGTTAAAAGCGGCGTAAAACCCAATTCAAACAAACCAAAGTTGACTTTTGACCCCTCTAATGCGTCATAGATAACTGTTGTAAAATTTTGGAAAGAATGATATTCTATCCAGGGTCAAACCTCACGATCCACTATTTGAGAGCACAGAGACAAACCTAGCTGGACTCACCCTTTTCTGATTAAGATATTGACGAATTTTGATAAATAGGCGGACGGACAAAAGGAGACCGAATACCCAAATACCCGACAAAGACCGAAATATGAGTTTTTTAAAAAGCCAATAACCCATTCCCATAAAAAACACACATTATGTCACGTCCATGAGAAAAATAAAAACTGTTGAAAATATTGTGGAAAATGAAGAAATTGTTTGTTAGACGCAATATCTTCATTATCTATAAAATTTTCTACTCCAAAAGACGAAGATTAATATGAGGCCCATGAGGGCCTGAGACGCTCTACTGGTTATCAAGTTTTCCGTTAAAAAAATCTGATATTTAAGGAAGTTAATTGCTCAAAGAAGAATGCATAAAGAAAAAAAAGGGGCTTTATCCCCTTTATCATTTTAAGCAACAATCCTCAAGGCCCCTTTTCCCATGTTTCATGACGGATCCACTCCATTTCCAAAAGAAAGTTACCTTATGACCCTACAATCATTCTGTGAATATTTCATCAGAATCTGACAATAATTGTGGACTTAATCACATAAACAGGATTGTTTTGAATGAAAATCAATAAGGCCCCTTTTCCTGTGTTTTCTGATGGATCAATTTCATTCCAAAAGGAACTTTCCTTACAACCCGACAATTGTCCTGTGAAATTTAAAAGACAACTTGATAATGTTTGTGATCTTCATCACATACACAAGAATGTTTTGAATGATAATCTGTAAGGCCCCTTTTCCTGTGTTTCAAATGCCACAATCATTCCATGCATCTTTGAAGAGAATCCAATAAAACTGTTGACTTTATTGTGTTAACAAAGATATTAAATTCAAGTTCTCATAGGGCCCCTTTTCCCGTGATATTTTACTGTTGGTTGTATCATTCTATGAAAGTTAAAAGTGAATCCGATGAAATATTGGAAATTCATTATGTTTACTAGAATATTTAAAAAAAAAATCATATGGCCCCTTTTTACATGATACTTGATGGATTGTACCCAGTTCTGAAAAGAACCATCTAAGTATTTGTACATTCATTCTGTGAAACTTTGAAGTGAATCCGGTGAAATCAAGGGACATCATTGTGTTAACCAGAATATTTAAAAAAGTTTTTCATATGGCCCCTTTTTATGTGACCCTTGCTATAGTCAGATCCACTGTCAAAATCAACAATTGGAATAATGGTACAATCAATCTGTTTAATCTGTGGAATTTATTGTGTTAATGAGTTTATAGTGAAATCTTCATAGGGCCCCTTTTCTCATGATACTTTACAGAACAAACCAAAATTCAAAAGGAACAATTCTAATGAAGGTAGAATCATTCTTTAAAAGTTAAAGAGAATCAATGAAAACAGTGGACTGAATTGTGTCAAGAATTTTTGTAACTAAATTTTCATAAGGCCCCTTTTTCTGTGAAACTTAACAAATCAGACCCAATGTACAAAGGAACAATCCTAATGATAGTTTGAAGAAAATGATAAAGACTGAGGACTTTATTGTAATAATGATGTTTTGTAATAAACATTTTTATGAGGTCCCTTTTCTTGTGTCACTTAACCAATCAGACCTAATTTACAAAGGAACAATCCAAATGATGGTACAATCATTCTATTAAAGTTTGAAGAGATTCTGATAAAGACTGAGGGCATTGTTGTGTTTATGAGGATTTGGTAATAATTTTTCATACAGCCCCTTTTTCCTATGATACTAGACAGATCAGGCCCAATTTGGAAAGAAACAATCCTTATGATGGTACAAATATTCTGTGAAAGCTCTGGACTTGGTAACAAGGATTTATAAATGAAATTTTCATAAGGCCCCTTTTCCTGTGCTTCTTGACAGTTCAAACCCTGTTATGAAAAGAAAGATAGTTATGACCTTCCAATCATTCTGTGAAAGTTTCAACAAAATCTGATCAAAGCTGTGGGCTTTATTGTGTTAACAGAGTTTTATTAATTGAATTTTCATTTAGCCCCTTTTCCCATGTTACTTGATCGATCTGAACCAATTCCAAAGGGAACTCTTCTT
This sequence comes from Fragum fragum, assembly GCA_946902895.1. Lineage (NCBI taxonomy): Eukaryota > Metazoa > Mollusca > Bivalvia > Cardiida > Cardiidae > Fragum > Fragum fragum. The sequence goes on along the minus strand of OX336372.1, from coordinate 49,797,565 downwards.
ACAAAAGTATAATTATTCTGTTTGAGTATAAAGACAACCCCATCTCATCTGTGGACTTACAAGCATTAATTAAGATTTTTTTAATTGAATTTTCCTAAGGCCCCTTTTCCTATGTTTCTCAATGGATCAGACCCAATTTGAAAGGAACAATCCTTATGATGGTACAATCATTATGTGAAAGTTTGAAGTCAATCAGGTGAAATCTAGGGCCATTACATGTTAACTAAGATTTTTTTATTAAATTTTCATAGGGCCCCTTGAAACTTGATGGATCAAACCTACTTCCGAAAGGAACAATCCATTTAATGTAATAATCATTCTTGGAATGTTTGAAGAGAATTTGTTGAAAACTATGGACTCTATTGTGTTTACGAGGACTTTTTCAATCCAGTTTTAATCGGGCCCCTTTTTCCCGTGGTCCTTGAGGAATCATATCCAGTTCCAAAAGGTACAATCCTTATGATAGTACAATCATTCTGTGAAAGTTTGAAGAGAATCCGTTGTAAATTGTTGGCTCTAGATTATTAATGAGAATTTTTTATTAAACATTTCATAAGGCCCCTTTTCCCCGTGTTTCTTGAATGATCATACCAAATTTCAAAAGGAATAATCCTTATGATAGTACAATCATTCTGTGAAAGTTTGAAGGGAATCCGATGAAAACTATTGACTCCAGAGTGTCAACAAGAATTTTTTAATTAAATTTTCATAAGGCCCCTTTTCCCGTGTTTCATGACAGATCAGACCCATTTTCGAAAGGAACGATCCTTATGTTTGTACAATCATTCTGAGAAAGTTTGAAGAGAATCCGAAGAAAAATGTGGACTCTATCGCGTAAACAAGGATTTTTAATTGAATTTTTAATTAAATTTTCATAAGGCCCCTTTTCCCGTGTTTCATGACGGATCATAACAAATTTCGAAAGGAACGATCCTTATGTTGGTACAATCATTCTGTGAAAGTTTGAAGAGAATCCAATGGGAACTGGGAACTCTATCTCGTAAACGAGGATTTTTTAATGAAATTTCATAAGGCCCCTTTTCCCGTGTTTCTTGACGAATCAGACCCATTTTCGAAAGGAACGATCCTTATGATGGAACAGTCATTCTGAGAAAGTTTGAAGAGAATCCGATGAAAACTGTGGACTTTATCGCGTAAACAAGGATTTTTAATAGAATTTTTAATGAATTTTTATAAGGCCCCTTTTCCTGTGTTTCTTGACGGATCATACCCAATTTCGAAAGGAACGATCCTTATGTTGGTACAATCATTCTGTGAAAGTTTGAAGAGAATCTGATGAGAACTGTGGACTATCGCGTAAACGAGGATTTTTTAATTTAATTTTCATAAGGCCCCTTTTCCCGTGTTTCTAGACGGATCATACCCATTTTCGAAAGGAACGATCCTTATGATGGTACAATCATTCTGTTAAAGTTTGAAGAGAATCCGATGAAAACTGTGGACTTTATCGCGTAAACGAGGATTTTTTAATTTAATTTTCATAAGGCCCCTTTTCCCGTGTTTCTAGACGGATCTGACCCAATTTCGAAAGGAACGATCCTTATGATGGTACAATCATTCTGTGAAAGTCTGAAGAGAAAACGATGAAAACTGTGGACTTTATCGCGTAATCGAGGAAAAGTATAACGGACGGACGGACGAACGGACGCACGGACGCCGGACGGGAAAAAGCCATCGCTCTAGCTCTAGTGGCCTTCGGCCAGTAGAGCTTAAAAACAAGAGCACCTCCTACGGGTGCTTACGCTCGGCTGTAAGGTGCTGGAAAGTGGACAAAATGCATCTAGAGTTATCCTACTTGATACTATAGGTTGCTTTTTTGATAGTGAACAAGTGTGCCAAGTTTGAAGTGAATACATTTAGTAGCACCAGAGATGTCACAAAATGTCAAAATTTTCGCACGACGACGACACGAAGGCTATAGCAATACCGGATTTTCTCAGAATTGATTGAATGGGGTTTTACGCCGCTTTCAACAATCTTTCAGTTATATCGCGGCGGCTGGAGCACCTAACAATGGAATCCTGGTATTTCTCACACAAGTACTACCATCACATCCTTTCCTAGCCTCCAGCTATCCCACATAGGCCTACGATTATCGACCCATTGGTGAGAGACAAATAGTCGGAAAGGATGAGTGCCGCCGTCGGGAATCGAACCCGTGACCATTAGATTGACAGTCCGACGCGCTACCAACTGCGCCATGACGGCGGCTTGAAGGTTTTCTCAGAAAACAGCCGAGCTAAAAACATCAATTAAAAAACTGTCGTTAGAATCTTCTTTGAATTTGGACTAGTCTAAAATTTCGTCGTCTTATATATAATGATTTAATATGGAGAAATGAAACAAGGGAAAAGGGTTAATCAAGTTAGCTTTAATATATAACAAAATAAAGCACAGGTCGTATAAATGATATGTCTATAAAGATGTCTTTAGGCACAATTGATATATTTGTGACAAATCACGCGAAACAGGACCACCCAGGCACTCAATAAAACACATATTTGAAAAAGAGATCGGATTCGGCACAGGTCAATAAGTGACGGTATTTCGAGAATGAATATATATTATATGACATACGGCTTGAAATTATAATAAACCCGTTGAATATTTTTGATATCACATAGGCGAAATTGCATTACCGTAATAACTATGCAAACGATCTAAAACCTATGATAACGCCAGTTTTCTTACCGCGAAAATGACGTCACATAATGCATTTGCAAACGGTGTTATTTGTTTAATCGATTTATCGCAAAAGAATATGTAAAACTAGAAAACTAGAAATAGAATATTGAATTCGTACTCTTAAAATACCGAGTTTATTAAACTCGTCATCTAAAACAGATAAAAACTCGGCAGATCCTCGCTATTATCAGTCTATAGAAGACTCGTTCAATATCCTCTATATGGTTAAGTAGAATTTTCTACCAAACGTTCAGAAGAAAAATAAAAAAAGGTGCAAAAAGCGAAAAGTTTTGACCCCGATTCGTACAGACTGATCAGGGTCTTTACATTTAGCCGTTCCAGGCTGGTCCCTTTTCGTGCGATGAGACACATTAATGTGTAGTACACGTATATATTGAGCAAAAAAAAAAATGCTAAAAAAATCGTTTATATGTTCGTGTAACGCGCCGATTTTAAAGATGGTGCTATTTTTTCCTACGATTTTGCCGGATATAGTCCGAGAATTAAAAAAAAAAAAAAATAAAAAATAGAGAGAAAAAAATATCTTAAACATGATACACAATTAACAATCCAAAGTGCTGTCACCATCAAGCCAATCACATTGCTTGATAGATCTATATAAGAATTAAACACAAGTAGAATCGCATATTGCAACAGTTTGATATGAAACGGCGTTGTTTTGCAAAATTCATGGCTGGAAACATACGACAAAATGTAATAAATGGTTTGCTTGGCGACCTAAACGTCGTAACTATAGCTTTTTAATAAGCTGTAGTTACGACGTTTAAGTAGCCAAACCAACGAAAAAGGCTTCAAACAAATGTCGACCATTATTGGAGTTCAAAGTTCACTTTCGGTCTCAACGAATGATTTAATTGGTCAATTGTTGTTTTGATTGACGGTCGGGTGAAAGTTTAATGCCCGATTTCATTAATACAGCAGCGCAATGTTCGTCTATACATGTATAATTCAACACTTTAAACAACTTCCTCTTTTCTCGCTGCCCTACAGATGCAACATGCAAACATGATAAGCATCAGCTGAAATGAGAGCAAATTGATAATAAAGGTAAACTTGTTCGTTTTCATGTAACCCATTCCCACACAATGACGTTTTTTGACGCCTCTCGAGAAAAGTAATTGGGAAAACATTGTGTAATATGAAGAAATTGCTTGAAACAAGCAATTTCTTCATTTTTTCACAATGTTTTCTACTCAAAAAGTTAAAAATAAAATAAAATTTCATAAACATTTAATTGTCGTATGCAACTCCTTAAAATTAGACCAGTCTAATATTTATCAGTGTGTTAATGGCTTAAGGCTTTCCGGTAGAATATCGATAGTTTTTTCGGTAGATTATCACTCGATAATTTTACCGAAAAAATTGAAAATTCCAAATTAATAAACTCACCGGTCCGGTAGGTTAAGTCCTGTTTTCATTCATTGTACGCTACTAAAATTCATCTGCGAGGGATCAAAAGCACTTGTGACGTCATCGTGTTGCTTAGTAATTCACGCGCGAATGACGCGCTTTTAGAAAATCCCCCCCCCCCCCCCCAAAAAAATCATATTTTGTCTTTTTTGCATTTAAGAAATAAAATACTTCATTCATTTCACATTTTGTTTATTTTTTGCATTCAAGAAATAGAATACTTGTTTGTTTCTCGTGTAAGCTATTTCATTAATTTCATATTTTGTCTATTTTTGCATTCAAGAAATAAAATACTTGTTTGTTTCCCGTGTAAGATGCTTATTCATCGATTTTTCACTCATTTCATATTTTGTCTATTTTTGCATTCAAGAAATAGAATTGGTGTTTGTTTCTCGTGAAAGATATTTCATTCATTTCATATTTTGTCTATTTTTGCATTCAAGAAATAGAATACTTGTTTGTTTCATGTGTAAGATCGATTTTTCATTCATTTCTTAATTTTGTCTATTTTTGCATTCAAGAAACAGAATACGTGTTTGTTTCTCATGTAAGATCGATTTTTCATTCATTACATAAGTGGCGAGGAAATGCAGATTTTCTACATTTGTTCCCGGACAAAAAAAAAACAGATATGATTTTCTACTTGTCCAGAATCAAAATGAACTTGTCCTCTTAAAAGTCAAGAGATGAATTTTGAGAAGAAACATCCTTTATGAAAAAGATGCATAATTTTCATTGACAAAATTATTTCTTCTTTTCATTATAAACTTTGTGACAACATTTTCCACAATATATCACTGTACATTTTTAATCTATTTTGCAGTATTCAAAGACTTGCCCTGGTAAATACTTGTCCCATGATAGGGGCCTCGAAAAATACTGTTTCCGGAAGTATTAAAAGCCCATGTCGGGTATGGGAATTCTACACACATGATTTCGTGAACAACTAAGCATATTTTCAATCCGGACTCCGTCACTTGTGAAAATATAGCCTATGCTCAATGACAATAATAAATCGATATTACACTGAAACAACTATCCTCTATATACCAGGTTTAACGTCGCTTTGAACAATCTCAGTTATATAACGACCAAGTTCACTTATTCATTTGCCTCCTGGGTATCACCAGTGGCAGGCTTCGACTCTAAAACGTCTTGCCGAAGGACCTACCAACGTGACCAGAGTCGTGACTGGGGTTCGTTTCGAACCTGTAACCCTCGACTTCCCTCAGGTTACGAGTCTGTCGCCCTTCCCACTCATTATAATTAAAAAAATTACGAGCCAGAGAAATAAAGCTTTGAAAAACATTGTGACAAAAGAAGAAATTGCTTGTGACAAGCAATTTCTTCTTTTTATACAATATTTTCTATCTCATATGGTCCTTTTTTTTAATTCAAACAGACTTTGGTTGTCTGCAACTCTTTCAATTTGGTCTTTTCGGAATAGGTTTATCATTAAATCAGTAATATCGAGGGGTTTGGTAAATCGGTCCGAAGTTTCATCCCTTCGGGATTTAAATACATAAAAGGGGAAACTAAGATTACGCAAGCCGAAATTACTTTGGTCGTATATCGAAAAGAATAATGGCTGAGCTTGGGTTTCGAACTATATACAAATTTCATGACGAGGGTTCTGATTTAGACGAGAGATATATCTCGTCCAATCAGAGTCCTTGTTACAAAATATTTAATTGGACATGAGAATAAGATTGGTTTAAAGCCCCAGTACTTCTTTATTTCTAACAGAACAATTCGAAATATACCAGGCTAAAAAAAACTCGTATTTTTAATTATCTTGTTGACCATATTTCATGAAAATGTATTTTGTTTACTTTTAAATCTAAATAATTTAATTTTCAGTTTCGTCTATCATAATTGGGCGTTCTGAATGGTCGAAAAAAATTATTCATAACTCCACAAACAAAAATTTTCAGCACACAGTGATTTTGAATGCTTCCGCGCAAAATTGGTCCATACAAAAAGCTATCACAAATTGTAAAGTTTTTGCTTTTTTCGCTTGATACTATCAAAATATAAGAGATGATGAGAATGTTTTTTTGTTTTCATGGAGGTATGAACCGTAAAACCTAATCACGCTAATGTATGAATCCGCTTCGCGTATTCATCTCTTAAAAAAATTTGGATACACGTAAAAAATGATGCATTATTATTAAAAATTATAAAGGTTTAAAGAAAAATATAGAGTTCTAGGAACATGGTATTCTTCGAATGATTCTGTTGAAATATGATGATACACGATCTATGCTCGAATTACAAAAAATGGTTTAAAAACATTGATAAAATCTAATTTAAAAAAACCGAAAGAATCATGCCACTAAACTAGATCACCATTTGAGTAATATTTGTGTTGAGTCGACTTGAGTGATTAAGCCTTATTCCACGTAACCACCAAAAAATTTTGCATGGCGGTAAGGATGAAACGTTTTGTTTAGAATACCTTTGTTCCATTACTGCAAAAATAGAGCGTTACTGGGACTTTAATCCACAAATTTATGACTTACCTCTACCACCATCACACAAATACCAATAACAATAAGGGGAATTTGGTATGTCTCCACCCACGCTTTTAAGGCTTCGTAACAGTCCTGGAACAAGGTAATTGAACAAAGCAATATAGATAAACTAACGACTCTGTAATCTTAACCCATTCCTACACAATAACGCTTTCGGACACCCCCATCCACACACACGAAAAAAACTTTGGAAAATATTTTGAATAAAGAAGAAATTGCTGGTGACAAGCAATTTCTTCATTATTCATAATGTTTTCTTCTAAAAAAGACAAAGATTTTTAAAATTTCATTGACTAAAAATTGTCGTCTGCAACTTCTTTCTATTTGGATCACTCTAACGTTTTGTTGTCTAGTAATGGGTTAAATGTGGTCGAATTTCGTATAAATAACACTAAATTGCATATCGAATAGGAAGACGGTCAAAAACGGATCTTCATTCTTTGCAATACCGAAATAGATGACGGGTACCATTACATATTTAACTGTTGGTCCCTTGTTTGTTTGTTTGAATGGGGTTTTACGCCGCTTTCAACAATCTTTCAGTTATATCGCGGCGGCTGGAGCACCTAACAATGGATTCCTGGTATTTCTCACACCAGTACCACCATCACATCCTTTCCTAGCCTCCAGCTGCTATCCCACATAGGACTACGATTATTGACCCATTGGTGGGAGACAAATAGTCGGAAAGGATGAGTGCCGCCGTAGGGGATCGAACCCGAGACCTCTAGACTGACAGTCCGACGCGCTACCAACTGCGCTATGACGGCGGCCCCTCGTACATGAAGCAGAAAAGAAACCGTTTGACTCCCTCTGAAATCTTTCCTTGTTTTAACCAAACAATTACTTTTTTCTTCACATTGCTTTCTACCTCAATTGACATTTATTTATCAAATTAAGTTTTAATATCGTCTTCACCTTCTTTCACTCTAGACCAGTTTGAAAGTTTGTCGTCTTGTAAATGACAGATGGGTTGCCACGCCCACCTACCTCTGAGAGGAAGTTCGACTAAAGAGAGGAAGCGGCGTCATTTTGCAACATTTACGGTCAGTAACAGGTAACGAAAAATATAAATGTTGGATGGCGACTTAAACGACGTAACTACAGCTTGAATAAGCTGTAGTTACGACGTCTAAGTCGCCTAACAACAACAAAAAATGCTTCACAGAAATCTCAGAGTTCAAAGTCCAATTCCGGTCTGTTTGAATGATTTGATTGGTCGATCGATTCTTTGATTGGCGGCGGCGATCCGTAAATTGATTAAAAAGAAAAAAAACACGACCCATTTATTACCTCTGAGTATGAATCAGCGTCAAACGCCCCACAGCTAGTGGTCCCTGTAAGACTTTGGTTGAGCCTGACATTCTCTACGTGGCAACATTCGAACTGAAAGATACGGCAAATCATCGGTGCTTATTTGTACAGTTAATTTTGTACTAAGCGACAATGCAAGGGACGGTCAAAGGCGGTCGTTGAAGAAAAGGGACGCTTATTACACTCTTACACGCTTTGATAGCTTAATTTAACATACAGAATTTTGAGGTCTTCTCAGAGTTCAACGGGTGCAAAACTGCCATTGGAGGCTTAACCGCTAAATCTGTTGAATGCCTACGCCATAAAAGTAGTTCTTATGCATTTGAGTAATATAGCAAACTCCATTCAAATTGTACAGAACTCTTTCAAAAACATACTATTCAACCCATTCCCACTCCATTCCCCTTTTTAAGCATCTCAAAAAAAAGTAACAAGCAATTTCTTCATTGTCCACAATGTTTTCAATCCATCAAGGGAAAGATTTTCTAAATTCAACCAACTTGAAATTGTCGTCTGCAACATCTTTCAATTTGAACCAGTCTACGATTTTGTCATGTCTAAATGGAATAACTGTTAGGTTCCTTTAACCTGGTTTATTTATCGTATGATAAGCTTTGTCAAAAAAAGAATACTTAACAAAACTATGCTTTGCTAGTTTACAGTACTTTCAGTACTTTGATTTGTGTCATAGATGAGGGATCGGTTCGACTGCGCTGCATATATAATTTTTTGGAGGGTTGTCTCTTAAACCTAAGGACTTTTTTTTTCTTTTTTTAACAAATAAAGTCTTCTGTCACAACTTAAAGACATTATCAGTTCGCGAAATACATGTTTTTCTAGTGAAAGGGCAAACTTGGAAAAGCTGGAAAACTCAATTCTATCGTGTGTAAAAGTTTCAAGGAAATTATATGTAAGTAAACTTAAAACTGTATCACTTCATTAAACAATGTAATATACTTTTCAAAGGGTAATAAATTTGCCCTTCAAATCGAAGGGGCCGAATGCAAACTCCGTACAAATATTTTAAAATTAGATATTATCGGGCAGAGGTTAATTGGAGACAGTACATGTCTTTTGAAAGTGAACATTTGATAACGTTGAATGACCAATAAGATTCGAGCAATAAGATTCGGCCCCGGTCAGTTTGCGCGGTCCGCGCAAAAGGACCGGGGTCGATACTGTTCCACACTTCCAAGGAGGTCCCTTTTCGCTTGACGGATCAAACAGACTTACCGTATCAAACATGTATCTAGTAGCCTTCTGCAAGTCCTCGTTCCCTTGATTGGCCTCCTCAATAGATTTCTTGAGGCCACTTTTTGCTGCATCCTCAAGCTGTAAAAGTGATTTAGCTTGTATTAGAGATTAGACGGTTTTCTACAGCATATCAGTTATACCGCATCGGCTGGTGTACCTAACCAGGGTTTCCTGTCGTTTTCAACACCGGTAAACAACAACATTCACCCCGAGCTGCTCATCCAATTGAGGGACACTACTTATCATGCCTCCTTGGTTGAGAGATGAATGATACATTTTGTTACGACTTTTCGTCGGTGAGCGAGCAAAATGTCGTAACTACAGCTTTGATAAAGCTGTAGTTACGACATTTTGCTCGCGCATCGACGTTTTGTCAAATATCGAAAAGAAAATTGGTCGACTGTAATCTTTATGTCACTGATTATAACCTATTCGTCGCTAAATGTTACTCAATGAGCACTTTGTTAAGGTCTAATTACGAACAACTACGATTGAATTGAAATTTGGCATCTGATATCATGTCGAAAGTAACTCAAATGATTATTGTGAAACTATAAGCGAGGTGGAAAGGCACAAATACGGAGTTAATCCGCAAACCGTCTATTTGCAATACCACAGGGCCTACCTTATAAATCCTTTAATTAGATACGAAAAATAAAAAAGCTGAAAATGGAACAATCGGCGAGTTCCGTCATCTGTCTAAATTTGCCAAATCAAACCGCTCGCCAGTACTAACGAACAGCTTATTTTTTGAAATACCATACGTCCGTATTTTTCTTATTCGATATGTCTTTTCCTAAATCGAAATGAAAATGTTTGTACTTTTGGAGAATTGTTTGCGTTTCGATGGAAGTTTGATCAAAGGCAGACGTTTCGATGCACCGTTGGCAAAAACCTCGGATTTCGCCATCTTTTTTTATTACCGAGGTTGCATCGAAAGCTCGAATAGCCGCAATTTAGAAACACAGCCATGATCATTCTATCATCTCAAAATTTTGACCAGACTTTTTTCTTTAAACTTTGTATTCATTTCAAAAATACATTTACAGAATGCCGGTGGGCGAGCAAAATGTCATGAATAGAACGTTTTACAAGCTGTATTTACGACATTTTGCTCCCCCCCCCCCCCCGCAGACGATAAGTTGTGACGTTGCAGATGGGGTCAGTTACCATGTTTGAATGAAGTGACAATAAAGATCGATTATTTTAGCTGAAATATATTTTCAAAGACCATGAATAAAAACACGTACAGTGGACATTACTCTACATAAATGCCAGCGTAGTAAGCGACCCTTCTCTTAAACGACCGGTTTTGGGTGGTCTCTTGAGCAGCCGCTTACACCAGGTTTTACTTTTTTTCGTGGCCTTTTTGAGTGATCGATTTCAATGCATATCGTCGAAGCACGAGCAAAAGTCGTAACTACAGCTGAAAGCTGTAGTTACGACATTTTGCTCGCGCTTTGACGATATGTCAACTAGTGCATTGTTCTCATTTAATCCTATGTTATTCTAACTAATTAACATCGATTCACTGAGATTTCAAACAACAAAAGAATTAGTTCTGATATTTTCAATAGTAAATACGTTCACTTTTTCAACGCTTTGGGTTTTGGAAAGGAAATTTAGTAATGGTCGCCTAATTAGACTGGTCGTATAAAAGAGGTGGTCCCTCGAGCAATACTAGTATCAATTTAAAATAGTGTCCTTACCTCATTTCTCATAATGAAGAATAAGATGACTCCGGCCAGCTCCAGAATCAAACATAGTGTCAGTAGTATGGCGTACTGAAAAGTTTATTTGCATAAGTTAAAATCTGCTTTATAAATGAAAACAACACCATTATTGATTTAGATGCCATCGAGAAATTGGAGGAAGTCGTATACCTTGTGTTTCTCTTCTCTTTTTTTCTTAATTATTTTTATAATATTTATCAAGGCATGGTGATTCCAATCATTATTATTATTATTTTGCTTCATTCATTTCGACAATTACTTACCAAGACAGGACACCAACTGATGTACCGTACGAGTCCAACAATACCAAACAGATAGAAGAGAGTGACCATCACACCAATTACGATGAAGATCACACCGAGAAATTAGAGGAAGGCGTGCACTTTGTATTTCTATCTTTTTGTGAGTTTTATTCTTTTCTTAAAATTACTCACCAAGACAAGACACCAACTGATGTACCGTACGACTCCAACAATATCAAACAGACAGAAGAGAATGAAAATCACACCAATTACGAGGTGATCACACCGATTCTAATAAAACGAGTTTAAACTTTGAGTGTCATTCATTAGACAACTAATCTCTTTAATTCTTTCTGCACTCGATCAATTCAAGTGCCCTTTGTAAAACTCACCAGGACAAGACACCAACTGATGTACCATACCGCTCCAACAAATCCAAACAGACAGAAGAGAATGACAATCACACCTATTACGATGAAGATCACACCCAGAAATTTTAGGACGGTTTACATTTTGTATTTCTATTTATTCATGAGTTTTATTCTCTTTCACAATTACTCACCAGGACAAGACACCAACTCATGTACCATACCGCTCCAACAAAACTAAATAGACAGAAGAGAATGGCAATCACACCGATTACGATGAAGATCACACCCAGAAATTTAGGACGGTGTACATTATGTATTTCTATCTATTTATAATTTAATTTTCAGTTTCGTCTATCATAATTGGGCGTTCTGATTGGTCGAAAAAAATATTCATAACTCCACGAACACAATTTTGAACACAAAGCGATTTTGTATGCTTCTGCACAAAATAGTTCTATACAAAAAGGTATCAAAATTTGTAAATTTTTGCTTTTTTCGCTCGATGCTATTAAATTATAAGAAATGTAGGGATTTCTTTTTTGTTTTCATGGAGGTATGAACCGAAAAACCTAATCACACCTATGTATGAATCCGCTTCGTGTATTCATACAGTGTGATTGTTTTTTTCGGTTCATACCTCCATGAAAACCAAAAATATTCTCTTCATCTCTTAAATGAGTTTTATTCTTTTCACACTTACTCACCAAGACAAGACACCAACTGATGTACCATACCGCTCCAACAAATCCAAACAGACAGAAGAGAGTGACAATCACACCAATTACGATGAAGATCACACCGAGAAATTAGAGGAAGGTGTGCACTTTCTATCTATTTATGAGTAATATTCTTTTTTTACAATTACTCACCAAGAAAACACACCAACTGATGTACCGTACCGCTCCAACAAATCCAAACAGACAGAAGAGAATGACAATCACACCTATTACGGTGAAGATCACACCGAGAAATTTTACGACGGTTTACATTTTGTATTTCTATCTATTCATAAGTTTTATTCTCTTTCACAATTACTCACCAACACAAGACACCAACTGATGTACCATACCGCTCCAACGAATCCAAATAGACAGAAGAGAATGACAATGACACCAATTACGATGAAGATCACACCGAGACTGTTGAGGAGGGTGTACGCATCATAGTTGTTAAACTCGATCTTCTCGAACGTTGGTTTGATCTCTTCCTTCAGTTCATCTCCCCCAAACCGGAAGATGCAGCCCAAGATCAGAAAGGCAATTCCACAAAGCTGAAATTAGAAGAAATAAAAAACAATAAAAATCCGTTCTCGAAAGTTTCTAATTTAGGAAGATTTAAATTTTGTCATGCTGAATAAAAAAAAAAACCTTTATAAAAATGCATGAAAATCAAAATGCTGAAAGCACTGAATGTATTGCTTGTGGGTCAATATTTAATTTGAAAATAAAAATAAAATTCAATACACAAATTTAACACAACTTAAAGAGGACAAACCGGTCGTGTAGACTAAGATCAGACTACACTTAAGTGCAGGCTAATCTTTGTTTATTCCACCTGCCAAAACAGGAATATTTCGGACTCAGCATGACAAGGGTTAATACTAGTTTGTTTCTTGTTGTTTTTACCCTATATGAAGTTTCAAACTTCTCTAGATGCTTGTTTCTCTTGTAACGTGCAAAGCTCGTACAGTAAGCTAATAAGCAAGAGAAAGGGATCCTCAACCGTGAAAGGGTCGATTCTGTCTAGCCATATATCTCCTTGATGGTTATTTCAAATTACCTCTCCTGAAACCGTCACACATGGTTTAAACCGACAAAGCCCAACTCCCAAAAAGCACTGATTGAAACTAACCTTTTTCAACAAGGCAATAGCTTAAAACTTTGCACGTGAGTTATAATCATAATTTAAACCTATAATTATTCTGAAATTCAATTATGGAAATTTGTAAAATGTTGATACTCGGTTGCTGTTAACCACTGCCCACTGACAGGCATTGATCTAATTTTTTCTGGGATTTGGATTGCCAAGGAATTAGAGATGTTTTCAAGAGTGTTAGATTTTGACCCGTAACACATATGCAAAGCTTCAAAGCAACAGCTTGATTGCTGAAAGTAATTTTTCGCTTCGAAAAAGGGTCAAAAAGTCAGTCATGAGTATTTGTCTAGTGATCGATATTGAGGTCACAGAGGCAAGTGTAAAGATTCAGTTCAATATCACAAGCAGGAGAGACATGAAACATCGTCATTTGAAGACCGAAACGTCGTAAACCCAGCTATTATACAATATTTCAATATTAATGAAACCTTATTAACAATATCATTGATAATGTAAGCGATATTGCAGTGAACATTTTGACAATATGATTGATTGTGTGTTAGCGATATTGAAGAGGAAATATTGACAATATAATTATGTGTTGGCGATATTGAGGTGAACATTTAGACAATATGATTGGATCTGTAGGGGCGACATTAAAAGTAACATTTTGATAATATGATTATTTGGGTGTTGGCGATAATCAAGTGAACATTTTTTACAATATAACTGATAATTTGTGGGCGAAAGTCAGATTAACTTGCAGGCTACAAAGTTTTAGACAAATTTTAGACTAGCTCAGTTATGAAGGACATTTCCACGTGTATTTAGAATTATATTGTCCATACAGATATTGCAGTCTAGAATAAAAAGCACTTGAGAAATGAAGAATTGCTCGTTGCAAGCAATTTCTCATTTTCGGGTAATGGTTTCGATAGGCAGTTTTAAGTGCGTCAAATGCAAAAGTGTGGAAATGGGTCAAGACTAGTTGGTTATTAAAACTTGGATAGAAGATACAGTTTCAATCTGACCCTGGCTAAAATATATGGCTGGTGAAAACTGAGTACAGATTTATACAAAAGACTTATTCATTCGAACAATTGCTAGGTCAGATTGCAGGGGTCATTATTGTGAACTTAATAGAAGTACATACATGAATGAAATTCTATAGTAATTAGGTCAAAAACTTTTAAAGGACAATATATTCAAATCGATCCGAAAATAAAAGGGTAGGTTATATTGATAGTTCAAAAAAGATCGATTAATTTAATTTTTACAGACTGTTCGGGCAGATATATATTTTGCCTGGCCGCTTGTCTGTCTTTTATTTTGTTGGGGTTTTTTTTGTTGTTGTTTGTTCGTTTTTTTTTGTCAGTGAAAAGGTAACTTAACATTTAATACCATTTTCTGATGCCAAGGGTTTTCATATTTCATACGTGTATTCCCATTGGTAACACACTTCTATTGATAACAAGTTCAACTAAACTATTGGGGAAAACAGTTAACACTTCCCCGTACAATCACTGATTTTTACGTCCCTGTGATATTTCACTTGGAAAAATATTGTGGAAAAAGAAGCAATTGCTTATAACAAACAATTTCTTTTTTCTCACAATATTTTCTACCATATTGAATGGTTACTTTTTAATTGTACTTATTATAAAATCTCGTCTGCTACATGTCACTCTTTGAACTTGGACAAGTCTAAATTTTTGAGAAACAGCAAAGGGTTAAATATTGTAGAAAAGAACAGCGTAAGCGGTTCCAATGTTCGGCTGCAGGGAGCTTGATTGAGAAATATTTCGACAATGTCGGCAAAGGGCATAACGTTTAAAACAAATTGCACTCGTGATTATCTCCCTTGTTTGTACACGTTCCGAGTTTAAAGCCAAATCTCTATCAATCAATAGCAACTGACCAATCGCCGCTCAAGAAATCAATCAACCAATCAATTTGTTTATTCAGCACGGAATTGAGATATCAACTCTAACATTGGCCGCCATTTTTGTGAATCATTGTTTTTGATTTTGCGACTTAAATGTCGTAACCATAGCAAATTATTCAAGCTGTAGCTACGACGTTTAGATCGCCAAACAATGAATTTATATGTTTGTTACATGCTGCTGGCCATGAATCTTGAAAAATAGCTCCGTTAAAAATCGAAGCGGAACTTCCTGGTGGAGTAAATTGGCGTGATCTAGGGAGTCAGTGGACGGGGCCAGCGATTGTTCAATTACAAAATGTCGAAATTTTCGCACTCTGACACTAACGACACCAAGGCTATAAAAAATACCTCGCGTTTTCTTCAGAAAACAGTCAATCTATAACGTGGTGCAACCAACATTTCTTTCCAACCAAGTTTTGCCTAAAAATATATCTGAATGTCGTGAAGACCAATAAGTATGGAAATCTACTTTACGGCAATACTCAGGGACTCTCTCAAAGTGAATAAATGACGGATCGTCGCTGTCCATCAAAATTCTATCAAATTATTTATTTCGACCGAAAGTAAAATGTTAACCTTCGACATTTATGTTAAGTTTTTTTTTGTTTAGACAGGGTTTAACGCAAGTTTTAACAGTATTTGTGTCATATCAAGGCAGCTTGACCACCTAACCATTGATTTTTGGAGTTTCTACCCTACATCCTTTCAAAGCCTCTAGTTGCTCATCCCCCTTAGGTTTACGATTATTCACCTATTGGCGGGAGAAACATTTCTGAAAGTATATTTGCCGCGAGCGTACATCGAACCCTGGACCACATTATTGAGAGTCCAACACGCTAACAATAGCGAAATAGCCGCAGTCTTTTTTTGTTGAGCTCTTCCGTTAGTGAGAAAGCTTATAAGCAGCATTTTATCTATCCATCTACATATACTGCTTAACTCCCCTTTCGGGTATTACTGGTAGGTAAGCGTCTGTGCTGGAATAAAAACTGTTAGTCATTGGTTAGGGTGCCATATTTAAAAGTATTGTGAGTGTTAGTTTGAAAGAGTTGATAAAACATATTTTGATCATTCAGGGACGGCTCACTATCTGAAAAGAATCGAGACTCTTTTTGAACGCTACAATATCAGGTTGCTGTACAATTGTTTCCGGTAGGCTGTTCCACAGTATCATTGTGTAGGGCAAAAATAATATTTAAAGAATATTTAGCTTATAAAAGCCTATAGTAATGATGTTTGAGTCGCATATATACGATTGGCCTTTGTTTTATTTCCCTGTCAACATGTAATACAAAGTCGCCGTCATAGCACACTCGGTAGCGCGTCAGACTCCTTCTTCAATAATGGGTTGTCATGGGTTCGATCCCCGGCTGCGGCACATATCATTTCGGACATTTGTCTCTCACCAATGAGTGGATAAACGTAAACCTAAGAGGAATGAGCAGCTGAAGGCTCGGAAAGGATGTAGTGGTGGTACTGGTATGAGAAATACCTGGAATCCATTGTAAGGTGCTCCAGCCGCCGCCATATAACTGAATTAATGTTAAAAGTGGATAGCAGCTGGAGGCTAGGAAGGGATGAAGTGGTAGTACTGGTATGAGAAATACCAGGAATCCATTGTAAGGTGCTCCAGCCGCCGCCATAAGACTGAAATAATGTTAAAAGTAGCGTTAAACCCCAATCAATCAACCAATGTAATGCAAAATAAAGACGTTTTATATCTCTGGCGAACCGCCATGTATAGGAGGTTAATAACGATGGTCAGTGATCAATCATACCCACATTAAACCCTTTCCTGTTTAGCAAAATGTGTTTACTTGTCCAAATTCAAAGGTTTTGCAGAAGAAAATTGAAAATGGATTAAAGTTTAAAAATGACCATTTATAAAGGTTGGAAAAATTGTAAAAAAGAAAAAAATTGCTTGTTACAAGCAATTTCTTCTTTTTCAACAATTATTTCCTAAATGCAAATTTTCAGGGACCTAAAATCAGGGATTGAACAGGAGAGGGTTAATTCGGTCTTCGTAACCCGAAATTTGATCGTGTATTACATTTCACAGTTCCACGATTGTCTCTTTTCGAAGTGGCGACCTCCGCTACCCTATTCGGTAACGAAATGGGCTAACAATCCTGGGGTCGAGAGTTCGTACTCCGGCCCGCCCAAAATTCTTTCCGACATTTGATAAAAATTATCGTGACATGCATCATTTGGCACTTACCAATGGGCGGGTTTTAAGTAGTCAGCCTCAATGGAATGAGTACTTATTGTATTTGATTGAATTCTGTGGTCGAATCGACAGGAAACTGTATTCTAATGCATCAGCTGATGTGATATAACTGAAATACTGTTGAAAGTGGCGTTAAACCTAATTCAATAAAAAAAAAAAACAGTTCACATTACAGATACCCTTGTATACGTGTATACTTTTGTTTATGTACCGGTGCTATCTTAATGGCGACGCCCGGCACCACCATATGAACGACTCTCCAAGAAGTCCCTTAGTTGTTACGTGGTATAGTACAAGGATACGGGTCACAATGACAAGATTAGTCTGTTCTTTTAAGTGCACCGTCAAGCGTGATCTCGGTTTGACGTTTCGCCAAAGACAATTAGTTTGTGTGCTGGGTGCTCAAAATGGCGACCTCGAAGTTTGAGGTCGAGAGCTCTACAAACCTACCACATCAATTTGTCGTGACTGCAGCTTATTCAAAATACGTTTCTTTGTTCCCGGCCTTTGCACCATTTGCATCCCACTAATGTCTTGATAATTGTAAACTAAAATGGGAACAGCTGGAGGCTCAAAGGGTGTTGTGGTAGTACTGGTGTGAGAAATACCAGAAACCAATGATAAGGTGCTGCCGCGATATGTATAAATACAGTCAAAAGTGGCGTAAACCCCCATTCAATTAATCAATGAGCTGTGATTGTGGTGGTTATTAATTATTTTTATTTTTTTGGGGGGGGGTGCATATTGAAAATCCAGTGCGAAACTGCCCGGTAACGTTATCAATTAATCAATATAACGGATTATCGATTCGACCTAGTTTTCCTGTATATTCCATGAACTTCAATAAAAATATTTCACCTCTGAAATAACTTAGTAGTTTGTAACCAAATTTTACACATAAGTATCATTGTTTCAATTTCTGCCAGATTCAATCATGGATTTTGATTCGAGAAAAGGCGGTTTTGTAAGAGTGTTGCAATTGTAAAAACATAGTCGATGTTTCTAGATTCAAACCTTGACATGTTGATTGTCCTGCGTTACAGAATGAAACTACCCAAAGAGATCAAATCAATTTCAGGTAAATTGGGATCGCACTTGTATGGCAGACAAAAGGATCATAAGACATTCAAAGTAAACAAAAGTGCAAGAAGTTTCTATTCGGATCAGACTGCTTTTTTTAACTTTTCAGAAAGTGTTGAATTATGCACGGTGGATTATACACGTATTAATTCATCCCCACCACAAACCCGCTTTCTAGAGAAAAACTCTCTAAAACATTGTGGAAAATGAAGATATTGCTTGTTAAAAGCAGTTTCTTCATTAAACAGGCTGTTTCCTACCCAAAGATTTTATTTTAAATTCCAAAAACGCAAAATTTTCATCTATAACTTCCTGCACTTGTACCAGTCTAAATTCCTGTCGCCCGGTAATGGTCTAAAAAGTAGATGGGCGAAACGAGGAGCATACCCCTGCCCCATTGATGGCTATCAATTAACTTTACTGACTAAAAAATAGTGTATAACCTTTTCCGTCTCCTAACTGCTGCCTGATACATGCGATTTCATTATTGTCCCGATATCTTGATACTAGGTATTTTATTTACATCGCAACACGTCATTTCATTGGCGGAAATAATATCGCGAATATCGTGCAGTTGTCAACTCTTGTCATGCTGAACCCGGAATATTCATTCTCTTTGTCAGGGGGGTGTAAACAAAGATCAGTCTGCACATACGTGCAGTCTGATCTTAGTCTACACCACCTGAATTTCTCTTTCAACCAGATTTGTTTATGAAAATCAATTGACACAATATATTGACGAAAAGTTAACGTTTCCAGTATTTTCGGCCCTTTGATTTTATTGTGATTTCTTATATGGATTTTATTCATCCTGACGGAAGAGACGAAAATGAAATGTCGTGTACCGAAGTATACATCGTGTAAAGTAGAAAGGCGTGGTCTTTGAAAAAAAAACGAATTTAGGGCCAAACCAGTCAGAGAAGATATAAACGAACAGTTTATATCCAGCTCAGATTGAACAAACAGCTTATGCTAAAACCTTTTTCGCATTGTACCCCACGTTACGTTAACAGACCTGCTCACAGTGTATTACGAAATATACTCACCAAAAATATCACATTTAACGTAATTAAAGTTATCCGAGCACACTGCGTCCCACAGTTTAACGGATTCTTCGATTTGGTTCCTTTTCCCATCTTAATTTACAGAATTACACCTTCTACGAACGAAAAAAATATAAAGACACGCCTCGAAAAGTCCTCAACGCTGTGAAAATAAACACGTTATTTTGTTATTTATAGATCCGACACAAATGAATAATTGTCAGCTTTAACAATTAAGGAGGTATTTTTATCCTACAGGTAAGGTCCGAAACCACTGAAATATTTCAATCCCCAAAATACCCAATCCTTTAATAGACACGCCCTAGTTTTTCGCGTGGTAAAATGCTATGCCTTACGCCTTATTCGGTAAAAGTTGTTCATCAAGTTGTTATATGAGGTGGTTCGGTTCAGTGAATATTGGTCTCTACCAAGCGTGTCAATACATTTATGCAGTGTCAAATACTCAAAGGATTTTTTGCGGAGTAGCTGTAAGGCGGACCACTGTGGCCATTGTGTATAATTCGTTTTCTTGCAGCACAATCCGAAACTGTTGCTCAAATTGGCGCCAAATTATCAACTTAAAGGCGATTTCTGAATTTGTTTGTTTGTTTGAATGGGGTTTAACGCCGCTTTTAACACTTTTTCAGTCATATCGGATGGCTAGAGCACCTAACAAAGTATTCTTGGTATATCTCTTACCAGAACGACTATTTCATCCTTTCCCAGCCTCTAGCTGCTATCCCACTTAGGTTTACGATTATCCACCAATTGGTGAGTGACAAATGTCGGAAAGGATATGGGCTGCCGGGGGATCGAACCCATGGCACCCCATGATTGAAGTTTAGGAGTCTGATGCGCAACCGACTGCCCTATGGCTGCGGCTTATTTCTAAATTCCATCAATTCCTTCCATGAAAGTCCGAATAGGTGGGTCTCAGAGTCAGATATTGTGCAAAACTCCGCTGACTATTTCCGTTCTCAATCATTGGGTCCAGGGTTCGATCCACGGTTGCGACAAATATCTTTTCTGGCCTTATCTTAACCCTCAGTGGGAGCGGCTGGAGGCTCAGAAAGGATATAGTGGTAGTACTAGTGTGAAAAATAAAAGGGGTCCATGGTTAGGTGCTCCAATCGCCGCGATATGACTGAAATACGATTAATTGATTGATTGAATGAATTGGGATTAACGCCAATTTTGACAGTATTTCAGTCATATCACGGCGGCTGGAGCAACTAACGGATATCCCACTTTACGATTATCCACCCATTGGTGAAAGACAAATGTCGGTAAGGATATGTGCCGCTGCCGGGGATCGAACCCATAACATCCCATTTATTGAAGATTTGGAGTCTGATGCGCTACCGACTGCGCTATGGCGTCGGCTGAAATACTGTTAAAAGACGCGTTAAACCCCATCCAAACAAACTATTTCCGTTCGGATCGAACCCTTTCTCCACTTTACCTTTTCATGATGTAATCTGAATTTTCAGGTTTTCCATTTCGAATATCAAAAGCTACCGGATTGTACAATAACTGACCAATCCCTGGCCCCGCCCACTTACTCCGTTGACCCCTCATATTGACCCCGACAAGAAGTTCGATATTAAACGGCGTTATTTAGCAAAATGTATGGACAGTAGCTTGTAAGTTAAGACGTAAGATGTAGTTAAGACGTTTAAGTCGCGAAACCAACGGAATGCTTAACACAAATGACGGTCAATGACGGAGCTCAAACTTCATTCCCGGTCTAAACGAATTATTTTGTTGGTCGATTGTTTCTTTGATTCAGACAGCCGCGATTGGTCAATTGGTTACAGGAAAAAGTGTTCTCAGAAAATAGAATTCATTGGTTTGGTTTAGTACATACGCAGCAAACTACCCAAAATACAATTTATGTAAAAACAAGACTTTATATTTTCTTACTTTTCAGTTTAATCCGTATTCAAAAGCGTTTTACACATCGATGGCACAGAGCAAAACATAGTATGGCTCTATACAATGTATAGAGCCATGCATACTATGTTTTTGCTCTAAGCCCTCGACATGTAATCTTTCACCAGAAAAAAAGACTGTTTTTGAAGTATCAAAATATCTAACCTGTATGGACTGCAGATTTTTAAAGTAAAATTTCCGAATATTTGCAAGAAAAATCACGAAATCATTATTATTCATGATAATTTCGTACATTTTTTTTTTTACTAAGTATTGATTCTTAAACATGGCGCAGTCTTTACGTTAGTTTTACCATTTAGGTAAGCCCGAAAAGTCTCAACCAAGGACCTTTAAATACTTTAGTTTGATGACCTGCAGAAGAAATGGAGATATGCAAATCTTTGTGTGAAAATAGTTTTTTTTTCAGCAGTGTTTGCCACCAAATATTGCTGTCTCTCTATCTCTCTCTCTCTCTCTCTCTCTCTCTCTCTCTATCTATCTATCTATCTATCTATCTATCTATCTATCTATCTATCTATCTATCTATCTATCTATCTATCTATCTATCTATCTATCTATCTATCTATCTATCTATCTATCTATCTATCTATCTATCTATCTATCTATCTATCTATCTATCTATCTTCTATCTCTCTATCTCTCTATCTCTCTCTCTCTCTCTATCTATCTATCTATCTATCCATACATCTATCTATCTATCTATCTATCTATCTATCTATCTATCTATCTATCTATCTATCTATCTATCTATCTATCTATCTATCTATCTATCTATCTATCTATCTATCTATCTATCTATATCTATCTCTATCTCTGTCTCTGTCTCTCTCCTCCCCCTCTCCCTCTTTCTTAAATAAAACACAAATCGAATTGTCGTCTGCAAGTCTTAGGTTGTGTCGCCTAATAATGCGTTTTTTCTACTCTCCGGAATCCGTATAGATTATTTAAACTCAATATGGCTTAACTTTCCAACTTTCTCGTATACATTGAAAACGTTTTGATTGATCGTTCATGATAAATATCATAGCTTTTAACATATTGATTTGGAAGTTCAATATTGTCGTCTGCTTACAGTGTTCCGAAAGTTACGTCCCTTGCTTAATCGAAATCCCAGACTACTTGTAATCGATATACCCTTCTAACACTTCAAAATATACACACATCCGGTAGAAATATTTAATACCAGTCCACTTAACAATACACCCTAGCAACCGGTAGACGCTATCGAGTCGGAAGCACAGTCTGTGTGTAGGGTAATCGTAAAACTTGAAATAAATGACTTCGATACAGTTGTTTCCGAAAACGGACTATGTGGCCCCACCCCCTAAGGAATGGGGGACGGGAAGGTACAAGGAGGAGGTTGACGTGTTCGTCCCTAAGGCCCCGACTTGGCAGTACAGGTAACCGAATTTTTTATTTTTATCTATTTAAACATAGCTCTCGATACGTGTCATTTTGACCTCGAAATTTTAAGACATCACTAGCTATATAAATACAAACCCTGTGTTGTGGGGACTCATTAGAATCGTCTCGCCGAGCCGATTCTAATGAGTCCCCACAGCATAGGGTTCAACGAAGAAACATACCCATAATAGAACGTCACCACTCTTTCGTATCAGGAGCTCTTTTATCTCTATCGAAATCTTATCTTAGCGTATCATATTTGTTTAAAAATCAAGTCAGTTTGTTTCTTAAGGTTTTTTATTGGGCCACAATCGTAAAAAAGACGTAGATTGTCATCGATACACGAATGTCAGGCCTGATTGCGATCGCTTTGAAACCCAAATATCCCATTAACGTAGACATTAATTACTGCATGTAGGCGGTCTGAATACAGTCCTAATTAAACGTATTTCTACTGTACTGTGACTGTCCTAATCCACCATCAAACGGCAGAATATTTCAGACTGGTCAAAATTGACAGAAGTTGATGGAATCTTAACAATTATCGTTTTTTTTTTGATAGATTTAACGTTGAGGATAATTAAGAAATTGCTTGTAAAATGCGGTTTCTCTAAATTCCGCATGTTTTCCTAATTTTTTTTTCTTGTGGCGCGCGAAAAAGGCCGGGTTGTGTGAGAATCGGTTTGTCGATTTCTAGACGACAGAATATTTCAGTCTGGTTCATAAGGATTGAGTTTCTATAGGCACCAAGCTATATTGAATCTAAACTGATAATAAACCATATTTAGAAATATGAAAAATTCAGAAAATGGAGAAATTACTCTTTACATATATCATATGCCCTTTGGCACAGCGTTCATGCAATATCTTGGGGTCGCTAAGCAGTTCATTGCACTTGGAATTGTTTTGACTAAGGGATTGTCAAAATTATTTATCCTTTTATAATAAAGTTTTGCCCTATAAATCATCTCAATGCATATTTGTTCATGAAAAGGTTCAAACTTTTTTTTCTTTTTTATTTATAATTCAAAGAGCTATGGATGGTTTAAGTTATATTGTTGACATGTGCATCTAGACGAAACTTAGATATAAACTGCATTAGTGTTTCAAGAAAACCGTTATCATACGACAAAGAATTAGACTGGTCCAAAATCACAGAAGTTGCTTACGACAATTTCAAGTTGATAGAATTTCAAGTATCTCTGTCTTTCTGGGTAGAAAAAAAAAAGAAAAAAAAGAAAAAAAAAATCTGGAAATGCAGAAATTGCTTGTAACAAACAATTTCTACACTTTCCACTTTGTTTTCCTGAGGGAAGGGGGGATCAAAAAGTAGGATTGAGTGGTAATGGGTAAATTTTTCATTGGTTCGAATTTATGAAATAATGGCCTTGCTGATATTTCTTTCCACAATGATTCGAAAACAAGGTATTATAATCGTATCTCTGACTTGAATTTTTACATTCTTTATTTGAAATTTCCCTCCGCCATTGACTGTGATTTAAAAAGATTTAAATTCTAATCTCTTTATATCTACTTATACGGTTCATTTACCCCATAAAGAACAATACCCTAGGTTTTCGATTTTTATGGCTTTTCAAACAAAGGTCATAAATTCTTCATTCTTACATATTCGTTTACAGTCTATATGTAATCACTGACAAGTATTCAATCAAAGTACTGAAAGTACTGTTAGCTAGCACAGCGTGGTTTTGTTAAGTACAAATGTAATTTTCTTTGTCAAAGGTTATAGTGATACATAAACGAGGTTAAAGTAACCAAGGAGTTAACCCATTCTCACACATTCCCTCCTTTTTATGCCCCATTTCAAAAAATGTTCTAGAAACAATGCGGAAAATGAAGAAATTGCTTGTTACAAGCAATTTCTTCATTTTCCGTATTGTTTTCTATCCAGAGAGACAATATCTTTAAAATTCCATCAACTAAATATTGTCGTCTGGAACTTCTTTGAAGGCTCTGATCAGAGTCATTTTGAACACAATGTAATTATGCAGCATTTCCTGGAATACATAAGAACTATTTTTATGGCGTATGGATTTAATGGTTGAGCCTCCAGTGGCAGTTTGCGCTCGTTGAACTCAGTGAACCCCTCAAAACTTTGTTTGTTAACTTAAGCTATCGAAGCTGACGCGTTGCTAGCTAAAAATTGGGATCACAAAATACATGTAGGGGTCAACATATCAGCTAACACATCTAGACAAAACCAAGGGATTAAAACCGGCATTTAACCTTTTCTCATTTAACTTTTCATTGATATTACTGAACATGTTGAGCTTGTTTGGGTTTTTTTTGTGAATGATGAAATAAATAGCGTTTGTCAAGAAACCTACTTTCCTCTTTTTTTTTACTGACATACGCAATATAACCAATTTCTAATCCATTCATATGCGTGGTAAATTATGGCCCTTAAATGTCTTTCATTTTAAACAAATTTAAACAATTTTTTTAATTGAAAAATTGGATGTTAACTCTTGCCATGCTTTACTCGGGATATTCCTGTTTTGGCAGGAGGTATAGACAAAGATCAGCTTACACATAAGTGCAGTCGGATCCTAGTCTACACCACCTGTTTGTCCTATTCTAACTTAAGTCGTTCATAAGATTATTTTTTAATAGCAATTTTGGCCCACAACAAATGTCTACAGCGCTTTCAACCCTTTGGTTTTACTGCAATTCAGAAAAGGTTTTTATTTAGCATGACAAGGATTAAACATGGCTTTTAGTAATGACCAAGTATTG
The DNA here is from genome assembly GCA_946902895.1 of Fragum fragum. Lineage (NCBI taxonomy): Eukaryota > Metazoa > Mollusca > Bivalvia > Cardiida > Cardiidae > Fragum > Fragum fragum. The sequence goes on along the minus strand of OX336372.1, from coordinate 49,771,756 downwards.
ACTATCTATATTGATTGATTGATTGAATGGGGTTTAACGCCGCTTTTAACAGTATTTCAGTCATATCGCGGCGGCTGGAGCACCTAACAATGGAATCCTGGTATTTCTCACACCAGTACTACCATTACATCCCTTCCTAGCCTCCAGCTGCTATCTCACATAGGTCTACGATTATCGACCCATTGGTGAGAGACAAATAGTCGGAAAGGATGAGTGCCGCCGTCGGGGATGGAACCCGGGACCTTTAGATTGACAGTCCTACGCGCTACCAACTGCGCTATGACGGCGGCTTGGCTATCTATAAGTATTTCTCTCCCAAACTCTTTGTTATGAGTACCAATTGGAATCGTCTCATGGAGACCCACATCAAAGGGTTTTTATTGACAGAAACAAGCTTTTATTTTCTTTTCTCAACACTCCCGCTACCTTCAAACCATTTATGAGATGAAGAGAATATTTTTTGTTTTCGTTGAGGTATGAACCGAAAAACCTAATCACACTGTATGAATACGCGAAGCGGATTCATACATTGTGTGATTAGGTTTTTCGGTTCATACCTCCATGAAAACTAAAAATATGCTCTTCATTTCTTATAATTTAATAGCATTTAGCGAAAAAAAAACAAAATCTTTACAAATTTTGATACCTTTTTGTATGGGGCTATTTTCTGCGGAAGCATACAAAATGGCTGCGTGCTCACAAATTTTGTTCATGGAGGAATGAATTAAATTTTTCGACCAATCAGATCGCTCGTTTTTGAAAGACGAAACTAAAAATTAAATTATTTCTCAATGAATTGACAGATTGCCGGTCACGCCCACTGAGCTATGACAATTCAACAATCGCGGCTGTCAATCAAATAACCAGCCGACCAATAAAATCATTTTTTAAGACCAGAAATGAGCTTTTAACTCCAACTTTGGCCGCCATTTTTGTTAATCTTTTTTTTTTGGTTTGGCGACTTAAACGTTGTAACTACAGCTCATCGAAGCTGTAGTTACGACGTTTAGGCTGCCAACCAAATATGCTCAGTTTTGCTGCATGCTACTTGCCATAAATTTTGCAAAATAACGCCTTTTAAAATCGAAGCAAGACTTCCTGTTGGAGTCAGTGGGCGTGGCTAACGGGATAAGGGTGTGTGACACTCTCGAAATTTTACGGAGTTATTTTGCACACTTTATGTAAACAAAAACAGACTGGTTGGTTGACGATCTAAACGTCGTTTGCTGTAACATGAATAAGCTGCAGTCAAGACGTTTAAGTCGCCAAAGCGACAAAAATGATTCACACAAATGACGGTCAATGTCGGCGTTCAAAGTTTGCTTACGATCTAAATGAATACTTTGGCTCGTCGATCGATTTTTGATACACATTCGCGATCGGTTAAAAGTAACAAGTGCGCCATGAATTTGTTTTGATGAAATGAAGACGCACATTCTTAGGGGGCAAAATAAATATCCTAGGTAACCGTGTATTAACCCTTTCCTGTTGAATCCCTGGTTTTTACGTCCCTGTGTTTTTATGATTGAGAAAACATGGTGGAAAAAGAAGAAATTGCTTGTAACAAGCAATTTCTTCTTTTTCACAATATTTTCTACCCTACTGAATTTTTATTTTTCAAAAATGTTCCACTTTAAATTGTTGTCTGCAATTGGACAAGTCCAAAATTTCATAAAACCGGAAAGGGTTAAACGATGGCCTACATCAATCATTCAAGGACATGGGGCAAATTTGTTTGCCCCCCCCCCCCCTCTCGAGATACATCAACAAACTTCTTTGATTTACACTTTAGGGACTTTTTTATACTTTCTGTCCATTTGCAGTTTTCGAATTGCTGCTATGATTTCTGTTATCTTGATAAATGATTTCTGATTTCCTGACAAATGGCTAGGTTGAATGGAGGCTCGGAAAGGGATTACTGGTGTAAGAAATACCAGGTGCCCATAGTTAGGTGCTCCAGCCGCCTCGAATGAAATACTGTCAAAAGTGTCGTTAAACCCCATTCAAACAAACGAAATTCTTGATGAATAACCCCGGAAATAGTGAATATGTGGCGTTTTATTTGCTTATTTGTTTTCTTTCGAGAACGAGTTCGTATGTTATTTGGTATATGCAAAGGACCGACTCTGCAGTGCGAAAATATTTTATCCTGGTAAGACTGCGGGGTTGTGAAGACGGAGGTCATAGGTCGTGGCCAGCGATCCATCAACTGTCTTGCACATTTATACCCCGTGTCAGTAAGATCTGGACACAATGTTTTACCGGGGTCCGTGTGTCAGACCCTCTGTCTGTGTGTCCAGAACTTAACCTGCGAACTAATATTTTCCTATCAAGTCTAATTTTTTTATTCTTGGTTACCGCCGCTTTTAAAAATTTTCAGTTATATCGTGGCGACTGAAGCACCTATCAATAGAATTCCGGTATATATCGCACCAGTACTACCATTACATCCTTTCCTAGCCTCCAGATGCAATCCCACTTCGGTTTACAATTATCAACCCATTGGTGAGAGACAAATGTTCAAAAATATTTCAGCTACATAACTTACATGAAGGTTTCTCTCGTGGATACACATTATTTAATTATAAGACCAATGACATCTTACAAGTGCAAGGTCAATTTTTAAGGTCACACATGAAAAAAAAAATCCGTTTTAGCAGGAGTTGGTATTCCGCGTAAACATCATGTTTTTAATGTTGATTCATAGTAAACGAATATTCTACAGAAATCAATCGCTCTGGTAACCGCGATTGCACGCCAATTTGACCAACCGCGGCTGTCAATGAAGGAATATGTCGATCGCTCAAAATATTGACTCAGTCCGCTATTGAGTTTAAACCCCGACATTGGCTGCCGTTTGTGTGAAACATTGTTGTTGTTTGGCGACTTAAATTTCGTAACTACAGCTCATCAAAGCTGTATTTACAATGTTTGGGTCGCAAACCAACGAGTCTACTTTTTTGTTACATACTACTGACCATAGTTTTGCAAAATAACGCCGTGTAATATCTAAGCGGGACTTCCTGTTGCAGTCAATGGGCGTGGCTAAAACAGTTAGTGGGCGGGTACAGCGATTTGTAAATTGATGGGTCGCTGGCGATACCCACTTAGCTCAAACAGGAAGTACGACTTCGATAATAAATGGCGTTGTTTTGCAATATTTATGGCCAATAACAAGTAACAAAAATAAAATGATAGGTTGACGACCTCAGCGTCTTAACTAAAGGTTGTAGTTACGACGTTTCAGCCGCCAAACCAACAAATGTACTTCAACACTGTCGAGAAATGTTACGGGTTCAAAGGTCCCTTCCGTTCTAAATACGTTTCTTGATTTGTCTATCGATCTTTTGATTGGTTGTCGCGATCCGTCGAATATTTACGTATTCGTTTGCGAATGAAAGGATAATCGTTTACCTAAGTGGGATGAGCAGTTTGGGGCACAGAAAAAATATAGTGGTAGTACTTGTGTGAGAAATACCCAGAACCCATGGTTATAGATAATCCATCCCCCGCGATATGACTGAAAAAGTGTAAAAAGTGGCGTTAAACCCAATTAAAACAAACAAATGAGTGACTGTTGTATATGACATTAAACATAAACAAGGAAAACAAAACAACTACATGTATATGAAAATAAAGAACAGCAACATTGATCTTGGTGATCAGACGCTCGTGCTGAGCTCTTTCCCACGAATTTCGACGATTTACTTCTAAAACTTCGTAACTACAGCTTGATTCAAGCTGTAGTTACGAGTTTTTAGACGTTAATCGACAATATTCTACATAAAAACAAATGACGCTGATAACAGTATAAAATCAATTATTCAAGTGCTCACCATTACTTATTCATGGCCGTTTAAGATACGTCGAAGGTAAACAAGATAAACAAAACAGCTCAGTGATATAAACAATGACTCTATCGATAAGATCTCAGCCTCGGGCTGATATTTTTTTCGTACCGTTTTCTATTCTTGACCGTTTAACCCATCATAGCTTGACAAAATTTTAGACTTGTCCAAATCAAAAGAAGATGCAGACGACAATTTTAAGTAGATTAAATTCTAAATTTTCTTGTGTTTTGGCGTAGAAAAAACATTGTTGATATGGAAGAAATTTCTTGAAACAAGCAGTTTCTTCAATGTTAATTACAATGTATCTCAAGCTGTTTTTCTTGGTGGCGTGAAAAGGAGGGATCGTTTGGGAATGGGTTAAGATACGCCGAAGGAAGAAACGGTTGCCTAGAAACAAGTAAAAATATCGACCATGTTGATAAGCCTGTGCGAATAGCTTCGAGAGAAAGTAGGAAAACCTCACTTTTTCATACCGTTTTCTTTTCATGGCCGTTTAAATTACGTAAATGTCAACTAGGAAAAACACAGCAGCTCCACAAAATAAACAGCGATTCGGCAAAACATGTCATCCTATAGGGTGGTTACGAATCGTTTCTTGTTAAGTGAGCTGGTCAAAGAAGGATAACTTTTTTTGCATACCGTTTTCTTTTTAAGACGTTTGGCCACGGCCCTAGTGCCGTGGTAGCGCGTACGACTCCTGGTCATGGACTCCCGGGTTCGATCTCCGGCCGCGGATGAAACCCTTTCCGAAAACAGTCTCCCGCCATTGGGTGGAAAATCGTAAAACTAGGCAAATGAACCGCTGGAGGCTCGGAAAGGATGTAATCGTAGTACTGGTGTGAGAAACACCAAGTATCCAATCGACCTGACTCACTTTGACTGGAATACCGTCAAAAGTGGCGTTAAACCCCATCAATCATTCAGTTTGTCGATGAATCTATCAATCAATCAATCTTTATATCTACGAACCAACCAACTAACCAACCAATAAATAAATAAATGAATTCCTTGGACGTTTAGGATATGTCGAAGCAAATAAACATAACAATAATTCTGTCATTAAGATCTCAGCCCCAGTTGGTTGCGACTCGCTTGTTGTTAAGCGAGCAGGATAAAGATAGATAGTCATATCATTCTGCATACCAGTTTCTTTTCTTGCATCACTAGCTTTGCTTGTGGCCCGCTTTGGAAGCGATGGATTTTTGACCTATTCCACACAATTCCTCCTTTTTACGCCCCTCAAGAAAAAAGCTTTGGAAAGCATTGCGGAAAATGAAAAAATTGCTTGTATCAAGCCGTGTCTTCATTATCCACGATGTTTTCTACCCAAAAGGACGAAACAATTTAAATTCCATCAACTTGAAATTCTCGTCTGCAACTTCTTTCAATTGGGACCAGTCTAAAAAAATTTTGTCTGGGAATGGGTTAAAATTGGAACCTCGTTGTAAGCTTGGCTGTCCCGACTACTATTCTCTTTTTTACAGGCAGTTTTATCTAAATATAGAAAAATGTCAGCTCAGTCTCTTCTCTCCCAAAGGAAGTTTCTGTTCAACAATTCCCAACATGATCTGTTTGGGTTGAAGATACACGTAATTGGAATAAAATGTTTAAAAAAAAGTCAAAGAAGAGCGGCCGAAACCAGTCTAGAACCTGGGCGAGAACTGATAGTCTCTGTGATTTGTTAAAGAATGGTAGATTCACTAAATTTCTAATCAAACAAAGAAAATATAGATAGAACAAAAAGCCTACCTTTTGCCTGTCGGAATTCATAGGTGCGGGTTCGATCCCCGACGGCGGCACTCATCATTTCCGACTATTTGTTTCTCACCAATGGGTCGAAAATCGTAGACCTATGTGGGATAGCAGCTGGTGGCTAGGAAAGGATGTAATGGGAGTACTGGTGTGAGAAATACCAGGATTCCATTGTTAGGTGCTCCAGCCGCCGCGATATAACTGAAAGATTGTTGAAAGCGGCGTAAAACCCCATTCAAACAAACGAATACATTTATCGGTGACGTCGTTACATTTCGGTTTCACTAAATTACTATAATGATGTATTTACTACGTCATTTTACTATCTTTCGCTAGCAAATCAAACAGGTACGAGTTTACCCGAAGATTTCCGATGTTCCAAAATGGCGCATTACCCGTAGACAGCATTAAAATCTATTAGAATTTGTCATTTACAACCTCGCACAGTTTGGATTAATCTAAAATATTGTCGTCTGATAAAAACAATAAAGTCACGTGTGTCACGTGTGGAGGATTTAAGATTTCCTTTCCTTCTCTATTTCAGTGGGAGACCAATAGAACAGCTGTATAAGCTGACGCAGCTCAAGTTAAGCAATATACGTAATAATGATGAATTGTAAGTATCAATTTATCTATCTTATTCGGTCGACCTATCGTAAGAAATATACTAATTTTGTCTAAATTCTACTTGAAATAATAACCAAAGTAGGCAATATACGAAATAATGATGAACTGTAAGTATCAAGAAATGTATCTACCTATCATCAGAAATATACTAATTTTGTCTAAATTTTACTTTAAATCATAACCAAACTAGGCAATATACGAAATAATGATGAACTGTAAGTATAAAAAATGTATCTATCTTATTTGGTCGACCTATCGTCAGAAATATACTAATTTTGTCTAAATTTTACTTGAAATCATAACCAAACAAGGCAATATACGAAATAATGATGAACTGTAAGTATATAAAATGTATCTATCTTATTCGGTCGACCAATCTTAAGAAAAATACTTATTTTGTCTAAATTTTACTTGAAATCATAACCAAACAAGGCAATATACGAAATAATGATGAACTGTAAGTATATAAAATGTATCTATCTTATTTGGTCGACCTATCGTCAGAAATGTACTAATTTTGTCTAAATTTTACTTGAAATCATAACCAAACAAGGCAATATACGAAATAATGATGAACTGTAAGTATATAAAAATTTATCTATCTTATTCGGTCGACCCATCTTAAGAAAGATACAAATTTTGTCTAAAATTTTACTTGAAATAATAATCTTGCTTTGATCTTAAAACAATACTTAGTAATTTAATTGTCAGTTTCGTCTATCAAAAACGAGCGATCTGATCGGTCGAAAAATTTAATTCATACCTCCATGAACAAAATTTTAAGTACGCAGCCATTTTGAATGCTTCCGCACAAAATAGTTCACTACAAAAAGGTATCAAAATTTGTTAAGTTGTTGCATTTTTCGCTCGATGCTATTAAATTATAAGAAATGAAGATAATATTGTTTGTTTTCATGGAGGTATGAACCGAAAAACCTAATCACACAATGTATGAATCCGCTTCGCGTATTCATACAGTGTGATTAGGTTTTTCGGTTCATACCTCCATGAAAACAAAAAATATTCTCTTCATCTCTTAAATGTTGTACTATGACCATCACCGATTACAATTTCCAACCTTTAATTATCTTGTTCGACCGATCCTTCTACGGAAAAATACAAATTTTGCCTAATAATTACTTGAAATAATAATTAAAAAAAATGTTTTTTTCCGGCCAATCAGAACGTTCGTTTTCGATAGACGAAACTAAAAATTAAATTATCATTCTATTTACTCGAATAAATAATGAGATGCACAGAAAGATTTCATGAAGCCAACGGCTATTTATTCATTTTTATTTACATTTGTATTTACAGGGTTCCGGAGCCACATGAAACCACCATAGGGTAAGTGTGTATTATATTAACCCATTACCAGACAACAACAAAAAAATGGACTGGTCCAAAATCAAAGAAGTTGTTGACGATAAATTCAAGTTGATAGAATTTCAAATATCTCCGTCTTTGGGAGTAAAAAAAGGTGCACAAAATGCAGAAATTGCTTTTTACCAATTTCTATCAACAATATCCACAATGTCTTCAACCTTAAAAGACAAAAAAAGGTTGCATCAACTTTAGATTGTCGTTTAAACGTCTTTGAATTTGGACTAGTCTATAATTGTGTCGTCCGGTAATGGCTTGATATGAACAAGGCATATGACAAAAAAATCAAATAAGGCAAAATTGAAACAAGTTAACTTGTTTTAGTCAATTAGTATGGGGCAATATTATACGCTATAATTGAAAATAATTCTATGCATTTTTTTTCATGGACGTGTGAAGCATTTTTAGTCATTCATAGTACCCAGGTTCTGATAGACACATCTAAGATTTGAGTATAATCAAAAGAAAGGAATTTCAAGAACAAAACTTAAAGACATTAAATCGTAAATGTACAGGGGTCATAGTTCTCAAAATGATAAAAAAAACAGAAGTTATTCATTAAGGTTTACACTTCCACCGATAACTGGTTCGATTTCGAATCTATTTCACTTTAATCCTCTCCCGCTTAATTCCTGGCTTTTACGTCCCTGTGTTTTTTATACTCGAGAAAAGTCATTGTGGAAAAAGAGGAAATTGCTTGCAACAAGCAATATCTTCATTTTCCTCAATGACTTCTATTCTATTGAATGATAATTTGCAAATAAAGCTGATTTTATATTGTCCTCTGCACATCCTTTGATTTGGACGGGTCTAAAATTTTGCAAAACGGGAAAGGGTCAAACGTTACTAATCATATCAGGGATCCTATCTAGACATACACACACAAAAAAAATAAGTAAATAAAAAAAAAGAAATGAAATAATCTGAAATGTACGAAAAACATTGTTAGAAGGAGAGGTCAGGGCTGTAAGTTTAGGTGTGTTTTTTTTTCTTTTTTTGCAAGGCCAGAGATTATAAAAGTTATAAATTAATTTCTCAAATGGGAAATTGCTCAATTTTAAATCTATATAATTCACGCTTCATTTTCCTAAAGCATCTGGATAAGTGAAGCTTATATAATTATGGCAACAATTTCATTTATGGTATAAATAATAAAACTTTTTTTTTATTTCTTTGAAATAACTATTTTTTTTTTTGCTATCTCGTAGTAGTTTTTGTAGTTGCAAAAGAAAATTGGCGATCAAAATATCGTAACTGCAACATAAATAAGCTTTAGTTACGATTATCTCGTTACAAATATTTCAGGCCTATCATGATCAACAAAACCTTTCCCGGAGAACACCCCTACACGTCACACATTCCAAGAACAGCCCTGTTCCCAACATTTGACAGTGACATGGACCCTAAAAGGGGCGTGTCCGCTCGGTCAGAACAACCAATTAGCAACGAGATGCCAGCAAACTCCTTTGATTCAGAAATCGTGCATAAGACAAAAGGTGAGATTTAAACCCGATCAATTCAGATGGTTTAGTTGATAGAGCACTCGACTTCAAACCTCGAGGTTTCGAGACTTCGAGTTCTGACTACATTTAATCATTCCGATTGACCGATCGCAGCTGTTAACCAAAGATTCGGTCAACCAATCAAAAAATTACATTAGTCCGGAAGTGAATTTTGAACTCTGACATTGACTGACTTGACAGTTATGTGAAGCATTTTTGTTGGTTTGACGACCTAAACGTCGTAACTACAGCTTATTCAAGCTGTAGTTACAACGTTTAGGTCGACAACTAACCATTATTCTTTTTTTTTTTTTTTACATTTTACATGTGAGTGTCCATTGATTTTGCAAAATAACGCCGTGTAATATCGAAGTGGAACTTCCTGTCTTCATCAGTTGGCGTGGTTAGCGGAGTCAATGGGCGGGGCCAGCGATCCGTCAATTGTCTTTCGGGTGTGACCTTTAACGTAGGTCCCGTGCGACGGTACTATACACAGAGTGTGTTAAAGAACCAGGCTGGTCGCTCTGTTGACTCACCCTGTATTGTTGAACTACATGCAGCCACGTAACAATTAACTAACTGTTTCGCAGGGCAGCCGCCGTCATAGCGCTGTTGGTAGCGCGTCGGACTGTTAATCTAGAGGTCCCCGGTTCGATCCCCGGCGGCGGCACTCAACCTTTCCGACTATTTGTCTCTCACCAATAGGTCGATAATCGTAGACCTATGTGGGATAGCAGCTGGAGGCTAGGAAAGGATGTAGTGGTAGTAATGGTGTGAGAAATAACAGGATTCCATTGTTAGGTGCTCCAGCCGCCGCGATATAACTGAAAGATTGTCGAAAGCGGCGTAAAACCCAATTCAAACAAATCACACTCTTTTGGTAGCAAACGGTAGTGACGAGCTAGTTAACAAGATGAAAGCGTACTTAACTCATTACCAGACGGCAAAATTGTAGACTGGTGCAAATTGATAAGTCCCAATATTCAATCATGGGATGTCATGGGTTCGATCCTCGACGGCGGCACATATTCTTTCCGACATTTGTCTCTCACCAATGGGTGGATAATCGTAAACCTAAGTGGTATATCTACTGGAGGCTAGGAAAGGATGTAATGGTAGTACCGGTGCGAGAAATACCAGGAATCCATTGTTAGGTGCTCCAGCCGCCGCGATATGACTGAAATACTGTTAAAAGCGGCATCAAATCCCATTCAACCAATCAATGAATCAAATAGAAAAAAAGATTTTAAAAACGAAGAATTTGCTTGTTACAAGCAATTTCTTCATTTTTACACAAAGTGTTCCTACTTGTTTTAATGAGGGGCGTCCAAAAGCGTCATTGTGTGGGAATAGGTTTAATGCATAAGGCGTGATGCTGCCCGCACACTTGCACCAGTAAACAATTTTTCCACTTGTTAGCCCTCGACTCGAAGAAGAATAGGCCAGACAGGCTTATTGTTACTGATACAGAAAGCAAAGTTTTCAAAAGTTTCCACCGATGCCGTATATGTTTTTCATTAGGTCAAAATTTATTAAAGGTATCTCATAAAGGATCACGTGGGGATCTTTCCCGTGAATTTTCGTTAAAATGCTGTCAAGAGTTTCTGAGGAGAAGGGTTTCAAAGTTTTTGCTTTAATACCATCTACGAAAGTGACTTTCACAAAAGTAATGATTTTCGTCCGATCAAAATTCCTTGAGAGAATCATGGGTCACCAAAGGATGATTCGTGTGAAATTTGGCTGAAATGTAGCAAATAGTTTCTGATAAGAATATATTCTCGCTTTATTCCATGTATGGAAATTTCAAATTATTTACTCCCATGAAAGCCATTTTTTCATCGAATCAAAATTCTTTGAAATCAATCTGATAGAGGGTCACCCAGGGATCATTCCTATGATTTTTTTTTGAAATTGACACGTAGGTTCTGAGGAGAAGATTTTTCAGGAAAGCGATAAGGTACGAACGGTCGCACACTCTGATGCATGACAGATACAACGCTATGACAATAACCCAACTGGCATTTGACATGTGAAGCTAATAACAAAAGTCATCCTAAGCACTAAATAGTTCATTATCAGAGGTGCATTGACCAATCGCGGCTTCCAATCAATGGATAATATCGACCAATCAAATTGTTCATTCAGCCCGGAGTTGAGATTTGAACTCCAATATTGACCGCCATTTTTGTGAAACATTTCTGTTGGTTGGCGACTTATACGTCGTAACTACACTTTATTCAAGCTGTATTTACGACTTTTAGGTCACCAACCAACCATAATTCTACTTTTTGGTTACATGCTACTGGCCATAAAATTTTCAAAATAATGCCAATTAAAATCAAAGCGGGACTTCCTGTCGATGTCAGTGGGCGTGGCAAAAGGAGTAAGTGGGTGGGGCCAGCGATTTGTCTGTTACAGCGGAAGATATAGTTTCGAGGAGGTTATTTGAGAATTCGGGATTTTCACCCCTCTCACCCCCGCTCTTTCTCACGCATTCCCCGATTCTTACTCTTTTGATTATTTTGCTCTGTACAAACGGATGATATTGCACATTCATAAGGAATCAAATATAAACACTAATAATGCAACAGGCCTCATGATCGATCCATGTTAGGTGTCTTTCTTTTCGTTCTGTTGTCCGAATGTTTAGCGCACTCGTCTCGTAATCTGGTGGTTAAGAGTTTCAAGTTCCACTACAGGCGGGTAGTGTATTTATGCAGGACGAGTAACTAATAGGGCCCCAGTCCATCCCGCTTTAGAAATGGGTAGCTCTGATTATACCCATTGTCTTTCACTAGTGCGTAGTGTATCATCCGGTATAAGTTCAGGACCATGATAAAAACTAGATTCAGTCTCTTTGTCGTGTTATCATTAAGGGGGGGGGGGGGATAGATAAAGAATAATGAATAAAGATAACATTTTATGTTCAAACTGAATCGAAAAATGAAGTATTTGTTTAAACAAACAAGCTGCCCATTGATAACAATGCATGCATTTATACGAATATACACCTTTTCTTTTGATTTATTAGGTTTTGGAGATAGACGAGAAATTATCACCATACCGCGAGCGTCCGAGAAAAAGGCATTACAATGGGCTGGGGAACAAGGGTTTAACCAGGTAAGTAAAAAGGGAGATAATCACTTGCAAACTTACATAAGTCAATTCAGTAGTTTACAGTTGCCTATAAAGAAAAGTTAATTCTGATTGGCTAAATATTTGGTTTCATATTCAAGGAAAAAAACTGAGCTCGGAACTATTTTTTGTATTTTTGCGCACAAAGAAGTGCAGTGAAAAAACTGTCTCAGACTGGTATTTTTTTACGTATTTGATATCTTACTACGGGTTATATCACGATTATATGATAAAAGATTAAGATAATATTTTTTGTCCTCATTCATTCATAGATTCACTCATTTTTTCAGTTATCTATTCATTTATTCTTAAGCATGTTTCTCCTGTTTACACTCAAAGTAGCGGAAACAACTGTTCCAGATATACACATCTGTACAAAAATTGGATATTCTATAAACTGTTGAAATCAATAAGGTCGACAAAATTCTTGAAAAACCAAGAATAACACAATATTTTAATATTCAGTTTCGTCTATCAAAAACCAGCTTTGTGATTGGTTGAAAAATATCATTCATACCTCCATGAACAAAATTTTGAGCGTGCAGCTATTTTGTATGCTTCCACACAAAATAGTTCCATACAAAAATCTATCGAAAATTGTGAAATGTTTGCATTTTTCGCTCAATGTTATTAAATTATGAGAAATGAAGAGAATATTTTTGTTTTCATGGAGGTATGAACCGAAAAACCTAATCACACTCAAGTATGAATCCGCTTCGCGTATTCATACATAAGTGGGATTAGTTTTTCCGGTTCATACCTTCATGAAAACAAGAAAATATTCTCTTCGTCTCTTAAATAAAGGTAAGTGGGAAATACTAAATCATGTCAACCTTTCATGTTCTCTTGTAGCTTGTCAAGGTCCATGATGGCCGACAACAGTTTTACCCTATACCGCCAAAGGTTGTGGCCCCAAATCTTCAGTCACGTGATGGCGACATGAGGGTGTCCCTAAGAACAGCCAACGCTCTACGTAACGTAGAGAGGGACCAGTGGCAGACGACATATGACAGACAGCATACGGGCTTGGGCCCTGCGAACCCAAACAAGCTGGACAACTTACACGACAAATCATTGTTCTACGATACCCATGGGATTACAGACGACTCCCTCGTAAGTGTTCTTCGAGATTTCGATGCTTCCTCGACTTCTTATACCAAAATTGACCAATCGCTGGCCCCGTCTACTTACTCTTTTGGGTACGCCTACTGACTCCGACAGGAAGTCCCGCTTCGATTTTAAACGGCGTTATTTTGCAAAGTTTATAGCCAGTATAGCATGTAACAAAAATGAAATGGTTGGTTGGCGACCTAAACGTCGTGACTACAGCTTGAAAAAGCTGTAGTCACGACGTTTATGTCGCCAAACCAACTCATTTTTTTAACAAAAATGGCGGCCAATATCGGAGTTTACACTTGAATTCCGGACTGAATGAATGGTTTAATTAGTCGATTGGTTCCTTGATTGACAGCCGTGATTGGTCAATTGGATTTTGACCTTTATCACGAAACCGCATGTAAAGACTTTAAATTGTCTTCTGCAACATCTTCCATTTGGACCAGTCTAAATTTTCATAATGTAATAGGTTAAAAGCCTAACTGCGATCAGAAAGTTTGACTTGAAAGATATCGCTTTTAAAATTTGCACTGATTCGTGGATTTTATATTAAATAATCAAAGCCAAGTTATAACTGTGGGTTCGTTTATTCTGCTGTTATTACATTGTGCTATTTGTAAAATTCACGAAAAAAGTAGAAAATGTGACACCGGATAATGGGTGCCTGCGCTCACTGAAACCGTTACCTGTATCGCCATTACATAGACGTTTCTCAAAGCAGCGTTACTTTTTTAACATGCAAGCTTGCAAGCTCATCTCTGCCAAACAATGTCATTCCAAAGTCACCAAAAATCGACAGATCGCATCTGTCATTCAAAGAATCATTTGACCAATCAAATCAAATTATTCATTTAGCCCAGAAGTGAGCTTTGAACTCCCTAATTGGTTGGCATTTATGTTTAGCATTCTGTTCGCCTGGCGACTTAAACGTCGTAAGGTATTCAAGCTTATTCAAGTTGAAGTTATATCGAAGTGGAACTTCTTGTAAATCCGTGGGCGTGGCCAGCAATCCGTCAATTGACCAATCGCGAATGTCAATAAAAAATCAGACGCCCAATGAAATCAAACATTTAGATTGATAGCTAACTTTGAACTCTGACACGGGCCGCCATTTATGTGAAATATTTTCGTTGGTTTACGACGTAGAGGTTCCCAACCAAACATTCTACTTTTTTGCTACATGCATAATTTTTGCAAAATAACGGCGTTAAAAATCGAAACTTCGTGTCAGAGTCAATGGGCCGGGCCAGGGTAAGTCGGCGAGGCTAGCGATTGGTCAGTATTGTCCTTTAGTCATTCAAAAGGCGACTATCGAGTCTGAAAAGCTTTTTGTCCTTTTCATTGTGTTAACGTAGAATAAATAGAGAATATTGAATGAGTGAAATACCGAATTTATCTGTTGAGTCATCTATAAATAGATATATAACCAATTACCAGACATCTATAAATAGATATATAACCAATTACCAGACATCTATAAATAGATATATAACCAATTACCAGACATCTATAAATAGATATATAACGAATTACCAGACATCTATAAATAGATATATGATCAATTACCAGTCATCTATAAATAGATATATAACCAATTACCAGTCATCTATAAATAGATATATAACCAATTACCAGACATTTTTTAAAACAAAGTCAAAGAAGTTGCAGGCGTTAATCGACATTTTATGAGTACGAATTCTATTTTCTTTTTTAAAGATGACCTAAGCCTAAAGATAAATCGCGAACGCATTTTGTAGCTGCGCATATGATGATGAACATTCAAAATTAGAACACTGTTTTCCTGAATTGAGTGAATTGGAAGTATGGTCTTCATTTGAAAGTTTTATTATAATCGTCAGTTAGATTCCTGGGAAATAAGTGCCCGAATTTCTTGGACAACCCCCACGGCAATCACGTCGTCTTTCATAATACTAACGTTTTTCTGTCATATATTACGATTGTGTGTTTCAGTACCCAAGATCGATCAACACATTAGACCCTCCCCGCCCACAGGAAGGTCGTATTGCTAAACTGTTGGTGCCCCGTCCCCCACAGATGAAGACGGCAGCAGCTGCTAACGCGCCCGTTAACCCAGATTACATTAGGTAAGTTTTTTTTTTACAGATTTTCATCATATAATAGTTGAAGAGAATAATAGTGTTTTCATTAAGACTCGAAACTAATCAAAGTACTGAGAGTACTGTAAGCTAGCAAAGCATGGTTGAATTTAGAAAATCTTTCCCTTGTTGGGTAGAAAACATTGTGGACATTGAAGAAATTGCTTGTTACAAGCAATTTCTTCATTGGCCACAATGTTTTCCAAAGCTTTTTCTTGAGATGCTTAAAAAGCAGAATTGAGTGGGAAGTTGTTAAATAGCATGCTTTTGACAGATTTCTTTACAATTTGAAAAAAAGTTTGCAATATTCCTGAAATACATAAGAACTATTTTTATGGCGTAGTCATTCAATGTATTTAGGTGTTAAGCCTCCAGTGGCAGTTTGCACTCGTTAAACTTTTAGACGACCTCCAAAGTTTGTATGTTAACTTAAGCTATCAAAGCTGACGCTTTGCTAGCTAAAAAACTCAATCACACTGAGAGAAGCTGCGAAGCGGTCCATACAGACGTGTCACTAGTTTCATTCCTTAATTAAAACAGTAATATTCTATTTCCTTACCAACGAAATCAAATAATCAAAATTTCCAGTTTTTGACAGTTTTTTGCTGACTACTTTTTTCCAAAGCGTAAAAAACAGTGACATAATTTGAAATGGTTGTATGTATCTTCCTCTTCATTCTAAATCTCGCGTTTATCAATCCACTCGTATAATTCAAATAACACGCTCAAAACTGGTTACCGCTTTAGTTTATACTAATTTATTTTAGTTCGATTGCGACGAAAGCTTTAAGCTTATTTCACGTCCCTGAAAGAGAAGCAGTGGCTTATTCCCACTGCTGGGTAGACTGAGGCTGGCTATTAAGTGTCTTTCCCATGAACACACCCCAGTGACGGTGGGGCTCGAACCCGTGACCTTCAGATCACAAGTCAAGTGCCTACCCCACTCGGTCATCTATGATATAGAATCAATGGTTACCGTTTTGTCTCCTCTTCCTCTGCCAACTGTCACGTTTGTTGTACCGGATTAAATGGCAGATAAGACATTGGTAGTGGCCTGCAGTGGTTTATTCTTTTACCCCGTTTAACCACACGGGGCCTCACAAAGGCTAGTGCTTTTCATTCCAAAGCTTACATACATAGAGATAAAAATATTAGATTTAGAATAATAATAATAATAATAAACACTGGACTGCTAGGAGGAAAGCAGTATTAAGTCTCCGATTGTAGTCGCCTGTCGGAACAGGCGACTAAAATCAGAGACTTATTACTGCTCTCCTCGTAACAATGGATAACTTCGAGAGAAAATATTCTTATGTAGATGCCACGCGTTTTTTGAAATCAAAAATACTTTATCCCAGGATGAAGACCCTAACAGAGCGAGAAGAAGATCGTCTGCTTCATGGCAAAGATTACGTCAGTCTTCCAGACGACATTGACGACAAGACGACCGAAAGATGGCGCGAGTTGGAAACCAAGGCTCATCAGGATCCGAATTTAGAAATATTGCAGGGACACATTGGTCAGCCTGATCAAGTTCCATTTAAACCTGCAGGTTAGACTTTCACAATTCCTACATTTTTAGCTCGACTATTAGAACAATTGGGGGGAGGCTATTCTGGTCACCCGGGCGTCGGCGTAATGGTTTGATTAAACCTTACGATAAGTGCCATGTCTCAGTTTCTACTACTACCCTGAAACTTTGCGCATGCTTTTGTGGCAATAATATCAGCCTTTACAGATTCAATACTCTGACATTCATTTTAGCGAAATTTTAACCCTTTACAGACTTAAAAAATCTTGGTCAAACTTTACGTGCAACCGTCGTATATATTTAATAACTCTCTTTCAACCAATGCTATTGCTTTGAAACTTTGCACAATTATTTATGACCAGCATATAATCTTCTAGGCAAAGATTCATCTCCAAGACATTCATTTTAGTAGAATTTCAACCCTTTATGGACTTGTTTGATTCTTGTTTGAAGTTTTAATATTTTTTTCCCTCTCTCAATTACTACTTATGCCTAATGTTGACATTGAATAGCTGTTACTATCCAGAACTCAGAATAGTCGAGCGTTGCTGTTCTCTGACATTTCTTGTTGATTGTCTGGATTGTTGGGTAACGCTTTTATGAGCAACTTTTCGTTTATTATTGTCTTTGAATTTATTTTGATACTAGCTGTGAGGTGTCTTTCTCAATATTAACGATCACCCGTGGCCTCCGTCTTCATTTTAGTCCTACTATCACAGCCACTAAAACGTGAAAGCCCACACTTCTTGAGCAATCATTGCATTGTATTGGTTGGACTCGTCAGAGCGCGACAAAGACCTTGTAACCCCCTCTTATTTCATCCGTCTTATTTCTCAGTCTGTCTTCAGAACTTTATTGACTAATTTTAAATTTAAAATTCCATATACACCCTAGTGATTAATTTCGACCAACATTATTTCTGACCATTGCGACAATAAAATTTCAATTGTCATACTACGGGTCTATATGTTTACTTGCAGTAGGCATGAACGTCTCTACTCTAGTAATTCTACTGGTCGCGACTGTCGATAAAAGGATTATTTCTGACCATTGCGACAATAAAATATCAATTGTCATACTACGGATCTATGTATTTTCTTGCAGTAGGCATGAACGTCTCTACTGTAGTAATTTTTCTGGCCGCCACTGTCAATAAAAGATTCAATCAAATCGTCTATTTATACCGGACGTTAACTTTGAACTCTGACATTATTGCGAAGAGGTTTTCTTTTGGTTTGGCGACCTAAAAGTCATAACAATATTTTTTTCAAGCTGCAGTTACAACGTTTAGATCGCCAAGCAAACATTTTATCATTTTGTTACATGTATATGCTATAAATTTTGCAAAATAAGTCTGATATCCAAGTCTAACTTCCTGTCGGAGTCAGTGGGCGTAACCAGCGATCTGTCAAACGTGCGCTCTAAATCCATTGGTATTGTGCTTACAGGTCCTCCTGGTGGTAAAGAAGCTGTGTATCTAGATTCAACAAAGAGAGATCAAGACAAGAATTTCCAGGAAATCGAAGCCCAAAATAGATGGAAAGTCCTCGAGGCGCATGCGCCATCTTATGACATCACAACTTTAAAGTCTCGTATGGATCTAGTCCATGGAAACGAAAAACCACCCATGTTTTATAAACACGAGGGAAAATACAACGAGGAACGTGCGGGACTTTATAAAACAAGTTATAGCCCGGAAAGATTGGCGTATTCAATGAACGCCCTGGAAGTGAGTGGACCGGAAATATCAAACACACGACAAAGTCATATAGACGCTTTAACCTTACCTACCCGTCTTAACCATGACATGAAAGACGCTTTTAGATATAGTAGAACGCTGAGTTCAAGTCAGCCGAATCTTTCCGGAGATCGACGAGAATCACGAGAATTTGTAAATCAACACCAAGCACTAAAGCAATCCCAAAAGTTCCATCTTCAACCGACGTCTGAAACCGCGAGAGTGAAAATTCAAGAAAAAGAAACAATTTTGAAGGACAGCACCATGGGTGATAGTTTTAACACACAGAAATTCTTACAAGAGTGGGACATCGGAAAATTCGCCAGGAACGAACCTCTGCAGGTCATGTCACACGAAAATCAAAATTTGCATAATGTTAGGAAAGCTAGCTCTTCCAAAAATAAGAGTGTAACATTCTCAGACAATGTCATGGTCGCGCAAAGCGTCGATAGTGGAGTCATGCGATTCAGTAGCGCACCAACGAGAGGATCCCCGAGAGTCACGTTTGGGCAAGTGCCGGAAACCATATCTAACCAGGAAGTGACGTCAAACAACGAGCCAGTCGTCACAACCCAGTACAGTAGCGTCCAGGCACAATATCGACCAGAAAACGACAAACTTGAAGAGGACAATGATGACAACCCTCCTCAAAAGATCAAATTCACTAATATAGAAACTCCCGCTAAACCACAAGATGGAGAGACTGAGCCTAGACCTTTCATTGCCTATTCAAATGTCCTTCGAAAACGACCAGCAACAACCGACCCTTCTTCAGAATACAGAAATGAATTTTCTAGTAAAGGAACGAACTTTATCCCTTCCAATATTCAAAATTCAATGTCTTTTGAGTCTGCTTATAAAGCGCAGTTCCCTGTCCATAATATAGGATACAAACGCGATTCGAGGTTTGAGTGGCAGCCAGGCCATGGGGTTCCAAGACCCCAGACAAGCTTGTTGGATATTCAGAATAGGTTTGAGAAGACAAATGTAAGAAGGAGTTTTCTGGGTCAGTTTAGCGAGAGTAATCCCGATTTAAGGGATAACATAGTAAAGGGTAAGAAACATAACTTTTATGGCATCAGCGGTCAACTATTGCACGGTTGATATGTAAGACAATACATGAGATCTAGCTAGGATTAGGTTTAACCCATTACAAAATCACAATTCTTTTTAGACTGGTCCAAATTGAAAGAAGATCCAGACGACATTTCAAAGTGTGTGTAATTTGAGAAATAATGGATGAATTTGGTAGAGAACATTATGGAAAAGGAGAAATTGCCTGTTACAAGCCATTATTTAACAGCTTTATTATAGCTGTAGTTACGACATTTTCAACGCTCAACAACGATTTACTACAGAAAGTTTTTATTCCATTTTTTTTATTCCAATTCAAATCAAATATTCCCAGGATTATTTTTGCCTTCCTACAATACAGCTAACTGCAAGGGGTCACAATGGTGGTCTAAGTATACAAAAATAAGCGGATTCATACATAAATGTGATTAGGTTTTTCGGTTCATACCTCCATGAAAACAAAAAATAACTATTCTCTTCATTTCTGATAATTTAATAGTATCGAGAGGAAAAAAAGCAAAAACTTTACACTTTTGATACTTTTTTTGTATGGGACTATTTTGTGCGGAAGCATACAAAATTGCTGCTCGCTCAAAAGTTTTGTTCATTGAGTCATGAATATTTTTTCGACCAATCAGAACGCCCGATAGACGAAACTTAAGATTCATTTTTTTTTACAATTATATAAGACTGCGTGCTTTATAGAGGTGAAACTTCTGCGTGCTTTATAGAGGTGAAACTTCTTTAGCTAAATGTTTTAATTTATGGGAATTACCATAAATGATAAAAAGTACATTTATAAAGCCAGTGTACTTTTGGATTTCCCCCTATACGTGCAGAAATAATAATCAACTTTCAAAAAGGATATTGTATGATTGTAAGTCCATTTTTTCTTAATGTTTTGTTCGTATGTTTCATTAAGCTAGAAAGCAATGTGAATACCTGGTCACTGCCGAGTTATTGTCAGTATTATAAACACTTCTTGTCAGTATTTCATTAAGCATTACCTCCATAATTTTCCGTTTTCTCCTTTCTTACCTACAATTATACTTTTGCTCCGCGTATCTGTTATAAGAAGATCATGGTTGTGTTCATCATGACATAACGTTCGCTAGCGCGTTATACTTGAAACCCGTTTTTTACATGAATGCACGAGGAGAGCAGGGTACCATTTCCTTATCGTTAGCAACGATTTCATTTTTCTGAACGCAGCTCTGCATTTGTATTCTTCGACCAATCGCGGCTGTCAATCAAGGAACATATCGACGAATCAAATTATTCAGTCAGCCCGGAACTTAGATTGAAAACTCCGACATTGGCCGTCAGTGGAACATTTTTGTTGTTTGGCGACTTAAACGTCGTAACTACAGCTTATTCAAGCTGTAGTTACGACGTTTAGGTCGCCAACCAACAATTCCACCATTTTGTTACATGCTACGGACATTAGTTCTGGCAAAATAACGCCTTTAAATATCGAAGTGGAACATCCTGTCGGAATCAATAGGCGTGGCCAAAGGTCTAAGTTGGCGGGACAAGTGATTGGCCAATTAACAAGTCAAATTAAATTTTCGTAACAAGGGCTCGGATTGGATGAGACACTGTAGGCCCCTTTACGGTATACCATGCATACGGATCATATATAAAACTATCAGCTGTCAACCATTTTGTGTAATGAGAATACAAAACTGTCGTTCATTCAAAATAAGCAACTACAAACATTCTTACATAGATGAGTTTACTGGTGCGAGAGATTTTTGGAGGAATGAATGAATTACTATTTTATTCGAGTCTTTGTTTATGGTGCACTAAATTGACCAAAAGTTATTATTCAATGGGCACACTTTGTTAACGAATTAAACACCACCCCCTTCAATACACAAACAAACAAACAAACAAACAAACAAACCAAACTTAATTTAGAATTTACAAGTGCACATGTAACACTTTCTTTGTATCCCCTGTCTGAAACCCCAATATAAGATATATTATTTTTTACGTGTGTTTCCTTACAGGTGAACGACCATCGAACATGTTACGTTTTATAGACGTCCATTTGTATTTGGCGTTTTTCTTTCCCTGTTGTTGTTTTCATTAAAGAAGCACGCATTACAATATATTAATGGTCCATTTTGGTTCTATAATTATACCATACAGTATTTCATTTATCATTGTTATCTTTCTTCACAAAAGCTATTTTTTCTTGTTTTGTTTCGTTGTTGTTGACCATTTTGTTATCTGCATTATGTATTTTATAAACAGTGTGAGGATTTTGCTCAATAAAATATGGGAAAAAGGTAAAAATATATTTCTTATTTTGTACCATTACCTTTTAAAAGCACCAAACAACAGTTTTTCGACACATGTTTTTATTATTCGAATCTGAAATCGTCGGTGGGAGAGCATAATGTCGTAAGTACAGCTTTAATAAAACTTTCTTTTTGCTCACGAATACAGGTTTTAGAAGGAAAGACAAAAATTTTTGGACTTCATGAAAATATGCTTTACATTGATCGTATTCATTCATTGTGTTAACGCCACTTTTAACAGTATTCAAGTCATATCGCGACGGCTGGAGCATATTCCCATAAATTCCTGATATTTCTCACACCATTACTAGTACTTCATCCGTTAAGACCCACCAGCTGCTCATCCAAACTGGGTTCCATATGTCGAAAAGGCTATTCGTCACGGCCGGGGATCAAATCCGGGACAAATATACTTTAGAAGGGTTACAAATAATCGGATATCGATACCCTATTGCCTTGTTTCATACTATTTAAATTTTTAGTTTCGTCTATCAAAATCGAGCTTTCTGATTGGCCGAGAAAAATAATCATGCGTCTATTAACAAAATTTGAGCATACAGCTATTTTGTATACTTCCGCACGAAATAGTCCCATAAAAATGTATCAAAATTTGTAAAGTATTTGTTTTTACGCTTCGCGTAATTATGTAACGAGAAATGAAGGGAATATTTTTTGTTTCCATTGAGGAATGAAACGAAAAAGTAACCATACTTATGTATGAATCCGCTTTGCGTATTCATACAGTGTGATTAGTTTTTCTTTCGTTTCATATCCATTAAAACAAAAATCATTCCCTTCATCTAGTAAATTATTCAAGTCTTTGGTTGGAATTTGAAGATAATTTAAGTTCGTAAAACACAAAAATGTGTGCTTTTCTGCGTAAAGGGCAAACAAGCACTGCTGTTATTAAAAACTATACAATTTTGTAAAATTTTAATGAAAACTTTATTTAAATCATCCTAACATATTCCCAGAGGATAAAATTTTACGCCAGTCCAAATTCACAGAAGTTGCAGATGATAACATAAAAATGACGAAACCTTTAAACTATCTGTCTTTTGGGGTAGAAAACATTGTGGATAATGAAGAAATTGCTTGTAACAAGCAATTTCTTCATTTTCCAAAATGTTTTCTCAAGCTTTCATATTGAGGGCGTTTAAAAGCGCCATTGCGGCATTATTGGAGAATGGATTAAAGCAATTCTTGAAGTTCAGATAATTGGCGCGACAGTTCGAAGAAAATGCATGGTAGTTTTCTAAATCGTCCGGAATTAGACAAAGTGCGTTTGTCATATCATCCGGTGTATAGCATATTAAACAAATAACACGACATCTTGATTAGATAAGTTAAGCCTCAGATCAGCCTTGAGTAAGCTGTACTTACGCTGACGGGACAAGTCGCCAAACCAACTAAAATTCTTCACATAAATGTCGGTCTATGTCGGAGTCCAAAGTTCCCTTTCGTTCTGATTGGATAATTTGTTTTCTCGGGTGATTCTTTGATTGACAAACGCGATCCATATATTGACCGATCACGGCTGTCAATCAAGGAATCAATCGACCAATCAAATCAATCATTCAGTCCGGAATTGATATTTGAACTCTAGCATTGACAGCCACTTTTGTGAACCATTTTTGTTAGTTTGGCGACCAAAACGCCGTAGCTACAGCTATTCAAGCTGTTACGACGTTTAGGTCGCCAACCAACCATTTCATTTTTTTGATACAATGTTCTGGCTATAAAATTGCAAAATAACGCCGACAAATAGTTAATTTCCGCCTACTTTCGTAACAATATGGGGCCCATATTGATTGCGAATAGCACGTTTACATATCCATGGGGCATAAGAATATATCATAAGAGTGTTGTAAAACAAGTTTTTAATATGCAAAAAGATGACGGAGATAAAAATCACACCTATAATAATCTAAATTGGGCATTTCATCTCAAAAAGCTTCTGGAATCACTAGGTTTTCACGATATGAGGATCAATCAAAGACAAGAAACAATAAATTTCAGTCTCATTAAGCAGCGAAAATTTGACCAATATTATCAATTATGGTACTCTGACATTAACAACTCATCTCGTCTAAAATATTACAGTATGTTTAATTAAGCACTCATTCGTACAAGAATCCTATTAAAGCTTCATATCTGATAAAAACTTAAATACTACCCTTCCTCTTTTTAGAATAGCATCCCACGATTTAGAAATTGAACAAGGGTGATATCAAAATGTGCCTTATAAGGATAGAATCTGTAAATTATGTAATTAAAATACTGTTGAAAGTGAATTTCACTTTTTACTAGTTTGTCCTTTTTATCACATCATCCGCAATCAGTATATAAAACCTTCTTTCTGTAGATTGGCTAATCTCAATAAGTTTGCAAACTTTATGTCATCTAATAATAAGAAAATAATTTTTAACTTGGCAAAAATTATATTTGAGGCTAATAAATGTAATTTAAGACAAATAGATATTTTAACAAGTAATAGGTAATATAGTTTCTTCATTCACTTTTCTCCTACATCATGTTGACGTTCGTATTGTTTATAACTTGTATATTGCTATGTGTGCAAATAGCACATTCAATGGGCCCCTACCGATATCCAGAGTTACTCCGCTTAGTTTTAGCAGCAGAGTGACCTCCCTTAAATCTTTGGGTAGTTCCGGTGAAAAAATCGATGATATCGGTATCGAAAACATAAACAGGTTGTTGCCAGCTCTATGTGTCATCAATGTTGAAACCCTAGATGATCTAGAGATTACTTTATTGTAACCGCTGAGCTTAATTTTAAAGCTAAGTGACGTTTTACGTGTTTATAATCGTAAATGAGCCGGTATGAAAGTGTATTTTTCGGATATACCCTAATTCCGGATATACGTATTAATTACCATAAAAAGAGCTTTTTTTAGATCGAAATAAATATAATGATACTCACGGAATTCCGTTATTTCCTTTTTTAAAAAATGGTTTCACATGTCAAGTGGGGCTTTGAATTTATAAGTAATCTGTCATTTTACAAACGGAAACTGTTACAAAGAAGCTCTCCGTGCGTCTTCATTTCATGACCATGGGAATTAACCAAATACCCTTTTCATTGATGAATATGAAATAAATTTAATCAGATTTTCACTGCATGATCCTCAACGAGCTTTGTTAAGTGTCTGGAGGCTTGTGGAAATAATTGTTGCCTCTGTAGGTCCTACCAAGATATATCATTCGTTTCTTACCAATGGCAAGTAAGATATATCATTAATTTCAAACCAATCGGCAAATGATAAGGTCTAAGTAGGTTGAGCAGCTGGTGGCTCAGATGAAATGTCAGTAATGCTTAGTAACTGATAACATGTTGAAAGTGGTGTTTAACCGATAACCGGAGGGCAAAATAAATTTAAAGGAGTTGCACACGACAACTTTAAGTTTGTGGATTTGTAGATATTTTCATCTATCTGGGCAGAAACATTCGGCAAAATGAAGAAATTGCTTGTTACAAGCAATTTTGTAAATTTGTACAATGTTTTGCCAATTATTTTTCTTAAATTACGCCTAAAAGCGTCATTGTGTGGGGATGGGTAAACCAATTTAATTCAATCAACCTGCACAAGCTTTAGCATCTGATATGAGATGTGTGCACAAATTTATATTCTTCATATAAAATTTATTCTGGTTAACCCTGGTTTATACGTCCATGTGGCTTTCAAATTGAGAATGCATTGTAGAAAAAGAATATGCTTGTTGCAATTATTTTCCTTTTCCACAGTATTTCTACCCTGCTGAATGTTTTTTTTT
This sequence comes from Fragum fragum, assembly GCA_946902895.1. NCBI lineage: Eukaryota > Metazoa > Mollusca > Bivalvia > Cardiida > Cardiidae > Fragum > Fragum fragum. The sequence continues at coordinate 49,745,829 of OX336372.1, read as the reverse complement.
AATTTATTGTTCTATATATCATTTCATGTATTTAAGTATTTGAGGAAAAAGTGAGAAATGAACAAGTGGAAATATAAAAGAGATGACCGTAAGAAGTGTTACAAAGATCAAACTTAGACAATCTTTTTGAAGGTTTTAATCCATTTAGTTGATACCAAATTCTTTTTACTATATTGGGATATATCATGCAGTGACATATATGATACAATGTATATATACTAAATATTCAGATCTTTTTTTGTAAAAAAGTTATCTTAAACATTTTTTTTTTCAGATTTTTCTTACTTAAAACACTTTTCCAATTTTTCTAAATGATAAACGTTTTAAAAATAGATTTCCTTTACCTCTTGCATTTATAATCCTATCCAAAGTGTGCAGATTCGTAATTGCCTTAGAATAAGAGGGAATAGTAAACGACTTCCTTTGTCACTTGTAGTAAGTGGATGTCGGGTGAAAATCAAAAGCAAATAACCGATCATTATGAGATATATCCAGTGTATATCCAAAATACCACCCTTGGTCTATTACGCAATCAGAGATACCGATCAGAAGCATGTAAGTTACTTGGATTAAAACAGCAGATTATGAGAGGACATCGTTAACTTTTAAATTTGATTTACGATTTAACCCTTTACAGAAAAAAATCTCCGTACGAAAGAGGATAAGAACGAATTTTTAATAGCCATGTGTACCGAAAATAATGGATCTTTCAGATGTGGAGAAAATCGGCGTAAACAGTACTCTTTATCGCAATATTGTTATTCTTGTTTGTTGTTGTGTGGTTTCCTTGTTTTAATAAGTCTTTTCAAGTTAAAGAAGTAAACCCAATGATTTCCTACAAAAGACGCCTTTGCTAATTTTTTGTCGAAAATGAGAAGTAAAATATGAAAACTGGAGGAGAATGAAATTGGTTCCTAGGTCGGGAGAGAAAAACGACTAAAACGTGTCAACGTTAATGTAAACTACCACAACAATTCCATATTCTAAGAGTATTTCAAGAGTACTTTACATTCCTCTGAATCAAATTCTGAAAAATATCTGATTCTACGCAAAATAGGAGCATTTATTCTCTGATAGTGTACGTTTACTTAGGGACCCAACCACATCATTTTGCATATAATATATGGACAGAAAGATAAAACATTAATAAATCTTTAGAACTAGATAAATTCCAAATAATATAATTCAACCGACTCCCTTGTTAATTATTCAAAAGAAGGACATCTGGGCAGTCGTGTGAAAATCAAACCAAATAGCCGATCGTTATGAGATATTTCCGGATACCACCCGTTGACTATTGCGTAATCAAAGATACCGATTCAAAACGTGTAAGCTACTTGGATTAAAACAGGAGTTTATGGACGGACATCGATAATTCTTAAGAATAACTTACCATTTGAACCTTTGTAGATAAAAAAAACTCAGAACGAAATAGGATACAGACGAAATATTAAAATTCATTTGTATCAAAAGTAACGGATCGCTCAGATTTGGAGAAATTCCTTGTAAAAATACTACTTTTATCGCAATACTTTTCCCCCCGTTGTTGTTTTGTCTGTTTGCATGTTTCAATAGATATTCTCAAGCCAAGGAAATAAAAGCAACAATTCACCATGAAGGACACTTTTTCTAATTTTGTTTCGAAATTGAGAAGTAGAATATGAAAATTGGATGAAACTCGGACGGGAAGACGATTATAACGTGTCAACGTAAATAAAATCAGGTAGGTATAAAAAGCAGACCAAACCCTGCAGACCAGCAGAATGCAGACCAGCAGACTGCAGACCAAAGGGGTATAAAAAGCAGACCCAGTCCCTGCAGACTGTATATACAATATTGATTTAGAAGACGCTATTACATAATATTGGATAATGTGAGATAGTAGAAATGACATGGAGTTATTAGCAGAGAATATGGTAATTTGATCAGAATTGCTACATCACCAGGTGTATACTGGACACTTTATATTACAGAAGATTTTACTATTGAAGTTTATTTGATCATAAATGGTTTTTCATTTTGTTGTTGTTGCCCCTGTTATTTTTGTGTGTGGTTTTTTTGTTGTTTTTATATTTTTTTTCATTTTTGGGGGGGGGGGGTAATTCTTAAAGGTGAATTTTTAGCACAGTAGTTCTAAGTTAAATCTATTTTATGCATAAACCTGACTGGCTTCATTTTCTCTTCATAAAAGTCTAGTTTGTTCCATTTAAAAAAAGGAGAATGTAAGTCCAAATGTGAATTTTCCCTTTTCTTATGATGTTCAAAAAGGGTTATAACAACGAAAACTAGCTATTAGAAATAACATTCATAAGCATTTGCAGCAATTTAGATTTGCAGATATATCAACAATAACCAAATTTCATAGGAATCAACACTTTGAAACTTGTGGACCAAATTCTGCAGACTATTGTTTCGGATGCTGCAGAACAGCTTGACATCTTTTATTAGTTGTACAGAGGCTAAAAACCACGAATCACATCTTATTGTGAATTAACTATTAATTAATTATTCTTTATGGTTAAGGGCACTATTACAAATAAGATTTTGCTCATTCACAATTAACCTAGTGGTAATACTCTACACAAATTAAACTAACATAGAATATGGACAAACTACAACAACAACAAAAACATTTTGTCTTATAAAGGGAAAATAACTGGCAAGTTGAGAAACATGTTGACCAAAAAATGTGTGGACCATTCTAAGTAAAGTGAGGACCAAAATCTTATTTTGATTTTCTTCTAACTCAAACACTTTAAAGAAGTCAAAAAAAGTTCAAATGGAAATTGTATAGTATTTTTAGGAATATTCATGTGAAAAAGTATGAGTTAGATATCTTTTCATAAGAATCAACACTGTAAATATTGTGGACCATATTCTGCAGACCACTGTTTTGAATTCTGCAGACCAGTTTGCCATCTTGTATAATGGGTTAACCCCATAAATCACATCATACTGTGTATTAACTTATTGTTCTTTATGGAATTGGCACTGTTCCAAAAGAGAATTGTGCCCGTACATGATTTGCCCAATCCCCAACTTGGTTTATAACTAAAAAAGACAAGGTTCAACAACAACATTTATCATAATTCCTGAAGTAGAAATATGGATTATGTTGTTTCCAATTGGGTAATATTATTCTTTACAGCAGTTTGTATATTAAGGGGATAATTACTGGTTAGGTGAGAAGCATGTTGGCCCAAACATGTGTGGACCATTCTAAGTTAAGAGAAGACAAAAACTAATTGTGATTTTCTTCAATATGAAACTTTTTGAAGAAGTCAAAAAATGTTCAATAAGGAAGGTTTTGGTATTTTTAGCAATATTCATGTGAAATGGTATGATTAGGATATCTTTTCATTAGAATCAACACTATAAAATATTGTGGACCGTATTCTGCAGACCACTCTATGGAATTCTGCAGACCAAGTTTACATCTTGTATAATGGATTAACCCCAAAAAAATTACTTCATACTGTGTATTTACTTATTGTTCTCTTATTAAGGGGATAATAACTGGTCAGGTTAGAAACATGAAGACCCCAAAATGTGTGGACCTTTCTTAGTAAAGACAGAACCAAAAATGTAATGTTGATTTTCTTCAAACTTTAACACTTTAAAGATGTCAAAAATGTTCAAATAGAAGTTTTATACTTTTTTTAGCAATATTCATTTGAAAAAGTATGAGTTAGATATCTTTTCTTTAGAATCAACACTGTAAATATTGTGGACCATATTCTGCAGACCACTGTTTTGAATTCGTTCATTATTCTTTTCAGCAGTTTGTCTATTCAGGGGACATTAACTGGTGAGGTGAGAAACATGTTGACCCCAAAATGTGTGGACCATTGTAAGAAAAAAGTCCAAAAACCATTTGAGATTTTCTTCAATATCAAACTCTTTGAAGAAGTCAAAAAATGTTCAAATAGGGAATGTAGGGAATAGTATTTTAGGCTATATTCATGTGAAAAGGTATGATCTAGATATATTTCAACAAGAATCAACACTGTATAATATTGTGGACCATATTCTGCAGACCACTGTTTTGAATTCTACAGACCAAGTTGACATCTTGTATAATGGGTTAGCCCCCATAAATCACTTTACAGGGCCGGCTAGGACAACAACAACAATTCCAATCATTTCTTATGCAGAAATCTTGTTTATGATGTTTCCAATTTGGTTATAAATATTATTCTTTGCAACAGTTTGTTTATTAAAGGAACAATAACTGGTTAGGTGGGAAACATGTTAACCTCAAAATATGTGGACCATTGACGGAAAAGAGAGGACCAAAAACAAATTGTGATTTTCTTCAATATCAAATTCTTTGAAGAAGCCAAAAAAATTTCAAATAGGAAAGGTTTAGTATTTTAAGCAATATTCTTGTGAAAAGGTATGATCTAGATATTTTTTAATAAGAATCAACACGTTAATATATTGTTGACTGTATTCTGCAGACCACTGTTTTGGAATTCGGCAGACCAGGTTGTCATCTTGTATAATGGGTTAACCCTCCTAAATCACTTCATACTGTGTATCAACTTTTTGTTCTCTATGGATTTGGCACTGTTCCAAAAGAGTATTTTGCCCATACAGAATTTGCCCATTCCCAACTTTATTTGGACCTAAAAAGGAAAGGCTACAACAACAACAACAACAATTCTTATCATTCCTTATGCAGAAATCTGGAACAGTGCCAAATCCATAGAGAACAATAATTTGATACACAGTATGAAGTGATTTATGGGGGTTAATCCTTTATACAAGATGACAACTTGGTCTGCAGAATACAAAACAGTGGTCTGCAGAATGTGGTCCACAATATTTAACACTGTTGAATCTTATTAAAAGATATCTAGATTATACCTTTTCACATAAATATTGCTCAAAATACTAAACATTTCATATTTGAACAATTTTTCACTGCTTTAAAATGATTGATATTGAAGAAAATCACAATTGGTTATTGGTCCTCTCTTTTCTGACAATGGTCCACACATTTTTGGGTCAACAGGTTTCTCACCTCACCAGTTATTGTCCCCTAAAAAGACAAACTGCTGCAAAGAATAATATTTATAACCAAATTGGAAACATCATAATCAAGATTTCTACATAAGGCATGATTGGAATTATTGGTGTTGTTGTAGCCTGTCCTTTTTAGGCCCAAATAAAGTTGGAAATGAGGCAATTTCTGTATGGGCATAAAAATCTTTTTGAAAAGTGCCAAATCCATATAGAGAACAATAAGTTGATACACAGCATGAAGTGATTTATGGGGATTAATCCTTTATACAAGATGTCAACTTGGTCTGCAGAATACAAAACAGTGGTCTGCAGAATGTGGTCCTCAACATTTAACACTGTGCATTCTTGTCGAAAGATATCTTGATCATACCTTTTCACATGAATATTGCTAAAGTACTATACAATTCCTATTGGAACAATTTTTCTCTTTTTTAAAGCGTTTGATATTGAAGAATATCACAATTGGTTTTTGGTCCTCTCTTTTCTTACAATGGTCAACACATTGTTGGGTCAATAGTTTTCTCATCTCACCAGTTATTGTCCCCTTAATAGACTAACTGCTGTAAAGAATAATATTTATAACCAAATTGGAATCATCTTAATCAAGATTTCTAAATAGGAAAAGATTTGAATTGTTGTTGTTGTTGTAGCCTACCCTTTAGTTCCAAATGAAGATTGGAATTGGGCAAATTCTGTATGAGCATAATACTCTTTTGGAACAGTGCCAAATCCATATGTCAACTTGGTCTGCAGAATACAAAACAGTGGTCTGCAGAATGTGGTCCACAATATTTAACACTGTTGATTCTTGTAAAAAGATATCTTATTTAAACAATTTCACATGAATATTGCTAAAATACTATACAATTTCTTTTGAACAATATTTTTACTGCTTTAAAATGTTTGATATTGAAGAAAATCACATTTGGTCCTCTCTTTTCTTACAATGGTCCACACATTTTTGGGTCAACATGTTTCTCACCTCACCAGTTATTATCCCCTTCATAGACAAACTGCTGCAAAGAATAATATTTATAACCAAATTGGAAACATCATATTCAAGAATTCTGCATAGGAATAATGGGAATTGTTGTTGTTGTTGTAGCCTGCCCTTTTAAGTTCCATATAAAGTTGGGAATGAGGCAATTTCTGTATGGGCATTATACTCTTTTGGAACAGTACCAAATCCATAGAGATTAATAAGTTGATACACAGTATGAAGTGATTTATGGGGGTTAATCCTTTATACAAGATGTCAACTTGTTGATTCTTGTGAAAAGATATCTCCATTTAACAGTATCAGATGAACATTGCTGAAAATACTATACAATATTCCTATTTGGACAATTTTTTACTTCTTTAAAATGTTTAAATTGAAGAAAATCACAATTAGTTTTTGGTCCTCTCTTTTCTCACAATGTTACAAGCAATTTCTTCATTTTCCACAATGTTTTCTACTAAGCAAACAGAAAAAATCTGAAATTCCAAAAACTTTAAATTGTTGTCTGCAACTCCTTTCAATTTGGACTAGTCTAAAATTTTGCCGTCTGGGAATTGGTTAATAGACAAACTGCTGCATAGAATAATATTTATAACTAAACTGAAAATAACATAATCAAGATTGCTACATAAGGAATGATTTGAATTGTTGTTGTTGTTGTAGCCTACCCTTTAAGTCCTGAATAATTTTGGGAATGGGGCAAATTCTGTATGGGCTTAATACTCTTTTGGAACAGTGCCAAATCCATAGAGAACAATAAGTTGATACACAGTATGAAGTGATTTATGGGGGTTTATCCTTCATACAAGATGTCAACTTGGTTTGCAGAATACAAAACAGTGGTCTGCAGAATGCGGTCAACAATATTTTACACTGTTGATTCATATGAAAAGATATCTAAGTCATACTTTTTCACATGATTATTGCTAAAAAACACTTTAAAATTTCTATTTGAACAATATTTTACTTCTTCAAGGTGATTGATATTGAAGAAAATCACAATTAGTTTTTGGTTCTCTCTTTACTTAGAATGTTCCATACATTTTGAGGTCAACATGTTTCCCATCTAACCAGTTATTATCCCTTTACACACAAACTGCTGCAAAGAATAATATTTACAGTGATTTATTGGGGTTAATCCTTTATACAAGATGTCAACTTGGTCTGCAGAAAACAAAACAGTGGTCTGCAGAATGCGGTCAACAATATTTTACACTGTTGATTCTTATGAAAAGATATCTAAGTCATACTTTTTCACATGATTATTGCTAAAAATCAGTTTAATCTTCTGTTTGAACAATATTTTACTTCTTCAAGGTGATTGATATTGAAGAAAATCACAATTGGTTTTTGGTTCTCTCTTTACTTAGAATGTTCCATACATTTTTGGGTCAACATGTTACCCATCTAACCATTTATTATCCCCTCAATAGACAAACTGCTGCAAAGAATAATATTAATAACAAAATGAAAACATCATAATGAAGATGTCTAAATAAGGAATGATAGGAATTGTTGTTGTTGTTGTAGCCTGTCCTTTGAGTTCCAAATTAAGTTAGGAATAAGGCAAATTCTGTATGGGCAAAATTCCCTTTTCGAACAGTGCCAATTCCATAAAGAGCAATAAGTTAATACACAGTATGAAGTGATTTATGGGGTTTTATCCATTATACAAGATGTCAACCTGGTCTGCAGAATTCAAAAGAGTGGTCTGCAGAATACTGTCCACAATATTTACAGTGTTGATTCTTATGAAAAGATGGCCTTATCATACTCTTTCACATGAATAATCCTTCAAATACTATTCAATTTCTGTTTGAACATTTTTTGACTTGTTTAAACTGTTTGATATTGAAGAAAATCAAAATTATATTTTGGTCCTCACTTTTCTTAGAATGGTCTTCGAATTTTGGGGTCAACAAGTATCTCACCTTGCCAGTTATTATCCCTTTATAAGACCAATCTTGTTGTTTTTGAAGCTTGTCCATATTCTATGTTAGTTAAATTGTGTAGAGTATTACCAGTATGTTAACCCATTCCCACACAATGATGCTTTTAAACGCCCCTCAATACGAAAGCTTTTGAAATCATTGTGGAGAATGAAGGAATTGCTTTTTACAAGCAATTTCTTCATTATCTACACTGTTTTCTACACTAAAAGACAAAGATTATGAAGATTTGATCAACTTCAATTTTTTGTCTGCAACTTCTTTGAGTTTGGACTGGTCTAAAATTTCATTGTGTGGGAATGGGTTAATTGTGTTTGTGCAAAATCTTATTAGTAAAAGTGCCATTAACCATAAAGAATAACAAGATAATTCACAATAAGAAGTGATTCATGGGCTTTAGCCTCCGTACAACTAATTCAAGATGTCAAGTTACATTCTCCTTTTTTTAAATGGAACATACTAGACTTTTATGAAGAGAAAATGAAGCCAGTCAGGTTTATGCATTTAATAGTTTTAACTTTAGAACTAACTACAGGTGCTAAAAAAATCACCTTTCAAAATTATCCCCCCCCCCAAAAAAAAAAGTTATATATAAAAAAACAACAAAAAACCCACACACAAATCCCACAAAAATAACAACAGGGGCAACAACAATGAAAAAACATTCATGATCAAATAAACTTGAATAGTCAAAAACTTCTTTAATATATTGGTGATGTACCAATTCTGATCAAATTACTATATTCTCTGCTAATAACCCCATGTCACTTCTACTATTTCACATTATCCAATGGGTCCTTATCCAATATTATATAATAGTGTCTTCTAAATCAATATTGTATATACAGTCTGCAGGGACTGGGTCTGCTTTTTATACCCCTTTGGTCTGCAGTCTGCTGGTCTGCAGTCTGCGGGTCTGCAGGGTTTGGTCTGCTTTTTATACCTACCCAATAAAATCTACCAAAACATTATCATAATCTATAAGTATTACAAAAGTACTCAATATTCTTATGTGTGAAATATCGAAAAATAATTAATTATCTCCAAAACAGACGCTTTTAGTCTCAGCCCTTCTTTACTCTTTGTTGAAATTTAAACCGGAACTACCCAGTAGAATCAAGGGAGTTAATTAAAGGGCAATTTTCGGGAGAACTCTGTATATCGGTAGGGGCCCATTGCAATTAAGATGTTTGTATTGTATTATATTATATATTAGAAGAATAATAGCTTCGATAGAGATCAGAATGAAGTTTTTGTCCTTTTTTACAATTGGCATTTTTAGCATTTTTAGCATTTTTATCGATACGGGTCCTTTATGGGTCCTAAATGAACCAGATTTTCAATATAGGACCACAAAAGTCCCATATTGGCATTCTGACCATATTTCTGTGTTTGCTGGGTTACGACAGAATCCGTAATTGACGTGTGTCAGTCAGTAGTGGTTCTACGACGGAATCGCTATTGAATGACGTCTGTCATATTTTGTCAAAGAATGTGTGTGTATTTCCGTTTATTAATCATTGTTACCGAAGCACAAACCAATATAGGCGACGCACAAAGAAGGCGGCATTATTTTACAAAACCTGTCATTAACGCGTACAACAAAAATAGTATCATGTAAAGAAATGGTTGCCTAGTTAGCGAATTCCAACTGCGTGACTATAATTTAATACGCCGAACAAACAAAATGCCTAACATAGATGCCGGAGTTCAAAGTTCACAGAGACATCAGACCAAATTGATCTCAAGTCTACGTAAAGTTTTATTTTAAAGTAAATAAATAGTCGATAAGTGTATAGATTGTTAATTCATGATCAAAGCAACATTTATTTCATTTGAAATCATTATCATTTAACCCGACAGAGACATAAATATATTTATGTCTCTGATTTAACTATTTACTCATTTATTTACATCTATCTAGTTGGTTTTAAAAACTATCTATCTATCTATCTATCTATCTATCTATCTATCTATCTATCTATCTATCTATCTATCTATCTATCTATCTATCAGACCATATATACTGCCCAACTCCCCTTTCGGGTATTACTGGCAGGTGCGCGTCTGTGCTGGAATAAAAACTGTTAGACATTTGTTAGGGTGCAAAATTTTAAGAGTATTGTGAGTGTTAGATTAAAAGAGCTGATAAAACATATTTTGGTCATTCAGGGACGGCTCACTATCTGAAAAGAATCAAGACTCTTTTTGAATGCTGCAATATCAGGTTGCTGTACAAATGTTTCTGGAGGCTGTTCCATAGTATCACTGTGTAGGGAAAAAAAGAATATTTAAAGTAGGCTGCATTTGTGTGGATCTGTCTGAAAGATGCTGTGTGCATATGTCGGGTGGTCCTCACTGGTCTTTCAAGATAAGCTGGTACTGGCACTGCAACAAAATTGTTAACGATTTTATAAAACATGGTGACTCTGGAGATGTCTCGTCTGTATTGGAGAGTTTCCCAACCAAGCTCCTTCTGCATGCAGGTAACACTGTCATAATAAGAGAAATTATTTTGAACCCATCTTGCCGCTCTACGTTGCACCTTTTCCACTTTGTTGATATAGGTTTTTGTGTAGGGGCTCCAAACTGTTGATGCGTATTCTACCTGGGGTCTCACTAAAGTTTTATACGCTATTTCTCTGATCTTCTTATTTTTGGTCTGGGTGTTTCTGCGGAGAAAACCTAAAGTTTTATTAGCATTTGATGTTATATTGTCAATGTGTTTGTTCCAGGAAAGATCTCCAGATATTGTAACTCCTAGGTATTTGGCATTGTCCACAGTCTCTGGTACTTGTCCATGTAACCTGTAATCAAAGGAAATCTTTTTCTTCTTTTTAGTAATATTTAGGACAATGCATTTGCTAGGGTTAAACTCCCACTTTTTCTCCCACTGCATTAACTTGTCTAGATCTTCTTGTAGGGTCAAACAGTCTTGTCTGCTGTTAATAGCTAAGTAAACGGCAGTGTCATCTGCAAACAAACGAACTTGGAATGTGATGTTATTTGGAAGGTCATTTATATACAAAAGAAACAAAAGAGGGCCAATTACAGATCCCTGAGGTACTCCAGACGTGACTGGTACTTCTGATGAGCATCCACCTTCTAAAACTACTTTTTGTGTTCTGCCTATTAGAAAAGATTTAATCCACAAAAGGGTAGCATTGTTGACACCATGTTCCTGCAATTTATACAAAAGTTTTAAGTGGCTAACTTTGTCAAAAGCCTTGCTGAAGTCTAACAAAACTAGATCAGTTTGTTTTCCTTCAGTCAGGTTTCTGGCAAGATGGTCGGTCAGTTGAAGTAGCTGGGTTTCGCATGAACGCCTTTCTCTAAAACCATGCTGTAAGTCATAAAGGATATTATTTTTATCAAAATGTTCAGTTACATTTGATGCTACAATATGTTCTAGAACTTTACACAGTATACATGTTAAAGATATAGGTCTGTAATTGCAGAACTACTTTTTTGCGTCGAATAATTCATTTCAAATGGTTCCGGGTTCGATCCCCGACGGCGGCACTCATCCTTTCTGACTATTTTTCTCTCACCAATGGGTCGATAATCGTAGACCCATGTGGGATAGCAGCTGGAGGCTAGGAAAGGATGTAATGGTTGTACTGGTGTAAGAAATACCAGAATTCCATTGTTAGGTGCTACAGCCCGCCGCGATATAACTGAAAGATTGTTGAAAGCGGCGTAAAACCCCATTCAAACAAAAATCAATTTTCATTCCCCCCCATCACGCAAACGCTGACATTTCTCCCTACCCTCGTTTTGAATTTCCGGTTGCGAAAATCAAAACATAATGAATCTCGAATTACTTGGTAATAACATCTCGAATTCTTTCAATTCTTGTTTTAAACTATGTAAAATCTTATTAAAAGAATACCCAAACCGTTGTAGTATAATGTTAGTGGAAGTATGCTCCAAAAGCATCGAAACAATGATGGACTCTTTACTGTAGTGTAATCGGATAGACCTAGTGTTCGGGTAATGAACGAAGTCACTTAATTACATGGTGCTTGATTACCCATTTAGTCATCTTGTCCATTTTGGGTGACGCTTCAAAAAGGTTCTGATGCTCCAGCAAATGTTACATCACCAGCACTTAAGCAAGGCCTTCTATGGTGTTACATCAAAAGACATCTTCATAAATTGGAATCTCCGGGAGTTTTCTCTACAGCCGAAGGCAGCATGTATTAGTTAATTCTTTCCTATACAAATCCCGAATTTTACGCCATGATTTTATACTTTAGAAAACATAGTGGAAAAAGAAGAAATGGCTTGTTTCCCGCAATATGTTCTACCACTTCAATCCAATTTCCATTGTAGTCTGTAAACTCTTGACCAGTCTAAATTAAAAAAAAAACACCCCAAAAACAGGAAAAGGTTAAAGTAAACTAACTAGACAGTTTAGAGATTCCACACATCTATTTTGCATTTTAAGTTACGAAAGTTTTTTTTGAGAAATTTTGACCTTTTCTTGTAGAGATATGAAGTATGCTATTTATTTTCAATTTTATGGTTTTCAATTGTAAATAAGATACATCATTTTGAAGTTGACAAATAAGGTGTTTTGATCCTTAATAAATTTCAAAATGACCCCCTTGGAATGAATTTTTAAGGGCCAAATCTGATATTTTTAAATTTCTGATGGTCAAAAGTTAAAATCCTTTGTTCATGAGTCAAACCCAAGGCCTGTTGGCGGAAGCATTTTAATTTGACTCAACTCAAAAATTTTTTAGGCATGTCCAAAGTGAAAGTGGTTACAGACCACAAAACAAAGATGGTTTAAAAGGAAAAAAGAGGGCCACATGAGGTAGAAGGCATGTGAGGACAGAAGAAATTGCTTGTCAGAAATAATTTTATCTTTTTCCACAACGTTTTCCATAGCTTTATTTCTTGGGTACGTAAATAAGCAGGACTGTGGGTTAAAGAAAACTACTACAAAAGAGGCAATATCTAACCAAAGAATTTTTTACCAGAACTTTTGAAAAAGTTTCAGTAAGTTTAATAAAATTGTATTGGAGGATTGGACTCATTTCAAGTAGAGAACAAATTGTGATGCTCTGGAAACAACACTGATACTGCTATACTGAGAATAATTGTTGCATAAATTAGTCCCTTAAAATAATATGCATAAAAATAATTTTGTCTAAAAAGAGTTGCTTTCAGTGTTAAAGAAAACTAAATTACCTGAATCATAAAGAACTTGAGGTGGCTCAGGCACTCAAGGGCCTCTGGTTTTTCAGGAATGGGCTAAATGAATTAACTGTATCAGATTTTAATGATTCTCTTTCTTTATTCTATAATTACAGAGTCTTTTGGTCAGAATTATCCAGAGGTAAGTAAATCTGAAAACTACCACTTAAACTAATTGACATTAGAATTGTTGCAGAGGAAACATTACAAGGAATTTTCTTCCAACACCTTTTTCAGCTTGGCTGTTTTTCAGAGAAAACCCGAGATATTGTCATCACCTTGGGGTCGTGTGCGTCAGCATTGGCATGACAAACTTAACCTTTGTCATATCTCTGTTGTTATTAAAGATATCCTCATGAAATTTAGTATGTGTATTGACCATTACTAGAGCTATCTAGACTATCAAGGGGAATAACTTCAAAAGTGTTTTTGTAAGAGTTGTGCCCCTTTTTTAACATAGAATTTTTGCATTATCCAGCACTTGCATCCGAGCATTGCACAATGGGCAGTGCTCTTGTTCAAATTTTATGTCTTTGAGCAGGGGTTACCAATAGCACTAGTCCTTACCAGGTTGAAAAATCCACTCGCCCGCTCGCATTGGCAAGTAGAAAATGCCGTAGGGCGAGTAGATTTGGGGATGAAATAGTCAGACAGGGCGAGTGCAAATTTAGGACTTGAATCACGCTGATTGAGGGAAAAAAATAAAGGATCGAAAAAGAAAGTATTTATTTCAAACAACTTCATATCGGAAACAATAATATTTGCTGTGAAATTAGACCCTTCCCTGTTTATGTTGATCAATCTTCATAGACGCTTGATCTGTAGACTGGAGACCATATCCAAATACACGATAATGTATAGACAGGATCTCCAGTTTAGCCTGCATAGTATTCCGTATCTTTAACCCATTCCAACACAAACAATTTTTAGACTGGTCCAAATTGAAAGAAACTGCAGACGAAAATTTCAAGTTGATGTAATTTTATTTTTTTTTGTCTTTAGGGTTAGAAAACATTGTGGATAATGAAGAAATTGCTTGTTACAAGCAATTTCTTCATTGTCCACAAACATCTGATCGTTTGTTGGGTTGTAATTTTCTTCATCTTTAAGGGCAAGTTGGGTTGCCTTAAGGGCGAGTAGAAATTCAGAGCTACTAGTCCTACAGGACAAGTAGGTTTGAAGAAATTTTTCAACCCCTACTTACACCTGTGACCTGTGATTTATGTGACAATAGCTCCAAAATTGCTGGTCACTTGTAATTGAAGTTTTGACAATTCATGCAAATCAGTTATTTTCCTTTTGAAACAATATCTGGTGTTCATAAAACATATGATAGATACATGTATTGTATTTCGGAAAACATTTTTTGGAAAGAAATTGTTTACTACAAGCAATGATAATGCTTGTAATAAACAATTTCTTCTTCCCCAACACTTTTTCCAAGCAATATTTTGCTTTCAATTATGTTATATATAGACTGTTAATTTTGTAACACATTTTATTTTGCAAAAATGAGCACAATTTTTAGGACACTGATTTTCTGTAAAAATGGAACCAACCGACCCTGCAAGGCCTATGAGCATCTGTTGGCTCTGACTGAACATTGTGGTTGTACTGGTGTAAGAAACTGCAGGAAACCATGGTTAAGTACACCAGCCGCTGCAATATAACTGACATACTTTTGAGAGTGGTGTTAACTGCCATTCAAACAAACAAACAAAACAAATCAGAATTACAATGCTCTGTATCTTTGATGATTACAAAGAATTACACTGTTTCTGTTTAATTTTAGGACTTTGATGATACATTAGACTGTGTGAGTATAGCAATCACGTGTTCCTTCAATAGACAAGGAACGCTTCTCGCTGTTGGGTGTAACGACGGAAGACTTGTCATTTGGGATTTTCTGACCAGAGGGATAGCCAAGATCATCAATGCGCATGTACATCCAGTATGTTCCCTCAGGTAAATGATGATCATCTTTGTTATTGACCAATCTATGGCCCAATCCACTGACCACTGACCATTGACATGGCATTTCAAGTGAAATTCAAACAAGAATGAGGGACATTCTTGGGTTATCTCTCTTGAATACTCTCCAGAAATACATTGGTCCCTATCAGTGTTTTACTTGGACTTTATCCTAGGTTTTTTTGCACTGTCTGGTTTTAAGATCAGCTGTATAATGCAAACTTTAGTGCTGTAAAATTTGTTTCATCTTGAAAATACATTTCTATGTTATTTCTGAACCATAAACTAACACCATCAAGAGATTTGTATTTATAATAAAACTAGAAAAGGCAAATAAAAAATTGCAACTTCCCAATACTGAACAAGGATAAAAACAAAGGTAATGAAGAGAAAGGACCAATGTACAATTTGGCACACCTCTGATTCATGCTCACAGGACAAAAGGAAGATAACACAGGAATGTCCCTCATTGTTTTGAACAGAACAGAACAGAACAGAAAAAATCTTTTATTTCACCCAGGTATAACAATTATACAACAAGGGCAGTATGAAATAATGTATACATGGTTGTTACACTTGGTCCCATAAAATTGTCAATTTACTTCAGAGTCCCTGCCCCCCAGCTTGTTCCTCATTGTTTAGAATATATGATTATTGTCTTAAAGCAAAAGGTGTAAAATTGGTGGTGGAAACATTCTAGATGTCATAATTAGAGCTTGGGTAAGCTGTAGTTACAACATTTAAGAAAAAATAAAACTTGACATGAATGTCAGAGTTCAACAATCGCTTCTGGTCTAAATTAATAATTTGATTGGGCAATTGATTTTTATAGGTCAACTTAGCTCTACTTGCTGAAAGGCATATCCAGTCACCTGTCATTCCAAATAGTATGCTTTAACCCATTCCAACACAGCAAAATTTTAGACTGGTCCAAATTGAAAGAAGCTGCAGACGACAATTTCAAGTTGATGGAATTTTGAATTTTTTCATCTTTTGGGATAGAAAACTTTGTTGATAATGAAGAAATTGCTTGATACAAGCAATTTATTCATTTTCCACAATGTTTTCCAAAGCTTTTTTTGTTTGGGGCGTAAAAGGAGGGATTGAGTTGGAATGGGTTAATGTAGTCTTTAGGATTCACAGAATTTTTTATTTCATCTTAGGAATAAAACATTTCAAAAGTTGAGAGGTTCAATTGGAAAACATGAAAAAAGACGGAATTTTATTATGCATATAAAATGTTTCTTCAATAAAGGGGATAGATCTTGGATTCTTGAAACTTTCATGCCTTGAATGTATTGTCGTAAGAATTGTTCTATTTGAGATTTTATAGATTCAAAATTTCTTCATTGTCCACATTGTTTCGTCCCCCTAAAATACAAAGATTTTTATAAATTTCATTAATTTAGTATTGTTGTCTGCATATTGTTGATTTTCGGCCATTTTGAAACATCATCTAGTATTGGGGTAACCCTTTCCCATATAAAAGCACTTTTTGATGCCTCTCAAGAAATACAATTTTGGAAAAATTTGTAGGAAATGAAGAAATTACTTGCAACAAGCAATTTCTTCATTGTCCAATCTGTTTTCTACCATAAATGACAAAGAATTTTAAAATTCTATCAACTTTAAAATGCTGTCTGCAACTTCTTTCAATTGGAACTGGTCTAAAATTTTGCTGTCTGGTATTGGTTAAACTTGCAGTTGGAGTAGAAATGGTCAGAAATTACTGAGTGCAGCTACTGACAACACAGTCTCATTATGGGATGTCGTGACTGGAGAACCAGAAAAAACATTCAGATTTCCATCGCCCATCATCAGAGTACAGTTTCATCCACGATCTACGTAAGTATTCTTATTCCCCACATGGAAAGATCATGTTCATATTGTTTTCTGTCTATATGTATATCTGTCAAAAAAGTGAAACTGTAAATTGACATTATTCCTAAACTCCAAAACTTTTGAACCCCTTCCCATACAATCATGCCTTTTTACACACCTTAAGAAAATAGCTTAGGAAAACATTATGGAAAATGAAGAAATTGCTTGTTTTTTACCCTATAGGCCAAAGATTTTTAAAATAAGACCAACTTGAAAATTATCATATGCAGCTTCTTTCAATTTGGACCAGTCTAATATTACACTGTGTAGGCATGGTTTAAGTTACAATGTTAATGTTTGGTTCTTAGGTAGCCTACTACAATAACTATTCATTGAGAGTCAAGTATCCAAAGTCAAGGTTAAATTCTAAAATCATTCCAATGATGCTTTTTGACGCTCCTCAAGAAAATAGTTGGAAAAAAAATTGTTACAGCTTGAAGAAATTCCTGACAACAAGTAATTATTTCATTTTA
Organism: Fragum fragum; assembly: GCA_946902895.1. NCBI lineage: Eukaryota > Metazoa > Mollusca > Bivalvia > Cardiida > Cardiidae > Fragum > Fragum fragum. The sequence goes on along the minus strand of OX336372.1, from coordinate 49,728,322 downwards.
CACCATGCTTTCTAACCAGAAAGGTGAAAAAAACCTAAAATTTCATGAATTTATGATTATTATCTGCAACTTCTTTCAATTCAGACCAGTCTATAATTCTGTGGTCTTGTAATGGGATAACCCTTATCCTTCAGAAAAACTCAATGTTTTCAAACCAGAAAGGTGAAAAAAACCTAAAATTTCATATATTTACAATTATTATCTGCAACTTTTTTTCAATTTGGACCAGTCCAAAATTCTGTTGTCTTGTAATGGGATAACCCTTATCCTTCAGGAAAACACAAAGTTTTCTAACCAGGTAGGTGAAAAAAACCCTAAAATTTCATATATTTACAATTATTATCTGCAACTTTTTTCAATTCAGACCAGTCTCAAATTCTGTTGTCTTGTAATGGGATAACCCTTATCCTTCAGAAAAACACAAAGTTTTCTAACCAGAAAGGCGAAAAAAACCCTAAAATTTCATATATTTACAATTATCATCTGCAACTTTTTTTCAATTCGGACCAGTCCAAAATTCTGTTGTATTGTAATGGGTTAACCCTTATCCTTCAGAAAACACAACGTTTTCTAACCAGAAAGGTGAAAAAACCCCTAAAATTTCATGAATTTAATATTATTATCTGCAACTTCTTTCAATTTGGACCAGTCTGAAATTCTGTTTGTCCTGTGAAACATGCTGTGAACTTGTTTTTTTACACCTGAACAGCTCAAACTATTTCTGTTATGTTAACCCTTGTCATGCTGATCCCAGAATATTTCTGTTTTGACCTTGAGCTGTGGCAGGTGTATAGACTAAGATTAGGCTGCACAGATGTGCAGTCTGATCTTAGTCTATACTACCTGCTTTTCCTTTTATTATTGAAGAAATATTTGAATACAAAACAGTTTAAATTTAACAGAAAAAATAAAGTTTTGTGAAGAAAGGACAAGGGTTAAAAGAAACAAAATGTATACACATTTTTTTTCAGAAAATCACTGAAAGATTAACATGATCAATATCCTTAGTCAGACAGTAGAGAGAAATGAACAAGAGCGAGGTTAAATCTACCAAATGTGAAATTTATCATGTTGATTACTTCACAAGTTAATTGTGGAATTATCATCTGAAATTATGTGAAATTTCACAGAAAAATCCAGTTATTCCATCAGATATGATTAACCCATTCCCATATGAGAATATTTTAGACTGGTCCAAATTGAAAGAAGATGCAGATGATAATTTACGTTGATCAAATTCTAAAATTCTTTGTCTTTTAGGGCAGAAAACATTGTGGACATTGAAGAAATAGCTTGATACAAGCAATTTCTTCTATGTCCACAATGTTTTCCAAGGCTTTTTTGTTGAGGGGCGTAAAAAGGAGGGCCTGTGTAGGAATGGGTAAAAGTAAATTACTAATTTTCAACAAAACAAAACCCAGTTTGAACGAACCAAAATTATATATAAGTCAAACCCCTGGCAGAACAGATCTTTTGTTCTTTGTTTCAATGGTCGGAGGCTAGAACCTGGCTTAAATTAAAACCTTAACGTTCAGTACGAACTCATTAACTGTATTGCAGAGAGAAGTTTCTAGTTTGTCCTATGAAGCATGCTGCGGTTGCCATGGATATAGATGGAACACATAGACTAGTACCCCTGGATGAAGATGTATGTCCTTGTATCTTCATGTTGACCAGGCATAATCATTCTTTAATCTATTCCCACACAGTGATGCTTTTGGATGCCCCCAAGAAAAACAATTGGGAAAACGTTATGTAAAATGAAGAAATTGCTTGTAACAAGTAATTTCTTCATTTAACACAATGTTTCTGTCCAAAAAATCAAAGAAATCTGAAATTTTGTGAACTTTATATTGTCGCCCACAACTCCTTTCAGTTTGGACCAGTCTAACACTTTTCCATCTGGTAATGGGTTAAACCTATTTATATGTTTTGTAAAGATGACATTTAGCATATACAAAAGCATGAATTTTCGGTATTTACAAATATTTATGACATACCAACACCTGCAAGTAATAATAACAATATAAACCCATCACAAGGTGACGCAATTTTAGACTGATCCAATTTCAGAGGTTTTAGACAGCAATTAAAAACTGCTATAAAACTAAAAAATAAGCATCCTACAGGGCAGAAATAATTGAAGGAAAAGAAGAAATTTCAATTCCAATGTATATATGAAAGCTAATAGATGTAAAAAAGCAGTGTTGTATTAGGTATCTCTTCATGTTACTAAATTATGAATCATAGGGTAGGATTGAGGAAGATGTTTGCCTAGTTGGATTATTAGTCTTGTTATATATGAGAACAAGAATTGTATTTGTCTTACTTAATTAACGGGCATATAGGAGTGGTGATGAATTCTATTCAAATAGAAATTACAGGCTTTATTATGATTTGGATCATGTTACATCTTATTTAAGAAATTGCAAGCAACTTCAGAAGGGCGGCGTTTTTACTAATGCCCATAAGCAAGAGTCATTGACCCTTGAGCCAAAATTGTCAAACGTCAAATTAAAGTCAAATTAAAGTCTCAAGACTCAAAATGCGCTATGAAAACAACAACAAAAAAACGACAACAACAAAACACCCTGAGATATGATTTTGAAAAAAATTGAAAAAATTGAAATAAAGCAATGTTTTTTGGTTTTATTAACCCTTGTCATGCTGAACGCGGAATATTCCGGTTTTGGCAGGAGGTGTAGACTAAGATCAGACTGCACTTATATGCAGGCTGATCTTAGTCTATACCTCCTGCTTGTACTTTTCCTGCCAGAGTTGCTTATGAAGTTGATTTTTAAAAAAGATATTGAATTTTGAACAACAAGTTCCATCAGTGCTTTCAGCCCTTTCATTTGATAGCAATTCAGTAAGGTAATTTATACAGCATAACAAGGGTTAAGCATTGGTGCCTAAGAACAAACACTGTCACAACTAGGAATATTTCAACAGTCTCTTAGTATGCTACTTTCAATAATTCACCAACTAAACCCATTCCCATACAGTGATGCTTTTAGACGCCCCTCAAGAAGAATAATTGGGAAGACTTTGTGGAAATTGACAAAGTTGCTTATAACAAGCAATTCTTTATTTTACACAATGTTTTCTACCCAGAAATTTGAAAGAAATCCAAAATTTCATCAACTTCAAACTGTCGTCTGCAACTCCTTTCAGTGTAAAATTTTGTCTTCTGGTAATGGGTCATGAGATAAATTTCAGAATTTTAGTATTCATATTCATATTTATATTGGAATCAGCGATAGGAAATCTTAAGCTTCAGAAGTGTAACAAATAATTCTTATTTTTTGTATTATAAAGTGCTGAGTTTACCCACAAAATCAATGACATTTTTGAGCAACACTTAATTTGATTTTATTTGACTTCTAGATTATATATGGTGAGGTTTTTAGCCTGAGATTGCGTAAGCAATCTGAGGCTAAAGTTACCATGCTAAAAATTCAAACCCATGCAGAGTTTAATGTGAAAACATAATGTTAAAATATCTACCGCAATCAGTGTGATCTTCTGTGGCATGAAAAGTAGATCGGATCTGACCATAAATTAATACGCCCGATTGAGGCGAGAAGGACGAAGGCAAGATATGACTCATTGAAAGCTGTCGGCTTGATGTACAGTACTTTCATGTGAGTGTTCTGAATTTGGCAAAATTATCAAAACTTGACAAGTGAATGGAAATAAAGAAAGGAGATATATAATAAATTGGAAATTATTAAACATGTATAATCATATTATATTGTTAAGAAAAAATAACCTGTTTGTTTCATACCAAAATTAAATTACTTATTCTAGAGTAACAATGTTAAAACGGTCCGGTTAGACGAAGTTGCTGTATAAAGCTGATAAGCGAAGCTGTCGGTTTTACGCACGATTAGAATGTTTTGTTTAACAAGTTAATTGGTCATTCATAGGATCATTTTTGCACTGTCTGAAAACATTTGGTCGTGCTCGGACTTTGTGTCTATATATTTTTACCTCCGAATTCTACCCAAAGGATGCAACGTCTACATACCTCTTTTGAGAGATGTAAATAATCATGTTAACCTGGTAAACGACCGCCCGCCCTCTCTCGCTCTCTTTATCTGGAGATTTTAAAGCGCATATTTACATAACAAAATTGGTCTGTGTGGTAGAATACTTACATCGTACACAAGAGCCCTTAGTTCAAACCTGGCTACACACTCCATTCCCCCCATCTCTCTCACTCTCTAGCTCTCTAGAAAGCTGAAAGCCAACAAGCTTTTGTCATGATGTGGTGTCCAACGTCCATCCGTCCGTCAGTCCGTCAACTTTTACTTCAAAAATCTTCTTCTCAGAAAGTACTGAACATAATTCAACCAAACTCAACCAAAATTCACAGAAAGGATCCTTGGGAGGCTTTTATCAGATCCCTTCAAAGCATTTTGATCGGGTGAAATATATGTAACGATATATACTTGTAATTATATCGTTACAATACCTAAACAGGATGAAAATTATTGTGGGGAGGTTGTGTCCCCTAGGGCAAATTGGCAGATCTGCGCATAATCGACAGTAGATTTGGGTAGAAAGTGGCACCTCTGATAATCCGACCATCAAACTTTTTCTGCCCAGATTATATATCTCCTGTATACATATCTCAGGCTTTTAGCGCTTTCAGCGCTTTGATTAATAAAGTATTTGATTAATAAAGTATTCACAAATAAGTTTATTTCAGTAAGATTAGGGTTTCAACATTAATTTCACAGGAGCCCAATACCTGTCAATTACGATCACCAATGCGGGTCTAGTCTCTTGTGAGTGTTAATTACTAATCAAACTTGGAGTTATCTATGATGGGGACTTGTATTTAATCATTTTATTAACCATTTTCCAATAATTTGGCACACTTATGATGACCCATGATGCATGGCTGACAAGGGTCAAAATGACGCACAGTGACAATTTCTCAAGCGTCAAAATTCCTTCTTTTGAATTTCTCTGCAACAAAACCAGAGGTCTCAGGTCAAACGAAAACCCTGGAAGGGCCTGGAAAGGACTGCTTTCGTTAACCCTTTCCCATGCCATGATGCTTTTTGATGCCCCAAAGAAAAAAAGCTATGGAAAACATTGCGGAAAATGAGGGAATTACTTATCACAAGCAATTTCTTCATTATCCACAATGTTTTCAAGAGACCTTTCAGTAACTAAAAATTTTGGTTTGCAAAATCTATGAATTTCGACCAGTATAAAATTTTGTCTTCTGGTGATAGGTTAAGAATTTGTTGAAATTTTTATCATTTCAGTCTGATCTAAACATTGTTGCTTCATATGACAGACGAGGGAAATATATTTACACAGGGAATGCCAGAGGAAAGGTTAGAGCAACAACAAGTTTTATGCTTGAAGATTTGAAAACAAGTACATACAAATTAATAAAATGTCACTTTAGATAGGAAGATTTTATTTCTTGATAGTTCCTCTAGACTTACTTGTTTTGGTAGATGCAACTAAAACTTGATTACTTTTAGGCAACGGCTATAGCTTTCTTGCATAAAATGTTTGAAAATATCATTAGATTATCAAAAGATAATCCAGGAATTGAGAGTTTGATTCCCTTCTTTGCAAAAGTACTTTCAAACATTTCTTACAGTTGACCAATCATGCCTGTCAACCAAGGAATCAATGGACCGATCAAATTTTTCATTTAGACCATAAGTGATCTTTGAACTCTGTCATTGGCCATCATTTATGTGAAGCATTTTTGTTTGTTTGGTGAACTATCATAAATACAGCTTATTTTAGAAAATGTCAATTTATCTTTCAGGAAGAATATAAACATATAATCACTTGTGGCTCCACCACCTGTGAAAATATAGCTTTTTGCTGTTCATTCAATGAATGATAAATTGATCTAACACTGAAACAAAGTATTATCTTATAATTAACCCTTGTCATGCTAAACCCGGAATATCCTGGTTTTGGCAGGAGGTGTAGACCAAGATCAGCCTGCACATAAGTGCAGTCTGATCTTGTCTGCACCTCCTGCTTTTACATTTCCTGCCAGAGTTGTTTGTGAAATTTATTTCTAAAAGAAATATTGAATATTTGAACAACAAGTTCTATCAGTGCTTTCAGCCTTTTGATTTTACAGCAATTCGGTAAAGTTATTTGTACAGCATGACAAGAGTTAATATTAACATGGCACTACCTGACAGAGCCAGACAGAGCCAGTTGGTGTGGCCATTGAAGTCTGGGCAGGGTCAGCAACATGTCAATTGTCTGTTAACAATGGGTGAATGACATGTAGTGTTAGAATACATGTTGTAATATGAGTGAGATTTTTGCATGGGTATTGTTTTACGAAATTTATTATCAGTTACATTTAACCAATTCTGAATATAGTTATGGAAAACACTGTGATTAAAGGAAAAATTGCTTGTTACAAGCAATTTCTTCTTCTCTCACAGTGTTTTTAACTCTTTTGGCAAATATTTTTTATTTGCACAAAGTTTGAATTGTCATCTGCAATATCTTTCAATTTGGACTAGTCTGAAAATTTGACATCTAGGAATGGGTTAACACAAAAATTGATTGGTTGGTTGTTGACCTAAACATTGTAACTACAGCTTGAATAAGCTTACTCACCATCATGATGCCAGTCAATCTGAATTGTAAAATAGCCAACATTACAACCCTCTCAACTGTAGACTTTAAAATTGTATGTTATATAACCTCTACAACCTCTTTCAAGTCTGGAAATTTGTGTTGTAAGGTAATGCATTAGAATTTTTTTATGCCCCCGCTTCGAAAGATCAGGGGCATATTGTTTTATCGTATGTCCGTCATCAGTCTGTCTGCAAAACTTATCCAAAAAACTTAACCTTGCCAATTACTACCAGCCTATTCACGATACAATGCTCATATTTGGCATGATGATACATCTCCATGCATCTCCTCATGTCAAGGTCATGTGATAAGGTCAAGGTCACATACCAAAGTCAAACGCCAAAAAACCCTCATGTACGGCAGGGGCATTGTGTCTCACAAACACATCTTGTTTTATTCTAGGTATGTGTGTACAGAGAAGACAATCACAAAAAAGAGGCTTCTTACAGAGTTACAACGGGAACTTTAAATACAACAGCCATAAAATCATTAGAGTTTGCTAGGAGAGGAGAGTAAGTGTTCCGTATGAACATATTACAAGGTGACAAAATTTTAAATTGGTCCTAATTGAAAGAAGTTGCAAACAACAAATATTAGTTGATCATGTTTAAAACATCTTTGTCGTTTCAGGTTGAAAACACTGTGAATAATGAAGAAATTGCTTGTGACAAGCAATTTCTTTATTTTCTGCCCTGTTTTCCAAAGCTTTGTTATTTGAGAGGTGCAAAATTGGCGTGGTGTGGGAATGGGTTAATCTTAAATGTTTAAATGTATTTAATGTCGTAATTGGCAAACTACATACAACTGTAATTAGTCATTAGATAGAATAGTAAGTTTTTTTTCCCAAACAAAACAGGGGGGTATATCAGTTTCATTATGTCTCTCTGTCAGGTCAAAGGTCAAGGGCAGAGTTGAACTCTGTTTGAAAAGCATATATTTCTAAGACATTTTTATTTAAAAAGAGCATACTTCCCATAATGTAAAGCCAAAACATCACTGCTGAAAAAAGTGATGATACCATTTTGTAAAATTTCATCTAATGTAAGGCACTTAAGACTGGTCATGCTGACATATGCTGTATGATCTTAGTCTACACTACCTGCTTGTGCATTTAAGCCAGAATTGTTTAGAACAAATTTTGAAAATAAATATTGAAATATTTAACCTGAAGTAGAGCTTCCAGCACAGCACTTTTGGCCCTTTGATTTTTATAGAATTTTGCAGAGGAATTCATTCAGTATGACAAACATTAGAGTATTTTCTCATATGAAGATTGATATGAATAAAATATCTAGTTAGACAGTAAACAATCAGGGTTTGGAATTCTAATGCTTTACTTGTCCGACCTAGGCACTTATACTTTTTCAAGGCCACTTGTCCTGGGACAAGTAAATACCAGTACATGTCTTTGAATAGTACAAAATTGATCTCAAAGATAATTCATTATAAATACAAACATTATCACAGTGTTTACTTTAAAAGGTAGAAAATATTGTGGTTAATGAAGAACATTCTTGGTCCCAGAAATTTCTTCATTTACAAAATTTTTTCTCAAAATTTATCTCACCTCTTTTTTGTGGACATGTTTAATTCTGGACATGTAGAAAATCATGTCTTACTAGTCTAGGGACAAGTGTAGAAAACCTAGTTCTAGACCTCCTTAACCCTTTTCATGCTGTATTAATTACCTTACTGAATTGTAGTAAAATCAAAGGGCTGAAAGCACTGATAGAATGTGTTGTTCAAAATACATTTTTTTTAGAAATTAACTTCAAAAGCAACTCTGGCAGGAAAAGTACAAGCAGGAGGTATAGACTAAGATCAGTCTGCACATAAGTGCAGTCTGATCTTAGTCTACACCTTCTGCCAAAACCTGAATATTCCGGATTCAGCATGACAAGGGTTAACAACAAATATGCAAAGCTAAGTCATCTGGAGTGATGTTTTAACTCATTCAAAGACAACAAATTTATAAATAGTTCAAATTAATAAAAGTTGAAGGCAACAGTTTAAGATGTGTGCAAATGATCTAAAAGGTGCCAGATAGGGTAGAAAATAATGTTGAAAAAGAAATTGCTTCGTAAAAAGCAATTTATTCTTACAGTGTTTCCTGCAACTACTCTTTTTTAGTATGTAAAAATGTGGGATTGTGTGGGAATGTGTTAATGAAAAACGTAGTGCATATACTGATTATTTACTGATTAACCCTTTCCCACACAACAAAATTTTAGACATGTCCAAATTTACAGAAGTTTCAGCACACAATTTTTGTTTGATGTTGTTTTGGAAATTTTTCTCTGGGTAGAAAAAATTGTGGATAGTGAAGAAATTGCTTGTTTTCTAAAGCTTTTGACATGAGAGGCATAAAAAACAGATTATGTGAGAATGAGTCAAACCATATTATAACATTTTCTGAAGCTCTTACATTATTATTTTAGCTGCTTCTTGGTGAACTCTGCAGACAGAATTATCCGTGTTTACGAGAGTGGTGAAGTGTTGGCTTGTGGGAAGGAAGGTGAACCTGAGCCTATACAAAAACTACAAGATCTTGTTAACAAGTAAGAGGTTAATTTGTCCCCTCCATGTAATGGTGAAAGACACATAGAATTACCTCTGTCTGTGTATGAGTGTGTGCATGGGTTTTGTGGTCTATAAGTGTGTGTCCATTCTTGTCGTGTTCATATCTTCTACCTTAATTGACCAATGGCAACTGTCAATCAAATAACCAGTTGACCTATGAAATCATTCATTGAAACCAGAAATGATTTTTAATCTCAAACATTGTCAGCCATTTTTGTCAACCTCTTTTGTTGGTTCGGCAACTTCATTGACTTGAATAAGGTGTAGATACAGCCTTAAAGCCGCTAACCAACTATACACCTTTTTTATTGCAGTCAGGATACTGACTGTAATCTAAGAATTGCCCGAATTCAATCTTTGCTTCTAGGAACCTGGCAACGATTTGAAAAAAATTTCCTTGCTTGTGAATTGATTCATAATTTCTTGTAGCACACTATCTGAAAATGTAATCCCATTTATAAAGAATTACCTCGAAAAGCGGAATCACTGAATGTGCGCAGTGATTAAGGTCACGACCTCTACAAGCACTTCTATTTATACCATCTGAAACAGTGTTGCATCCAGGCCACTCGATAGACGGAATCCTCCGGGTTTGTCGTCATGTCAAATGTTAACATCATCAAAGACATAGAATAATGTATGTTTATGTCTCTGACATCATTTAATCGACTGCCTGAACTTACCATCATGGTGTTCAACTATTGGTTGATTTTAAACATAGTCAAAAGTGAAACTAGACATTCTGCCGTCTCAAGTTTTTTTGATTATTATAACCTTCATTCCTTCGATTTTAAAAGTTACCAGCTACAAAGTTTAATCCAGTTTTGTACACATGCATCTGTATTTGTAAAATAGAGTTCTTTGTTGATTTATTGTTACTGTATTTTGAACATGGTAAAGAAATTAGACCAAGTCTATTACTGCAAAAGAGGTTTTGAAGGTCGATCTACGTAACATTTTCTCAACTCATCAGTTACCCCAGGTGCTCAACAACTTGTCAGTCTCCAAGGAGACGTCGCTATGCGGGATACTTAGATTTTATCCCTTTTGTCGTAGGATGGAAATATTTATGTTGGTGTAAAGCTAAATTCAATAAGATTAATTCTGACAACTATCAATAATAATAAAACATGTCTCGGGTGAAAATTTTAGCTTTTGAATATTGGCGCGGATGGAAAGAGAACCACAACTTGTAGACCTGTAGAAATTTACGGATTCATTAATTTCAATAGAGTAGGCAGGGCCAGCGATTGGTCAATTGATGGACTTCAAAATAACTTGTCATTCATGAAGAGCCGTTGGATACTTTCAAGTTCAAGCATCACAGCTGAAGTTCATGTAGATAGCTTTTAAGTATCAGTGTCTGTGACTTATTCTAGTAAAACATTAAATTGAACAAGCGTTAATTGAATCTATCAATTGTCATTTCTATGTCTTTAGTGTTTTCTACAATTTTGCAAGTTTTGTACTTACAAATGTCTCTGCTAAATTAGCCCATTCCCACACAATTCTGCTTTTGCACCCACAGGAGGTACACTTATAACTCCTCAAAACAAATTAACATGTCTGTATTTATGAAAACTTTACCAATTTAGACTGACATAGGCTGTTGTTATCTGCCGAAATTCCCTGATATAACCACTTTCCAGACAACAAAAGTTCAGACTTGTCCAAATTTTGAAATTCAATCAACAATGTCGATATAAACCTCAGGAAGTACATGTGTATCTAATTTGGTGTGTATTTTCAGAACATTGTGGAAAAAGTGCTGTTTTTCTGGAGACGGTGAATATGTATGTGCTGGTTCTGCAAAGCAACATTCCTTGTATATTTGGGAGAAAAGTGTGGGGAACTTGGTGAAAATTTTACATGGTACTAAAGGGGAGATGCTGCTTGATGTTGCTGTAAGACAAACATAGATTGCTCCTTTACAAACATAAATTGTTCTTTCCATACATAAATTATACCTTTAAAAACAAACATTGTTCCTTAACAAGCATAAATTGTTTCTTTACAAATATTAATTGTTTCTTTACAACCCTTTACAAACAAATTGTTCTTTTACAAACATACATTATTTGTTTACAAATATAAATTGTTCCTTTCAATACTTAAATTGTTCTTTTACAAATGTAAATTTTGTTCCTTTACAAACATTGTTCCTTTACAAACATAAATTGTTCCTTTACAAACATAAATTGTTTCTTTTCGAATATGAATTGTTCTTTACAACCCTTTAACAAACATACATTATTCCTTTACAAATATAAATTGTTCCTTTAAAAACAAACATTGTTCCTTTACAAACATAAATTGTTTCTTTACAAATATAAATTGTTACTTTACACCCTTTTACAAACAAATTGTTCTTTTACAAACATACATTATTCCTTTGCAAACATAAATTGTTTCTTTAAAAAACATAAATTGCTCTATAGATTATTCCTCTTGATTTGTTACTTAGTGATAAAATTTTTGTTGGTCAAAATTGTAAGCATTTACACATGGCATTTCAAAGTAGGCTAACCAGTTACAATACAGACTAGTCCAAATTCAAAGAAGTTATCTACGACAATTTTGAGTTGATAAAAATTAAAAGTGGACAAAGTAGAAAAAAGTTGTATATAATGAAGAAATTGCTTGTCACAAAATACTTCATTTTTCCTCAATGTTTTTCAAAGCTCTTTTGGGGGGTTAAAAAGTTAGATTGTGAAGGAATGGGTTAAAATTGAAACATAAAAGCCACACATGCTAGAAAATAAGGGGAGAAATTACTTTCTGCAAAAAAAATACTTTTTTTCACACTGTTTCTTGCTACAAACGATTTCTTCTTCTCTCAGCTTGTTTTCTGTAGAATTTTATCCTTTAGAGTGTCAAAAGGATGGTGTGGTCATTGCTTGATTTTATACTACTCAACAAAATTCTAGGCTATGAAATGAATGATGTTGCAAAAACATTTCAAATGTGATGTAATTTGAAAAACAGGGTGCATAGAAACATTTGAACATGAAACAAACTATTTCTTCCTTTCCTATGATTTCTTTTATGCCAAGCCTGGTTAGCTCTGTAACACCTTGCTCTGAATCCAAGGTTTTTGAGTTTGAACCCGGACTTGACCATCAATTTTTCTGACAATTTATAAATGTCATTGTGACTAGCATCATTGGTCTGTTAGCAATGGGCAAGGTATAGCGATTGGTAGCTCAGATTAAACATTGTGCTTGAACTGGAAGGAGAAACAAGAAGATACCATGGTTAGGTGCAGCAGCCTCTATGGTATAACTGAAATACTGATGAAAGTGGCGTAAAACCATCAAAAACAAATGCTTACCTTTATACAATACCTTAGGTTTTCAAAAATTATTGTCTTTAACTCTTTCCTGTTTTTTGAATTTTAAACTGGTCCAAATTGAAAAAGGTTACAGACAACAATGAAATGAAAGGAAATTTGAAATGAAACCACAGAAAATATTGTGGAAAATGGAGAAATTGCTTGTTACAAGCAATAACTATTTTTCCAACCATGTTTTCTCAAGTATAAAGTAACAGCAACGTAAAGTCCCATGTTTGTACAGGAAAGGATAAAAAGGCTATAGATAATGGAAAAAAATAAGAAATATTTATTCTCATCAAGGAAAATTTTATCGTACTTTCTGAAAGTATTGATTATGAAGTTGTTTGCCTTCAAGTTTGCCAGATGTAGTATTTTTTTCAGAATTATGTAGTGCAATTTGATGATAAAGGTAGATGTTATTTTTATTTAATCCTCAGTGGCACCCAGTTAGACCTATAATTTCCTCAATATCAAGTGGGGTTGTATCTATATGGGCACAGAACCAGGTGGTAAGTTCAAAGTTTGATAATTTTCATACTGATGGTGTGATTGAAGGATCGCTAGACCCTCTAACTGAGCTCTGATAAGAAATTTCACTTCAATATTAGATGGCTTTATTTTGCAAAATTTATGGTCAGTAACACGTGACAAAAAAGTAAAACTTTTGGTCGGCATCATTACTACAGCTTTAAATAAAAATAACTGTAATTAGGTCTTGTAAATCTTCTCACATACAGTGTCGGCCAATATCGCAGTTCAAAGTGTACTTCCAGTCTAAATGAATGATTTGATTGATTCTTTGATTGATAGCTGCAATTCACCAATTCAGAGAGGTATCTAGTTAAACCTATTGTATCATCACTATCTAGTCAAGCTGTATCTGTATGTGTAAAATAAATGAGATGGAAGTTTAATTTAAGTAAACTTCTATAACACAGGCTTAATTAATGCATCTCTTGCCAACTCAATTGACCTCCAACATTTGAGTTTAATTGGGGATAATTATACCCCCCAAAATTATATTTGGGGGGTATATAGGAGTCAGCTTGTGGGTCTGTCCGTCCGTCTGTCTATCTGTAGCTCTTTCGTGTCCGCTCAATCTAATGGCAACGATTGGACGGATATAATCAGTATCAAGCAGAGATGTTTTGGTTACTGTCCATGTGTTAGTGTGATTGTCCGTCCAAATTTGTCTGGACAATTACTCAAACATTTATGGATGTATTTCAAAAAAACTTTGGCACAATTATTCTCCATCATAAGAAGATGTGCCATTTGAAAGAAGTTTTTGGATAGCTTCAAGTTCGAGGTCAAAGCTCAAGGTCAAACACTAAAATTGATGGTCAAGGTCAAGTTAATGGTCAAAACTATGTGGGCTTGACAGCAGATGTCCTGGGAAACCATCTAGTCTTGTCTTAACCCATTTGCCTCACAATGACACTTTAGGACAAACCAAAAGGAAAACAATTGGGAAAACATTTCATATAATGAAGAAATTGCTTGTAGCAAGCAATTTCTTCATTTTACAAAATGTTTTGTACCAAGGAAGTTAAAAAAATCTAAAAATTCATGAACTTTAAATTGTTGTCTGCAACTCCTTTCTTTTCAGTACAGTCTAAAATTTTGTCATCTTGTATATCTCAAAAATTATTATTATTCTCCTATAACATATGATGACAATTTTTTTGGCTTTTCCATTTGAAAGAAGTTGCAAAAATGATATTAATTTGATGAGACTTTTAAAAATCTTTCTCTGTAAAGCTGAGAGACATCGTCGATAATTACAGATGTTTTTGTTTTCCATGATTTTCCTTTTTACTGGAGGGTCATGAAAAAAGGGGATTGAGTGGGATTTGGTTTTAATCATTAATTTTCCAACAAAACTGCCAGTCATAAATATTGAAGTTCCTGTTAAATGAATCATTTCATTGGTCAATAAATTTTTTGATCAACAGCAGTCAATTACCACTACAATTGATTTTTAATCAATCAAAAATTTGTTTTTACTTATAGGGTAGTTAATCCTGTTTTCTCCTAATTTTAAAGTGTTAGATGGAAATATAGAATTGATTCAAGCTTTAGTTACTACGTTTTAGAATGACAGCGACTATATGATGAAAGATTCATTAACCAATTCCCACACAACAAAGTTTCGGACTGGTCCAAATTAAAAGAAGCTGCATTCAACAATTTCAAATTTTTTTCATCTTTTTGGAAAGCAAACATTGTGGAAAAAGAATAAGTTGCTTTATACAGGCAGTTTCTTCATTTTCCACAATTTTTACCAAAGCTTTTGTATTTTGATACGTAAAAAGAAGGGATTGTGTGAAATCAGGCTAAAGAGTAAAAAGAAAAAAAATCCACATGTTTCAGAAAAACTAGAGCCCATTTGCACCCAATTTTAAAGAATAAGACATAATTGTAAAAGAGTTCAAGAGTTTTAAAAACAGGAAAATTGAGTGCAATTGCACCGGATTTCAAAGAATTGGATGAAAATGTAAAAAAACCCTTTCAGAAAAACTGGAGTGCATTTGTATCCAATTTTAAAGAACCAGACGAAAATGTAGAAAACGATGAAAACTAAATTAGAGTTTAAACAAACCCAATTTCAGGAAAACTGGAGTGCTTTTGCACCCGATTTTAAGGAATTAGACGAAAATGTAGAATATGATGAAAGAGAATCTGAGTTTGATATTGAAGAAGAAGGGAAAGAGAAAGAGGATATGAAAGGTAGATAAAAAAAAGTTATCTAAGGTATCCAGTATAGAAATATATATGGACAAATTTTATCTAGCAAAGCGTCAGCTTTGACAGCTGAAGTTAACAGACAAAATTTTGATGTCTTCTCAAAGTTCAACGAGTGCAAACATCCACTGGAGGCTTAACCACTAAATGTAAGGAATGCCTATGCCATAAAGAATAGTTCTTATATATTTCAGGAATATTGAAGACTATTCAAATTGTAGAGAACTCTGTTAAAAGCATGCTATTTAACCTATTTCCACTCATTTCCGTTTTTAAGTATCTCAAGAAAAAGCTTTGGAAAGCATTCTGGACAATGAAGAAATTGCTTGTAACTAGCAATTTCTTCAATGTCCACAATGTTATCTACCCAACAAGGGAAAGGATTTCTAAATTCAACCATGCTTTGCTAGCTTACAGTACTTTCAGTACTTTAATTGTTTGAAACTTTCTGTTCAAACTTGAAATATACAGGATTTGTGGTAGGATTTTCTTTGAGACAAGCAAAATTTTACCAAGTCTACATCAGCAAAAGTTATTGAGCGAGCCTTGGTTAGCTTTTGTTTTCTATTCGAGGAGAGATTAAGATCATCTCATCTTTGAGAAAATAGAATTATGGATTTCTTGTCTAATAGTTGTACATTGTTTTACTTTTAAAGGCCAGTTTTTATAATAATAGAACAGAATGAATTCTTGATTATTGTGTGTTAACCCATTACCAGACAGCTAAATTTTAGACTGGTCTACTTGTTACAAGCAATTTCTTCATTTTACACAATGTTTTCCAAAATGTTTTCCTTGAGGGGCATTCAAAGGCGTCATTGTGTGGGAATGGGTTAAGAAGATTTTATATTGACATTATTACAGACTGATTCTAACGTGCAAACCATGGATTTTTGTGATTTCAGAAAAAAAGTGTAACAATATGATAAAATTGACCAAACACTTGCCCCACCCACTGACGACACCCATTGACTTCGACAGAAAATTCCACTTTGATTTTGAATGGTCTTATTTTGAAATAGTTTCATTTTTAGTTTCGTCTATCAAAAACGAGCTTTCTGATTGGTCGAAAAAAATTATTCATAACTCCATGAACAAAATTTTGAGCACGCAACGATTTTTTATGCTTCCGCATAAAATAGTCCCATACAAAAATGTATCAAAATTTGTAAAGCTTTTTTTTTTTCGCTCGATGCTATTAAATTATAAGAGATGAAGAAAATGTTTTTTGTTTTCATGGAGGTATGAACCGAAAAACCTAATCACACAATGTATGAATCCACTTAGCGGATTCATACAGTGTGATTAGTTTTTTCAGTTCATACCTCCATGAAAACAAAAAATATTCTCTTCATCTCTTAATAAAATATGACCAGGAGCATGTAACAAACATTGAAATGGTTTGTTGGTGACCTTAATGTCGTAACACAGCTTAAATAAGCTGTAGATATGATGTTTAAGTTGCCAAACCAACAAAAATGTTTCACACAAATGGCAGCAATGTTGGAGTTTAAAAGTAGATTTCCTGTCTCTTCATTGGATTAATGGTTATTTGATTGTCAGCTGTGATTGGTCAGTTACCTCTGATATTACAGTGTAGAGCTCTTAATACACAAACGATTACTTCTGCATTTTGAAAGTTAAAAAATAAGTGATGCTTTGAAAAATTCTAGTTTTTAGGTCCATTGGCTGTAAGCAAGAGAGCTATTGTCATGGTGTTGTGTCCGTCGTGATAGTATCCATCCGTCCATAAACTTTTACTTTGAAAATCTTCTCCTCAGAAAGTTCTGAACAGATTTCAACCAAATTTTACCTTTATCAGATTCCTTCAAAGAATTTTGATCGCATGAATAACATGGCTTTAATGGGCAGGGCTAATTTCCACAAATGATGAAAACTTTGAAAATCTTCTTCTCAGAAACCGGTGGATGGATTTCAACCAAATTTCACAGAAACGATCCTTGGGTAAACCTGTATCAGATTCCTTCAAAGAACTTTGATTGGATGAAAAACGTTTCAAAGATTTCAATGATTTAGATTTATTTTCATTATATACAGTTTATTTTAAATTCATGAAAAGATTTGCTCAATCAGTACAGTCATGCCTGTGGAGCGGTACAGGCGCTCCAGTGCCTCTAGTTAAGTTGTATATTAACCCTTGTCTTGCTGAATAAAATTATTTTCAGAATTTCACTAAAATCAAAGGGCTGAAAGTACTATAATCACTAGTTGTGGGTTAATATTTCTTTTGAAAATTAATTCTATGGACAACTTTAGCTTGAAAAGGACAACCAGACGGTGTAGACTAAAATCTGACTGCACATATGTGCAGGATGATCTTTGTCTATACCTCCTGCAACGACAGGAATATTCCGAGTTCAGCATGACAAGGGTTAAGAGCAGAATAATTTGAATGTTTTCATTTGAAATATATATTCGGAAACAGGTTTTGATATTTTTGTGTGGAATAATCACCTAGTACAATGTACAGATATTCATTATGAATGTTTTTGTCTTGTTAAGAATTGGATGAAGATCTTGAAGTCGATGTCACAGGTGTGGAACCAATACAGGCATTTGTCAGCAGGTAGGTAACTTTATCAGCTGGTAGGTAACATTACAGAATACACAAAAAGTCTTAATACAAATTTCATAATATCAGTGGTGTGCAAAAAGATGGCCAAGCTCATGTATACTTGTAAAAAAGTTTACTTTCAATGGGTTTTGCAATTAAGAGATGAAGAGAATATTTTTTGCTTTCATGGAGGTTTGAACTGAAAAAAGTAATCACATTGTATGAATACGCAAAGCGGATTCATACATTGTGTGATTAGGTTTTTCGGTTCAAACCTCCATGAAAACAAAAAATATTCTCTTCATTTTTTATAATTTAATAGTATCGAGGGAAAAGCAAAAACGCTACATCTTTTGATACCTTTTTGTATGGGACTATTTTGTACGGAAGCATACAAAATAGCTGTGATCTCAAAATCTTGTTCATGGAGTTATGAAAAATTCTTTTAGACCAATCAGAGTGCTCAATTTTGATAGACGAAACTAAAATTGAATTATTGACAGATAAATGAAGGTTTTGAGGTATGATATCATCATAGTTAAATCATGGAGCCAGGATTTTCTCAAAATTCCTGTGAACCAATCAATTGTTAATTGACTAATAGCTGCTGTCAAGATATAATAAGTCATCTGATGAAATCATTCAATTAGATATGAAGAGAGTTTTGAAATCTGATATTGTCACATCATTTTCCTTGGATGACCCTTTATGAGATTCCTTTTAAACCTTGTCATGCTGTATATATTACCTTACTGAATTGCCCTAAAATCAAAGGGCTGAAAGCACTGATAGAACTTGTTGTTACAAAATCAATATTTCTTTTAGAAATAGATTTCATAAACAATTCTGGCAGGAAGATTACAAAGAGGAGGTGTAGACCAAGATCAGACTGCACTTATGTGCAGGCTGATCTTAGTCTACACCTCCTGCCAAAACCGGAATATTCCGGGTTCAGCATGACAAGGGTTAAGATATTTGATTGGATGAAAAACATGGCTTTAATGGGCGTGGCTTATTTCCATATATAGTTAAAGCTTTGAAAATCTTTTTCTCAGAAACCATTTGATAGACAACAACCAAATTTTGACCAGGAATGATGATTGGTTAAACCTTTTATCAAATTCCCGTAAAGAATTTTGATCAGATGATAAGCATGACTAAAATAGGTGGGGCTAATTTCCATATAGGGAGAAACCTGTAAAAATCTTCTTCTCCGAAACCAGTGGATGTATTTCAACCAAATTTTACCAAATGATCTTTGGGTGACCTTTTATCAGATTCATGGATTTCAATCAAATTTCACTGAATTAATCCTCTTGTGACTCTTTTTCAGATTCCATCAATTAATTTTGCTTGGTTGAAAACTTTTATAGTCGCGGCTTATAATACTCGTAGCATCGAGCAAAGAAAGCAAATACTTCATAAATTTTGAAACTTTTTCGTATGGGACTATTTTGTGTGGAAGCATGAAAAATAGCTGCGTGCTCAAAATTTTGTTCATGTAGGTATGAATAATTTCTTTTTTGACCAATCAGAAAGCCGGTTTTTGATAGATGAAACTAAAAATTAAATTATTGACAAATGATTTGTTTATCATTAGTGATGAGGAAGAGGAGGACAGTCAAGCCTTGTTATATTTACCTGTGGCACCTGATATTGATGAGCCGGAAGAGGGTTGGCAGCAAGTTGCTGAAAATGTAAGTGTTCTACTTACAGGGTTTAACCTGTTCCCACATAATTCATCAATTTTCTGCCCCCAAACAAAGAAGCTTTGGAAAAGATTGTAGAAAATGAAGAAATCGCTTGTATCAAGCAATTTCTTCATTATCCACAATTTTCCTATCCAAGAAGAAGAAAATATTTGAAATTTCCATCAACTTGTGTCAAGCAATTTCCTCATTATCCACAATGTTTTAATTGAAATAAGACCTAAAATTCAAAATACTGTCATCTTGAAATTGCCATCTGCAGTTTCTTTCAATTTTGACTAGTCTAAAATTTTGTTGTGTGGAAATGAATTAAAGAACCAGGCCTCTTTTTTATGTTCAAATTTGTTTATGAGACCTTTGTCAACCATGCAATCTTAAAAAGGCTGAAATTTTTCCCACTTCTGAGACAGATCCCTTTTGCTTGTTTACGGACAGGTTGTACAGGTTGTTTATAATCAGAAAAAGCCATGTTTTTGAAGCTTTTGAAGCAGTGAGATTTCTCGGTAAATCCATTCATTGAAAGAATTATAATAAAACCATCAAAATATTAATCCATTCCATACTGAATAAAATCCTGTAAGGAATCACATCAAAATCAAAGTAATGATAGCATTGGATGCATTAATTGTAGATAAGTAATTATGTCACAAAATTTATCTTGTAAACAACTCTGGCTTGAAAAAGAAAAGCAGGAGGTATAGACAAAGATCAGACTGCACATATGTGCAGTCTGATCTTAGTCTATACCTCCTGCCAAAACAGGAATACTTGGGATTCAGCATGACAATTCGCTATTTTTACCTGTTTCGCATTTCATTCATTTTGGGCAACTGAAAGTCCTATAAGGGGGACCAAAGACACTGGTGATTTCATCATGTTGCCATGTAATTCATGTGTGTATCAGGCCTCCTAGTGAAACCTTTAAAACCTTTAAAAACCTTTAATTTCAGAGCAAACCTTTAAAACCTTTACATTTCCCCCAGAAAACCTTTAAAACGCCAAAATAGCCTGTAATTCTCACTCAAAACCTTTATATTTGCTCTGACTGGTTGCCGTGCTAGCTTAAAGCAAGTAATGGATTTTGTTCTGCATTTTCCTACACTGTAAAACAGGAGCTATGTATGATATAAATATGCAGAGAAAATAGGTATTCACATTAAATAAGGTATGTATTATATTGCATAATTCAAACAGTATATAACATCAAAAAATGACTTTGGTATGACTGTGGGTTTAATAAAGAAATGAGAACTTTGACGAAAATAGCCTTTATTCACTCTTTACTTTTTCATATTTTACACTAAAAGGCCTTTATTTTCATACATTGGAGCCTTTATAAAAACCTTTATTTTTGTTTTGGCCTGCAAGGAGGCCTGGTGTATTGATGTTCTTCTGGAGATTTTGATGATAAATATTCATAATTTGTCTCTTTTTTTTTAGCATCAAACAAATAGAATAATTGTTTGGTTTTGTGTAAGGCTTACAAATCTTTCATTGAGTGAATAACAAAAGCTATATTTTTACTTGTAAAATTAAAGGTGTTATTCACTCAATGAAAGACAAATTGATTTTACACTGAAATGTGTGTGTATTTCTATTTATTTATCATCGCTACCATAGCACATGCCCATATGAGGGATGCCCCTAGAAGATGGTTAGTAGTTACGTGGGATAGTGCAAGGATACAGGATGAAACTGCTGAGAATTCAGCCTGGTTCTTCAACGTGCTTGGTTGATAGCATCGTCACACAGGGCCTGGGTTTAATCTCTCATCAGAAAGACAATTACATGTAGTTTGTAAGTTGATATGGTCAGCACAGGGTAAGAACCGGTGATCTTGAGGTTTGAAGTCAAGTGCTCTACCATCTGAGCTAATCTGAAATGAATGACTCTTCTCTATTTATTCTTACTCCAGACCCAGGCACCACAAGAAGAAGTAACAGCTCATCCATCAAAAAGACGATCCAGTGAACAAACACCAGATACTGCTAAAAGAAAGAAACTGAAACCATTAGAGATAGACCTTGCTAATGCCCCTATTGATGGTTTGTCCAGTTTAACCCATTACCATAGAATTCTGTTTGCTGATACCCTGAAGGAATAAGACTTGGAAATACTCTAAGAGAAAAGGAGAAACTATTTGTGACATGCAATTTCTCCTTTTATCATAATGTCTTTTACCTTATTTGGCATTTATTTTCTAAATTAAGCGTACTTTGAGATGTGAATTTGCCCCTGTCTAAAATTTTGTCATCTGGTAATGAGTTAAACCATTTCATGATATTTTTCTTAATGTTCCTAGGAGAATTTTGGTAACAACATTGCAGAGTATTAAGAAATTTTCTGAAAGCATTGAAAATTCCTGATAATGGGTCAATATTTCTTTTGTCATTGTGTTTTATAAACAACTTTGGCTTAAAATATCGAACAGGTGGTGAAGACAAAGATCAGTCTGCACATAATTCAAGTTCAGCGTGACATCGGTTAGCATCTTTCATAACTTTTTCTTGGTTTGTGATTTAGCCTTTATATGTCTAAAACATGCGTATTGTTTGTGATTTGGAGAGACCTGTTGAGTTTGATGTACCAAAAGAAGGACATTCAGTTAACACCGCTTTTAGGATATCGGTTTATATGATATATCAGCTATGACAAAGCTACTTTTGTGGTCCCAAGGGAGTCTTTTTACTGAAGTAGTCATTGGTTATAATGTGAATTCCCATTTAGCAATGTCCTTCGGTCCTCTGAATTTCCTGCATGCAAAAAGCAATATTTTTGCAACAAAAGTATTAACAAAAGTATCTACTTTCAGAGATTCACCCCTTGTTGAATGTGAAGAAGCCAAATGAAAAAGCACACAAGAAACCCAGTGCCAAAAGTAAACAGAAGTCTAGTAAATCAGACAGATCCAAACATAGAGGTAGGAATATGCTGTGAATTGTGCTCATTATATACTGTATTGAAATACTCATAACAAGTCTTTGAAAAAATGTAACTTTGTTAACTTTGAGCATGGATGTAATTTTACAGATGGGCCTAAACTGACCATGGACCTTCTCTGTATGAGCTGCTCTCCCGTTGTTTGTATACTTAAAACACAAAAAAAATGTGTACTTTGTACTTTTGGATATTCTCAGAGTTCACGGATGGAATGTTGTAATGTTTGGTTTGATTTAACAAAATATTCACATGTGTTGCCAATGAATAAAGTTTTTTAGTCATGTATCATTTTACGTAAGAGAACCACTCATCGACCAATTGGAGGTATCACAACCAAATTACATGTTAAGGACAAACAGATCATACACTACAGACCCGTATTTAATCTTTAACCAAACTGACTTGTAGTCACTGGCGGTTTGGTGCGGACATTGCATTTGCATGGACTCTGTGTGACAGTTCAGTCTTACTCCCATCACACGTGGTCTACCGGGCTGGCGTCGGTCGACAATAGTCACCGTTTGCGCAAATTAGTCTCTCAACAGCATTATAATGTTTCTTGAAACTGCTGCAGCAGAGTCATCTCTGTCCAGCATCATCAAAGCCTCAGGTGATGTTATGAAACTAATGGCTGCTTAAAATTAATGAATGTTAAAATGCTATTTGCACTGTACAAGTAAACGTATAAATTAATCTTAATACAGCAATTAACATTTGCATTAAAGTATATACAAACAGTAGGCTTTTTTTACCCTCTCTTGGCAGAAGGGCATAATCCCATATATATACATACACATGTGGGTGTAGGGCTTCTTCCACCAACTTTTGGCTGCAGCCGTAACGCAGTGGTAGCGCGTAGGACTCCTAGTCATGAGGTCCTGTGTTCGATCCCCTGTCACGGCGATTATTCTTGCCAACATTTGTCTCCCATCAATGGGTTGATAATCGAAAATCTAAGTGGGATAAGCAGCTTGATGCTCGGAAAGGATGCAGTGGTAGTACTGGTGTGAGAAATACCAGGAATCGATGGTTAGGTGCTCAAGCCGCCGCGATATGACTGAAATACTGTTAAAAGTGGCGATAAACTCCATTCAATCAATCAATCAATCACTTAAGAAAAATAACTTGAAAACATTGTTGGAAAAGGAACGCAATTTCTCCTTTTCTCACAATGTTTTCTTCATTTTCTAATTATCTATCGAGTTCAACATACTTCGATTTGTTTTCTCCAATATCCCTTCAATCTGGACCACTAAAAATTTTGTGGTTTTGGAAAAAGATTAATTCATTTTGTCTACTTTCAGATTGAAGAATCAAGGAAGATTAGCTGTGGAATCAAATATTTTGTAAAAGGATTGACGGCACGTGACTGAAATATACCTGCTGAATATTTTTGATATTACACGTGCAATATTATACCCGTGGAAAAGAGCCGAAGTCTTCAGTTACTGCTTTTCGATATCACAAAAATGGCGTCATGATGCATGTGATGATGTCATTTTATATTTTCTGTAATATGAATCGCAGAATATTTCTAACCGTTTCCAAAATAACAATAATTCAGACCAGTCCAAATTGAAAGGATTTGCGGAAGATAATTTGAAGATATTGAAATTTTTAGATTTTGATAACTTTCTGGATAGAAAACTTTATGGAAAATGAAGAAATTTGCTTGTTACAAGCAATTTCTTTATTTTAATAATACATGTATTTTTCCATTTGTTTTCTTGAGGGGCGTCAAAAAGCATGGTAGTGTGAGGAAAAGGTCTGTCAATGATTTTCAAAAATTTTGTCCATTTATTGCCAAGTTCAGGTCATACCATAAGGGTTATCAAATCGGTATGACTAGATTCATAAATGATATTTATAGCTGTATAAATAGCTTGAAACATTTGGCTTATTGTATTTGAATTATACTTACTGACATAAGATTATGTGTGAAGTAAAAGTAGAAAAGTTCGTTTCTTAACCTATCTTTTCTTAACATGACAACACTTTTTATTATTTACCTTGCTGTAAAATCTTGGGATCTCTCAGTGAAATAAATTTTGATATCGTCGCTGGAATGATGATAACACTTTTCAGTTTCACTCTCTGTAATAAATCCTTAATCATGTATTCATCCGCACTTTTTTCAATAGACCTTAAAACAAAATAATAAGGTAAATAATAAATAGAATAATCAAATGGTTATTCCAGATAATAAAAAAAATCACTCAGATGCGTTGTTAGGCGTTAAAAAAAACGAGTGCTGCGCACTCGTTTTTTCGACGCCTAACAACGCATCCTCGTGAAATGTTTTTTCATATCTGGACTAATGTATTTCCGTTTATTTATCGTCGCTACCGTAGCACATGCCCATATGAGCGACGCCCCAGAAGACGGTTATTTGTTACGGGGGATAGTGCAAGGATACAGGACGAAACTGCTGAGAGCTCCGCCTGGTTCTTTAACGTGCTCGATGGATAGCATCGTCACACGGGGCCTCGGTTTAACGTCTCATCCGAAAGACAATTAGTTTGTTAGTTGATATGGACAGCCCAGGGCTCGAACCCGTGATCTTGAGGTTTGAAGTTATGTGCTCTACCAACTGAGCTAATTCGGCTGACAAATTGATTATCCTCTATAAATTATCCCCAGTTGATGGATCGCTGACCTCTGTTTGATAGAGGTTAAAAACAAAATTTTTTGTAAATTATATGTAGCCAGGGACATAAACCAAAAGGTAGGTCGTTGTTATGCGACCTATACATATTGAATACGAGTAAAATTTACCTGTAATAACGACTTTCAAGTCAGCAAACCGTTCGACTCCGTCCGAACCCTTTTCCAGTTTATTTTAGCTCACCTGAGAACGAAGTGCTCAAGTGAGCCATTGTGTTAATCTTTCACGCGTCGTCCGTCAACAATTTCTTTAAACGACATCTCCTCACAAACCAATAAGTCAATTTGAACCAAATTTGGCAGAAATGTTCCTTAGGTGGTCCCGTTCAAAAATTGCTATAAGAATTGAAATCCGCTAAAAACTCTGGTTGCCATGGCAACAAAAGTGAAATTATAAAATAATCTTCTCCTCCTGACTCAGATCAGTATATTTGCCTATATGTCAGGGTTTTATATCTTTTTTTGTTTCAATATCTTTTTCATTGACCAAAATCTTATGAAATCTTTCTAGCAATGTCCATGCTAGTTTTCTGGCACAAAAATTCTTTAACTTTGTAATAATGTTTTCGATTTCTTGACTAGGATTTTGACAGCGGGTGGCTTTCAGCTGAAATATGTCTCTTATTATTTGATTACCTCTGCAGTCATTGACTCAGGTGGTGCTTTAGGGCCAGTGGCCCTCTTATTTACAAACCATCAGGGGGAAAGTATGTCAGCTTGTACGGTGAATATCTAATTTTTCATAACATATTGATTGAAGAACCTGCCAGAGTCAAATATTATAAAATACAGTATTCAATTGAAAGAACTCGTGGAATGTTGTGGGTACCAGTTTCACTTGGTTATAAAAATTCAAAAAAATTCTTGTACGACAAAGATTAGACTGGTCCAAATTCATAGAAGTTGCAGACGACAAGTTCAAGTTGGTGGGATTCTAAATATATTAATCTTATATGGTAGAAAACATTGTTGATAATGAATAAATTGTTTGTGACAAGCAATTTCCTCATTTTCCAAAAATTTTTTAGCTCAACTGAGCACAACGTGCTATTGACTCTGTATCAAAATATTTCAAAGAATTACCGTATTCTAAAAATTAGCCCTTTTCTGTGCAATCCGTGATTATACAATGGAATAATGAGGAAATAGTTTTAAAGTCTATTTCTCCCAAACAATTAGGCCTAGAGCTTTGATATTTGGTACATATTATAAGCTATTGGCCCTCTACCAAAAAACTTCAAAGAATTACTGTATTCTGAAAATTAGCCCTTTTCTGTGCGATCCCTAATTTTAGATAGGAACAGAGAATGATATCTTTGAAAACCTTCTTCTAAATCATTTGGCCTAGAGCTTTGATATTTGGTATGTATTGATGTCTTTACTTCAAAGCAATACCATATTCAGAAAATTAGCGCTTTTTGGTGGGATCATCAATATACCTGGGATTAAAAGAGAAAATCCTTAAACGTCTCCAAAATAATTAGACAGTGGGCTTTGCTATTTTGTATATATTATAAAGCCATGAACCATCATACTCAGGGGAGCGATTTAGGACCATTGTGGTCCTCTTGTCCTAAGCTCTTTGCTTGGGGTGCATAAGAAAGCGTGACTGTGTGGGAATGGGTTAAAGACTAATATAAATACAGAATGGTATTGTGTATGGGTTTTTGACCACGGATGTATGAAAACTACACAAAAGTTGGGATTTAGGTTAGAAACGGTGGTTCACTTTGCCTTGTAATGATTATGAGATAATCTTTTGTGATCCATTGGCGGAGCTCCTCATTTTTATACGCCGATTGATATCACTACTACGTCCATCCGTCAGTGCGTCTGTTTCTTGTTAAAACATCTCTTCTTTCTTATGGACGAATTGGGATGAACTTTTCACAGAATGTTCCCCCTTCATATATAGATGAATTTGAATTAAATTTTCGCAGAATATTTTTAGTCACCTGACCTCGCGCATATTGTCGGGGTTATAACCCATTCCAACACAGTAGAATTTTAGACCAGTCCAAATTGAAAGAAGTTGCAGACGTCAATTTCAAGTTGATGAAATTTTATTTATTTATTTATTTATTTTTTGTCTTTTTAGGTAGAAAACATTGTGGATAATGAAGAAATTGCTTGATACAAGCAATTTCTTCTTTTTCCACAATGTTTTCCAAAGCTCTATAATTGAGGCGCGTAAAAAGGAGGGCTTGAGTGGGAATGGGATAACCATTTTAAGCTGCGTTACAAGGCACAAAGTCATTTGACTGAAAATACCCCTGATTTGAGGAATTTCATAAGGTTTTACTCTATTGTGTGGACAATTCCATAAAAAGAAATTGGAATGTTTGTTTAGAGGAAAATTTCCCCTTATTAGAGAAAAATACAAATCTGTGTATTGTCAGATGCTTTTCTTTAACACATTATCATAAAACAAAAATTTAGACTGGTCCAAATTGAAAGACGTTGCAGACGACAGAATAAGGTTTTTGAAACCTTTAGATTTTTCCAGCTTCTTGGGTAGAAAGCATTGCGTAAAATTAAGAAATTGCTTGTTACAAGCATTTCTTCATATTACTCAATGTTTTACGAATTGTTTTTCTTGAAGTCAAAAAAGCGTCAATGTGTGGGAATGGGTTAACCCTTTCCTGTTCAATTCCTGGTTTTTACCTCCTTGCAAATTTACAATTTAGAAAACATTGTAGGAAAAGAAGAAATTGTTTGTAACAAGCAATTTCTTCTTTTTCCACATTATTTTCTACCCAACTTCGAATTAAATCCATTCCCAATTTTCGTCTGCAAAACCTTTGAATTTGGACTGGTCTAAGTTTTTTTTCAAAACAGGAAAGAGTTAACGGGGCTAGTGTAGTTTGGGGTTGAAATTCACCAATCACTAAATAAACTCATGTGATCTTCGTGTAAATTGAATTATTCTGTACAGTAAGACGACCATCTTAAAGTTTGATATAGTGCTGTCTGGCATAGGGTTCAATATGATAAATTTAAAGAATTCGAAATAAACTACAGCTAAATAGTTTAGCAATGTCAAACAAAACAATCTGTTAACGAAAACGTACAGGAATTTTCGGAAAAGGAGTTGAGTTGAAGAACGAGTTGACCGAAAGTGGGGAATGAATGACCAAAAGTGGACCTATTAACCCATTCCCACACAAGAGACTTTTAGACTGGTCCAAATTGAAAGAAGATGCAGACGACAGTTTTAGGTTGATGCAATTCCAAAATTCTTTGTCTTTTGTTGTAGAAAACATGGTTGACATCGAAGAAATTGCTTGAACAAGCAATTTCTTTTTATGTCCACAATGTTTTCCTAAGCTTTTTTCTTGAGGGTCGTAAATAGGAGGACGTGTGTAGGAATGGGCTAACGAGTTACCTTGTATCGATTTTGTGCGCCTACATTGACATTGACAAGATTGGAAGTTGTTTTTTGTTTGGTTTGTTTGTTTTTAAAATTGTCTGTCAATCAGTTTGTCTTTTAAAAAGTTAACCCGAGGTCGACTGGCGGATCGCTGTCCCCTCCCTCTGTCTCCGCTGGCCCCGCCCACTAACTCCTACAGGAAGTCAACTTCGATATTGAACGACGTTGTTAGCTCGGCTTTACCGAGAAAAACTAGGTATTGCTATACCCTTGGTGTTGTCGTCGTGTTGCGAAAACTTTGACATTTTGTGATATCTCTGGTTCTACTTAAGGCATTCACTTGAACTTGGTTCACATGTTCACTATTAAAAGAGCCACCTATACTATCAAGGGAGATAACTCTAATTGCATTTTATCCACTACCCAGCAACCAAAAGCGGAGCGTAGGCACCCGTAGGCGGTGCTCTTGTTCAGAATGTATGACCAGTAACATTTAACAAGAAAGTAAGATATTTGGTAGGCGACTCAAACGTCGTAACTATAGCTTGAATAAGCTACAGTTACGAAGTAATAGTCGCCAAGCCAGCAAAATTGCTTCACACGAATATCGGGCAAAGTCGGGGTTAAATGTTCACCTCCGGTCTATATGGATGATTTGATTGGTCGATTTATTTTTTGATTGGCAACCGTGATCGGTCAATTCCTTGTTACCCAGAGACTGTTGAAGTTCATACTTGATAATGTGGATTGATTTAGTCTATATACATCTGTACGGCATAATTTTAGACTGGTCTGAATTGAAAGAAGTCGCCGACTGCAATTTCAAGCTGGCGTCATTTTGAAATAATTGTCTTCCTGGGGAAAAACAGTGTGGTAAATGTAGAAAATAATTACAAGCAATTTCTCAATTTTGAACGATGTTTTTCGCCTATTTTATTGTGCTGTCTAAAATAGTCGGATGGTTTGGATAACTGACAAAATCATAAGATCAATGTCGTCTATTAATTTCAAAGTTTTAAATAATTGTTATTTTAAGGAGGAGAGGGGGGGGGGTAGCGTTTCAAAAACACCTCTTTCGATATCTCGTCACAATATTATATAGTATGTGGTAGGGAAGGGTATTATAAAAGATTATAAATCACAACAATATTGCAGTCAAATGATGTTTAATAGTTATAAAAATGTATTTCATATAGTAGAAAACATTAACCATTTCCTCTTTTACAAAATTTTAGACCTGCCCAAATTCAAAGGGTTATGCAAACGAAAAGTTAAAGCGGTTTTATTTTGAAAAATAACCACTCAGTTAGAAAATATTGTAAAAAAAAGAAGAAATCGCTTGTTACACGCAATTTCTTCTTTTTCAACAATGTTTCTTCTATTATAAAATCAAAGGGACGTAAATCAAGAGAATGAACAGGAAAGGGTAAAGAGTTGAAGAAAGATTCAAAATGCAGGACTACTTTCAGGCTTTATGGAAAGTTTCTTCAAATATACTCTTGACGTTAGTAGCGTTGTCCAACACTTTGCTATTCTGAACGCAGGTGGGTTTGCGTCGGCCAACCTCTATAGATCTGCAACAAATGGTCTTGCGAATGGGACACTTTGATTTTTGGGGATGTTATGGTACCTGTCTTACTATCCACACAAATACATGAAATATCCACTGTTCTAGATTGATTGATTGATTGTTCTAGAGCTGTTACCGGTATGTGATTGTGACACAACACGTGAAAATGGGCCTTCATGAAAGTGGTGAAAGTATTGACCCTGATCTGTTGGCGCACAGGCTGACCGGGTCGTCACATCGTTTTTTTTTTTGGCAGAATGTGAAAAGGTATTTGACAGATAACTAGCCACGCCAACTGACCTCCGTCATGGAAGTTCGATTTCGTCAAATATGTATGGACATGAATTGAAAGTCGAATCGTTGGTTGGCGACCTAATTGTTGATTGGCGACCTAATTGTTCTATGGCGACCTAATCGTTGATTTTCGACCTAATCGTTGATTGACGACAGAATCGTTGATTGCCGACCTAACCTTTGATTAGCGACCTAATCGTTGATTGGTGTCCTTTTCGTTGATTGGCGACCTAACCGTTGTAACTTAAAAGTTGGATTCGATATAGTCAGACGTCTAATTCGCCGAATCAACACAATGCTTAGCATAAGTGTCGGAGTTCAAAATGAACGATTTGATAAGTCGACCCCCGGGAAGCACACTGATAGCACTAAATGGGGTTCATTATTTCTTTCATAAAACCTGGTTTCATTAATAATTCTGGCTTGAAATGGACAAGCTGATGTTTTATACATCCTATCAAAACAGGACTATTCCGGGTTCAGCATGACAAGGCTTAACCCAGGACAAATGTGTAATTATTTGAAATATCACGCTGTATTAATCACCTTTCTGAATTACTGTTAAATCAAAGAGCTGAAAGCACTGATAGAACATGTTGTTCTGAAGTCAATATTTCTTTTAGAGATCAATTTCATTTACAACTCTGGCAAAACTCTGTGCAGGCTGATCTTGGTCTACACCTCCTGCCAAAACCGGAACATTCCGGGTTCAGCATGACAAGGGTTTAAAATGTCGCGCAAAATCCCAGTTCTGGTTGAACCTTGCTTGATCCAATCAAATTTTCAAGTACTTTTTTGTAAGACAGGTCAAAATATTGTTCACTTTTCTGATGAGTTTTGTAAGAATTTTTCGTACCATTGATTTGTGTAAATTTGTTCGTAGATCTTTTGTTTTAAGACGGATTTAATGATTTGTAGATATATCCACAAAACTTTCACGATCAATTTTTGTCAATACGGAGAAATTCATAAAATGTTTCTGTATGAAATTTTATACAATTTAGGTTAAGCTTCATCGTCCGAAACTTCGTCGTATAGCTCCGTGACCTTTATGTCCCCTCCGTGACGTACAGCGCCGTATGACGTCATGCCTTTCTGGGACGCGTATATGTTGGTTTCAGCTTGCTGAGTCAGCATGGAGTTACCCTCCTTGTTCAGATCGTCCGCTCGAATGTCGGGACCGTGTCTAACCGCCCCGAACCCCGTCATACCGGTTTGCGAGGCGTAAATGTTGGTTTTAGCCTGCTGGGTCAACATGCCCTGGGTAGCTCGGAGCTGTTTTCTTGTCCACTTTCGCTTCTTGGGTTTGTCTGCGGACGACATATCCTGCAAAGTATTAACGAGTTTTATCTTCTCTTGTATTGAACAGTTTGAAGTGGAAAAGGATTTTGAAAAGACATGTTAACAAGATTAACTTTTTCCTGTTTCAAAATTTTGTAGACCTGTCCAAATTCAAAGGTTTTTCAGACAAAAATTTAAAGTGGATTTAATTTGGAAAAAAAAAAAAAAAAAAAAAAAAACACAAAAAACAAACAAACAAAAAAACATTCAATAGGATATAAAATATTTTGGAAAAAGAAGAAATTGCTTGTCACAAGCAATTTCTTCTTTTTCCACAATGTTTTCTCACGTATAAAATCACAAGGGCGTAAAAACCAGTGGTTGTACCGGAAAGGCTTAAAATCTTTTAGAAACTTACGTAAATGCAGTTTCTTTTATGCGAAAAATGACACTCAGAAACTAAATCGTTAAGATTCATGCTCTTGTTATCAATTGACGAATCGCTGATGTCGATAAGAAATTGAGTTGACCAATCAAATCATTCATTTAGATCTTTGATGAATATTGACCCCCGTCATTTATTTGTTGACTTTTCAAGCTAGAGTTCAGAAGTTTATCACCCCAACCAACGACTTTTTTGTTGTTGTTTTGTTTCTTTTTCTTTTCTTTTTAACTTTGCTGTTGTTCCATACCATATATTTTGCAAATGAAGGTGTTTTGATATCTCAGTCAAACTACCTTATCGGCGGTATGCGGATATGACTAGCGAACGCTTTTCCCGCCCACTTGCCTCCGATATATCAGGTCGACTGGGTTATAAACGGCATCATTTTGGACTATATGTATATTAACCCATTACCAGTCGGTAAAATTTTAGATTTGTCCAAAATTGAAAGGAGTTTCAGACGACGATTTAAAGTTCATGAAATTTTAGATTTTTTCAACTTTCTGGATAGAAAACATTGTGTTAAATGAAGAAATTGCTTGTAACAAGCAATTTCTTCATTTTAAACACAATGTTTTCCCTATTGTTTTTCTTGAAGTGCGTCGAAAAGCGTCACGCTGTGTGTATGGGCTAAGGGACATAAAATAAAAGCAAATCGTTTGTAGACACCCTAAATATCGTAACAACAGCTTGAATAAGTTGTAGTTTCGACGTTTAAGGTTCAAAGTTCGCTTCTTATCGAAATGAATGATTTGATCTAATTTGATTGGACAATCGTTTAATTGGTTGACAGCGGCGATCCATCAAATATCTTGCGTGCAACACAAAAAGCGCAGGCAAACTTAAACTTACCTTTATCATAGACAGACCCGATGCTGGAGATCCGAGGATCAGCTGTCGAATAGACCGCCATTTTAATCGTTAATTCATTATTAGACTGTTGAGCCTGTTCCTCCTACGTCGCTTTCCGATATTGGCATTCTAGGATAGGTTTGCCAATCAAACTCATTATCAGACCACAAGTTTTTTAGACCAACCATGATGCTCAAACATTGTAGAAGATAGTTTGTATTTTCTTTAAATTCATGTCATTAATGGCAGATAAACATTTTTCTAAAGACGAAACTTCTTGTAAAAAGAAAGTTTCTCTCTAGGAAACACTGGTTCTCTCAGTAATGTTTCTTTAGGGCATCAGAATGCGTGTGTGTGTAGACATGGATAAAGATATTCAGTACATGTACATGTAGTACCTGGCAAAATTAATTTCAGTTTTGTTTATCAAGGAAGAAATGTGTAAGCAATGACGTTGAAATTTATTATGCCTAGGCATCGATAGGATCGGAAGTACATTGTTTTACCGACGTTCGTCCGTCTGTCTGTCCGAATGTGTGCGAGCAGTAAACTGAACGCGGAATCTTAGCATTTTGCCTTTATTTAAACGCCATTCAAGATACATGGCTCATGTTTGGGACATTATTTCCGAGCATTGATAAGTATTAGTTGGAAGGACAAGGTCGTCCATTAAGGTCAAGGTCACTTATCAAGGTCACATTTCGTGGAAAAACCTGATATGAGACATGCTGTTTCACAAACACTTCTTGATTGTGTCTACATTAACGTTTGAAACTAAAAATTTAATCACAATTCTGTATAAGTACGCTCCATGGTTTTATACAGTGGGGCTAGGTTTGTGGTTTCACACCTCGATGGACACTCAAAAAACCTTCCCCCTTTTCTTTATTAAGGGCAGATACAAAGTTTTGGTGAAAACGGGCTTTAAAAAACACTATCATATCGGAGGGTTTGCGTAGGCCTATATGTTACAGGCCTTCCAGTCTAAAATCAGTAGGAACACATCACTAGGCTTTGTCACTGCTTCGACTTTCTCCACAAATTTTGTTCAACACCTAACGATAAATTTCAGAATATATTTCCATTAAATAAGAGATCCGTGTAGTTTAGGAGACGTGGTCCGTGTAGTTTAGGAGACGTGGTCCGTGTAGTTTAGGAGACGTGGTCCGTGTAGTTTAGGAGACGTGGTCCGTGTAGTTTAGGAGACGATGGCCCCATTTTACAGTAGTTAACAAGCGAATTCTCGTTTAGTAGAGAAAAAAATTGTTCGGGAAGTCTTGCAGTATGTAAGCTATCGAATCATTCCCTTCTTACCCATACCGGTACGAAAATGTAGACCCGGATAAACAAGTTTTTAAAACTCTTAGGAATGAAATGGTAGAAGTCCGCAACTCACATAAGAAGTGATGTTAATACGCCTCACAATGTATTAACTTTGCAATAATGTGTTCAAGTCAGAAAGCAATATTTTGGCAGTTAGTACAGTCTTGGTTTT
Organism: Fragum fragum; assembly: GCA_946902895.1. Lineage (NCBI taxonomy): Eukaryota > Metazoa > Mollusca > Bivalvia > Cardiida > Cardiidae > Fragum > Fragum fragum. Next base: position 49,693,823 of record OX336372.1, on the reverse strand, counting down.
CATACTTTGTGTTGATGATATACGCTTTATGCTTGCATATTCATCCTGTTTTAATACACGCGCAATATCGTGGACCGGAAATAGATAATCTGTGGTCATAAGAATTGCTTGCTGTAAACCATTCAGAGACAACAAAATTTTAGACTTGTGCGAATTGAAAGAAGATTCAGACGACAATTTAAAACTGGTGGAATTTACTTATTTTGTTTTTCATCTTATTGGATAGAAAACATTATGGATAATGAAGAAAGTTGCTTGATACAAGCAATTTCTTCATTTTACACAATGTTTTTAAAAGCTGCTTTGTTGAGGGGCGTAAATGGAGGGATCGTGTGAAAATGGGTTAAGTCCGAAACCTGGGCTACGGATGACAACACACTATCGAACACGCCTTTTTTGAAACCCGTTTTTCCCAAAAGTGCACATGCATGCAAAGCGCGGTATCATTTTTAACGTAAGCTATAGCATTTTGTCGTCCTGAACGCAGGATAAGTCTTCATATCGGAGTAACGTTGATATGATTTTTTAATCAAAAAGCTGTCCGTGGCCATAGCACATTTGGTGGCACGAGGAGTTCTCAATTATGAGGTCTAGGGAGGAGCGATCACCGGCCGCAGCGAATATCATTTCTGACATTTGTCAATGGTCAATGGATGGATAAACGTTAACCTACGTGGGATTAGCAGCTGGAAGCTCGGAAAAGATGTGGTGATAGTACTAGTGTGAGAAATACCAGGAATCTATGGTTAGGTGCTCAAGTCGCCGCTATATGACTGAAATAATGTTAAAAGAGGCGGTAACTCCATTCAAGGAAATAAATCAAACTGCTCTACATCACAACCGAAGGTCTGTGGATAATAAGACCGCCTTGGCCCGAGATTATAAAACTTTTTGCGTTTCATCTGAAAATTAACTTAGTTTCAAAAATCGTTTTAACTCTTGTCTTGCTGAACCCGGATTATTCCTGTATGTGCAGAAGGTATAGACTAAGATCAGACTACACATCTGTGCAGTCTGATCTTAGTCTACACCATCTGCTTGCCATCTTCAATCCAGAATTGTTTATAAATCAGTTTTCAAAAGAAACTTTGACCTTAAACTTTTTGCCTCCGGAGATTATGGTGCTTTGCTTTTAGTGCAATTCCAAACAGGATCGTATTCAGCATGACAAGGAGTGACGATTTACTGCACACCAAGTTTGATGGGTAATAATTTATCAACATGGTATTGATTTCTCACGCGCTCATCAAAGCGCATCTTTTCTCTCTTTCTTTTAAATCTCAATATGGATTTGATTGAATTTTCAGTCGAGTACGAAAGTATTCGATAGTCTAGGATAGAGAGGGATGGAAGTAAGCCCCTGTAACTTTGAACTATTTTTCCTGCGTTATATAAATGACAATGTACCATAATCTGACGCGCAGGAACGGACGCGACCCGTTTATAAACAGCTCATGATTTAAATGGTGGATGATCATATTCTCTGATGACGTCATTGTAAATATATATGTATCTAGCTACCTTTATAGGCGCCATTACGTTATTTTTGCGTGATTTGCGGTGAAAAGGGGTTATGATATAGAAAAGATATCATATTCAAGGTCGTTTTGCAAAATGTCGTAAATACAGCTTGAATTACTACAGTTACGACATTTTTCTATGAAAGAAATTGTAAAGTATTGATTTGAATGGATTAGAAAACCGAGTGTTACATTTGGTCTGTCTTAACATGACGTAATGATGACGTAGATTCGACTTCTATCGGATTTACATTGACCAGTATGTACTGTCTCATAGTAAACTTGTACCCAACTCAATTGTATGTTCAGCAATTTGGAAAGGAAATTAACAAAGACGTTATTTTTTACTTCATGAACTTGAGATTTATTCCTGAACTATACAACCCAAGAGGGAAAATAGAAAGGTTTCTCGAAAATTAGTAGTTACATTTACTTGTATAAATTATTTCCTTTCGATGGATATTTTTTTCTTTGTTTAATAAAATCATTTCAGTTTTTTGAAATGTTGGTGTCTTAAAATTACAAGGCAGAAAGTTTTTTTTTAGGGCAAATATCTTCTTAGTCTTCTCCATCGTCGGAAAGTTCATCGTATAATTCCTTCACCGCGATGTCTTTACCGTGACGGACGGCCCCAAACGGCGTCATGCCTTTCTGAGAGTCGTAGATGTTTGTTTCCGCTTGTTGCGTCAACATCGTGTTTCCCTCCGCGTTGAGGTCATCAGCCCTAATGTCGGCGCCGTGACGTACCGCACCGTATGACGTCATACCCTTCTGCGAAGCGTAGATGTTCGTCTTGGTTTGCTGCGTGAGCAGGCTTTTCCCCTCTTTGTCGTGATCGTCAGCTCTGATGTCGGGACCGTGGCGAACGGCCCCGAAACCGGTCATACCAACTTGTGAGGCATAAATGTTCGTCTTCGTTTGTTGGGTGAGCATACCCTGAGTGGCTCTAAGTTGCTTTCTTGTCCACTTTCTCTTTGCTGGCTTTTCAGAAGACATTTCCTGTTATAAATGAAAAATTGACGTTTACGTCGGGATCTTTTTGCGCTTTTGACAGACTAGACAGAACACTGAACATACAGCCATCCATCGTGCAGTGTGTTAATAACAAAACCAAGCATGCCATTTGTGTAAGCAATTATCCTTAACAACGGGCGTGGATAAAGAAAAGGCATTATATGTTTCTTGGCAATATGCGGTATCCTTTTTTGATATTTGTGTATTAATTTCTCTATTCAATTTAATGAAATGAGGTACTTTCTAGCCTTCTTAGATATGGACTCATTCCGAACCTGATAGATCTGGTCGGCAAATATGCCCATATTATTGCAAGAGCTTTGCTGTGTATAGAAATGTTAGATTTAAACCCATTCCCACTCAATCCCTCCTTTTTACGCCCCTCAACAAAAAAGCTTTTGAAAACATTGTGGAAAATGAAGAAATTGCTTGGATCAAGCAATTTCTTCATTATCCTCAATTTTTCTATTCAAAAAGACGAAAAAATATAAAATTCCATCACATTGAACTTGTCGTCTGCAGCTCCTTTCAATTTGGACTGGTCTAAAATTCCACTGTGTTGGAATGGGTTAAACAATGTATCATATTTCTGTGGTATAAGTCTGTTTCAAGTTTTGTCAAATCGTTTCATCCTCTGAGTGCGTTATTTTAACAAAATAACCATTTAGTGTATGATCACAATACGAACCAGATCGATTAAGCTTTCAGGTATACTTCTATTATTGAAAGAGCTTTGATGTGTACGTAATAGATTTTAGACAAAGCGGTGCATTTCTATAAATATTTTACATGAATTGTTAAAAAAAAAGGAGTTTCATCCGCAAATAATTTCTAAAGAAATTCTACACAACGATTCGGTAGTTTTCGGTATGTAAGTTTTAAAAAGCTTGACAGGACATGATTTTTGATCTTTAGACTTTAACTACATTATTCAATGATTCAATTTTAGTTTCGTCTGTATTTTGACGAATTCATACCCAACGAAAAAAAAATATTACGAAACTATTTTTGAATAATTGCATACCAAGTAGAAAAAATAGAGTTAACACATTCAAACACAATACCGCTTTTTGACTCCCGTTTGGAAGAAATCTTTAGAAATCATTGTTGAAATTAAGAAATTACTTGTTACAAGCAATTTCTTCATTTCAACAATGTTTTGTGTCTTAAGATACAAAGATTTTTAAAAATTCTAACGACAATAAATTGTGGTCTACAATTTCTTTCAATTTAGACCAGTCATTTGGTAATGGAATCTTTGATGTTTTGTTAATTTCATTATCCTGTATGAATATGCAAATTAAGTTTTTAGTTTCAAACCGCTGTGAAAACAACACATTTTAACTGTGAAAACAACACATTTATAACTTTTCAAATGTCGTTTGAATATTTTTATGTTCATTGCCTATGAAAATGCAAGCCCTAAGTAGCAAACGTCCAAATGAGATGGACTGCAGCGTGCTATGAAGGAAAGTGTGCTTATAGCGAGGACCTAATGTTTAGGAAAACAAAACTAAATGAAGTGTCAATTATTTAATATAACTTTATTACAACACCAAATTCTTTTATACTATCTTTTATGATAGGTGGAAGTTATTTTTCATACTGGAATAAGAGTAAGTATAAATTCAATAAATGTCAATCAAAAATTGATTTCGAGGTCATTTCGTTAATCGAAGTGTATTTTATGCCAAAAGAAGTAGGATATACTTTAGGTTTAGAGTCACTCATTGTAAGTCGAATTAAATTCAGAATGTCTTTGATGAAAATTTGAAAGCGTCACGACTCTACGGGTTCCTCGGCTTTCTTCTGTGACGTAGGTTTAGTGGGTGGAGCTTCATCGTCAGTAGGGTACTCGTCATCATCGCCTTCGTCATACAACTCCGTGACCCGGATGTCGCCGCCATGTCTTACGGCGCCGAATGCTGTCATTCCCACCTGGGACGCGTAAATGTTGGTCTTAGCTTGTTGGGTAAGAAGACTCTGTGTAGCACGGAGCTGCTTTTTCGTCCATTTTCTCTTTTTTGGAGCTTGGTCAGACATTTCCTGTTTGAAAAGAGTATATTGATAACCCACGAATTGCAATAGACACGGTCTATCATTCTTATATACCTCTTTTTAATGATCGGTGAACATGCACATACGGACCTGCATTTTAGAAACAATAGTGGTTGGTTTTAATACGAGTAAATTACCCATGGATCTGTCTAGCGTTTCTGCTCAGATTAATATTGCAGGTTTAAAAACATTTTAATTGATGAAATACTGTATATTATTCAGTTGTATTATGGCTATATCAAACCATCGGTGTACTTCCTTCCCCATCTTCAGTTGCTAAGGATTGTTCTGCAACGCATTAACATTATCTGACAGATCAGCAGCCGCATTCGGGGAGACCGCTGCAAGACCCTACGACATAGCGATTCGAAAGAGATATCTGCAATGCGTTCAGGATTGGGAAAACACTCATGCCGAACATTTTTATCTCACGAGTAACCTTTGCCGAACGTACCACGAGCACTTCCGAAATTGATTGGTCGCTTAATTAAAGACATTGACTCAAACTAAGAAAACGTCGTTTGATTTATGCATTCAAGTAAATGTATTGATGAATTATTAGTACATTGCTCTTTAAACTTCAGATAACGATATGTTACCCGCCATTTTAGTTGCGGGGTCGCTCGTCGGGTATCGCGAACGGTCCTGAATCAATAAAAATGCCTGGTAGCTTTCACGTGCATTTTCTATTCTAAACGCACGGCTGGTATAAGTGATCATGGGATAGATCGCTGGCTTCGCGATCAAGAGTTTACGGGTTTAATTTTCGGGATATCGATCTTGGTTCTTTCATTGGCCTACTTGTGATTTCTCAAGGAGGAAGAGGATTGAATCTAAGGCGTATGACTTTTTTTTCTCCCAATCGATCTACAATAAATCTTCCGAGACTAGATATAAGACGGCTGTTGGTTTGAATGATATAATAAGAGGCATTTCGCCCTAGAAAAAATAGCAACTCTTTCCTGTATAATAACATGTTTATACGTCCATGCAATTTTATACTTAAGAAAATATTGTGATAAAAGAAGAAATTGCTTGATACAAGCAATTTTTTCTTTTATCACAATATTTTCCATCACATAGAATGTTTTCGTTTCAAATTGCACTCACTTTTCATTGTCGTTTGCAACATGTTCCAAATTGGGCCATTCTAAAATTTCGAGAAACAGGAAAGGGTTAAGAACGTTTTATCGACTAAATGGTTGTACTAGTTTTCGGAGTTACAATCCCGGACTGTTTTCACATCGACATGAACAGTTAGATAAATCCACCTCGATTCTGATTCCCGGAAAATACTTCAACAGTACGTGGGCCAATGAAATGCAAAAGATCGATAGCCGCTCTCGGAAAATCAAAACATCTAGATCGTGAAACCGACGATCTAAACCATGGTCACATATGAAAGTTTAATTGATGAATCGGGGTTTTTTTTTGTTTTTTTTTTTTTAAATATTTTTCATTTTCTCTAGATAGTGCGCCAATAAAACATGATCTTTCCCATTTTGGGATGTAAATTGATCGATATTCATCGGTTGTTGAACCGTTAATTTTTTTTAAATCTTTTTAATGCTTAAGTAGCCCGATTTCTGATTTCTCTCAATGTCGAAATAAAGGGACCCACTGATATATTTCGAGACATCCGCTGTTCAAATTATCAGATATGTTACGCAACAGACGAAAAAGAACCTCTCAGGTATTGCCGGAAACAAATACTTAAAAAGGGAGATTTATTATAGCAGAGGTCAACCAGAGCTCGCATTCCGATATTATATAATAAGGTACCTAAGTCATTCTAGATCCAGGAAACCGCAAAACAGCGAAAGATTGCGACCCTGATCAGCCTGCGCAATCCGCACAGGCTGGAAAGGGTCAATACTTATCGCATCAAACAGGGGGTCCCTCTTCAATCAGAGAGATAGAAATATACAGTGAGGTATAATGACCTTTCTAGTTTTAGAAAATCTGTCCTTGTCGGCAAGCTTGAGCCACTCTGTCTGTTCGGGGGTTGATACTTTTTGCGTTACCTTGGGTGTTTCTCTTTGGCTCGACAGGTCACGATTTTGTTAATAAGTACTTGTCATTATCTTAATTGATGGATCGATAACTTCGCCTTCTGACTCCGCTGACCACGCCCACTGACTCCAACAGGAAGTTCCACTTCGATATTAAACGGCCAAATTTTTCAAAATTTATCACAAGTAGCATGTAATAAAAATGTGAAATAGTTCGTTGGCGACCTAAAACGTCGCAACTGCATCTTGAATAAGCTAAAGTTACCACGTTTAAGTCGTCAAACTTACTAAAATGATTAACAAAAAATATCGGCTAATATTGGAGTTCCAATTTCTCTTCCGATCTGAATGAATGATTTTACTGGTCGATTGACCACGCGATAGACCAATTAGTAATAGAGATAATCTTTATAATTTGAATCATATAGTTTTACAGTGTTTATATTTCGGCTTTTTCATTATAGTGAAAGCACTTTGTCAATGTGCGATAAAAGCTTTCCATCTGAAGCCGTAGCTACGACGGGTATTTCTGACTAAACACGCCTAATATATATCTTTTCTTAATTGATGTGAGAATGTACAATCGACAGTTTTCGAAATAGGTGTACTCGACATAACCGGCTTTTACGGAATTTTGAGAATTGCCGATGTCAATAAAAAAAATCGATCAACCATTCAAATCGTTCATTTATACCAAAAGTGAACTTTAAACCCCAGCATTTATGTTAAACATGTTTGTTGATACGACGACTTAAACGCCGTAACTACAGCTTATTCCATCTGTAGTCACGACGTCAAGATCTCTAACCAACCAGTTTAATTTTCAATACATGTTGATGACCACAAAATTTGCAAATTTAGGCCATAGCGCCATTTTATGTCAGAGTCGAACTATCAGATGAAGGTCAGTGGGCGTGTCCGGCGATCAGTCAATTTTTCGCACGTTATTAAAGGGCTGAACTTGAACGCAGAGAAGGCCAGACGGTGAGCCTAGAAGAGTGGTGGTCTTTCTCTCTTTGTAAGATGGTTAACTCATTATCAAACGACAACATTTGAGACTGGTCTAAAGATGTTGCAGGGAACATTTTCAAGTGGGTGGAATTTATTTGTTTGAAAACATTGTAAACATTGAAGAAATTGCTTTTTTCAAGCAATTTCTTCAGTGACTACAATGTTTTCCAAAGCCCTTTTTGAAGGGGGGTCAAAAAGCGGGATTGTGTGGGAATTGGTTTGAAGGGTTGAAGGCCCATAACTAATTATATTGAAAACGTCAATGGTTGACGAAATATCGTAGCAACCGCTTAAAAAGCTGAAGTTACGGTGTTCCTATTTTCCATAGACGATACATGAATAAAAATTAAAGATATTTTTTATCACACACCTGCCTAGTTTTCGTAATGGTCAACTAAATATTTTCAGGGGTAGAGTTTTTCATTCGAAAACAAGTATACAAACATCTAGGACATTTTTTTCATTTTCTTAATTTTAATCAGTTGGAGTCGAAAGATTGTTTTTACCGATTCGGGCAAATCTTGAAAAGTGGTTTAGTAGCCATTTCTGTCATGATAAGAAATATATTATTATCGTTATTATTTTAAAATATCGGTAAAGACCTGATTGTGAGATTTGCCATAGAGTTTCAAATATTTTTCTTATTTAATCTTTTAATTTTATTTCTCAGGCGATAGTTTTGAATAGGTCTAATATTTTACTTTAAATCATTTAATCAGTTAATTATTTGATTGTGATATGTGAACAATTCTACCAAGATATCCAACCAATAGAAGAAATAAAATTAATACTCCGATCTTAACATATACCTAGGGAGCGGTCCTTTGTCTTATATTATAATAACTTATATGGGCAGTATTGTTAACGTATTACATGTGGCAAAAGACAAACTATAGACTGGTCTACATTCAAAGAAGTTGAAGACGACAATTTGGGTTGATGAAATGTTGAAAAGCTTTGTCTTTTTGGATTAAAAACATGCTAGATAATGAAGAATTGACTTGTAACAAGGTCTTTCTTCATTTTCGATAATATTTTCCAAAGCTATCATCTTGGGGTCATCAAAAAGCGTGATTATAAGAGAATTGGTTAAAGTAGGCAAACAGCCGATATGACGGTCAAGACTGGCCTTTACAAGTTGGAAGACTGGGCTTCGCTTAACCTTAAAAACCGCAGCTTAGTCGATTCAAATCATAAACAGCAACTGCCAGTAGCTCAAAACAACTTACAAAAGGGTTAATCCGTGCATAAACAACGTACAAACTAACTGTTTTTGAGCATTAACAAAAATTAAATTAGATGCGCCTGGGCGTCTATTTCGCTCCACCGGCCATATAATACGTTTTACACATTTCTTTAAATCAAGGGAGACCAGCCTTGGACGAGTTCCTTGCATTGTACTTAAGCAAATTAACTATGCATTTTCATAATCTCCCCTGTATTAAAAAGTATCCCTTACTGAAATAAAGGCCAACTTTAACCCTAAATTTTTCACGGTTAAACCTAGTTAAATGTAACCTTAGGATCATTCAAGTAAAACTTTATAATAACTCATCAAACAAATTGCGAGAGGAATATAAGCAAAGATTTCACTATATTCCGTATTTGGAAATTAGCCCGCCTGTAAAAGTAATTTTATTCATCCGATCAAATTTTCTTTACGGAATCTTATGGAGGAACATCCATGGAAAATTTCAGAGTAATGTGGTTAAACTCCTTCAAAATGTTTCAAGGTTTTCACCATATACTATACTATTTTACAAAAATGATTAGCGCCTACCATAAAAGCCATTGAATAACAATTTCTCGGGGAATCTGAAAAAGGATCCTTCAAGGAGCTTTCCTGAAAAATGGTTAAAATCCACCCAGTAGTTTCTTAAAACATATCTAAAGAGTTTCCTTGAGAATAAGTTTTCGGGACAAACGCAAACACTGACACGGCACCATGACAATAACCCATTGGCCTTTGGCCAGTGGAGCTAAAAAGACTCAAAGCCGATTTTGATCAATACCCTTTTGTCCCTCACATTTGTTCACGACAGCAGAAGGGATTCGCAACTTGCATTTGAAGACAAAGCAAAAGCTACAAGAAACATTGCAAAGCAACACGAATTGGTAACAACCCAATGTAATTAATTTCAACAATCGTGTACGGACAAAACAACAAAGAATAACTGTTATTTGACAATGTAGCACTTTCTCGATCTCTTTATCGGTAATTACTTTGATTACTTAATGTTTTCTCTAATAATTGTTTAACTCATTCCCACACAATCTCTTCTTTTTACGCCCCCAAGAAATAAGGTTTAAAAACATAGTGGACAATGAAGAAATTGCTTGTAACAAGCAATTTCTACAATGTCTACAATGTTTTCTACCCTAAAAGACAAACTTTTTTTTTAATTTCATCAACTTGAAATTGTCCTCTGCGATATCTTTTAATTTGGGCAAGACTGAAAATTGTGTCGTGTGGTGATGGGTTAAATTTTATCGTTTAGCTTAGATAATTTTATAATTATTAATGATTTTTGTTTGCTTTACGTTATTTATACGCGTTTATATCTATATATTAATTTTGGGTGTTGTTTGTTTGTTTGTTTTTTTTTTCTTTTCTTTTTCTTAGGAGGTGAATTGGGGTTGGGGGCTCAGTGTAAAAAGTCAATGTTTGCATACTTGTTTTTGAATGTTGTGACATTTGATTTGGACTTGTAGGAGATGGGCGCAGGACCTTTGAAAGAGAGGAAATCACGAGAAAAGACGCAATGTAGACAGGACACGTAACGAGTTAACAAAAACCAATCGCAACGATGATTTATATGTATATAAGTTATAGTGAGTGATCACAGGTCAGTTTTGTCTATACCTGTACAGACAATGTTGACCCTTAATCACTCACTGTAACTTGTGCATCTATACGGGTAATGATTTACGGTTTTCGAAATACCTTTTCACAGAGAGCTTCTTGATAACATGGCTAAAGAAATTTCCTATTTAAGACATTTTCTCAATTAATTGGTGAACCACGAAAATTTGGAAACCGGTGAGCAACTGAAATGTCGTAGCTACAGCGTGATTTAAGCTGTAGTAACGACATTTTGATCGAAAACCGATATCAATTCTATTGCCTAGTTGACTTTTACTCAAATAAGTGTTTGAATATAATTTTTAAAATTTCTAGTCAATTAAAAAGTATGCCATGTATGCGTTTTGATCTGTAACCGTTTAACCCTATCCTGGACAAACCCAGAAATTTACGTCACCATGATTTTATACTTGAAAAAAAAGGGTGGAAAAAGGAGAAAATATTGGAAAAAAAGCAATTTCTACTTTTGCCACAATATTTTCTTCCACACAGGTTGGTCAGATTTCAAATTGCATGCATTTTTCATTGTCGGCTGCAACCTCCTTCAAATTGGACCAGTCTAAAATTTTATTAAACAAGAAAGTGTTAATGATATTGTCCTCCAGATAGAGTGAAAAATCAATGACCAAATTCGTCTTTACAGTGGAGTCTTGTTAATCGCAATTCAAGTTTGTCAAAATTTCCGCTTCAAATGATAGGAAGTTTGTGATTAAAAGGAACTGTTCTCTAGATCTATTGTTTCTGGTTTTAGCAAGTTACAATTAACCCATTAACGCACAGTGAACTTTCTGACGCCCTGAAGAAAAACGATCATAGAAAATTGTGTGGGCAAATGAGAAATTGCTTGTAACAAGCAGTTTGTCATTTTCTCACAAAGATTTCTACCTTACTTTGTACTCAGTTTCTAATTTGAGCGCAATTTGTACAGTACTGTGCAACTTCTTTCAACTAGGATTATTCTTTAATTTTCTCATTTAGTAATGGGTTAAACAATAAATTGCTATTAACCCTTTCCTGATTTAACATCTTTTAGACCTGTCCAATTAGAAAGGTTTTGCACACGACAATTTATATTGGATTTAATTTGAAAAATAACCATTCAGTAGGGTAGAAAATATTGTGGAAAAAGAAGAAATTTATTGTGACAAGCAATTTCTTCTTTTTCCACAATGTTTTCTAAAGTATAAAATCACAAAGACGTAAAAACCAGTGATTGTACAGTAAAGGGTTAATAGGATCTCAATTAAGAGGATTCTACTGTATTGACAAATTACTTTTGATCTTTCACTTCTTCAGACATCCCTTTACGTGTCTCAACATTTACTTGACGACATTACGGAGCGGAAAAAGAAGATTGTTTTGCAGTTCAACACATTTTATTCATCAATCATATACATAAAGATAAGAAGTTCTAAGTAAATGAAAATCAGAAAATGGAAATGATCGTAAATAGCTACAGATTGATTCGTCGTAAGGCGTCTAATTAACTGGATATCTCTAATATTCATCAGTAACACATGAATTTTCTTATTTCACGCATTAAAGGTTAATATCGTTCAAACAGCACACATATATTTTCGGATTAGTGGATTCAACTCAATACAACAGAAGTTTGATTTCATGGCTTTAAAAAAATCTATAAAATGTCCTAAAATGTCTTATAATGATCATATAATCATTCATCTGCTTCTGGTTCCTCAGTGGCTGGTTCCTCTCCCTCGTCATTGGCCTGCTCTTCTTCCGGTTGTTGTTGTTGCTGCTGTGACGTATCTTCACCTCTAGCTTTTCTAGTCGGTGCAACAGGTTTGACTGGTTCTTCTTCGTCGGTCGGGTACTCATCTGCGTCACCTTCGTCGTACAGTTCCGTAATTTTGATATCACCGCCATGTCTGACGGCCCCGAAACCCGTCATCCCTTTTTGCGATGCGTAGATATGAGTTGCTGATTGTTGTGTCAGCACGGTGTTACCCTCATTGTCCACGTCGTCACTGCGAATATCGGCGCCATGTCTTACGGCCCCGAAACATTTCATACCGGCCTGAGACGCGTAGATGTTTGTTTTGGACATCTGAGTAAGAAGCCCCTGGGACGCCCGGAGTTGCTTCTTTGAGAATCTCTTCTTTTTCTTGCCTTCAGACGACATCTCCTGTATGAAAAAATAACTTTATCAGTTCCAATATATTGTAAAGCTTAGATTAAAGGTAAAAACTTCAATATTCAGTGGGTTTTTTTCCGAGATATTTTACTTTAGCTCGAAAACACACGCAATTGTTACACGAATAAAAATTGTTGCACAAGCCAAATAATCACATTTTAAAAACACTATGACTCATTCCAACACAATCCCGCATTTTACGCCCAAAGAAGACTGATTTTGTAAAATTTGAAGAAATTTAAGAAATCGCTTGTAACAAGCAATTTCTTCATTATCCACAATGATTTCTATATCAAAAGGGGAAAAAATGTAATTAAATCACCAAAACTAAATGTTTATCGTCTGGTAATAAATGAATAGAACTCCATCCGTACGTAAAAATATCAGTCCAAAAGATTTGAGTTTATTTAACACCCCTCCACCCTAAATGATTGTATTTTTTTCCGAATTTCTGTTTTAAGTTTTCACTTAAAACAACGAAAGTTGATCATTGGTCGTTTTCAGTGTGGTTTAGCTAATCTAGGGTTACCTAAACTAATAATAAGAAAGAATAGTTTTAAGTTCAAATAATGTCGTATTTCCTACTTAAAGAAAGTTCAAGGCTATTCTAAAGCTACCAAACTATAGATGCACAAGTTATGTGAGTGAACAAAGGTCAATTTTGTCTTTACCAGTATAGACAAAATTGACCTTTGATCACTCACAAAATAACTTGTACATCTATACAGAAGAAAAAATAAATAAAAATATTATCAACTGTCATCATATACATAAAAGGATCTTCATGATTTTTCGAAAGTTTTGCTCCAAATTGAATATTATTTTTTTAATCAATTATAAATTTTTACTTGATCTTTATCATTCTGAACCCAGACTATTTCAGAATATATCTGTTTTGGCATGACGTAAAGACAACGATCATCCTGCACATATGTGAAGTGTGATTTTCGTCTACAACTCTTTGTTGTCCATTTGGGAAAAAAAAGAGAAATAATTAAAAAGAAATAAGGATTTTCAGTGCTTTCAGTTTTTTGAGTTAAGTGTGTAGTTCTGAAGACAAAAGATTTCATTTAGAATAACAAAGCTTAAAAAATTCATAGTTTGAAAGATGAATTCGACAGTTCAGTAACTCCCCGTTTCAGTAGTGGTTAGTGACCAAAACTTTGTAACTACAATTTGAATAAGCTGAAGTTACGACGCTTTTGGCTACCCACCAACAACATGCAAATAGATCCCTTCATTCATGACACAGTTGATATCAAAATAAAAAGTCTATAGACTACTTACCATTTTGTGATTATTCCGCTTCCAGAAATGAGAGTCAAGAGTTTATAAGAAGGAAATGACTGTGCTTGTGTGCAGAAAATGTGTTGTTTTTTCATGTCGGAAATAAAAACTAAAAGTGATAGGTCACGCATAAAAGGTCCATCTGGAAGATACTATATCGCAAGATAGAATGTCATAGAAGATAATAATGTGATTTTGATAATTTCAGGTGGATTATCGAAAAACGGCGAAATTGTCAAATGATAAGCAGTTTCTGGTGTATTTATCTCTGCTTTTATTTATTGCCCGCAAATGAACGTCACCTACACGGGACTATAGAAACAATGACGTCATAAAACATGCGTAGAGAACTGTACTACATATGTCGTATGTTAATTTTTTACTCTCTCGTTAAAGTTTATACAAAAAATTCTGAATATGTCTACCTCGAACTGATTATACAAGGTCAATTTGTCAGTTCCAGATGTTCCCCTTATATATGTCGAACTAATTTTCTAATCCTATCATGCGATGTGAACAAAAGATAATGCACGCAAAATACCAGTTTTACATCAAACTGTTTGAGTTTCAAGATATTAGAATAAATATTATTTAGTAATATTGTCATAAGAATGACAATGTATCATTTTGACATACATTTCAGTTGGCTTCTATTACTTGAAAAAAGTGCGAACCAAGTATTTTGCAGTAAGAATGTTATGTTTACTATTAATTGAATTTTCTAAGCATTATCTTAAAGGAGATATTTATTGGATACTATTCTGTCTTTGCTACGGTAGAATTGTTTTGTGCATGTATCGAATTAATGTTACTCTTCATCATCTTGATACGCGTTATCCGTTTGGTCAACTTCCGGTTCGGATTCTTCCGGTGCTTCCGTTATATCAGGCCCGTTCGTTTTGACTTCCTCTGCTTTGTTTATTTCTTCGTAATCGTCGCGAAGCTTTCTCGATGGTTTCATAATTGGTGTCGGGTCTTCCTCGTCTGTCGGATATTCGTCATCGTCACCTTCTTCGTACAATTCTTTGACCTTTATATCGCTACCATGACGTACTGCACCGAATGACGTCATGCCTTTTTGTGACGCGTATACATTTGTTCCCGTTTGCAAGCTAAGGGTCGAATACCCTTCTGGGCTTGCGTCATCAGCTTTAATATCGGACCCGTGTCGTACAGCCCCGAAACCCGTCATTCCTTTTTGGCTTGCATATATGTGCGTGGCGGCTTGTAATGTAAGCATGCCATGACCGGTTTGATCGGATTTGTCTGCTCTTATGTCGGACCCATGACGAACAGCCCCAAAACACGTCATCCCGCTTTGGCTAGCGTATACGTTTGTTTTTGCAGCTTGTATCAACAACCCCTGCGAAGCCCTGAGTTGTTTTTTGGAGAATCGTCGTTTCTGTTTCGGCTTTTCTTCCATGTCTGTGGACATCTGAAAACAATTCAGACGGCATAAACAATTGCTAGAGACAGGCTCTTGGATCGCCAAAATTTTCCAAGAAAGACCTAAATATCTAACAAGAATATTATTGGATAACCGAAAATTTCATAGTATAGTCAACGAATTGCAAATGAGTAGAATTCACCTAAAATACCTCTATCATTTGATGCTTTCTTTCTTGTCTCCGAATGTTCTTAATAGGAAGGTTAGATAGGGAAACATCAACCTGCATTTATATGCAGTCCTATCCTGACCAATAAAACCTAGTTGACTAACTAGAACAGATATGGCCCGCTCAATGAAAAAAATTCCTTAAAAGTAAGTAGATATAAAACAAAAACGAAAACATGCAGCTTTGAAAAATCACACACAAAAGGGCCGTCTAAAAAGAGCGAAAAGTATCAACCTTTATTAGACCGCGCCATTCGCGCAAGCTGATCGTGGTCGATACTTTTCGCTTTTGGCAGATTTTCTGAAAGAAATATTATCAGTCTATTTCATTTAATGTTCATTTTTGGATAGTAACTTTGGTCGACCTGCACCGAAACCGATCTCTTTTTTAAATATCTGATTGTTTGTTCCCCCGTTTTTGCTTGATTTTTCAAAACCGAAAGATCCCTTTTCCGCGTGATGGGTCAAAGATATAAATCAGCCCGCAAAATATTTCAATTAAATCCACGTTTTATCTGTAAAAAAAGAAAGATTAGTTTATAAGTATATATATTAACCCATCTCCACACAGTGACACTTTTCGACGCCCCTAAAGAAAAACAATCGGGGAAACATTGTGTAAAATGAATTTCTTCATTTTCCACAATGTTTTCTATACAGGGAGTTGAAAGAATCTAACATTTCATAAATTTCAAATTGTCGTATGCAACTCCTTTCAATTAGGACTATTTTTAGATTTTGCCGTAAAGGATTAAATAAACTAATAGACAAACAAAACAGGGAAAAATATGAAAGAAGAATGAGATAAACCAAAAGATAACACAGGAGTAGATCGGGAGTACTATAATAGAGTTTTGGGACAGGATAAAATTAAACTTAATCAAATTATACACATAGAAGGTAAGTGGATGTAAGTAATTAGGACCGACATAATCGAAATAATGGTCTAAAGGGTAAACAACGGAACGATGACGAGGAGGGACGATAAAAAAGAATTGAAACAAACTAAAATTGGGATACAAAGGCAGAAGTAACAAAATATAAGAAAAGAAAATATTAATTGATTCACGGATCGCCGCTGTCAATTTAAAATCAATTATTCAATCAAATTGTTCATTTAGACCGGATGTAAATGCTGACCTCGAAAATTTTTGTCGAGTTTTTTAATTTATTCAAGCTATGGTTAAAACGTTCAGGCCCCAAATCAACGATTTGTGATTTTATCTTTTGGCACTCGCCATATTTAATAATGTCGTTTATTATCTCCGACAAATTATCTTGTCAGGGGTAAGTGGGCGGGACTGGCGATCCGTAAATTGACAGGGAGTAAAGCACTGACAGGGAACGCAAGCATACAGTGACAACTTTTACTCACCCGGTATGAGCTTCCTCTAAGTTGTAGTTTTCATCTTAAGCTATTGCGCCACCAGGGGAGGATATACAGAATTTCTGTTTACTTGCAGGTTGAGTGGAAAGTTGATTTCAGTATTAGGGAAATTCCGGTTTAGACGAAGTGGGAATAAGGAATTGTATTTAAACAGAGAATATCTTCCCGATGCTTAAATCACGTGGTCTCTTTTAAGATAGTATCGACAAAAGCTATGTTGCTCATACGTGCAGTCTATGATCAAAACTTCTGCCGCATAACCCTTTACCAAGTGAAACCGAGTTGCATGAGCGTTATTCAAACATTGATTTAAAAGAACACAGTTCGATGAACACGAACTTTCTCCTAATAGATCAATGTTTATATGTTTTTTGAAGGTACTGGTCGAAAATTTAAATCTGAAACTCTCAATATTCTTGCATACATCCAGAGTAAAATTGCATTCTTTGGTAGAGAGTATTAGATCATTCAAACAATAATAAAGGAATAAAGGACTGGTCGGAATCTGGAAGAGAAGGCTTTTAAGTTATAACATAGAAATTAATATGTACAGATATCGATGTTAATGAAGTGAAATGATGTTAGAGGTAGAGCTCCGGATAGAGAGATCGTAAATTTTGTTTGCTTATATATGAATATTTCATTTTTTCAGGCTTGAAAGGCCATTTTGTGGATTCTCATCAGAATCGCCACAACGAGACGATTCAAGTCAGTACCCACAACAAAGTTTTCATTGAAAAATGTCTCCTTTTTTAATTTCATTACCCCCTCTTATCCAGGGCCCTTGCTTTGGACTGAGTACATTTGAAAGATGCATAAAGACAGGGTGATACGGCATGCAAGATAATATATCACTGGGAATATCTAGAGGCTTCCTCCAATTTCCTTTGTCGTTGAATTTTTCATCGATTGTGCAATCCTTTCCATCGTTGTTCTCTGAATTGATCCACATTTTCGCGGTTTCTCCACAAAAAAAATCTTTTCTAATCAAAATGAGACTTTGGGAAAAAAAGCCAAACATTGATATACTTTATTCATAGTAAAATGGATTGATGTCTAATTGAAGACCCTTTCATTTTCAACAGATTAAGAAATAATATTCGACTTGCATAATACCTAACGAGATAGTATAAAGGACACGGACAAATAAGAAATATATTTACAATCCATGAACAAAAACAATTTCCAAAAGTGAAAAGTAAGTTCTACGAGTTCAATACATTTAAGATTTTTAGATAATTCGAGCGATTTACAAAGTAAGGAAATTTCATTTTTTCAATTATTATTATTATAATTTCATTTGTGAATTGTTCTAGATTTCTTTTTAACTTTTAGATAATGAAAAAAGCGCTCGAATGTAATGTCTTTATACAGTCTACCAACTAAATCCCCCATCATCGTCGGCAGGTTGTTCTTCAACTACTTCTGGTTCCGGTTCCGGTTCTGGTTCGGGCTCTGGTTCCGGTTCCGGTTCTTCTGGTACCCCGTTTGTAACAGCGGCGGCAGCCTCTCTAGCTTCTCGACGTCTTTGGGCTTCAGATACTTGGACAGGTTCATCTTCGTCAGTTGGATATTCATCGTCGGCTCCTTCATTATACAATTCTGTGATGGCAATATCACCTGCATGACGGACTGCACCGAAACTGGTCATGCCTTTCTGCGATGCATAAATGTGGGTTGCTGCGACCTTTGTTAGAACGCCTTGCCCATTGGCATCAGCATCGTCGGCTTGTATATCACGACCGTGTCTTACAGCCCCAAAAGGTGTCATTCCCTTCTGAGATGCATAGATGTTGGTCTCAGAAACTTTAGTTAATACGCTTTTACCGTTGTTATCTTGGTCATCAGCGGCTATGTCTCTGGCATGTCTAACGGCGCCGAAAGGAGTCATTCCTTTCTGGGAGGCATAGATATTAGTCTGGGCTACTTTGGTCAAAATTCCCTGGCCAGCGTTGTCAACATCGTCGGCTTTTATGTCCTTCCCATGGCGCACAGCTCCGAAAGTTGTCATGCCCTTTTGTGATGCAAATCTATTTGTAGCCGCCATTTGATGAATAAATCCTTGTCCAGCACGAAGTTGCTTCTTTGAGAATTTCCTCTTTGGCTTTTCGGAAGACATCTGAAGATAGTTGTAGAACAAACGACTAATTAACTGAATAATTATGATATGAGAAATGTACCTAGAGACTGGGTGAGAATGAGACCGTAAGATGAGTGAATGATAGCAAGTGAGATTGAAAATGATATGGTCAGTACTACCTGAACATGCAACAATGCGAATAGAAGAACAGAGTTAACTTGAGCCCAATTTATTTTATGAAATTTACATTAATTCAAATCACATTACTCATTTCGAAATAATCTCATTAGACGAAACTTACTTTGAATGCATGAAAAGTATGATAAACCATTTAATTGGTGACACAACCCTAATGAACAAACAGTGAAATGTCACAAAATATAAATAATCATATATAAAATTCATTTTATGAAATTTTTCAATAAATAAGCCCCAGCCCCTTGTAAGCTTATTTTTATTTTAAATAATGGCAATGTTTCGACTGTGACATTTATAATGCTTTGCTTATACGGTTGTTCATCAATTAAGTGGTAACCCATTCGCTTTGATCTTCAATAAAATTGTGTGTATTATTCAATTTCTAGGTCCGTCACATTAAAACACGTAGGAAAAGCATTATACGCCGATTTACTTCTAAAATCTTGTAATAATGGTTTAAATCCAGCCGCATTTACGAGATTGAATAAGTAGATCGTCGATTCATAGGTAAATGATATTAATGTCTTTTGTTTATTCTTCTTCCTCCTCCTGTACCGGTTCTTCCTCTTGCGCAGGTTCCGGTTCTGGTTCTGGTGCTCGGTCGCGTTTCGATGGTTTTGGAGGTGCTGGGGGTTCATCGGGATCTGTAAGGTATTCATCATCATCCCCTTCGTCGTATAATTCTGTAACTTTGATATCTCCACCGTGTCTGACCGCGCCAAATCCTGTCATACCTGCCTGGTTGGCATAAATATGTGTAGCAGCTTGCTGTGTAAGGAGACTTTGGCCTTCTTGGTTGGCATCATCGGCCCTAATATCAGCACCGTGTCGAACAGCACCGTATGCTGTCATTCCCTTTTGAGAGGCATATATGTTGGTTTCTGCTTGTTGTGTGAGCATGCCCTCACCTTCTTTATTGCAATCATCTGCTCGGATATCAGCACCGTGTCTGACGGCTCCATATGATGTCATTCCTTTCTGTGAGGCGTAGATGTTTGTTTCGGCTTGTTGAGTAAGCATGCCTTCTCCTTGCTTGTTGCAGTCATCAGCTCTGATGTCGGCACCATGGCGCACGGCTCCATATGAAGTCATGCCTTTTTGGGAAGCGTAGATGTTGGTCTCGGCTTGCTGAGTGAGCATGCCCTCTCCTTCTTTGTTACAGTCATCAGCTCTGATGTCAGCACCATGACGTACGGCCCCATATGAAGTCATTCCTTTTTGGGAAGCGTAGATGTTTGTTGCTGCCATTTGGGTCAGCATCCCTTGTGTCTGACGAAGCTGCTTCTTCGTCCATCTTCTCTTTTTCTTCTCGCCTTCCTGTGTAAAAATTATACTTTGAATAAATATGGTAATAAAAGCGAAATAACTTGCGGCAAAAAAAATATTGCTGTTTTTGCTTTCATTTTCTTCAGAAAGAGAAGATCAAGCGTCAATTGCAAGTATTTAACTTGAACATTTATTAAAGAAACAAAGATCTGATAAGACGGACACAAAACTCATGCAGCATTTCGTAAATTTAGATTTTGTTAGAAATAAGCGAATAAGCGTTTGTAAGTAAACATTCAATCACACAATTGACCAATCGCAGATGTCAATCAAAGAATTTATTATTCATTTTGAGCAAAAATTTAATATGAACTCCAAAATTGCCCATATATATGTTTCGTGGATTGTCGACCAAAACGTCGTAACTACAGCTTATTCGGACTGTTTTTATGCTGTTTAGATAGCCAACTAAAAATCCTTTTTCATATGCTTCTGGCCATGAATTTTGTATTGAACGTCGTATAATTTAATTGTTTGTTTCGTCTATCAAAAACGACCGATCTGATTGGTCGAAAAATTTAATACATATCTCCATGAACAAAATTTTGAGTACGCAGCTATTTCGAATGCTTCCGCACAAAATAGTTCACTACAAAAAGGTATCAAAACGTGTTAAGTTGTTGCATTTTTCGCTCGATGCTATTAAATTATATGAAATGAAGATAATATTTTTTGTTTTCATGGAGGTATGAACCGAAAAACCTAATCACACAATGTATGAATCCGCTTCGCGTATTCATACAATGTGATTAGGTTTTTCGGTTCATACCTCCATGAAAACAAAAATTATTCTCTTCATCTCTTAATTAAAATCGAAGTAGATTTTCTGTCTGTGTCAGTGGGAGTGGCAAACCGAGTAAGTGGGCGGAGTCAGCGATTGATCAATTACAAACATGTTCAAAATTACACAGTTTACATCATTCATTCGATTAACCGAATGTAACGATGTAAATATAAAGCACATTTTGACTATAGAACGAATATACGACAATTTATGACAACGGACAAAAGAAAATATGCAATTATGAAATGCAAATTAATACATGTAACATAGTTAATAAAACAGTACTTACCGTAAGTTGTGTATCGAAATAGGATGTTAATGTGTGAGCGAAGACAACAAACAAAGCGTTAAAAACGAAAAGACATAGATGTAACCTTTTTTTCTTTTAAAACAAAAGAAACGGAACAACAATAATTCCGAAAGAAGAAAAAAATGGTTTATTAAGATCGTTGAATCATTTTATTCACATCTTATTTTGACACGGATAATAGCTAAAATACCATTGAAGTATCATTCTTCCAGTTGACACATACAGGGAATCAGCAAATTAAGAGATATACCGAGTCTTCGAAAAAGCAGACAGGATCAGGCTAAAGTGAAAGAGTTATGGTAAGTATTAATATATTTTGATTGTTCATTTATTTATTGGTTGTTGTTGTTCCCTTTTGTCTTCGTCATTTTGAACACCGTCATCAGCATCGTCTTCCCATAACTCCTTGACCTTGATATCGGCAATATGGCGCGTAGCGCCGAATGATGTCATTCCAGCTTGAGAGGCAACTTTGTTTGTCCCAGCCTGTAAGCCTATGAAGCCCTGTCCTGCTCGAAGCTGTTCTCGGGTAAATTTTGGTTTCTTTTTTTCCTTTGTTTGTTCAGCAATGTCTTTTTCTTGTCTCTGCAAAGTCATTATAGTGTATTTAGGAACAGATTTTGGAAACTATATGGGATGAAGTAATTTCAATTTACACACTCTTTCAGAAAGCAACAGTTCAAACCATATGTTTCTTTTGGCGTAACTAAACAATCCATGCCTGTAAGTTATTGACAATCATTCTGCATTCCGCAGACGACCATTATATACAGAATCGAAAATGCAATTATAATTCTAGATGCCTTTGATTTTTTTAAAGCGGAAGGATATACTATTAAAATAATATGTGGAAAAAATTAAATTTAAAAGATGAGTGTCAAATGTTTTTGTCGCTTTGAGGCCTGTTTAATCCTCGTCATCATCGACATCGTCTTCATCGTAGAGCTCGGTAACTCTGATGTCAGCACCGTGCCTTACTGCCCCGTAAGCCGTCATACCGTTCTGGTTGGCATAGATATGTGTTGCTGCCTGCTGTGTCAACATTGTCTGGCCCTCTTGGTTAGCATCATCTGCCCTGATGTCGGCCCCATGTCGAACGGCACCGTAGCTCGTCATACCCTTTTGAGATGCGTAAATATGAGTAGCTGCTTGCTGCGTTAACATAGACTGGCCTTCTTGATTGGCATCATCTGCTCTAATATCTGCTCCATGTCTAACGGCACCGTAGGAAGTCATACCCTTCTGAGAGGCGTAGATGTTTGTTTCGGCCTGTTGGGTCAGAAATGAGTTTCCATCCTTCTTCAAGTCGTCAGCTCTAATATCAGCACCATGACGTACGGCTCCATAGCCGGTCATACCAGCCTGTGAGGCGTAGATATTTGTTTGGGCATACTGTGTTAGAAGACCCTGCGTGGCTCTGAGCTGCTTTTTTGTCCATCTTTTCTTTTTCTTTTCCCCGGCCATCTCCTGTTTAAAGTAATTTAAAGTTTAATGATTATCGACATAGAGAAAATTATAAAAAAAATAATTCTCTTTTTTTAAAGCGATTTTATTATTAAATTTACTTGAGAAATTTGCATCTAGAATTTTTATAGTACAATACATATATGTTAGCTCTTTAACATTAACATTTAGCTAAATATACTGTTAGTGTACATAAACGTGTGTAACATTATGCAAATAAATATTTTACATTGTACATATAAATTATGCTGATTTTAGCGCAAACATAGATTTCTGTGCCAACAATTGCATTTGCGTATAATGTTTTGTTAGTAGATTAAGCAGCTTTAAATTACAGTGCTCTAGCATTTACCCATTAAACAAAAATATACATGTATTCGAATTGTTTAAACAAATGTATAACATACCTATTCGGGAAACATAAAGTTATTCGTTGGTTTTTCAAAGGCAAAAGCTGTTCCTTCCTCGATCCATTTCGCAACAATGAGGATAGCAGGCACGTTTAAAGCAGCTCACAATCTGCCTTTGATATACACGCAGCAACGGTTTACGTACACACATGATACATAGAACGGTAAAAACACGTTAACAAAGACAGTTTTATGTTGTACAAATACGACAGGACGCGAAACGAAAGATTTAGCGAGACTACTACAACCATGCAAAAATGTGCATAGCTTCTGTTATATTTTTGCGTGTTGTTATTTGTAAAGCCAACTGAAATAGCTTAGGCAAATGTAGCATAAAGCAGTGAAAATAATGATGATCACGCTCATGAACTGAGGCTTTTTTGAAACGGATTAGACTTAGACTTTTGGAAGTCTAAGCCTGAACGTTTCAAAGATAACAATTCATTTTCAATACATGAATGTGCCAGTGTATCAGTTAATGCAAATTAACCTTGCCCTTATCCAATGAACACAATGAACTTGTTATTCTATTCAAATTTCAATCTTTAACTCATTTCTTGTAGATTGCCCAATTTGAAACGTCACGAAATCCCGATGCGACATTCAATTATTCATCCCTTATCACTTTATTACGAAGTGCTAAAATTGTAAAATCTGGAATATTAGATAAACCCAAAAAATCGAACTCAGTGTGAAAAGTATTCACTTAGTTTTTTCTTGATTGTTTTATTCATTTCTAAAAAAAAGAAGAATTGCATGGGGTAGTAATTAAGAGGTTAGGACAACTCTGGAGAAGAGGTTCCCTAGGAATATCAATGTTGTGATTACTCATTTAAAAGCGCTAAGATTAGCAGTTCTTATAAGTTATCATAAGATAGTTTGTGGATGAATTATTCAACACTTCAGGTTTGAAGTCAAAATAACCCCTCTATCTAATGAGATGTTTGATTGTAATATATTTGTATTAATACTATGTGACCACTAACTCATCATCTGCGTGGCTTAATACTTTAATATAAAAAGTTTAAAAATAAAAATTTGATAAGGCTAGGATTAATTTACATGGATGTTAAATTATTATGTCGGTAGAAGTCATAGACTGCTTTGCATGAAAAAGAGCTAGATTTTTAACACTTTCGATTGATTTGAACAATGTAGCACAAGCGCAGGATCTTTCGAAATTCAGGTGTTTTTTTTTTTTTTTTTTTTTTTTGAATATTGCCTACTTAAATCAACGTCTGATATCATTACAAAATAAGATCACAGCACATTCCTTTTCATCAAATAATTTATTCATCTTTGCGAAGTTATGTACATGCGTAAAAAATGGTTAAAGTAATAAAGTCCTTCATTTACATGGGTTCATTTGGTAAGAAAACTCAAATAAAACACTCCTGTTTGACAAAGTTATTTTACAAATATTTTGAAATACTTAAAAATCTTCATTTAAGATCATTTTATCTTAAACAAAAATCATTTTGATCGAAAAAAATGAACATATTGCGCACCGATTCTTTGAGATTATTTCATTTATAAAAATATCGAGAACGAGGAAATGCAGTAATTTGCTTCAACACGATAATGAATGAACTGTGTTTTCAATGATTCGCGAAAACTAAAAGTCACGACTGATGATCACGTGTATGAAAAGTACATAAAAGTCTGTCAACGTAATATTGCACGTGGTGTCCCTTTGCCTTTCCCATATATATGAGATTTTCGAAAACATTATAAATACATATATCAACTTGTCAACTGAATCAATGGTTTAACAAACAAACTTGCATTTTATCCAATAACGAACATCTCATGATAATGATAATGTTGTTTCCTTAAAAGTTATGACAAATGACTAATGTTCCAGTGATGTTTGTCTAGTCTATTCAGTCAGCACTTCCCCAGAAATCTACTTCATCATCGTCGGCTGGTTTAGGTTCAGGAGCTTTTACGGGCTCCGGTTCCGGTTCTGGCGCTGGTGCCGGTTCGTCTTCTTCCTGTATTGGTTTTCGTTCTGGTTTTGGAGCCGGTTCAGGTCGATGCTCAAGGCGTGCAAGAGACGATCGTTTTCTTACAGGAACAGGGATTGGTTCGTCTTCTTCGTCAGTCGGGTACTCATCTGAGTCGCCTTCCATATAAAGGGGCACAACTTTGATATTTGCTACACTTCGACTTGCGCCTATTGGTGTCATGCCTTTCTGTGATGCGAATTTATTAGTACCTGTTTGTAAAGTCAGAGTCGCAAGGCCTTCTAGAGTGGCATAACCAGCAATTATATCAGAAACATGACGAAGAGCACCAACGGGCCTCATTCCTTTCTGAGACGCATATATATTTGTTTCCGATTGTTGGGTTAACACGCCTTTGCTCCTATCATCTTGTTCATCTAAGTCTTTATCTGCCACCAGACGAGGAGCACCGAAACTTCTCATGCCTTTTTGGGACGCATAAATATTTGTTTCCGATTGTTGTGTCAGGACGCTTTTTCCTCTGTCGTCAATATCGTCACATCGTAGATCCGCACCATGTCTTGTAGAACCGAAACCTGTCATACCCTTCTGGGAAGCATACTTGTTAGTTTCAGCTTGCTGCGATAGCTCTGCCTTACCTCTGTCATCTAAGTCGTCAGCTCGGATATCAGATGCGTGTCTCATAGCGCCAAATGACCGCATACCCTTCTGACTATCGAACTGATTTGATCCAGACTGTAGACCAATTGTTGCGTTACTTTCAAGACATGGATCATCTAGGTTCATATCTTTGGCATGACGAACGGCCCCAAAAGCCGTCATCCCACTCTGTGATGCAAATTGGTTTGATCCTGATTGCAAACCTATGGTGGCATTACTCTCCTGGCAGATATCATCAACATTAATATCTTTTGCATGACGAACGGAACCGAAACTTGTCATACCGGTTTGTGATGCGAATTGATTGGTACCCATTTGTGGGGGTATAACCGCATTTCCTAGTTGATCAACATCGTCTTGTCGAATGTCGGCAGCATGTCTAACGGCTCCAAAACTGGTCATCCCAGATTGTGATGCATACTTGTTCGTAGCAGCTGCTTGGCTAAGCTCTGTCTGACTTTCTGGAACGATATCATCTAATCGAATATCAGCCCCATGACGTACGCCTCCGATACGCATGCCAGTTTGATTAGCGTATTTATTTGTAGCAGCAAGCAAAGAGATTTCTGCGTTACTTTCTGGAACAATGTCGTCTGCTTTGATATCTGCAGCATGACGCACGGAGCCGATTCTCATTCCTTTCTGGGTTGCCCCGATATTTGACCCAGTTTGAAGCAACAGGAGGCCATCACTAGCCCTCAGCTTCTTCTTTGAAAATTTCTTCTTCGTCTTTTCTTCATCGACCGTCATCTGCAAGGAGGAAATGCTTTGCTTGTAAACATCTGTAAGATGGTGAAGTCAAAGTACACCCTATACTACTTTAGTTATATTTAGTAATTTACAAGGAGAGAGAATACTGAGTTGTGTCCATAACAAAATTAAATATTTAGCATACTTGTTAATATGTAAAATGGAAGCTAAACGTACAATGCATATTACTACAACAGACTAAGATTGGAGGGGGTTTACCGCAGAATTACACTTTGAGTAGTGAACATGCATGGTTTCATTCACTTCTATACGGATAATTTCACGAATTTTAGGTCTATTTCATATACGAATACAACTAGAATACTGGATTACTGTGATTTTCAGATAATATTATCACATCATCTACTTCGAAGATTATAATAGAATCTTTATATCGTTCAGTGTTTTTATTCTTTGACTACGTTGTCTAGATATGATAGTAAATTGGTATTAAACTTGACAAACAAAGTTATTAAAGCTCTGAATGTTACTATGTTATTAGCAATATGACAAACAGTAGGGAAAACACTTTGTTATTAATTTTTAATCAACTTTTTGGCAGCTATCTAGTATAAATTGAAGCCAAAGAAAGGGAAAAAGTAAATTTGACAATGTAGCACGCACACGTTAATACTTACCGTAGTAAGTCGACGAATTTCTTGCGTGATAATTTCAAATTTCCAAATGCGTTTTGGTGTAGGCATGAAAGTCATTTTGAGTAACAATTCTCACGAGTTCTATCCACATTTGATGAAAAATGAAAATAAAATATCACGGCCTCCTCTCATGAATACTTATA
Source organism: Fragum fragum (assembly GCA_946902895.1). Taxonomy (NCBI): domain Eukaryota; kingdom Metazoa; phylum Mollusca; class Bivalvia; order Cardiida; family Cardiidae; genus Fragum; species Fragum fragum. The sequence goes on along the minus strand of OX336372.1, from coordinate 49,666,153 downwards.
CATATATGTACCCTGTCACGCCAAAAAAAATGATCGCTTCGAAACTGCAAAGACAATCGGCCGAGTCAAACAACACAGGCCGATTTGCTGGTACAGTGCTTCTAGTATGCAAGTGCTCACAACAATGTAAAGCTACTTACGAACTTTTGGTATGTCTCTGATTAAATTTCATTAGTTTTGATATAACTTTTTCGAATCAAATTTATCTAAGTGATGAATTGTTTCATTTACGTGGCTGTTCATAAATTGTGTCCAGTCAGACGAAAAAGAACCTAATATGAAATGGGTAAAGTATCGACCCTAGTCAAATTGCGCCGACTGTGCAGGCTGATTAGGATCGAAACTTTTGGAATTAAACTGGTTATTCTACCTTACTCAGTAATTTGGTGAACTATAACTGATTGACTTCAGCCAGAATCTATCTGCTCGTTTATTTGTTCGCGTGCCGGTCACAAATTTAAAGACAAGATAATAGTTTTAAACAAATGGATAATGGAAAATACAATACAAAATAATCATGTACGTCTTCCGTCCCTTTTATATAACATGATACAATATTTACACAGAAAATGAACGATTTGAAACATTCCATGATCGAAATTTAATGAACACTCATAAAGGAGAGATAATGACAAGCAATAAATTAAGCCCCGTTTAAACATTGAAATGTAGCAACATAAAAGCGTAGCGTCAAAGCAATAATGTCTTTTTAAATTCTGCTTCCGGATCAGTTCATGTATATGTATATCGCTTATCATTTCGAAATTTTAGAAAGAAACACGAAGAAGCATTAATAACCCTTATACCACAACCGAAAATAGTAAAGATGACACGTAATGATTATGATATAATTGTTCTGAAACAAGCATTGTCTGTAGCAAAAGTGTCTTGAAACTTACATGAGTCTTATAAATAACATGTATAAAAACAACCACTATACTTTTTTTTCTTAACAACATTAATTGGAACAAATTGTCTATGTATAGACCGAAAGTTTCAACTTTAGCTAGCTATTAACATGGACGTTTAGACGGACTTATTCAAGCAATTGAAAGTTTGATGCTATGACATTTAGAAGCATCTAAATATTTATTCATTTGACGTATTTTGTTTACAGTCGAGAAATACGTTCTACTTATTTTGTCCACGATAATCCCATAGCAGCCTAAAGTTTAAAAGAAATCACTATCAATTAAGATCGAAATTGGCTTCGGTGTTTTTCATCAGGTAAAAGTAATTTTATTTCGTGACGTCATTGTGATGTCAATTGCAGACAAAATCAGACTCTTTTAACCCTTTCAGCACTATTTTAAAATGGATTCGTGAAAATCTTGACCAGAAAACACCGAAAATATAAAATGCTCGGCCCAACTCCGTGTTCACCAGCCGTTCATGCTTTTAGTTTTCTAAATGTAATCTAGGCAACAAATCCGATTGACCAAGGCAAGGCCTAAATTGATATTGACCGATCGAGTCTGCCAATTAAAGAACAAATCGACCAATCAAATAATTCATTTAGACTGGAAGGTAACTTTGAACCCTGACATTTGCCGCCATTTATGTGACGCATTTTTATTGGTTTGGCGACTTAAACGTCGTAACTACAGCTATATTCAAGATGTAGTTACGACGTTTAAGTCACCAACCAACTATTCATCTCTATTGTTACTTGCTACTTGTTAAAGCTTTTAGAAAATCACATCGTTTAAAATCGAAGCGGGACTCCCTCTCGGAGTCAGTGGGCGTGGCCAATGGGGTAAGTGGGCGGGACCAGATTAAAAAAGTAAACGAGCTGGTGATAACGGAGTTATATTAAGAAAAACATCGTCATCAGCTCGTTATATTCATCATCAAAAAAGTTGGTTACATAATATCTAGTTATCATGGACTAGCTTTCCTATACATCAACGTATTCTAGCCAATATATTTCAACTTTTTATTGCCTAATATGGACTGATTTAATGGTATTTTTAATCAAATTTATTTTTTTTTGCACTGCGGTCAACCCAAATTGAACAAAAGATGCACCAAGATAAGTAAAGAATGTGCGAGAGTATTACAACATTATTCCCTATATTATTCAAATTATTCTCTTTTGATCAAAAAACTGAGGAGCACATCGTTTGAGTTCTAGTTTTGAAGTATTAAAAAAGTCAATATCTATTATTCAACGACCCGTATTTGTAAATTTACATATATATCAGTTTAGCCAAAGATTGGTCGCAAACGTTTTTCAATTTGATTTACCGCATATATAAAATAATGAAAATAGAAAGTATAATGCCGAAAAGGTTAATTGTATCCGATTTGTATAGGTCCGATTTTAAAAGGTCCGATGTTAAGACGCCCGATGTTTACATGTCCGATGTTTACATGTCCGATGTTCCCTGTGATGGATCAGCATATTCCAGATCGTCATACTCGTAAAGATCGTCATCGTCGAATAACTCCTTGACCCTGATATCGCCACCATGACGGACCGACCCAAAACCTCCACGGATCCCAGACTGGGAGTCTCCCTTATTCCAACCAGACTGGTACTGAACGTATCGATTACTCTCCTCGTTAAACTCGTCTGCGCGAATATCAGCGCCGTGACGTACGGGACCAAAACCTCGTGTTCCTTTCTGGGAATCGAACTTGTTTGTTCCGGCTTGGAGAATAATCAGCCTATTACCCTCCTCGTTCAAATCATCGGCTCTGATATCGGCTCCGTGTCTTACTGAACCAAAGCCGCCTCTCATACCCTTTTGGGAGTCGAACTTATTAGTTCCGGCCTGGAGAATGACCAGACGGTTGCCTTCTTCATTCATTTCATCGGCTCGTATGTCAGCGCCGTGACGGACAGGACCAAACCCTCTGGTTCCTTTCTGGGAATCGAACTTGTTCGTTCCAGACTGTAAGATAACCATTGCGTTACTTTGTTCGTTAACATCGTCGGCTCTGATATCAGCGCCGTGCCGGACTGATCCGAACCCTCCCCTCATGCCTTTCTGAGAATCGTATTTATTGGTACCGGCCTGGAGAATAACAATTCTATTACCATCTTCGTTGAGGTCATCGGCTCTGATGTCAGCGCCGTGACGAACAGGACCAAAACCTCGTGTACCTTTTTGGGAATCGAACTTATTGGTACCTGCTTGAAGAATGACCATGGCATTACTTTCTTCGTTCATGTCGTCCGCTTTTATATCAGCACCATGTCGTACGGCACCGAAACCGCCTCGCATTCCTTTCTGGCTGTCGAATTTGTTTGTGCCAGCCTGTAAGATTACAATGCCTTGACCATCTTCATTGGCGTCGTCAGCTCTAATATCTGCACCATGACGAACGGGCCCGAAGCCTCTTGTGCCCTTCTGTGAGTCGAATTTGTTGGTACCCGCTTGCAGAATAACCATGGCATTGCCATCATTATTTAAATCGTCGGCACGAATATCAGCGCAATGCCGCTGGGTACCTATTCGCATTCCCTTTTGCGAATCGTATTTGTTTGTACCAGACTGCAGCCACACTTCGTTTTCGCCATCTTTCAAAAGATCATCTGCTCTTATATCGGCCCCATGACGTACGGCCCCGTAGCAGGTCATTCCTTTTTGCGAGGCGAACTTGTTCGTGCCATTTTGTAAAATGAGCATGGACTGACCAGCCTTAAGCTGTTTTCGTGTGAACTTCCTCTTTTTCTTCTGCTGCGCGGGGGCCCCTGGTCCGTTCATGTTTTGTGCTTCCTGAAATAACAAGACAAAAATGGCATGCACTCTTTTTCATCGACTTCGCGAATTATACATAAATGATGTACAAATTACGACAAAAGGGTGAATTATTTCAAGATATAAGCACGGGTTGATTATCTAAATAGCGTCAATATAAAGGGTATATTGGTTTTGTTAATATGGTTATTAATGCAACTCAATCATAATTGAGAAAGTGTGAAAGAGTTAAATTAAGAAATGATGACTCATACAATCCCTACATATAAAAATGCATCTTCATTGCTGTTCAAATTTGCTTGTTTTTGTCAAGTATAAGGAATAGAAAGGAAAAGAAGCAAACAGACCAAACTAGAAAACAAATATGACCAATCGGGGGGAAGAGGGACCTACTTGGTGGTGCGAAAAGCATCGACCCTGATCAGACTGCGCAATCCGCGCAGTCTGACCAGGGCCGAAACCTTTCGCTCTTTGACGATTTTCTGAATCTAGAATGACCATTCTACCTTACTATATAATTTTTTTTGGAATGCGATCATCGGTTGACCTATGCTGGATCCAATCTTTTTTTCCAAATATCTGTTTCACAGAAAACCAGGGAGGTCCCTTTTCGCCAGACGGTTCACATATAAACAACAAGTATCATAAATCACACTTACAAAACTATAATAACTTGGCGCCGCCATATTTAAAGTCTTCTTTTAGTATGTTTCGTTTCATAATCTAGGTTCGTAAGAATTCAAATTCTGTTGGTGTTATTGAAAGCTAGAAACGCAAAAAATAGATTGTCAAAAATATTGCGTTTTAATGAGTTCAGCTTTTGCGATGGAATAAATACTTCAAGAATTGTTACACATTTTGACATTTCGTCTTTCTTGTTTATCTAATATACTTTGTCTTGACGTCTGTTTTTTCACTCTGAATTTCTATATCATTAACGTGTCTCTTTTACACGAACTGTTCTAAATTAAAAGCACCTTTAGGTATTGGACCTCGGAAAATGCTACCTTTCGAAAATTTCTTTAGCAAATAATGGAAAATGACATCGGACATCGGATTTGGAAAATAGAAAATAAAATAAAACGCCGGATAAGTTTACACAGTCTCATCTGAGTCGATATTTTTTGCTCTCCTTTTGGCTGACAGATACCATTTGTTTTGTCGTCAATGGAAGACAAAAACCTCGTACCTACATCTTTAATGAAGCTGTAGTTACGCGGTTTCGGTCTCAAACCGACAAAATACTATTCGTAAATTTAGCTTTTTAAACGAGAGAATAACGAGCGAAAAACATATTAAATACCATGTTTTCCTCAACGTATTCTAATAAGAGTTTGAAATGAATGGGCTTTCATCTTTGTTCGATCCAAACAACAACTTCATTACACAACCAAAAAATAAATACTTTTTTCGAAACGATTTTTATTTTCAATAAGTAACAAAATGCGATTCTTATTCAATTAACAGAAATGATGATACTTAATCCGTTTAATGTTATTGCTAATATTTATATATTTATCATGATAAGTAGTTTATACTTATGTTAATATTAATCCCATTACCAGACGACAAAATTTAGACTGGTCCAAATTGAAAGAAGTTACTGACGACATTCAACATGTGCTATAATTAGAAAATATGTGACAAATAAGGAAGAAACCATTGTGAGAAAAGACGAAAATGCTTGTTACAAGCTATTTCCCCTTTTCCCACATTTTTTCCATTATCGTATTTCTTCAGGATGTCAGAAAGCGGCACTGTGTGGAAATGGGTTAATTTGATGATAATTCTTATTCGTAAATTAATTTTTGGGTGAGATATTTATTTTTGAAAAAATTGATTGAGTATTATAACTGATTTATAAGTACGGAAAAATACTGTAAACGATTGCATTGCGAACACGAATAAATAACATTATATATTTTTTGTTTATCAAGGCGGTCACCCGTCACGCAAGTAAGGTCGATCCTGGAACCCCGTTCAACAAATATTTGAAATATGGATCGTATCAAGCGCAGGTCAATCATTTCGAGATTTTAACGAATGTTATGCTAGAGTGACCATTCTGTGAAATTCCGAGGTTCGATTCCGATTAGCCTGCACAGCCTGGCCTCGATCGATATTCTACAAATTCCCTAAGTGGTTCCTTGACGCATGAAAGGTCACTTTTTTTAGTGTATATGTTGCCGAGGGCCATGATATAGGATGCGTAAAGCAATTAACCCTTGTCAAGCTGTATAAAATCCCTTATGGAAAGGAATTAAAATCAAAGGACTGAGAGCACTGATAGTACTTGTTGTTCTGTAATCAATATTTCTTTTAAAAACAATTTCTTAACTTCTCTGGGAGGATAAATACAAGCAGGAGGTTTAGACCAAGATCAGACTGCACTTGTGTGCAGGCTGATCTTTGTCTATACCTCCTGCCCAAACAGGAATATTCCGGGTCCAGCATGACAAGGGTTAAAGTATCGCTGGCCAAACCCACTAAAACTTTACAGGACGTTCCATTTCGATATCAAACAGTGTTATTTTGCAATATTTACGGCCAGTATCTTGAAACAAAAAAACAAGCGTTGATTGACGACCTAAACGCCGTAGCTACAACCTGAGTAAACTGTAGTTACGAGGTCTAAGTCTCTCAACCAACAGAAATGCTTCAAATAAATGTCGACTAATGTTTGAGTTCAAAGTTCACTTTCGGAGTAAATGAATAATTTGATTGGTCGATTGATTCTTATGTAGACAGTCGCAAACCGTCAATTTTATGAAGAACCTTGGTCTCAAATTAAAAGGAATGCTACTGCTTTAAAGTTAGAGATTAGTTAAATTAGTTAGAATTCATCAATAGGTCACGTGTTAGTTGGTCTATTAAAATCACAGAACCATGACCTATGTTACTGTTATCCTCTTAAAATTCTATTTTAGACATGTTCTTATGAATTTAATCAGTCCATCTCACTTCTGCGTCCTGGACTCTACACCAGTATTTGGACTACAGTAAGAACTTGTCAAAACTAGGAGAAAATACCCCACCCATACACATATTACACGAATGAACACGAAGAATAATGAAATACTTGAATCCAACTACAACGAACAACTTCCATAACAAAATAGTATGTGTTGACCTTCCACAAGCATACCATCCAAGCGGACTTTTCCAGGGGTTTATTTCATTTTATCGGGTTTTTTTTTGTTGTTGTTGTTAGTTTACCGTAGATACAATTTTATTTTACATTGGCCAAGAATACTTATACTTATTTTTGGAAAATTCAATTTGCAAATAGTATAGATATATAAGTTTTGAAAAATTAATATGTTAGTGGTTATCGTATCGAGTTGTAGGCCCTGAATAATATTTGTTCTACTGTCCTATCATTATCAGTTAAATGTTTTTTTCATTAAATGACCAATTGCCCACCCGACCCCTTCCTTCTTTGGCCCCTCCTGTTGACTCTGACAGGAAGTTCAGCTTCGATTTTAAACGGCGTTATTTTGTAAAATTTAACGCTATTAGTATGAAACTAGCAAAATGGTTGGTTGGCGGCTTAAACGTCGTAACTAAGCTTGAATAAGCTTTAGTTACGACGTTTAAGTCGCCAAACCAACAACAATTATCTCGTAAATGGTGGCCAATGTCGGAGTTCAAAGTTCCAATCCGGACTGAATGTATGATTTGTTTGGTCGATTAATTCCTTGATTGGGAGTCGCGATTGGTCAATTGCTACCAGTTTGTTTGTTTGTTTGTTTGTTTTAATCGACCCGGATTTGAGTAGGACAAAAATCTTTCAACTAACATCTTACTCGCAGAAATGAACAAAAATTAGATGAATAATAAATACTATGTCTAAAGCTTTTTGATATGCATACAACAAGAACTAATTCTACTTCAAATCACGACTTTTGACCATGTTATTTTTACTCAATTACTACCCAATCCCATGGCTACAAGATACCCAATGGCGCCATACAGAGGTTAAACTGTCTTAGTGTTCATCATCATTTGAAACTCATCATAAATCTAGTTTGATAACGAGCTTTTTCATTAGACCAGGTCTTTGTCTTAGCTTTTTATTTTTTTAATTTATTTGCATTCAAAAATAATTAAAAGGACTGTTTTTATTTTATATATGATTTCCTAATATATTCCGCTTCATCAAATGTGACAACCTATCTAAATAACGCTATCATTTATTTATTCATTGCTGCAACGAATTTAGATATTTTTCAAAGATAATAATGCTCTTTTGAATCGTTTGTCTTTAACGGAATAAAAACTTCGTTAGTTTAGATCATTATCGATTCATATTATCTAGTAGATACAAAGTGATCTTCATGATAAGTAAAGTTAAATTATCCATGGGTGACGTTCGTAGTAAAACTTTATGTTTCTTTTAAAAATCACAGTAAGACTCCTCAATATTTGGAATTTGCATGTCTGCTGGGTGTCTCATTGATCCAAACGACATTCCTGATTGACTAGCTCCTTTATTGCTACCAGCCTGCAACCCAACGTAACCCTGACTTTCCATAGCCATTCCATCACTTCGAATATCGGAGACATGGCGTGGGGCACCAAAATTCATACCGGCCTGACTTGCACCTTTATTATAACCAGACTGTGCCGGCAGAATTGCCTGGCCTTCCTGCTCAAAACCGCCGACTCGCTCATCGGCGATCTGTCGTGGAGCCCCATAGCTCATACCGGCTTGAGTTGCTCCTTTATTATAACCCATTTGTCCGCCGATAACTGCTTGCCCTGCTCGATCGAAATCTTCCGTAACAGGATTGATATTTCTTGTCGCACCAAAAGACATACCCGCCTGACTTGCACCCTTATTGAAGCCCGATTGTGCCGGTAAAATTGCTTGGCTTGACATTTGAGAGTCAGAGATACGATTGTCCGATACTTGTCTAGGGGCACCATAGCTCATTCCAGCTTGACTTGCTCCCTTATTGAAACCCATCTGACCGCCGATAATAGCCTGTCCCGATCTATCCATCTGTACACCAGTCTGTGTATCTGATATATGCCTTGTTGCTCCAAATGACATTCCAGCCTGACTAGCCCCTCTATTGAACCCTGCTTGGCCCCCGACAATAGCATGCGAGTCTTGTGCCATTTCTGCAGATTGAATATCCGCTATGTGTCTAGTTGCTCCCAGAGACATGCCCTTCTGACTGGCACCTTTGTTGAAACCGGCCTGACCGCCAATGATACCTTGACCTGATCTGTCGAAATCATCCGCGCGTATATCAGCAATATGTCGTGATGCACCGATTTTCATTCCAGCTTGAGAAGCACATTTGTTTGTTCCGGCCTGTAAACCAATAATGGCTTTACCCGCGTTCAGCTGTTCGTCCGTGAAGACACGCACGTTCTTTGTTGTTGGCTTGGGTCCTGCTGTTGGACCATTGAATTTATGACGCTGAGCCTACAACGATAAAGGAAACAGAAATAAAAATCAATCTCGAATTCAAAAGATATAAAGGATCTGAGATTTCTTTGATGCAAGCTTACCTTGACTAGAAAAGATACTAATCGAGCCTCGTCGAGCTCAAAAACTGTTGTATTTTAGACGAGCTTAATATCAGCTTGTCTCAAAGAAAATCGAGTAAAATATTCTTTTTCTCACATAAACAAAAGTTTTGTAACTTCATCCATATTCTCGGAATCCGCGGACCTTGAATTTCCAGAAGGTCGTGAACTTAGGTGGCGTTATGATGACGTCATTTAAAGGGGGATTCTACATTTGAATGAGACCAGGATATTCGTGATCGCTATGTGAGAGAAAGAAATCTTCCAAAAGATATTCAAAGGAACACCTTTTATACTCTTAAGGTTCTATAACAAAATGAATTCAAATTTATCACTAATAAAAAGTGTTTGGTTACAAAACTTAAATCAAAAGGTAAAACATAATTTTATACTTACTTTTTTTTTAATATTTCAACGGCTTTGGATCGCTTAACAAAAGCAGAAACAGTGTTTTCTTTGCGCGGTCTATTTTCAGCCCAATTCACGTACTTACCTGCTTCGATACGTCATTTTTGTATGAATATCCGTTGAAACAACTAGACAAGATCTCTACCAGAGTACTATTTTATTTTACACAATATACACACAGACTAGAATGATAAGTTGGACTCTATTAGGAAAAGCTAAAAGGTTATGTTGATGAAATAAGCGTTATTCAAATGATTTTCGATGAAATGTTGGTTTTAGAAGTTGTGAATGTTTTCAGGATTCGTTATTGTTTTACATCATTCGTAATCTTCATACACAACTTCATCGTCTTCTAGATATTCCAGTTCGTCACAAAGTTCTTTAACCCTGATATCGGAAATTAGTCGCGGTGCACCAAATGAAGTCATCCCTCGCTGTGAAGCGTATTTATTAGTACCCGATTGAAGACCAAGTGTCGCCATGCCCTCCTGCGATACATCATCAGCTTTTATATCGGCAATGTGACGAACAGACCCGAAACTCATACCCTTTTGCGAAGCGAACTTGTTTGTACCTGATTGTAAGATAATCGTAGACATGCTTTCTTTTGAAACGTCATCCGCTTTTATATCGCTTATATGTCTAACAGCCCCGAACCCAGTCATTCCCTTTTGAGAAGCATATTGATTGGATCCCATTTGTATATTTATAACTGATTGGCCATCACGTGATACATCATCGGCTTTTATGTCAGAAACGTGCCTCACAGCCCCGAAACTTCGACTACCTGCTTGAGAAGCAAACTGGTTCGTTCCGGACTGAAGTGAAATATGTCCATAACCCTCCGGGTCAGCATCGTCACACTTAATATCAGATACGTGTCTCGCACTACCAAAACTCATTCCTTTTTGACTTGCAAATTTGTTCGTCCCTGATTGAAGACCGATCATAGTCTGTCCAGCACGGAGTTGTGATCGTGTGAATAATTTCCTTTCTTTACGAGCAAGAGGCTTTGGTCCACAGGTAGGACCATCAAATTTATTTCTTTGTGCCTGCAAGGAATCACCGATGATATAGGTGAGTACAAGGACTACGTCACGTGCCGAGTGTGTGCACGATGACATACTATTGCAATCATCTACCAAATTGAAATTTAGATCGAGCCTGTGTCTGGCATTTCCAAAGACTTCACATGTGCGCTAAGAGCAGACAATGAGCGGAATTGACAGCCACATGGTACATCTAGAATATATGCTGATCGTTTAAAGACATTTCAGGTCAACATCTATCTGTAGAATGTATATTGCAGATCCTGAGTGACAAAGTTGTACTTATGCAAATGTTTTTACTTCGCACACATGTGAAATTGTAAGAAACGTGACGCACATGCTCATTTCATTTAACAACAGATAAAAATTTATTCAAATTGCACTATACTGTCAATTAAATACCTTAAGTGGAAAATAAGAATCTTAGTGGAAAAATAGAGAAAGTTAGCGTCTCCTAGCAGTGAAATGATTTAACCAATTTCCACACAACGAAATTTTAAACTTTTCCAAATTGAAAGGAGTTGCAGATGACAATTGAATTTTATGAAATTTTAGATTTTTTCAATTTTCTGGATAGAAAACATTAAGGGAAATGAATAAATTGCTTTTGACAAGTAATTTCTTCATTTTACACAATGTGTTTCCAATCGCTTTCTTGAGGGGCGTCCAAAGGCGTTACTGTGTGGGAACGGGTTAAGACACTTAACTTTATATCAATTAAAATAAGTAAAACCCATGATACTGAATTTTTAAATAGAACCATTGTGTAAAAAACAATTATGGTAGAATAAATATATGACATGCAAGCGTATAAGCTACTTCATAAAAGGATTATTATTAAATATCTAGCAATCATCAAGAAAAGTAGCATTCACTGTTCTGTAGTATTTGCTTATGTCTATTTTTGGTTGTATAAATATTTATGCAGAGCTATAAGGGATGATATGAAACATTCGATAAATTTGTTCATCTATTAATTAAAGCTAATCTACAATGCAATATTAATTGTAATTTATAACATCTTAAGACTTTATACGATGCATCAGATCCGGGAATATAGTGCTACTTGAACAAAATTATATCTGTTGTACGAAGATCGCTAATGACGAAACCCGTGCGTTGTCTTATTGGTTTTAACCGAATTGATATCGACGTAAGTAATGGGGAGTAGGTTTAACGAATCAAACATTAATGTAAAATGAGTTTTATTTGTGACTGATGAAACATTTGGAAAGTGATCAAAATTAAATTTTCTTGATATGTCACCTGTTTGTCGTGATATTTTCTGAGTCTCTTATAGCCGTATACTAGGACCTTTTCAAAAGTCATTTGTTCAGCTTTACCCTTGCGAAAAAGTGTTCGAAACTTTTTATTGACTTTTACTTAAAGCAGTTTCAAAGACTCATTTAAGGAATAAGTTAATATTTTTAATTGTTCTGTCCATTTTCTTGCTCCATCTGATCTTGTTGCATGTACTCCTCATCTTCGTCCTCAAACTCATATTCATCACAAATGTCGGAAACCTTGATGTCTGAAACATGGCGTGGGGCTCCAAAACCTCTCATTCCGCTTTGCGATGCGCCCTTATTCCAGCCAGCCTGGATGTTAATGATGCCCGCACTCTCCTGGTTAAATTCGTCGGCGCGTATATCAGCGACGTGTCGTACAGAACCAAAAGACATTCCCTTCTGCGTAGCATATTTGTTTGATCCCATCTGCAGACCTACGTCTTTATTGCTATCTTGGTTATATTCGTCGGCTCGGATGTCTGCACAATGTCGCACACTTCCAAACGACATGCCTTTCTGAGATGCATACTTATTAGAGCCCATCTGCAGGCCCACATCTTTGTTGCCTTCTTGGTTTAGATCATCTGCGCGAATATCTGCGCAATGTCGGACAGATCCAAAGGACATGCCCTTTTGGCTTGCAAATTTATTTGTTCCCGATTGTAGCGTTATTTCTGACTGCCCCTCATTACAAGCGTCGTCTGCACGGATATCTGCTATATGTCTGATGGCCCCGAAGTTCATGCCTTTCTGGCTGGCGAATTTGTTTGTTCCGCTTTGTAACCCTACTTCAGCTTGACCCTCTTTGTTAATGTCGTCAGCCCTTATGTCGGCGCAATGGCGTACGCCACCAAACGTCATTCCTTTTTGCGAAGCAAATTTATTTGTACCGTGCTGAAGGGATAAAATACCATGCCCTGCTCGAATTTGTTGTCTCGAAAATTTGTTCTTTGGCTTATCTCTTGGCGTAGGTTTAGGTCCACAAGTTGGACCATCAAACTTGTGTCTTTGAGCCTGAAAAACCGATAAATCATTTTCGGTGCATTGTTTGTTTTCTAGCTTTTTTTAAACTGAATATATTACGTTGACTATATTGGTATCTGCTTCAAAACTTTCAAAACTACCTACTTTCTTATAAAGATTATCATGAACATATTTCCAGAATTTAAGTGATACGAAACTTAATTTGACTTACAATATATATTTCAGTGTTGTTGTTTTTATTTTATCTAAATTAAAAACTTTTTTAACTAATTATCGAGCAATAAGTTCTTAAAGATTTTCATCATAGAATTATATTCAAATGTTAAGAAATGACTGAAAGAATGAGTTTGGTGCAGAGAGTTATCAATTCAATTGTGCATCAGCAAAAGTAGACTGTATTAACTAAAAGAGATATAGAAGCTCAAGACAAAAGCCAAAGATGACAACATGAAATTAGTCCGCCGACATAAACAGGGTTTTCGTATACTCCATGGATACTAGATAGAATGGCAGTTCATTCGATGATAAAAATGTATGATTTTTGCATTGCTGACTTCCATAAGCCAAGTCTGCATGACACAAAAGCACACAAAGCTGATGATGCGATGATAAACACAGTTACTGCTGACATGTACTCTTCTCTAACAAGAGGGTAACGAAGGGGGTCACACGACTACCTACCTCTTATATCCAGATGTTTTGGGGTTTCCTCTGATGAGTGGTGCGATTCGGATGTCGTACGTTTTGACTCGTAAAGATTATCAATTATATAAAATTGACCGAAATTTGCGATAAGAAAACACTGTTTACTGCGGCGATCCATTCTATTCTATGACAGAAATTAATCGAAAACGAACAAAATTCAAGGCGTGCATTTCTTAAACACTGTAAATGTAACCAAACACTTTAAGTTTTAGACATTAATTGTAGACAACAGGTAAAAACACATATGTGGAAAAATTACTAAAATAATAGCAGTATTTATAAGAGTATTAAAAGAAAATTATCACACATTTGAATATTGAATTTCAAGAAAAAATACTAACATTCTAGTTTAAGAAATTTGAAGTTGAGCACGGAAAGATGTATTTGGGCGTTTTTTGCAATTGAATTTCTTCGAGACACAAACAGACTAGCTCACATGCATTCTACAGAATTAGATATCTTTTGAATGACTACAAGGCAAAATTGGGCATGTATTCGCAAGTTAGTATGCTAAGAGTATACTAAGAGACAGAATGATTTCTTATGAAAACATCCATTCACTTCAAAATTATTTAGTCCTAGATTTGACAGTATGTATGTATCTAATCAAAGTTTATTAAACTGTCGTTTACTAAGTGTTTTAGAGAAAACTAAATAACATGCTGTTCGCCTAGTTTTGCCTTGTTCTCTCATAAAAATTGAGTTTGTTTTTAACGACAGTGGTACATAGAAACATGTTCAGTAAGGGCATTGGTGATGAAAAGGTTCATCCATAATCGATTTAACCCTTAATTGTTTTTGAATTTTTTTTAGATTTGTACAAATTCAAAGGGGTAGTACACGACATTATAAAGTAAGTACAATTCTACAAGAAATCATCCTATATGATAGAAAATATTGTGGTAAAAAGAGAAATTGCTTGACGGCACTTTCTTCTTTTTCCACAATGTTTTCTCAAGTGTAACATCACAGGGACGTAAAAATCAAGATTTGTACGAAAAAGGGTTAAAAAAATAATTTTATAGCCAGACTGACTCATAGAAAAGTTGTAAGCACTGATTGTATAATTCGAATATTATCCTTTATTCTGAAGAGATTTTTTTAAAATATGCATCTCATCGCAAAACCACCATTTACAAGGACTATAACAAACCTTAAGAAAATGCTTAAGTCCCAGTTACACTTTATGCTTAAAGTCACAGTAACGTTCTATCTCCATCAGAATAATTACACAGATACCAGGATTTAAACTCTTTATATTTGTGCGACTCGTGGACAATATTTGATCAAACTGCATAAAAAATTATTTTTGACCTAAAAAGTGAAAAATTTATATCCGATTGACAAAAAGACGCCAAGTGTTCGGCTCGACCACTTAATCAAAAAAGTCGAAATAAAAATTCGTTAATCAAATAAACCATCAATTTGGAGACTAAACATTTGTCTATGTTAAATTGAATTAGTCTAACGAATAATTCGGACTTTAATAAAAGTTGAAATTTTATTCATTATGTCATTCATTGTTTAAGTATGCAATAAGGTGTACACCAATGCCCTTACTGTCCCAAATTACATTTACATATTTCGATGTGATCTGTCTCACTAAATGGGACCTCCTTGGAAGTGCGAACGGTATCGAACCTAGTCAGACTGCGCGGTCTGTGCAGGATGACCAGAGTCGAAGCTTTTCGCTCTTTCACAATTTTCCTAAAACAAAACGACCATTCGATCTCGCTATATATCCTTCTCCGGAATGCGACCTCAAGTTGACCTCGTGTAGATCCAATCTATGTTTTAGGTACTTGTTTCACGGAATACTAGGAGGGCCCATTTCTTCTAACGGCTAGCGTTTCTCAAAGAATGTGCTTGTTTTTTTGTTTTGTTTTTTTTATATTGTTCATGAAAGGATAACCATTTTTGACAAGCTTTACTTGAATTCTTAGGATAGAATAAAAAGCTGAAAGTTGCTTGACCAATCAACCAATTGCGGCTGTCAATCAAAGAATTTATTTGAACCTGAAGTGAACTTTGAACTTCGATATTGGCCAACATTCTGTCAAGCATTTTGGTTTGGTTTGGCGAGTTAAACTTAGTAGATACAGTTTATACAGCCAACCAACGATATTCTTGGCTGTTATTTTTTCCTGGCCATAGGTTTTGCAAAATAACGCCGTTCATTCTCGAAGTGGATTTTTCCGATGGAGTCACTTAGCGTGGCTATCGGAGTCAGTGGGCGGGGACAGCGATCCGTAAATTCTACGAAAGTGATTGCAATAAAATTTATATCTGAAGAAATCCGTCCGTAAATTTTCAATAAAACTTGTCTAGAATCACATTATCCATATTCACTGGGCTTTGTAGCCAGTCATTGACTTCAATACTTGAGCCAAGAATAAACAGAGGTGTAGATAAGAGGGTGTAATAGTGTTCCAAAATCCTTAATTCTCAACGAAACCCTATACTGTGGGTACCCATTTGAATCATCTCGTCGACACGATTCGAATGAGTACTTACAACTTAGGGTTTATGGCAGTATTGGTGAAATATTTAAATGTAAAATACGAATAACGCCCTGTATCTGTAGCTCTGAATAAATGTGAAAAAATCAATGGTGAGGGTTTTTTATCTTTTGAATGATCATTTATCTCACACATAAAGTTTTTCCTGCCTTTTGTCTTATTTAATTTTATTGAAAACGTTAAGTCTTTGGTTTTTAGATCCGAATAAGCTCAGTGAATTTTGGATTAAGCATGTCAGCAATAGATTACAGACAAGATGACGTCACACGGTCACATTACATACAAGTCATGCTATATAAATGCCTTATTTCTAAATATTTTTAATTCTAGTTTTGTCTATCAAAATTCTTACATTCGTTACATACGGAATCTACATTAAAAGAAAATAATTTTGGGTTTTTTGTATACTTTCGTACAAAATAGAACCGTAAAAAGCAACCTAACTGGTAATTCGTTTGTTTTGTTTTTTATTGTATATTATGAAATTGTAAGATATGGAGTGATTTTTTTTCTAATTTCATGGTTCTATACAATGAAATTGTCACAATATGAAACTTACAAACAATTTCACAGATTAAAAAATTCAGGCAGCTTTCAAATATTTCTGTCAAGGATGTGTCTTGATTGGTGAGCGATACAGTAACATTGGTGAAGCAAGAGTGACATTTCGCGTGAGATGAGATACAACATACAAATGAAAACCGTTGGCGACAAAACAGCTTTTAATTCGATCATCTAGATGATAATCCTTTTAATGGCATTTGCTCCAAAGCATTTGTAGTAACAGTTTATTTATTTTTTCTTAAATTCTATTCGTTCGCCATGCGAATATAAAGTGGGTAAATGAAAGCTAAAATAGTTTATGCAATGCGTGCGCAGAGAATTCCGTCAGATCTTACTATCAAGATGGATTTACATTCAAATATTATGAAATGATGCAATCATTCTATTGACAAGATACACCGGTCAGCTAGAATCCATTTACTTACATTAAGCTATGACTGATGCATTCCAAATTAATTACTAAAAGTAACTTTATATTAGCGAAATCGTCCCAATTTGCTGAATTGCGTAAGGTTACATAACCAATTTCGCCGTATTTTTAGAATCGTGAAAGTGCAAATGATGGCTTTTACTTTCAAAAGAAATCCGCGTAAAATTTGCATTTTTTCTCAATAATGATTAACCAAACGTAATAATAAACAATGTAAGTAGGAAATTATTTTTATTATGGAATTCTTATGAATGTTCTTTAATGCAGTACAGTCATAACTCAATACATGTAAGGAGGAACATATACATGATTTTAAACCAGAGTTTCAGAGAATGAATGTGTATGTGTAAACATCATTTATTATTCACCAACCATTTTTTATGTGTAATCATTGATTTAATCTCATTGATACAGTTGGCCAATCGCTGGCCCCGCGCACTTTTTCAGCTCGACCCACACAATGAGTCCGACAGGAAGTTCTGCTTTGATATTTAACGGCGTTATTTTGCAGAAGTTACGCCAGTGTCATGTAACTAAGAAGTATAATAGTTGGTTGACGACCTAATTATCGCAAATACAGCTTAAATAAGCTATAGCTACGACATTTTATTCGCCAAACAAAGATTTTAACAAAAATGGCGTCCAATGTCAGAGTTCAAAACTCATTTTTGGTCTTAATGAATGATTCCATTGGTCGACTGATTATTTGACTGACAGTCGCGATTGGTCAATTTCAATGAGCTCCTGCGCACAAACACAACGATTGGAAGAAACATAGAAACGATTGGAATACTTCATCTGAAACTCTGGTTACTTTTTACATAGATATTAAATGCATCACGACTAGAATTTATATATATGAAAGATAAACAATCATTCTTACCTCTGAGCCAACTTGGAGTATAGTTGCTATAACCATAGGGATGTTTTTGCCTTCGTATAAATCGTTACAAGCAAACAGACCACTCTGCGGGACGCCATAAGCGGCTGCTGCTTTCAGGAATATTTCAATGTTCTCCATCTAGAACATAATAGCAAGAAAATGAAAAATTATCAGAGGGCAAAATTTTAGACTGGTTTACATAGAAAGAGCTTGAAGACGACAATTTAAATTCTTGAAATCTTAGATTTCTTTCTGGGCAAAAACATTGTGGGAAATGAAGAAATTGCCTGTTACAATCAATTTCTTCTTTTTACACAATGATATCCCTATTGTTTTTCTTGAGGGGCGTCAAAAAGCGTCATTGTGTAGGAATGGGTTAAGAAATAAATGCCTCTTCTTTTTGAGGTGTTAGGAAAATACCTAATCACTTTTCTGTATGAAGCCGCGGAGCTTATTCATGAAGAAGTGTGATTAGTTTTATAATGTGATACCTCCATAAAATAAAGAAAAATCTGCATTTCTTACAAATTAACAATAATTTATTTTTAGTTTCGTCTATCAAGTTTCATTACTAATCCCTTTTTTAAAAGTTCCAGGAACAAAGTTTTGTGCACACAACTATTTTTATGCTTGCGCAAAAAGTAGATCCATAAAATGTACCCAACAAATGTAAATATGATTTATTTTGCTTGATTGTATGAATTTGTAAGAAATGAAGAGAATATTTTTGGTTTGGTCGCACTACGAACCTAAAACTTTCATCACGTTAATATATGAATCCGCATCTCTTCATTTTTTAATCATAAATAAAAAGCAAACATTTATAAAGTTTGAGACAGTCTTTTATGGAATTACAAACATACGAAAACGTTTCGAGGAAAAACGAAACAAGTTTTTCAGCCTGTTAAAACAGGACTTTTGATAGACGAAATTAAATCAAGTGATGTTTTACAAATTCATTATTTCAGTTTATGACCAAAAACATCGTTATTTCATTTCGAACAAACTGTTATTACGTTGCTTGAGTCGCGATATCAAATAATTTATAGACCTTATGTTAAAATATCAAAAAGTTGTTTGTGTTACAGTACACGAATTAGGCGGGTCAGTTTACAGCCCCTCAGTTTTTCCTTAATAAAGAATGGCAAATCTACCTAACTATACATCTAGTTTCTAAATACCATTCCTAAATGACCTGTTCTGTACCCGATTTATTTTTCAATTATCTTTTTATACGGAGCTCTCGAGAGGTCCCTTTTCAAGTGACATATGAAGTTACCTGTACGGCTCCTCGTTCACTTTTTCTACCCTTTACTTTCATTGTTTTACATGGAGCCGGCAAGGAGTCCGGGGGAGTTCCGGCAAACAAACGCTGCATCAGTCTGGTAAATAGAATACAAATCAAAATATAATCACAATTGTTGCATAAAAGAAATACAAAATGAAAAGAAAATCAAGAACAATCTATTTTTACCTAGTCTAACTTTCCTTGTAACTGTTTATACATATGAGGCAGTCATTTTTTTAAACAGGAAGTGCTAGAGAGCTATGATAGTTAAAGTGGTAGGTGTATCAAGGGGTAAGCACAATACTTACGTAAATACCTTAACCCATTTCTACACATAAACGCCCTTTGGTGTCCCCCAAGAAAAAAGTCTGGAAAACATATAGGAAAATGAAGAAATTGCTTGTTACAAGCAATTTTTTCACTATCCACAATGTCTTCTGCCTAAAAGACAGATTCTTGAAATTCCATGTAATAAAGTCATCGTCTTAAACTTCTTTGAATTTCGACCAGCCTAAAAATTTTCGTCTTGTAATTTGGTTAATTAATGATAGGCACCAACGACTGTTTTGCACCAATCCCTTGAATTAGCGTATGGTGTCGTTTGTTAACAAGAAAATCTGTACCAAAGTCGATAGTAATGTTTTTTTAACACAGGATTAAAAGCTTTAGTAGGTAAAGATATTATCTCTTGTCATGCTGATCCCGGAATATTCCTGCTTTTGCTGGCGGTTTAGACAAAGATCAGCTTGTACATAAGTACAGTCTGATCTTTGTCTACGCCACCTGCTTATACCTTTTAAGCGGTATTTTATTGATGAAATTAATTTTCTAGACAAATACAAATCACATATAACGGCTTCTGGTTCCATCAGTACTTTGATTAAAAACCATTCTAAGAAACCGATTTTCATTCAGCATAACAAGGGTTAATGTATATACCTTAAGCTTTTCGTATAATCATGTAAACAAAACACAGTATAATACATACTAGAAAAATAGAGACCGTGACGTTTAACTTGATTTTTAAAAACAGTAGAAATTCCGAACAGTTAAAAATTTAATGAATCCATTTCAAACCAAAGAAAACATAAGAATAGAATGATACTCAAGACAACTTACTGGCACAGAAGAACGCCATCCTTTAAGTGTAGATCCAGTTCGTTTTCCGCTATGTTTTCGCCGAGCAATTGTTGGATCCATGTCCTAACCTCGGCCTCAGCCTCTGGGTCAAATTTTCCTGAAAGCTGTACGACAAACAATGCTTCACACATTGGATTATTTGGCTTGAAGAAGAGTGGACGGCGGTAAATTATTATGGACCGAGAAAGAATTTTATTTTACCGTTTTATTTCTAGAAAATGAAATTTTGTTGGTTTTCATCTAAACTTAACTTAATTTTGTCTTTGTTTTTTTTGTTTTTGTTTTTTTTTTCAAAGGTTTTGGTGTGTTTAGTTTGTACATGAAGTTAGTAGTTCAAAGTCTTCTTACCGATTGTTTATTTTATATCATTAGGTTACTATCAAAAGTTGAGCGTTGTTGATTTTAAAGGCTTTGATAAAATGATAGCAGTGTCTAGAGAATATTTTATTGGTGAATAGTTGCTTAATATTATAAATTAAGTGTAATTGATTTATTCAGATCGGGTTGCTAATGTTGCCTTAATTTAAGTTTTATAATTTAAATTCATACCGGCATTTTTAGATCCTATCTTAAATCCTTAACTGCGTCCAGCAAATATCAACACTCTGTTATCACAACTCACGTTAAACGACCAAGTTATATACAATTTTGAAGACTATTTTCCCGAAAATTCCAGTTTAATTTCACCACACCTGTGCCAAAACTCTTTCCATCCTAGAATGATTCAGGCTCTAAAACCTTGGCAGAATGCCAGACCGTAGTGTTAGGAATAGCAAAGGTGTAAAAACTTTACTCTTTATATTCTATTTTTACTGACACTAACTGATCTTTGCTGGCCGGAATCTAGGTCTGTTATACCATGAAATCATTTCATCGTAAATGTGTTTTAAAAGTATATATTTATGTAGTATATTTTCATGTGTTGTGAGTTTTGATTTGAGAACTTAGAACCCATTCCCACTCAGTTAGCCTGTATATTCAAGAAAAAAAAAATCTTTAACCCCATATTTCGTATCTAATATGATGCAAAAAAAAGAAAATTTTATATTAAATTGTCGAATACATATGTTTTGAACCGGGATAAATATGAAATCATGCCGTCTGGTAAGAATTAAAGATAGCTATTACATGTGAAATATCACAGGAAAAACTTATTTCGTTGTTTTCAACAAAATTGCCTCTTATTAAGTTATGGCAAATGCTGTTTTCTGTCCATGAAATTAATATTGATTCGTATCAAGTTCTCACTTTGTTTATTAATTTAATTCAATTTTACGGTGACTAAAATCATAGTAATCATGTTATTTTTACGTTAAATGGGGTTTTTTTTTTTTCTCTCTCTCTTTTTTTTTTTTACTGGACTCGGGTGTCTTAATGAAGACCATTCTTTCAGTCGCCATTTTCTCTCACGCCAACAGGACAACATACTCGATTCCTAACTTCAACCTGATAATTATAAACATTTAACACCCCACCCTTTTCTTCTTCTCCCAGAGGAATGTAAAATTTCATCTTGATATTGCCAAGTAAACAAAATTCATTTCGCGCACAAACATTTTGGATTCTCGAGATGTTTGGCGGATAGATTTTCCCTGCTTTAGTTTCACTGTAGATAAGATCATTTATTTGAGAGAATTTCAGATAAGGTTTATCAGCATCTGTGAGATGTAAACTTGATTCATGCTGGGGTTCCCAATGGGAGCTTAACATCAACCCGTTATCATTGACCCATGAACATAAAGCAGTACGGAAAAGGGTAAGAAAATTGGCAAATTTTGATAACAGTACGCTTTAATGTTAATGATTTTTTCCATATGCAACCCATCATGCGAAGAGGGATGTCACAGGGGCTGATTAACCCTTTCCTAGTTAATCCCTGGATTTAACGTCCCTGAGTTTTTATACTTGAGAAATTATTGTGGGATAAGAAGAAATTGCTTGTAACAAGCAATTTCTTCTTATCCCAGAATATTTTCTACCATATAGGTTGGTTACTTCTCAAATTGCGCTCAGTTTTAATTGTCGTCTGCAACTTCTTTGAAATTGGACAGGTCTAAAATTTTGAAAAACAGGAAAGGGTTAAAACAAAAAGATATGATCCAGCAGAGATTATTAAATGACTGTATCGTCAAAAAAAACATACAATACTTCTAGATTTCAGATTTACAAGGATTGAGCACAGGTCAGCCCACGCAGTCTACTCGGAGTCAATACATTTCGCACTTCAAGATTGCTTTTTGGTTTCCTTTTTTGTCTGGTGCGGGGTGAAATACATTAAAAGGTTTCCGCGCACTGACTTTTTTATTTTGAAAATATTGTGAAAAGAAAAATGAGCTATTGATAAACAGTTTCTAGAACTATTGTCTTTATACCATAATACCATTTTTATTTATTTATTTATTTCAATAGCTTTCATCGGACATTCAATCGATGTTAGCATTTTTGTTTTGAATTGGAATAGTCTAAAATTTGCTTCATGGAAAGGGTTAAGAGGTTCAATTTTCATATAGGCTACTTCTGAGAATAGATGTGACAGTAAATTATAATTGTTGTTATCAATAGAACGGCATCTATGCAACATATTGACAGGTAATAGCTCTTAGGTGAATATCGTTTGATCCAAGAAAATCATCGTGCGAAAACGGACAGTCTGTGAAGTGCTAAAAGTATCGATTCTGGTCGTTTAGTTTTTCATGTACCAGGGTCGACATATTTCTCTGTTGACTCGGTTTCTGTGTGTCAAAAGTACATCATGTTCTATTCCCTACTATAATTGACAGATCGCTTGCCACGCCCACTAAGCTCCGACAGGAAGTTCCACTTCGGAATTGAAAAGCGTTATTTTGCAATATTTGTGGTCAATTATAATGGTTGGTATTCGACCTAAAAGTTGGGACAACAGCTTGAATAAGCTGCAGTTACGACATTTAAGCCGCCAAAGCAACAAAAATGCTTCACATAAGGATCGGCCGATGTTGTAGTTCAAAGTTTACTTCCAATTTAAATGAATGATTTGATTGATCTGCCAATTTCATTACAATACAGCTGAGTGATCTTTACTGGATCCGGTCGTTTTCTTTCCAGTATTCCCGGATTGTCCCTTTTCGTTTTGCGGGTAACATATGGCTAGCGTCTTGTCTAACGTGAAGATATTTGTGCCTATGTGAAATATAGTTTGTGGTTGGTTCATTTCAGAAAGGTATATATCAGTCAACTTTAAGACAAAACTTGCCTAATATATCATGTAAAGCAAAAAGTCTTAAAAACCTTTTGATTTTTTAAAGACAGTGAAAAAAGCGTCGTTGATCCGATATGTAAGGGTTTCAAGCCAAGAGTTCCCCCAGGATACCCCACCACTGTTTTTCCACCTGTACTACCTATCTCTATGCTCTATTTATAGCCCATCCAGGTATCGCGTTACTACACTATATGTGTTCTATGCTTTGAGATAAAACACGGGGTGTATTCGGATTTCCTCGAACTAGTACCGCTATGACGTCATCACATTCCTCTCAATGGCCGAACTCGGTTTATTTTACCGGTAATTGCTCAATAAAATGATGAATTCAAAATGCGGAGCTTTTTGTAGAATTCATTTTATAGTTTTCGACATATTTGATTTATTTCTTGATTTATTTCTTTCATGTAAGCGAATCAAGTTATTCTTAATACAAATAAGTGACATTGCTCACCTAATATATATATATATATATATATGAATATATTTTATTAAAGAAATACATTTCCAGGGAAAATGGCAATAAATATCTCCTTTTTTCAAAAGCCTTAACCATATTGAGTTTATTTAAATTGTCCGTTGAGTAATAAGAATTGTTTAGAATGTAAACGTTGACTTCAAATATGTCGGCGACCGGAACAATGCACGAGCATGCGCAATGGTGTAATGAAGAGAGAAATGTGCAAGTCTGCAGTTCTACATGAAGCACAACAGATAAATAATAAACAACATCAAACGGTTAGTCTATGTAAAGTAAATATGACCCGAAAAACAATAAGTATGCATATTGTACCGAAATAATTATTCAGACAACTTTGATTTGGCAATTCATCTTTAGGTACAATATCTTTTATCTGTTATCTAATTCGTGATATGATTTTGATAAGCTTAGACATTGCATGGCCTAGCTAAAAAACAATCATATTCCGTAACAGATTTAGAAGATTCAAGTTAATTTGAACCCCCTTTAAAACAGATATAAATTTAGGATACCAAATTGTGATTAAGTTAAAAGAATCAAAATGACCAAATATGAAAACAGAGATTACCATTTACTTGTTTCAAAATCTAATTCTCAAAGTCAACTTTCCATTTTATATATATATATATATATATATATATATATATATATATTATCATTATTATTATTATTATTAAAAAATTAAAATATCTATTGTCACAACACAATCCATTGCCAAATATTTATGAATGTATGATTGCATTTACATTAAAGAGTGTAATCCGAGTATGTGACCGGATATTATTGGCAGCCATTTTGATTATTAATTAACCCAAAGGATAATAAAGATAAGTAATGATAACCACATATCAACCATTATCAGAAGTCGAAGACTGTATCGAAAAAAAGGGGGAATTATTTCGATTAATTTCAAAGTCAACATTTAAAAAAAAAAGTCTTTTAAAATTTGAATTATCTCCAAACAAATGTGTTATCTATATAACAAGAAAGAAACTGAAACAAACCACCGCACTTCTAATGGAGAAATAAAATCACTTACCTTGGATGACATTTCTTTTTGTTAAAGTATCTTGTTTATTTCGACTTCTTCCAAAAATTTACTTTTCGTTAATTAGAAAACCAAACAGTTTTGTTAAATCACTAAAACTAGAATTCACTAAGTCGAAATCTCCCCCGCGCCGGTTGGTACTGGTTTCGATCTACTGTTTAACTATCTACTTGCAGCCGACAAACACTTAATTTCTGCAGACGAAATCTCCAAGAGAACGGTATTTCGTGTTGAACTAAGTTGTCAGGAATGTATATGTAGATACGATAGGGGAATAAACTAGGTGTGGGGGTATCACACAGGGAAATCTCGGGCCTCCACATTTACATATCATATCAAGTTTCTACCTCAGAAACCACTATACCATATTTAGACAATGCCGTCATCAAGTAAGGCGGGACTTCCGTCGGTTGCTAAGCAACAAACGCATAATCTCTGCTGCTGGTACGTAGGTAAAATATTGAACACATACAACCGGTAATTACATATGAATAGTTGAAAGGTGATTTTTATGCAAATTTAATTTACACATGAAAACAATATTTCAAAAATATAATTCCAGGCTAATACAAACAATATTCACAAAAACGAGTTATAAAAAGACAATTGAATTCTCCATTTTAACAATATGTCCGAATATATGCACCGAAATCACTCGACATTATTGCATTTATACCAGTATTTTTAACTCCAGTAAAAATAGAATAATGATGCTGATTTTGCACACATTCTCAAATAAAATCAAGAGAAAAAATACTACACACAGAAAAATACTCTGTAAATAAAAATATATAGATTTTATTATAAATAATACATATATTGTTCGAACACCACTTTAGACATGTACACAAAAGTACACAAGAAAATTTGGGAAAGGCAAGGGAACTCAGGAACTCAATAGTACTTAACGAATAATCGAAATAATGGGGGAATTGCCGTTATTTTCTAGTTAACGTGTTTTATTTTGAGAAAAATTAATATTACTTTACAGGTTAAATCCTTTAATATGCATTTATGATTTCGAACATTTAGAGTTCATTTTGTCGAATTTTGCTTGAAGAAAGGTCGAATTTTATAACGCTATGTGCTACATTGTCAAACCTTTTTAACACCAAAAATTCTTGCAGCAATCTGCATTTCACAATTATGTTTGGAATAAAGCTCTATGACTTCTAACGATTCATAATATAAATATATATATATTAGCATACGATGCAAAATAACGTAGTTTTCATGCACAAAGTATCTCCCTTATACCATTATTTATCACTCTTCAATTAATTTTACATATACACACAACAAAATAAAACATTTGTTTCCTAATTTGATCTTTACTTCTTCCTTATGTCTTAATTAAAACGTTATAAAAAGCAATGAAGAAGTGATGAGTTTGTGGAATTATTTAAAAAGATATCAAGTCGCGAAATATGCCGAATAAGTTGTTACTCCGTAATATGGTTAAAAAAACAGCAGACATCGGAATAGAAAGAAATCTTTTGAATTGTTAGGATAGAAGAAAATGCTGATATTCAGCACTTTTTTCTTTCCAGCCATTTCATGGGGCCCTTTCGAAAAACCTTTTCTTGCGATCTCTTCCCAGTTTTATTTGCAAATCGATGCATATTTGACCAGTCCAAGTACAGTTTATTGATAAAAAGTTAAATGAATGAAATTGTTAGTTAAATGGAATAAAGTTAAGTTTCCTACCTTGCTCATGCTATTCTAGTCCACGCCTCACGTATGATCACCGATAAGCAAAGATAACGTACGCAAGAAGCTAACAGCGACTGCACGGCTTATATACTGGGGCACAGGTATCCCACAAACCTGGAAGTAACAGGAATTAACTCAGGTAAAAATCGCAGCGCCCTCCGCCAATCGAAAACGAGTTTACGTAAACGACCTATTGTACGATTCTTCTCGGTGATAAGGAGAGAACAGTGGGTGGGGGATGGGGCTTATTAGTCGATCATATCGTATCGATGATCGATCTCACGTGCCGCGTCTGGGACCGAATGTGCTGATCTGTAACCCTTTGCCTGAACTCTGTCGAGATTTTAAGTGGCTGGAGCGTTTCAACAAGCAACCATAGATTTTACAATGCATAAAACGTTGTCGTTGCAAGTTTACTGAAAAGGAAACCGTCATATCAAATGAATCCCTGGTCAACTCGCCCCCGTGCATTTCAGGCCAGAGAAAGGCTTTTTGTCTGGATGGGCTAAGCAATTGAGCTCAGTACACGACGACATATTGTTGACTGCTTAAAGCTGAAGGAAGGTGCACACGAGAATCCAAAGTTCATTCAACCCATTATCAGACGACAAAATCTTATACTGGCCCAATTGAAAGAACGACAGACAAACGACAAGTTTTTGTTGGTGGAATTCAGAAAATCTAGCTTTTCGATAGAAAATAACAAGCAATGTCTTCATTTTTCCACAATGTTTTTCCGCAGCTTTCTTTATCATTGTATGGGAAAGGGTTAAACTGAAAAATGTGGGGAAAAAATAAACTATTTGATAAAAGCAGTTCCTCCTCTTCGCACGATGTTTTCTAAAGGTATCTTTCTTCAGTACTTCAAGCATTTGTTGTCATCGACGGGGCGATGGCCCCGCCAACTGACTCCGCAGTCCACACTCACTGGCACCGCAGGCCACACTCACTGACTCCGACAGGCCACACTCACTGACTCCGACAGGCCACACTTACTGACTCCGCAGGCCATACTCACTGACTCCGCAGGCCACACTTACTGACACCGCCGGCCACAATTACTGACTCCGACAGGCCACAATCACTGACTCCGACAGGCCACACTCACTGACTCCGAAAGGCCACACTTACTGACTCCAACAGGCCACACTCACTGACTCCGCAGGCCACACACACTGACTCCGATAGGCCACACTCACTGACTCCGACAGGCCACAATTACTGACTCCGCCGGCCACACTTACTGACTCCGACAGGCCACTATCACTGACTCCGCGGGCCACACTTACTGACTCCAACAGGCCACACTTACTGACTCCGCAGGCCACACTTACTGACTCGGCCGGCCACACTTACTGACTCCGACAGGCCACACTCACTGACTCCGCAGGTCACACTCACTGACTCCGATAGGCCACACTCACTGACTCCGACAGGCCACACTCACTGACTCCGATAGGCCACACTCACTGACTCCGATAGGCCACACTCACTGACTCCGATCGGCCACACTCACTGACTCCGACAGGCCACACTCACTGACTCCGATAGGCCACACTCACCTACTCCGATAGGCCACACTCACTGACTCCGATAGGCCACACTCACTGACTCCGACAGGCCACACTTACTGACTCCGCAGGCCACACTTACTGACTCCAACAGGCCACACTCACTGACTCCGATAGGCCACACTCACTGACTCCGACAGGCCACACTCACTGACTCCGACAGGCCACACTCACTGACGCCGCAGGCCTCACTCACTGACGCCGACAGGAGGTACCACTTCGGTATCAAACGGCGTTATTTTGCAAAATTAAACCCTTGTCATGCTGTATAAATTACCTTACTGAATTGCTGTAAAATCAAAGGGCTGAAAGCACTGATAGAACTTGTTGTTCAAAAATCAATATTTCTTTTAGAAATCAAACTAATAAACACCTCTGGCAGGGAAAAAAACAAAAAAAACAAAAAAAAAAAAAACAAAAAAAAAAAAAGCAAGCATGAGGTCTAGACCAAGATCAGACTGCACTTATGTGCAGGCTGATCTTGGTCTACACCTCCTGCCAAAACCGGAATTTTCCGGGTTCAGCATGACAAGGGTTAATGAGAGTAACATGCATCAAAAAGGTTAAGTTGTTGGTTCGCGACCTTAACGTCGTAATTACAACTTATTTAAGCTGTGTTTAGAACGTTTTAGATGCCTTAACAACAAAAATGCTTCACAAATATATCGGCAAAATGACGGAGTTCAAAGCTCGCGTCCGGTCTAAATGAAGAATTTGATTGGTCAATTGATTCTTTGATTGACAGTTGAGATTGGTCAATCGTTGAAGGTATAATGCATTTGGTTGTCTATTCAATTCAAATCCCTGATAAACGTCAGTCTCAAACGTAACCCATTACCAGATGTCAAACTTTAAGCCTTGGCTTTAATTATTGTTGTTGAAATTTTGAAAGTCACTGTCTCTGTGGTAGGAAACTTTGCAGGAAATGAAGACATTACTTATCATTTCCCCATTACTTTCTCAAACTGTTTTTTTTTTTTTTTTTTTGTCCTTTTTTGAGAGAGGCATCAAAACGCGGGATTGTGAATTATGATCAGGATGGGCTTCCCACTGACTCCTTTTCTTTCATGCCTAAAATATAGAAGTGTGCTGGGTACCAAGTTCGATTCTGCGGAGCGCCTTTCGATTGCAAAAACCCTTTTTAGCTAGCAAAGCGTCAGCTTTGTTAGCTTAAGTTAACAGACAAAATTTTGAGGCCGTGTCAAAGTTCAACAATAGCAAACTGCCACTGGAGGCTTAACAAGTAGTTCTTGTGTATTTCAGGAATATTGCAAACTCTGCATGCAAGTTCATCTCCTGGGTATTTTAGCTCACTTGAGCAGATCAATCTTCAGAGAAGTTGCAGACAACAATTTCAAATTGTTGACAATTCTAAAGTATTCATCTTTTTAGGTAGAAAACAATCTGGAAAATGACGGAATTGCTTGTAACAAGCAGTTTCTTTATTTTCCACAATGTTTTCCACAACTTTTTTCTTGGGGCGTAAAAGGAGGGATAGTGTGGGAATGTGTTAACTCCTTGGTCACATTAAACTCGTTTCTTTATTATGATAACATTTTCTAACTTAAGGAAGGTACTTTTTAATACTTTAATCATTCCTTCTTCTTAACCCTTTCCCGTTCAAACCCCGGTTTTTACGCCCCAGTGATTTTATTTTTGAGAAATGATTGTAGAAAAAGAAGAAATTGCTTGTGACAAGCAATTTCCTTTTTTTTCCTACAATATTTTCTACCCTACTGAGCTGTTATTTTTTAAAATTAAATTGACTTTAAATTTTCGTCTGCAAAACCTTTGAATTTGGACAGGTCTGAAATTTAGTAAAACAGGAAAGGGTTGACCTTCTTTTCAATCGAAGGGTCGCCACTGTCAATATAAAAAAAGTCGATAGTGCAATCAAATCTAGATAATTAGACCGGAAATAAACTGTAAACTCAACATTTAATCAGGTGATTTTATAAGGCTTGGCTACGTAAACACTGTAGTAACAGCTTATTTGAGCTGTAGTTACAAAGTTTAACTTCGCAAAGGTCGCCAGCCCACAATTTATCTATTCGTTACATATCACTTACCCTCAATTTAGCAAGATATCACTTTTTTATATTTATGTCGAACTTGCCAGAGGAGTTAGTGGGCGGGGCCAGCGCCCCGTCAATTGAGAGATCGCTGCTGTCAATCAAATGGACGATTAACCTATCATGTCATTTTTAGACAGGAAATACTATGTTGATCTCCGATGTTTATGTAAGACACTTCCGTGGGAACTTTGGGCGACTTAAATGTCGTAACTATAGCTTGTTCAATGTCTAGTTACGACATTAAATTGACCAATTGCGACTGCCAATCAAGAAATAAACCGAACAATCAAATAATTCATTCAGCCCGAATCTTATCTTTTCAACTCCGACATTGCCGCCATTTTCGTTAACCTTTATTGTTGGTTTGGGAACTAAAACGTCGTAGCTACAGCTTATTCACACCCCAACCATTTTCTTTATTTGTTATATGCTACTGGCCATAAATTTTGCAAAAAAACGCAGTTAAAAATCGAACTGGAATTTTAGTCGGAGTAAATGGGCGGGGCCTAGGGAGTCAGTGGGCAGGGCCAGCGATTGGTCAATTACACAACCATCGAAATGCTCTTTGTTTTAAGTTCCCAACCTTATTTTTTTTAACAAACTAACGTCGGTTGTTATCACAGTCGAACTTTTTTTGTTGGGGGTCAGTGAACTTTACTCGAGATTCTTCAACTCTCATGACTTTGGATTTTCTTTTGAAATCTTTTTGAGTGATAGATTGATTGATTGGTTTATTTGTTTTATTGATTTTATTTATTGGTTGGTTGGTTAGTTTAATGGTTGGTTGGTTAATTGGTTGATTGATTAATCGATATGTTTATTGGAGGATTGATTGATTTATTGATTGGTTAATTAAGTGATTGATTGATTGATTTTTGGGGTATTGATAGATCCATACAACTTCACAATCCCGCTTTTTGACGCTCTAAAGAAATAGTTATGGAAAATATCAGGGGTAAAGGAATTAATTAGCCCTTGTTTTCAAATTTTTAGCACACATTGAAATGTCGTCTGAAGTTTCTTTCAATTTGGACCAGTCGTTCTGTAATGTGTCAACGAAAAAACTGTCTGATATTGTCTCGTCGAAGGTCACTTGCCAGTGCAAAGGCGCGGTTTATGCTTATTAAAACTTTTTTCACTAGTAATTGGTGGGACATTTAAACCTCTCGTTTGCTTGGGGTTTTTTTGTTGTTGTTGTTGGGGGGGGTATAATACCAAGGTTAATTGAACACATTATTTTATGTTTTTTTTTATCATCTGTGTGACAATGCCTACATATTTCTTAAACACGACCTTCGTCACTAAACCGCCTTATGTGCACTTATTTCAAGATCATTTGTCAAGGTCAGTGTCTAATTGGGGGTCAGGTAAATGATTTATAACTTATGTACAGATAGAAATAGGACTTGTTTATTCCTCTCATGTATTTCTTCGATGGGTAAAAAATTATCATAAATATCGCCTTAACCCATTCCCACTCAGTGACGCTTTTAGACGCCCCCAAGAAAAAAGAGCTTTAGAAAACATTGTGAAAAATTAAGAAATTGCTTGTTACAAGCAATTTCTTCATTTTCCACAATGTTTTCTACTCAGAAAGTTGAAAAAATCCAAAATTGGACCCACTTTAAATTGTCGTCTGCAACTTCTTTCAATTTTGGGCCAGTCTAAAATTTTGTCGTCTGGTAATGGGTTAATAAAGCGATATTTACGATATTTTGGTCTCCTACTTATGATTTCCAGTGGTAAGATCCTACCCCTTGCGCTATATTCTGTGACAAGACAATGGTACTTTGATCTTTAAAAAGTGTGTGTGTGTGTGGGGGGGATGTTACCTCTTTTACATTATATCTTGAAATGGCATCTACTTATTCAAAACCAAAAATATTAACCAATTATGGTAGTTTTAAGTAGACTATTTGAACTGAATTTTGTTATCTATTTCACGCTTTGCAAATAAAATAAAAATAAACTGAGTAATTGATTGTCGAACGTTTCAATAATTGACTGTTCAAGATAAATACGTTTTGTGGTTGATTCTGTGAATGCATTTTAGAAGGTGGAGTGAATCTGTGTGTGACATTTTTAATAATTGACCATTCGCGGTTTAACAATCATGGAAACAATCGACCAGTTTAATGTTTCATTTAGATCAGAAATGAAGTTTGAACTTCAACATTGGCCGCCATTTATATGAATCTCTTTTGTTGGGTTTGGCGACTTAAACGTCTTACCTACAGCTTATTCAAGCTGTAGTTACGACGTTAAGGTCGCTAAACACCCAATGTTACTGGTCATAAATTTTGCAAAATATTGCCGTTTAAAATCAATGTTTAGCTTCCTGTCGGAGTCAATGGGCGTGGCCAACAGAGTTAGTGGGCAGGGCCAGCGATTAGTCATTTTCTCAGGTGCGCCAAATAAAGACTCAGATCAAACCTTTGCATCCATATAGACTGATCACTTTTTGGCTTTTCTAATGATTCAAAGCTTCTTTCGTCGACCAGCTAATATTATCCCAACATTGAGGAACTGACCAGACCGCACAATGTCTGTGATTCACGCATATATAAGGTTAGCGGAAATGCCAGGCGTAGGTCCAAATAGTTTATGCTCAAATTGATCCGAACCTTTGCTCGAAAGAAAAACTTGTAACTGCAGTCCAAACCTTGCGAATAATGTTTCCTATCAAACAGAATTATCCGCGCGGCCCCTGGCTATTTAATGATCAATATTTGATAAGCGTCGGTAATCAAAGATAACTCGTTACTGTCCGTAATTGATTTATCATGGCGAAATGAGCTCGTGCTGAGAGAGCACGAGATCTGACTGTTTGATGTGGCTTCTAGATAAACATCAACGAGAATAGACAGAAACGAGCAGCACTGCTATATCTGGTTGCCATGTGCTGATGAAGACGAAAGTTATTTTTTTAATGAAAACAACAATAATAATGATAATAATAATAATAGCTTTATTTAACGAAGGTTATTTATTAAGACATCATCAAACGTATTACAGATGCACTCGTTATAGTGAGTGATCGAAGGTCAATTTTGTATGTACAAGTTATAGTGGGTGATTAAAGGTCAATTTTGTCTATGCTGGTATAGATGAACAAGTTACAGTGAGTGGTCAAAGGATTAATATTGATAGTACATGTATTTGGACAAATACAGTCTATAGCCAACACTATGTATTACTAAACTACCGAATTTTTAAACCTTTGGAAAATGAAGAAATGGCTTGTTACAAACCATTTCTTCATTATCCTCAATGTTTTCTACCCCAAGAGATAAACTTTTAGAATTTCACGAACTAAAAATTGTCGTCTGTAACTTTTTAACAATTTCAGGAACCAGTCAAAAGTTTTGCCGCGTGTTAATGGGTTAACATCAAGTTTTCAAGTCCGAAAGTATGACACTTTTTGTAAACACATATGTCACCCAAGTTTGATCTGAAGTTAGTTCTCTGAATAGTACGGTGCAATGTCCTCGCGAGCTGACTAGGGTAGAAAATTTTCGATCATCCTAGTTGGTCGTTTTTCGCTTGCCTGGACGCAAATTTTCCCGTCAGTGGCTTCCGCGGTCCAGAGGTAGTGTCGGCCTCCCGATC
This sequence comes from Fragum fragum, assembly GCA_946902895.1. NCBI lineage: Eukaryota > Metazoa > Mollusca > Bivalvia > Cardiida > Cardiidae > Fragum > Fragum fragum. The sequence goes on along the minus strand of OX336372.1, from coordinate 49,631,911 downwards.
AAGAGGCCCCGAGTTCAGTTATCGGGAGCGTCTATCGATATTGGTTCTCTTCCACTTGCCCACGAATTCTACGCGAATACGGGTGCATTTACCAGTGAGCAAAATCGTTAGAGATTAATCTAAACTAGAAGGACGTGCTCCGAATCATCGTACAATGAATAGGTTTAAACCATTTCAACGCAGTAAAATTTGATAGTGGCCCAAATTGAAAGAAGCTGCAGACAAAAATTGTAAGTTGGTGGAATATTGAATATTTTCGTCTTTTTGAATAGAAAACATTGTCGATTATGAAGAAATTGCTTGAGGGGCGTAAAAGGGAGGGATTGAGTGGGAATGGGTTGAACCGTGCCGTCTGGTATGACATGGGGGAACACAAGAAACAACTTCGGTTTGATAGAATATATTTATGAATAAAAAAAATTGGGTGGGTCAAGTTTCGAAAAAGTCAAATTACATTATTTGTGGTGACTGAGAACGATTTGCTCTATTCGTCAATCCCTTTTATGCATGACGGTTTAGATTAATTAACCGAGATGATGCCTCGACCTGCAGATGTTAGGGATTGATTCCAGTTTACCAGACAGTTTACAACCTCTACCTAGGGCATGGAGTTTAGTAGATATATTTACACCAGAAAAATGCATATGTATCGTCGATGAGCAACCAAAATCTCGTAAATACAGCTTTAATAAGCTAGATTTACGTATTTTAGGTCGCCGACGAGCAGTATGTCTTGGATTTTATTTGTTTTCTTAAATGAAGTTTGACCCTTATAATTAGATGTTTCTTAAATGAAAAAAAAACGAAATTTAATACCCACTATTATTTATATATACAATTAGTTCGGTTGATTGATTGCTGGTATTAGATTCTAGAAGTTTAAACTAATTTTCTATAAGTTTGGTTGTGACGAAAGCTTTAACTTATAGAGACACTCTCGAACTTGCAGGCCAGATCTTTTCGAGAAACCGGGGGGGGGGGGGGAGCTTAAACCCACTGCTACTCATATATGCAGCTTAGTATTTTGGGGCTTGCTTTTGAATGATATGCCAACGATGGATGGTGGGGCTCGAACCTGTGACACCCAGATCACCAGTCTTTCAACACGGCCACCGATTTTTTAAAACTCCATCTCTATCAAGCAAGCGGGGCTGGGTGGGTGGGGGTAAGCCTATATTCGCAGTCAGAACTTGGGATCAAAATTAAAAGAAATCAAAGTACTGAAAGTACTGTAAGCTTTCAAAGCATTGTTGAATTTAGAAGATCTTTCACTTGTTGGATTGAAAACATTGTGCACATTGAAGAAATTGCTTGTTACAAGCAATTTCTTCATTGTCCACAATGTTTTCCAAAGCTCTTTTCTGCAGATGCTTAAAAATGGTATTGAGTGGGAATGGGTCAGAAAGCATGCTTTTGAATGAGTTCACTACAATTTGAATAGAGTTTGTAATATTCTTAAAATACATCAAAACTATTTTATGGAGTAGGCATTCAACAGATTTAGTGGTTAAGCCTCCAGTGGCAGTTTGCACTCGTTGAACTTTGAGAAGACCTCAAAATTTTGTCTGTAAACTTAAGCTATCAAAGCTGACGCTCTGCTAGCTAAAAAGACGCATTTGATTTCATTCGAGTGCATCTTTAACAAGACGTACTAAAGACCGAAATACATCGAGTCAATTTTCCTACAGAGCAATTAAAGCCACAGTAGAGCTTAGACAATAACAAGTATTTCTTACACGACGCAATTAACCCATTCCCACGCAGTAACACTTTTGGAAGCCCCCCAAGCAAAACAATTAGGAAAACTTTGTGGAAAATGAAGAAATTGCTTGTTACAAGCAATTTCTTCATTTTCCACAAAGTTTACTACCCAGAAAGTTGAAAAAAAACCCACACAAATTTCATCAACTTTAAATTGTCGTCTGCGACTCCTTTGATTTTTTGACCAGTCTTGAAATTCTGTCGTCTGGGAATGGGTTAATTTCGCTGAGCATCTTTCACACAGTGCCCTCACAGTTTTAATCGAATTCGATTAAGACGTCTGTCGTAGATTTACGGTTTAATTTTGGTTGTATTGGACGCGTCTTTCACAAAGCGGAATTACAGCAAAAACTCGGTTGAGACAAAAGTATTTTGCACTGAGGATTTACCTGCGCAATCAGGCTTAGTTCAACTTAAATCATCCTTGGGTCCTTTTGAAGACTTACATCTACAAAACTGATGATTCAACAACACATTTTGCAAACTTGTGTTTTTGTACTTGATAATACATTGTGGTAAAAGAAGAAATTGCTTGTAACAAGCAATTTCTTCTTTTTCCACAATTTTTTCTACTCTACAGATTGATTAATTTTCAAATAAAATGAACTTTGAATTTTCATCTGCAAAATCTTTGAATAAGGATAGGTCTTAAATTTTGAAAAACAGGAAAGGGTTAATGTGGCTTAAGATTCCCCCTCTCTGTTCAGTTTTAGCATTAGATAGATACAATAAATATATTTGAGTAACGCATGGGATCATTTATTATTTCATTTCGTGAAGAAAATAGAAGTGACATTTTCACTCGTGGTTCTGCGACTTGTGAAAATAAAGCTTTGGATTTTCGACCTAATTTCTTTCGTTGTTCAACTGATAGTCAAAAGACTAGCGGCTAAGTAAGGGCGATACAAACTTAGTTAGACTTTGAGCCAGGATCACTTATCGACGATGTGCCACTAACAGCATGTAAAGACAGCTCAAATTAGTTGTAGTTACGACATTTTGGTATCCAGCCAAAGATAGGTGGTAGCTAGTTATCAGAGCTTTGAACTTTACGAAATGTTTGTGTTGGCAGATGTTTTCAGTTCAAAAACTTAGGCTTCAAATCCTTAAATGAAAAGATCAGTCGAAAGTTAATAATCTTTTTGGAAATGATTTCCTCTGTTTGATAATTTTTCTTTCAAGTTAAGACTGTTTATTGAACATTGCAATGCAGCGAGATTCAAAGAAAAAAAATCGTACCTTTTATGTTGATAAAGGCTAGTAAAAGGGATCTCGAAAAGGGGAATTTCCGAAAACATAGGCAAAAGTTGAAACAGTTGAGACAGATTTTTTATGAAACTTCTTTGTGCGCAAACATACAAAAAGGCTACGTAATCATTTTTTCGTGAAGTAACGAAACAATTTTTTTGAAACTTCTATATTACTCACATTCATTTTCAGAAAAAATCGATTAATCGACTGACTTGCCCATATCTATAATGAATAAACATACAGTTGGTTGATTGCATTGAGTTTAACGTCCCATTCAACAAAAAGTCAATTATATCGCGGCTACTCGTGCACCTAACTACGTTTTCTGTCATTTCTCAGCCACCAGCTGTTCATTACACGTACCACTTTTTTTTATTCATTTATCGATGAGAGATAGATGACTTGTGGACGAGCAAAGATTCGAACCCGTGACCACGCTTATGGAGAGTACTGCTGCATTACCGAATAAGAAAGTTGGACACGGCAAGTTTCGTTTGTGACCCGTAAGGCTAAAACGGACCTCCCGGAGGTCCGTAAATCAAAAACCTAAAAAATATATGTGCAGTCTGGTCTTAGTATACATTACCTATTTTTCCTTTTTAGTCAGGGTTGTTTTATGACTTAAATTTTCAAAATAAATATTGACCTACAGCTAGTGCTTTCAGCTCTTTGATTGTTAACCCATTCCAACACAGTGACGCTTTTGAACGCCCCTAAAGAAAACAACAGAGAAAACATTGTGTAAAATGAAGAAATTGCTTGTCACAAGCAATTTCTTTATTTTACACAATGTTTTCTACCATGAAAGTTGAACAAATCGAAATTTTCATATACTTTGAAATGTCGTCTGCAACTCCTTTAAAATTGGACCAGTCCAAATATTTCTTGTGTGGTAATGGGTAAAGCATTCCCGACAAGGTTCCTAATGACAGACGACAAATTCTAAGATTAGTCCGTAGAGTCGGTGCTAGTATTCGGGCCTCAGAATCGGTAAGTCCCGGGTACAAACGCGTAGAAAAGGGACTATTCACTCATAACTTTTTTTAAACTGAAAGGAGATGCAGGCAACCATTAACCCAATCACAGACAATGAATTTTTCACTCGACATAATTCAAAGAAGTTGCAGACGATGAAATAAGTTGATGGATTCTTGGGGGGTGGGGTATTGTGGATAGTGAAGAAATTACTTGAAACAAGCTATTTCTTAATTCTCCACAATGTGTTCAAAAGCTTATAATCTTGAGGGGAGTAAAATAATCGTCATTATATGGGAATGGGTTAACCCTTTCCTGATTTTCAATATTTTTGACCTATCCAGATTCGAAAGGGCAGCAGACGATATGATATTAGTGAGTGCAATTCAAAAAGTAACCACCCTATAAGATAGAAAGTATTTTGGGAAAAGAAGGAAATTGCTTGTTACAAGCATTTTTTTTCTTTTTCCACAAAGTTTTCTCGAGTAAAATTTTACATGGACGTAGAAACGAGGGATTGTACGGGAAATGATTAAAAGTTGTTCTAATCTAGAAAAAAAATAGACATCTTATTTCACTCCCCGAGCACTTAGATACAATGCGACGTGTCTGGCCGACACCTTTGTTCTCACCTCGGAGAATTTTCATACAGAAACTTTGACCGATACCATTGTTCTTACCTAATAGAGGTTTCATGCAGACGCTCTTGGTCGCTGTAACAGGTATCGCATTGAAGCACTTTATCATTTTAACGTGGCAAAAGCCGTAACGTAGTTCTCGTCCGGAAGATATTGTTTAAAAGTGGTTGTATTCTTCCTCTTAACACATTACCAGACGTCAAAATTTTAGACTGTTCCAAATCGAAAGGAGTTGCAGACGTCAATTTCAAGCTTATCAAATTTTGGATTTTTCTACCTTTCGGTAGAAAACATTGTGGAAAATGAAGAAATTGCTTGTAACAAGCAATTTCTTAATTTTCCACGATGTTTTCCGAAGCCAGTCTCTTGATGGCGCCCAAAAGCGTCATTGAGCTAGAGTGGGTTAACCGACCTTTTTTTTTTTTTTTTTACCAAAACCGTTATCTGTGAGCCCCAAAACACGGACATTTTTGTTGCAGCGTCCAGTTCTTGTAAAGTGGCTATAAATTGATGGATCCCCGATCGCCAACAATATAGATTTATGAATCTATCAAACGGCGTTAAATTGAAAAAAAATACATGGTCAGTAAGACATGTAACTAAAAGTGGATAGTTGGTTGGCGACCTGAACATCGTAACTACAGCTTGAATAAGCTGTAGTTACAACGTTTAAGTCTACAAACAAACATAAATGTCGAAGTTTTAAGTTCATCCAGCGTCTACATGAATGATTTGGTTAGTCTATCGATATTCTGGTTGACAGTTGCGATTCAAAAAATTGATTTATGACTAAATGATTCACAAATTATTATTATTTTCCCATTAATTTATAACACTTGTTTACTCTGCTAAGCATTTCTGGAGGTTCTTTTAACCCAAACAGGACAGACAGAGAGACAGACAGACAAAATCTCTTAGATAGAAAGGGTAATTACAACTAATGCAAATAAACGCATGTTTTTTTTTTTTTTTTTTTTTTTTCTGTGGTTATGTTACCATAGAAACCATTAACGAAAACAGACGCGTACTACCTACTGATCGAGATAAAAGAGTGTATGTTACATTACAAGCCTTCAATAATTACTAACCTTTCCCTATCTTATCAGAACATAGGTTTGCTAAGACGAGAGTTGTAGACAAAGATAAGACTGCTCATTCTTACCAAATGGACTGCTACCTGACCACGCCCACTGAACTCCGACAGGAAGTGAGACTGAGATATAAAACAGCGTTATTTTTTGCAAACTTTATGATATGTAACATGTGACTAACAAAAATTCGAATGGTTAGCTTGTAACCTAAATGTCGTAACTTCAGCTTGAATAAACCAACAAAAAGGGCTAGCATAAGTACCGGATCTCAAAGACCATTTCAGGTCAATTCCAGTTTACGCTTAGATTGTTCGGCAATAGCTCTCCCTTAATCACCAAAAAGTCCCTTTTTTGACGCCCCTGAAAATTTATATCAAAGAAAATATATTTGATAAGGGGGGAATGTGGACGACATTTCGACGTGAGTGGTAAATAAGTACCCCACAAAACATAATATAATCAGGAGACATAGCTTTGTACCAAACGATTTACAATGTACATTTACCCATTTTTTCTTCTTCTTAAAATGTTCGGGTTGGAGGGAGTGTTGAGTTTCATATGTCCCCGCATCAAAAGATGGTGTTTTCCTGTTAGATTTGTCTCTATTTATTATATACCTTGCTGTGAAATGTTGGGATTTCTTAGTGTAATAAATTTTGATATCGTCACTGTAGTGACGATAACACTTTCCAGTTTCACTCTCTGTAATAAATCTTTAATCATGTATTCATTCGCACTTTTTTCAATAGACCTTCTCTCTATCAAAAAGATTTGTTTCAATATTTTAATCTAAAAAAATGAAATAATAAGGTATATAATACATAGAAAAATCAACTGGCTATTCCAGATATGAAAAATATTTCACTCGGATGCGTTGTTAGGCGTTAAAAAAACTCGTGCTGCGCACTCGTTTTTTCAACGCCTAACAACGCAACCTCGTGAAATATTTTTTCATATCTGGAATAACCTGTTGATTATCCTCTATTTAATTGACGAAATGCTGGCCACGCCCACTAACCTCCGGCATAGTCTGGTTTTGGTCATAAACGACATTGTTTCATAAAAAACGAGATCAGGGATATCAAGTAAAAGACATGTAATTGTTTTCACATAGATACATCTTCACTGCAAGTCTATTTTTTGGATACCGAATGGAAGGTCATGGGTCAAGGTCAAGGGGTACAAGAGCTGTAAGGTATATGAGACTTTAAAAAGTTCTACACGCAGGATTTGAATACGCCACGCGTCGACGATGCCTTTATTCACTGGGGAGAAAATAGTAATACCTGATAGGTAAAATGCTCCATTCCCATAAGAGTCTCACTTTTGATGTCCCTAAAAACAGTTTGGGAAAAAATTGTGTAAATGAAGAAATTGCTAATAAAAAGCAGTTTCTTCATTTCCCATAAAGTTTTCTATCCACAAAGACAGAAGAGTCTTCGAGTGTGAAATTATCTACGGAGCGCAAAGTGAACATTCGGATATCACTGTGCGAGTAGAGTCTTTACTTGTCGAACGTGTTAAGTTGGTAAAGAGGAAGAGTAAATTTCAAACTAAAGGGATTTTTTAGTAGTTAATGGGTCGTTGGTCACGCCCTCTGAACTCTAACGGAAAGTTCGGCTTACATATTTAATAAACGGCATTGTTTTGCAAAATTTAAGATAAGTAATATATAACAAAAAAGTAGAATGTTTTTGGCGACCTGAACGTCGTAACAACAGCTTGAATAAGCTGTTGTTACGACGTTTGAGTCGCCAAACCAACAGAAATAATGCTTTACAGAAATGTGTACTAATGTCGAAGTTCAAGTTAACAACCGTTCTTAATGTATTATTTGACTGGTCCATCGATATTTTATCGGCAGACACGATCCGTCAATTCTTGGATTCAGATGCGCAAAGACTGAGTAAATTTCCAACAAAGGGGTTTTTTCTTACAATTGTTGGTAGCGCGTCGGACTGTCAATCTAGAGGTCCCGGGTTCGATCCCCGACGGCGGCACTCATCCTTTCCGACTTTTTGTCTCCCACCAATGGGTCGATAATCGTAGACCTATGTGGGATAGCAGCTGGAGGCTAGGAGAGGATGTGATGGCGGTACTGGTGTGAGAAATACCAGGAATCCATTGTTAGGTGCTCCGGCCGCCGCGATATAACTGAAAGATTGTTGAAAGCGGCGTAAAACCCTATTCAAACAAACAATCTTACAATTATACTAAAGGTTCAGTCATATTTAAAATGACGACTAAGGCTTCTTGATTTGACAGTAGAAAATTTTTGAAATTGGCCTTCTATTCCGCTACTACTATTTTATTTCCATGGCAATAAGAAATTTTGACAGAATCTCTTTTTTTCATAATTTCGGCAGGGATACACATTGGACTGAACACTTTTTTAGTTTCATTCTTGTGGGGTCCATTATTGTTGTTTTTTTTGTCGTGGTATGTTTGCATTGAAACAATATTATAGAATAAACGATCTCACTGAAATTGACAACCCATAAGCCTATCATATGGCTCGAACTGTTACTCCAACCCATTCCCGCATAATCTACACCCTAAGAAAAACACTTTGCAAAACTGTCGAAAATGAAAAATCGCTTGTAATAGGCATTTTTTTTCATTTGCCACAATGTTTACTTCCCCAAAGACAAAGATTTTAATTTTTTTTCAAATTTCATCAACTTTAAAATGTCGTTTGTAACCTCATTAAATTTGGACCACACTGAAAACTTGTTGTCTGGTAATGGGTTAAAAACAACTGCCCTTTTGGAAATCTTTTACTGGGTGTTACAAATTTACTAAAGTTATTCGTTTCAAATTCCTTTCAGATAACATCCAGTTATCGTTGAGTAATTTTAATTGAGTATACGTTAACCCATTCCTACACAACAAAATTTTAGAACGGTCTAAATTGAAAGATTCTGCTGACGACAATTTCACGTTAATGGAGTTTCATTTTTTTTTTTTTTTTTTTTATAGAAAACATTTTGGATAATGAAGAAATTGCTTGACACAAGCAATTTCTGCGTTTTCCACTATGTTTTCGAAAGCTTTTTTATAGTGGCGTAAAAAGGCGGGAATGTGTAGGAATGGGTTAAGTCTGGTATGCATTCGGCTGCATTCGTTTCAGTAGTAAAACACAACACAACTTCAGAGGTCATTATTGCAGGGTTTTATTGTAGATCTAACGTGTTTGTGGTTTATTTATAACTACTCTGTATCACACACCTGAACTGTTGCCAAAATATTATCATTAAAGACGTGAAAGTTCTGCTTTATCGATGCTGGTACAAACCGCAACACAGAAAAAAATCATCAGGTCTAAATTGTGTATTGACTCTATAACCCGTTACCAGACAACCGAATTGCTAGTACATACCTTTACATAGGTCAAATTATCAGGTCCAAATTGTGTATTGACTCTATAACTTCTTACCAGACAACCGAATTGCTGGTACATACCGCTACATAGGAAAATCATCAGGTCCAAATTGTGTATTGACTCTATAACCCATTACCAGACAACCAAATTGCTAATACATACCGCTAGATTGGAAAAATCAACAGGTCAGGTCCAAATTGTGTATTGATTCTTCAACCCATTATACCAGACAACTAAAAATTAGACTGGTCTAAATTAAAAGATGCTGTAGAAAACAAATTTACGTGCGTGGGTTGTCTTTTTAGGCAGAAAACACTGATAATTTTCTAAAGTTTTTTTTTCTTGGGGGGAGGGGGCGTCATTATGGAATATTTATATCGCTTGATTTACCCGTTTTTCAAAAGTCAAGAATTTGAAAGCAAACAAAACATAGTTGTTTGTTTCTCAGCCGAATAAACTGTAGTTACGATATTTAGGTCGTCTGACTGTAAAAAATCTAAATTAACGTCGTTTAATACCTCGAACTGCCATACCGGGGGTCAGTAGGTGGGTACAGCGATCATCCAATAGTTAGCATAGATGGTATCTAGAAATTTCAAAGCAACTGCGTTTTTTATATAAATATATTGGCTTAAAGGAATGATTGGATTGTCCAAAGTTTTTCTTTCTTATTGATGGAGGCGATATCTCAGTTGTTGCTCAAATAAAATATATAATATATAATAATGTATATTATTTGAGCAACAATTGAGATATCGCCTCCGTCATTAAGCGTGATTAGCGCTTATATTAGTTTGGCGACTTAATCGTCGTAACTACTGCTTATTCAATCTGTAGTCATAACGTTTAGGTCGGAAAAAATCGATAATGTCCCTGACGATATATTGCAAAAAATAATGACGTCTCTGTCCTCAGTCGAACTACCCTTTCGGAAGTCAGTGGGCGGGGCCAGCGATCCCTCAACTATGCGTGGGCCTGCTTCATTCTTGTTTTACTCTAGGGTTCAGTTTTAAATGACTCGACTGGGCAAAAAATCGAGATGATACTGACTATAACAGCTTCCTTGATGGAACTGAATTCTTTGGGTAACTACACAAGACATTGTACAATTAACATTTTCCCCCACAATGACGCTTATTGACGCCCCTAGAAAAACAATTTGGAAACAATTGTGAAACATGAAGAAATTGCTTGCACAAGAACTCTCTTCATTTTCCACAATGTTTTCTATCTATAAAACTGAAAATTCTAAAATCTCGTTGTTGTCTGCAACTTCTTTCAAGTTGGACCAGTCTTAAGTTTCTTCGTGTGGTAATGAGTTAATAACACTTTCCCCATACATTGTCGTTTAGAAAAAGGGAATAAAGAAAACCAGGTGATCGTAGAAAATATACAGAGGATGATTAATTGGATGACCCATTTCCACACAATCCCACTTTTTTACATCCCTCAAGAAAATAGCTTGGGAAAATATTGTTGAAAAAGAAGAAATTGCTTGTGACAAGCAATTTCTTCTTTTTCAAGATTGTTTTCTACCCATAAATTTGAAAAAAAAGTGAAAATTTCATACACTTAAGATTGTCGTCTGCAGATTCTTTCAATTTGAACCAGTCCAAAATTTAGCCGTTTGGTAATGGGTTAAGTGTAAGACCGATTTCTATAGTGATAATAATAATAGCTTTATTATATAGCCTCGGTTGTTGACTAAATAATTTAATTTTTAGTTTCGTCTATCAAATTCGAGCGTTCTGATTGGTCGAAAAAAATATTCATAACTCCATGAACAAAGTTTTGATAACGCAGCGATTTTGTATGCTTTAGTACAAAATAGTCCCATACAAAAAGGTATCAAAATTTGTAAAGCTTTTGGTTTTTTCGCTCGATGCTATTAAATTTTAAGAAATGAAGGGAATATTTTTTGTTTTCATGGAGGTATGAACTGAAAAACCTAATCACACTGTATGAATACGCGAAGTATATGAATACGCGAAACGGATTCATACATTGTGTGATTATGTACCTCCATGTAAACAAAAAAGATTCTGTTCATCTCTTAAATGAAAGATATATTGATCTTACACGAAAAACGATTGTTCTATTTCTTTGAAGCAACAATAGTCAAAGTAAATGTACCCCCCACACACACACACATTTTTCTTCAGCAAAATCTCTCAAGCACGTTTTTGCTAGTGATGTACACAGTTAACCTGGTGACGTCATCACGAATTTGGTCCCGTCGAAGTGACGTTCACATATGCGAAATGGCCGAAAGCATGGTTAGATCTTGGGTTTATATTTGAAAACTACTGTTTTCTCGGTGAAAATATCGATTAATAATTCACCGAGAAATCACACCGATCCACCTTAAAGCGGTGAAGAAATCGTTTTATTCGAATATTGTTATAATAGATGAGTATTCTTACTAAAATACCCCCATCGATATCGGATTCGTTTTAAGTGTTTTTTTTTTTTTTTTTTTCATTAAGCGATTGAATATCAGCGAGGTTTATTTCAAAAATAAAGAAACGGAAGCGAATATTTAAGAGAATCAGCCATTAAAGATTATTTTTTATTTGTTCTTTGTGTAAAGCGGTACATGCAAAGTTCACTTCCGACATAACGAAATGATTTGATTGGTCAATTGATTCTTTGATCGACATTGCGACCCGTCATTATGAATGTTATTATTGAACCGAAATGTTAGGATTCTATCCGACTGTTTGTTTGTTTGAATGGGGTTTTACGCCGCTTTCAATAATCTTTCAGTTATGGCTGGAGCATCTAACAATGGAATCCTGGTATTTCTCACACCAGTACTATCATTACATCCTTTCCTAGCCTCCAGCTGCTATCCCGCATAGGTCTACGATTATCGACCCAATGGTGAGAGACAAATAGTCGGAAAGGATGAGTGCCGCCGTCGGGATCGAACCCGGGACTTCTAGATTGACAGTCCGACGCGCTACCAACTGCGCTATGACGGCGGCAGGATGCCACTCGAGAAATTCCGATTCCGTCGAACCGATTCTTCAATTGACGAATAACGGCTGTTAATCAAATAATTAGTCGACCGATCAAATCATTCATTTAGAAAGGAAATGATGTTTGAACTCCAACATTGGCTACAATTTGTGTTGGTTTGGCTTCTTAAACGTCGTAACTACATCTTTTTCAAGCTGTTCTTTCGACGTTTAGGTCGCCAACAAAGCATTCTGTTCATCAGCAACATGCTAGTGACCATAAGTATTTCAAAATAGGGTCGGAACTTCCTGTCAGAGTCAATGGATGGGGCCAATGGAGTCGATTCTTCTTTCCATCCGAATTTTCTAATCATTATTTTTAATTATATCGTCGGCAGCCTACCGAAACCCGTAACTACTGCTGCTTGAATAAGCTGTAGTTACGACGTTTAAGTCGGCAAATAATGCAAGCGTATTTCTCATTTAAAAAGCTTAGAACCTCACATCCAGTCAAAACTATAACTTGATTAGTCAAGATTTCATATTGACAGCGATTTTCCGTTGAAATCCCTTTCAGTTTATAATATTACGCGGACAATAAATCTACTTGCTTGGAAGTGTCATTAAGTTGTTTATTAACCAAGTGAGAAAACACGCCTGTAAGCAATTCATAATCGTGTGCAAATAATGTATGCGGTTTTTTCCTGACATGTGGCGTGAGTTTGGATGATGTAAGCTGCCTTTGTTAATATCCTAGTGGAATGATATCAGTAATTATTGTATCATTTTGACGGATCTCTAGCCCCGCCCACTGTGCTCCGATAATAAGTTAGACATATATATCAAACAGCAATATTTTGAAAAATTTTAAATTTTTCAATAAAACAATAGATAGACCAATAAAATCATACTCTTAAAGCGAAAGTGAACTTTGACATTCGTGTCGACATTAAGCATTTTTTTTAGGGTTTGGTGACTCAAACGTCGTAACTACAGCTTATTCAAGCTGTAGTTACGATGTTTGGGTCGCCAACCAATCATTGTATTTTTTTGTTACATGATACTGACCATAAAATTTGAAAAAAAAAATAACGCATTTGATATCTATCTCGAATCTCCCGTTAGAGTTTATTTTGTTTGATTAAATGGAGTTTAACTCCGCTTTTAATAATTTTTAAGTCATATTGCAGCGGCTCGAGCACCTTACAATGGATTTCTGGTATATCCTGTACCGGTACCACCATTATATACTGCCCAAGCCTCCAGCTGCTATCTCACTTAGTTTACGATTATCCACCCATTGGTGAGAGAAAAATGTTGAAAAGGATGTGTGCCGCTGCCGGGGATCGAACCCATGTCACCCTAAGATTGGGAATCTGATGCGCTACCAACTGCATTTTGACGACGACTGTCGGAGATTAATTGGCCTGGCAAGCGCTTCGTTAGTTATTGTAATCACACATCGACAGCACATTTTTTCGAAACATAGTTGAGAAATCGTTGAAAGCTATGTAAAACGCCCTTCGATTCACGGATAATAAATGATAAGGTTGTTACCGACACGTGGTACAAATCTATATCCTGCAGTGTTTATTGAACGGTAATAAGATAAGCATCTTGGTGTGGATGGGTTTGTCCATATTGTAAACATTACTTCGTGGAAAAGAGGTGTCGAAAGATTATCAAAGTACTGAAAGTACTAAAAGTTTAATGAAAAAAAAAAGATGGATCTCTCCCGTTTTACCTAGATTCAGACCTAAACAGATCGGTCAAGATCAGACTATGAAAGAACTTCTTATCTGGTCTTAATCGTTAATACTTGTCACAGATTTAATCCTGTCCTGTTTTGAAAAAATTTAGACCTGTCGAAATGCCAAGGTTTTGCAGAGGTGTACATAAAAAAAATAATCAATCAGGAGGGTAGAAAATATTGTGGATAAAGAAGAAATTGCTTGTTACAAGCAATTTCTTCTTTTTCTACAATGTTTTCTCAATTATAAAATCACAAGGACGTAGAAACCAGGGATTGAATAGGAAAGGGTTAACAGGAAAGCTGAGTTCACATTTAGCCTACGGAGCCAATACGGCGCACGTAAAATCGCCATATCCCCGTAATCGTGTGGTGACGTAAGGAAGCGTCATACAGCTGACGGAATACTGGCCAGGCCAATTAAACTCCGTCAGAAAGTTCAACTTCGATATTAAACGACGTTATTTTGAATTATTTAATGCTTTCAGGTGGATTATCGAGAAATAACGGTAGATTATCATTTGATAAACTCACCGCCTATCCAGTGAAAATATCAAAACTTACGCCCCGCTTTCGTTCATTTCACCCTATCTGACGTTATCTAAGCAGAGCCAAATAAGTGACGTCATCATAAGCGTTGCATAGCAGTCACGTGCAAAATGACGCGCTTTAAGAAAATTTGTCATAAAATTTTCGCATTTTGTCGAAATGAGAAATTGTCGAATTTTTGAATTAAAGAAATAGTACAATCGTTTGTTTTTCGAGTAAGATCGATTTATATTTCATTGAGTGAAGAACGAAAGCTACATTTTCACTCGTGGCTTCGCCACTCATGAAAATATAGCTTTCGTTCTTCACTCAATGAAATATAAATCGATCTTACACTGAAACAAACGATTATCCTCTATATATATATGGTCAATAACATGTACCAAAAAAAATTGAAATGGTTGTTTGGCGACTTTAAAGTCGTAACTACAGCGAGGGATCGCGCTTGTCATTCAAAAATTTAGTCTTTGCACGAAATTTGAAGATATCTATAGCTCACAATATGCATGATGCATTTTTTCAAGATAAAGGACAAATATAAAATGCTTAGAAAAGCGATGAATTATAATGTAATTTTATGACCATCTTGTGTAAGGCAGGACTGTATCCTACATGTAGCCCAAGGGATTTTGATAGCGCATTAACAATTAATAAAATGACAAAATTTCCGGGATTCAAACTCCCAAGCCTGGACAACTCTCAAATAACGTGCCCGCCGCCCTTACCACTAGGCCTTGCAGGAACTCCGAGTCATGGTTGGAGCACCCTGAGTCAACAAGGTTAAGTCAATCAGCATCATATAAAACAATGAGTATATTACCCCATTTCTACACAATGACGCTTTTTGGCGCCCCTCACGAATAACAATTTGGAAAACATTCTGGAAGATGGTGAAGTTACTTGCAGCAAGAAGTTTCTTTGTTTTCCAAAATGTTTTTTCCCCGAAAGTTGAAAAATTAAAAATTTCATCAACTTTAAATTTTCGTCTGCAACTCCTTTCAATTTGGACCAGTCTAAAATTTAACCGCCTGGTAATGGTGTAATCTAATCTACTGCAATAAAGTACTATTTGAAAGAAATGGATTTTTTTCCCATTTAAGCTTTCCTGAATTCTACCCCAGGATCCTGAAAAGAAAGGGTTATTCATTATAATGAATCAATATTGAATGTTGTTGATAACATAACTACATCTTAAAGAAAGTAAAACCCCTCTAATAAGATATGAAAAAACGGTACTTCATTTAAGAAACACAGAGAACATTTTTGTGTTCTTTGAACGAATGGAGAAAATATTTGTTTGTGTCTGTTTTCATTTTAGAAATGAAGGGAATATATTTTTTTTCATTTAAGAAATGAAGATAATAATGTTGTAATCATTGAGATATGAAACTAAAAACTTAATCACTCTCAGAAATACTAGAAGCCTCAATGAAAAGAAATATTTTCTTCATTTCTTATAATTCAGTGCAATCAAGCATAACAAAACAAATAATTTATTAGTGTAGACAGTTATGGATCTACATACAAAATAGTTTCGTGTTCAAAATTTTGTTCGCGTGAGTATGAAAAATAAGCCATTCAAATTACTTGAATCTTGATAGACGAAACTAAAATAGATGGTTATTTTAAATTGATCTACGTATTTATTGCACCCTTCCTTGTGTGTATGTACCTCGAATACAAGACATGAACTAATATTCTGCTCTGATCTTTTTGAAAACTTTGAACTTACTTTCAAAAACCTAGTTCCGTACCTATTTTAGGCCAACGGTTTTAGTTTCAACTTAAGACGTTTAATCCCAAACCAGATGGCAGATACTAACTCGAATCTCCAGGTCGACAATTTGAAGTATGCCTATAATGAAGAAAGAAAATCGCCGGCTTGCAACCTAAACCTCGTAACTACATCTTGGATAAATTATAGCTACGAGACTTCGGCAGTCATATCGCGAGTATTCTATATGCGGCTGTGGTAAGAAATACAATTTGTAACCAATGGGATATTCCTTCGTCTTAAAGAATTCGAATTTCTTTAACCCTTTCCTATTCAATCTCTAAATCACGCCCCTACAATTGACCAATCACTGGCTCCGCCCATTTTGTCCGTTTGTCATGCCTATCGACTCCAACAGGAAGTCCCGCTTCGATTTTAAACGGCGTTATCTCAGACAATTTATGACCAGTGGCATGCAGCAAAGGGGTAGAATAGTTTATTGGCGACCTAAATGTCGTAACTACAGCTTGAAACGGTTGAAGTGAAGACGTTGTTTAAGTCGCCAAACCAACAAAAAAGTCGACAATGCTCGGAGTTCAAAACTTAGTTAAGGTCTACATTTGATTGACAGTCGCGATTGGTCAAATGTATACTTGAGAAAACATTGTTGAAAAAGACGAAATTGATTCTTTCATGCAATTTCTTCTTTTTCCCCCAATATTTTCTACATTACTGAAAGATTATCTTTTAAATCGACTTTGAATTGTTGTCTGCAAAACCTTTGAATTTGGACAGGTCTAAAGAATTTCAGTGCATTAAAGGGTTTATATCTTATACTTGCGAAGACGCTTTCGATTCGTTCCACTGGCATGATTCATGTTGATTATTCTAATTTTTAACACACCTGTTGTTTTTCGCTGACGTTATTTCATATCTATTGAATGACGCTGAGGGAAAATAATTCTCTGAACTGAAGAACTCTATCCATTTTCAGGAATACCAATTGAGTATAATGTAAAGCTCAACGAGGGAAAAACTATCATATTAGTTAGTTAACGGGCCTCCTTCAATCAAACAGTCTATTGACCACTCATATCATTTCTTATGTCTGAAGAGTAAATGAAACTCCGAAATTTATGTCAAGCTTTCTTTTTAGTTGGCTACTTAAACCTCGTAACTACAGCTGCTAATTCAGACTAAGGTCGCCGACCTGCCAATTTATTATTATTATTATCATTTCTATATGTTACTGTCCACAAATTTTCGTTTAACCCTTTCCTGTACAAACCCGGGATTTTACGTCCTTTTGATTTTATACTTGAGAAAACATTGTGGTAAAAGAAGAAATTGCTTGTAACAAGGTACGGTCTAAATGAATGAAGTACGCGTTTATTCGCCTCAAAAGCGTTGGAGGACATCTTGTCGCAAAGATTCCAAACGAGTCGGTTCGTAGCTTGTCGAAATGTTTCGTATATCAAGGTCATCGGAAGCTTGATCGTGAATGGCGTTACAGTTTAACCCTTTCCTGTTTCTCAAAATTTTAGACTGGCCCAATTTGAAACATGTTGCAGACAACGATGAAAAGTGAGTGCAATTTGAAACAAAACCATTCTATGTGGTAGAAAATAATGTGGTAAAAGAAGAAATTGCTTGTATCAAGCAATTTCTTCTTTTATCACAATATTTTTTAAGTATAAAATTGCATGGACGTAAAAACCAGTGATTATACAGGAAAGGGTTAACCCATTTCCGCTCAATGACGCTTTTATGTGCCACTCAGAAAAAGGAACTAGTGTGTGCAAAAGGAACAAGCAATTTCTTTTTTTTTTTTTCCCACCTGGAAAGTTGAAGATCTGAAAAATGTAATAAACTTTAATTGTCATCTACAACTTCTTTCATTTTTTACCAGTCTAAAATTTGCCGTCTGGTAATGGGTTATCCGCCTTACGCAAGCCCGCAGTAGCAGGGGAAGGTAGGGTGGAGAGTTTAGTTCCTCGTCTTGATTTAACTGAAAAACTGTTCAAAACGGATTACCCCCTCCCCTCCCGTTTTCCATCAATAAAACCCACGAGGGATAGCGGCTAATAGTTCATTAAGAGAATGCAGATATTACAGAATAATTGCACACTGAGTCAGATAGTTCTGGAATGTTAAGCTTCCGCATGCTAATGGCATTTTCTTACATGGACCCTTTCCACGATTCCGTTATTGAGACGAATAACACATAATACATAATTCGATGGCAAAGAAGTTGTAAGAAAATCGAAAAATTATTACTTGGAATTGCTTAACCTTCTTCCATACAATATCGCTTTTTACACCCGTCAAGGAAAAAAAGCTTTGGAAATCGTTGTGGAAAGTAAAAAAAATCGCTCCTGCAGGAAAATTAACGGCTCGCGTCTGTCATTCAAAATACATTTTGACTAATCAATCATTAAATCGAAATAGTTAAGAATTTTTGTTGGTTTTGCGATTTAAGCCTAGTAACTAGAGCTTATTCAACGTTTATATTGCAAACCAACCAATTTATTTTTTGTAACATGCTGAGAAAAAAAATATCGCCGCTTTATATTGTAAGTCGAACTTCCTTTTGGAGGTCGGTGGGCGTGGCCAGCAATCCGTCAATTGTGATGTAATCATCTGTATGAGACCCCTGCTCGACAAACCATGCTCTTATCAGAGATTCGTGCAATTTCGAGCATGTTGTTTGTATCAAAACATATGTAGTTATTCACCTTATCCACTTGTTAACTTCGGTGGAACATTTGTTTATTTGAATCTGTCCTATGACATGATGATTTATCTTTTTGGTTTTCTTCTTAGAAAAGTGTGTTAAACATTAAACGATTAAACGGGGTTTAACACAACTTTTAACAGTATTTCAGTCATATTGTGGCGGCTGAAGCACCTAACCTTGGATTCTTGGTATTTTCTCACTACGACTACACCCTTTCCGAACCTCCAGCTGCTCATCCCACGTAAGTTTACGATTATTTACCCATAGATTGTAGGTGTCGGAAAGGATATTCGCCGTGGCCGGAGGCCGAACCAGGAACCCCTTGACTAGGAGTCCAACGCGCTACCACTGCGAGATGGCCGGGGCCGGTGATTCAACAAGCACACAATAATGTATATTTAAAAAAAAATAATCAATATCTAAAGTTTCACTTAGTTTGTAGGTTCTACATAAAAATTCATTACTGCACCATTCTAGATAGATTAAAAAAAAAAAAATAGAAAGTTTTTTTTAACCCTTTCCTGTTTTACAAATTTTTAGTTCAGTCCAAACTAAAGGGCGATACTTTAAAGTGCATTTAAGTTGAAAATTAGCCATTCAGTGAGGTAGAAGATATTGTGGAAAAAGAAGTAATTGCTTGTTACAAGCAATTTCTTCTTGTTCTACAATATTTTTCAATTATACATTTACGAAGCGTAAAAACCAGGATTGAACAGGGAAGGGTTAATTCTTAAAAAAAAGAAGAAGAATGAATTCTAACATACGTATACTTCAACGAGGATAAAATGTCACTTGTTTTCAACACGACCCTTTAAAACGACAACATTCGATTTGGCTACTGTGTTGCCATAACAATTTTTATCGATGAATTAGTTAGTGTTCTCTTTTAAGCCATTACCACAAAAATGAATTTTAGACTGAGTCATATTTAAAGGAAATGCAGACGAAAATTCAAGTTTTATGAAGTTTTAGGTTTTTCTACTTTCTGGGTAGAAAACATTGTGTGAAATGAAGAAATTGCTTGTTACAAGACGTTTAGACGATGTTTTCCAATTGCTTTTTCTTGATGGGCATCAAAACGTGTCATTGTGTGGGAATGGGTTAATAAGCTTTAAAGCTTTATCTTTTTAACAAAAAGCATGTAACCGTAACAAGAGTCGTTCTTTGTCAGGTGACAATTGTGCGGCCGTCGGATTTTAAAAAAAAGTTCACTTTGCAGCTCATTAAAATTGTAGATAAATAGTTATTATTAAAGACAGCGCATCGATAGTGCATCGATAGTTGCATTGAGACACCTTCGCCTCGTGGGATATTTATACATAATGAACAGTTAGATTTTAATGCTGTGGTCCTATGAGGGGTTCAGTCCTGCCCTGTTAGAATTTTAGCTTTTTTCTGTATATAAGTTTTAAACCACGAGGTGTATGGTAAATAGGGACCCGACGAATAGGTAATCGAATCGTCCGATAAAATGGATTTGAACGGATAGATGCTCTGCAAATGGACAACGTCCGAAGCGGAGGGTAATGAGTACCTCTACCCCCCCCCCCCCCTCAAGCAACCAGCCGAAGCACCCGGATTAAGACCCTGGGGGATAGGCGAGTCAGTTCTCCGGGGTGAGGGAAACTACAGGAGCTCATCAAAACATATTGTTGGTGGTCGAGGTGTATGGTAAATAGGGACCCGACGAATAGGTAATCGAATCGTCCGATAAAATGGATTTAAACGGATAGATGCTCTGCAAATGGACAACGTCCGAAGCGGAGGGTAATGAGTACCTCTACCCCCCCCCCCCCTCAAGCAACCAGCCGAAGCACCCGGATTAAGACCCTGGGGGATAGGCGAGTCAGTTCTCCGGGGTGAGGGAAACTACAGGAGCTCATCAAAACATATTGTTGGTGGTCGAGGTGTATGGTAAATAGGGACCCGACGAATAGGTAATCGAATCGTCCGATAAAATGGATTTGAACGGATAGATGCTCTGCAAATGGACAACGTCCGAAGCGGAGGGTAATGAGTACCTCTACCCCCCCCCCCTCAAGCAACCAGCCGAAGGACCAGGATTAAGACCCTTGGGGATAGGCGGGACGGTTCCCCGGGGGGTGAGGGAAACTACAGGAGCTCATCAAAACATAATGTTGGTGGCCGTGGCCATGGCCATAGCCAAGTGGTAGCGCGTAGAACTCCTAGTCATAGGGTCATGGGTTCGATCCCCGACCGCGCCGAACATCTTTTTTGACATTTGTCTCCCACCAATGGATGGATACTCGTGAACCTATTTGAAATGAGCAGGTGTAGACTCGGAAAGGATGGGTGGTAGTACTGGTGTGAGGAATACAAGGAATCCATGGTTAGGTGCACCAGCCTCTATATGACCGCGATATGACTGAAATACTGTTAAAAGCGGCGTTAAACCCCATTCAATCAATTAAGACACAATTTTAAAGTGTCAAATTCCCTTGGTCGAAGTGTTAAGTCTCCTTGAACTCTCTATTTATTAAGTTTAAGTAAGTCTGCGTCGCGGTCTTCTCCTTCAGTTCAGCTTCAATAGTACCGAAACTTCATAGATGCATCGATCACATGCATGAATTTTGCAAGACTTAATCTTGAAGTGTCAGTTCCTTTGTTGATGAATCATTTCACCTTGAATATATACTTTCTTTATCTTATAATACGCATTTCATTGCATATGACCAATCGAGGCTGTCAATCGAGGAATCAACCGACCAGTCAAATAATTCATTCAGTCCGGATTTGAGCTTTTAACATTGGCCGCCATTTATGCTAAGCTAAGCTCTGTGTTGGTTTGGCGACTTAAACGTCGTAACTACAGCTTATTCAAGCTGTAATTACGACGGTTTGTTCTCCAACCAACCACATCATTATTTTGTTACATGCTACTGGCTATGAATTTGGCAAAATAACACCGTCAGTCTCTTGGTTGAAGAATGATCTTCCCATAAGCTTAGATTTTTTTCTTAAAATCTATTCATTGTTGATAAGTGGTGGCGGGGGTACCAAGTCACTTCCTTGAGTAGCCCCAGTGTGTTTCAATAAGCTTTGTATGTTTTTTTAATAAAAAATGGAGTTGGTTAACCCATTACCACTCAACAACATTTTTGAATCATCCAAACTGAAAGAAGACGACAATTTCAAGCTGGACGATTTTTAGTAAACCTTTGCCTGTAACGAGAGAAAACATTGTGGACATTGTAGAAATAGCTTCGGGCAATCAATTTCTTCATTGTCCACAATTTTCTTCAAAGACTTTTTTCTTTGGCGGGGGGAGTTAAAACGCGGGATTGTGTGGGAATGGGTCAATACAAGCTAAACATGAAAAAAGAAAAACAATGATGAAAGGGTGTGAGGTTTCTAATAGTGTAAGCTCTGCGATTCATCAGAAAACCCATATGTGTAAATTCCACACTAGACCTTGCGGAAAAAGTTGTACATGCCAAACAGATTATCTTACCTTGGCAAGACTTTCCCTACGTTGATTGTTACACGGGGTAAAAATCATTGTTCCATTTACCTGTCGGAATAGATTCTACCTGACCGCGGCGAGAATAAAAGGGATCCAGAGTCAAGGGGCTCATATGCTCGGGAGGTTATTTTGGCATTTAAATTTGTATTACTCCTAATTAATTACTAAATAGTTCGTCGGTATACGAGCAAAATGTCTTAACCCTTTCCAGTTCAATCCCTGGTTTTTTACGTCCTTGTAAATTTATAATTGAGAAAACATTGTAGAAGAAGAAGAAGAAATTACTTGTAACATGCAATTTCTCCACAATATTTTTTTACTCTACTGAATAATTATTTTTCAAATTAAATCCACTTTAAATTTCCTTCGGCAAAACCTCAGAAATTGGACAGGTCTAAAATTTTGAGAGTCTCTCTCGTAAAACTCTGCAAGAAGAATGTTACGACCTCGTGGAACAGCGACAGAGAGTTTATGTAAGAGAATATGAACCAGTTACAACTTCTGAATGAAAATATTACTCCGAAATGGAGGTGAAAGACAGTCGTCTGTGACTTAGTTCTCGGGTAGAACTCTGTCTACCGTGTCCGTAATTTAACTAGAAAATACGAATAATTGACCCAACTATGGTGTTGGCCCAACTATGGGTCCAGCGGTACATGCTATGTGCAGTACAACCCAACAATTGACTAATCGATAACCCCGCCCACCTACTTCTTTGGCCACGCCTATTGACCCCTAAAGGAAGCTCTGCTTCGATTTTAAACGGTGCTATTTTGTAAAAGCTATGCTCAGTAGCATGTAACAAAAAAAGGAGAATCGTTGGTTGGCGAAACAAACGTGGTAACTACAGCTTGAATCATCTGTAGTTGCGACGTTTAAATCGCCAAACAACAAAAATGTTTCACACAAGTTGTGGCCAATGTCGGAGTTTTAAATCTCAATTCCGGGCGGAATGAATATTTTGATTGGTCGATGTATTCCTTGACTTACATTCGCGATTGGTCAATTTTGTTCAACACCAAAGATACTGCCAGGTATGGTGTAGTTAATTTTTCTACCAACTGTAGTGAAAAACCTTAGTGTATAGTATTTAGGATTTTTTTCTATGCATGAGATATATTTCATTCAAACTTCTTTGGTACCAACTATGATGTTGAGCACCGTATTTGGGTCCACACCATAGTTTGGTCCAACATACGACCCAAGTGTCAAGTTAAATTCGTTTTTGGAACTTGGGTTTAAAACCTGAGAGCTACTGTGGGAGAGTTCGTGTTGACAGGGTAAAATCTAGATATAAACATCGGAAATTTAAATTTTTATGTCAGAAAGGCGCTTTCAAAGAATGGTCTGACTTACGTGAAGACATCCAAGACGTTACTACGTCCACATTATTTGATAATTCAATTTTTAATTTCGTCTATCAAAAACGGGCTTTCTGGTTGGTCGAAAAAAATTATTCATACCTCCATGAATAACTTCTTGAAAACAAATCTGCAAAGCGAAGAGAGCTGCAGCTTTCCGAATCTCCGACAAATAGCCCAATTTATATTGTGTTCAATGTCGAAGCTGTACGCAATGTATGAATTATATTTAATATTCAGAACTCGTCCTTAAATAATATAATGCTGGCTGACGGAAAATTGAAAAATTGAGCTTAATTTGGTACTACTTTCCTTACAGTACAATAAGATTCTACTGGATTTTCAAAACACGGTAGTACCGGTGGACAATGAGAACAATAAAGAGGCAAAGATTTTTCCAGTTTTAGATAGGTTTTATGGAACCACTTTGAGCGCAAGGTTACAAAATAGTTTCCGTACTCAATTCTTTTTCATGGAGGCATGCCGCGATTATTTTTTTCCAACCAGAATGCATGAATTTTTAAAGACGAAATCAAATTTTATCAATGTCATTTTTACCAGGGTTGGTCGACCGTGTTGTCACTTATGAACATGAACGAAAACAATGAAGACCTCAACCGGCGTTTCTACTACGTTCAACAAGCGTGCATTCAGGAACACAAAACACTAAATTTCCACAGCAGTAGTGCAAATGACCAATCGCTGGCCCCGCCCACTGACTCATTTGGCCCCGCCTATCGACTCCGAAAGAAAGTTTTAACGGTGTTATTTTGCAAAATCTATGTACAGAAGCATGAAAAAAATCAAGTGGTTGGTTGGCGACCAAAACGTCGAATAAGCTGTAGTTTCGACGTTTAAGTCGACAAACCAACAAAATAGGTTAACAAAAATGGGTGCCAATGTTGGAGTTCAAAACACTTTTCTGGTCTAAATGAATGATTTCATTGGTTGGCTGGTTAGTTGATTGACAGCTGCCATTGGTCAATTGGCTCCTACCACTGACTTCACCGACGACGTCCACTGACTCCCACGGGAAGTTACATTTCTAAATTAAACGGCGATATTTTGCAAAATTTATGGCAAGTATCCAGTAATGAAAAAAAGTTGAAAGGTTGGTTTGAGAACTAATCGTCGTAATGAATTATCCACTCATTGACGGGAGACAAATGTCGGAACCCGGGACCCCATGATTAGGAGTCCGATGCTCTACCAAAGGTGCTTTGACCACGGCCTATCTTAATTTTAGAACCCGACTGTAATGGATTTAATTGACCAATCGCGACTGTCAATCAAATAATCAGTCGACCAATGAAATCATTCATCTAGATTGGAAGTTCAATTTGAACTCCGATATTGGCCGTCTTCTTTGTGACTCATTTTGTTGGTTATTCAAGCTGTAGTTACGACGTTTAGGTCGCAAACCAAAATTTCTACTTTTTTTTAACATTCTGCTGGTCATGAATTTTGCAAAACAATGCCGTTAAAAATCGAAGCGGATCTTCCTGTCAGAGTCAATGGATGGAGCCAAAGGAGCCATTTGGCGGGCCAGCGAAAGGTCAAATCAGGGCCTTGTCCGTAAAAATACTTTCTCTTTGAGTTCTTGTTCCGTAGTAAAAAAAATGTGCTCAGTATCAAGTAACAAAAACAATAAAATATGGTTGGTTTTCGATCTTGAGTAAGCTGTAGTTACGATGTCTAAGTCCCTCGAAATCAACAAAAATGTTTGACATAAATATCGGGGTTCAAACTTCACTTTTGGTCAAAATGAATGATTTGAGCGCATGCGTGACATTTCCAACCATTACACATGTGCGACAAGTAAAGACTCAGATCAGTCTGTGCATCCGCACAGTCTGATCAGAGTCTTCACTATGCGCTCCTCCAAAAAGGTACTGACCCAAAGCTTCTTTAACCCTTTCCTGTTTTAACATTTTTTAGACCTGTCCAATTTTCAAAGGTTTTGCAGATGACAATTTAAATTGGATTTAATTTGAAAAATAACCATTCAGTAGGGTAGAAAATATTGTGGAAAGAGATGAAATTGCTTGTCACAAGCAATTTCTTCTTTTCCCACAATGTTTTCTCAATTATAAAATCACAAGGACGTTAAAACAAGTGATTGTACAGTAAAGGGTTAAACAATCAGCGAATATTCTAATGGCCCAAAATGGCTGTACAGGGTGCTCCATTTTCCTCAATGTTTTCCCAAGCTTATGCTTATGGGGCGTCAGAAAGCGTCATTGTCAATCGGAACTCCTCGTTCAATTCTACGAATAAATCCTCTGGTGTACATCATAGGACCATCTTTTAATCGTCACGTGACAAACTTCAAAATGGCGCTAAGCTAATGCGGTAAATTGCATTTCATAAATGATCTTTTAGAACTATTTTTGGTCATCAAGGATAATTGATATCAGAGCCAAAAAGGACAAAACATAGTAGCAACAACAAATGGAAATTTAAACTTTTCAACAATTTTGAGACTTCCGACACCCCGGGTTTTCCGAGATTACGTACTACGTTTTTACTATAGTATTTCCGGCTGACAAAATGCACCGTTTTGTTACACAATGCCGTTCCCAAAGTTTACGGGGATGGCCGAGTGTGTTCCGATTGCGGCATTATGTGCGAATGTGTTAACCTTTAGGTCTGTCTTTACCATGCCTCGGTCTATATTTCTTATTGCAGTGTACTCTTAATACATATTTCTCTGAACATGTGAACAGATGGCAATGTTGTCTGTTTCTCATTATACATGGGTTGTGTTCTATAAAAAAGGGGCTTCCGAGATCAAAATACAAGGGGTTGCTGAGAATCTATCCTTCTTATTTCCAAAATGAAACCCTATGTTGTTGGTACACATTTGAATCGTTTCTCGAGTGTATAAACATCATTTCTGGTGGATTATTTGAAAGTTTCAAATATCAACCCAGTTCCCTCCCTTTATCTGAAATTCTGTGGAGATAAAAGAATAAGAGTTAGGTGTCGGGAAGATTCTGTTTGATCAGCTTTGATTCTTTAGTCATATTCTAATGGCAGATCCAGGATTTCAGTAAAGAGAGTTAAAACTAGGGGTCCATTGTCTTATTATGACTATTTTGCCAAAAAACGGATTAATTATTCTACAGAATAGGGGGAAGTTCAAACAAACCTCGAACGGCCACTAAATCGCTGTTCTTCTACGCCCACCCGCTAATCTGTGAAAAATTAGATCCACATTAATAACCCCTATTTGTAACAAGCAATTTCTCCTTTTCCTACAATACTTTCTACCACAACGGATGGTTTCATCTCAAAATGCATCCAATTTTCATTCTTTTCTGCAACCTCTTTCAATTTGAACCAGTCTAAAATTTCAAAAAAACGGGAAAGGGTTAATAAGATGGCCTTCCCGCCTATAGCCCTTTGCCTACCACCACCCAATACCACAGAAACCACTTGTACATACGAATGGGAAATAAGTATTTTTTTCTCTAAAAGTATAAACCCCCGTCATGCTGTATAAATCACCGTACTGTTGCTGTAAAATCAAAGGGCTGAAAGCACTGATAGACCTTGTTGTTGAAAAATCAATATTACAAAAACTCTGGAAGGAAAAGTACTAGCAGGAGGTGTAGACTAAGATCAGTCTGCACTTATGTGCAGGCTGATCTTGGTCTACACCTCCTGCCAAAACCGGAATACCCCGGGTTCAGCATGACAAGGGTTAAAATCATATAAGGCAATTCGTCTATATCAAACAATTATTACTAAATATTAACATTATTAGATACAATTTATTGGTTGCGGTTCTTAATGGGAGCTAAAACCTTCTTCAGATAATTGACTGATCGTGGTTGTCAATCAAAAAATCAATCGACAAATCGAATCATTCATTTAGACCGGAAAGAACTTTGAACTCTGACATATTCATGTGCACCTTTTTGTTGGTTTAGCGACTTGAACATCGTAACCGCATCTTATTCAAGATGTAGTTAAGATCGCCAACCAACCATATCACTTTTTTTGTTACATGTTACTGGCCAAAAATTTGGCACATTGACCCTTTTTAATGTTGGAGTAGAATTTACTGTCGGTGGGCGGATTGGTGATCCATTAACCCTTTCCCTTTTATCGAAATTTAGACTGCTCCAGTTTGTAAGAAGTTGCAGACGACAATTAAAATTGGGTGCAGTTTGAAAAGTAACCAACCTATAGGTAAGAAAATATTGTGGGAAAAGAAGAAACTGCTTGTTACAAGCAATTTCTTCTTATCCCACAATGTTTTCTCAAGTATAAAATCACAGGGATGTGAAAACCAGGGATTAAACAGGAAAGGGTTAATCACTCTGCAAAATGCAAGTATGGAAAACATCAAAGTGAAATAACTCCAATGTCAAAATAGCAAGACCTAAGTTTGTTTTCTTCTCCACTGTAATAGATTTAAAAGCTTCATACTATTGTTCTTTTCTGAACGAAACTTAGTTGTATAAAACTGAAATGAGCAATAATTTAAATTACATGCTGGCAAAACTAATTCTTCTAAACAATGCATTCCTTCTTCGCACAATCTACGAACATTTATAAGATAAATTTATGCCGATAGCAGTTGTCTCGTCTCTAGTTAGTCTCTTTTGCTCAGCTGGAAGAACACTCGACTTCAAACCGCAGTCGGTAGCGCGTCGGACTCATAATCTTCAACAATGGGATGTCATAGGTTCGATCCCCGGGCGGAGGCAAATATTCTTTCCAACATTTGTCTCTCACCAATGGGTGGATAATCTTAAACCTAAGTAGGATAGCAGCTGGAGGCTAGGAAAGGATGTAGTGGTAGTATATACTGGTGTGAGAAATACCAGGAATCCATTGTTAGGTGCTCCAGTCGCCGCGATATGGCTGAAATACTGTCCAAAGCGGCATTAAACCCCATTCAATCAATCAGTCAATCAAGGCACAATTTTGGAAGTGTCAAATCCCTCTGGTTGGAGTGTTAAGTCTCCTTGCACTGGAGACATTTAATCCCCTATTTATTAAGTTTAAGTAAGTCTGCGTCGCGATCTTTCCATCAGTTCAGCTTCAATAGTACTGAAACTTCATAAATGCATCGATTACATGCTGGAATTTTGCAAGACTTAATCTTGAAGTGTCATTTCCTTTGTTGAAAAATCATTTCGCTTTAAATATATACTTTCTTTATCTCATAATACGCATTTTATTGTAATTGACCAATCGAGAGTGTCAATCGAGGAATCAACCGACCAATGAAATAATTTATTCAGTCCGGACTTGAGTCCGGACTTAAAATCTCGAGATCGCGGTTTCGATCCTCGGACTGACTTAACTAAGATTCTTATTTTCCTTCGGATGAGACGTTAAACCGAGGCTTCGTGTGTCGGCGATATCCATCGAATACGTTGAAAAACCAGGCGGTAATCTCAGCAGTTTCGTTCCGTATCATTACGCTATCACACCGTAACAAATACAACGTCTTCTTGGGGTGTCGCCCATATGGGTATGTGCTGTCGTAGCGACATAAATAAACTGACATAGAAACATGGCTGTTCTCGTTTGAGATACGCTTCGTCCAAAAATATCAATGAAAAATAAATCTAAAAAATACGTAACTGGACAAGGTAGAATATTCTGGAGAAAACATTTTCACTGCATAAAGTGTCATTATCTCAAAGTGTTCGTTCAGACCTTGATTTTTAGAATGATAATACATGAACTCATTTCGCCGCCTTTCACTTGTTCCATATAAAACACCCCCGCACAATGCCACGTTAATACGCTCTTCGGGTATAATTTTGTTTAAATTATTTTGAAGAAGCAATTCGAGCAATTCCTCCGTTTTCAAGATTATTTCTACCACGTCCGATTCTGCAAAATTGTCTGCAACTTCTTTTGATTTGGACAACTCAATAACTCTGTCGTCTTATAAGTGATTAAAAGATAATTTAACGTCTCACAGGTTTCAAAAATGATGGAAGGAAACTGAAGGGACATAATTTGGTCAATGATTACTGACAAGATGTTCGTGGTTACTGCCCTTTAGGATACATGATATATGGTCAGACCCCACCGGATTTTGGCCTTCTTTAGTCTATATAAAATCACTGTTTTCGTCCAGGATGTAGCACTTGAAAGAACGTTCGTTGAATTATAGCCTTTCTGATGCTGTTTCGTCGTTCATAGAACTTCTCATTAATAGTAGAAATCATATATGATGAATGATGAATTTTTGAAATAATGGATTCTAACCAAAGGCACCGTCTTTTTTCCAACCATGAAAATCACATGTCGCCAATTTACACCTCAAATTTTTTAACACCATCTATAACACATAGACCTGCAAAGATAGTGTAAAATGCACTTTCAAACAGCAGGAGAGATGCAAAATTACTACAAAATCAAACAAAGTATTGCATATACCACTGTTTAAGACTCAAATCATCCCTGCCTTTCAAGAACTACATTTTCTCTAAGATCTACTTTTACCATACAACGACCTCAGGAAGTGATTTCCAGTGAGGTCACTCCGTATATCGACTTTTTTGGTGTTCAATAAATACCGAGTCAGCAAGTTTTGATCGAATTTTTATTTGTTTTAGATTAATTAGCCCATTCCCACACAGTGAGGCTTTTGGATGCCCCTCAAGAAGAACAAGTAGAAAATGAATATATTGCTTGTTACAAGCAATTTCTTCATTTTTCACAAAGTTTTCTACCCAGAAAGTTGAAAAAATCTAAAATTTCATCAACTTTAGATTATCATCTGCATCTCCTTTGAATTTCGACTAGTCTGAAATTTTGTTGTCTGGTAATGGGTTAACCCATTCCCACACAACAAAATACTAGATTGGTCCAAATTCAAAGAATCTGCAGGTGACGATTTCAAGTTGATGGAATTTTAAGATTTTTCGTCAATTGAGATAGAAAACATTATGGATAATGAAGAAATTGCTTGATACAAGCAATTTCTTCATTTACCATAATGTTTTCAGAGGCTTTTTTCTTGAGGTGCGTAAAAAGGAGGGCTTGTTAGGGAATGGGTTAAAATGTACTGATTGATTGTTAAACCTATTCACATACAATCCCGTTTTCTACGCCTCCTGAGAAAAAGGCTTTGAAAAACAATGTGGAAAATGAATAAATCGATTTTACAAGCAATTGCTTCATTTTTCCCTACGTCTTTTTACCAAAAAAAGAAGAGAAAATTTTGAAAATTTCATCAACTAAATATTCTCATCTGCAACTTCTTTGAATTTGATCAGTCTGAAATGCCGTCTTCTGGAAATAGGTTAAAGAAACATTCAGTCGGTATCTTTATCAAAACCGCGTTATGAATGCACAGGTTGATCTAAGTCTTTACTAGGTGTATATATGAAATTGTCGGAAATGACGCGCACAGCCCCACAAGCCCTCATTTTTACGCCCCACGAGAAAAAAGCTTTGGAAAACATTGTGGAAAATGAAGAAAATGCTTGTTACAAGCAATTTCTTCATTATTTACATTTTTTCTATCAAAAAAAAAAGGAAAGAAATAAAATTCCATCAACTCGAAATTGCAGTATGCAGCTTCTTTGAATTTGGACAAGTCTAAAATTCTGTTTTGTCAAAATGGGTTCAAATGGTAACACCTGTCTCACTAGCAGATAGACCCATCCAAATCTTACTATGTTTCCTATACATACTACAATATAAATCACTTGTTTCCACCCACATGAAGAAATGTTGTACGAAAATGGGTTTAAATGTCGGTTTAAATTCAGTGAGTTTGTTTTTGCTGTTGGTGGTGGTGTCGGTGGCTTTTTTGTTGTTGTTGTTGTTGTTTGGGGGGGGATAATAACCCATTCACTCTTAGGAAAGAAAAAAATATATTTCTTTACAGTACCTTCTTTCATTTTTTATCTTCGTGTTTTCCTACATGTAATTCACATCGGGGGAAGTTGATGTCAGTCATCGTATCTCTATAAGGATAAGTAGGGGGTTGTAAAGAAATGAAGAGAATTGGGGTTTTTTTGTTTGTTTTGTTTTGTTTTGTTTTCATTGAGGTATAAACCTAAAAACATAATCACACTAATACAGTTTGGTTGTGTTCAAGCTTCATACCTCAATGAAAACAAAAACATTCTCTTTGTTTCTTACAATCTAATGCATCCAGCAAAATAAAGTAAATACTTTACTTATTTTGAGTAAAGTGTTATTGATGGAATTTGTACGCAAGCGTACAAATACATGTAGTTGTGTGCTTTAAACTTTATTCGTTGAAGTTTGCAAAAGAAATATCCAGCCAATCAAAACACTTGAATCTTGATAAACAAAACTGAATTTAGATTACTTTTTGTTAACGTTTAGACTCTTTTTCGTAGAGCCAAACACGCATCCATTCCACGCTTGTCCCACCGCATGTTAACAAATTGACGGCCGTCTTTTTCTCGGGTAATCCCAGTTTTATTAGTTTAACGTCTCAAAGGTATTAATTACCGCTCGATTATTCTATTTTATTACACTCGATGCGCATGTCTCTAGTTTGGCAGACGATAATGGGGGATGTTTTATCCCCTTATTTGGCGCGATTAGTTCCAATTATCTCTCATAGAAAAACCTTTCAGTGCTGCGATTTTCGGAAATTAAATAGTCTCCACCACCACCACCCTTTAACACGTTACCACATAATCTCTCCTTTTTGCGCCCCTAAAGAAAAAAGCTTTGGAAAACATTGTGGAAAATGAGGAATGGGTTAATCTGAGAAGTTCCTATATCAAAGGCTGGTTCGTTAATCTGAACACCTAATAATGCCACAACCCGTTATGTGTATTCCGATACACTGTCTATTTACCTATTTCAAAACAACAAAATGATCTCATTTTTTCTCGTAAATTTACTAAAAAAATTAAGGAGGACACAAAAAGTCGGATTAAGAGAAAACATAGTGGGGAAAGGAAACGTTTAGGAAGCAATTTCTCCGTTTTCCTAAGTTTTCTGTCCTATGTGGATTTTTTTTCGTTTTACACTCAATTCAGAATGTTGCTTGACAAGTCTAAATTTTTGTCAGAGGACTAAACGTCTTTTTCAATGTTGAGCGCCAGAAAACGATTTGCAATTTTCTTCCATGTCGATGATCTCGCAAAAGAAAACGGCGTTTGATATCTCAGGCGAGCTGAAATGCCGGGGGTTAGTAGGCGTGGTTAAGCGACCCGTCCAGCTGTAGTTACGATATTTATATTGCCAACACAAAAATGTTTCACACAAACGGCGGCAAATGTAAGGGCTTAAATCTCTCTTCCGGGCTGAATAAATGATTTGATTGGCCGATTTATCCGTTGATTGACAGCCGCGTTTGGTCAATTACGCGGCTGTTTCAATTTATTATGTGACCGACTTCAGGTCAGCGGAGATATCCGAACTAAGTTCAGCGGAGATGTCAAACTTAAAGGGCAATTCCATAGGGGGAACATAATTTCAATTTTCAAAATTCTATTAATAAACGAGTACATTGATATTCATTGATTTTTCTTGAGAACGTTTCAAAACCACTTTATTGGAGTTTTTATTTTTACCTTTTCGTTTTTACGGCCTCGCTTATGTCCCTTACCTATTGGTTACACATGCTTAACTCCCCTGAATTGTGACGTCATATTGGAAGTTTATTAAAAATGGACGTAGAGTATGATAGCGATAGCGTTACTTCCGGTCGGAATGAATGGCGGCCGTGTTTTTATCGCTGTAATAGATTATTAAGTGAAAATGTTCTAAAGTAGCCTTTCCGAGGCATTGGATCGAATTCTACGTCGAATGTAGTATGTTAACAATAATGTGTGCTCATATACAGACGGAAAAGGTTATTCTTTTCATATTTTTCACAAACGATTTGAATCTTGACCATAGATACTCGTTTTCTGTGTCGTTTGAACAGTAATGTTTAATGTGGTGTTTAATGTGGCGTGGATCCTTTTTTGAAATGGACAAATAGGATTATTATGCTAAATGACATAACCAAAGGTTTGGACACCTCTGTTCCCTGTGAAATGCCTATTTTTCTGAAAGTCTAACTTGTTTTTGCCATATACAGAGTAAAGGGAAATCATCTATATTGCCCACCTATACTGACAGTGCGCTTCGTCACGCTTGACTAGGTGATGGAATTTTGATTGATTTGTGTTCAATGTAAGTTCATAACTGTACATTTTCCGATCATTAGCATGGCCTCAAGTGAAAATACAGCCGACGAAGTCGGACCAGAGTTCTCTCCCGTTCAACTTGATGATAATACGTCCGTTAAAATTCCCATAAACCAATCGTCGGCTATTCGGGCTGCACAGATGTCTTTAAGCCAGGATCGAGAATTAGAAGCATCCCTGATATGTGCACCTGACGAGGATCTTACAGACCTACCAATTAATTTGAACGATGAGCAGTTAAACAAATTAACTTCATCATATAATAGCTTCCCAAAAGTTGTGTTTAAAAATACACTGTTAAGGTGGTACGCATCATGTGACAAAAAACTGAATGAGGTTAGGCACGACTTGTTCACCATACTTTGTAAAAAGGAAGATTTTCCGTATCGTGATTGTGTTCTAAAGCGTAGGGCACAGAGACGCAATGGTGACCCTCTTGCAGATAAGCTGGCCTACGACGTACATACGCTTTTATGTGGGTTAGTTGATGGCGATTATGATAATACGGATTTCAAGAGCATTATTAGTTCTCGTTCAAAATTGGTATCTTCAACACAAACTGGTATGCCTGCGACTTGTCCGTTAACCCCAGCACAAAAGTTGCAGGAAGATTGTGTGATGGTAGACAATCCCGCGAACTCGGAGTTGTGTGATGTCCAGGATAGTCTGTCAGCTCTTCAAGCAGAATTCATGACATTTAAACAAAGCGTAGAATCAATTAATGAGGACAGAAAAATTCAAATAATTGAACTTAAAGAAACTATACAGCAGGTTGGAACGATGGTACATGATGTGAATCAAAATGTCATGTCAAATTTACATTCCATAATGAACTGTCTGTCCCGTGTTGAAACTGTAGAGTTAAATAGTCTAACCAAAATGAAAAATGAAATCAAACTCTTGAGTCAAAATGTGAGTAATTGCGAAGATTCTATGAATATTTTGCAAAGTAGGGTCGATATTGAAATAGGAAAAGCTAGTAAAAGTAATACACAAGGCAGAAAGGGCCCTGTTCGCCGTAATTTGAAAGTGCTTGCTAACGCCTCTCAGTCCACCGAGTCGAACTCAAGTCAGGGTTTCCAGACTATGCGTTCGACTCGACAGACTGACAGTCAATCTTCTAAATATAATTTGGATTCAAATATTAAAGATGTGAATCAGGCACATACACTGGATAATCATACACCACAGGAAAATGTGATTCTTACAATTGATAGTGAACCCGAAAATGAAAACTCGGTTCCAGGTGACAGCTGTTGTGATGGAGCGGGCTTTAGTGGGCGAGACAACTCTACCGCAAAAGCTATCTCCTATACGTTGCAAAATCAACCAGTGAATGGTGAAAATCCATCCTCATATAATTTTCCTAACCAACTTCTGTCGAATGATCCGAGTTTTCACGGAAATCTTCAAAGTATGTCAGATTTCCCAAGTATATCTAATCAGAAGCATCCCGATAACCTGCCTACGGTTCAAGCCAGACCCAAGTATAGTTCCTTAGGTTATCGTGCAAATTATCAAAACAATTCATTAAATACATCTACGTATTCTCACGCACTTAGGAATAATACTGGTAGTATGACTGCTTTAAATGAGCCTTTACACAAAAAAAACTCTATGGTTACTGAAACCACTGGATACCGCCCACCTAATTCTGGTAATACAAGGACTAAGGGTAACGAATATGACCCCAGAACTCAAAATGACGTTTAAATCAAGTCGAATTCGCGATCGGATAGAGCGAAAGACTCGTTAGACGCACTTGATTATCACGCTTATCCTATAAATTCGTCTCGCCACTTGGCACAAGAATATAAGCCTCCTGACTGGCCCGACGGTAATCAATATAACAATGGTAATCACTATGAGTATAGTAATCCTTACCAACAACATGAGCAGCCAGAAACTGATGAACAAGGCTGGAACCTTGTAGATTACGTTCGAAAGCGCCCTTGTCATTTCTTTGTTGGCGGATTTAAACCCACTATTACGGAAGCCATTATAGCGCAATATGTTAGTCAGAGGGGACCAAAGGTCACGAGGGTCAACATATTTCGATACAACTCAAGGCCGGTTGTTATTCGCCTTATTATTGAGGACAACGCTGAAGCCCAGCGTGTGTGTGAGCCCTTTTTCTGGCCTGAGGGTGTAGTTTGTCGCCCTTGGGTTTCCCATGCTAGGTATAAGGCACGTGACTTTAACCACGTGCAGTTCCCTAAGGGTCCTAGAAAAAACGATCAGCGGGTCGACAATAGAGATCTAAATACTGGTTTAGACACCAGAGGTTACATTTACGCTGACCAATATGAACAGCAAGCCTATTAATATTAACCTTTTTACGTGGAATGTCACAGGCTTTATGACCAGCGGAATTTATTTAAGCGACTGTCTAAAAACATATGATATAGATTTCCTAGGAGTCTCAGAACACTGGTTACCAGAAAAGGATTTACATATTATTAGCTCCCTTGATCGTTTTTATTCTGCGTATGCAGTTTCAGATAAAGACTTAACGCTGTCATCGTCCGTACATTATAGGAAAGGCGGAGTCGCGATTCTGTGGAAAAAATCCTTTGATTATTGCGTTAATCGCTTACCATTCATAAATGACAGAATTATAGGAATTCAGGTAGAGTTGTCCCCAAAAAATTTCTTCTATATTTTTCAAGTTTATCTTCCCTCAAAAAACAACCCATCAATAATTTTTGAAGAATATCTAGACTCTCTGAAAAACGTAATTTACGAATATAGTTGGAAAGGAAAGGTTATTCTAATGGGAGATTTTAATTGCCATACTAATAACACAAAGGTGAACAAGCCTTTAGACGTAAGGGATGAATTATTTAAGTCGTTTTTACACCAAAATCAGTTGTCTACAGTTACGTCCCTTGATTTTTGTTCTGGGCCAAATATGTCGTTTTACTCAAGTTGTGGCCAAAGTCTTATTGATAACATTCTTTTAAATAATAATGATATGAATCTAATATCTTCATGTAGTATAGTCGACGACGACTCACTTATCTACTCGAATCATCGTGCTATCCAGTGCGCATTGACCATCACTGTACCCAGTTTTCAAGTAAAAACTAATCCAATATATAAGCGGATAAACTGGTCAAAATGTAGTCCTGAGCATAGAGAGCTATACAGATTATCGCTCGCTGATGATGTCGGACTCGAGGCCCTGCTTCGGCTAGAAATCAAGTCGACCAATGACATTGATCATTTTTACTCAGCGCTAGTAAACGCTTTACTTAATACGAGTAATTATTGTATACCCGAGACGTTGTTCAAACCTTTTTTAAAACCATACTGGTGTTACGAACTTTCAACATTAAATAAATCTATGAAATCCCTTCGACGACTGTGGCTTGAATCGGGTTCTGCACATTCTGGACACTTATTTACAGATCTTAAATCTGCTAAGCGAAATTTCCGAAATGCCCAAAGGAAGGCAACTCAAAATTATTTTCTTCAACTTTATGACGAGATAGACCGTAACGCTGAAATAAATCAGGAGCAATTTTGGCGACTAGTGAATTTAAAGAGAAATCTACGTAACACTAGCTCTGGGTCCGAAATTATTTTTAACGGTGAAATTTGTCGTGATAACGAGTCAATTATTAATGGTTGGACTGACTATTTTAAAGAATTGTACGAATTTGATAACAACCCAGTATTTGACAGTACATTCAAAACTCACGTTGATAATGAATTACAAAAAATATTGATTAGTTGTAACAACAGCCAAAGTTCTTCTTGTAAGGTCTCTGTTGACCAAGTTAGCTCCGCCATTCAGTCAAGTAAGAGGGGGAAAGCTCCAGGGGCAGATAATGTATGTTATGAACACTTAATTTTTGGTGGTACTGTTGCTCTTCAAGTACTTGCCAAATTATATTCTGCTATGCTTGGTTTATCATATATCCCACCAAATATGAAACTAGGTACGATAATTACATTGTTCAAGGGAGGTAATAAAGATAAGACTGACCCCGGTAATTATAGAGCTATAACCTTAACTTCTTGCATATTGAAAACCTTTGAGAAAATTTTGTTAGATAGGATGCAAGCTATTTCATCTCTAAAGCCCCATCATTTGCAAGGGGGTTTCCAAAAAGGGTTAGGGTGCCTTATGTCTTCGTTTTGTCTCAGAGAGTGCATTCATTTTGCCAAAGAAAATCAAAGTAGGTTGTATGTCTGTTACTTGGATTGTAAACAGGCATTTGATAGGGTCTGGATAAATGGCCTCCTATATAAACTTGCAAAATATGGCTTAGATAACATGACATTTCGTTGTATAGTTAATCTCTATTCTGGACTTCATAGCGCAGTACGTTTTAAATCCACTACCTCAGATAATTTGTTCCCTATATTACAAAGTGCCCGTCAAGGGGGTATAACTAGCCCTTTTCTATATTTAGTGTACATTGATGGTCTGATTAAGATGTTAGAATCGTCTGGTTATGGTCTTTGTATTGCAGGGTATGATACTAGTTCACTTAGTGTAGCAGATGATATGGTCCTAGTTTCTCTTAGCAAGGAAGGTTTGCAGAAAATGTTGAACATATGCTATAATTATTCTTGTAAGTGGAGATACCTATACAACCCAAGTAAATGCGCAGTTACTGTTTACAATGAACCGAAATCTAGAAACATCAACCGAATTTGGCTTTTAGGTGGTCATGTTATATCAGAAGTAGATAACTACACTCACTTGGGTATCACGTGTAACAAATACATGGATATTTCTGTAAATATCGACGAGTCATGTCGCAAACTAAAAAGTAGTTTACTTGGATTAATTAACGTAGGAATACATGAAAATGGTTTACTACCTTCTACGTCTGTTAAGATATACAAGTCAATAGTTCTCCCGAGAGCTCTCTATGGCTGTGAGTTATGGTCTTCCTTGAACAAATCTAATATATTACAAATCGAAAAATCTCACAAATTTTGTATCAAATACATACAAAATCTTCCTGTTTATACAAGAACTGATATTTGTTTAAGTCTTGTTGGAATTACTCCAATAGAGTTTGATATAGATTACAGAAAACTACTCTTCTTAGGTCAAATGTGTCGTTTAGCTACCTCGCATATATGCAAACAAATATTTAATTATCGATTACTCGCGTTTTATCAATATAAATCAAAAAATCAACTTGGTTTTATTCCAGATATTATCAGAATTTTGAGAAAATACAATCTTGAGTTGTACCTTATGAGCTATATATCAAACATATCTTTTCCCGCCAAAATTCAGTGGAAAACCATAATTCGTCAGGCCGTTTACGCGAAAGCAGAAAGTGATTGGTTATCAAGGGTACACAATGACGCTCAGATGAAAAGTTTTTTGCATGTTAAACCAACACTTCATATGAATTGTGAACTCTGGGAAATCAGTAAATCTAGTACATCTACTGTATTATCTAATCAGTGTAAAAAATGCGCAAGATTTTTGGCCAGATTTTATAGTGATTCCTTTACTAGGTCATGTCCCAATTGCAATACGAAAATCTCTTCGTCTATATGTTCTCACGTAGTTTTTGAATGCTTTGTTACCCAAAATATAAGAGATTTATTATTTAATACTTTAAGGTTAATTTGCAATACAGAGTTGTACAATGAGTTTATGTCATTAGAATTACAAAATAGAATGGTGGGCCTGTTTTCTAGCTTTAGGAATATTCGCATAAATATTGGTGAGAACTTTGAGGTATTATTGCATATCATACCAATTCTGTGCAAATTTGTAGACTACATTTAAGATCTCAATCCAATCTATCTTGATTATTTCCAACCAGTCCGTCCACACGTCTGCCCGTAATTCGACTCGTTCATCCATCCATCCATCCATCCACCCATCCATCTATCTATCTATCTATCTAACCATCCATCCATCCATCCATCCATCCATCCATCCATCCATCCATCCATCCATCCAACCATCCATCCATCCATCTATCTATCTATCTATCTATCTATCTATCTATCTATCCATACATTTTCCATCAAACATTCAATCAATCCATCCATACTTTAAAGGCATTGAATCTTATTTATTCCTTGATTTTCGATTTCACTCCAAGGTTGATTCGAGATGCTTTCTTATTACCCTCTCAGAATAAGGGACCGAGCAGTCCTTTTTACTATTTTTTCGATCGATCAGAAGGAATGCTCAGTCACTTTATTCACTTTAGTTAAATATAAATACACTAAATATGCTTATGTGTGTGCTTGCGCGTGTATATTTGTATGAATCGGCGCGTGTGTGTGTATGTGCGTATGTACGTATTTGTACAATTGTTTGATTTAAGTTTGTGTATGCTTTTGTTCATTTATGTGAAAAGCTCGCCCCAGTGGCGGAAAAAATAAAGAATATATAATAGTTCTTCGTCTTCTTTTTGTCACGATTATGGCGATATTGCCGGTCCCTGAGGTGTCAACATGGTGAGTGATTAATATTTGCTGCGAATATTGCCCTTTATAAACATTTGAAACGTTATAAAATTAATTTATTCTCCTTTAAACGTCTAAATCATAAATGACGCGTAGTATGAAACTGTATTGACTTGAACAACGAATTCAAATCGAGATTCCAATGAGGTGACGTTTACGAATGGGACCCATTTTGAATTTCACGGGGATTATTAACACAGTAAACAATTACTCTCTCGGATTTTTTTTTTTTTTTTTTTTTTTCCAAATTGTTACGATCAAACATCTCATTTTTAAAATTTAAGACGAGAATAAGAAATTAAGTGCATGGCATTTCCAGTCGAATTGCCCAAACAGTGCATTAGATGATTATCTGGCTGTCATAAGAAACTTTATACATAGTCTGTAGCTATCTACTAGGTACAAAGTGAAGCTTGATCAGACAGGATTATTTATGCAAATGTCAAACACTGTCTTAAATGGTTTTTGTTCCTTTAACCCATCCCAACACAGCAAAATTTTAGACTGGTTCAAATTGAAAGAAGCTGCAGACGACAATTTCAAGTTGATGTAATTTTGATTTTTTTTCGTCTTTTTGGATAGAAAACACTGTGGATAATGAAGAAATTGCTTGATACAAGCAATTTCTTCATTTTCCACAATGTTTTCCAAAGTTTTTTTCTTGAGGGGCTTAAAAAGGAGGGATTGAGTTGGAATGGGTTAAATCAGTTCTACATTATCAAATGTTTGAAAACAATTGGTGGTATATGGTTTACAATTGTACGCTATCTATATATACTGCCCAACTCCCCTTTCGGGTAATACTGGCAGATGAATAGGTTCTATATCCCTCATCGGATAAGTTACATTGCTGTTTGTTTACTCTCTGTAAATATGGACGGTAAAATCATTCTCAACTATGAAAAAATTCAATTTCACAGGTGTGAATATGATATCTGTGACGGAATCCAAGTGCTGCATGACAACATACATTATAGATTAGAAGTTTGAAGCAGAACGATTGACATGCATGACAGATCACTTTGTATTCCAGGCGAATTTTCTGAACATTCATGTTTTGGAAGATGCCTACAATGACCATGTGTTAGACAAGCCCACTTGAGGAAAATCAAAGAAATCATGAGTACGTGCAATGTTTTCTTGTTTTGTTATCATGACCCTATATTGTTCTTTCCTGTTTTGAAAAAAATTAGACCTGTCCAAATTCTATGTAGATACTTATAACTTTTTTCACTTTATAAACTGGTCAAGATTGAAAGATGTTGCCAACAAAAATGAATATTGGATACAATTTGAAGTCAAACCATCCTATTTGGTAGAAAATATTGTGGAAAAGAAGAAATTGCTTAATATTTGATGTTTGTGCAGGAAAGAGTTCAAGTGATTTCAAGTAGGCCTCAATTTGCATGACTTGTTTTCTTTGTCAAAGTGAAAACTTGTATTACCTATTCCAACAGAAACAGAGAAGAAGAACCCAAGCGCTGGTGTTTTAATGTTTAACCCATTTTAATATAATGTACATGCGATATAACAGTAATTTGCAAACTATTAAATGTTGAGTAAAAAAATGATTTTGATTTTGATATTGTGTCCCTAATTTTTCTCTAATGTCGCAAACTTTTGAGCTACTATGAGACATTTGTCCCATACCTTTTTCTACCTTGCCAGAACACTGCAATTGGGCTTAACCCTTCCTACTTAGTGACCCTTTTAGACGCCCCAATGAAAGAAGCATTAGAAGACATTGTGAAAAATGAAAATATTGATTGTTACAAGCAATTTCTTAATTTTGCTCAATGTTTTCTGAAAAAGGTGAAAAAATCCAAATTACATTCACTTTAAATTGTCGTCTGCAACTTCTTTCAATTTGGGCAAGTCTAAAATTTTGCTGTCTGTTAATGGGTTAACAGTGTGACCCACATAGTAAAAAATTACGACGTTATAGGGTGTTTAAGAAGAGGTTGAAATAAAATGATGGCTGCTGTTTGTCTGTTTAGGTGGTCTTTGCTTGTCTATTTGTCCATTGTTTTGTGACATTGGTTGGTCAAATGTCAACATCTAGGGTGAGTTTGAAGTCAAATCTGCAAACCAAGTCACTGAACACAGATATGATTGGCTAGTCTGTTGTCATACTTGTAGCTGATGCAGCTGTAGTTGTAATGATAGTGGTTGTTAAAGCAGCTGAAGAGCTCACAGTAACAATTGGATAAAGTGGAAAAACTTTGTAGACTTCTCCAAATGCAGTTACTTCCTCAACTATGCATGGTCTGCTGGCTGATCTCATGTTGATGATAGTTAAATCTATCTAAAATAAAAGAAGAAATACAATAACCAAACAGTTTAAAACAATTTTTATGCATGATTAGAAATGCTGGTAATCCAAACAAGTTGTTTATAAGATTTTTCCTTCTTTAGTTAATAGTTTGAAGAAATGAGAAACTTTGCAAAAAAAGAAAATTTACCCTGACTTGTCTGGTTAAAACAATAGGTGGAGCTCAAAATGAAAAAGTTCAAACCCATTACCAAACAATCCTGGTTTTTATGACCCTCAAGCTAAAAGCTTGGGAAATATTGTGGATAATGAAGGAATTGCTTTTTCCGTGTCCTCCAAACTTACTACTCCCACATAATTTTCTGTCCAAAATGAGACGAGGATTTTTGAAATTTAAAAGAATTGTCATCTCCATCTTCTTTGTATTAGGGTATGAATGAAATTGTGTCCTCTGTTTAAACCCTTACTAGGCGACAAAATTTTAGACTGGTTAAAATTGAAAGAAGTAACACATGACAATTTCAAAGTGATGAAATATTAATTAGTTTTGTCTTTTTGGGTAGAAAACATTGTGGAAAAAAAGAAATTGCTTGTCACATTTCTTCATTTTACACAATGTTTTCCCCTTTGTTTCTTTAGGGGTGCGAGAAGATGCCATTGTGAAAGATTGGGTTAACAGAAATCCTTGATCCGCCATTGTATGAGCTTATCCAGAAATTTTTAGTGGGTTTCCCCCATGAAGGCTACAGACAGGGTTTAGTAACGACCCCTGCCCCCTTCTATGTGCAGACTTATCAATGTCTATATCCCGGTGTAAACAGGAATATTCCAGAATTTTTGATATCCCAGATTCATTATAAAGGTTAAATCTTTTCTAATTTTGTCTTTCTAAAAGTATCAAAACCTGTCACGTTTGTCTAAGTACATAATATTTCCAAGAACTATAACAAGGGTGATAATGTTTTTTTTCATTGGGGTAATTGATATAGATTCATTAGTCAGTTTAACAAGTCAGTTTACTGATAATAATTTCAAACTTTCCAAAACTCAATAACAGATAGAATTCTCATTCATATAAACAAATTAATATTAATTCACACATGACATAAATCATGACCATTTCTAGTATCATCTTTGTATTTTTCCAAAGTCATAATAAGTTGCAATAGAATATAAAGGGATTTAACAAAGGAGTTATACAGTCCTTGGAATAAACATAGATCACGGGTAAAAATTAAGGGTGCCATATATATCACTAGTCTAACATGAAAGGGTGGCATATGCATGTGTTATGTAATCATTTCCTGTATTGTTTAAAACACTTATTATGACATGATCTTAGTTTACCTTTACCAAGCAATCAGTAGCTTGTCTTTCCGCTAGTGAATATTGTGATCTTTGAAAAATATTAACATAATGATAGCCACTGTTTTTATGTTCAATCATATGTCCTCGTTTGTACTCGCAGTAGGAAATAGCTGTGACATATATTGCAGGAAAAGGAGAAACTGCTGGGGTCCGTTCCGATTTTAAGGGATCCCGGAACACTGTTAGTGTCGACCCCTTGTTGTGGCTGAATGGATTTGTTGGTGGTAAAAAAAAAGACAATACCTTCTAACAACTGTGTAAAAGGAACATTTTGAAACTATGTTGGAATTCTAGATAAACAGTATGTTTCTGGGGGAACTATGTTCATATCAATAATTAACACAGGTCTAAAGTAGTTGATAACAGCAATTAATTTCAAAGCACCTCTTCTCAATTTTGACCATTCTAAAATTATGTCATTTTGGAATGGGATTCATGAAAAATGAGAGTACGACTAGAGTAGAAAATGGTGAGAATAAAGGGAAATGATTTATAATTACTAAGTTCTCCTTTTGCCACACAGTTTTCGTGAATTTATCAAAATTCACCAATCGCTGGCTCTGCCGATTACTACTTAAGCTCCGCCCA
Organism: Fragum fragum; assembly: GCA_946902895.1. Classification (NCBI taxonomy): domain Eukaryota; kingdom Metazoa; phylum Mollusca; class Bivalvia; order Cardiida; family Cardiidae; genus Fragum; species Fragum fragum. The sequence continues at coordinate 49,587,408 of OX336372.1, read as the reverse complement.
TTAACTCTGACAGGAAGTTCAGCTTTGGTTTTTTACAGCATTCTCTTGCAAAATTTATGCCCAGTAGCATGTAAAAAACAGTAAATTGGTTTGTTAATGACCTAAACGTCGTAGCTAAAAGTTAAAAAGGCTGTAGTTACGATGTTTAAGTCGCCAAATCAAAAATAAAGGTAAAGAAAAATGGCAACAATGTTAGATTTTTATAAGTTTAGGTCCAGGCTGAATGAATTATTTTATTGGTCGGTATATTCCTCTATTGAAAGCCGCCTTTTGTCAATTGGAAGGGCAATATCCCAGATGGAAAAAAAAGAAAAAAAGGGAACACTTTCATTTCTGCTGTCTTATATAAGTGTCGCACACAAAGCTTTGCATGACTCGGTGGCTCAGAATTTGTCGTTGCTCGGTTCAGTTTATGGATCCACAACTTTTTTTATTTTAAAATCAATCGGAAACGTAAAAACGCCGGTCCTCTGAGTTCCCGATTCATCATTACAACCGTAAGCATCACAGATCGTTATTATTCTGTTTTAAAATTGATTTTTTTTTACGTATTATCGCCTGTATTTAGTATAAACTGGTAGCCCGCTGTCTTGAGAGACAGCGGGCTACCAGTTTATACTAAATACAGGCGATAATACGTAAAAAAAATCAGTCTAGTATCGATAGATCTAGGGGCAGTAACCCAGTCAATATTTAGTACAGCATCCATTTGACACGTAATACAAATAGCTTCCACTATGACGTCACAAATGCAGGGGAGATAAGCGGTTTGGGGAATGTACAGGGGAAGTAAGCGATGCGCTGTTTTTGAGCAGTATTAAATCTTGACATTTGGAATTGGTTTTTGTACATGTGCACGGTCTTCAATCGCGAAAATATTGTTCATGTGTTTAATTAACACCATATACATAAAAAATAATGAATGAAAAGACAAAAAAAAATTTCTTTGAATTTGCCCTTTAAGTTTACCGGAGATGTCCGACTTCAGGTCACCGGAGCAGTCCGACATTTACCGAATGCCTCTTGATACATCCGAGCTTGATCGTGAAATTAGGCGAGGAGTTCCGATTGGTTAAAGCAACGATAATGTACGATTCGGATGGCGAACTTAAGGTATGTCCAAATTCAAAGACCATTCAAGGTGTGAGACATAAAATGCTTCATTAATAAAAGAACATATATAGTAAATAGAAGGAGATTGCCCTTGTTACAATCAATTTTCTTTTTCCATCGAAAAAAATAACGACAAATTTCATTAAGTGCGTCAAAATGTAGGATTATTTTAGTTTAAATCGTTTTTTTTTTTTTTTTTTTTTTTCGTTCTTATACCAGACTAAACTTTCACCTTCATAGCTTTATTGTTTGTTTATCCATTACTAGGCGAAATATTCGAACCTACGCGGATACGGCAACGCCGTATCCGCGTATAGATTCGAATCCCGCAAGAGTCAAAAATATTATTAGTTCTCCACCAGGATTGAAGACGACAAGAGTCACTGCCGCAGTTGAGAGAGGTAAATATTCTATAAATAGGGTTTCGGTGAGAAGAATTCGACTGATCTTAGTTAAAAGAAGTTGAAGACGATACTTTAAGTAAATTTGAATTTATCTATTATTTTGATTTATTATTATTTTCATTTCTTTCTCTTTTTTTTCTGAGTTCTTTTGTGAAGAGAAAACATCGTGGGAAATAATGAGATTGCTAATATTAAAGCAGTTTTCTTCAAATTCAACAATGTTTTTTAAACGTTTTCCCCGTACGCCGTTCACGTAAATTAGCGCGACGGTGTTGGAATGGGTAAATTTATTATGAAAAATCTGTAACTCATTTTATGAGAAGAGACAAGAACCGCTTGTTGTAATCTTGAAAAGGGCAGTAACGAAGTTCTGTGTGCTTTCGTCCATTACCACACAACAAAATCTTGGACTGGTCCAAAATAAATTAGTTTTAAAGACGACAAAACAGATTAGTTTTAAATTGAAAAATGATTGTCACAAGCAATTTCTTCTTTTCTCACAATGTTTGCTTATGCTATATTTCTTCGGCGCGTAAATAATTCTGGGTTGTCGGGCAACGGGTTAAATATGTGGGGCGATTTTGAAAGCCTATCTTCCTACAACCATGACGAACTTGACTTTATGTAACAAGAAGTCACTGCAAAAACGGGGAAAAACATTTCGACAAAAAAGTATCAATTGCTAGCAACTAGTAATTTATTTATTCATCTATTTTTTCTTTCTTTCACAGTGATTTTCTGCCTTATTTGACAATTGTAATCAATTCGAAGGCACTTTGAATCATCGCCACGAATCCGGTCAGAGCCTTCACTATACGCTCCGAAGTTAGATGGAAACTGAAAGCTTCTTAAACCGTCCTTGTTCAGTCCACGGTTTTATTTCCCTGTGATTTTATAATTAGATATAATAAATACATTGTAGAAAAAAATGCATGTAACAAGCAATTTCTTCTTTTCCGCAATATCTTCTATCCTACTGAATCGTAATTTTCAAAAAAACATCCACTTTTAAAATTCGTCTGAAAACCTGTAAATTAGGACAGGTCTAAATCCACGTAAAATAGGAATGGGTTAAAGACAATCAGCAAATATTTTTAAATGCCCTGGGTGTCTATCCAGGCTGCTCAGTCTGTACACGTCACGCACAATCGACCGATCGCGTCTGCCAAGCAAATAATCAATCGACCAATGAAATCATTTATGTAGACACGAAGTTCAGTTTGATCTTCAACATTGGCCGCCATTTTGGTGAATCTTTTTTGGTTGTTGTTGGTGGGGGGTGTCGGCGACTTAAACGTCGTAACTGCAGCTTATTCAAGCTGTAGTTACGACGTTTAGGTCGCCAACAAACCAATTTCTTATTTGTAGCATGCTACCGACCATTAATTTTGAAAAATAACGCCGCTAAAAATCGAAGCGTAAGTTCACGACGGAGTCCATGGGCGGGGCAAAAGGAGTCAATGGGCGGGGCAAGCGATTGGTCAATTAAAACGGTTGAAAATATCACGCATAATCTCTTTTTGTCTCTTTCCTTTGCCCAATAAGTTTTTTAAATATAGACTTACGTGTTTTTGTTACCTTAAACTAGTGTTTCCTTAAAGCAAAATCTTTCCACAAGCTCCTGCCTAGGATTTTTTTCATAGGATTAACACAAATAATTATTAAAAAAAAGTTACAAAGACTTTTTATGAACTTAGCAATGGTTTTATTCTCCTTATCTTCTTGCAAATTGGTGTAATTTCGAAATAAGTAACATATCAACCACCTGCCAGATGACAAAATTTTAGACTGGTCCAACTTGAGAGAAGTTGTAAACGACATTTTAAATCACTCTAAATTTGGAAACAAGAACCAAATAGAGTAGAATTATTGTGAGAAAAGGAGAAATTGCTTATAAGAAAATTTCTCCTTTCCTCACAATGTTTACCACTATAATGTTTCTTCGGGACGTCTTAAAGCTCCGTATTCTTGTTACAAATAAAAGTTACGAAATGGCATTTTCCTTCGTGACTCGCAACGTCTCGGTCGATATAAGAATACGGGAGATTCTCGAGATTTCCGCATGACCGGTTCGTTTTATTGATCGGTAGCACGCAAGCGCCATAATCTTGTCCGAATATTTAATCATCGCTATTGTTCGGGGATAAAGGCCTTAATTTGGGGCCCGAATTGCAATTAAACAGTCTCGGTAAATAATCTCGGATAAACACGAGAGAAAGAATAATAACGTCTCCTCCAGAGCGATGCTACTTGTTATTTGTAAAATGACGTAATAATTATGACAGTTTTAAGAAGATAAATTTTTATTACGTCACGCTTTTGTAAAAATGATTCCTACACCATGCTTGAGAAATTCCAAAAGATATCGCTTAATACATGTATGTATATACTTTATCCGTCTTCAAATTTTCAAGAAATATCAGTATGGTTGGACGTAAAAGGAGTGTAGTTTGTGAACCATGGAATCTGGTGCGGAAATTAACCCTTGTCATGCTGAATTAAAAATCCTATACAGAATTGCTTTAAAATCAAAGGACTGACAGTGCTGGAAGGTCTTGATAAGGGTCACTATTACTTTTGTAAATTGGTAATTGAAATAACTCTGGCTGAAAGGGGACAAGCAGGAGGTGAAGACCAAGATCTATGTGCAGGCTGATCTTTGGCTGTACCTCCTGCGAAAAACAGGAATATTCCGGGATCAGCCTTACAAGACTAAATATACATGAACCTTTATTGGCATTACTGATTGGTTATTTTTTTAATAATTTGGCCTCCGAAAAAACCGCTAGGTAGGCCTACTCACATTAAATGATGACTGACGGAATCGCGTGTGTCAATCAAAAGCTAATTAACCAATCAAATTACAGGTTTAGATCGGAGGTGAAGTTTGAACTCCAAACATTGGTCGATATTTGGGTGTAGCATAGTTTGTGTTTTTTCGACTTTAAAAATTCTAGCTGTGGATAACGACGTTTAGTTCGTCAACCAAAGTTGTTGTGGTTTTTGCTGTTGTTGTTATTGTTGTTTTTGTATTACATGTTATTTCCTTTTTTTTTCAAAATAATACTGTTTGATATCCAAGTCGGATATCAGTTGGCTTGGCCTGTCATCAGTCATTTGAAAGAAATAAAAGCGATATAGTTATCATTTAAAAGAGAAAAAATAAATTTAGCCTAAAGTACGACAGAAATTAGATGGAGTTAAAGGCTAGATAATGAAAGAAAATGTAATAAAATAGAGTGGATTATGCATAAAATCATCGATCAAAATCAATACATTTGTTTTTAATTTCTTTTGAATAGAAAATGAAATACATAATTATTTGATTGAATAGAAAATAAAAACGATACATATAAGAATTTATGGAAGGCCGTCATTCTAATTGAATTTTTCATGCATAAGAAATGTAGCTTTGACTCGTCCCAGAGTGCGCAATCTGACCAGGTTCGATACTTTGCGTTATTCAGAGAAGGCACAATTTCATCAATATTTTAGCCCTAACGTTGAAGCGTACATAAGATGTCGCAGCCCTGAATATTTTCACAAGATAGAACTTAGGGCATTTACTAATTGTTTCCTCAAAGAAGATGAATAGTTTTTGAGGGAAAAAATAACTTACTCCATTTAACCCATTCTTGGACCCTCCCCCGAAAAACAATTGGGAAAGAATTGTGTAAATACACAATGTTTGCTATCATGAAAGTTGAAACAAGGACTAAAATTCGGTAAACTTTAAATTGTCGTCTGCAACTCTTTTCAATTTGGACGAGTCTTAAATTTTGCCGTCTGGTAATGGGTTAAAGAAATTTACGCACAAATGAAGCATTACATGTATATGAATATACGGAATTACGATACTAACAGGGAAATTGATCTAATATGAACCCAACCATTTTTTTTTCTATATTTTTAGAGACTTCGTGACTTTTTTGCTGCAGATATATTCTTATTTTTCTAGAATTACTAAAATAGAATTGAGAAAAAGAAATGTTAATATTTTCTCATTTTCAAGAAAAAAATGTGGAAACCTGCTTCCGTGCATTGACATGTTAAATTATTGCTAAATTCTAAAGTATTGGTAGGGAGAACGAAAATCCTTTTATTCTTGAAAAGGCTCATTCTTCTCTTAAAGTGGTTTCATCGGAAAGATTCGCGGAAACATGACATAAAACAAGACATAAAACATTTTAAGTCATTGTGTATACTTTAACCCATTCCCACACAGTGGAATTTCAGACCGGTGCAAGTTGAAAGAAGTTGCAATCGAAAATCTTAAATTATTGAATTTTTCAAAATCTTTGTTTTTCTGAGTAGAAAACGACGTGAAAATTGCAGAAATTTCTGTGACAAGCACTTTTCTTTTTCCACATTGTTTTCAAGAACTATTTTCTTAAGGGGCGTAAAAAGGAGGGATTGTGTGGGAATGGATTAAAGAAATAGTCCTCTGTGCTCTTCATCCACAGAAAAACAATGTAAAGGCTTTCTATACCTTGTCTTATTTTTGAGATAGTGTTTTAAATTCCTTAATACAGACGTTTTCATTTTTTTATCATGAATTCCCTTGCTATTGAACTAGACAATTGATTAAGTTGTGCTTAGTCTGCGACTATCTACTTAGTGATTGCATTCACAAATTTATAACATTATATCACTAACTTTTTCACAAATCTTCTGAAATTCTCATGAAGATAGCATCCGGAATAAGATATGGGTAAAGCGTTAACCTATTCCCACACAGCAAAATTTTAGACCGGTCCAAATTGAAAGAAGCTGCAGACGACAATTTCAAGTTGATAGAATTTTAAACTTTTTCAGTTTATTGGGTAGAAAACATTGTGGATAATGTAGAAATTGCTTGATACAAGCAATTTCTTCATTTTCCACGATGTTTTCAAAAGCTTTTTTCTTGAGGGGCGTAAAAAGGAGGGCTTGAGTTGTAATGGGTTAACTATTTTGTCACCAGCACTTTTTTGTAAGATTTAATTCATCTTAAACCTTAATAATTATTATAATCTCAGTTACATTAAATTAGAGATCATTTTGTTTATTCCGGTTTATAGTAATTCAACATCTTACCAACAACATCATATCAAAATGTATCGAAATTCTATTTTTGAATTTAAAAGATAATAACAAAAATAATGTGATCTACATCCGAATGAAATATAAGCGTTAAATCTTATGGCCGAATTCTTTTTATGAAAAGTTAATTGAATTGGATTTACAGCTAATAGGGAGATATTCCACTCAAATAAATCATCTTTGGAGACCAAATTTATTTGTTTGTCTAAAATGGCTTATGTGTTCCTGGGTCTTTAAGTATGAATTTTAGGCTGGCCCAATTTGAAAAAGCGAGAGAAAACTGAAAAAAATAAGTTCCATATAGGTTTAAAAACACTGCGAAACGAGGAGAAATGCTTTGTTGCAAGCAATATCGCCTTTTCCAACAATATTTTCCTAGGTAAATTCTTAAGGCATCATTTACGTTTGTCCTGAAATCAGAGAGCGAGAAACTATAAAAAAAACAAAAACATGTAGATCACTTAAGATGACATTTAAACAAAAAAAACATATTCTGTTTCGGCAGAGAAAATACGAGGTTCTGTGACAAGGTACCATCAGTAGCTGAATTTTATGGAATCTCTGGATGCTCCGCCCCTTTCAGTGTCAGTAATTTGAATATTCAAATAAGGTGGCGACAATTTCTGTTTATCGACCCCTGAGCTGGCGTATTGGAATTCGTGAATTACCAACATGGCGGGTGAAACTGAGAAAAAATGATCATGACAGCACCCATTATCGACCAGCTACTTGATTTAATGTGAGAATAAATTATGATTAAGTTGTGGAATTACTTGAAGTGATTGTCTGCGAGTGTTATCTGTGATGATCAAAGTCAATTGTTGACATTAAACACTCGACAGATAACGGGAGAACCGAACATTCCGCAACGCAACCACGTTGTCATCAACGGTGAGTTTCTTTTTTCTCATATCTTAGGGTAGCGAAAAGACAAAAATTAAGTTAGCTATAATGATAATGAAAATTGTTAATATGAAAAATATATATTTTCCCCCGGTTGCGCGAAAAATCTGCATTTCGGAAAGAATTGATTTTTTTTAAATACGTGAATTAAAATGAGAAAAATATAAAAATATGAATACACATATAAATTCTTATTAAGTTAAGAAATAGATCAATTAAAATTAAATAAAAATATATGTAAAGACATAGAACTAAAGTCTGTTTTGTTTTGTTTTCTATTCTCCTCCGTTAAGAAACGCGACATTTTTTTTTAATTTATTTTTTTATGAATATCATTACGAGGAGACAAGTTTTAGCTGCTAAATATTGATATTAAATATTTATTCAGATAAGTAGAAGGTGGGGGCAGAAATTTAGATAATTTTGAAAAATAAAAGTTGACAGGAATGAAAACTCTTTTCATTAAAAAAAGGAAGCTCTTCTAAGCAGATTTGTAAAATAATAAGCCGACGAACTACAATTATAGTCGAAAAGAACGATACAAATGAGAAAAAAGTGCTTAAAAATCATAATTGATTCAATCTTTCATCCGACCATTTTTTTTTATTTCAAACAAATATATTCATGATTTGATGAATTGGTCAATTAATCTCGAAGAAATAAGGATATATTTCAAATTAGGAAAACGTGTTGGTAATGATAAATTCTGTGTTTTTTAATTTATCATTCACACTTGTAACTTTCAACGTATTAAAATGGAAATGTCAATTATAATTTTCAAATAAAAACAAGAAAAAAAAAACATCTTGATTTAATACACTTCAGAAATGAAAATGGTTTTGATTTGAAACACTTAGGAAAGGTTTGAAAGAATTTATGTAAAAAACAGAATACGACCGACCGACATATATCAATTGTAATTGAAAAAGTCTTGAAAATTGAAATTGAAAAATCTTACCTTCAAAAATGTTGATATAATTAAAAATTCAATCAGTCTATATAAAAATGTAAAAATATTACTTTCGATTGAAAGTGGCCTTAACATTAAAAATATGTGAAAATACATGTATTGCGTTTTGAAATGTTTTACTTGAATTTAATTCTGAAAAAGTCTTTCTTTATTACGGGAATTTCAATTTGTCAAACTCGTTATTATTAAAAATTCAAGTTGGATCAATAAAGTTTTATAAATTATATCACTTTTGAAATACAAGGCCCATTTCAAGTTAAATCAACATTTCTTTCAATTTATTTTCTTATTTCTTCTTTTTTACACATTTCTAAATATTTCATTCTTAACTTATTTTGTTTTAATTATAAATACAATTGATTATTTTAAGTCTTGTGTTAGGAAAAAATATTATCAGGTTAATAATACTCATATAATTTTATTTCATTTTATTTTTTATTTTATTTTATTTTATTTTATTTTTCTATTATTGGTTTTTTTTTTTTTTTTTTTTTTTTTTGATAAATTTCCATTGCTGAATTACTTGAAATTATTAGACTATTTCACATCTACATTTTTATACAAATGGATGTAAACATACCTTGATTTTCGAAGTAAAGAAACGCATTTTCTTCTCAGATCATGGATACAAATTGGCCAAGGTCATAATATAATTTATGAAAATATTTCAGATAGTAATACTTTAAGACAAAAGCAAGAAAAAAGTTAATGATGGAATTGTAATAATAACGATGATACGCTTTTTATTTCTTTGGCTTTACACAACAAAGCATTTTCATTTTCACGATATAATGCATAAAACATTTTTTCTCAAACACGTGGAAACATGGGAGCGAATCATAAACAAAAATAAACTCCTAACATTAGAGTCATGTATTTCTGCACTTCATGTTTCTTCAACAATATCATTTATTATCTATATCATATTTTCAATATTTTTTCATTATTTCTTATCATCCTCATCACAATCAATATAGTTTTACAATTGTCACGAATGTCGATTTTCAGCGCTTTGGTGTTCAATATTTTGTAATCAACTCATTCCTGTCTCGAAAATCAAGATCTGTCCAAATTCAAAGATTTTGCAGAGGAAACTTAATCTGAATTTAATTTGAAAAAAGAAAAAACACAAAACATTCAGTGGGGTAGAAAATATTTTGATAAAGAAGAAATTGCTTGATACAGGCAATTTCTTTTTTTCAACAATATTTTCTCACTTAAAAATTCACAGGGACGTAAAACCAGGGGTTGAATAGAAAAGGGTTTTACTCGTGACTTGTACTCAGTATATTTCTGATTTAATCTAATTTAATTCTAATGTTGTAGTTTTTTACAACAAATAATTTTACTTTTCATGAACATGGCTTGTGTTGTCTACTTTTTCATTATTGTTATTATCACTATTATTATCAATTAATATTATTTTCTGTCGTGAAATCTTTATTAATCGACAGTCGCTTAACAACTGTCCAATTATTTTTTAATTCTTTCATTCTTTTTATATCAAATATATAGTTCATTATCCTTTTATAGTCATTTTTCAACTACAATATCGACTTTAAAGATTTCGACTAATTCATCATTGATTTTTTACTCATCAAATTTTCGATTAACACATTCCCACACAATTCCTCCTTTTTACGCCCCTAAAACAAATAGTCCTGGAAAAAATGTGGAGAATGAGGAAATTGCTTGTTACAAGCAATTTCTACACTTTCCAAATTGTCTTTTACTTGGAAAGACTAAGAATTAAAAAAAAAAAAAAAGAAAAAGAAATTAAAAAATTGTCGTCCGCAACTGCTTTCAATCTGGTCCTGTCTAAAATTCCACTGTGTGGAAATGGGTTAATCTAAATAAACCAAATGAAAAAATATATACATATAATGATTGTTATGATTATTACCTTTCATCTCTTGAGAAAACACGACTTATTTATTTTCAAATGAGAACTCATTTATTCCCTGTAAATGTTCAGTATTATTACAGTGATGAACAAGAATGACTAAAAACAAAACCAAATGTGAACCTTCTATAAACTGAGAAATTGGAAAAATGCGTTTAAATGAATAACACGGCATTTAATTTGAATGACAATAGGTTTTGTTTCAAGAACATACTATTATAATCTAATTTTAGTTTCATCTATCGGATTCTTATATATGTATTTTGGTTAACTTAAAGATTTATTTTATATTTAATGAAAAAATGAGTAACGAAATGTGTATGTTTTGTCACAAAGTATTGTCCAAAATATTTAATGCTATAGTTTTTGCGTGTGTTTGATATCAGCTTTTAAGGAATTGAGATCATATTATTTATTTTCATTTAATTAGGAAAAGAACAACTTAGCACAACTCTGTTAGAATCCTCTACCAGGCTTTATACAGAGTGATCAGGTTTTTCGTTTTGTACCACAACGAAAGCAAAATATATTCTCTTCATATATTTTTCTTATCACTAATAATATTTTTTGTTATCACTCTTCTAAGAGATTTTATTTCGGTAATTCTAGGACAGGGAAATGTTTAAAGTTGAATATTCAACCTTTTATTTTAAGGTTTAACTTCTTATTCATTTGATGATATTTAGTCTGTTTCGTGTTAGTCATTCTTGGAAGGCCTTGATTTTCACCCGTATCAAACAGTAGAATAAATCTAGTATGAGCTGAAGTTTCAATGACCGCATATCTGGCTATACAATGGCAGAGAGTATGATTTAAAACAGTGTAATAAATTAAAAAGGAACAAGAAACCATCATAGATAAAATATTTGTAGCATAGAAACCAAACATGGGGAGTACATTGTCTAAATATTCGCATTCAATAAAAATTAACGAATTTTGTCGAATAGCACATAAATACTTTGAGTACATTAAAAGTTGCAGAAAAAAATCAAACATCGACAACAATATGTATCCACGTGTGTGGATCTTGTAAAAGTTATCAACATAGCATATCATTTACTTGTAAATAAAATTTATTTGCAAAAAGATATTTTTTGTACAATACTTTAAGTGCATTCATTACACGCGGACAAAACAGGACATGCCAGGAACAAATCCCTCATTACAGTGTTCCTGCTAAAATTACGTCACATAAAGATTTGATATACCCATGGGTGTGTCTCTGTATATAACAAAAAGAGACTAATATAAATAAGCATGCATTTTGAATTTAAACAGTTTCGAAAGTAAGTGTTACTTAAAAATTGTCCAAAAGAGTAGGTATGTAAGAAATCGAATACAATGTTATATTGATAATCTAACGCCTTGTATTTGCTTCGAGTTCCCGATTAAAATTTGATTTTCCACTCGATCTTCTGGAGAGTTGATTGTCAACATTTTCCTCTTCAGCCCAAAGCAAATACAATGTGTGGGTCGCCATAGTAGCAAATTAGTATTCCATTTAGTGGAATACGAAATACGAACTAATGATAATAATATTGAATTCGTCTCCTATATGCAAATTGTTTATTTTTATGAATTGACGCAAGTCATGCTTAATTTTACTGTTCTTGTAGGTGGTATGGGTACCAACCAGCCTGCACATATATGTAGTCTGATCTTAGTCTACACCACCTAGTTTCTTTTTCCTTTTTTTTCAAGCCATAGTTTTCTATGGATCAATTTTCAAACGAAATAATGATCAATTACTAGTGACTACAGTGTGTTCAACCCCTTGATTTCAACTCCGTTCCAAAAGGATTTGCCGCCGTCATAGCGCAGGCGGTAGCGCGTCAGACTCCTTATCTTCAATCATGGGTTGTCATGGGTTCGATCCCCGGCGGCGGCACATATTTTTTCCGACATTTGTCTCTCACCAATGGGTGGATAATCGTAAACCTAAGTGGGATAGCAGCTGGAGGCTAGGAAAGGATGTAGTGGTAGTACTGGTGTGAGAAATACCAGGAATCCATTGTTAGGTGCTCCAGCCGCCGCGATATGACTGAATTACTGTTAAAAGCGGCGTTAAACACCATTCAATCAATCAATCAACCAAAAGTATTTTTTCAAAATGTCACATTTCCCAGTCGGGTTAGCATGTCTCGGACTCAGCTGTAAATGAGTAGCACAAGATTAATTCGCCTACCACTCTCAAAACAAACCATAGTTAATGGATCGCTGGCCCCGCCCACTGATCTCAAGAGGGAGGGTCCAGTTCGGTTTTCAACGGCGTTGACTTGAACAATTTTATGACCAATAAACATGCAAAGAAGTAAAATGGATGGTTGGCGCAACTACACTTTGAATAAGATGCAGTTACGTTTAAGTTACTTAACCAACAAAAATGATCCACATAAATAGCGGCCAATGTCGGAGTTCAAAGTTCACTTCCAGTTCAAAATAACTATTTGATTGGTCGATCGTTTGATTCTTTGATTGACAATCTCGATTCGTAAAATATGAAACCATTAATTTGATAAATAAATAGATTTTAAAATTCTCATACAAATACAATCAGTCTGGCTAAAGCGACCAAATCTATTAAGCGACCATTTTCACTAGGCGATTAGCATCGAATATCCCTTTCTAAAAGCAAGGAGTGTTTATAGTTGAACCTTTCTGCTAATGAAATTATAAAAAAAAACCTAAATTCTATGCCAGTGAATCTGATATGAATCGTCTCAATGACACGATTTCAATCTCTCTCTTACTCTCTCTCTCTCTCTCTCTCTCTCTCTCTCTCTCTCTTTCTCTCTCTCTCCCCCCCCCTCTCTCTCTCTCTCTCTCTCTCTCTCTCTCTCTCTCTCTCTCTCTCTCTCTCTCTCTCTCTCTCTCTCTCTCCATTTGCAAACGGTTCAAGTCAACCTGCAACATGAATGAAATTGGTGACGAGTTCCACTTTTTATTAGAATGCCCTTTTTTTGCTTATATTAGTAAAGCTTTTCTGAAAACTGAATTTTCCTCTCGTGTTGAACTTAATAGATTTGATAAAATCTAATGATAAAACTTAATAATACTACTATAATAATGATAATGCTTATTATATTTTTTCCTGTTAGATCTTCTCTTCCAGGATAAACAAGAAAAGAAATAGTAGAATATTCGTGTGAATGTCGTGTTATATTTTTGTTAAACTATATGTATATTTGTATATTACAGGAAACTGTATAATAAACTATCTATCATGTAACTTGGGAGTGAAATAAACCCATTTAATATTTTTTGATATTATATGAGTGATATTACACTAGTGAAATAACTATGTAGATAAGCTAAAGTATGTGATAACGCCTTTCTCTACCGTGAATATGACGTCACATAATACATGTAATGACGTCATTCTGCAAACGGCGTTATATGTTTCGCGGAGTGTTTTATATCGATAAAGTTCAAGATTTTTTTTTTTTTTTTTTTTGAATGGTGTTTTACGCCGCTTTCAACAATATTTCAGTTATATCGCCGCGGCTGGAGCACCTAACAATGGATTCCTGGTATTTCTCACACCAGTACTATCATTACATCCTTTCCTAGCCTCCAGCTGCTATCCCACATAGGTCTACGATTATCCACCCATTGGTGAGAGACAAATAGTCGGAAAGGATGAGTGCCGCCGTCGGTCAAGATTTATTGAATTACTTTTAAAAATGTCATATTTTAATCAACATATAAATTAATGGTCTTAAAGACAGAGCCTCGTTATTTATCTATTTAAATGGGACTCGTTGAATAAATTCTTTATTTAATGACCACTCATTCAATATCCCCTATGTAGTGCGCTGATAAGTTGTATCTACAGTTCGGGTAAAATGTAGATTGCCTGAAAGTAAATGTCTTATGAAGAGAGAATAGCCTTGATCTAAAATGAGCTGGAAACTCTAACCGATTTCCAGACGATAAAACTTTAGACAGATCAAAATTGCACATGACAATTCCTTCTTTATGAAATATGAATTGAGCCTGTGCGTGATATTTCCAACAATTTCGCATGTGCGTGACTCGCACACATTGAGCACCATGGACAGCCATTCGAGGCAATTAGAACGTTGGCTGATTGTTTAAAGAAGCTTTGGGTCAGTATCTTTCTACAGAGCGCAGAGTCAAGACTCTGATCAGACTGTGCGGATGCACAGACTGATCTGAGTCTTTACTTGGCGCACATGCGTAATGGTTGGAAATGTCACGCACGCGCTCATTTATTAGTAGAGCAATAGCGGCTGATACACTCACTGGATAAAAAAGATAGTTTTTTCAGTTCGAACACCGTTGGACTTTTAACCCATTCCAACACGCAAGTTTAGCCGTATGAACTAACTAACCTTTGTTTACTAAATGCGATTACAGACCGGAAGAAATGGTAGTCTGTACGCTGGTTGGAACAGTGAGAAAATATATATCATATAATACCTGCAATGTAACAGGCGATTTCTATATTTTTCACAACTTTTCACATTTTTAGGGGCGTAAAAAAGAAGGATTATGTGAGAATGGGTTAAAGATGTATTACATCAGAGTTTTATTTTTCATCTGTTACATTTTCAATTTGTTTTGTTGAAATTACGTAAAGTTTGAAGAATTACACAGGTTTGGGAAGAAAAAATGGGTTGTGTTTTGTCATCTGGTTGTGGGTTAATTAATGTATAATGTTAGGTCGATCTAGTTTACACCGAAGAAGTTATGTAAATGTGATTTTCTATCATTCAAAATTGACGGATCGCAGTGTCAATCAAGGAATCAATAGACCAATCAAATTATTACAGCGAAGTTTGAACTCCGGAATGCGGGGCCAGCGATACGTGTATTGTCTCGGCGAGACAATTTCTCTAATAAGAACTAAAGCTTTTTCTCTTGATGGGGGAGGGGGACAAAAAGCGGCCGGGCCTGTGCTGAAATGGATTGAACGGTCGCTTATCACAAGTGGTCGCTGAATAAAGACGATCATGATCGCGCATGTCACTTCCATCAGATCCTTTTAAAGCCGATCTCAAAATAAAGGAGAGATAATTAGAAGGAAGTTATCGTGACGGCTTAATGGATACGAAAAGCAGAGACTAAAAACTATTTCTCTTGTACAAGCCATTTTCTATAATTTGTGTCTTTAGTTTTCCTCGCGCCAAGCAAATGACAAAAATACCGAGAAAATTCGCAGAAATTACGGACATAACAGTCCATAATGTTGGCTAATGCAACATAATATGGAAGAAATTCTCGGAAAATTGCAAGAAAATGGCTCTGTCCGAGAAACTATAGCTGGATGTTGAGAACTCCCTGCGGTTATTAAATTTCCTCTTTAAATGGGAGAGTAGTTATGGCCAATTTTACTGGCTGTAACTCGGTTATTATCAAAGTGGTAACTTTAAGGAAAGCATTTCCCACATGCGAGGCCAATTAGGGACAAATATCGAAAAGTAATTGGTGAATTAGGGGCTTTTAATCCTTGTAACCCAACCATACTGTTACTCTGCTTTCCTGAAATCACATTAATAACTTGATAGTGGCATTCTAAAATAGTCTTTGGTTTAAACTTTTATTTATTCCTATAATGAACAAACATAAATGTTGTAAAATCAAGACAAAGTGAAAAATTGCCGGGATTGGAAAACGAGCTTGCCGCTCATATTAAGTCCTTTACCGAGGATATTGATATGGCCTAGATATTTACATCGTATTAAATATATAAAAGAAAAGCTTTCGGGAAATGAAAGGGTTCGGTACAAGGAATTTGTAATAATTTGAAATATTGATAATGAAAAGAACAAGAGCGCATATCAAACTGTTAAAAGATTATATAAAAAGAAAAAATCGTGATATTGCAAGCGAGCTGTTATCATGATTCTTTTTACGAGTGTTGACAAGGAACAAAAATAACCGCAATTTTTCGTAGTATTTACACAATTTCTTCGACGTTCTCTGGCTTTATCGTAAAAGAAACCGTCAATACTATTAGAAATAACGCGGGTTTTTTTTAAAATTCTAGTTAACTTTTCAACATCTAGATAAAAGATTTCCAGAAAAGAGGGTCTATAGCTATAACAGTCAATTTTAGAATAAATTCGAAGAAATGACTGCCTCGATGGCTGAGTGGTATTGGTCTTTGACTCACGTTCTGAAGGTCAAGGCTTCGAGCCTCACCGACACTGAGATGTTCTAATGGGCAAGACACTGAAAAAAAAGCCCCAGTCTACACATCTGTAAAAATTGGGTAGCAGTTACTTTAAGCCACTGCCTCTCTTTCATTGATGTGAAAAATTCTGGATCGTGAGTGTTCGAGAGCGACACTATAAGCTTAATGTTTTCGTCGCAATCGAACTAAAAAATATTATATACAAAACTAAGAATCGTGTGTAGCCAGTGTGAAAACAACTTCCGACACACACACTCCACCTCATCTAAACAAGTATTTGTTCAAGATTTAATTTTCTCCTGTGTGTATCACTAATACTTCTTAATTTGTGGAAGTCAACGAATTTGAATATTCCTCGAAAAGCAGTAATTAAACCGTTCATTAGCGAGGAGGGTGGAAGCGAGGCCCCCCTTTGAGACTTGTTTAACGTCCAATTACCTCCCCTAATTGAGCGATTGGATCCCTGCATCATATGTTTTCTGTCCGTGATCTCCGCCTATAAAACGCTTTATGAAGAGCTCAAATATATCCCCCCAATTACGTCTCAAATAAGACAGCGTAACAGTATTTTTGTCGAAGATAAAGCGTTTAACCCATTACCAGATGACAAAATTTTGACTGGTCCAACTGAAAGGAGTTGCAGATGAAAATTAAAAGTTTGTGAAGTTTTAGATTTTTTTCTTCAAAATTCTGGGTAGAAAATATTGTGGAAAATGAAGAAAGTGCTTGTGACAAGCAATTTCTTCTTTTTACGAGTGTCTTCCAAAGATCTTTTTGTTGATGGGCGTCAAAAATCTAGCTTATGATGGAATGGATTAAGGGAAATGGGTAGAAAAAAGGAGATGTTAGAGAGGTTAGAGAAGGAAAAGACATCAAACCACCCAGGTCCTTGAAAGATCGGTGTTGATTGAAGGAAGAATGAATAGTTTTAAGGTGTCAGAAGATAGAATGAAAGACGATCCTTACTGCCTTTACCTATTACCAGACGACAAAATTTAAGACTGGTCAATTTTTTTTTAAAAATGCAGACGACAATTTGAAGTTCACGAAATTTTAAATTTGTCTGTTTTTTGGGGTAGAAAACAGTGTGGATAATAAATGATAATCATTTTCAACAATGTTTTCCAAAGCCTTTTCCTTGAGGGCGTTATAACAGGTGAATGGATTACTATTGATATTAAAAAAAATCAAGACGTCGACATCACAAAGTCAAACTTTTCAATTCAATGGGCTCTTGTCCCAACCCGGAAGTGCACGCATCTTCTGAAAGATTTTTCCTGTCTATAGACAGCATACATACAATTTGGGTGGTGAAAAAAGATAGAAAACTTCAAGTAGGAATGATCGTGAGAATATAAATCATATAATGTTGATATTTAGGCAAATCATTTATTCAGATGAAGGTTTCTCTCTCTATCTCTCTCTCACTCTCACTCTCTCTCTCTCTCTCTCTCTCTTTCTTTCTCTCTCTCTCTCTCTCTCTCTCTCTCTCTCTCTCTCTCTCACACACACACACACCTCGGAATGAAAGCAAATCCTGAAGACACAATTGACGGTTGACCGTTCAATTAAAGTGATCCTCACTTGCAAATACGTTTCTTAGTAAAGATTGAAAGGTCCACAGAATACCAGAAAAGGATTGGTTCAAATACGATTTTGTAGAAATTAACCCCAGTGGAATTGGCCAGCCTCGCCAATTCAGTCTCCAATAGCGGCTCATTACGGGCGGAACGAGGACTGAATCCGTAATTGTGTCCCATATTAACCCATTTAAACTTATCCATTGACAATTTACACATAAAGGCTCGTAAATAAGCTGCAATTGAACAGGCCCTAATTCGAGTACTTGTCAGAGATTCAAAATAACAGATACAAATAGTAGAGTTAATATTTCTTAAGCGTCCACGTAATTAAGCGACGTTTTATTAACCCTTGTCCTGCTGTATAAATTACTTTACTAAATTACTGTAATTTCAAAGGACTGAAAGCACTGACAGAACTTGTTGTTTGAAAAATCAATGTTTCTTTTAGAAATCAATTTCATAAACAACTCTGGCAGGAAAATTCCAAGCAGGAGGTGTAGACTAAGATCAGACTGCACTTATGTGCAGGCTGATCTTGGTCTACATCTCCTGCTAAAACCGGAATATTCCGGGTTCAGCATGGCAAGGGTTAAGCAACAATCATCAGAATTCCAATGCCAAGGATAAACTTTCGAAATTTGACGAATTTGAAAAAAAAAAAAAAACACCTTTGTTATTTGAACCAATTAGAATCGTCTCAAAGAGACGATTCTAATGAGTTCGAACAACAGAGGATTGAGTGAGAATTCTACTTTAATTTATGTTTACAAGCAAATTAGTCCTTCATATCCAAATCATAGAAATGTATTAACCAACCATTCTCTTCAGCGACCACTTTTTGTTTTTGACAGTCCCTTGAGTTGTCGCATAAAACAAGTTTAACTGTAATTAGACATATAAGATCTGATTTGAGATTTTCTTTCAGACAAGCCTATTTTAACCCACTCTAGAATAGAAATCAATTAAGCGAACACTTGCGAGCTAAATAGCTTTTCGAATCAAGACGAAAGTTGTCTAAAAAAAAATCGAATGACATTTTTTTCTTTAAAGTTAAGATTAGTTTCTCTCAGAGAAAAACAATGTTTTCTACCGAGAAATTTGAAAAAATCTTAAATTTCACCAACTTTAAGTTTTCGTTTGCAACTCTTTTGAATTCGGACCACTCTAAAATTTTGCCGTTTGGTAATGGGTTAAGCATAAAATTACCGAAGGAGGAATTATAGTAACTCTAAAATAATTTTTGAATTACAGCTTTCACTTCCCCTGGCCTTTACCTCAAAGCCCCCGTTCACGTGGGCAACCGTTCACGTGAATTTAAACGGAAATTATACCACTAAAAAAACGATCTTCACAAGTTCGTATCGCATGTCGTTATACAAGTGATATCTATTGATGCAAAATTCGGGGAGTTTAAGCGCCTTTCGTAGCATTTTCATCGTGTGACTCTTATTAATCATGCTATTGCATCCAGTTATGTTTGTAACTACCTGTATATGACATGTATTAGTTGTTACAGTACGTTTAGGCGAGAGTCGTTGTGTTTACTTAATCCTTTTCATGCTGAAACCAGAATAGTCCGGTTTTAGCAGGAGGTATAGACAAAGATCAGACTGCACATAAGTGCAGTCTGATCTTAGTCTACGCCACCTGTTTTTCCCTTTCAAGCCAGAATTGTTTATGAAATCAGTTTTTAAAAGGAATATTTAGCCTCATCGAGTTATTTCAGGCATCTGATTTTGATGCAATTATGAACTGAATTTTTATTCACACGTGTTAACATCTTACTTCCAAATTTAGCTCGTAATTATTTGACTTTTTACTTTCGTCTATCAAGATTCTGATTGGCTGCGAAAATTGTTTCATACCCCCGTGAAATTACTTTAAGTATAGAAATTTAATTCGAATTCGATGCTAATTGACGCATCGCTGGCCCCTCCCACTGACTCCGACTGGAAGTTCCACTTCGATATTAAACGGCGTTATTTTTGAGTTCGAACGTGACGAAAGCTTTAAGATCCGTCCTAGGTAGAACGATTCATTTTTTTTTTTTCAAGAACCTGATAGTTTGAGACAATAGCTTAAACCACTTGTGACTTGAAGAAAAAACTTGACCCGGCGAACTACAGTCAAAACTGCTTAAATAGCATGTCATTTCAAGACATCCCTTTGGTGAATTACTACAATGTTCTTTATAAGACCCCCCCCTGCCATAGCCAGATAAAACCAACTATTTTGGCTCCCAAAATGAACCAAAACCCGAGTATAAGACAGGCAAACAGTGTTTGTGTAAAGGGTTGTTGAATCATTAAATTCTATTTTCGTCTATCAAGAATCAGCGTTTTGAATGGCTGAATTTTTTTCACATTTCCTTGAACAACATTGAGCACGATACTGTTTGGTAGGCTTGCAGACAAAGTACATCCATTCAATAGAAGAATTAGTTCTGATATAAAAATCTTATATACACTGAATTTTCGAAAAAATGAAATAAAATGATACTCGTCTTCCACCACTTACTACAAGGCTTGTGTTTCTCTTTTCGTAGGTTATAACTTTTTTGTGTCTGTTTTCAATGACCTTCGGGCTGAAAAATCGACTTAGACAATGAACTCGTAAAAAATGTGGTCAGTGTTATTGAATAAAAGACAAATCGTTGCTTAGCGACCTAAACGTCGTAAATAAGGCTTAAATAAGGGTTTATGTTTGTTTTGTAGGCTTGCGCGCAAACTAGATCCGCACAGTCTTCCTCAAACCTAGTAAACATTTGCCTTGCTTTACTGTTTGTTTTTGTTTTTCCTAACTTTTTAGGTTCATACATTAATGAAAACAATAAAAAATGTACTGTTAATATCTCAAATGGTTTTGAAGATTGCTGAGTGCTGGAATAAGGTATCGCATGGGCGACAAGAAGCCAGGGCATTTCAATATAAAAAAAAATATATTCGAACGAAAAAAGGGTCAGGAAGAAAATAAGGTGAAATCACTTCAAAAGAAGCAGAGAAGTTTAACCCATTACCAGACGGAAAAATTTTAGACTGGTCAAAACTAATAGGAATTGCAGAAGACGATTTGAAGTTTCGATTTTTTTTTTCAACTTTCCGGGTAGAAAATATTGTGTTAAATGAAGAAATTGCTTGAAACATTTTACACAATTTTTTTCCATATTATATTTCTTGAGATTAGTCAAAAGGCGCCGTTGCGTGAAAATGGGTTCAAGCAGTACTGTACTGTGCTTTTTTACCAATTACGTGTGTTGACATCATCATATTTCCAAATAAGGGATGGCCGTCTTAATACTGTTGATTATCCGTTTTCACGCGTTTAAAGGCAATTTCTTCGCGAGGGAGACGCTGTAATTTAGCACACATCACACCAGCTTATAAATTGAGATAATTCTCTTATTATGGCTTTAAGATCGTCCCTCTCCTAGGACAATTTGGTATTCCAAACCTCTCCTCCACCGAGTCAATTTGTTAAGACGAACTAAAAGGATCCTCTGCTATTAAGTTAATACGATATTAGTGTCGTGCGCCGAAATCACGGCAAAATTCAAAAGACGGCGGAAACTCGGTAACACCCCAATTAAGCTGTTTTTATCCCAAATTAACTTAAGTAATCAGAAAATTTGATTAATTCATCCAATATTTGTCGTGGAATAAATCCTCCCGGAATGACAAGATTTTGTCTACAGGGGTCACTTAATTTCCGATCAGACGAAATCTGGGCTTTGGAGTTGATGCTTGATGAAGACTTTTGTAAGAGTTTTGTCGTCTGATGGAAAATTTGCCGTCTGTTATGTAAGTAAGGCACCTCCAAACGTTTGGAGCTGCTGATTTTTTTACGATTAAAAAAAAAACAAAACAAAAAACTGAGAGAATACTTAATATTCTCTATTAATATTATTATTATTATCATCGTTATTATAATGTGATTTAGAAATATTATTCGCATCGTCTTTTCCCTTGTGATTATCAAAATACAATCAAACATTGATCGAATATACCTATGTTTTAGGTTCTTTTGTACCCATTTTTTCCAACTAATAGTTTCTTTATTATTGAGACATTCTAGAAATCAAAACAAATGTTTTTTTTTGTTTTTTTTTTTTTTTTTTTTTTTTTTTGTGTTATCATTATTTATATATTCTAATTTTCGGGGGTCGTTGTTGTATTGCTATCTATCTAGCTGGCTAGATTGCTTGCTTGCTTGAATGGTTGGTTGGTTGGTTAATTGGTTTGTTGGTTGGTTTGTTGGTTATGTTTGAAGATCGGACGTAATTTTTATTTATAAAATGAAAAAAATATATGTAATGTTATCTTACATACTTGTTGGCATTTGTTTCTATTTTAATCATTTAAGCAAAGGAAAAGGGGAATAAAGATTAGCATAGAAGACGAATTCCTATGTCTTCGTTTCAACTATATGCCATTAAATTTTTCGACACTGTTTTCCTCGCAAAATCTTATGGCGTTTGACTCCAGCTTTTGACGATCGCTGTAGGAAGCAGTCTGGTCTTTTTAAATACGTCTGTGATTTGTGACAAGTAAAATTGTAAGTGATAATTTTGAAAAACCTCGGTCTCCAAGGGTTTCTTCTTTCAAATCTATCGCAATAGAAATATGTTATTTGTAGACATTTGCTGGAAGATTGCCTGTGTTTCCTTACCCCAAGGACCTATTTTGGCAACCAGTTTGCATGTTTTGGTGGATAAAAAACGGATTTTAGTGATAAAACAGTTCGATTCTCTGGGCGATTAATCCTTGTCATATTCTGAAATGATCCATCCCCGGCTGTGATTGCACGTCTAATATATTGTAAGCCTAACAATTAGACAAGGGAAGAATATTTCTGCTTAACGCAACTTTGAAAGTGAAGAAATTTAATTTTATATAAAAAAAAATTAGAGATAACTGTTCTTTTTTAATTCTCTCTGAAAATTTATTTTGACATCTCGCCTTTTTAATGACTTCATTTTTAATTTTTTTTTTTTTTTTTTTTTTTGTAAATACTTGGGTCAAATATAAGTTCTGATCTGTTCAGTATTTTTTGTGCATGGTTGCCTGTTCCAAATGATTGTGGAAAGTCATCGATTTATACATACATGCACAATGATCTAGTAACAGTTCACTCAACCCTTTCCCGTTCAAATACGGGATTTTACGTTCCTGTGATTTTATGCTTGAGAAAACATTGTGGAAAAAGAAGAAATTGCTTGTAACAAGCAGTTTCTCCTTTTTCCACAATATTTTCTACCACATAGGATGGTTTCATTTCAAATGGCATCCAGTTGTCATTGTCGTCTGCAACCTCTTTCAATTTGGACTAGTCTAAAATTTCCAAAAACGGGAAAGGGTTAATTTGTTGACTATAATACCTTCTAGTTCTCTCGCATCTTGTCGACCAACTGATCGCGGTTGCCTATCTAAGAATCAGTCGACAAATCAAATATTTCATTTTGACCGAAATTGAACTTTAAACTGCAGCACTGGCCGACATGTATGTAAAATTATTTGTGTTTGGTTTCTGCGACTTAAACGTCGTAACTACAACTGTAGTTTCGACGCTTAAATCGCCACAACCAAGTATTTTACCCTTTTTCCCTGTGACTGGCCATAAAATTTACAAAATAACGCTCTCTAATTTCCAAGTTGGGGTAAGAGGGCGTGGCCAACGGAGTTAGTGGGCGGGGCAAGCGATCCGCCAATTAAGTTCATATGTATTTGCTATCACTGACGGGTTCCATCTTTCGTCACTCGTCGTTTATAATTCTCCCATAAATAGCAAAACACCCGTCTAACTTCCGATGCGCATTAATACACCAATTTGGCAAATGAAAATTCAATCCGGAACTTGTTCCAAATGGACAGAAAATTATCTTGACCGGTAAAAATGGAGCGATAAATTAGACTGTCTCCTGATTAAAGATTTCCTTGGGCGGACAACGTCCAATTTGGGGCGTTAATTGATTTGATTACAGCGTAACAACACCTCATTAGACCCGCTCTCGGCACTATGTTTCCATTGTTTACTCATTGCATTAACAGAGATTCTTAATATGGCAAGTAATTTATTCATTTACAAATAACACGAAAGTCGTTATTTCAAATATAATCTAGCTCTTTTATGAAAGTATTTTAAACAATTCCATGGTCTCCCATTTTTACTGTCTTTTTTCCTTGGGCACCGTCTGCATTAACCCATTACGAGACGACAAAATTTTAGAATGGTGTAGATTCAAAGAATTTGCAGACATACGTTTTAAGTTGGTGGAATTCTAAAAGATCCTTTTAGCTTGGGGTAGACATTTTTCTTTTTCAACAAAATTTCAAAATCTAAGATTTCTTTAGTTTTTTGCTTCTGAATTGATTTGGCGGTGTTAAATCAAAACATTTTAATCCGATATATTCAAGTTGCCGTAAGCTTGCGAGCCGAGTGACCAACTTTGTCCTCCTTAGAAGGGGTTCAGCTTGATTTCTGAACTTGCAATCTTAAGTCTGTCTGCGTCAATGAACAATTCAAAGTAAGCTGTATAACATCACTCGCATTGCATATCGTCGTTGTCGCTCTAAAACGTCGTAACTACAGCCTGAATCAAGCTGTAGTTACGACGTTTTCGAACGACATCGACGATAATCATGTATAAAGAAAAGTCAAGTAGGCATATGGGTCCATGGAGATTATTTATAGATGTACAAGTCATAGTTAGTGATCAGAGGTCAATTTTTGTCTATACAGATATTGACAAAATTGACCTATTATCGCTCACTATAACTTTCACATCTATAATATGTATATTTTTATTATAAACCATATGTATGTTTATTTTAGAACGCATGTCACTATAATAATAAAAAAAAATCACTCAAGAAAACAAATAGCCGCCTTATCGCGTTATGCTTCTTCATTAAAAAGACGCTTTATATATATTTTTTCAGATTGAACGCCTACAAACAAACCAAATCAAACAAAATGGACATAAGCCGTGTAGCCGAAGCCAACACAACGAGGGCGTCATCGTTTTTTATCGAAGACATTTTACTGAGCAAGCCAAAACAACTCTGTCGTGATTACAGCCATCTCGCTAGTCTGTCCGCCATTATACGCCCGTCACTTCCGGCGGAGTACGCAGGCTACCACTGTTTCCCGACTCCTCCCATGTTTTTCCCGGGGGTTCTTCAACACGTGCAGGGTCTCGCATCAAAGCATGTTGCCGATCACCCCTTCATGACATCTGGCGCCGGTTAGTCACTCTTTCGGTTTTTAATGATACATTTTCAATGGGTAGCTGCGTCAAGTAAAACCAAGGTCTGCAAACATGTGAGATGTGTTCATTTCCCGTGAGATGTGTTCATTTCACGTGATGTGTTTTCATTTCATATAAGGTGTGCTGATTTCATGTGAGGTATTTCCATTTCATGCGATGTGTTTTCATTTCACGTGAGGTGTGTTAATTTCGTGTGATGTGTGATTATTTCATGTGAGGTGTTTCCATTTGATGTGATGTGTTTTCATTTCATATAAGGTGTGATTATTTCATGTGAGGTGTTTCCATTTCATGTGATGTATTTTCATTTCATGTGAGGTGTGCTCATTTCATGCGAGATGTGATCATTTCATTTAACTTGTTTTCATTTCACGTGATGTGTGTTAACTTCATTAGAGGCGTGTTCATTTCGTTTGCTGCTTCGCCTTCTATCTACTAGCTAATTCATTTGTAACTGCAATACAATAATGCATAGCTTCAATTTCTTTAAAAAAAGAGAGCGCATTTTTTCCGAACAGACAGCAAGGCATTAAGAATATTAAATGTTAGTTCAGTTTGAAATCAATCTGTGTCCGGTATATAGAAATTTAAAGTGTCATTGTATTAAATCTTAGAACCAAATGGCATTCGAGAATCTGAACGCTATATCAAAAAACAATGAAACCGCCTTATTTCTGTGTAAATTAGTCACTTTTTTTAAATTTGGGAATAGAATATGCAAACTTAATACTTAAGTTCGTATACCTTTGTTTTGCGTTATATATCGAGATAACTTCACACCTTTGTTGAAATCTGTATATAGTGATTGGCTTACTATCATCTATAAGTAGATAAGTAAGATCAGAGTTAACCCTTTACGGAATTGAAAATTTTGGACCTGTCCAAATTCAAAAGGGTTTGCAGGCGACAATTCATATTCGATTTTTTTTTTAATTCATTCATTCAGTAGAGTAGAAAACGTTGTGGAAAAAGAAGAAATTGCTTGTCAATTACTTTTTTTCCACAATGTTTTCTCAGGATTGAAATAAAAGGACGTAAATACGGGAAGATGAGAAAGATCAGTTAAGCCTATTGCTAAGTCTTATCAAAGTTTTCAAACACTTATCATTAGGAAATAAATCCCGTCTATTATAATTCAGAGTAATACTTCCGTATGTTTGTTACCTTGGATTATCTTATCAATCTTTAAATTGTGGATTGTTTTGAAGTTTTTAATCGTCTATAGATAACACTCTAAGTGTCAAGTCTTTCGTCTGAAAAAAAAAAAATAAATAAACACGACTCTTTTTCCCCGCTTTGTTGAATAGTAAATGATTTCGCATCCATTTACCCGTTCATTCCCCCTTTTTACGTCCCTGTGTTTTTTATACTTGAGAAACCATTGTTGAAATAGAAGCTCTTTATTTTCCACAATATTTTCTACCCATTGAATGATTACTTTTCAAATACAATTGATTTTACATTCTCGTGCGCAAATTCTTATTATTTGGGTAGGTCTAAAATTTTGCAAAGTAGGACAAGGTTAATGCGTCATTCAGGAAGACATCGAGGAAAATGGAAAATGAGTCCCACTCCTTTTCTTAAAAAGATAACGCCTGTCATACAATGGAAAAAGCATGTAGCCAAAAAAAATGAAATACCCCCCCCAAAAAAAAACACGTTCAAACGCAAGAGCTCCGCATGAAGATTCATTCAGTCTTGTTTAATCCACCACCTCTTTTAAGTGACCACTTTGGATAGACTACCGTAATCTTATCCAATGTGCTATAAAGCATTGGACACCTTTACCGACAAAAAATTAATTACAGTAACTAAATTCTATGTTTTGAGAATTCGTTAGAATCTCAACGAGACGATTCTAATGACTTCCAACAACACAAGATGAAATGGGTAATGCAATAATGTGTGGAAGCGTTCAAATCAAACCTTCATATATGCCATAAAAACTGTATAAAGCTCTTAAGCGACCGCCTTTCGCCTATCTTTATGTTATGAATTGGCAATAAACTCATACATTCCATGTTTCGAGTAAATATCTTCTTTAACCTATTCCCAAATGAGAAAAATGTTGACTAGTCCGAATTCAAACAAGATGAAGACGACAATTTTAGATTGATGAAATTCTAGAAATCTTTTTCTTTTGGGGTAGAAAACATTATGGAAATTGAAGAAATTGCTTGAATCAAGCAATTTCTTTTATGTCCAAAATATTTTCCAAAGCTTTTTTCTTGTAAAAAGAAGGGTTTGTGTGGGGATGGGTTGATAAGCAAAATATTAAGCATATCAAAAAATCTATAGACCGTTGACAACATCTTTGCTCGAGCAAAAGAAAAAAGAAACGAAAAAAAAAAATCTAGGATCCGTGCTTTTAAAGAATTTCTAGAAGAACAACCGACAGACAATAGAGACAAACAACAAAACAATATAATGACACTTTCTTAAGTTTCTTGTGTACATTCTTTAAGTACATACTTTAATATATTTCCTATTTTCTGAGATGACATTACGTAAATTATCATCCTTTTTCTCCACAAGGACATTCGGGTCAGTCGGGGTCCAATGACACCCTGAAAAGGGACCTAGCAAGCCCCTTAAAATAATCCTACTTAACAGGATCAGTGTTTACAATTGACAATGTTATTAATTCCGAACAGGTAGGGTGGCGACAGCCGACTTAATTGCAATCAGGGGTCGCACTCGATTGGTATTACAGTGTCTATTTCTGAAGGGTCTGTTAGGCAATGTATTGTGGTAATAAAGCTACGAAATTCGAATATTTCAAATACGAAATTCGTAACTTCATAACTTCCTAATCTCTTTTCCCATTTCTCACATTCCAAATAAACATTTATTATTGAAAAAGGCCATATATAATATAATTCATCTTATTATATACCTATAACAGATATGGATTAAAATCTGGCTATCTAATACAACTCGACAGAAAAGAAATCAATATTTGGCGTGTACTAAAAAACGTATTCGTCGAGTACCGATAAACACGGACTACCTCTTTGTGTATTGACTTTCGGTTTTTTCGGAAAGTTGGTTATTTCTTAATCATTTAAAGATTTTTAAAGTACCGATAAACACGGACTACCTCTTTGTGTATTGACTTTCAGTTTTTTCGGAAAGTTGGTTATTTCTTAATCATTTAAAGATTTTTTTTAAATGCGATGTCCTAAAAGGTATATAATAAAAGGAATATTACAACAGTGTGTTTTTCTATTTGTTGTTAATGTTTTCTCCAATCGTGTGTAGGTATTTTTATTTGATTCGACCTTCGGTCTCATCAAATAAAAAATACCTACACACGATTCTCGAACACAATAACACCGCATAGAAAAAGACACTGCTGTAATATTCCCTATATATACCTGTAAGTATTTCTAGTAAAATATGTACAAAATATAGACACAAAATCGGACACTTAAGAAAATCAAAGTACTGAAAGTACTGTAAGCTAGCAAAGCATGGTTGAATTTAGGAAATATTTCCCTTGTTGGGTAAAAAAACATTGTGGACATTTAAGAAATTGCTTGTTACAAGCAATTTCTTCATTGTCCACAATGTTTTCAAAAGTTGTTGTTTTTTCCTTGAGATGCTTAAAAATGGAATTGAATGGAAATAGGTTAAATGATATGCTTTTGACATAGTTCTCTACAATTTGAAAAGAGTTGGCAATGTTCCTGAAATACATAATAACTATTTTTATGGCGTAGGCATTTAACGGATTTAGTGGTTAAGCCTCCAGTGACAGTTTGCACTCGTTGAACTTTGAGACGACCACAAAATTTTGTCTGTTTACTTAAGCTATCAAAGCTGACGCTTTGCTAGCTAAAAATCCGTATCTGACAGAGTCAAATACGGTTCCATATAAGGTAGTCTAAGATGATGTCATTTTCATTCTATATTTGAAGTCATAATGCAAATAAACGTAATCAGAATGGTAAAGGAGAGGGAAAATATTTGTATTTTTATTATTTCATCGAATTTATTTTTGAAAAAAAAACACACAGAAAAAGGGGGATATCATAAATGGATTATTACATTACGATTGAAATACAACATCTTGTATTTGCTTCTTGATGCGAAGGAAAATTTGATATTCCATTCGACCTTCGGTCTAATGAAATATCCAAATTTTCCTCCGCAGCTCAAAGCAAATACAAGATGTTGTATCGCCATCGTAACATACTATTTCCTATATATTATTTTCCTAATTATATAATTACAACTCTCATTATCATTACGATTAATGCCGACTTTGCCATGATTATTATTAATGTTATTATCATCATTGTCTTTTTAACTCATTACCAAACGACTCAATTTTAGACTTGTCCAAATTCAAAGATTTTGTTCCGACTGTTTAAAGTTTAATAATCTTTGTCTTTTGGATAAAAAAAAGACATTGAGAACAATGACACATTGCTTGTAACGAACAATTTCTTAATTTCCATGGTGTTGTCTAACTTTTTAATTTTCTCGAGAGGGGTAACATGGCGGGATTGTATCGGTATGATTTAATTAAATCCAGAAAATTTCAAATAAAATTTTTGACAAAGAAATTGTCATATTGATTAGAATGAAAACAGAATTATATCACTTAGATGAGTGCAAGCATGCTTGTTTTAAAAAAATGACATATACATGATATCGCAATTTAAAGACAAAGAAAAGTCTTTCCCTCGATAAACAATACATTAGACAATTCGGTAACCGTTTCGTTTAAAACAGTAGGGGCGTTGCATGAAATAGGATAACCGTGACAAACGTGTGAATTAAACATTTGCCACTAGCTCAAAAAGCTGGGAATTAATAGCAGTAAGTGTGCTATACGACGTAGCGATTCTAACACGACACCGCTGACAAGATTACCGTAATTTACGCCATAAAAATATTAATTTTCTTGTTTAAAATAGTAATTTTCTAGCCATAACAGCGGGGTATTAATTCTTTGTGTGGCTCGAAACCAGAATGAAGTCCACATTCACAATATGAATTTATCATAAACACGGATGACGTTTATGTCGCGAAACCAACAATAAAGGTAAACAAAATGGAGGCCAATATCGGAGTTGATAAGCTCAGGTCCGGACTGAATAAATTATTTGATTGGTCGGTTGATTCCTTGATTGACGGCCGCGATTGGTCAAATAGTTCGAGAAATAAAATCCTGAAGAAAATACGTGTATATCCTGTTGTTGTTGTTGTTTTTTAATTTCAGCCTTCCGAAAATGACATTTATCCTGGTAGACTAAAGAAAACGTCCTTTTAATAGAGGTGGTCGATAATGCAAGATGAAATATTCGTGTTCGATTGGCTGCGATTGAAAAGGTTATAACCATACTCGGTGTATCGTTGAAGAAAAAATAAATCGTTTTATCCAAATATCGTTATATCGTACGATTAGCCTTCCTGGTTATAAGTGATATATCATTATAAGTGATATAATTTACTGTTTTTCTTTTTCTTTACAGGCTTGCCACTGGCTCCCCTGTTTCAGCATGACAGTCCGGGTAAACA
Source organism: Fragum fragum (assembly GCA_946902895.1). NCBI lineage: Eukaryota > Metazoa > Mollusca > Bivalvia > Cardiida > Cardiidae > Fragum > Fragum fragum. The sequence goes on along the minus strand of OX336372.1, from coordinate 49,556,497 downwards.
CTGTCGGCGACGAAAAGCCCGTACCGTGTTTAGTGACCAGCAACTGAATGGGTTAGAAAAGAGGTTCGAGTCCCAGAGATATTTGTCCACACCAGAACGAGTAGAGCTGGCAAATCAGCTTAGTCTATCAGAAACTCAGGTAATTGGAGATTGTCAAGATTATCTCTGCCTGCAAAAAAACTCAGATAAAATCAACTTTGTATTGTCGGCAGCAAAACCTTTGAATTTTGACAGGTTAAAAAATTTGAAAAACAGGAAAATGTTAACCACAAATTGCAAGTGTAAAGGCTCATACTGCGCGGAGGCGAAGAAATTGCTCGTTCTACTATATGTACATGGTATTCCTAGCTACATATTTATTAGAATTAACTGATGAATTTAACACCAAAAATATAAATCTAAAATGTAAATCAAATGTATATGTAAGTATGGAATCAGGTAACCCGAACCAAACTATACTTATAAGATTAGGAATAACTAATTCTCAGAAACTTGTTTTCAATTTTTTAAAGTCTCCGTAAAACTTCAACTCAAACAGAATTATTCGAAAGATGATGTGCAATAAATTCGACATTGTTTCGTCTCAATGACAAAATTTAAGAAACATCTTTCAAATAGCTTTATTTATAAGGGGGGAAAAGCGCGTGACCTTTAACCGAATGATGAAAAACTTTAAGTGTTCGGGCCGTACAAAATTCAATCCAAATGGATTCATTTGGAGACTCTTTTATTTGTTTTTGTCAAATTGTTTAAATGCTAATTGACTTTAATCGTAAATTGTTTAATGGTCACTACTTTTTGAAAAATGGGGTTCGCCTGCTTCGATGTAGAAACCAGATCACAGAATAATGTTCGAGCCGGTTCCCTTGTGAATACCGGTACCAGGTGTCGAACGAGAAAACGCGTTAATTAACGAGAAAAAGAGACAAATCTCGTCGGAAATGGGCATAAAATACTACAGCTAGGCGGAGACATTCCGACATTTTAACAGTGGTCTTTATTTTTATAATTCCGCGATTGCTGCCATCTCCTTCCGCGAAAGTACAGATTTATAACCATCTTGTAAAAAATAGTACCATTTTAAGAAAAGATGTCAGGTCAGCAGAAACCCTGATACGAAAGAAAATAAGGATGGAATGACCCTTTGCTTGACAATTCAAATTCAAAAGTGCGTTAAGTATGCGTGAAGTTTGCGTGAAGTTATCATCAGGCTTGAAGGGATATCGAGATAATCTTTGTCTAAGTAAAACGTTCGTCGCCCTTACTAAGACAAGTTGGCGTGAAGTGAGTGTAACTTGCACATATTTAGCAGCCTGGGCAGCCACATGGTGTTCGTAAAATATTTGCGGGTTGTCTAAGGAAACTTTGAGTCAGTACCGATCTACAGAGCGCAGGGTGAAGACTCTGATCAGACTATGCGTATGCACAGGCTGATCTGAGTCTTTGCTTGGCACTTATGTGAAATAATTGGAAATTCCACATACAAATTTTCATAAAAAATATAAAGAGCATATGATATTAGAAATGTGATAATTCGTGTATTTTAAACTTTAAGCAGATTTTTTCTTCAAATCAAGTAATTCATGCATCTCCAAATAGAATGAGATTAAAGAATTCGCATTCACTTTTAGCATGTTTACGTCATCATAGTGCACGATTATAGCGCATGATATAAAAGATATTATTTTGCTTTAATGCAAGATCGATTACTATTGTATTGGGTGAACAACTAAATCTAAACAATACGCTTTAGTTGTTCACGAAATGAAAGATAAATCGATCTTACAGTCTTACACAAACAAACGTTTATGCTACAGTCAGTCTATCTCTGTTAAACTACCACTTTTCAATAAGCGGCCTGCACAAAAGTTCCTATTCCAACCATTCTCTTGAAAGACCACATTTTTGGTCAACCTTTAACGTTCCTTCAATATAAGTCTAAATGTATTTCTTTTGTGCAAATTAAAAGTCAAAATGTCATTTTCTAGAGGGAGGGGGGGGGGTCTAAAAATCGAATTATCTTGCACGCGAACAACATTGCAACCTGATGACATCACCACGACTTTGATCCCGCATAAATGACGTTCAGGAGTCTGAAATGAACGAAAGCAGGGCTAAGTCTATCAAAGCACTGAGTTTATAATTTTGATAATTTCATTTTTTTTGTGTGTGTTAGATTTTTAAGTGATAATCCTCTAAAAAATCCGAATAGACCACCTAAAAGTATTAAATGCGACAATTCTTTGGCTACGAATTCCAGAAAAATAATCTTTATTTCGATTTTTTTTTGGAGACGAGCTGATCTTAAACGATTGCAGACTCTGTTAAAACCTGTCTTTCTTAACCCATTCCAACAAAAATGACGCTTTTAGACGCCCCCAAGAAAAAAAAAGAAAAACATTGTGTTAAATGCAAGCAATTTCTTCTTTTCAAACAATGCTTTGTACCCTGTAAGTTGAAAAAATCTAAAATTACCTAATTCTAAAATTGTCGTCTGCAACTCCTTTCAATTTGAACCAGTCTTAAATTTTGACTTCTGGTAATGGGTTAAACAAAATATCACGATAGACCTTGAACATCTTCCTGTCTATTGTCACATGTAGTATACATGTATACCTCTTTCGTAACAGGTCAAAACCTGGTTCCAGAACAGACGAATGAAGCACAAGAAATTACAGAAGAAAGGACAGAACGACTCCGACGACCTGTCTGATGTTCCTGAAGGGAGTGAAAACGTCAGTTTCGACGAGGAATCTAATAAAGACATTCACAACCAATCAAATGCCATAAAAACATTTACCGGATATGACGTCAGAAGTTTAGTTAAAGGTCATGGAGCATTTTCATCCGTCACAGCGACTTCCGGTTTGATTCGTTGTCATGATGACTCTGAGCCGGAACCGGATGAAGAGATTGATGTTGTTGAATCTGACGCAGAAAAATCTTGAACCGTTCTAAAAGATGGCAAAATCATTCAGCATTTAGCCCCTGATGTGCTACGCTATCGGCGGAATCCATTGAAAGCTCGCAACTGAAATAGGACTCTTAATCGAATGGAGTATTTTTATCAGAAAAACAAATCAAATGTGGATTATTAAATGCGTTACCAGCCTTGTTTTATTTTTGACTGTTCTTTAAGAGTAATGTAAGCGAGGAAGTGAAATGTTTATTTTTTTTATTCATATTTGTTACACGTTCACATAGTTAATTAACGGATTAAAAACGATTGACTAATGCACTTATATATTCAAACGAGAATCTGCATTGTATAGCTCCGATATTGATGCAAATTATTTAGTTGGTGGGCTTTCAAAAAGTACAAGCAAAAGCTGTAGTTAAGGTGTTTGGGTCGCCCACTTTACTTTCATCAGCGAAAGTCTTAGACCATTTGCTGCGAAATATCGTTGTTTGATACCTCAGACAAATTATTTTTTTCGGACATAGTCAATTTGAGGCATTGTATCCGTCAATCGGTGTCGATTGTCATGGACGTTTTAAAGGCATAGATGTTTTAGATCTTTATTGTTGTTGGTGTAACAGGTGTTCTAGACTATATTTAGATACTTGTATAGAATAAACGGATCGCGACCGTCAATCAAAAATACCTTGACCAATCAAATCGTTTATTCATACTGGGAGTGAACTATTAAATCCGACATTTATGTTAAGCATTTCTTGTTGGTTTGGCGACATAAACATCGCAACTACAGCTTATTCAAGCTGTAGTTGCGACGTTCAGGTCGCGAAACAACAGTTCACCTTTTATTCCGTGTCCATGCATCACATCTTACAAAATGATCTCGTATTTTACCCGAGGCGAACGGAAATATCGGAGTTCAGTGGGCGTGGCCTGCGATCGGTCAATTCAACACTTGCGAAGATTGCCAGTAGTGTATTGTTTATGTTAATTGTTATTAGAATTCGTGGCTACGGACCCGCTTGCCGAGAACTCTGTTACAAAGAAGGGCGTCACTTAACCCATTCCAACTGAATGAGGTTTTTGGACGCCCCCCAAGGAAAACAATTGGGACGACATTGTTGAAAATGAAGAAATTGTTTAGTAGCATATATTTCATAAGCTACGTAAACTTAAAAATGATATTTTTATTTAAAAAAGATACACAATCAGCTTCATTTGCTGACGTTAAAAATGCATCGGCGATAATTTGGCGATACGTGTACTTCTAGTCACTTATTACATGTAACATGGCTCGTTCGAAATAATACATGTATATTTGTCATTATGAGCTATTTCGAAAATGAAGATACGAGTAATGAAATGGAATCTTCACGGAATTGATCCTCCAACAAGTTTACACGAGTGCAAAGTGAATACTCAGATCCGCACAGTCTAATCAGAGTCTTCACTATGCGCTCTGTAGATAGATACTGGCTCAAAGCTTCTATATAAAAAAGATCAGCGATTATTTCTCATGCTCTTTGTGGATGTGCAGGCTGCTCAATGGCCTCGCAGTCTGACCAGGATCGATACGCATTACACTTCCCAAAACAGCCTACCGCGCCTGACGTGTCACAATTCACCAATTACGGGTGTCAGTTCAGAAATCAAAAGACCAATCAAGTCATCTATTCAGCTCGGAATCGAGCTATGAAATCCAACATTCGCCGCCATAAGTATGAAATATTTTTGTTGGTTGGCAACTTAAACGTCATAACTACACCTTATTCACGCTGTAGTTACGACGTTTTGGTCGCAAACCAACCATGTCTCTTTTTTAGTACATGCAACTAGCTATAATTTTTTCAAAATAACACCGTTTAAAATCGAGGCGGAACTTCATGTTGGGGTCGTTTTGTGGGGCAAATGGAGTAAGTTGGTCGATTATTTTCCTAACGCTGTCCCCTCAGAGCACCAGAAGAGTTGAATATGGCATTACATTTCGGAAAATCACAAAACCATTTTCACAAATCCCTCACAAGCCTACCTTTTTCATTTCCTTACATGATTGTATTGAGGAAAACATTGTGGAAAAATAGTAAGCGATTTACCCTTTTCGCATAATGTTTTCTATTCCATTGTCGCTGAATTTTCGTCTCAAATTTCTTTGAATTGTTGTTTAATTGACGCCTTCTTTCAATATCGACCAGTCTAAAACCTTGTCGTCTTCTAATTGGTTAGCAAAATCATGTGTCTTTCGAAAGATGAATATTATATCGTCTCTACTATTTAAATATCTGTTTTCGTCTTTTGCATATCTTACCCCCCCCCCCCCGAGCTTAGGCACCATAATAGATTCAAAGCCACGCCACTTTAACCAGACGACATAATTTTAGACTTGCCAAAATTGATAAGAGCAACTTAGAGTTTATGAAATTTTAGATTTTTTCTTACTTTTTGGCTATGAGCAATATCTTCATTTTACACAATGTTTTCCCAATTGTTTTTCTTGGGGGCGTCTAAAAGCGTCGTTGTGCGGGATAACTAAGTGAAAATTCAAACGATATAAATCATATAAAAGCGACCCCGCTTTATTACCCAATAGGGGAACACCGCATCAGTAGGTATTCGTTGTATCGATTTGGCAACTTTCGGTCCAATGGTTTGAACTTGAAGTAGGATAACGTGCGGATACATTTTGGAACACTTTGAATAATCTGGATAAAGAACGTGGTTTAGTTGATATTAAAGTTTTAATAAAATATGATTTGTTGTTGAACGTGAAGTGTGGGAAAATCTTTATTCTTTTAGACAGATATTGGTGTTTAAATGAGTTATTTTGACTCTTGGTACAACGAACGTTTCCGCCGAAAGTGTGAATAGTTCAACATCAAATAAAGATGAGAAAAGGATATAGACGAAAAGAATTTTTAATCGTTCAAGTCGAGGTCCAGGACATAAAACATATAACAAATATTGGAGGGCAACCTAAACATCGTAGCCGCAGCTTTGTGGTTTGAATAGGCTGTACCTACGGTGTTTAAGTCGCCAAACCAACAAAAAATATTCGACATAAATCTCGGATATAGACATTAATTGAATGATTTGATTGGTCAAGACAAAAAAATAGACACAATAATTTAATGATAATGCATCATTTAAAGTATGCGAGATGGTTACCGGTGATTTCATCTTTTTTAATAACACTACATATAAGTTTAAAAGTGTTGGCTTTGTGATTTAGAAATATTTTGCCAACCTTCAAGCTGGTATAGTTTTGCATGGAATTGACTTCCAAAAGTTTGGCTGGTAAATTTTTGTAAGGAAATGGTAGACTGGTAAAGTAAAGCTATTTCAAAACTAAAGTAAAGATGATTTTCCGCGACATTTCAGGCTCTTTCGAATCAACCAAATCGCGACTGTTAATCAAGGAATTTAAACGACCAATGAAATTATTCCTTTAAACCGGGAGTGAACTTCGAACTCCGACATTGATTAACATTTATGTGAAACATTTCTTGGTAATTGGCGACCTAAAACGTCGTAACTACAGCTTGTTCAAGCTGTAGTTACGACGTTTAGGTTGTCAACCCACCATTTTACTTTTTGTTACATGTCAGTGGCCATGAATTTCTGAAAAAAATAACGAATATCAAAATTGGAACTTCCTGTCGGAGTTCAGTGGGCGTGGCCAGGGATCCGTCACTTCAACGTTTGAACTGTATTGAGATTTTTGTCGTCGAGGATGTCGACAACAAAGTCGGAATTGATGGAGTTTTAGATGACCTCGTTTAACCCTTTCCTGTTTATCCAAATTTTAGACTGGTCCAAATTGAAAGAAGTTGCAGACGACATTCAAAATTGAATGCAAATTAAATGTAAACCATCCTATGTGATAGAAAAGATTGTGGGAAAAGGAGAAATTGCTTGTTACAAGCAATTTCTCCTTTTTCCACAATATTTTCTCAAATATAAAAAAATCATAGCAACGTAAAATCCCGGGTTTGAACAGGAAAGGGTTAATATGTTACTACACGTGTGTAACACAAGGGTATTCGTGATAATAGTTCAAGGATAAATATTTAAATTACCAGACGACAACTTTTTAGACTGGTCCAAAATTGAAAGGAGTTGCAGACGACAATTATAAGATGGTGAAATTTTATATTATTTTCAAATTAGTGGTCAAAAAGCATTTTGGCAAATGAGGAAATTGCTTGTTGCAAGCAGTTTCTTCGTTTTACGCTATGTTTTCCGATTTTTTTTTTTTCTTGAGAGGCGTCAGAAAGCTTCATTGTGTGGGAATAGGTATGAAAAAAATGTTCGAAATATACTTTAGCCTATTATTTGAATTAAAAAGTAAGTTAGTTCGCAAACTTCATCAAGTCTAAATAAGAATTTTCTCAGTTAGTGCTTGATTATACGAATAGTGTTAGATTCGCATTGCTATTGTTTTTTGTAATAATTTTGTGCTCGCATTTAGATCTACATATATTTCGCAAAAAAAAACTCATTCGAAGAACTGTATTTTAGCTGTTTTTGTGGTTATTGATATTCGAAATAAAAGATAGAATTTATATTTACCTCTAATTTATGTAAACTCCTCCCTGATAAGTTTAACAAGGAAGGATAAAGAAGATGGGATTTGGAAAATATTGCAGAGCTAGAAATTAACTTTTATTTATCTTTTTTGTCTGCAATCATACAAAATAAGCATGTGCTCAAAATTTTGTTCAAAGAAGTACGACAAGAAATTTTCAGCCTATCAAAACGCTTGAATATTTATAGACGAAACTAATATTAAATTATGCATGGAAACATTGAAAGCCCTTTTCTCATACTCGTTTTTGAGATATTTTAGGCGACAAGTAAATTCTTTATTTTCCACAATGTTTTCTACCCATAAAGTGGAAAAAATCTAAAATACCACAGAGTAAAATCGTCGTCTGCAACTTCTCTCAATTTGGACCGGTCTAAAATTTTGCTATCTGGTAATGTGTTAACCCTTTCCTGTTTTGAAAAAAATTAGACCTGTCCAAATTCAAAGGTTTCGTAGACGAAAATTTTGAGTAGATTTAATTTGAAAAAAAGTAGACTAGAAAATATTGTGGAAAAGGAGTAGGTCGCTTGCTTCAAACAATTTCTACTTTTCTACAATTTTAAACCAATTATAAAATGACTGAGACGTAAAAAAGGGACTGAACGAGAAAGGGTTAAGCTTTGAAAAATTGAAATGCTATTTCCTTATTTACAAAGAACAAACGAATTTTTACTTTGGATATACCCCCTTCCCCGAAAAAAGGAATAAAATAAGGGAGTAAACGATACGGTACTTGGAGCATTATATTAACTTTGATCTCAGATTGTAAATAAATACATACCGAATAATATTATATTTGATTGATTGATTGATTGATTGATTGATTGATTGATTGATTGATTGATTGATTGATTGATTGATTGATTGATTGATTGATTGATCGGTCGATCGATCGATCGATTGATTGATTGAGCGATTTATTGAGCGATTGTTTGATTGATTGATCGAACGATTGATTGATTGATTGAGCGATTGATTGAATAAGATTTAACGCCGCTTTTATTTAAAAAAATCAGTCCTTTTTTTTAAATTTTAGACTGGTTCAAATTCAAAAGTTTTGCAGACGACAATTTAAAATCTAATTCAATCGAAAAGTAATCATTCAGCATAGTAGAAAATATTGTTTTTTCTCAAATATAAAAACACAGGGACGTAAAATCCAAGGATTAAACAGGAATGGGTTAAATTACCTAAGCTGCCTTTCAACAGACAATATAATATGTTTCCAAACAGGGAAACGATTTTATTCAATTATTTATCTCTTTCAGTTTTCCTTGGGAAAGATTTAGAACAAATACGACAGGTCTGCGTGTACTTTGGAAGCAACCCGAACCACTTTTACAAAGTGGTTTAACGTATAGTCACGGAAAAATCAACCAAACTGAAATAGTCAAAGAGGAGGTGAATAACCCTCTCCCGTTGTGAAAATTTTAGACCTGTCCTAATTCAAAAGTTTTGTAGACAAAAATTTAAAGTGGATTAAATTTGAAATTCAAGCATTCAGTCGGGTATAAAATATTGTTTAAAAAGAAGACATTGCTTGTTACAAGCAATTTCTTCTTTTTCTACAATGTTTTATCAATTATAAAAATCACACGGATGCAAAACATCAGGGATTTAACAACAAAAGGGTTAAGACGCAAGTCAGAAGGCACGTCTTTTTAAGTTTATTTTGACTGTCTAGTAAGGTAGAAGAACCACGGTAGATACAGAAAAGATGATGAAAATGAAAAGTATCACCCCTGATCAGTCTGCGCAAGCAGCGCAGATTTACCAGGGGCGATACTTTTCCCAAAACCAAATTTGGTCACTTAATGCGTGACTGGACGGTATTCTTTGCGGTCACTTGATTTTCTCAATAGTTAATCCCTCAAAATCACTTCATTTCAAAAAAACTAATTCCCTCGAGGGTTTAACTGTTTTTAATGGGCTTCGCTTTTGTGTTTCGGCCATCGCTTAAGTCGTTAAACTTGGGGTTGGGATTAGAAAGAAAATATTAATACACAATTACTGTTGATTCCATTATGTGATCTGAACCGCCGTGTTAATCCCCTGAAAGTTTCGCTAATCCCGAAAGTTCGTGGTCTAATTAAAAATCTACGAGAAATCATAACTTTGACATGGTTTGAAATTTAAAAAAAAACGCAAAATTGCAATATATATAGACCTATCTCGGCCGAAATTCTTTCAGACACGTGACACATGTGCCCTTCGTCTCTTATCTTTTTTGTTTTTGCTTGTTTGCTTGAATGGGATTTAACGCCACTTTTACCAGTATTTCAGTCATGTCGAGACGCCTGGAGCACCTAACAATGGATCTCTAGTATGTCTCGCACAAGCACAGCAATTATATCCTTTCCTAGCCTCCAGCCGCCATCCCACTTATAGGTTTACGATTATCCATCCATTGGTGAGAGACAATTGTTGAAAAGGATATGTGCCGCCGCCGGCGATCGAACCCATGACACCCCATGATTGAAGATTGGGAGTCTGACACGTCTCTAATCAATGGGTGGATTAACGTAGAGAGTCCAAGTGAAAAGAGGAGGTGCTGGCTCGGATAGAATGTTGTGGTTGTATTCCTACTGGTGGAAGTGCTGTTGTTGTTTTTTAAATTGTTTGGTGTTGTTGTTTTTTTCCTACTTCTTTTTGTTGTTGTTGTTGTTATTGGTAATGGTGGTGCTAGTGGTGGTGGTGGTACTGGTGGTGTTTTGTTTTGTTATTTGTCGAGGGCGTAAAAAGCGGGATTGTATTGGAATGGGTTAAATTTGATTTTGGGCAACGTGTCAGGTAATGTGCATAAGCACGTATAAAAAGGGGTAAATGTCATTGCGACGATGGTCGATCAAAACCTCGTAACTGCATCTTAATCTAGCTGTAATTGCGATATTTTGGATATCCTTATACGGTATATAACGTTAACGATATTGGCGTAATGCATTTTTTGATTTTGTTGTTCGAAGTATTTGGTGATCCGTATGTGTTTTTGGTATAATATATTGCGGGTTTATTGAAACTTATTTGTTTCAAAAAGACAGCTAGCTCAAGATTTTAGAATACTCGTCTCTTGTCGGCTTTATGGTCGTCGACTGCCAATATCATACTTAAAACAGGAAGGTTTCATATATACCAATTTCTGTCAATTTTTCTCAAACTCCTTCAAAAGCACTACCAACAAAAACAAAAAAACAAACAAAAAAAAAAACGTGATACATATCGTGTGGGGATCAAAACGGGGACCATACTTCAAGATCTCCCTGGAAATGCGGTAAAAACGTGATTATAAGAACCTGAAATTCTGGAAATCAAAGTAACACATTGTCAATGGGTAATCAAAATGTCGTAACTAGAGTTTTATTCAAGCTGTAGTTACTATATTTCCTTACCAACTGGCATATAACAAAACGAGTACATTTTCGGTTAGACCCCGCTACGCCCCCCCCCCCCCACACACACACATACACACACCTTTTGAGATAAAAATTAGGATCCGCGCATATGTATATTTCAAACCGTCAAATGATGCATTTACTTTGATCTTGCGACCAAAGGGTTGATTCCCTACCGTGTTTTACCTTTGTTAAATTGTACACAAAAATTGTTTCAATATTATTGACGATTATGTCGTTTTCCGCCACAAGTTGCCATTGTTCGCGCTACCGGTCTATTGTTCGCGGGGCATTGTGGGTTTAACGTTTTAAATATTAGCGCCAACTCTTTACGTCAACAGGGTGCGACATTTTTAGCATCTCGACTAAAGTCCTATTCATATAAGAGCGAAGAATAAAGAAAAAATAGAATTTGCTCTTTGCAAATAGTAGATTAATAAAAATTGATAAATTGAAGGTTTTTCTTCTGTATTGTTTCAAATTTTAAGCACAAATTATAACCTTAAAAACGTTTTGGAAAAAGGGTCAAGGCTTTAATCGAAGCATTGAAATCATTGTTTGGAGTTTAAACAAGGGTTTTCGTGTTGAAAACTCGAGTTTCCTGCCTATATTGACATACAGATTGACTGAACTTAAAATTCAATTAGCGATTTGAGGAACCCTTGTCCTTTGTCAACGATATTTAACCCATTCCCATACAGTGACGCTTTCTGACATCCCTCAAGAAAAACGATTGGGAAAACATTGTGGAAATTGAAGAATTGCTTGTCACAACAAATTTCTTCATTGTCCACAATGGTTTGTATCCAAAAAGACAAAAAAAATAAATAAATAAATAAAATTCATCAACTTGAAATTGTCGTCTGCAACTTCTTTCAATTTGGACCAGTTTGAAAAAAAATTGTGTGGTAATGGGTTAAAGAGTTACTAAAAGACGAAACTATAGAAAGGACGAAGGAAAACTGTTTGAGTCAGGCTTGGTTTCGAATTCCATTCGTGCAACTGCATTCAACAGACCAAACCCCCACGCCCTCGATGTCATTATGAGCATTCAAACCGGTTCGGCTTTTAGGGCAGCGAATAGGTTTCAAATCGGGAAACTCTGTCCCTAGGAAAGCCATTTACAACGCGACGCGTAGCTAGCTTGAATTGCGATGTGCCACGCTAACCGTTCGACCTTCATAGCAAACGGCATTATTTTGAAAATTCTATGGCCAGAACTATAAGACAAAAATATTATGAATTTTGGTGACCTTAAGGTCGTAACTACAGCTTGAATAAGTTTTGATTTAACCCATTCCCACACAAGAAAATTTTAGACTTGTCCAAATTGAAAGAAATTGCCGACAACAATTTCAAAAAATTAAACGGAAGCAAAACGTTATACAATTACAAACAAGGATGAAGTAACAATTGGTTTTAACAAGACTAAGATCGGACCACTTAAAGAATTAATGGACACATAGTATGGATGGCTTGAACAAATACAAACTACTGACTACTTAAACAATATACAAATAATTCAAATCCACGGTCTATATAAACAGGGATTGTCAAATGTACTCAAGATTTCTTCACAATTAACGCGCTATCCTATTCCTCTGTTTAACACGCTATCCTATTGAATTCAAATTTATTCAACCCCTCTTAACCCATTCCCAGACAACAGAGAATTTTAGACTGGTCCGATTCGAAAAGCATTGCAGTCGATAATTCAAGGTTTGTGAAAAATGAAAATAATATATTTTCCAAAATGGGACAAAGCACTGTGAGAAAATAAGAAAGGTGAAATTTCTTGTAACAAGTAATTTCTCCTTTTCTTACAGAATTTTCTACAACTGTATTTTTATCGCGTAAAAATGCGGGACTGTGTAGGAATGGTTTAATCAGTGATGTATCGCTGACCACGCCCACTAGTCTCCGACAGGACATTCCGTTATCTTGCAGTATCAATGGTCAGTAGCATGTTACAAAAAAGTAAAACGTTTGGTTTCACGACCTAAACGTCGTAACTACAGCTTAAATAAGCTCGGAGTTCAAAGTTTACTTCCGTTCAAAATGAATTATTTGATTGGGGGTTGTTTCTGTTTATTGACAGACGCGATTAATAAAGCTGGAAAAAAGAAATGATAAAATACGAAAATGCTTTGCACAATTTACATTCAAAGCAGTACCCCCTGTTTGTAAAGCGAAACGGGCTGTCAAACCCTGTTAATAAAGTTGGAAATAAGAATTAAAAGCGTGAATTGTTAAACTTTGTTTTTGTACCCCAAATATTTCCGCTTTATTGCAGACATAGACACAGATCAATTAGCACGGTATCCCTTTCTTCTATTTGAACGAAAAACAAACTGTCAAATCCTGTCGAAGAGTATGAGAGAATATATTGTGAACAAAAACACATTTTTTTTCGGAGAAAAAAAAAGGCCTCGATATTTGATTTGTCGCCGTTGTCTATCTACAAAGCATTTAATTTGACCGAAAGTGAATTTTATGTTAAACAGATGGTTCCGTGACAAAAACGTCGTAATTACATGTTAATCAAGTTGTATTTAAGACGTTTATGTCGCCAGCCAAAGATTTTCCTGTTAATCTATCTTACGTCTCTGATCTCGTATTTTACCAAAAAATTAAGAGATGAAGATAATATTTTTCTTGTTTTCATGGAGGTATGAACCGAAAAAACTAATCACACTATATGCGAAGCGGATTCACACATAGGTGTGATTAGGTTTTTCGGTTCATACCTCCGTGAAAAAATCAAAGTACTGATAGTACTGAGGGCCAGGAAATTATGGAAATTGTAAGATACAAATACTAAAAAATTGCACAACTAGACAGAAATAGAATGAAAAGATTTGCAATATGCACCTGCATCGTTTAAAGCTCAATAAATGGTTTTAGCAATATTCTAAATTGTGTGTTTCGACGATAAAAAACGGGTGTTCTGATTGGTCGAAAATTTATTCATAACTTCATGAACAAAATTTTGAGCGCGCAGTCATTTTGTATGCTTCCGCACAAAATAGTCCCATACAAAAAGGTATCACGATTTATGAAGTTTTTGCTTTTTTCGCTCGATGTTTTTAAATTATAAGAAATAAAGAGAATGTTTTTTGTTTTCATGGAGGTATGAACCGAAACACCTAATCACACTGTATGAATACGCTTCATCTCTTAACCATACAGCTTCTTCTTACTCAGTGCAATTTACTCAAACTTTGACTTCAGATCAAAGACGCATTTTTGCAGAAATTATATCGTAAATGAATGAAAATTATAAAAGGTGGTAAATTGTTATTTACAACATTTAAATGTAAATTAGAAATGGAATATTTATTCAAATTTGAAATTTTAGTAAATTCTCAATTGAGTAAGAACAAGATGTATGTGTTAAACGCCAATGCCTCCGCCACTACCATTTTTCAGAAACAATTGTTTGATACAATATTGAAATCAGTAGTAAAACCAATATTAAAGTTTGAATTCTGCACATATTCAACATTGAAAATGACATTGACTAATGACCTTGAAGTTGGTACCAGCAGAAAGGTCCTGACCCAAGCAAAAATCATGTGAAATATGAAAGCTCTATCCCATACCATTCAAGAGTTACTGCCAATGTTAAAAGTTTTTGGCGGACAAACAGAGTAACAGACAAAGAGATTAACAGAAAGCGCTAAAACAATATGCTCTCGATTTATTGATGCGGGTCATAAAAAGAATTGATTATCTTATGATGACTGTTCTGTGCCACCACAGCTTTGGTTTAGATAATTCAATAGCAGGCCCAAACAAAAGTAATTTGATTAAAATCCACCTTAAACGTGAAGCTCTTTGCTAAAATATATGTATACCAAATGATGACTGTTCTGTGACAAAATATCTTCGGCTTTCAGTTAGCAGTCACCAAACATTAGTATTTTTAGTATTTTTTATTAACATTCACATTAAACCTGAAGCTCTATGCTAGAATAGGTGGAATATGGTCATGAAATGGTTCGTGGCAGTATTTCTATTGCCGATTTTTTATAGAATATTTGGTAAATAGATCTACCTTTTCATCGCATTCAGCGATTTAATAGGTGGCCTCCTAGGCCAACATTTTTGGCCTGAAAGTAGTTCCGTGAAGCGCTTTTGGTCGCTAGAGGAAAGGAAATCCCCTGGAGGGATCTTCTGGCCTAAAAATGTTCTCTTCATTTCTTACAATTTAATAGCAGTGAGCAAAAAAAGCAAAAACTTTACAAATTTTGATACGTTTAGTATCGAACTAGTTTTTGCGGAGTGCTCAAAATTTTGTTCATGAGGGTATGGAATAATTATATAGACCAATCAGAACGCCCGTTGTTGATAGACGAAACTAAAAAAATAAATTATTGCAGTATGATTTCTCAGTCGAAGTGTCATATCAGAGGTCTGTGGGCGTTACCAGCGACCGGTCAATTAACCACGACTTTGTTAGATGATCTTGACCATCTCTTAAGCAGATGGGTATTGACTTTGCGTACGTATATACATATACCTAATATGTGCTACATATAAAAAATAATCATTAAGTAACATAGGCTTCATTTTTTAACTCTTGTCATGCTGGACCAGGCGGAAAATTCCTGTTTTGGCAGGGGGTATAGACAAAGATCAGCCTGCACATAAGTGCAGTCTGATCATAGTCTACACCACCTGTTTTTCTCTTTCAAACGGGTTGATTTATGAGATTCCTTTTCAAAAGAAATGTTGGCCAACAATAAGTACATCCAGCGCTTTCAGTCCGTTGAATGTAATGCAATTCTAAAACATATTTCATTCAGCATGACAAGAGTTAAGTTCGTGTTGGACAAACGGACAGACAGAGGGACAGGAGTGCAGGTTGATGGACCTTCATCGGATGGCATTAGCTTAGATCGGCATACAAATAAGCTAAGCAAATTTCTTTTCTAAAAGGAGAAAACACTCAACATGCAGGTCTGATGCGATTATATTGTATTATTGTGTTATAATTGTGTAATCCTCATGGGTCAAAGACCTTCTGGATATTTTCTAATAAACTATGTTTCTATGTTCTATAAATCGATCAATTTCTAAACAAAATCGACTGTCGGAAATGTACATTTGAACAAACTATATAAGCAAAATTTTGTTTGTGTCGTAGTAGTATAATAGAAGCTTGAAATACGTATAGTATTATCTAATTTCGTTCTTACCGTGTCATAAAATCGATAGATCGCTGGCCCCGCCCACTTACCTCCAAAATGGCAAAAATGGTCCTATTTGCTATAACAGCACATCGTAGATAAATTCAATGTTGTTAGAACTTTTTAGAATCGTCTCAATGAGACGATTCTAATGAGTCCCAACAACAAATGATTTAGTCAGAATTCTGTTATAGCTTATGTTTGCAATAGAATAATCCTTGATATATTTTATAGAAATGTGTTTTCCGCGACTGTTTTCTTAAGCAACCACTTTTTCGTCGTCCTATGACTGGTCGCTTAGTACAGGATTTACTGTAGTTACAAGTAACTTTTTCATTCTACCATGATGATCCAAAAAATATCAGAACTCTAATTTTTGACTCTCTTTATTGGTTGTACATTTTGTTCTTCCAAGAAATGGTGATCCTATTTGTGGATATTGACCGCGGTTTGAACCTATAATAGGTAGAGGGAGATAAGTTTTATAAACCCATTATAATTACGGTGATGTCCCTTTTAGTGTCTGAGGTAATCGAGAAAGTAAGTGTGCTTGAATAGGTTTAAACGCCACTTTTAACAGTATTTCAGTCATATCTCGGAGGCTGGTGCATCTAACCAAGGATTCCGGATATTTGTCACACCAGTACTATACCACTACATCCTTTCGGAGCCTCCAGCTGCTCATCCCACTAAGGTTTACTATTATCCACTCATTGGTGGGCGATAAATGTCGGAAAGGATATTTGCCGTGACTCAGAGTCTAACCAAGATTTTCTAGTCAGCTAGAACTTGTGTTGCTGACTTTTTAAAGTAAAAACAGAATACGAGTGTTCAATTCACATAAACTGTTCCTAAATCTGTGTGATTAATTCAATAGAAATAAAAAAAACAACTTCTTTTATTCTTTTTTAAAAAGATACCACTCAATCCGCATTTGGACGCCCCCACAAATATAGCCATGGAATACATTGTGAAAAGGGGAGATCTCTAATTCGTTTATTGGATAATTTTGATGAAATATGTAGGGAAAAAAAATATCTGTATTTCCCTTCTTTTACCATTCTGATTACGTTTATTCGTGTTTTGACGTCACCTATAGAACGAAAATGACGTAATCTTAGACTACATGTACCTTATATGGTTCCATATTTGACACTATCAGATATGGATGCTTTTTCTTGCGTGTCCGATATTTTCTGTGAGAAATGTATATAATTTACTAGAAATATTTATAGGTATATGCTAATCAGAAATATACCTATGGCGGCACGATTCCAACAAAATAGCACATTTTTAGACGTCAAGAAGGAAAAAAAAAGGTTTGAAAACGTTTTGGACGGTGAAGAAATTGACTGTAACAAACACCCTTTTCCTTGCCCACAATGTTTTCTACCCAAATGGCAAACTCATTTCAAAATTCCATCACTTGCTGAATATAACTTTTTTCGAATTTGGACTAATCTGAATAAATTAGGACTAGACTCAATTTTGTCATCTGGTTGGTAATTAAATATCACTTCATGAAATGACATTGGCTACCGAATGCAACGTTGAATAGAAAAAGTTATGTACACGTTTTGCATTCAATATAATAGTTTCATATGTTACTTAATATTATCTGGGGCATGCCAACAAATGGTTGTATGCAGGAATATCGAAAACGTGCTTTTGAATTTTTTAGTATTTTTTCTAGCCCATTGATAGGTCAAAGAATTTCAAACTGGTCCAAATTGAAAGGAGTTACACGACAATTTTTAAATGGGGTATTTAAAAGTTCTTCATCTTTGGAAGAAGAAATCATCGTGGATAATGATGAAATCGCTTTAGACAAGCACTTTCTTCCTTTCTCTAAACTTTTTTTTTCTTGAGGGGCGTAAAAAGGATGGATTGTTTGGCAATGGGTTGATTCGTAAATAAGACGGGAAAGCTTAGTGCAAAGTTATGCACAGCGAAATTAATTTCAAGTAGTTTAAAAACTATTACAAAACGACAAAATTTATAGCCAGAAGCATGTAACAAAATTGATTGAGTATATGGGGTTAACGCCACTTTTGTCAGTATTTCAGTCATATCGCGGCGACTGGAGCACTTGATAATGGATTCCTGGTATTTCTCACACCAGTACTACCCTAGCCTCCAGCTCCTATCCCACTTAGGTTTACGAATATCCACCCATTGGTGAGAGACTAATGTCGGAAAGGATATGTGCAGACTTATCCGAATTCGAAATGGCTATAGATGACGACTCTACGTGTGTGTTAATTGAAATAAAAAAAAAGTGTTGTGCAGGGAAGAAAATCTTGCGAAAAAAGGAGAAATTGTTTGTTCCATTAAGCAATATCTCCTCTTCCCACAATGTTTTTTCTCATTTGTTCATTTTCAGAGCGTCAAAATTTGAGATTGTGTGGCAATAGATCAAAGTCTGGAAGGATTAAAAAATGTAGATAAAAAGACCAAACACAGTCTTGTACTTTACTAAATAACACAAAATCCCGAGTTTTTTTTTAAGGAAATGATTTTGAAAACATCGTTGGAAATGAAGAAATCGCTTGTGTTAAGCGATTTCTTCATTTCTCACGACGCTTTCTATTCAGTTTTCAGTATGATATTTGATTTCTAATGAAAAACATGCATTTTACCCTTTCCTGTTTTTTTTTTTTTTTTTTTATTTTAGACTGGTCCAAATACAAATAGGTTACAGGTAACAGTGATTGTCTGATGAAATTTGAAATGAAACCATCCTATGTCATAGAAAATTTTGTGGGAAAAGAAGAAATTGCTTGTTACAAGCAATTTCTTCTTTTTCCACACTCTTTTCTCAATTATAAAATCATATGCACGTAAAATCCCGGGTTTGTACAGGAAATGGTTAAATCGTCTGCTGCTGAAGCTTCATCAAATTTGAACAAGTCTGAAATTTTGTTGTCTGGTTTTGCAATAATGTGTCTTCAACAAAGCTATTTTCACTAACGGAAACCAATAGTATCGTTTAGGCCTATCATCGACGGACATCTGACCTCGCCCACTGAACAAAAAAAAAAAAAAAAAAAAAAATCAACTCGATATCAAACTTAAAAGTCATTTAAGTGTAATGAGAAAAGATAAATAGTTGGTTGGTGACCTGAACGTCGTGACTACAACTTGAATAAGTTTAAATAAGCTTGAATTACCAAACGATGAATTTTAGACTTGTCAAAATTGAAAGAAATAGAACAGAATTGAATGAAAGTTTATTAATGAAGGTACATGTAGTTTTAAACAAAAAAACTGGAGAATCCGGGTATCGATCCCGGTACCTCTCACATGCTAAGCGAACGCTCTACCACTTGAGCTAATTCCCCATGCCGTAAAGAAGTTGTGTGTGTGTTTTTTTTCGTTTATTTATCGTCGCTACCGTAGCACATGCCCATATGAGCGACGCCCCCAGAAGACGGTTAGTTGTTACAGGGGATAGTGCAAGGATACAGGACGAAACTACTGAGAGCCCCGCCTGGTTCTTTAACGTGCTCGATGGATAGCATCGTCACACGGGGCCTCGGTTTAACGTCTCATCCGAAAGACAATTAGTTTGTTAGTAGATATGGTCAGCCCAGGGCTCGAACCCGTGATCTTGAGGTTTGAAGTCAAGTGCTCTACCAACTGAGCTAATCGGGCTGACTAAAGAAGTTGTTCAGTGATTTGTGTCTAATAAATACATTTACATTATAAGTATTTATTAGCTAGAAATCACTAACAATCTCTGGAGTAGAGAAATTGAGAAAAAACAAAACAATATATTTTCAAGCAACTACTACTTTTTTCACAATATTTTTCATCTACCAATTTTCTATCGCGAGTCAAACTTGGGGATTCCTTGGTCATTGACGGATTGCTTCTGTGTCAATAATCAAAGTACTGAAAAGTACTGTGAGCTAGCAAAGCATTGTTTTGTTCAGTATTCTTCTTTTTCAAACGTTATCATGATAAAGAAACGAGGTTAAAGTAACCAAGGAATTAACCCATTCACATACATTCCCTCTTTTTTACGCCCCTCAAGACAATAGTTGTGGAAATCAATGTGGTAAATGAAGAAATTGCTTGTTACAAGCAATTTCTTCATTTTCCACATTGTTTTCTACATAAAGAGATTAATATTTTAGAATTTTTAACAATTTGAAATTGTCGTCTGCAACTCCTTTGAAGACTCTTATCAGAGTCATTTTCAACAAGATGTGCTCAACTGAGCTAAAAATACCTAGGAGATGAACTTGCACGCAGAGTTTGCAATATTCCTGAAATACACAAGAACTACTTTTTATGGCGTAGGCATTTAACGGATTTAGTGGTTAAGCCTCCAGTGGCAGTTTGCACTCGCTGAACTTTGAGACGACTCCGAATTTTGTCTGTTAACTTAAGCTATCAAAGCTGGCGCTTTGCTAGCTAAAAATCGATTGACCAATCAAATGTATGATTCACACCAGAATTGTACTGTGAACGTTTTTGTTGGTCTAACAACCTACACGTCGTAACTGCAGCTTATTCAGACTTTTCGTTCACGTTCTTAACCATTAATCGTACAAATTAACGTAGACTTATACCCCAGTCGACCTGCCTTGTTTGACGTCAAAGGTTAAAGGCCAAACGGTGTCCAAACTGAAAATTTATCCCTCTTCCTCTTTAATGGGAGTGCGTATTGGTCGTCATTGCCCTCCTGATACATCGTAAGTGCAGCTTATTTCCAAGTAAATATTATTGATTTTGCCAATATAAGCACAGTCACACACTTAACCCATTTCCACACGATTACGCCTTTTCATGCCCCCCTCCCCTGCGAAAAAAATCTATGGAAAACATCGTGGACAATGAAGAGATTGCTTGATACAAGCAATTTTCTTCATTATCCACATTGTTTTCTACGACAAACAAAATGAAATTAAATTCTATCAACTAAGTATTGTCGTTAGTAATTTCCTTTTGTTGTAGTGTTTTTTTTTTTTTTGTTGTTGTTGTTGTTTTTCTTTGGGGCGGGGGGCAAGAATTGATCGTTATCGTGGTCTTATTAGCTGTTATATAGAGTGTTGACGTTAAAGATATCCTTTCATGACAATGTTTGTCGACTCTCATAGCTACGGAGGTTGCGTAAAGGTAAAGTTTTATAATACCCTGTAGAAAAATGGCTATATTTAGTTTCGTAAAGACAAAATGGCTGGAAAATAAAGCGCCCAGTTCCCGCTTTGATTTCAATTTCTGCGAGTCACCAAACTTTCCATGTGAAGTCCGAGATACACTCATAACACTGCGCGAATTCAATACAAAAGTCGTAGAAAAGCATTTTTATAAGTGCAAGTATTTTTGTGAATAGCTGTAACCATTGAAAGTAAAACCTACATGTATTTTTGAAAATGAAAAAATACTCATTATTTCCTGTTTTGATCGTTCATCATCTGTGAACATAAGGCCGCGGCCATATCGCAGTGATAGCGCTCCGGACTCCTATTCACGGGGTCCTGGGCTCGATCCCTGACCGCGGCGAATATCATTTACGACATTTGTCTCCCACCAATGGGTGGATAATCGTAAACCTAAGTGGGGTGAGCAAATGGAGGCCCGGAAAGGATGTAGTGGTAGTACTAGTGTCAGAAATGCCAGAAATCCATGGTCAAGTGCTCCAGTCGCCGCGATATGACTGAAATACTGTTAAAAACGGCGTTAAACCACATTCAATCATTTCATCAATCTTTGAACGTTCTACACGAGAGCTAAAAAAAACTATACACGATATCAGGAACCACACGTGAAAAACATCACGTAGACTTGGTATGCCTGGGGTGGTTCAGGATGAAATAACGCCGTAAGCTGGTTCTTTACTGTAGATATACGCTTTTTACATACATAACTGACAAAGGCAGGGTGCCATCAATGAAGCGTTAATAATCGAACCTCGATATTGATTGTTTGAAATAAATGACGCAAATGCATTCGTGACGAAGCCAATGTCACGTAATATACGTGTCCATTCTTTAAACACAGACACAATAAATCTTATGTGACGAGCAATCAAGGGCCATCTACAGGCCTCTTGTGCCCACTCTGTGTCACTTTGATTTAGAAAACAGATATTTACATAACATGCTAAACACGTAGGTAATTTTAACCTCCATGATAATAAACAACCCGAGGAGGCTAAGAAAATTCAACGTTTGTTCGAGGCCTAGAATTAATCCTTTAAACATAGCAATGCCTTTTCATGAGTCTCCAGCAATTAGAGCCAATTACCAAATAGTTGTATTTTATTTGTATATTGCAAAAACAACTCTCTTTTTATTTCCATTTTTTTACCAATGTGGTAAGAAGTGTTAATTCAAACACTTTGAATTTGTCTTTAGGTCTCGAGTAACAGCTGTATTCACTGTTAATGAAATATTAATTTGTCCAAACAAAAGCACCCTGCGCCATGTGCGATGTCAAGCTATCTTCCGCCCTGGTTGGGTCTCAAAATACGACGCATGCGCGTTCCTGTCGCCCACTGAGACGAAACAGATAAATTCTGACTAATTGATAATTAGAGATTCATAAGCATTTGTCTCATTCCTACAGGTTGACTGCTTGGTGCTTTGTTCCGAGGTAAGTTCACTTATTTTATCATAGGACCGAATGGCGATTTATTCTGTGTTTGCTTAAATTTTGATTTAAAAAAAAGTAAAAAGAAATCATACAAATTAAATATAACCAAAGCAATCTATTGGGCATTTGTCCAAGTATATTAAGTTATAGTAATTTATTAAGTTTAGAAAAAACACCTAAATTTTTGCATTTGCATACACGTTTTTTCGATGATTTAAAGTCGGTACCGTATCTTTTGCCTATATTGTCGACGCACCAAGATGAAGGTCAGTTATTACAGGGATTAGTCAAAAATAGGGCAACAATGTATACGAAAGTTCTTTTTGCTGTTTTATTTTGGTTTCTTTTTCTTGGGGAGTAAAACGGTGGCTGTTTGTGTGATTCGGTTAAGATACAAAGACTTGTACTTGTTAACGAAGATGCAAAGGAATTTCTCAATTCGAACATTTCCTCTAAAAACACTTAAACAATCTTATTTTTTTCCAGTCACAAATTATGTACAATTATCTATTATAATTGCAGGATAACCGAGCATGTGGACAACGATGAAGCTTATGTTGATCCTTGTTTCAGGTATTGCTTTATTATGACCTCATAATATGCAATCAAAGCACTGATAGCACTGTAAACTGCAAAACGTGGTATTGTTAAGTAACCTTCCTTGTCAAAGGTTAACATGATAAGTAAACGAGGTTAAAGCAACCCGGGTGTTAACCTATTACAACGTTAAAAAATCTTAGAGTGGTTGAAACTGAAGGGAGTTGCAGACAAAATTTTCAAGTTGGTTGATTTGAAAATCTTTGCCCTGTAGTGTAGAAAACAGTGTTTACATTGAAGAAATTGCTTGTTTTAAGCAGTTTCTTCATTGTCCACAAAGTTTTCCAAAGGTTTTTCTTCTTGAGATGCCTTAAAAGCGGGTTTTGGTGGAAATGGGTTAAATAGCTGCCTTTTAAAGAAGTTCTCTACAATTTGAATAAGTTGATTCATGTAGCCTTACAAAGCAGTGCGCATAGTGAAGACTCTGATCAGACTTATTTTTAACACAATATGCTCATGTGAGCTAAAAATACCTAGAATATAAACCTGCAGATAGAGTTTGCAATATGCCTGAAATGCATAAGAACTAATTTTTATGGCGTAGTCATTTAATGGATTTACTGGTAAATCCTCCAGTGGTGGTTTTCACTCGTTGGACTCTGAGAGGACCTCAGAATCTTGTCTGTTAACTTTAGCTATCAAAGCTGACATTTTGCTAGCTAAAAACATTTTTTTAAGTTTTATTGATTAGCAATTTGGAGCGAATCTACACCTTTGTAAGACAAGGTCTTTCTGATGGCTGCTCTTTTTCAAAAAGGTATAACAATTTCTCAGACATCTGTAACAAGCAAATTCGTCATTTCACATAATATTTGCATAATATATACCAAGAAGGTTGAAAAAGTCTAAAATTTCATTAACTTCGAATTGTCTTCTGAAACACCTTTGAATTTGGACCAACCAAAAAAAAATCACGTGGGAATGGGTTAAATGGCTTTTTTACCCTCCGTTAAAATAGCAAAGAATGTTTTTTATCATTTTTGATCGGAAACAAGACCTATGGTATCTACCATATATACATTAAGTTCTGTGCACGTCTATAACATATATTTTATTGGTCCGAGAATTATTAACTGATGTTTACAATTTTAGGCTGGCGTTGAACATTCGCCTGTAGCTTTAATAAATCCACATTAACCATGTTATGCTAAACCTGCAATATTTCGGTTTTGGCAGGAGGTATAGACAAAGATCATCCTGCACATATGTGCAGGCTGATCTTGGTCTACACCACCTGTTTGTCCATTTAATACTTGTGTTGATTATGAAATTAATTTTCAAAAGAGATATTGACCCTCAAATATTAATTTCAGTGCTTTCAGTTCCTTGGGTTTATTACAAATCTTTAGAGGATTTAATTCAGCATGACAATGGTTAATTGGGAAATTCGCAAGCAAGCTATTTTTCCTCTTAAGTCTTTCCCGGTAAAATACTGCTTATACGGTGACATTGGCATTTACAAGATAAAAGGCACGCAAAAACTCATTTTTCTGTAGCATATTTTATACCATAAAATCGTCATTTTCTTTCAATTTCAAATAGTTTTGAAATATGCAACTTGATTGCTTTCGGAAAGGACTTAAATATTGTCTACCGTGAAAGGGACGATACGGTTATATTTTATTTTAATTTATTTTACTTCGTTTTTCGCTCTTTTTCCTAAACTTTTGGCATCCACTCCCTCTATTTAAAATATCGTCTTTTGTCTTGAATGTGTTTTCTTTACTATGTATATGTATTTAGTAATTGCGTGAAACATGTTCAAAAAGGTTTATTAAAATTACAAGGGAAAAAAAAAGAGAAAACACTAGGATGAATAAGAGTGCATGTCCATAATGAGTAAATAGTAATGAGTAAATTAATTAATAATAGTAATGATAATGATAAAAAAAAACATAACAAATAAAGGAAAATAGATATATTGATAAGTTTGAAAAAAAACAGACAATGGTCTCTTTGTCAAAGATTAATGATTTTTAGTTGACCAAGTTTTATGGTATGACCTACATTGAGTTCTGATATCAAAATTGGGGGATCGCTGGCCACGCTGGATGACCTCCGACAGGAAGGTCGATACTAAACGTTGACATTTGGCAAAATATATGGTCACTAACATGTAACAAAAACAAAAGATAGTAGGTTGGCGTCCTAAACGTCTTGAATAGGGTGCAGTTTACCAATCGCTGGCCCCGCCTACTTACCCCTTTGGCCAAGCCCACTGACTCCGACTGGAAGTACCGCTTCGATTTTTAACGGCCTTATTTCGCATAATTTATGGCCTGTGGCATGTGGAAAAAAAAGTGAAATGGTTGGTTGGCGACTTAAACGTCGTAACTACAGCTTGAATAAGCTGTAGTTACGACGTTTAAGTCGCCAAACAAACAACATGTTTCGCACGAATGGCGGCCAATGTCGTAAATTAAAATCTCAATTTCGGGTTGAATGAATGATCTGATTGGTCTATATATTCCTTGATTGACAGTGGTGATGGTCAGTTTTGTAGGCTTGTATAAGTCGCAAAACCAATAAAAATGATTCGTTTCAGAGATTAAGAGAATGTTATTTGTTTTCATGAAGGTATGAAACGGAAAGACTAATCACACTGTATGAATACTATATGAAATTGTCAGTTTCGTCCATCAAAAACGAGCGTTCTGATTGGTCGAAACAATTGGACCATGGACAAAATTTTGACTACGCAGCTGTTTTGTATGCTTCCGCAGAAAATAGTTCCATCAAAAAGTTACCAAATATGCCAAATATATACTTTTTTTGTCGACATCGTTAAATCATGAGAAATGAAAAGATTTTTTTTTCATGACGGTACTATGTATAAACGTAAACCCTTATCACACTTATGTATGAATCCGATTCGCGTATTGATACAGTGTGATTAGTTTTTTCGTTTCATACCTCTATGAAAACAAAAACTATTCTCTTCGTGTGATTAAGGTTTTCGTTTCAAATACTTGAGAAAACGCTGTGGAAAAAGAAGAAATTGCTTGTAACAAGTAATTCCTTCTTTTTCAAGAGTGGTTTCTACCCCATTGAATAATTGTCGTCTTCAAAACTTTCCATTTGGACAGGTCTAAAATTTTGCAATACAGTAAAAGAGAAAAGACGAAAGTTTTGCATCTCCATATTTGATATAAAAATTGTCAAGAAAATTTCAACCTATATGGCGGGATTTCTTTATTCATTTAATTTTTTTATCAATAGTACCAAAAATAAGAGAAAAATATTAAAAAGATATCGGTCGAGGCCAATTTAGATACAAAAGACATGGCATGTTTGGTGCAAATCACATGATTCTTTTCGTTACCATAGAAACGAACCGCTCCTTCAGAAAACTCGTGGATTCCGATACTATACACCAGCTGGAACAATCGCAGTAATTGAAAAATCCCTGTATCCGCCCCCTAGGGCGCCTATTAACTCCAACAGAAAGTTCCGCTTCGACTTTTAACGGCGTTATTTTTTCAAAATTTATAGCCGGTAGCATGTAACAAAAAAAAATAAAATGATTGGTTTGCGACTTAAACGCTTAATTCGCCAAACCAAGAAAAAAAAGTTTAACGAAAAATGGCGGCCAATCTAGAATTGTAAGCTTGATCCAGGCTGAATAAATGATTTTATTGGTAGATTGATTCCTTGATTGACAGCCGCGATTGGTCAATTCTGAACCAGATCTTCGACTATATATGTGTTCAGCGACTAAATTATAATAAAGAGAAGTTGATCTAAGAATATTTTTCGCGTTTAACCGTAAATTAGAATGTTATATTAAGCTTCGCCATTTAACCCATTCCCGTACAATGACGGTTTAGACGACCCTTTTTAAAAAAAAAGCTCGAGAAAACATCGTGGAAAATATAGAAATTGCTTGCAACAAGCATTTTCTGCATTTTCCACAATGTTTTCTATGCATAAAGATAAAAAATAAAGAAATCATAAAGTTCAAATTGTCGTGTGCAGCTTCTTTCAATTTGGACCAGTCTAAATTTTTACCGTCTGGTAATGGGTTAAAAAGTAAGTTGCGAATTGGAGGCAGGTGGGCGTGACCAGCGATCTGTCACTAGTAAAACTATGAGATGGGCAAATTAGTTATTTAATAAATCAAGAGAAGATTTTTTTATTTTCATAAAGTCATGAACCGGAAAAAACACTGTATGAATACGCGATAATTTAATTGCATCAAGAGAAAAAAAACATATTTTACAAATTTTGGTACATTTTTATGGAACTATTTTGTGTGCAAGCGTACAAAATAGCTGTTTGCTCAAAATTTTGTCCATTTAAGTATTTTTTTTGGCCCATCGTTTTAGAAGAACTAAGCTAAATATCAAATCATGTGGAAATGGCATAATACGTTTATCGTAAACAGTACTGTCGTAATATTTGCGTAATACAAAACCGTATCAATAGGGGCTTGACTTGGTAAAGATAAAAGTTTTCCGCGTTTAGTGATCAATTAGTGTAATTTGGTACTCTCAAAGTCCTACAAGTAACAGGTTTTCCTTTATCGTGTACAATATCCATTTTTTTAACAAACTTGAATATTTACATTTTGTACATACCGTCGCTGCCCAACCTAGATGCCGTAACTACATCTTTATGTAAACTGTGGTAGCTAGGTGTTGGTCGTTCATCGGCGATATAAATGTGTATAATGTAGGCAGATTTAAAAAGTATTTCATGAGACTTTTTTTTAGGCCTTCCTGTGGTCGAGGGCCGCGGCCACAGTGCAATGGTAGTGCGTAGGATTCCTATAGTCAAGGGCCCCCGGGTTCGATCTTCGGTCACGGCAAACAGTCTTTCCGACATTAGTCTCCCACCATTGGTTGGATAATCGTAAACCTAAGTGGAATGAACAGCTTGGGGCGTGGAAGGGAAGTTGTAGTAGTACTGGTGTGAGAAATACCAGGAATACATGGTTAGGTGCTCAAGCCGCCGCTATATGACCGGAATAATGTTAAAAGTGTCGTTAAACCTCATTCAATCAATCAACCAATCAATTTCTATGGTCGGAACGCAGTCGGTAGAGAAGTATACTTCCAATCGTTGGACCATGGAATCGATCCCCGTCGTGACCAACTGTTCTTTCCAGGATTTCGGAAAGTCATTTGTCTCAATAGTTTCCTAACTGGGATGCGCAGTACTAGACGCTCATAATTGATAGTTGCAGTCGACGCGATATAACCGAATAAAATATCCAAAGTGGCGTCACACCCATGCGATCAAACATCTTTTTTATGACACGTTGTCCATATGTAGGCCTTGACCGTTACCACAGAGAAAAATTATAGACTGAATCCAATTCAATTGGAGACGACAATTCAAAGTTGATGAAATTTTAGATTCTTCAACATTCTATTTAAAAGATGAAGAGAATATTTTTTGTTTTCATGGAGGTATGAACCGAAAAACCTAATCACACTGTATGAATACGCGAAGCGGATTCATACATTGTGTGATTAGGTTTTTCGGTTCATACCTCCATGAAAACAAAAAAATATTATCTACATTTCTTATAATTTGATAGCATCGAGCGAAAAATGCAACAACCTAACAAATTTTGATACCTTTTTGTAGTGAACTATTTTGTGCGGAAGCATTCAAAATGGCTGCGTACTCAAAATTTTGTTCATTGAGGTATGAATTAATTTTTTCGACCAATCAGATCGCTCGTTTTTGATAGACGAAACTAACAATTAAATTAAATAGAAAACTTTGCGGAAAATGAAGAAATTGCTTATAAAAAGTACCTTCTTCATTTTCCAAAGTGTTGTCCGGACTGTTTTCATGGGGGACGTCAGAAAGCGTCACTGTATGGGAATGGATTAATTTAAGTACATTATTATTATTTAACTAACCACTTTTATCTTATTAAGTGTAAATCAATTCGATGTCGTCAACTGGAGCACGCCTTACCCGATATCAGATCGTATTCCAGTAACAGATGGTTAAATGTAAATATCACATGTCGAGATTTTTATTGGCGCCTTAACGTGTAAATTTCACACTCCAAAATTCAATAATCCGATCCTTATTTGTCTGCTTTCTGCTTCTTATTCTAACCCAAATGATGATGAACCCGGTATATATTTTATTTTTACAGGAGGTATAGACTAAGATCAGTCTGCACATATGAACAGCGTGGTCTTTGGCGTTTTAAGTCAGAGCTGTTTTTAAAAATTGATTAACAAAATAAATATTGACCCACAATAAGAGATTTCCAGTGTTTTCATCCCTTTGATTTAATACGAATTCTGTACAAGGATTATATTTAGCATGGCTAAAATTTGTGAAGGTAAGTTCAATCGATCTTCAAATTATGCAGTAGATTTCTGTTAATTACAACATCATTTTGTCAACACTTTTGTTGCAATTACCCAGAAGTTTACTATTAAGAGGAGTAATTTGATCGTTAAATCCAATGTTTGTGCATAATGCCCGTTGCCATTCAGTAGTGAATTGCTATTATCAGGGTTACAATCAAGGGGATTCCACTGTAAATGAAGTTTGTCATTGCTTTCTTTAAGGTTTTACCCATCTGTGTGTTTTTGATGGTTTGGTGACTTAGACGTCGTAACTACAGCTTATTCAAGCTGTAGTTACGACGTTTAGGTCGCCACCCAAACATGTCCCATTTTTGTTACATGTTTGTGGCCATACCTTTTGAAAAAAAAAATCGAATTAGAACTTACTTTCAGAGCCAGTGGGTAGGGCGAGCGAAGTGAGTGGGGGGGGCGACGATCCGGGGCAAGCGATCCCTCCATCGTTATATTATCATGCAGTTTGGACAAGATGCATTCATTAATAATAAAAGATTTGTATATCAAAAATTGAATAAAGAGTTGATATATTTGTATTTTGTGGGCATTCATTCGATTAAGTTTGGTCAGCACATGGACGATTCCCTTGTCTTGTTACTTATTTCCTCAACTTTGCTTAATATATCTTTGATTGTGAAAATAACTAATGACTATTAAATTTGTTTATTTTTCTTTCTTTCTCTCTTTCTTTCTTTGTTTTCTTTCCATCTACATTACAAATATATATGAAGTTTGACCAGAAGTCTTTATCGTCGTTGTCATTCTAATGTCCCGTAACTACAGCTTGATTCAGACTGTAGTTACGAGGTTTTAGAATGGCAACGACTATATGTACTTTCAAAGAAACTGTCATACGTTTCCGTTTAGTACGAAAGGTTACCGTAATATTCGGTCGTCTTCGTATTATGACTAATGAAAAAGTAATTAACTTTTGCGGACTTTATGTGACCTTTGTAACGAATTGTGTTGTTGGCGTTCAATAGCGTGTGTACTTTCGGTAGAAAATAATTCAAAAGAAGTACTCTGCCAAGAATTCATTCCCACACAACGGCGCTTTTGATGCCTCCCCCCTTTCACCCAAAAAAAAGAATCAATTGGGAAAACATTGTGTAAAATGAGGAAATTACTTGTAACAAGCAATTTCTTCATTTTCCACAATGTTTTCTACCAAAGGGTTGGGAAAAAATCTTGAATTTCATAAACTTTAAATTGTTGTCTGTACCTCCTATCAATTTGGACCAGTCTAAAAGTTTTCCATTTGGTTATGGGTTGGGTCATTAAGAATGAATAGAAGAAGCCTGATTTGTGTGAAATAAAATGACTTGCAAAAGAAAATACAGTGGAATTTAAAAAAAAGTTTAGGTGTAAACTGGACAAGAAAGGTTCCAAAATTACTTGTTTCATCTTTGTTTCTATAGCTATATATATATACTTAGAAGACGGTTATCATTTTATTTTAGTATGACAAAGTTTCAAAGATTTACGAAAAAGTATGTTAATAAATACTATTACAAACGGCCTTCTGCATATAGATTTTACGAATTATTGTCTTCAGAGAATAGGAAAGAACTTGTAAATATATGTTAGTCTTATAAAGAATCACTATTCAAAAGAAAAACGCCCCTCAACGCATTACAAACTTCAGCGCATGTTCATCCTCTACAAAGTTCAGTATAATAACGTTAAGAGTAATTTTAACTTTTTTTCTTCCTTTCATTCTTATACCCCGAAAAGGATATGAAATATCCATTTTATAATTGCCCTGTTCATTGTTTGAATGTGTTTTTTTGTTTGTTTGTTTGTTTGTTTGTTTTTTAAATTGGCTGTTTTTGTTATGCATTTGTTTGTAAATACACGTGATGATGTTTAAGTAGGCTATCTTGTACCCGTCGAAACATAATATTTTGTTCTGATTTGTGATGTTCTACAGAGTAAACGCCAAAACCACCTCATCTTAGAGATGAAATAAATACTCTTCTTTTTTTCATTGGGGCATAAAACACTTTTAAATTCGCACCACTGTAAAAACAAAATAAATATATTCTATACATTTCTTGTAATTATCGAATAATATTGAAGATTTCAAATACACAAACAAATGCTATTTTAAACGTTTTCTAATGGTAATTGACAGATCGCGGAACCAATCGACCAATCAACACAGTTCATTTAGACAGCAAATGAACTATTATCTCCAGCTTTGGTCGACATTTTTTGTGAAGCATTTTAGTTAGATTGGCGTCTTAAATGTCGTAACAACAGCCCATTCAAACCGTAGCTAGGACGCAAAGGTCGCCAACCGACCATTTTAAACTTTTTTGTTGCATGTTACTGAACACGAATTTTCGCAAAATTACGCCGTTTGATATCAACGTGAAACTGCCTGAGGGATTCAGTCTGAGTGGACCAGTGTAGCTAATGGGCGATCCGTACAGCCTCTGTGCGTGAGCATACAAAATAGTTCCGGATTCATTATTGTTCATGGATGCATGTAATAAACGAACTCTTCAACTAATCAGACGGCAGTATTTGGACAACTTAAACCATGTCACACAATAACGCTTTTTGTCGCCCCAATGAAAAGAAGGTTTAGAAAACATCGTGGAAAAGGAAGAAATTGCTTGTGACAAGCAATTTCTTCATTATCCACAATGTTTTTCTACCCATAAAGACAAAGATTTTTTAACAATTTATCACTAAAGAATTGTCGTCTGCAACTTCTATGAATTAGGACTGGACTAAAATTTTGTCGTCTGGTAACGGGTTTAGTTATATTATCTGGGCTTGTTTTCAACTGCAGCCTTGGAGTCAATCTCGTGGTAATAATGTGCAAACAATGACGGCTTTTTACGAAAACGCGCATCTATATTTTTCAATTTCGAAAGCATATCAAAAGTGAACTGAGCGCCCATTTGAAAAAAACGTATTTGGCGCAATTCTTCGGCAGCCGACCAGAATATCGTAAATGAAGCTTGAATAGATTCTAGTGGTTTTTTATCTAGTTTTAATGCCAGTTCAACAGTATTTAAGTTTTATCGCGAAATTTGGTGCACCTATCCATTGCTTCCTGACATTTTTCAACCATGCACAACTCAAAATATTCGATCCGAGCCACCAGCTCGGCATCCCATTTAGGCACACAGCTTATCTTTCGTCCTTTCGTCAGAGACCACTGACGCATGTCGAGATGACATTTGTCCAACATCGGAAATATATTTGGCCGAAAAGGGGTTCGAACCCTCGACCCCTATTGTTGGCCGAGATGGGGTTCGACCTCTCGACTATATTATTGGCCGAAATGGGGTTCGACCCCTCGACCCCTATTGTTGGCCGAGATGGGGCTCGACCTCTCGACTTCTATTATTGGCCGAAATTTTGGATAAAACACTTAAAGGGGGAAACAAAATGCCTGAAACGAAATTTCATTTTCTAAAAAAGGGGGAGTACCTAATGTGCAGTGTTACTTAATTTTATGGTTGGAAATCTATGATTGCACGGTAAAAGGCACAGACCAACTGCAGACAAGGTCAGTAGATAAATATGTTTGCATTTCTTTATAGAGAAGCACCGGCGCGTAAAACGCGAATAATAAAGCCTTTGAAAGGACCTCATTAGTTTCTTAGATTTATATTTATTTAGGTTTAATGTTCGCTTTCTTTCAGCCCAATAGAATTATAACGAGATCATATAACCACAAATTAGTTTGTGTTTATCATATAGAGACCCCACATGCACGCGACATAATAAAATCACCGATATTATTTCTAACGTTGAGAGAAAGAGAGAGGAAGAGAGAGAGGGGAGTGAGTAAGAGAGAGAGAGAGAGAGAGAGAGAGAGAGAGAGAGAGAGAGAGAGAGAGAGAGAGAGAGAGAATGAGAGAGAGAGAGAGAAAGAGAGAGAGAGAAAGAGAGAGAGAGAGAGAGAGAGAGAGAGAGAGAGAGAGAGAGAGAGAGAGAAAGAGAGCAAGCCTAACAGTAGGTTTTATAGAAAGTTAACCAATCAAATGAAAAACTAATATCAAGTGACACTTTTTGTTTAATACAAGGCTAATGATTTTGTTGTCAGTCTAGAAGCATATTTGCCAAGCGAACAAATCGAGCAAATCATTATTCCCTGTTTTCAAAGACAATAAATACATTTATATTTTTTAATTATCATCTTATTGTGAACACATATAATATGTTGAAACATATTTGATGTTTAAATTACAATTTCCCAAAATTGAAATATGTGTCTTTTAAGACATAACCGATAATCTAGCAAAAAGCGGAAGAAATGGTAACATAGAGATCCTCACATTTTTATTTTAGTACTGAGCGCGGAAACTAATTCTATTCAACCATACATTTATATCTAAATAATTCGATTTTATTTTCGTCTACCAAAAAAGGGTGTTCTGATTGGTCGAAAAAAAAAATCATATCACCATTAACAAAATTTGAACACGCAGCCGTTTTGTATGTTTCCACACAAAAATAGTTCCATACAAAATAGTATCAACATTTGTAAAGTTTTTGCTTTTTTCGCTCGATGCTATTAAATTATAAGAAATGAAGAGGATACTTTTTTTTCATGGAGGTATGAACCGAAAAACCCAATCACACTTATGTTCGAATCCGCTTCACGTATTCATACATTGTGATTTTTTTTTCGGATCATACCTCCATGAAAACAAGAAAATATTCTCTTCATTTCTTATAATTTAATAGTATCGATCGAAAAAAGCAAAAAACCTACATCTTTTGATACCTTTTTGTATGGGACTATTTTGTGCGGAAGCATACAAAAATCACTGCGTGCTCAGAATTTTGTTCGTGGAGGTATGAATTAAATTTTTCGACCAATCAGAACGCTCGTTTTTGATAGACGAAACTAACAATTAAATTATATAGATATGCATAAATAATGTTTGTGTGTGAACACTTACCTTTTTAAGTAATTTTTCATTTTCATTAATCCATTTTCACACAATCCCGCGTTTTTACAACCTCAAAGAAAAAAATGTGGGAAAACATTGTGGGAAATGAAGAAAATACTTGTAGTAAGAAATTGCCTGAAATTTCTTCATTATTTACAATATTTGTATCCCACAAGACAAACGAATTTGAAAATTCCATCAACTTAAAATTGTCGTCTGCGACTTCTTTCAACCCGGAAAGAACCATTTCCCATTTTCATTGTTGTCATTGAAACAGCGTTATAATTACACCTCTTCCTTGTGTATTTTTGTGGTTCTTTCAAATTAACGAAGTTGAATATGGTTTGATTGTGTTTAGGTTATACGTCCCGTGCTGATGCTGATGATGATACTGATATTAATTTGAGTTTTACGGTCCCATTGTTTTCTAGAGTTACAGTAAAACTTGTTTAAAGCGACCACTGAAGGGAAGGCCAGAAAGTGGTCGTCGAAGAGAATGGTCGCTAAACACATTTTGGTGGAATGATTATTATCGATTTGTTTGCATACATGAATTACAGCGGAATTTTTTAGCTAACCCCGTGTTGTCAAACTCATTAAAATAGTCTCATTGCTCTATATACTCAAATAATATATAGGATTTAACTACTTCTTTCAAATTCCTTAACTTTTTCAAAACTTATGGGAAAGGTACTTTTGACTATGGTCGGTTAATAAAAGTTGTCGCTTTATAGAGATGGTCGCTTAAGCCATTACAAAATGGCAAAATTTTAGACCAGTCCAAATCGAAAAGAGTTCAAACAAAATTCAAAAGTTATAAAATTTTGGATCTATTTTACTTATGACGTAGAAAACATGGTGGATAATGAAGAAATTGCTTGTAACAAGCAATTTCTTCATTTTCCACCGTGTTTTCCAAAGCTTTTTTTGAGGGGGGCGTAAAAGCGCGTCATTGAGTAGGAATGGGTTAAGCAAGATTGACCGTATTCTACTCAAGGATAATATTATATAGGGACGAACTAATATTTACACCGTAGTCCTACCTCACACAAGATGTATGAAAAGAAATCAAAGTACTGAAAAGTACTGTAAGCTAGCAAAGCATTGTTTTGTTCAGTAATCCTCTCTGTCAAACGTTATCATGATACAGAAACGAGGTAAAAGTAACCAAGAGGTAACCCATTCCCACACAATAACTCCTTTTTTACGCCCCTCAAGAAAATAGTTGTTAAAAACAATGTGGAAAATGAAGAATTTGCTTGTCACAGGCAATTTCTTGATTTTCCATAATGTTTTCTATCTAGAGAGATAAATATTCTATGATTTTCAACAATTTGAAGTTGTCGTCTGTAATTCTTTTTGAAGACTCTGATAAGAGTCATTTTGAACACGATGTGCTATAGTGAGCTGAAAATACCCCGGAGATGAATTCGCATTCAGGGTTTGCAGTATTCCTGAAATACATAAGAACTACTTTTTGTGGCGTAGGAATTTAATGGATTTAGTGGTTAAACCTCCAGTGACAGTTTTCACTCGTTGAACTTTGAAACGACCTCAAAATTTTGCCTGTTAACTTGAGCTAACAAAACTGTCGCTTTGCTAGCTAAAAATGGATTGTCGAGCGCTATTTAACCGAGCATCGAGATAGATTCATATTTGCCTCGTTTCGAATAGAAATGTTAGCCTACTGAGCTCACCCAGGCTGACTTTTTGTTCGGAAATAATTTCCTGAATCAAGTTTTATCCTTAGATACCCCTAAAACGTGTGATGGAAGGTGTAAAACTTTGTATCCGCTCCGATTGAAAACCACGATTACATGCAAGGATATGTTTTTATTATATAACTATCAATATTTCTAATAAGATATATTCATTCCACACAGACATAATCGAATGCGTCAGAAAATCAAAGTACTGAAAGTACTGTAAGCTAGCAAAGCATGGTTGAATTTAGAAAATCTTTCCCTTGTTGAGTAGCAAAACATTGTGGACATTGAAGAAATTGCTTTTTATTAGCAATTTCTTCATTGTTCACAATGTTTTCCAAAGTTTTTTTTTTCTTTTCAGCGAAATTGAGTGGGAATGGGTTAAATATCGTACTTTTGACAGATTTCTCTACAATTTGAATAGAGTTTACAATGTTTCTGAAATACATAAGAACTATCTTTTTATGGCGTAGGCATTCCATGAATTTGGTGGTTAAGCCTCCAGTGGCAGTTTGCACTCGTTGAACTTTGAGAAGACCTCAAAACTTGTCTGTTAACTTAAGCTATCAAAGCTGACACTTTGCTAGCTAAAAAGACTTATCTGACAGTGTCAAATACGGTTCTACATAAGGTAGTCTAAGATGACGCTATTTTCCTTTTATTAAAAGCATCGTAAAGGAGAATGGAAACAAAATGTCGGATTTTTTATGATAATTTCGTCGATTTAATTAAAAATGTGGGTATATAATAAAATGAATATTACATTACGATAGCGATACAACATGTTGTATTTGCTTCTCGCTGCAGAGGCAAATTTGATATTCCACTCGACCATTTGTCTCGTGAAATATCAAAACGTTCCCCTGCAGCTCAAAGCAAATGCAAGATGTTGAATCTCTATCGTAACATAATATTCCCTATTTATCCCCAGTAGGAGATGGTCTTACTACGTCTTGGTATAGCCTGATAACGAAACAGTTGTTATCGTGTTCAAGCGAATTGACCACCACCATCCCACCCAACCCCCAACCACCCCTATTTTTCACAAGTTGTATGAAAATTGTCCATCAAGGAACATGCAACATATGAGTACAATAAGATAAAGATAAGTCCTTGAACAATATAACTTTAGTTCGGATCCATTAAGAGCTCAATAAAATTAAAATAAATCCTTGAACAATATAGTCCGGATCCAGCCTCAGACCCTTTATATTGAGAGTCCCTGACACTGTACAGGCCAGCAAGCTGTTTTTTTCTCTCTCTCACTCAACAATAATCACGTGATAGTAAGTATGTATTGTCATCAACCCATTCCAACTCAACAAAAGTTTAGACAGGTCCAAATTGAAAGAAGCTGCAGACGATATTTTCAAGTTGGTGGAAT
The DNA here is from genome assembly GCA_946902895.1 of Fragum fragum. NCBI lineage: Eukaryota > Metazoa > Mollusca > Bivalvia > Cardiida > Cardiidae > Fragum > Fragum fragum. The sequence continues at coordinate 49,518,873 of OX336372.1, read as the reverse complement.
TTAAATTTTCGTTGTCTTTTTGGATAGAAACATTGTGGATAATGAAGAAATTGCTTGATACAAGCATTTTCTTCATTTTCTACAATGTTTTCCAAAGCTTTTTTCTTGAGGGGCGTAAAAAGGAGGGCTTATGTGGGAATGGGTTAATCACTGAGGAGAAAATACCGCGACACTGGTAAGCTTGTGTAACGAACTCCCGAGTCCGACACCAGGTTCGGATATCTCTTTTTTAACTTTTTTTTTAATTCATGCCGCTTTTAACACTTTTTCAGTATCATCGCGGCGGCTGGAGCACCTAACAATGGATTCCTGGTAGGCCTCCTGACTTCGACAACAAATTCAACTAAGAAATTAAAACTTGTTATTTTGCACAATTCGTGGTAAAAAAATGTAACAAAAAGTAAAATGCTTGGCGACCTAAACGTCGTAACTACCATTTGATTTAGCCATTGTTACGACATTAGTGTCGCCAAACTAACAAAAATGCTTCACATACATGTGGACCAATGACGGAGTTCAAAGTTCCCTTTCGGTTAAATGATTGATTGGGTTGTTGATTGTCACCGGCGATCCGTCAACGCTTTAGCGAACCAAAACCATTCTTTTCTCTATTTATAGGATTATTCCTTCCCACGGTGTTTGCCTACAACGAGACGGTTTGTTCGTTTAACCAAATATTCTGTGTAGACCAAGCAGTGTGTGAGCCTACGGTCGATGAAACTGAAGTTCCCAACTGGTTTTGTAGGTGCAAAAACGGATTTATTGGCGACGGTTTAAAGGGAGAAAACAATACTGGCTGCAATGGAGGTATGTAAGAGTGTTTTACCTTGCATGTGATAAACGGCGGGAATCAATCTTGAGTAACACGGGTAGATGGCAGTCACGAAGAATCACCTTTGAAAAGATTCGTGGTTTTCAGGTGTGGGTTTGTCATAGTTTAATTTCAGAAACTTCCAGTGCTATTCTTTAGTTAAGTTAAAGCTACCCGGTCGAGTTTTTTTTCTGAATTTTTGGGTTCTCTTGGGTTTGGTTCGAAGCACTGTCTTAGGCGGGGCAGCGTGATCTGTTTTCGGTGACTTTCGAAATGACAGGGAACAGCAACTTTGAACACGACAATTTAAAAACCATTGAAGTAATCATTATATCTGATTATAGATTATATTGTTTAAACATTTTTTACACAGCTAGATATACATTTTGTGGCATTTAGCACGTGCAAAAAATAAACGCACGGACTCGTATTGCAACGGAGGATTCAGGTTATAATTAACAAATGGGGTTTCAATTACCTATAATTACCAAATTCTCATTGAATTTTCCAACGAAAATTAAATAATTATGCTACAGAAAGGATTTCAAATAACCCCCCCCTTCCCTCCGCCTTGGCGGGTAATTTTGAATTACATTGACCATAGTCTAGTAGCTGCGATAAATAACGTAGCTGTCTTTCTGATAATGTTTTGTGGAGGACAGATTATCAGAAAGAGGGCCATGTTATCCAGCTACATTGACCACATTTACTGGTCTGGCTGCAACACCCAACTTTTTGCTCAGAAAGAATGGGTTCCATAAACTTTTCCCGCCACATTCTAAAGCTGCACTGTCAAGAGTCTGTCCAGAAAAGCATTATGAATGCACCCGTGCCCCACTTGTAAGACATGGAATTTACCATATTCTTGCAGACCAGTAGAGGCTGCAGTCGTAGTGCAGTTCATTCCAAACTTTCAAAGACTAACCCTTTCCCACACAAAATTTTTTTAGATTGTTTGTTTTAGATTGGTCTGAATTGAAAGGGGTTGCAGACAACAATATAAAGTTGATGAAATTTTGTGTTTTTTTTCAGCTTTCTGGATAGAAAACACTAGAAAATGAATAAATTACTTGTCACAAGCAATTTCTTCATTTTCCACAATGTTTTCCCAATTGCGTTTCTTGAGGGATGTCAAAAACCGTCACTGTGTGGGAAAGAGTTAAATTGTCGTCTGCAAAGTCTTTGAACCAGGACAAGTCTAAAATTTAAAAAAAAACAGGAAGGGATTAATGGAATTCAGATCCCCCAAATTTTCAGTGATGTATCTAATTATGTACTGTTGAAAATCACGGAGACCATATCTTCATATAATCTTCAATCCTTTCCTGTTATGCAAAATTTTGGACCTGTCTATATTCAAAGGTTATAGAGATGGAAATTTATTTTGGGTTTAATTTGAAAAATATCCATTCAGTAGGGTAGAAAATACTATAGGAAAAGAAAAAATTGCTCAGCAATTCTTTTTCTGCAATATTTTCTCAATTATATATTCACAAGGACGTAAAAACCAGGGATTGAACAGGAAAGGGTTAAGAGATTTATAAAAGCCAATCAATTTATACAAGACAAGAACATTTTTATGTCCGATTCACCTTTTTTGTTTTGACCCCTAGAGGGTCAAGGAGTCAATGACAAGTCCTTTGCATTGACAATAGTTGTATGGAAATTTTGCTTTATTTTTTGCAGAAAAGTTGTGTACATTTACAAAAGACTGTCATGCCTTAGCGCATTGTAACGGAGAGAAAAAATGTGTTTGTAATGATGGCTATCATGGGGACGGATGGATCAACTGTACAGGTAATGTAAGGCTTGCCTAAATTACCGTCGAGTTCTATTTGCCGATTACAATACAAAAATGTTTAGACTAAATCCAAGTTCAAGGATGTTGCAGACTACATTTTGAGGCTTAACTGCAATACTGTTACAAGTGTCTATACAATGTATACAATGTCCAAATTTTACTGAAATAAGCCATGGGTGGCCCTTTATTTGATTCCTTCTAAGAATTTGAAGAGATAATTAACATGGCCTTTATTGGCAGGGCTTGTTTCCATATAACAGAGCTCCAGAAATTTTGAAATGTAAGTCTATCCATGACGAACCACCCCCTTACCAATCCATTGGCTAAAAGAATGCCACAACCCCCCCTTGTCACCTTTACAGTTTTTTAACCCATTACAATATGGGAAATTTTAGGCTGGTCCGAATTGAAAGAAGTTGCAGATTAATTTAAGTGTTATGAAATTTTGGAGTTTTAGGTCACCTGACCGAAGGTCATGGTGACCTACTGCGATCATGTTTTCGTCATTGTGCGTTGTGCGTCGTGCGTTAACTTTTTACATTTTTGCCTTTCTTCTTAAGAACCATTGGATAGATTTCGACCAAACTTGGCAGGAAGCATCCTTATGGGAAGGTGCTTCAGATTTGTACACGTCATGGAGTTATTCACCCTGTGGGTTCCATAAGGGGCCAAAAAGGGTACATCTTTAAAAATCTTCTTGTCATGAGCCGGATGTCAGAGTAGATACATATTTGGTATTCAGAGTCTTTAGGGCAAGGACTATCAAGTTTGTACAAGAAAAAAAATCTGTTAAGAAATGGACGTGCTGGGGGGTACATAAGCTTACATAGTGACAACTTTGAAAATCTTTTTCTACCAAACCAAAAGACCTACAGCTATGATATTTGGTATTTGGCATCATCTAGTGTACCTCTATTAATATTGTATAAATTATTAGCCCAGGGTCAAAATTAGCCCATTACTGGACGTCACAAGTTTAACATTGGCTATATAGTGAAAATTTCAAAAGTCTTCTTCTCCCAAACTAGAGGGCCTAGAGCTTATATATTTGGTATGTAGCATCATCTGGTGAATTTCTATCAAGATTATATAAATCATGGCCCAAGAGACAGAATTAGCCCATTCCCGGATGTCACAAGTTTTACAAAGGGCTTATATAGTGAAATTTATAAAAATCTTCTTCTCCCAAACTGGAGGGCCTAGAACTTTGTTATTTGGTATACAGAATCATCTGGTAGACCTCTATCAAGATTGTAAAAATGATTGCCTCAGAATTAAAGTTAGCCCATTTCTGGATGTCACAAATTTAACATAGGCATATATAGTGAAATTTGTAAAAATCTTCTCCCAAACAGGAGGGCCTAGAGCTTTGTTATTTGGTATACAGCATTGTCTTGTGGACCGCTATCAAGATTGTACAAATTATTGCCCCCATTCCCTAGATGAAAAAGACCAGAAAGAACAGGGCTTTTTTTCCTAGAAATTTGGAAGAGGCCTTAGCCTGTCTGTCTTGGAAATTTTTTGCGCAGATTTCAGAAGAATAGGGGAAACATAAGTTTAATAAAAGAAAGTAATAAAAGTAAGATTCATGCATCTTTTTCAAGATTCAACAATAAATAACTATATTTAAGGGTCTTATCAGTAGTAAAATGAATAGAAATATTAAACAAAACAAATTTGGAAGAAAATAAATCCATATAATGCAAAAGTAAGCAGTATCTTTGGGAAATTTTTCTGCCACAGAATATTTGCAGGGTTAGCTCTGGCCTAAAAAAAGTTGTCGCCATCACTTTTGCCAAATTAAAAAAGTTGGGGCCAAATGGAAAAAGTTGGGGCCAAACCAAGGAGTTGGTGCCAAAGTCAAACATTTCTTAACAGCACATTTATTTTCTTAACTCATATGTTGTAAAAAAACATTATACATATTATAAAGGTTGTGAACATTTTAATTCATTCGTAATTTAGTCTGAAATGAATGTAGCAAAGTCATACGCCTACAACGAGTTTACTCATCTTCAATCAGTGCTTTCAGTACTTTGATTAGAAAATTGAGACTTTGATGAAAAAAATAGAGAGAAGGAAATAATAATAAGCCTTATATAATATGCCTGATTTTATATAATAGAATAACATAGACATATCTGTATTTTTAAAAAAATCAGTTTAAGGGTGAACATTCTTGGGTACGAATGAACAAAAAAGAAATGGTTCGTCTGCTTTTAGGACAGTAGAACTCTTGAAATTTCTGTCAAATTTTGACAAACTACCACTGTTACTACCAACAGCTCATCAGAGTATCGTTCTTATAACCCACGAATGCTGGATTCATCGTTTTAGCAAGGATTCGCGGTAGTGGTGCCGAGAATAGAAACTGTCTGAGACTGCCAGCAGAAATATCAGGAAATATGCACAAACACGGCAATTGTATTCATCAAGAAAAGGCAAATGGTGGCCAGTTTAATTACATTTTTGTTAAAGAGAGCCAATTTATGCGTGCTTCATGAGGTCTTCTGATATATTCACTGATAGCCGTCATCTAAGAAGTTCGATCTAGTCATAAAACTAAGTCACGCCCTCAACACAAAATTAATACGACCTGCCAACCAATGAGCGCATTTCATTAATCTGATTTGCTGTCAATCAGAACTGTTATTAAATTCGGCAATGTGTTGGTCTTGTGTTAGACTCGGTGACATAATTGACCCGATATACAAGCCTTTGAGCAATTATACACACTTAGCCCTCGGCCTCCAGAGATTAGTCAAAGTAAAAGTATGTATAAAAAACACCAAATGAAAAAAACTAGCGCCAGAATTTTATTTTTGTCGCATTTGGCGACAATGGCAATCGGCAGCGCGAACCCTGATTTGGCATGATGATACAGCTCCATGATAGGCATCTTATGTCAAGGTCAAGGTCGTGAAATGGTCAAGGTCACATACCAAGGTCAAACACAAAAAAAATTAAACCAAAAAGTTAAATTAACTTGTCCAAATACTTCAAGGCTTTTCAAGAATCAATGCTTATACAGTCAGGCCGCGATACACCGACCATCGTTATATCGGCAAACTAAGTTAACGACAAAAAACACTGGGAACAAACCTCACCTAACGTAATTTTGACCCGTTTGAACGGCATATTCAAGTACCGACACCGACGGACATTTGTCGGAACAAATCTTCGAAATTTAATGAATTTTGCTTCAGTTTATCGGAATTTTTTCAGCCCATGTTTTATGGTTGTTGACATGCCATAAAGGGTGTCGTAAAATCCTTTATCCGCAGTTGTCGTAAACAATATAGGTTACACAATAGACTCGATTATCGATTTTTTACACCTTCTGATTAATAGTGTTTACTGTAAATAAAATGCCTTTGGCAAGTTTTTCACACTTAAATTACCGGTGTTGTATGTTTTATTGAATTCGGTTGTCTTTATTTGAGATGTTTGAGCAATTTGAGAAGTTTGAGAAATCTGAGAATTTTGAGAAGCGCCCTTAATAAATGCGAGAAACAATTTTCTTTGTTATTTTTATTATCATTGTCCCAATCCGTAACGTAATACGTAAACTTCCCAGCTTTTAGCCTGTTCCTTTTTACAACTTTCACTTCCTGTCTAGTCCGTCATTTCTCGCCGACATCCCAAAAAATCTCCCGGTACCCAAAATCTCCTGCTCCATTACAACGACTGACTCAGTTACCGACAGGAATTGTGTGGGGACAAAGTATGTCTTTATAACGGGGTTTGACTGTATATTGCAGGGGCATTGTGTTTCACAAACACATCTTATTGCCCTTTAGCTCACATGAGCTTTAAGGATCACTCGGTTCATTGTCCATCATAAAGTGTCATCCGTCAAACATTAGCATTTTCTTAAAACATCTCATCCTAAACCAATGGGCCAATTTTGACCAAGCTTAGCAGGAATGTTCATTAAATGAACTTTTTCAAAACTAGTTTGTGAAATCTTTTATTTTTGAAAAAAATGTAAGTGTGGCAGGGCCAGGCTTATAGGACTTGGAGAAATCATGGAAAAACTCTTTAAAAATCTTCTCCTAAACCATTTGGCCAATTTGGACCAAATTTTGCAGGCACAATTCTTAGGTGACCCTTTTCTAAAGTCAGAAGATCTTCCATAGTTTTTAAATTAGATTTTGTCTAAGATAAATTTTTTTCCCCTAAGTACTTGAAGTCAAAACTTGAATGTTTCTTTTCCAACGTACTAGAAATTAAAGCTTTGATATTTTGATTCCGATTTACTTGAATGAAGAGCTTCAGTATTTTCATGAAATTAATCTAATTCAAAGCTTTTTGTTTTTCTACTAAAAATACTCCTACAATTCTTGATGGATTTTGATGAAGCCATTGAAAACCTGGATTTGCAAAAATTTTGTCTCTGTTACCACATTAGTGTAATAAGTATGCCAATGAGGTAAAATCAGAATAAAGAAGCACCTGTTCATGATGAAGCCATTGAAAACCTGAATTTGCAAAAATTTTGTCTCTGTTACCACAGTAGTGTAATAAGCAGGGGTGTGGAAATACAGATTTTCTCAACTTGTCCGTAAAATGCAATTTTCTACTTGTCCAGGATCTAAATGGACTTGCCCGTGAAAAGATGAAGAACAGATAATTTTTGAGAAAACATTATTTTTAAAGAAGAAAATGCTGGAACTCAGCATTTTCTTCATTAAAAACAATATTTTCTAGCCTTAGATACAAACATTACACTCATAAATCTCTTCTATCTATTTAGTACCATTCCAAGATTTGCCCTGATATTTACTTGTCCACGGACAAGTAGCCTCGTAAAATGTACTTGCCCGCAGGTAGAAAAGTCCGTGTCGGACAAGTCGGGCATGGGAATTCCACACCCCTGATAAGTATGCCAATGAGGTAAAATCAGAATAAAGAAGCACCTGTTCATGACCTTGTGATGTCATAGTGCATGCAAGGGCCTCGGCCATAGCGCGTCAGACTCTCAATCATGAGGTCTAGGGTTCAATCCCCCGTCGCAGCAAACATTCTTTTACACATCTCCCACCATTGGGTGGATAATCATAAACCTAAGTGGGATGAGCAGCTTGAGGCTCAGAAAAGATGTAGTAGTAGTACTAGTGTGAGAAATACCAGAAATATATGGTAAGATGTTGCAGCCACCGGGATATGACTAAGATACTATACAAAGCGGTGTTAAACCCCATTCGTTCATTCTAATTAGGTGCTCCAGCCTCTGTGATATGACTGAAATACTGTTAACCCATTCCCACACAATAAAAATTTAGACAAGTCCAAATTAGTTGCAAACAACAAGTTTTAGTCAATGAAATTTTAAACCCTTTGTCTTTTGGTGTAGAAATCATTGTGGAAAATGAAGAAATTGCTTGTGTCTTTTTTTCCAAAGTTATATTTAGGGGCATCTAAAAAGCGTCATTGTGTGGGAATAGGTTAGTAGAGGTATTATATCTCATTTAATCAACCTATTGTAGTGCATGCAAAGCCTTGTATATGTTTATAGATGACTTAACAAAATTTAATTTGGTATTTAATGACAACTCTTTCTATATCTTCTGTTTATTACATTTACTAGATATTAATGAATGCACCAACCCCTTGGACTACCCCTGCCACAAGTTTGCAGAGTGCGAGAATACCGATGGCAGTTACGAGTGCACGTGTAACGAGACCAAGGGATTCATAGGAAATGGCACATTTTGTGAGCGTAAGTATTTAAGTCCTCTATAGTTGTCTCCTGAAATTCTTTCTAAATCTCCTGAAATTCTTGCTAAAATCATCTATAGACATTGAACCCATTCCTATTCATCAATATTTTAGATTGATCTAAATCCCAAGAAGTTGCTGATAAGTTTAGATTGTAGAATGTAAAATTTTTGGTTGAAAACATTGTAGAAAATGAAGAAATTGCTTATTAGAAAAAAATGTCTGTTTTTCATGTTTTCCTATGCTTTTTCTTCAAAGGGCATAGTATAGGCGATTTTTTTTGGGAATGGGTTAACTATATATATGTACCTTAACTGATTACTTTACCATTCTGCATTTGTATACTTCGAAGAAAACAATCTGAAAAACATTAAGATAAGGGGAAAAATTAATTGAAACATTCAATTTCTCTTTTCCTCACAAAATTTCTTACTTTTACCCTTTTCTATACAAACCCTGGTATACTTTAGAAAACATTGTGGAAAAATAAGAAATTTCTTGTAACAAGCATTGTATCCTTTTCCCACAATATTTTCTACCACATAGTTTCAAAATATATTGCTTCCAATTTTCAATGTCATCTTCAATCTTTTTCAATTTTCTATCTTTTATGAGATGAAGAGAATATTTTTTTGTTTTTATGGAGATGACATTGAGCAAAGAAAGTCCATTATTTCATAAATTTTGGTACTCTTTTTAGCTCACCTGAGCACGAAGTGCTCTGGGGGAGTTATTGTGATCGGTCATCGTCCGTCCGTCTGTCCATCCGTTCACAATTACATAAAAATCTTCTCCTAAACTAACCATGGAGTTTCAACAAAACTTCACAGAAATGATCCTTAGGTCATGCTCTTTCAAAATGCTTCAATGAATTGAAATCCTTGAAGAACTCTGGTTGCCATGGCAACAGAGTGGAAAAACTTAAAAAAATCTTCTACTCCCAAGCGGTAAGCCCTAGAGCCTAGAAGGAAATCTTTAACATCTTCTTCTCCCAAACCATAAGGCCTAGAGCTTTGATATTTGGTATACATCATCATCTATTGACCCTCCACCAAAGTACTTCAAAGAATTACCGTTTTCTGAAAATTAGCCCTTTTCTTTGTGATCCCTGATTTTACTTAGAAATAAAGAATTTTCTATTTTGTGCTCAGGCATAAAAAATAACTGCTCAAAATTTTGTTCAATTGAATAATTTTCTTTTTGCCAATCAGAACGCTCATTTTTGATATACGAATCTAAAATTCAAATTATATTTCAGATAAATGTACCATGGACAGTGAATGTCATGACACACAACAATGTATAAACCAAGTTTGTATTTGCAAGTCTGGATATAAGGAAGACCCATCAGAGGAAGGCTGTGTCGGTAAGTCAATAAATGGATGCAACCTGTTTAGTTTTTAACCAATTAACGAATTGCAACTGTCAATCAATTAACCAGTCAAATCATTCACTGAGACCAGAAATGAGTTTTGAACATTTGCAGCCATTTTTTTTAAAGCTTTTTGTTGGTTTGGTGACTTAAACATTGTACTACAGCTTTTTCAAACTTGGAAGGAAGCGCCAAATAATATTGAAAACATTTTGAGAAAAAGAGGAATTACTTATAACAATTCAATGGTCATATTTCTTGTAAAAAACATCATTTTGTGGTATAGGATTGCATTTAAATCAAGGGACTGAGAGCACTGTAAAACCAACTGAGGGTTAAATTTTGAAAATGTGCCTTTTAAATAACTCTGGCTTAAATTAACCCTAGTCATGATGAACATTATTTTTCATTATACCCCTAAAACTATGTTTGGGGGGTGTATAGGAGTCAGCTTGTCGGTTGATCCGTCCATCTGTCTGTAGCTTTTTTGTGTCCGCTCAATTTCTCTGCAACTATTGGACAGATTTTATTCAAATTTCACCAGTATAACCAGTATCAAGCAGAGATGTGCATATTGTATTTTGGTTACAGTCCATTGAGTTTTGATGGGGTTATGGCCCTCTGGTGAAAAATCGTGTCAGCTCAATTTCTTAGCAACCATAGGATGGATTTGATTCTAATTTCACAGATAGACTCTGTATATGTCAGGCATGTGCATATTCTATTATGCAAATGGTCCATTGATTTTTGACGGAGTTATGGCCCTTTGGTGAAAAATCGTGTCCGCTCAATTTCTCAGCAACCATTGGACGGATTTGATTCAAATTTCACAGAAAGACTTAGTATAAATCAGACATGTGCATATTTTATTTTGGTTATGATCCATTTATTTTTGACTGATTTATGGCCTTTTAAGAAAAAAGTCCATTTTCGTTACAGCCCTTTGGCGGATAGCAATTGTATATGGACAAGCGCTGTTTGGAGGTATTATTCCGCTTTGCGAAATTTTTTAGCTTTAAACAGGCATTGAAATCAAAGGGCTCAAAGCACCGATAGGCCTTACTTGTCGGTCAATATTTGTTTTGATAAATGATTTGATATATAAATGACTTGAATAGGTCAAGCAGGAAGTGTAGACTAAGATCAGACTGCACATACAGTCGAACCTGTCTTAAGCAAGCGGTCAAGGGATTTGCCAAAATCGCTTGCTTAAGACAGGTGCTTGCTTAATACAGGTCGGCCTGATGGCCGGATATTTGTATATCAAAAAGATAGGTCGGCTAGAAAGTATTCATTTTCAGTAAATAAATAACAAGATAAAAGCTCATTCAAAAATATTTTTTTTAATTTTGGTAAGAATACAAGTAGGCCTATATACTCATGAAGTGGATTAGATAATGATTCAAATTAAAATGGTTAAAATCAGATAAAATTGCTCGAACGGCCGTGATTAGTTTTTGCAAAGATCGAACAATTGACATAATATCAGCCGGTCAATTGAGGATCAGTCTGCTCGATATTTTTGATTATTGCGTATTTTTAACACTATATTTCAATATAATTCCAATTAGAATCTGGGCAGAATTAGTCTCTGAGCGAGTTTATTTACCCATTTCTCACCTCTAAAAATGCAAACAAACTCTGTACGAATACGAAAATAGATTGGTTTCCGAGAACAGTTATTTCGATCGTCATACTCGATTAAACTTTATTGATAAAGTTTGAATATCATATGCATACAATTCAATCACTGGATAAGAGCAAAATAACAAAACTGAGCATTCTGATGACTTCGTAGTTATCTACGAAACACCTGCTAATTGGCGACGCGTGTGATTGTTTATCTGATTTTGACACTTGAATAGATAATCCAAAAACAATTATTCGCCGTGATAATTACTTATCCGTGAAAATCGCCATCGGCCCAAAATTGACCGATTTTGACGGCCGTTGACCGCGTTTTAGAGGTGCTTGTTGAATACAGGTAAAATTTAGTGTAAAAAAGATTGGGGGGACATTGAACTGGCAGTTTAAGACAGGTGCACGCTGAATGGAGGTGACCGGATGACCAGGTTTGACTGTATATGCAGGCTGATCTTAGTCTATACCTCCAGTCAAAGTAGGAATGTTCAGGGCTCAGTATGACACTGGTTAAAATGGACAAGCAGGTGGTATAAAATAAGATCAGACCGTAACGTCGAAATTTCATGACAAAACACTCGAAGTAAACAACATTGCTGACCAGAAAAATACCCATAGCTGGTCAGATGTAACTGGTTGCAGTTTGATGAGAAATTTAAACCATTACCTCAAACTTAAACCAATTGAGACTTTAGCAATACTATTATGTATTTTGAAATTAGAAGATTGCACTTGAAATACAAAAAAAATGGCTAGATAGTAAACAGGTCGATAATAAATGAGTGGTTTAATACATAGATCTTTGAATATTTTCTGAAATGGCCTACTTTTTTCATACCCAATGGGCCATTTGTCCCCCTTGAATTTGATTTCTGACCGGATCCCTAATAATAATATCTAGAAAATATAATTTTCATTTTCTGTTATAAGAGACAAATGTGTAATTTTTGCAACACAATTCAAGAGTTGTTGCAAAACTAAAGTACAAGTAAATTTTATGTTATTATGATTGTTTTACAATTAACCGTTGACAGGCAGTACAAAAAATAGGCCAGCTAGTGCTCTTTATCAAGTATCAATTATGTAGTGACAGCTGTGAAACTGACCCTGTCTAGACATTAGTCATGAAAAAATGGTACTATCAACTTATCACAATATCTGCTTCTGTACAGTGTAGGCTGCAGCTATAGCCCAGTTGGTAGCTTGTTGGACTAATTTGGTTCCCTGGTTGGATCCCCGGCTGTGGCGAATATACTTACCAACATTGATCTCCCACCAATTGGTGAATCATCATAAACCTAAGTGGGATGAGCAGCTGGAGGATTCCAAAGGATGTAGTTGTAGTGTAAGAAATATCAGGGATCCATGGTTAGGTACTCCAGTTGCTGCAATATGACTGAAATAGTGTCAATAGTGGTGTTAAACCCAATCAATCAGAACAGTGCAATAATACTCATATTCTATCTATTCATGCACATACTCTTCTAATAGGCACTTAACCCTTTTCTGTTTTTCAAATTTTTGGATTTGTCCAAATTCAAAGGAAATTGCGCTGCCGCCATAGCGCAGTTGGTAGCGCGTCGGACTGTCAATCTAGAGGTCGCGGGTTCGATCCCTTTCTTCCTTTCCGACTATTTGTCTGTCACCAATGGGTCAAAAATCGTAGACCTATGTGAGATAGCAGCTGGAGGCTAGGAAAGGATGTAATGGTAGTACTGGTTTGAGAAATAACAGGATTCCATTGTTAGGTGCTCCAGCCGCCGCGATATAACTGAAAGATTGTTGAAAACGGCGTAAAACCCCATTCAAACAAATCAAAGGAAATTGCAGACAATAATAAAAGAGGATTTAGTTTGGAAAAAAACCCATTCAGTTGGTTTGAAAAAAAAATAAAGAAAAAAGAAATTGCTAGTTACATTTTCTCAATTATAAAATCTCAGGGCAATAAAAACCTAAGATTGAACAGGAAAGGGTTTAGTTTTGTGCATGCATGGTGGCTATCGTGATAGACTTGTTGTCCAAGAGAAGTCAAGGGTTATGTGTTCAAATCTCTGTTGCTTCGTGGAACACATGAGTATGCTCTTTGACAAGGTATTTCAGAGCCCCTGCCGTGGACTGTTGACACCTATCACATAAATAAGTGAACTGTGATATACTTGAAATATTGTCCAAAGGCGCAATAATCACAAATAAAAAGGTTTGCACTAACATCTTGAGCAGATAGGGAACTTACATTGCTTGGGGGGTTACAGCATCGACTTGTGATCTGAGAGATTTCAAAAGTTTATGATTTGAGTGCTTGAAGTGCTGATTGTTACAGTTAACTTATTTCCACACAATCCTGCTTTTTAGACCCCCCCCCCCCCCAAATTAAAAAAAGGCCTAGAAAAACTTGAAAAATGAAGAAATTGCTTGTAACAAGCAATAATTTTTGCAAATCTTTTTCTCACATACCATAAGGCCTAGAGCTTTTGATATTTGGTATATCCTCAACCCAATACCAAAGTACTTCAAATAATTACAGTTCTCTGAAAATTAGCCCTTTTGTGTGAAGGCAGTCCTTGAAAATGTTCTCCTAAACCATTAATTAAGCATAGAGCTTCGATAATCCTTGATAGAGTAAAGTCATTTTGGTAGAGGGTCAATATTGATTGATACATACCAGCTATCAAAGCTCTAGGCCTGTATGGTTTTGGAGAAGATTTTCAAAGATTTCCTTTTTTATTCCCGTGTAAAACCAGGGATTGCAAAACAGGTTGAACATTTTTTGCAAATCAGGTTGAACATTTTGTAATTGCAGATATAGATGAATGTGTTGAGGGACCTTATCCATGTGATAGCAATGCCACGTGTACAAACACAGACGGATCAGTCGAATGTGAATGTAATAATGGTTATAGAGGAGATGGTGAAACTTGTTACAGTAAGTAATATAATAATTATTATAGTTAGTAATATAATAATAATTATAGTGGCATGCAAAATGTAATAATGGTAACAAAGGAGATAGTGAAACTCATTACCATAAGTAATGTAATTGTTAGAGTGAAATGCAAATATATTAATGGTTATAGAAGAATGTAATGATGGTTATAGAGGTGATGGTGAAACTAGTTGTAGTAAGTAACATATTTGTTACAGTGGAATGTGAATGTAATAATGATTATAGAGGAATGTAATAATTGTTATTAAGGTGATGGTGAAACTTATTGTAGTAATGTAATAATTCTTAAAGTGGAATGCACATGTAAAGTTTTTTGATAGAGGCAATGGTGAAACTTTTAGTAAGTAATTTTATAATTATTACAGTGAATTGTGAATGTAATAATGGTTTTAGAGAAGATGGTGAAACTTGTAATAGTAAGTGATATAATAATTATGACAGTGAAATGGGAATGTAAAAATGGTTATGTAGGCTATGGTGAAACTTGTAATATCAAGTAATATAATGGTTGTAAGAGGTTTTACTTGTTGAAATCAGTAATGTAATAAGTTATAGCTGGGTTGTTTTAAAATAGATCTGAGGATTTGCTATAGCCCTGATGTTGTCAGCTTTGCCATTGTCCAAAAACGTTTGACATTTTCCTATATCTCTACTATCACTGTTCTTGTGGAGCTCCATGGTCTAGTGGTAGGACAAGGAACTCGGGATTGGAGGGTCCCAGGTTCTTATCCCGCCCGGACCGTGGGAATTTTTCTGAGTAAAAAACTTACTCCACATTGCTCCTCTCCACCCATATGTATGAATGGGTATCTATGAGGGTAGTAAGCCAATGTGCTGTGGCTGCCATGGGCGCCGTATGTTAACAGCTGACTTGCAACCTAGTGATCGGGGGTTAAAGTGTAAAGTCATTTCATTACACATTGCATAGAAGACTATAAACCCAAAACTTTAAGTTTTAACACTGTACTTGGGGACCTCATATTTCACTATAAACCCAAAACTTTAAGTTTTAACACTGTACTTGGGGACCTCATATTTCACATATGTCTATTACTTGTGACAAGAGCTTTCTGCTGTTATAAAGTTCAAGGTTAGTGTTCAGATCATACTCAGGGTCCAAAGAATCCACTTGACTGCTTGTATTTATGAATAGGAAATTCCTAAGGACAAGTGAAAATTCGGAGGCAGTCGTCTGGCTGGATGAGTGAAAAATAACGTACTGAATGATTCATTTCAGGATGAATACAGATAGGATTCCCTCAAAATCTGCATTTGTGTAAATTTTGAGATAAAAGTTTGCAACAATATAAACAGTCATGTACTTTGATTTTGACTGTTTCCAGTTTTTGCATGATACGACCCAGCACCTGAACACTGTAAAATTAATCAATGATGAAATTAAGAAAATTATCATGGATTTTGATATTTTTTGCGTATATTGTTCCATAAAATGACATTCTTTTAATTATACAAGAAAAAGGCCACAATATTGTATGTATACCTACATATTGTTTGACTTGTCCCGACCATTTTATCGGTACTTAATTTCAGGGCCTGGAATTAAAAGTTATTCTGATGTCCTAAATTTTGTGTTTTTGTTTTATCTGCGCTCTTAAATGTCACCCTCAGATATATATGAAAAAATTTCAAGTACCAAATACCAAAATATATTATTACAAAAATGTGCTTTTTTAAGATCCCTAGGCTTATTGTAAGACAAGTGATAGTTAATGCAGGATGAGTAACTTTTTCATGCTACTTGCCCTGAAGGACGAGTGCCATTTTTGGAATTCTTTGCACCCTGATACTCAAAGGGAATGTCATCCCAAAATTTGAGATATCCTACATCTCTACTTAAGTTAAAAAGTGCCTGCAGCTGGGTGTTGGCATCTGCATGCTGTGGTCTTGTTTAAAGAGAAGGTGAAATTGATAGTAAGTAAGGTAAACATGTGAAATCCATTACCAGACATTAAAATTTTAAATTTGAACAAGTTGCTGACTACAAGTTTTAGTTGATAGATTTTTTTTCTCTTTTGGGTTTGGGGCAGGAAACAAGGTAACAAGCAATTTCTTCTTTTTCCAAAAAAATTTCCAAAACTTTTTCTAAAGCTTTTGTATTGAGCATTGCCAGAAAATGGGTTTGTGTGAGAATAAGTTAAAGAGGTGAAATGTGTCGCAGAAAAAAATGGCGCTTTTGGGGGGGAAGTGGAACTTTACAATAGAAATGCAGTAATGGTTACAGAGAGAACAGTGAAACATGTTAGAATAAGTAATTTGAGAATGGTTAAATTCTTTTACAGAAGATAATATAATAGCTAGTGGTAACAAAGGTGAAACTATTACTTTTAAATTATCTAATAATGCTTATAGCGTAGAAATTTGTTACAGAAAGTAATATGATAATACTGAACCTGGAGGGGCGGATAAAAAGCATGATTGTCTGGTGCAGGGACAGGTTAACAGCTGTTGATGCACCTTAAAACACAATCATTCAATCAATCAATTGTATCATCAAGAAATTCCAATGAGTGTCCACAACATAGGGTTGGGAAGAAAAAAACAAACATGTATTGATTTTAACATGATTTTTGATCTGTTAGTCTGGTTTTGCTTGTAAAGCTAGGTTAGCTCAGTCTGTAACAAACTGAGACTTCTTTGGTTTCAAGCTTCAACATTTTCTCCCAGATTTTACTTAAACCATTCCCACACAGTGACGCTTTTTGACGCCCCTTAAGAAAAGCAAATGAGAAAAACATTGTGGAAAATGATCAAATTGCTTGTAACAAGCAATTTCTTCATTTTACACAATGTTTTCTACCCAGAAAATTGAAAACGAGAAAAATTTCAAAGATTATAAATTGTCATCTGCAACTCTCACCAATTTGGACTAGTCTAAAATTATCTTTTGTGGGAATGAGTTTAGTCATGGCAAGAAGTCATTTGTCTCTCTTCAATTGGCCAACAATAAGTAGTGTGTCTAGCTGGAATGAGCTGCTGGTGGCTTGGATCAATTATTGTAGTTGTACTGGTGTGAGAAATGACTGGAAGCCATGGTTAGGTGCACCAGCCACTGATATAAATGAATTTCTTTTGATGGCTTTAAATTCCATACAACAAATAAATCTGATTTTATTTGTAGAGATGCCTGAAAACTGTGATGAGATCAAGCAGACTAACCCAGCAGCAAATTCGGGAAAATATTACATTGATCCAGATTTTGAGTCATCCTTAGGACAGATTGAGGTATGTTTTAAGTTGTAAGAAAAGAATACTTTTGGAATACTCTTAATTGCAACCCTGAAGGTAGCAATTCACAACTTAATTGCAATTGACTTTATGCACAAAAGTTGGATGTAAAGAGCAAACAGAATCTTTAAAATAACTTTTGGTTAATTGCAACAAAAGTGCTGACAAATTGGTGCTGTAATTAACAGGATATCTCTGTTGTTGGAACTCTTCAGAATTGTCTCATCCACTATCATAGGATTTAGTTTTTAGCTCATCTTAGCACAAAGTGCTCATGGTGAGGTATTTTGATCCTCCTGTGTCCAGTGTCTGTCGTGCGTCGTCCGTCGTGTGTTAACAATCTTAACAATCTCTCCTCCCAAACCGCTGGGCGGATTTCAACCACATTTTGCAAGATTGTTCCTTGGGTGGTGCCCTTTAAAAATTGCTAAAAGAATTGAAATCCATTAAAACTCTGGTTGCCATGGCAGCAAAACTGAAATTTTAATGAAAAGTTTAAAAATTATTTCCGCCTGACCCAGAAGGTGTAGAGCCTTGATATTTGGCATGAAGCATCAATATAATGACCTCTTTCAGGATTGCTAAAATCATCACCCTCGGGTACCCAGGGTGATGCCCGGGGGGGGGGGGGTATATAGAAATAAAGTAGTATTTTTATACGACATCACCTCCAAAACCGCTGGGCTGATTTCAACTAAATTTGGCAGGAATGTTCCTGGGGTGGTGCCCTTTAAAAATTGCTAAAAGAATTGAAATCCATTTAAAACTGGAATTTTGATAAAAAACTGTAGAAATTATCTCTTCCTAACCCAGAGGGCCTAGAGTCTTGATCTTTTGCATGAAGTATCAGTACATTGACTTTTTTCAGAATTGCTCAAATCACCAACTTCGGGGGGGGGGGGGGGGCAGGGCTTATATAGAAATACAGAAGGTTTTTTTAAAACGACATCTCCCAAACCACTGGGCTGGTTTCAACTTAAGAATTTAATCAGTTGTAAACTCTGGTTGCTATGACAACAAGAGTAAAATTGAAAAAAAAAAAAAACCTGAAAACAAAAAAAACCCATTTCCTCCTGACCCAGAAGTTGAAGAAATTTGAATTGTGCATGAAGCATCAATACATTAACCTCTTTCAAAATTGATAAAATTTTAGAGCCACAGGTGATTGGGTTGAAATAGAAATAAAGGAGGCAACCCTTTCAAAACTGTTTTGCCATTTTAAACCAAAATGGGCTTGTTGATTTTAGTTAAATGTTAAAGGAGGTTTTCTCCCAACCCAGTTTGTGTTAGGCCTTGAAGTAAAAAAGCCTTATCTCAGGTGAGCGCCAGGGCCACTGGCCCTCTTGTTAACTCACCTGAGCACAACATGTTCATGGTGAGCTTTTGTGATCTTTGAATGTAAGTTGTCTGTCATGTGGCGTCAACAATTGAAGTTTTTACACTCTAGAGGCCACAGTTTTGACCCAATCTTCATGAAACTTTGTTAGAATAATTGTTAGGTCATGAGGATGAACCCTATTGATTATGGGAGGGTTCTATTTGAAAACACAGGAAAAGGGGCCTAAATGACAGTTTACACTCTAGAGGCCACAAATATGGCTCTATCTTAATGAAGCTTTGCCAGAATAATTATTAGGTCATAGAGATGAACCCTATTGATTATGGGAAGGTTCCTTTGGAAAACACAGGAAAAGGGGCCTAAATGACAATTTCTTTGTTGACACTCTAGAGGCCACAACTTTGGCTTAATCTTCATGAAACTTGGTCAGAATAATTGTTAGGTCATGAGGATGAACCCTATTAATTATTGGACAATTCTATTGGAAAACAGGAAAAGGGGCCTTAATGACATTTTCTTTGTTTACACTCTAGAGACCACAATGTTGGCTCAATTTTCATGAAAATTGGCCAGAATAATTATTAGGGCATGAGGATGAAGCCTATTGATTATGGGAAGATTTTTTTGGAAAACACAGGAAAAGGGGCCTTAATGACATTTTCTTTGTTTACACTCTAGAGACCACAATGTTGGCTCAATTTTCATGAAAATTGGCCAGAATAATTGTTTAGTCACAAGGATGAACCCTATTGATTATAGGAAGGTACTTTTGGAAAACACAGGAAAAGGGGCCTTAATGACAATTTCTTTGTTAATACTCTAGAGGTCATCATTTAGGCTCAATCTTCATGAAACTAGGCCAGAATAACTATTAGGGCATGAGGATAAAGCCTATTAATTATGGGAAGGTTCTATATGATAACACAGGAAAAGGGGCCATAATGACAATTTCTTTGTTTACAATATAGAAGTCACAGTTTTGCCTCAATCTTCATGAAACTGATTATAGTTATTTGTCTCTAATTGCATTTTTTTAACAACAACAGTTCAGGTGAGCGATCTAGGACCATCATGGTCCTCTTGTTTTTACATCTTGTTCCTATTCCAGGTTTATTGTGATATGAGGACAGATTTTGGAATAACTGTTATGAATCCAAAAATCATCAACGCAATGCGAATGACAACAAGTTTCAACAACTATTCCATAGCCTATGAACATAATATTGATGAGATAAAAGCAGTCATCAATTCATCAGAATTCTGTTACCAGACATTAAGGTAAAGTATTTCAAAAGATGAGCAGAAATTAACCAAGCACTGGCCCGGCCAATGTACTCCGTTCGCCCCTACCCATTGACTCAGACAGGAAGTTCCAGTAGAATCACTTTTTGAAATTCTATAACGAATTACATTTTTACCCATCCCCCCTCCTCCAACTGAGATAAAAACAACTAAATTGGCCTTTAACCCATTCCCACACAATCCCTCCTTTTTACACCCCTCAAGAAAAAGGCTTTGGCAAACATTGTGGAAAATGAAGAAATTTCTTCATTGTTCACAAAGTTTTCTATCAAAAAAGATGAAAAAATTTAAGATTCCATCAACCTGAAATTATCGTATGCATTTTCTTTCAAATTGGACCAGTCTAAAATTTTGTCAAGTGGGAATGGGTTAACTATAAACTTATAATTTCTCCTTATAATATGTTCCTAGAATTTAAATGCTCTGCAAATCCCAAGCCATTGAAAATAGGTTGAATGAATAGAGGGGTAATTGACCAATCACTGGTCTCAGCCACCTACCCTGTTTGTCCCGCCCACCGACTCCGACAGGAAGTCCTGCTTTGATTTTATTTTGCAAAATTTATGGCCAGTAGCATGTAACAAAAAATAGAATAGTTGGTTGGAGACATAAACGTCGTAACTACAACTTGAATACGATGTTAAAGTCGCAAAACCAACAAAAATACTTTACCAAAATGGCGGCCAAAGATTACTTTCAGCCCGAATGATTTTTTTTCATTGGTAAACTGATTTTATGATTGACAGCCTCAATTGGTCAATTATGATGCACTATCTAATGCTCCTGATTTTTTTTTCGAGGGAAAGCAGGATTATCCCTAACCTATCTGAAATCTCTCTAATTTGATCTATTTCTCGATTTGCATGCAGTATACTTTCCAAAAATACTTTAGATGACTCCTCTGTGATCATTAAGCTCTATGTTGTTCGCACAATTTTACATAGAAGTTAATGAGGAAATCTGTAAAATTCTCCTATAATACAAGTGGGCATAATGCTTTCAGGTTTTGCATGCAGCATTGCCTTTGGTAAATTGAATTAAGTTATTTCTCTAGGATCAACATAGGCCCTGTGTTTTAAATTGAATTAAGTTATTTCTCTAGGATCAACATAAGCCCTGTGTTTTAGATAAGGTGTCTTTAGATAAAGACATGGAATGAATTCTATAACTTTCTCCTCAGAGACAAAAAACGGAAGGATCGAAATTTCCAAAAGAATTGGTTGTCAAAATTTCTTAGCTGCGAGAATCGGGTGACAGCCAGAAATGTGAGACCTGTTTGGAATCAAAACTAAAATTATCCAACCCATTTGCTACAGACACTTTGAGTACTAATATGCGCTCAAGTACCCTAACAAAATTGGGCTTATCATGTACATGCAGTTGTAGCTTTGCGTTTGAAATATGACTATAGATCGCTCATTCAATGAAAAAAATGAAGCCATAACAAAAATAGTGTACTTTATTGCAAAAGAATCCAGCATGGACAGAAAATTATATTCAAATTAGACTATTTATCAATAACAGGTAAGAATTAAGTGTTTTAGTTTGTCCCCCAAAAGTCCCCATTGTCCCCTTGAAATCTAGGTAGGGGGACACCTGTGTCCCCCAAAAATTCTGACCTAGGCACAACACCGCTATTACTAATTAATCTATTGCTTACAACACAATCTATCATTTTTACACACCAAACAAGAATGTATTAGGAAAATGTTTTGAGTACAGAATCATAAGAAGTTTCTCCTTTTCTCACAAGTATTGTTTCAGTATTGCTACCCCTTTCAACATGGACCAGTCATAGTTTTTATGCCCAGCATTGAAATATTGGGGCATATTGGTTTACCATTGTCCATTCTGTCTGTCATTCAGTCTGTCTGTCTGTCTTCAAAACTTGACCAAAAAACTTTACATTGCCAATTACTACCAGCCTTTTCAAGAAACAATGCTCATAATTGGCATGATAATACATCTCCATAATACGCATCTCGTCAAGGTCAAGGTAATGTGATAAGGTCAAGGTCACATACCAAGGTCAAAAATCTAGTCCTGTTGCGGGGGCATTGTGTTTCACAAACTCATCTTGTTTGTCTGGTAATGGGCTCAACTAAAACTGATAATTTGACACTATCAGAATGATAGGGATTTCTTTCTTACGTGTCCAATTTTGACTTTGTGGAATGCATATATTTTTCTTAGAAATTTTATAGGTATATGATAAAGGTTGGTATCTACCATCTAGTCTAAATAAAGCTTTTGTATTTGAATTTCATAGAGAGGTCTAAATCGCCTAGATATAAATCTGTATTGTCAAATCAGAACCCATGTTATGAAATTATTTGATTTGGACTTGTAGATTACATTGATTGGATAATACTTACCTGATTTCAACTTTTTCCTGTACAAACCCGGTATTTTACATTAATGTGATTGTAAACTTAGGAAACATTGTGGAAAAAGGAGAAATTATACTTGATACAAGCAATTTCTCCTTTTCTTACAATATTTGCTACCACATGGGATGATTTTATTGTACCCCCAAAACTGTTTTGGGGGTATATAGGAGTCAGCCTGTCAGTCCGTCCGTCTGACTAGCTTTTTCGTTTCTGCTCAATTTCTCGGCAACTGTTGGACGAATTTTATTCAAACTTCACTGATATAATCAGTATCAAGCAGAGATGTGCATATTTTATTTCAGTTATGGTCCATTGATTTTTGAAGGAGTTAAAACCCTTTGGTGAAAATCATGTCCGCTTAATTTCACAAAAAGACTCAGTATAAGTCAGACATGTGCATATCCTATTTTGGTTGTGGTTCATGTATTTTTGACTGGTTTATGGCCCTTTGATTAAAAAGTCCTTTTTTTGATACGGCCCTTTGGCAGATAGCACTTGTATATGGACAAACACTCTTTTTGGGTATTAGCCCGCTTTGTGACAATTTCTAGTTTTAAATTCCATTCAATTTTCATTGTCATCTGCAACCTCTTTCAATTTTGACCAGTCTAAAATTAAGAAAAGGAAAAAAGAAAGGGTTACTAAGTATTGTACCACTTTTCAAGCAAATACAAATATTTACAATTCCAATTTGCTTTGCTCTTTGTTTCAGATTTAAGTGTCACTCTGGCGCAAAAATATTGGACGGACAAGCTTACCTTGTGGATGGGGATGGAAATCAGTTCACACACTGGGGAAGCACTACAACGGATAATACAGTCAGTCATTATAGCCTCCAGTTATGAGGCAAAGGGGGTATATTGGTTTCACCATGTCTGTTTGTCTGTCTGTCTGTCTGCATTGGTAATTAACCGATATGGGGGTAGGTGTGTGTGTCAAGACATACATTGTGAAGTTTATTTCTTTCTTAAGTGACAACATGGGGAATATTTTTTCGCTTAAATTAGAATTTTGAGTTAAAATGTTCAAAACATCAAATGAAAAAACCTACAAAACCAAAAATTTAGAACATCTGTCCATAGACTTTATGGTTTCTATTCTCTATCTCTAGAACCAATTGACCTACAACAGTGAAATTTTATACAATTTTTACCAATAATCCAAGGAAGTGTCCTATTGGGTTTTATGTCACTTAGGTCAAAGGTCAACTCTGCTACTTGAGTGACAATTGTGGTGAGGGGTGTTAGTCCGCTTTGGGATAATTCTATTTTTATCAAGATTTGATCTAAGTTTGCTGAACAAAATTAAATCTTGTTACACATTATTTCTTCTTCTCCAACAATTTTAGTCTAATCTTATTTTTTCAGTCAAAATGGTGGAATGTTTGGTAGTAGGTTTAAATTTGTGTGACTTGTATACTGAAACAGGAGAATATCTGGAAAATACAAAAATTAGCCGTTTCCTGTTTTTCTAGTCTTGTCCAATTTGAAAAAAGTTGCAGATGATCATGATTAAAAGTGAAAACAATTTGAAAAGTAACCAACCTACAGGATGGAAATTATTGTGGGAAAATAAATTGATAACTTGTTACAAGCAAATTCTTCTTTTCTCACAATATTTTCTCGAGTATAAAATCAAAAACCAATAAAAACCAGGGATTGTACAGGAAAGGGTTAAATAGATAAAAGACAAAGGGAAATATGTAAAGTATGATCCCTTGCAATGCAGTAAGTTTGTTTAATTAACTTTTTTCTGCATAGCATTAACCCTTGTCTTGCTGAACTAGGAATATTCCTGTTTTGGCAGGAGATATAGAAGAAGATAGCCTGTGCAAAGTGCAGTCTTATCTTGGTCTACACCTCCTGTTTGTCCCCTTCAATCCAGTGTTATTCAAAAGAAATATTAATCCTCCTTAAAACTTACCAGTGCTGTCAGTCCTTTAATTTTTAAGCAATTCTGTATGGGATTTTAATTCAGCATGACAAGGGTTAAAAGTATTCAAACTCACCCTTGAGTGGAATCATCAGGTAGGGCATATACCCTGAGCTGGTCAACAGAATCAAAGACTGGCCAAAATGAGAAGGGTGAGTAAGTTTTAAAAAAAAGAACACCAAAAAACCTTTTTCAATTATGTTTTTTTCTATTTTTAAGCTTCATGTTCTTATTTTACAGTTTGCACACAATTTGAATTGTCTTCAACTCTCTGTTAACAGATTACCGCACTATCCCGCCATTTTAAGCCCAGAAAAACCATTGTTCCAGTAAAACTGAAAAATGAAGAAATTGTTTTTCACAAACAATTTCTGCATTTTACTCATAGTTTTCTAACCAGAATGACAAGTTAATCAAGAATCTATGGTTAGGCGCTCCTGCCACCTCAATACAACTGAAATACTGTTAAAGGATGCGTTAAAATCCATTTAATCGACAAAAATCATCTATTGTATCGCTTTATTATTTAGTGTCCATGTGGCGAGATGGGATACTGTAGAAACCGTGAATCTAAATGTAACTGTGATGGTACTGAAGAGAAGGCTGTTGATGAGGGAAAAGAATTGAACAAAGATCGTCTACCAATTACACGATTTGTATCCAATGTTGGTAAAGGCAGGGGTGATGTTACAATAGGGGCGGTAAAGTGTGCACCAAAACCTCATGGTGAGATGAAATTTTCCGTTGACCTATATCAACCATCCCTAGGATTACTTCCACCAGTGCTAAATTTGCCACAATTTTAATTAATTTCATAGACTGGTACCACTGCAACTAAAGCCTTTTTTAACAAGCTGACAGTCTAGCTGTCTAGTACTTGACATAAATGGTTGGTGCATTAGCACCAGTCACAAACGCTTGATTTGTTAATCCCTTCACACACAATCCCCCTTTTTTAGCTCCACTGGCTGAAAGCGAAAGGGCTGTTGTCATGGCTTGGTGTCCATCGTGCATGTGTCAAGTTGTCCGCCTGTAATCTTTTCCTTTAAAAATCTTCTCCGAAAGTACTGAGCAGATTTCAACCAAATTTTACAGGAATGTTCCTGGGGTGACCCTTTATCAGATTCCTTCAAAACATGGCTTTGATTGGCGGGGCTAATTTCCATATATGGTGAAACCCTACAAAAATCTCTGAAACCAGGGGATAGATTTCCACAAAATTTTACTGGAATGATCATTTGGTGATGCTTTATCAGATTCCATTAAAGAATTTTTTGTGAACGATGACCATGGCTCAAATGGGTGGAGCTAAAGTCAATATATGTTGAAACCTTTAAAAATCTTGTTCTCAGAAACTAGTGTATTGTTTTCAACCACTTTTCACAGAAATAATCATTGGGTGACCCTTTTTCAGATTCCTTCAAAGAATTTTGATTGGATGATTGCTTTAATTGATGGGGCTTATTTCCATATATGGTAAAAGCTTTAAAGATAACTAAATGTGATTTGGTTTATAATGAATTCCTATTAACATTTGCTTAATCAGCAGGGGTGTGATATTCCCATGCCCGACTTGTCTGACGCGGGGCTTTTCTACCTGCGAGCAAGTACATTTTTCAAGGCTACTTGTCCGTGGACAAGTAAATATCAGGGCAAATCTTGGAATGGTACTAAATAGATAGAAGAGATTTATGAGTGTACTGTTTGTATCTAAGGCTAGAAAATATTGTTTTTAATGAAGAAAATGCGGAGTTCCAGCATTTTTATGCCCCCGCATCGATAAGATCGGGGGCATATTGTTTTACCGGTGTCTGTCTGTCTGTCTGTCTGCAAAACTTATCCTGCCAACTAAACATTTTCCTATAACTTCAATACTGATTAAGTTACAATGCTAATATTTGGTATGTAGATAGGTCTCAACAAGGCGCAACTGGGGAAGGTCAATTCATCAAGGTCAAAATTTTAACCCTTTACCCATTTCTAAAGAATTCCTGTTTCGGAGGCATAGTGTTTCACAAACACATCTTGTCTTCTTTAAATATGTTCCCTCAGAATTTATCTGTTCTTCATCTTTTCACGGGCAAGTCCATTTTGATCCTGATGATGTTCATAATTATTATTCTTTATCTTTAAAATTTCAAAGGACATTTGTAGAGTCGTAAGGAAAGTTCCTATCGAAAAAGAAGTGGATCCGTCAAAAAACACAGTAAAAGGTCCTTATTGATTTTCACTTAAAACTTTCTCGTTTACGTGATAAAGCTCACAATTATTAAACGATTCTTTTGAAAATTTCACAGGATGATTTTAAGGTCATAAGGAAACTTCCTTTTGGAAATAGAGTGGATCCATCATGAAACACAGAAAAAGGACCCTAAGGATTGTTGTTCAGATTAATAAAGGGGATAAAGTCCAATTAGTTATTTTCATTTTTTGCCTTCTTCTTTAAGCAGTTAACTTCCTTAAATATCAGATTACTGGATAAACGGTAGAGCGTCTCAGTCCCTCACGGGTGTCTTGTTCTTGATTTCAACAGAATGTGAGATTATGTGATAATGGATTAACCCATTCCAACACAATAAAATTTTAGACTTGTCCAAATTGAAAGAATCTGCAGACAACAATTTCAAATTGATGAATTTTTGAGTTGCGGCAAACCGAAGGTTTGAAGCTACTCATTGTCATCGCACGATGTTAATACCTCATGTATTCCTCTGATGGCCCGGGGAAAATAACCACCCTGACATTGTCTTTTCTTAAATAGGCTCATTATGTGTTACCAGGCCAAATTATAAATTTTTGGACACTCTTTTAGAAGATGGCATCATTTTTAAAGGTTTCATTACAAAATTATTGTAATTTTTCGGAACTTCTGATTTTACAAGCGAACTACATTCAACGCGTAATAACCATGATACATACAAATAATTAGATCGTCAGTTTTGATTAAAAGACCATAAATTCGAAAGGACAGCGTGCTTCTTCACATCATTTTTATATTTCTTAGAAATCTGCAAATGCAATACAAATCTCATATTGGTTATCTCCGATGAAACAAATTATCAACAAAATTGAGCTTAAATACATATGATACTTGAAACACGCCGTATGAGTGATACGGGCCGTACAGCTTTGTATATATTAAATGGGTCTGTAGGAAATTGCATAGACGATATTAACTTATTTTGGTATTTTTAAAGATAAAATGCTATAATCTGTCATTTATACTTACATCAATGTATTAAATATTGATTTTGTGAAGATATTTGTGAATTCAAATATACTTGGGCAAACCTAACCTACTCAATGCACATTATTATCGACACTATTTGGTGAACGACGCATGCGAGCGCACTTGTTTATATCCTGCCCTGATACTAAACGAGAATGTTGATTCCTGATTTTAATCCGAGTTGTTGTTTGAGTTCGTGACAATCGATAAAGATTATTTAGTGACGACTAAAGGCATTCACCCTCGAGACGATGGTTATATCCGAGATTTATGTCATATCTTCAATAGGCTGATTTGACTTGCGTACAAGATGGATTGAATCGCCGAATTAGGTCATGGTTTTCTCAAGAGGTCTACCGCAATTTCTGCGCTTCCTGTTAAAGGTTATAATTTGATTGCATATCAAATATGATTTGTCTTGTACAAAAATTGAGTTTGTACCGCCTTGGCCCGGGCTTTCCCCAATTTAGTAAAATAATTTTTTGAACCGATTTTCTGTCATTCTCGCACCGAACCTTGTCGCGTTGAATGCGATATAAGGAAATATACGTTTGAAATATTTTCAACTTTCAAGCCCAGGCGAATTACGGCATATATTTTCTAAAGATACCTGAAGATCTCTCAGTTACATACCCATATGAAGCAGAGAAAAGATTATTTTCATCACATCATGCGTACTCAAAAATGTTCGACCTAAACCCTATTTATTTTTTTCCTAGATGATATGTACAAACTTTTTATTATAAGGATTGAGGTCTATTTATTTTCAGCATGGATTTGAAGTTCAATAATTTGTATAATCAAAGAACTGAAAGAACCTCTGATGAGATTTATACTAGAAGTTACTTTCTACCCAATTAACTCTGTCTTTCGAATTTGCTATGGTGATTTAAAAACTGCTTTCCAGAGCTTGTTGTGCACCACCGAGAAGAAATATTCTCTGATGTCTATAAATATTGGAAAAATGTTCATATTTCAAAACACAATTCACCTCAGATAAATTAATCCATGATTCTTGTAAGTAACCTGTGTGATATGAAGTCAATTGTAAGAAAATATTACCTAACTGCAAGATCCAATCACACTAGGTTTAAAAATAGAACTCACTGACACAGAATTAAATAAACAAAAATACTCACATTGAATTTACTTTTAAGTGGATCAATCTCATTTGATCAGTCAAGGGCCAACAAACTTCAGTTTATGTTTAGTAGTGAATTCATGACAGTCTGTCTGTTGTCGCAACTCTCAGGCCCTTTAGGGCTTTGATTAAATATTTTTGTCTTTTGGGATAGAAAACATTGTGGATAATGAAGAAATTGTGTGATACAAGCAGTTTCTTCATTTCCAAGATGTTTTCCAAAGCTTTATTATGAGGGATGTAAAAAGGAGGGAAGACTTGAAAAGGTAGGGATAAGTTTACACAGATTTAACAATTTTTTTCATATGATCTTAAAACCTAAACGGAATTTTCTTTCAGACTTCCCAAAAGACTGCTATGAAGCAAAGTTTTCCCCTCTGTATAATTCGAAAGAAGATGGTCCCTGGTTTATAGATGCAGACGGGGAAGATGGTCCCGTGCCGCCATTTTTGGTCCACTGTGATATGGAGTCAGAAGAACATGTTGGAATTACTCATTTGCCTACAGATATGTATGTATATTTGATATTTAGACTTAACCCTTATCATGCTGTATAAATTACCGTATTGAATTGCTGTAAAATTAAAGGGCTGAAATCACTGATAGAACTTGTTGTTAAAAAATCAATAATTTAATTATTAGTTTCGTCTATCAAAAACGAGCGATCTGATTGGTCGAAAAATTTAATTCATACCTCCATGAACAAAATTTTGAGTACGCAGCCATTTTGAATGCTTCCGCACAAAATAGTTCACTACTAAAAGGTATCAAAATTCGTTAAGTTGTTGCATTTTTCGCTCGATGCTATTAAATTATAAGAAATGAAGAGAATACTTTTTGTTTTCATGGAGGTATGAACCGAAAAACCTAATCACACAATGTATGAATCCGCTTCGCGTATTCATACAGTGTGATTAGTTTTTTCGGTTCATACCTCCATGAAAACAAAAAATATTCTCTTCATCTCTTAAATATTTCTTTTAGAAATCAACTTCATAAACAACTTTGGCAGGAAAGTTACAAACTAGCACGATTTTTGCTCAATCTTAATGAAACTTAGCCAGAATAATTGTTAGGTCATAAGGATGAAGGCAATATATTATGGAAAGGTTCTATTAGAAAACAATGGAAAAGCGCCTTAGTGGCACTTTTGTTTACACTCAAGAGGCAAGATTTAGCTCAATGTTCATGAATTTTTTATGATTATTTGACTCCAGTTACATGTTGTTTTTTTTTTTAAGAAAAATACTTTTATTAGAAGATGATTCATGTCAGTGATTTAGGACCATCATGGTCCCTTTTTTATGTGTAAAGGGAATAGGATGTTTAACTGGCATATAATTTTAAATCTGAATTAAAGTTTAAATGATGATCTTGTGTAATATTTATTACCAGTAATATTTATTACTAGTAATTACATACTTCAGAAAATGTGCATTTAGGATGCTAGCTTTGTTACCATTCTTGTTTGTTTCATTATAAGACAGCAATATTTACTAATTACATACTGCAGAAACTGTATATTTTCGATGCTAACTTTGTTACTGTCTCTAGTTTATTTCATTAACAGGACAGAGTCAGAAAATATAACAACCCCAGGTAACTACACCATCGGATACAAAGCCACAAAGGAGCAAATTCAAGCCTTGATCAATGAGTCAGATACATGTCAACAATTTGCTAGATATGACTGTAAGGTAGGTCGTAATCCAGACAGCAATATTGAAAGGAGTCGTATACAAAAATGTTAAATTGTTTTACCTTTCAGAAAGCTTTTTTCTTTGGGCGTGTGAGCCACCGTCATAGCACAGTCAGTAGCGTAGCAGACTCCCAATTTTTAATAATGAGATGTCATTGGTTTTATCCTTTCCGACAATTGTCTCTCACCAATGGGTGGATAATCATAAACCTAAGTGGGATAGCAGCTGGAGGCTAGTACTGGTGTGAGAAATGCCAGGAATCCATTGTTAGGTGCTCCAGCCGCAGTGATATGACTGAAATACTGTTAAAGGTGGCGTTAAACCCGAATCAACCAATCTTGGGGTGTCTAAAAGCATTATTGAGTTGGGAATGGGTTAACATAGCTGGATTTAAATTTCAATCTGTTACTGTGGTATCCTTGGTCGTGATTCATGTTCTTGATTGTTAGGAAGTCAACTTTGCTATGAAGTTTTTCCTTGTTTGATTTATAGGGGTGGCTATGATTTTTATGCCCCCACATCAAAAGATCGGGGGCTTATTTGTTTTAATGTTGTCTGTCTTTTGGTCTGTCTGTCTGCAAAACTTAGCCAAAAAACTTAACATTGCCAATTACCACCAGCCTATCCAAGATACAATGCTCATATTTGGCATGATGATAATCTCCATAATACACATCTCCTCATGTCAAGGTCATGTGAATGGGTCAAGGTCACATACTAAGGTCAAACGTTAAGTCCTGTTGCAGGGGCATTGTGTTTCACAAACACATCTTTTTTGTATCCTAGACCCCAACATTTGCCACTAGTACTGGTGAATGGACAAATTGCTGGTAATGCCCACTGGCCCCCAGCAGGAATTTCCTCTCAGATGTTAATGTTGTGACGTAACAATGTTGTGTTGTTAATTAATGGTCTGTGAAATGTAATACTATAATAAAATAGTTGGTTGGTGATCTTAATGTTGTAACTACAGCTTGATAAAGTCTACCTATCAATAACACAACTGTTTAAAAGGCAAGTCCATCTTACATTTATAATTACTTATATCCTATTAGATACAGTTCTCATATTTGGCATGATGACAGATCTCATTTCTATGCATCTGCAGATGCCAAGGTCAAGGTCATGTGACAAAATCAAGGTCACTAATCAAGGTCACATTACTGACAAAAGGCTGTAGCAGGGCATGGAACTCTTGATAGCTTAGTTGCAACAGACTTCATGCACAAACAAGATTTCAAGAAAAATAGCCCCTTTTAGTAGAAGCTTCAGTTTAATTGCAACTAAAGTGTTGACAAATTGGTATTGCAAGTAACCCATTCCCACACGATGTTGCTTTTTGATGCCCCAACAATTTTGAAAACATTGTGTAATATGAAGAAACTTTGAATTGTTGTCTTCAACTCCTTTCAATTAGGACCAGTCTAAGATTTTGCTGAGTGGGAATGGGTTAACAGGATTGCACTGTATTGGAATGGAACTTCTCGCTTTATTACAGAACTCTGCATTGATGAACAATGGTGAGAAGAGGGGATACTTTTGGGACATTCGTGGTGAGGAAAAGGACTACTGGCCAGGTGGTCAGGGTAAACAATACAAATGTGGATGTGGGGTGCTGGAAAACTGTGTTGAAGGTTTGAATTTTATATCAATTTTGAGGTTTAAATTGAGCCCACTGCAGTGCACATAAGGCAATTTCAAGGATTTGAGGGTTTGTTTGGCATTTAGTTCTAAATACCTTAACCATTGACAGGCTATACAATTTTAGACTGGTCTGAATTGAAAGGAGTTGCAGACAAATATTTAAAGTTCATGAAATTTTAGATTTTTTCAATCTTCTAGGTTTAAAAGTTAGTGTAAAACAAAGAATTTGCTGCGTTCAAGCAATTTCTTCATTTTACACAAAGTTTTCCTAATTCTTGTTCTTGAGGAGCATCAAAAAGCGTCACTGTACGGGAGTGGGTTAATAGACAATAAAAATTTAGACTGGTCCATCGAAAATTTTCCTGTTGGATAGTTTTTAAAAAAAACACAGGCACTGCCAGTAGAAAACAATGTTACAAGCAATTACTTTATTTGTAAATGCTGGTGAATGTGGATGTTGGTATATTGGTATTATTTTCTAAATCTGTCAGTCCCGACATCTGTCGGTCTGTTGGTATACGCCCACATCTTTTTAACACATCTCCTACATATTCACAGATTGTTCAGTCATCTGCCCTTGTACATATTGTCAGGTTTTGCCATTATAAGCTGCAGGGCTTGGGAAACCCGATAAATTGCCGGTCTGGATAGAATTTTGTACTGCCAGACCAACTGGAATAAAAAAAAAAAACGCCAAAAATCGGTCAGAAATTTTCATTAAATTTCACATTGAATTATTGATAAACTCGCCCACCATCTATCAAAATCCACTTAAAACCCAAATAATTCAAGGGTTTCACATGTTACCCGCAAATTAAGGGATTAACTAAAGTGCCAAAAATCAATAATGACTTTACATGCTAACCAGTCAAGTGCCCATCTACAGTAAGCCAATGTTTCACAGCTGACCAAACTTTAGGTATAGGGTTTTATAAACTATTTGCGTAAGTGCATCGGTTTGACAAACTGACTTTCCGGAGTCTTATCAGGAGATTAATCTATCACAAGCAAACAAATGTTTACCCTTACCAAATGGGTGAGACCAGGTTTGAAATTTGTATAAATAAAGTAGCATCCCTAGAATACATGTCTTACAGTTTCTCATACACGCTAAGTAACATAGCCAATAGAATTGAAATGATAAGTGGAAATGTCTCCTCTATTATATTGCTAGTTCTGTAATTAGAATTAAAGAAACAACGAATCATAAAATATTACTTCAGGGGTGGAAAACGTCTGAACAATAAATCGCAAATCAACTACAAATGACTGAGTTTTGTGCCCAAATTCTATTCTGGGAAAATTGTCTAACACAAGGGTGACCCTCTCTAGTTTGCCTCGTTGGTCTCATTGATGTACATCATGACTCTGCGCCCATTGGGTAGAACAGACTGGCCCAATAGTTTTGTGATGTCGGCTGTGTTTTTATGCCCCCACCATGGGGGGGCATATAGATTTGCCTTTGTCCTTCCATCCTTCCATCCGTCCCAAATTGTCTGGGGCATATCTCTGAAAGTATAATAGCTATCAACTTGAAACTTCATAAATGGATAGACCTCATTGAGGAGAAGTGAAGTGCACAAGAACCACAACTCTTGTTTGCATAATTTTGGAGTTATTGCCCTTTGTTATTTTAAAGACTTACATTTTGTCCGGGGCATATCTCTGAAAGTATAATAGCTATCAACTTGAAAATTCACAGGTGGATAGACCTCATTGAGGAGAAGTGCAGTGCTTAAGAACCCCAACTCTTGCTTGCATAAATTTGGAGTTATTGCCCTTTGTTATTATCAAAGCTACCGGTGGGGGCATCTGTGTCCTGTGGACAAAGCTCTTGTTTCATTGACACTTGTGTTGATAGACTGTGTTAAATTGACAGAACTTTGGGTTACTAATTCCTGTAAAGTATGTTACTACTATGATATAATCGGCAGTATTTGGGGTCCTGGTGGGGGGATGGTGCATAAATCCTTGAAATTTTAATAATGTATTAATTCTTAAAATTTAATTATGTAATCTATTTGTCTATCTAATTTTACAAGACGTTGGAATTTGTGGACTGCCGTACATTGCCATAAGTGCAATTTATACACAACCAAATTTTTTAAAAACAAAATGAAAGTAGGATATTCGTTTTCATCTATCTTCCACCCGTTGAAGATATGATTGGAAAATTTAACAAAGAAGGCATTGAATGAAAGAATGATGAACCCTTTTATGTAAAGGAAAGGTGAATAAAGGGCAGGGGATATTCGTTTTTGCCGTCAGAGTAGGGTATTCTTTTTTGTGGCAGGAGGGGGGAATGTTGGTGGCATTGTCCTGGACCAATTTACATTTCAAAATTTACGGAGCCCTGATAAACTACATTGCAGAAAAAGGGGGCTACAGAAAAAAAAGGGCTTAATGCAAAATTTCTTCTACATTCACAGACAAATATCAACGAAATTTTCACAGAATGATCCAAGTCTCTTTCTTTTTGGCATACCGCCGCCGTCATAGCGCAGTTGGTAGCGCGTCGGACTGTCAATCTAGAGGTCCCGGGTTCGATTCCCGACGGCGGCACTCATCCTTTCCGACTATTTGTCTCCCACCAATGGGTCGATAATCGTAGACCTATGTGGGATAGCAGCTGGAGGCTACTAGGAAAGGATGTGATGGCGGTACTGGTGTGAGAAATACCAGGAATCCATTATTAGGTGCTCCAGCCGCCGCAATATAACTGAAAGATTGTTGAAAGCGGCGTAAAACCCCATTCAAACAAACAAATCTTTTTGGCATATTGTGGAGGTTTTGCAATTATAGGCTGTGTCACAGACAATTTCTTGTCTGGGCTCATTGTTTTCTATATAGTTTCCATGAGCTTCAACACTTATAACTCTATAACTCCTTCTTAAAAAAGCAATCAATTGGTTGCATATATTATGACTACTGGTACACTCTTCCCCAAATTGTCCTTCCCTATCTATTTTTTGAGGGGTGAAATAAATTGGATTGTGTTGTAATGGTTTTACCCTTTCCATAGCCATGAGAACTTGTAAATCTTAAAACACAAAATCCTTTTAAAGCAAGTCTAGTGTTCGATCCCTGGTGGCGGCATATATCAGGTCAACTGTGTTACTTGAGTAACAAAAAACTGGTAGGGTATAAGTTGACTTTGTGAAATTCTAGTTTTAAAATCATTTCATTCAGAATCTTTTGGATGTAATTGTGACTCAAAGAATGGAGAGTGGCACAAGGATTTTGGGACAGTTTATAACAAGAATGACTTGCCAATTGGCGATGTGACCTTTCTTGACCTTGGAGATGAAGGTCAGGCAGGAGAGTACTATGTGGGTGACCTCATGTGTTCTCAAAAACAATTTGGTAAGTCATTTAGAGCTTGCTTTTCCAAAGACAATTGACTAATCGCTGGCCGCGCCCATTAACCGACGGCGGCAAAACTCTTTCCGACATTTGTCTACCACCAATGGGCAGATAATCGTAAGCCTATGTGGGATAGCAGCTGGAGGCTAGGAAAGGGTGTAGTGGTAGTACTGGTGCGAGAAATACCAGGAATCCATTGTTAGGTGCTCCAGCCGCCGCGATATAACTGAAAGATTGTTGAAAGCGGCGTTAAACCCCATTCAAACAAACAAACCCATTAGCTCTGACAGGAAGTTCCGCTTCGATATTCAACGGTGTTATTTTTCAAAATTTATGGCTAGTAGCATGTAACAAAAAAGTAAAATGGTCGGTTGGTGACATAAACGTCATAACTACAGCTTGAATAAGCTGTAGTTACGATGTTTAAGTCGCCAAACTAACAAAGGTTAACAAAAATGGCAGCCATTGTAGGAGTTGAACAGCTCAGGTCCGGGCTGAATTATTTGATTTGTTGGTTTATTCCTTGATTGGCAGCTGCAATTGGTCAATTATAGACTTGTCCAAATCGAAGGAAGTTGCAGATGGCAAATTAACAATTACCACACCATCCTGCTATTTGACGTTATGTAGAAATATTATTACAGAAAACTCTGGGAGAAAGAGGGTTTGATTGTAACAAGCAGTTTTTCCTTTCGTCACAACGTTTTCAACCTTATTTGACATTTTCCCCCAATATTAGTGCCTTTCATGATGTCATCTCCAACTTCTTTTAGTTGAGGCCAATTGATAGTTTTGTTTTCTGGTAATGGATTTAAAGTAATTTGCCCAATGGTTTTGTTTATATTGGTATTTAAGGAAAGTACATCATATCTCAATCATTCGAATCTTTGATTGGACAAGAGAAATAAGGAACGGCAACTTGTGCTGAATGTGCAATCATCAGGGACAAGGTCAAATTTTTTGACTGAAATGTCGCAATGTGCTCAAGGTGAGCTACTGTGATCGGTAAATGTTTAGCGTATGTATGCCTGTCCGTAAACAATTACTGAAAACCTTCTCCTAACCAAGTAATTATCAGATTTCAATCAACCTTCACAGAAATGATCCTTAGGTCATGCTCTTTCAAAATACTTTAAAGAAATAGATCAAAGAAGAATTGGTTGTGATGCAACTTTGAGAAAGATCTTGCAAAATCTGCTCCCAAACCAGAAGGCTTTGATATTTGGTATACATCATTGCCTATTGACCCTCTACGAAAATTTACCTATTAACCCTCTACCAAAATACTTGAAAGAATAACCGTACTCTGAAAATTAACTATTTTCTGTGCTTTAACTTAGGAGTGAAGAAGGAAATCTTTGAAAATCTTCTTTTTCAAAACCATAAAACCTAGAGCCTTGATATGTTGTATATATAATTGTTTATTTACCCTCTACCAAAATACTTCAAAAAACGATTCAACTCTTAAAATTAGCCGTATGTTTTGCGATCTTTGATTTACATAGGATTTAAGGAGAAAAACTTTAAAAATGTTCTTCTCTGAAACCATTTAGATTGAAATTTGATATTTTGTTCATATTATCAAGCTTATCATAGAGCCATCATACTAAGGTGAGCAATATAGGACCATCATGGTCCTCATGTTTTCTTTAGGTATAAAACCACTGTGTCAAGACTATGCATATGATGGACAGCTTGATAGCCATGCTTACGTGATCGATCCAGATGGAGCAAAGAGAAGTGAAAATGAAGAAGGTATATAGTCTGTAGCTTTTCTGACCAAGGGTTTATTGGTATATTGTAATGCAGTTGGTTGCATGTCAAACTCTCAATCGTGAGGTCCAGGATTTGATTCCCGGTCACATCAGATCTCCTTACTGACATTGGTCTCCCATTACTGCGTGGATAATCTAAAACCTAAGTGAGATGAGTAGCCGGACACTTGGAAAGGATGTGGTAGAACTGGTGAGAAATACCAGGAATCCTTGGTTAGGTGCTGCAGCAACTGTGACTGTAACATATGACTGCAAAACTGTTAAATGTGGTGCTAAACCCCATTCAGACAAAGTATAATGTAATGTTGATAAGGTCTGTTTGTTAGTTCATCCATGTATCTGTAAAGCTTTTCTGTAAAAAGCTCAGAAACTGTTGGTTTCTTTCCAAACTAATTTTACAGGAATGATTCTCGGATGATCCATCATGAGGTTCATTGACGCAAATTTTCTACAGGAAAATGAGGTTCGTTTTTATTGGACTAGTTTCTACTTAATGGCATTTACTGAAAACTTTGCAAGGTTTTTCATCAGAAAATATCTCAGTAGATTTTAGCCCATTTGACATGAATGAAACTTTCGATACCTTTAATTAGATTCATGAATTAAAATTCAATTGCCCTGCTCCAAAACCACTAGGCCAATTTTGGTCAAATTAACAGGCATGTTCCTTGGGTTATCTCTATCAAAAATTGTTTGTGAAATTTCAATTGGCCCATAAATATGGTCAAGCCTTGGCTATAGTGTAATTGTGAGGGCTTTAGAATCATGAGGTCCCTGGTTCGATCCCCAGTTGTGGCAAATATCCTTTCTGACATCTGTCTCCAACCAATGGGTAGATAATCGTAAACCTAAGAGGGATGAGCAGCTGAAGGCTCAGAAAGGATGTAGTGGTAGTACAGGTGCGAGGAAATACCAGGAACCCATGGTAAGGTGCTCCAGCCTCTGCTATATGACTGATATAGTGTTAGAAGAGGCGTTAAACCCCATTCAAATAAAACAAACAAAATATGGGCATTTCAGGCGAAGCAGTTTTCAACTTTGAATCATTTATAAGATATCTCCTCCCAAATCACTTAACCAATTTTGTTAAAATTTTACAGGAATGTTCCTTGGCTTACCCTTATTAAAAAATTTTCATTAAATTTTCATCAGCCCAAAAGTATGGGTGTTGTAGGATGGGCTGTGTAAATGACATCTCCCCCTACCAATTTTGATAAAAACTCACAGGAATGTTTCCATGGTGACCTTTATCAAAAATAATTCATTAATTTGGTCTATAGGCATGGCGGGGGCAGATTTGATTTCAAATTCTTTTACCCATTCCCACATAATGAAATTTTAGACCAGTCCAAATTCAAAGAAATTGCAGACGGTAATTTCAAGTTGATGAAATCTTCAAAAACTTGTCTTTTAGGGTAGAAAACATTGTGGATAATGAAGAAATAGCTTGTAACAAGCACTTTCTTCATTATACACAATATTTTCTAAAGCTTTTATATAGATGGGCGTTTAAAAGCGTCATTGTGTAGGAATGAGTAAAATGATATTTCCTAAACCACATGGCCAATTTCAATCAAATTATCATGAATATTTATCTGATGACCCTTACCAAAAATCATTTGAAATTTTGAATTGCCCATTTGATATCTAAGTGGAAAATCATGTCAAGTCAGTGGGCATGGACAGCAGTCATTGGGAAGGGGGGGGGGCGGGTATCTTTGAATCAAGAGATTCCTACCTACTTATTTGTGTGTCTTGGATATACAAGATCTGCGTCCATTAATCCATTCCCACATGAGAACATTTTAGATTGGTCCAGTCAACAATTTTAAGGGGATGAAATTCTAAAATTCGTTTATCTGTTAGGGTAGAAAACATTTGGGACATTGAAGAAATTGCTTGATACAAGCAATTTCTTCTATGTCCACAATGTTTTCAAAGGCTTTTTTGTTGAGGGGTGTAAAAAGGAGGGCTTGTGTGGGAATGGGTTAGAACCTTGATAGACTGTTCCACTCTCTTAGACTCGGGTTTATTCCCCATTCACATCTGTAATTGGCACAGTACATAGTCTGCCAATTCGTCATGATTTCGTCACATGTCATACTGCAATCAATTTCAATTTAAAAACTGGCACATAAATCAGATTTTTCCGCTAGTAATTCATAAGGTTTTATAACAAAAGTAGTTTTGGGGTTTAAAGACAAATATATAATGTATCTTGGATCATATTTATTAAACCTGAAATTTTCATTTCTTGCGAAACACTAGAAAAGTAATATACTTCCATTCCTTGGTTGTCAAAAAATCTTGCCATTTAACCCATAACAGAGATGTATGGTGAGAGTAATGAATGACTTTCCTGCTTCGACATTGAGACTATTCTGGTTTCTTTTGACAGGTAATGTGGATCCCTTCCTCGTTTATTGTGAAATGACACAAGAACCTCCAAATGCAGCTACCATTGTCTTCCATAACCAAACAGAGGTAAAAAACGGTCAACATACACTTTACCACGCAATTCCTTAATTTTGTATCCCTTAACTATAGGATGACATCTTACAGGAAAAGATGGAATTGCTGGTAACCAGAGATACTCTATCCCCAATGGTGTTTTTATCCCCCACTGTTTTCACAAAGGGGATATAGTCTGTCATTCCGTCATTCCATCACTTAGCTTGTCCGGAGCATATCTCCTAAAGTATAATTGCTATCAACTTGAAACTTCATAGGTGGATAGATCCTATTAAGGAGAAGTGCAGTGCACAAGAACCACAACTCTTGCTTGCATAATTTTGGAGTTATTGTCCTTTGTTGTTTTAATGACTTACATTTTGTCTGGTGCATATCTCTGAAAGTAAAATTGCTTTTAACTTGAAACTTCAAAGGTGGATAGATCTTGTTGAGGAGAAGTGCAGTGCACAAGACCCACAACTTTTGCTTGCATAATTTTGGAGTTATTGCCCTTTGTTGTTTTAAGACTTAGATTTTGTCCAGAGCATATCTCTGTAAGTATAATAGCTATTATCGAACTCATTGAGAAGAAATGCAGTGCACAAGAAGCCTAAATCTAACTGGCTTCAGTTTACCATCAAGCTTTTATAGCGGGGGATGGCCATGTCCGACATGGCTCTTGTTAACCCTTTTGGCTCTTAATTATCGTAAAAAGGTGTGATTGAATGGGCATTTAATGTCATTATTAAGAATGCAATTACCATAGCATAGGTTTGATGTTTTTAAACTTCTTTTCATTTATCAATGTGGATGTATATTGTAATCAACATCTTCATCCATCTATCTGGCTGGCTGTCCATCCGTCCCTATGTCCAAATTTTGTAAACACATCTCCTCTGTTAAATGATGAATTTGAATGAAATATGCGCATAATGTTCCTAGTCATCTGAGGTTGTGCATGATGTTGTGATAGTACTGATGTGAGAAATACCAGGAATTCATGGTTAGGTGCTCAAGTGGCTGCGATAAGACTTAAATATTTTCAAAAGTGGCTTTTAACCGCAATCAAACAGACAAAAACCCCACTTTATACAGCTGGTATGTCTGAATTCAAAAAAAGAGAAATTTTGGAATACCACAATTTGTAAGCAAAGCAAAGCATTACTTCTTGGACCAATTTGGCATATGGTCAAATGGAATGGAAGTCCGAATAGAAGGGAAATTACTCACTTCATTATTGAAAGAATGAGCATTTCAAAACTGTTACCTCTTTTACACTTAGCAGAATATTGTTAGGTGCTTTTGTCTGTTAATGGAGTCTTTAAATGAATTCAAACCTTATTGGTGCAGCACTACTTTGTTTCTACCCTATTGATATCCTACTGTATTCTCCAAAACTTGGTTACAATGTCCACCAAAAAGTAGCAATCCTATATGATTGAACATGTCTACTCAAGCTAATACTACACATAATAGTCATAAATGTACGGGAAAGGGAAAATATCTCTTCCTCCTAAATTGCTATGGCCAATATGGAATTACCATGGCAAGAATGTTCCTTAAGTGACCATTTCAAGACCTTTTTTTGATATGTGAGAAAATAGAGGTGTGGTAGGGTCGGGTTATCAGACTTGAGAAATGATGGAATAATTTTTTGAAATCTTCTAAACCACTCGGCCAATTAAGACAAAACGTAGCTGTAATTTTCCGTAAGTGACCCTTTCAAAAGCTGTTCATGGACTTAACATTTGCAAAATAAATGGGACAGGGCAGGAACAGGCTTATCAGACTAAGAGAAAACATGATATGATTTAGGGCTATTTTGGCCCTCATGTTTGCTATAGACTCTGGTTCCAACTTGAAATCAACTTTAATTTAATTGTTGTATAATCAATCCATTACCTGATGGCAAATATTCAGACTGGACCAAATTCAAAGAAGTTGCAGACAACAATTTCAACTTCATAGAATTCTCTGTCTTTCTGGTTAAAAAACAACTTGAAAAATGAAGAAATTGCTAGTGACTAGCAATATCTTCATTTTCCACATTGTTTTCCCAAACTCTTTTCATGAGGGTTGTAAAAAGGCATATTTGTGGTGATTGGTAAAGCTATACTTTTATCCACTGAGTTTTATTGTAAACTATTGGTCTTATTATTTATCCTTTGACAAATCATTTTAGATTTCTTTTAACTCTACTGGAGAATGGTACTTTGAGTATAAAGAATCAGTACTGGCACAACTGAAGGTCCTCATTGGGCGATCCTTCTCCTGCTCACAGACTGTTGAATATAAATGCAGTAATGCTCCTTTACATGGTAAGAAAACAGAATTTAGTTTGTTCTTATTCTTGCGCCGCCGTCATAGCGCAGTTAGTAGCGTGTTGGACTGTCAATCTAGAGGTCCCGGGTTCGATCCCTGACCCTGACTATGTGTCTCTCACCATTGGGTTGATAATCATAGACCTATGTGGGATAGCAGCTGGAGGCTAGGAAGGGATGTAATGGTAGTACTGGTGTGAGAAATACCAGGATTCCATTGTTAGGTGCTCCAGCCGCCGCAATATAACTGAAAGATTGTTGAAAGCGGCGTAAAACTCCATTCAAACAAACAAACAAATCTTATTTTGTCCATTGATTAACCCATAATCAGACAGCAAAATTTTAGACTGGTCTTAATTAAAGGAAGATGACAATTTTTAGGTTACCTATTGCAATCGTGTTCCATCTGTCATTGTGTATTGTTCTTGAACTTTTTACATTTATGACTTCTTAAGAACAATTGGACAGATTTCTACCAAACTTGACAGGAAGCATCCTCATGGGAAGGCACACCAGATTTTTACATGTCATGGAGTTATCTATCCTGAAGCAAAAAAGGGTACATCTTTAAAAATCTTCTAGTCATGAACCGGCTGTTGGATTGGATTCATATTGGTATTTAGAGTTTTTAGGGCAAGGACTACAAAGTTTGTACAGGAAAAAGAATCTGTCAAGAAATGGCAGTGCTGGGGGAGGGGGGGGGGGAAGGTTTGGGGTTATAAGCTTCTCTACCAAATCACTACCAAATCAAAAGACCTACAGCTCTGATATTTGGTATGTGGCATGATCTTGTTAAAAGCGGTGTTAAACCTCATTCAAAAAAAAATTAACATAGGCTTATATAGTGAAAACTTTAAAAATCTTCATCTCCCAAACAGGAGGGCCCAGAGCTTTTGAATTCAGTACACAGCATCGCCTTTTTTAATATCTATCAAGATCGTATAATTTATGGCTCCAAGATCAAATTGGCCCGTTCCTGGACGTTGCAAGTTTTACTTGGGGCTCGTAAAGTGAAAACTTGTAAAGTGAAAACTTAAAAAATTTTCTCCCAAGCAGAAAAACCAAGAGCTTTCATATTTTGTATTTAACATCATCTGGCTGACTTTTATCTTTTTTGTGCTCTTTGGACTGATAAGGCCCTATGGGCCTCTTGTTAGTGGATGAATTTTTTGTCTTGGATATTCAGATTTCACATATGCACCTTTTAACTTTGACCTTTAACTTATTATATATAACTTTTTCTTTCACGATCATATTAGCTCTACTGGCCGGAGGCCACTAGAGCTATTGCGATGGCTTTTTCCCGTCTGGCGTCTGTCCGTCCGTCGTCCGTCCGTTAAACTTTTCCTTGTTAACACTCTACAGTCCACAGTCTTTAGCTCACCTGAGCACTATGTGCTCAAGGTGAGCTATTGTGATTGATAATTGTCCTGCGTCCGTCTGTAGTTCTGTAAACAATTATTAAAAATCTTCTCCTCCTAAACCATAATGCCTAGAGCTTTGAATCATCACCTATTGACCGTCTACCAAAATACTTCAAAGAATTACTGTACTCTGAAAATTAACCCTTTTCTGTGCAATCCCAGATTTTACAAAGGAAATCTTAAAAAATCTCCTCCTAAACCATAAGGTC
Organism: Fragum fragum; assembly: GCA_946902895.1. Taxonomy (NCBI): domain Eukaryota; kingdom Metazoa; phylum Mollusca; class Bivalvia; order Cardiida; family Cardiidae; genus Fragum; species Fragum fragum. Next base: position 49,475,117 of record OX336372.1, on the reverse strand, counting down.
AAGAGCTTTGATATTAGGTATGTATCATCACCTATTGACCCTCTCCCAAAATACTTCAAAGAATTACTGTATTCTGAAAATTACAAAGGAATAAAGAAGGAAATCTTTGAAAATCTTCTCCAAAACCATAAGGCCTAGAGCTTTTATATTTGGTATGTATCATCACCTATTGACCCTCTCCCAAAATACTTCAAAGAATTACTGTATTCTGAAAATTAGTCCTTTTCTGTGCAATTCCTGAACGGAATAAACAAGGAAATATTTGAAAATCTTCTCCTCCCAAACCACAAGGCCTAGAGCTTTGATATTTGGTACATATCATTATCTATTGACCATTTACCAAAATACTTAAAAAATATTTGAAAACCATCTTCTCCTAAACCATTAGGCCTAGAGCTTTTATATTTGGTATGTATTGATGTCTACACTTCAAAGCTTTTCCTTATTCAGCAAATTAGGGTTATTTGGTGGGATCATCAATATACCTAGGATTAAAAGAGAAAATCCTTAAACATCTTCTGCGAAATAATTAGACAGAAGGCTTTACTTTTTAGGTCACCTGACCGAATGGTCATGGTGACCTATTGCAATCATTGTTTGTCCGTCGTAGTGCGTCGTGCGTCGTCCGTCGTGCGTTAACTTTTAAACATTTTCATCTTCTTCTCAAGAACTACTGGGCGGATTTCAACCAAACTTGGTAGAAAGCATCATTGGGGGATGCCAATTCAAGTTTGTGAAAATAGGGGTTCTGGGGGTCATAGGGGCCCCAATCGGGGGCAAAAAGGGGTAATTTTTGCTTCTTCTTTAAAAATCTTCTTCTAATAAACCGTTAATGCCAGAGCTTAAATATTTTGTGGGCATGACAACTAGGACAGGTATAGTATAAATTGTGAAATTCATGCCCCTGGGATCATGTATGGGGCCACACCCAGAGGTCAAATTTCATCATTTTAAAAAATTCACATTTTAATCTTCTCCTGATGAAGTACAAAGCCAATTTCAAACCAACTTGGTGAAAAGCATCATTTGGTAATGGTTATTCAGATTTGTGAAAATTAAAAGGCTTGGGGGGTCAGGGGGCCTTAAAATGGGGACCAAAAAGGGGTAATTTTTCGGTAACTTTTAAATATTTCATCTTCCTCTCAAGAACTATTGAGAGGATTTCAACCAAACTTGGTAGAAAGCATCATTTGGGGATGCCAATTCAAGTTTGTGAAAATAGGGGTTCTAGGGGTCAAAGGGGCCCAAATAGGGGGCAAAAAGGGGTAATTTTTGGTACTTCTTTAAAAATCTTCTTCTAATAAACCGTTAATGCCAGAGCTTAAATATTTTGTGTGCTTGACAACTAGGACAGGTATATTATAAATTGTGAAAATCATGCCCCTTGGGTCATGTATGGGGCACTCAGAGGTCAAAGTTCATCATGTTAAAAAATTCACATTTTCATCTTCTTCTGATGAAGTACAAAGCCAATTTCAAACCAACTTGGTGAAAAGCATAATTTGGTAATGGTTATTCAGATTTGTGAAAATTAAATGGCTTGGGGGGTCAGGGGGCCCTAAAATGGGGACCAAAAAGGGGTAATTTTTCGGTAACTTTTAAATATTTCATCTTCCTCTCAAGAACTATTGAGAGGATTTCAACCAAACTTGGTAGAAAGCATCATTTGGGGATGCCAATTCAAGTTTGTGAAAATAGGGGTTTTTGGGGTCATAGGGGCCCCAATCGGGGGCAAAAAGGGGTAATTTTTGGTACTTCTTTAAAAATCTTCTTCTAATAAACCGTTAATGCCAGGGCTTAAATATTTTGTGGGCATGTCAACTAGGACAGGTATATTATAAATTGTGAAATTCATGCCCCTGGGGTCATGTATGGGGCCACACCCAGAGGTCAAAGTTCATCATGTTAAAAAATTCACATTTTCATCTTCTTCTGATGAAGTACTTAGCCAATTTCAAACTAACTTGGTGAGAAGCATCATTGGGTACTGATTATACAGATTTGTGAAAATTAAAAGGCTGAAGGTCAGGGGGGCCTAAAATGGGGACCAAAAGGGGGTCATTTTTTGTAACTTTTAATCATTTTCATCTTCTTCTCAAGAACTACTAGTGGGATTTCAACCAAACTTGGTCGGAAGCATCATTTGGGGATGCCAATTCCAGTTTGTGAAAAGAGGTTGGGGGGGCTTGAGGTAAAAGGGGCCCCATTCAGGGGCAGAAAGGGGTAAATTTTTGTACTTCTTAAAAAAATCTTTTTCTAATAAACCCTAAATCACTTGTCTCTTTTACTCAGGTGACCGTTAAGGCCCAATGGGCCTCTTGTTTGTATATATCATAAATCCTTGAACCATCATACTCAGGGGAGCGATTTAGGACCATCATGGTCCTCTTGTCATCGGATTCCCTTCAAACTTTCACAGAATGATTGTACAATTATAAGGATCATTCCTTTTGAAATTGGGTCAGATCCGTCAAGAAACGTGAAAAGGGGCCTAATTAAAATTTAATTAAGAATTTCCGTTAACAATCTGTAGTCCACAGTTTTCATCAGATTCTCTTCAAACTTTCACAGAATGATTGCACCATCATAAGGATCGTTCCTTTCAAAATTGGGTATGATTAGTCAAGAAACACCAGAAAAGGGGCCTTATGAAAATTTGATTAAAAAATCATCATTAACACTCTAGAGTCCACAGTTTTCATCAGATTCTGTTCAATCCTTCACAGAATGATTGTACCATCATAAGGATTGTTCCTTTTGGAATGGGATATGATCCGTCAAGAAACACGGGAAAAGGGGCCTTATGAAAATTTAACGGAAAAAATCTATTAAGAAATCCTTGTTATCTCTCTAGAATCCACAGTTTTCATCGGATTCTCTCCCAACTTTCACAGAATGATTGTATTATCATAAGGATTGTTCCTTTAGAAATTGGGTATGATCCCTCAAGAAACACAGGAAAAGGGGACTTTGGAAAATTTAATAACAAATCCTCATTAATAATCTAGAGTTTTCATCGGATTTTCTATAAACTTCACAGAATGATTGCACCATCATAAGATTCGTTCCTTTAAAAGTGGGTTTGATCCATCAAGAGAGTGGGATAAGGGGCCTAATTAAAATTTAATGGAAAAATCATCATTAACACTCTAGAGTCCACAGTTTTCATCGGATTCTCTTCAAACTTTCACAGAATGATTGTACCATCATAAGGATTGTTCCTTTCAAATTGGGTCTAATCTATTGAGAAACATAGGAAAAGGGGCCTAAGGAAAATTCAATGAAAAAAATCTTAATGCTTTTCAGTCCACAGATTTCATGGGGTTGTCTTTATACTCAAACAGAATAATTATACTTTTGTAAGTAGAGTTCCCTTTGGAATTGGTTCAGATCCATCAAGTAACATGGGAAAAGGGGCTTAATGATTTTTTTTAAATATTCTAGTAAACATAATAAGTCCCCATATTTAATTGGATTCACTTTTAACTTTCACTGAATGATAAAACCAACAGTAAAATATCACGGAAAAGGGGCCTTATGAGAACTTGATTTAAATATCTTTGTTAACACAGTAAAGTCAACGGTTTTATCGAATTCTCTTCAAAGATGCATGGAATAATTGTGGCATTCGAAACACAGGAAAAGGGGCCTTACAGATTATCATCCAAACATTCTTGTGTATGTGATGAAGATCACAATCATTATCAAATTGTCTTTAAAATTTCACAGGACAATTGTAGGGTTGTAGGGAAAGTTCCTTTTGGAATGAAATTGATCCATCAGAAAACACAGGAAAAGGGGCCTTATGGATTTTCATTCAAAACAATCCTGTTTATGTGATAAAGTCCACAATTATTGTAAGATTCAGATGAAAATTTCACAGGATGATTGAAGGGTCATAAGGTAACTTCTTTTAGAAATTGAGTGGGTCTGTCATGAAACACGGGAAAAGGGACCTTGAGGATTGTTGCTCAAAATAATAAAGAGGATAAAGTTCTGGTTTTTTGCTTTATGCATTCTTCATTGAGTAATTAACTTCCTTAAATATCAGATTTTTTTAACGGAAAACTTGATAACCAGTAGAGCGTCTCAGGCCCTCATGGGCCTCTTGTTTTATCATAGGGTACTTTTTATTTCATACATGAATTCTTCAGGAGAAAGGTTTACATTTGAGACAATGACTTTGACCATGTGACAGTGACTCTTTACTATTTAAAGGCCATTAGTACATAGACTTTTTCATTTTGGTGTGGCTGCAGACGTAGTGCAGGTGGTAGCGCGTTACTAATCATGCGGTCCTGGTTTTGATTCCTGGTCGCGGCAAATAACCTTTTAACCCTTTACCACTTTGCAAAATTTTAGATTGGTCCAATTTGAAAGAAGTTGCAGACGACAATTTAAAGTTTATGAAACTAGGGATTTTTTCAACTTTCTGGGTAGAAAATATTGTGTAAAACAAAAAAATGGCTTGTGACAAGCAATTTCTTCATTTTGCACAATGTTTTCACAATGTTTTTCCTGAGGGGCCTTCAAAAGCATCACTGTGTGGGAATGGGTTAAAAATTTGTCTCCCACCAATGGGCGGATATTGTAAACCTATGTTGGATGAGCAGATGGGGGCTCAGAAAGGATGTAGTGGTAGTACTAGGGTGAGAAATGCCAGAAAGTCATGGTTAGGTGATCCAGCCTCTGCAATATGATTGAAATAGTGTTAAAAGTGGCTCTAAATTTCATTCAATCAATCATTTCCGTACTCTAATTCTAGAACCAAATGAACTACAACCTTGAAACTTCATACAACTGTTGCCATTGCTCCAAGGAAGTGCAATAGTGTTTTTAGGTCAACATAGGTGAAAGATCAAGGTCACAATTTAACTTTGGTTGAAAACCATTTCCATGCTCTAACTAGCTGTAAGCGGTTTGATGTAGGACCTTCATACCCTATACTTGGATGGATAAAAAGGAGTCAGTTGGCAACAGACAAAGCACAGTTGGCAGTGTGTCAGACATTCAATCACGAGGTCCAGAGTTCAGTCCCTGGTGGTGGCAAAAATCCTCTGACATTTGTCTCCCAACACTGGGTGAATGATTTTAAACCTAAGTGGGAGGAGTAGCTGGAGGCTCAGAAAGGATGTAGTTGTAGTGAAGTGTGAGAAATGCCAGGAATTGATTGTTAAGTGCTCCAGCCGCAGTGATAAGATTGAAATGTATTTAAAAGTGGTAGTAAAGCCCATTCAAACAAATCTTTCAATTTGGACCAGTCTTAATTTGTCTTGTCTGGTAAAAGGGTTAAGCAAACATTTGCAAATTACATTATGGTTATGGTCCATTTACTTTGTCCAGAGCATATCAACTACATTTATTGATGGATTTCAAATAACTTAGTGCAGTTGTTAGTGCAATCATAAGAAATAAAAGCAAAACAAATTTTTAGATTTCTGTAAGGTCAAGGTCAAATATTTGGTGGGCTCAACATGTCCCTGGATGACAAGGAGCCATTTGGTGTTAACTGCAATAAGTGATGGTATTTTCAGCGGCCACGATATGACTCAAATACTGTTAAAAGTGGCGTTAAACACCATTCAACCAATCTATGAAATCTTAAAATAAGTTCATGTTGGTGTAGAAATTCAGGCACTCGAGTGCTTTTCTCATGTTGCACTCTGTCTTAATTCATATTTAGTGAACGGAAGAAGTGTTATCACCTGGACAGCTGGAGATGGAAGTATTCGGTCATATTTCGATGGTGTGGGACCGGAGCCAAAGTGCCGATGTGGACTATTGGGCACTTGTGCTGGAGATAATGATTGTAATTGTGATTTTGGACATTATGCGGAAAGGTAAGTCTCCTCTATTTTTATACTCCTGAAGGGCTGTATTATTGCTGTTTTCTCATGCTATTTTTTGTCACTATTTCTAAATTGCTGTTTGTTTGGTAAGGTGATAATGTGGAAGTGAGTTACAGCCTTTATTTTCTTATCATGCCACAAAATTTTAGACTGATCAAACTTGGAGAACATTTTATAGTTAATGATTTTCAAAAAATCTTTGTCTTTTTCGGTAGATAACATTGTGGACTATGAAGAAATTTCTTGTCACACCTTGGCGTCGTTCGTGTTGTCGTTAACCTTGGTCATATCTCTGTTGTTCTTGAAGATATCCTCATGTGTATTGACCATCACAAGGGCTATCTAAACTTTCAAGGGGGATAATTCTAAAAGCGTTTTACAAATTTGTAAGAGTTATGCCCCTTTTTCGACTTAGAATTTGAATTATCCAGCACCTACAACCGAGCGTTGGCACAGTGTTGCATCCAGGCCACTCGATAGAGGAAATCCTCTGGGTTTGTCGTTATGTCAAAAGATAACATCATCAGAGACATAGAATAATGTATATTTATGTGTCTGACATCATTTAATCGACTGCCTGAACTTACCATCATTACAGATTTCATTTAACAAAAAAATGGGTATGATAGGCCTCGGTGTTCAACGTCAATCTTGGACATAGTCGAAAGTGAAACTAGACATTCTGCCGTCTTTGATTTTTTCGATTATTATAACCTTCATTCTTACTATTTTAAAAGTTACCAGCTATAAAGTATAATCCAGTTTTATGCATGTGCATCTGTTCGGTGTAAATTTCTGATTCGTTTAATAGAGTTCTTTGTTGATTTATTGTTACCGTATTTTTAACAATGGTAAAGAAATTGGACCAAGTCCATGACCGCAAAAGAGGTTCAAAGGTCCACATGACATTTTCTGAACGTGTCAGTTACCCAAGGTGTTCAACGACTCGTCTGTCTCCAAGGAGACGTCACTTTGCGGGATACTTAGATTTTATCCCTTTTGTCTAAGGACGGAAATATTCACGTCGGTGTAAAGCTAAATTCAATTACATTAATTCCGACAACTATCAATAATAATTAAACATGTCTCGGGTGAAAATTCTAGCTTTTAAATATTGGCGCAGACCAAAAGAGAACCACAATATGTAGACCTGTAGAAATTTACGGGTTATTGAATTCCGATTGACCGGGATGGTAAGGGTATAATTTAATAATTCTCCGCACACTGAATTTCGTTGGCTTCTGCTAAAATCTCGTTACTACAGTTGTTTTCCTTTGAAATATCGGAGGGTGATGCTCTTTAAACTATCCTGTGTATATTTTGTCATAATTTGACAATAACGATGTTGATCAAGTCAGTTATGGGCTAGAAAACATGGTTTGGATTCAGTCGGGGGGGAGATAGAAGTCATTAAATGTGATTTCATAACAAGGAAAACTTAACAGACAAATCAGAGAATGCCTTCAACTATCATACAAATTGTTAATTGTTAATATACAGTCCTGACTGCAGTTGAGGCCTTTCAGGCCTTTGATTTTTACGCTGAGAAGGTGATAATCCCCATATGGATAAGATAAAGTGAAATGACGCCGAATTGGGTCATTGGTCTTCCTCGGTCCCTGGCTTACTTCGGATCTCTTTGTATTTTTCTGTACAAAATGATCCAATTTAAGCGGGATTCTTGAATTGGTGAGCTCGTTGTCTCGCAAATATTAGCGAGAATGAAACCCTCGCTAATAAAACCCGATTTACAGTGGTTAAGTGACACGAGAAAAGGGGCCTTATGAAAATTTTATTACAAAAATATCAATATCAAGATACAATCCCCAGACCTTAACATTTTCTTCAAACTATCTATCATTGGGATTGTTCCTTTGTCAATTGGGTTTGATTTGTTAAGTTTCACAGGGAAATGGGCCTTATAAAAAATTCATTACAAGGAATTCTTGATAAAAATTTCATTACAAGGAATTCTTGACACAATTTAGTCCACTGTATTCATTGATTCTCTTTAAACTTTTAGAGAAATGATTGTACCTGGGTTTGAATACAGTCAAACTTCAGTGGCTCGAACACATCTAGGACTGTCTAATTTGTTCAAGATTTCGCAAGTTCCACTGATCTGAAGATCAGATAAGGCACTATCATTTGTCCGAAGTTGGAAGTGTCCGAAAGTGTACATTCACTTACTTGCTTGACCAGTTTAGAATTTCATAGAATCCAACATATTTATAAAAGTTTTCAAACCTCAACGTGAGGAATTTACCAACTTTTTTTTTTTAAAAAATCATAAAGCATTTAAAATACTACACCTATTTTGTGAACAGATTATTTTATCTTATCTGAAAAAGGCATAATGCATTTCAAGCGTTACGAGTGCCATATAGTTTCTTTTCAAGAGTATCAGAAGCCGTAGATAGTTGCGGTCCTCGGCGTTGAATAACTTAATATTTATCATCAGATTCTGAATCTGTTTAGGAATTGGTACGAAAAATTCTCCAATCAAATAACTCTTAGATATTTTTTGTTGATGAATGTGCAAACAGTCAAATACCAGGTTAAGTTATTCCTAAAGGAGAGAAAAAAATGTATTTTTCACGAAACGGGTTATTATTACACACTGCATCATTTGACAATAAGGTGCAGGGTTGCATCTAGAGCGCGGGATTGCGGGAACCCGCTAAAATAATCATAATCCCGCATTATAAACATTTCTATGCGTACCGTATCCAGCTAAAATTTAAATTTGCCTGCGAAATTTACATTGCCGTGCGTGACGATATATTTTTTTTAAATGTAAGGTAACAGGTTAACTGACGAGAAATTCTCAAAATTTACTAGTAAAATGTAATTTGATTCTAAGTTCTTGTATTATAACTTCAAAATACGCGGGTGATGATGGTTACCACGGGCGACGAATTTCAATACTTGAATGGTTTCTGTCTTTCAAAATTAGACTAGAAGTCAAATAAGAAATTATGATTTTTCTTCTTATTTTCTGTATTTCGCAAATCACAAACAATTTCACAATTTTTAATTGCAAAAAAATGGATAGGACTCAAGATCCCTTTCGTTACTAGCGAGAAAAAGCACTCTTGGCCATTTTTCGAGAGATGGAAAAGGATCTGGCTTCCAGTTTACTTGACAGACAGGGTTCCAGCCTCGAATGACGTACCGGAAACCGTCTTGACGACATGGCTGAATTGAACGCAAATCAGTCTTCTCAATCGAAATATTCCATTTTTTCGTGAAACGACCGCGTCAATCGGATAATAAGACGGATAAAAGGACTGATGATAATGTCTCAAGCCTCGGTGAAAGTGTCATTAAAGTGAATTCGAGTGATAGTCCGGTTGAAACCGGCGTAGAACATGATCGGATCATTAAAAAGAAAAAGCCTCAGGTTTATTTGGACTCTTTGCGAAGAAACAGACCATGGCTTTATACAAACGACAAAATAGAAATGCTGTGTAAATTCTGTGTAGACACGGGAAAGCAAAATTCTGTTACAACTGGTAATACTTACTACAGAACATCAACTCTAGAGTGGCATGTTGAATTGCCAGGTCATAAACAGGCTATCCTGGACTTAAAAAGAAGTGAAAATTTCAAATCATTGCAGCTAAATGCATTCAGTAAAAAACACGAGGCCTTACAGCGTGCAATGAGTGTCGTCTATTGGTTGGCCAAGGAAAACTTGGCAAGTCTGAAATTTGGGAGCATGGTCAACTTCCTAGATTTTCACGGAGTGGACACTGGAAGTTTAAGTGTCGAGAACAATGCCACTTACAATTCAAGGGCTTCAGTTGATGATTTCAGGTAAGTTTAAAGTATCTTGTTTGAAACTGTACATTATTGCTATTTATTCTAGCTCAGCTTTTTTTTTTTAAATCGAGTTATTGTCAGGACCTGTCTGTATGGGGTAGACATAGGAGTTACCAGCATGACAAACTCTATCCTTGGCCATACCGGACAGTTATTATAATTACTTGAATTTGGCATCCGTATTCTCCATCACAATAGCAACCCGTACTATCAAGGGGGATAACTATTAAAAATAGGCACTTTTCAAGTTTGATTTAGTCACTATCAAGGACCTGCAGCTGACAGTGTCATACCTTTGAGGTGCTCTTGTTAAATCAAACATTTGTGATATTGATTTCTTTGCTAACTTCTTATCGTAAGATATATTTGTCCCTTTTTGAACAGAGCATTTTTCAAATTCATGTTTGAATGATTTTAGGCAAATTGTACATGGCCATAATATTTTATCAATCTATGGAGAAACATTATGAAAAACAATGCAAGCTTTTTAATATTTCCAATAGTGTTTTCTACCCAGAAAGACAAGTAATCTAGAAACTTGGAGCTGTTTTCTTTGATTTAAGACCAGTCTATAGTTTTTTCATGAGGAGTCAAGGGTAGAATGACTGAGCATGTTTAGAATTGTTTGGTCTCTTTTACAGCTTAACAGCAACTTGTTCTGATCCTATTATGGTTTCAGGTTATTTTGGCCCCTTTTCTCAAACTATCACAGTTTGTAATATCTAATATTTCACTTTTTTCCCCTTTCAACAATACATGTACTTTGCAAATTAAATATCATTTTCATGTCATTTGCAGCATCTCTGAATTTTGACTGACCCATTTTTTCTGGTAGAAAGTTAGCCCATCTCATACTGATCATTGCAAAAGACTTCTGTACCTAAAGCTTCAGCAGACAGTATAGACTAAGATCATTCCGCACAGATGTGCAGCCTGATCATAGCATACACTACCTGCTCTTTATTTAATTATTATGGGAAAGCATGAGCAAGACTGGTTCCAAAATATGATGATATGAGACGAAATTTAAATTCAGGAAAAGGGTTAAAGAAAGGTGTTGATTTATTTTTTAGGAGTGTTTGGCTGAAGTAATAGAGAATGACCTTTTGAAGAAAGTACATGCTAGTCCATACTTTAGCCTCTTGACTGATGAGAGTACTGATATTTCAAACACTAAGAAAGTTGTGATATACATCAGAGTGATTGATCCAGATACATATGTAGCTTCTACACATTTTCTTGGTAATGTAACTGTGGAGGGATCCTCAGCAACAGCTGAAATATTATTCTATTTGATTTTACAGTTCTTAAAATCCAAGAATATCAAAATGGAAAAGTTGATAGGCTTTGGAAGTGATGGGGCCTCGGTCATGGTTGGGAAGAAGAGTGGAGTTGCTACAAGGTTCAAGGAGATCTGCCCTCATTTAATTAATGTTCATTGTATGGCCCACAGATTCAATCTCTGTACTTCTCAAGCATCCAGATACATACCATACATCAAAGACACTTTTGAGAAGGTTTTTAAAGACCTCTATTATTATTTTGAAAAATCAGCAAATAGAACAGCAGAGTTAAAGGAAATACAAAAAGTGTTGGAAAGTCCACAGTTAAGTCAGAAGTGCATGAGATCAGATGGCTGGCATTTTATGATGCTGTGTATCACAGCTGGAAAGCTCCTATCAGTTATTTAACAAAAAATAACAAGTCACAAGGATGCAAAGACTTATTGGATAAGATAACAGACTATAGATTTGTTTTTCTTCTTCATATCATGATGGATATTATCCCTCATCTATCTCAGCTTAGTTTGGTATTACAAAAATCAGATTTAGATATAGCAAGTGTTACTCCAGCTATTGACAACATGTATCATATGCTGAAAAGAGTGGATGAAAGAAAGTCCCATTATCAAACATTATTTGGTGATCAACTTACAAGTGTAAAAGACAAAGAAGGCGTCACATTCAAAGGTATTTTACTCCACATCCATAGAAGTACTGTCAAGAAAGCTACAGATGATATAGCTAGTATAAGACATGATTTTGTTACAGCCCTCACTGATCAAATTAAGTTGCGCTTTCCACAGGACAGTACTGACATATCTGTTTCATTTGGAGTATTTGGATTGAGAAACCTGTCTTTCCTTTCAGCAGGTGAATTTGATAAATGTGGAGAGAAACAAATTAAATTACTGGCTGATTTTAATGGGAAAGAACAGAAGTCAAAAGAATGTACTTCTCCACCCTTAGTACAAAATTCTAATGTATTCCCTGAATGGACTCTAGCCAAAACTGTGATAAAAAGAGAAATGTACCCTAGGGATAATATGGGACAATTGTGGCAGATTATGAAAAGACATCATAGTCAGACATTTCCAAATATTTTTAAGCTAGCTGCTGCAGCTCTGGTAATGCCATTCCAAACAGCAGACTGTGAGAGTGGCTTTAGCAAACAAAATATCATAAAAACCCCATCTCGTAACCGCCTTGAAGGATCCTCTCTTCAGCAGTTGATGATGATAGGCATTGAGGGGCCACCATTGAAAGAATTTGATTTCTAAAAGGCTGTTTTAGTGTGGAAGTCAAAGAAGGAAAGGAGGCTGTTTAAGAATTAAATCAAATCTATTGTTGAAATTTCTTTAAAATGTTGTTAAGTTAAGATATAAACAGTTAACCCTTTCCCGTTCAAATACGGGATTTTACGTTGCTGGGATTTTATACTGGAGAAAACATTGTGGAAAAAGAAGAAATTGCTTGTAACAAGCATTTTCTCCTTTTTCCACAATATTTTCTACCACATAGGATGGTATCATTTCAAATGGCATCCAGTTTTCATTGTCGTCTGCAAACTCTTTCAATTTGGACTATTCTAAGATTTCCAAAAACGGGAAAGGGTTAAGTGCGTTAAGTTGATTAAGTTGAACAGTTATAATAAAAAATAAGTATTATGTTTTCCTAAAAACTGCTAAGGAAGTGGCTTTGTAAATAGTAAAAAACTGGGGTTAACAAATAAACTTACTGTGACTACTAGTAGACAATACCTGAATATTTCAAAGTTCACTTGAAGAATCACAGAGTAACCCATTTTATTGAGGACACAAATATGGTAAGATAAACTCTATCGTATACATTGAATCTTAACACCCCTCCTCCCCCCCCACACACACACACTTTACCCAATATTTTGGCTTAGCCCCCCTTTTTCTGATTGTAATGGGGAACAGCCCCCCATTTTCAGAATTTCTAGATGCAACCCTGAAGGTGTCATAAACGGATAAACAAGTCAAATGTTTAAAAATTCAATAAACATATCAGCTAATGATTGTCAGCAAACCCTTTGTTCGACTGTTCCAGAAGAAATGTATAGTGATTTGTAGTTCGGGACTTCGAAAGAGTTCGAAAGTTTAGACTTTCACGATGTACGAGTTTTCCAAAGTCTAACACTATGAATCATGAATACTTTTTGCTGGGACCAAGTTTCTTGTTCGAAATTTCTGTTGTGTTCGAGAATACCTGTGTTTGAGTAAATGAAGTTTTGACTAAAGTTCCTTTTGAAATTTGGTTTGTTCTGTAAAGTATCATGGGAAAAGGGTCCCAATGAAAATTTCACTATTAAATCCTCACTAACATCATAAATTTCACAGATTACACAGATTGATTGTACCATCATTACAATTGTTGATTTTGACAGAGGATTTGATACAGCAAGTATCACATGAAAAGGGGCCTTATGATAAACTTTCTTAGGTATTCTAGTTAACACAATGATGTCCCTAGATTTCACAGGATTCACTTCAAAATTTCACAGAATGATTGTACAAACACTAAAATGGTTCTTTTCAGAACTGGCCGCCGTCATAGCGCAGTTGGTAGTGCGTCGGACTGTCAATCTAGAGGTCCTGGGTTCGATCCCCGACGGCTGCACTCATCCTTTCCGACTATTTGTCTCTCACCAATGGGTTGATAATCGTAGACTTATGTGGGATAGCAGCTGGAGGCTAGGAAAGGATGTAATGGTAGTACTGGTGTGAGAAATACCAAGATTCCATTGTTAGGTGCTCCAGCAGCCGCTATATAACTGAAAGATTGTTGAAAGCAGCGTAAAACCCCATTCAAACAAACAAATCTTTTCAGAACTGGGAACAAACCATCAATTATCATGTAAACAGGGGCCATATGAATTTTTTTTAAAATATTCTAGTAAACATAATGAAGTCACTATATTTAATCAGATTCTCTTCAAAATGCAAGGAATAATTGTGGCATTGGAAACACAGGAAAAGGGGCCCTACAGATTATCATTCAAAACATTCTTGTTTATGTGATGAAGTTTGCAATTATCAAATTGTCTTTGAAATTTCGCAGGACGATTGTTGGGTCGTAAGGAAAGTTCTTTTTTGAAATGAAGTTGATCCATCAGAAAAACAGTAAAAGGGGCCTTATGGTTTTTCACTCAAAACAATCCGGTTTATGTGATAAAGTCCGCAATTATTTTCAGGTTCTGTTGAAAATTTAACAGGTAATTGTAGGGTCCTAAGGAAACTTTCTTATTGAAATGGAGTGGATCTGTCATGAAACACAGGAAAAGGGGCCTTGAGGATTATTGCTCAACATAATAAAGGGAATAACTTCCAATTTGTTATTTTCATTTTATGCATTCTTCTTTAAGCAATTAACCTCATTGAATATCACATTACTTTAAGAGAAAACTTGATATCCAGTAGAGCATCACAGGCCCTTATTGGTCTCTTGTTTAGATAACAGTTGTAATATCTTTTAAATATTTCAGAAATGACTCTGGCCTACTGATAAACGAGGAGGACTTGCCAGTAAAGCAAGTGGCAGTCACTGAAATGCCCGGAAATGGTGTTATAAGCTTTGGTCCACTTGAGTGTAAAGGTATTGTGTTCTTAGATATTAGTTTCAAAGTTGAACTTTGGCACCAATAGGATATGTAGAAACTTTGGCACCAATAAGATAATGTAGAAACTTTGGCAACGATAAGATATGTAGAAACATTGGCAATAGTAGCATATTAAGATTCAACCAACAGAATACATTTTGGACACATTTATAGAGACATCATTATTACTCATTCTCAGATTTAGTAGATTTGTATCAACCATGAAATGTGAAACTGTTCTAATTGTCGAATACCACCATTATCGTTACAACAGTTTTCTCCTACCTGTGCTGTAATAAAAAAACACATTAGGTCGGAAATTCATACAAAATTGCTTATCTGGAAATACAATTAGTCTGTATAATACCACCGGGAACCAAAATTAACGTGTCATGACTGTACTAGCCTTGCCAACTGACCTTTAAGTAGATGTATGCAATAACATTAGCTTGTTTAACCCATTCAAACTTCAAAACGTTTATGTTTAGTATGAAAGTATCTTTCCGGAATTCACATTGAGAAAGGGTCAAGATTCAGGCCAAGATAAAAAAATTTAACTGGTGACACTAAGGCCTAAAACTTTTCTCGCATTGTTTTGGTCTTATTGTAAATTTTTGTCTGTATTCTTAATTTGGACAAGCGTTAAAAAAGATTGTATAAAAGACTATAGACCAATTAAAATCATACATTTAGACAGGAAGTGAACTATGACATTGGTCAACATTTATGTGAAGCATTTTTAGCTCACCTGAGCACTTAGTGCTCAAGTGAGCTATTGTGATCCCCTTTTGTCCGTCGTCCGTCCGTCGTGAGTCCTGTGTCGTGCGTTGTCCGTCAACAATTTCTTTAAACAACATCTCCTCCTAAACCACTGGGCCAATTTAAACCAAATTTTGCAGAAATGTTCCTTAGGTGGTCCCCTTCAAAAATAGCTAAAAGAATTGAAATCCGTTAAAAACTCTGGTTGCCATGGCAACAAAAGTGAAATTTTATCATAATCTTTAAAAGTCTTCTCCTCCTGACCCAAAAGGCATAGAGCCTTGATATTTTGCATGAAGCATCAGTATATTGACCTCTTTCAAAATAGCTAAAATCATGATCCTCAGGTCCCTAGGGGCAGAGCCCCAGGGGGTGGGGTTTATATAGAAATAAAGAACGATTTTTTAAATGACATCTCCTCCGAAACCACTGGGCCGATTTGAACCAAATTTGGCAGAAATGTTGCTTAGGTGGTCCCCTTCAAGAATAGCTAAAAAGATTGAAATTCGTTAAAAACTCTGGTTGCCATGGCAACAAAAGTTAAATTTTAAAATAATCTTTTAAAATCTTCTCCTCCTGACCCAGAAGTCGTAGAGCCTTGATGTTTTGCATGAAGCATCAGTTTATTGACCTTTTTCAAAATAGCTAAAATCATGATCCTCGGGTCCCCAGGGGCAGAGCCTGGGGGGCTGGGGGTGGTGTTATATAGAAATAAAGAACGATTCTTTAAATGACAACTCCACCCAAACCACTGGGCCAATTTGAACCAAATTTTGCAGAAATGTTCCTTAGGTGGTCCCCCTTAAAATTAGCTAAAAGAATTGAAATCTGTTTAAAACTCTGGTTGCCATGGCAACGAAAGTGAAATTTTAAAATAATCTTTAAGAATCTTCTCCTGACCCAGAAGGCGTAGAGCCTAGATATTTTGCATGAAGCATCAGTATATTGATCTCTTACAAAAAAGCTAAAATCGTGATCCTCAGGTCTCCAGGGGCGGACCGGGGGGGGGGGGCATAGCCATGAAGCATCAGTTCACAGACTTCTTTCTTATTTCTGAAATTATAACCCATGGAAAAAGTTTTTTCCTTCTTTCAAATCAGCACTTAAGCCTTTTAATTTGTAGTTTTAGACTTTTGGATCCCCAGGTTCATAGTCTTTATATGTAATTGTGGCCCACATGTTTCATAATCCTAACCTTAACATGAAATTAGACTGTTGAAAGAAAAAGAGCCTTTATCTCAGGTGAGCGCCCCAGGGCCAACGGCCCTCTTGTTGTTGATGTGACAGTTTAAACATCTTAACTACTTAAATTAGTGGCGAATCAATTATTCTATTTTTAGCTCACCTAAGCACAAAGTGCTCATGGTGAGGTATTTTGATTGTCCGGCGTGTGTTGTCCGTTGTGTGTCAACAATCTTAAAATATAATTGCCTCCCAAACAGCTGGGCAGATTTCAACCAAATTTGGCAGAAATGCCCTTTAAATTGCTAAAAGAATTGAAATCCGTTAAACACTCTGGTTGTCATGGTAACAAAACTGAAATTTGAATAAAATCTTAGAAAAATATATTTTCCTGACCCAGAGGGCCTAGAGTTTTGATATTTTGCATGAAGCATCAGTACATTGACAACTTTCAGAATTACTAAAATCATCAACCTTGGGCCCAAAGGGGGGGGGGGGGGCCCAGGGGTTTGGGCTTATATAGAAATAAAGAGGATTTTTTAATGACATCTCTCAAACCATTGGGCTGATTTAGACCAAAGAATTTAATCAGTTTAAAACTCTAGTTGCTAAGACAACAAGAGTAAAATTGGAAAAAAACATCTCCTACTGACCCAGAAGTTGAAGAATCTTAAATTTTGCATGAAGCATCACCACCTTGACCTCTTTCAAAATTGATAAAATTTTAGAGCCACAGGGTGATTAGGCTTAAATAGAAATAAAAAAGGTGACCCTTTCAAAACTGTTGGGCAAATTTAAACAAAATTTGGCAGTTTGCCCCCTTTTAATGATTACTGAAATAATTCAAATCTGTTGAAAGCATTGGTTGGCATGGTAACATAAGTTAATTTTAGTTAAATGTTATGGAGGTCTTCTCCCAACCCAGTTTGTATTAGGCCTTTGAAGAAAAAAAGAGCCTTATCTCAGGTGTGCCCCAGTGCCACTGGCCCTCTTGTTTCTACAATGTATTCTCTGTTATAAAATCACAGGGACATAAAAACCAGGGATTGAACAGGAAAGGATTAAAGAACTGCAATCCGTTGAAAACTCTGGTTGCCATGGCAATAAAACTGAAATTTTAATAAAATCTTTGAAAATTATCTCTTCTTGACCCAGAAGGCATAGAGCCTTGATATTTTTGCATGAAGCATCATTACATTGACCTCTTTCAGAATTGCTAAAATCAGATTCCCAGTTGTGGAGCTCCAAGCAGGATGGGGCTTATATAGAAATAAAGAGGGATTTTTAAAACAAAGTCTCCACCCAAACTGCTCTACCAATTTCAACCAAATTTTGCAGAATTGTTCCATAGATGTTGCCCTTTAAAAATTGCTTAACCCATTCCCACTCAGTGAAGCTTTTAGACACCTCAAAGAAAAAGAGTTTCGTTACAAGCAGTTTCTTTATTATCCGCAATGTTTTTTACCCCAAATGTAAAAAAAATCCAAAATTTCATAAGCTTTAAATAGTCATCTGCAATTTCTTTCAAAATGGACCAGTGTAAAATTTGCCGTCTGGTAATGGGTTAAATATTTGAAATCCGTTGAAAACTCTGGTTGCTATGGCAACAAAACTGAAATTTTATAGAAATACTAAAACAATTATCTTCTCCTGACCCAGAAGTCCTAGAATTTTGATATCTTGCATGAAGAATCAGTACATTGACCTTTTTGGGAATTGCTAAAATTGTTAATCTTGGGTCCCCAGAGCCCAAGGATGGGGGGATTTGGGCTTATATATACAAGGAATTTCCTCCAGAACCACTGGGCCAAATTCAACCAAAGAACTGAAATCTTTTGAAAGCTTTGTTTGCCATGACAAGAGTAAAATGTAAACTTTAAAAAATCATCTCTTCCTGACCCAGAAGATGTACAATCTTGATATATTTCGTGAAGCAACAGTACATTGACCTCTTTTAAAATTGCTAAAATTTCAGAGCCCTAGGGTGATTGGGCCTATATAGAAATAAAGAAGGTACAATGTGGCCAATTTCATCCAAATTTTGCAGATACATCCCTTAAGATGCCCCCTTTTAAAAATTACAAAAAGATTTGAAGTCTGTTGAAAGCATTGGTTGCCATGGCAACATAAGTTGTTGTAAGTTAAATTTTATAGGAGGTCTTCTTCAGGCCCAGTTAGAATTATGCCTTGAAGAAAAAGAGCCTTATCTCGGGTGAAAGCCAGGGCCACTGGCCCTCTTGTTAATACTAAGTAACTGACCATGAATTTTGCTAAATAACATTGTTTAAAATCTAAGTCTAACTTTCCATCAGAAATTTATGGAGTGGGCCAGTAGTATGTCAAATGACCGAATTATTTAAGAGGTGAAGAGAATATTTTTTGTTTTCATGGAGGTATGAGCAGAAAAAACCTAATCACACTGAATGAATACGTGAAGTGGATTCATACATTGGGTGATTAGGTTTTTTGGTTCATACCTCCATGAAAACAAAAAAATGTTCTCTTCATTTCTTATAATTTAATATCATATTTTGATACCTTTTTGTATGGGACTATTTTGTGCGGAAGCATACGAAATCGCTGCGTGCTCAAAATTTTGTTCATGGAGTTATGAATAATTTTTTTCAACCAATCAGAATGTTTGTTTTTGATGGGTGTCATGGGTTTGATCCCGGCAGCGGCACATGTTCTTTCCAACAATTGTCTCTCACCAATGGGTGGATAATTGTAAACCTAAGTGGGATAGCTGCTGGGGTCTAGGAAAGGATGTAGTGGTAGTACTGGTGTGAGAAATACCAGGAATCCATTGTTAGGTGCTCCAGCCGCAGCGATATGACTGAATACTGTTAAAAGCGGCGTTAAACCCCATTCAATCAATCCATAAATCGTTTTAGATTGTTTAAACTAAAATTAAATTATGTTTTTATGAACTAGATTCGAAGTTGATTTGAGTCCTTGCAGGACAATGTCAACCATTTACATAGGCATAAAATGCAGACATTTAGCAGCCTTGATAGCTGCTCAGGGCAAATAGAATATTGGCTGATCTTGTAAAGCTGTGAGTAAGTATCTATATGGAGAGAGCATTGTAAAGACAGTAAAAACTCAGATCAGACTGTGCAGATGCACAGACTGATTTGAGTCTTTACATGACATGTGTGTAACAGTTACAGGGCTAATTCTGGCTCAGATGATCATGGTGTAAAAATATCTCATTTAGCCCTACTAATGAGAAATTAAGAATTTTTGGTGAGAAATTTTGCCAAATCCTTCAAATTATATTTTCCTTTGAGATTCCTCTCTCATCCAGTTTCAATGAGATATCTTGCAGAAAAATGAGAGAAACTCTCATTATCTCGCCCATTATATCCCTGTGTATACAAATGTCATAGGTTTATCTGTTGTTTTTTTTTAATTTGAAGATCTGTACCCTAACTGTGCTGAGTTGAAAGCCTGGAGAAATAGTCACAAATTGTTTGGTGAATTTAACTTGAAGAATGGTTTCTATACAATAAACCCTGGGTTTGAAGTAGGTGTCGAGCCATTCATTGTTGAATGTCTGGGGTCCCGAACCATCATTCCAACTTACATAGGTATGTGAATGCTCTTTAGTTGTTTGTCTTGTAACCATTTTCAAAACATTTTATTTTCTAAATGTTTGATGGCATGTGATTTTATGCTATGAATGAGAATGTTTTATTAAAAAGAGAAAGAATAATTTCAATTTTCAGCTTTACTGATTTCAAAGAAAAATTGAGATATTGTTATGGCCTTAGCTTTGATGTCTTAACAGTTCTCTGCTATAGCGTTGAAATTTTGTATTGTCTCTAGTGTTACTGAAAACCTTCACTTAAAACTTGGATTTTAAATTTACACACAAGAAGCAATTTCTTCTTTTCCTATGATGTTTTCTCAAGTATAAAACCTCAGGGATATTAAAACCATGAATTGTACAGTAAAAGGGTTAACAATTCATTTGAAACAAATATGCACTATTGAGAGCAATTCATCCAACCAAATGAATTGAATGAATTATGCCCCTTTTTTTACTTAGAAATTTGACCTACTACCAAGGACTTGAACAGCTTTAGTCTCTTGGGTCACTTAGGTCTATTTTGCGATAATTCTTGTTGGACTTTGAATTGTCAATACCCAGCACCTGCAGCCATGCATAGCATTCACATGCATTGCTCTTTTTTCGTTGTCTGTGAGTGGGATTTTTACGACAGTTCCATGTCATGACTAATTGACTATATTTTCAATTATCTCCCTTTATTTCTGTAGAGCCAACAGATCCCTTGGATAACACAGACCCAGACAACCCCAAGTCAGATTGTTTCGAAGTCAAATACAAGACTAGATACAACAACACAGATTACGAAATAATGCCAGACCAAATACAGGTGAGTGATCTGAAAAAACCCATGATCAGACAAGGTCTATTACTCCAACATTTATGGATGGATTTCAAAATAACTTGGCACAATTATTCTCCAATATGAGTAGATGTGCCATTTGAAAGAATGTTTTGCATAGTTCTATTGTCAAGGTCACAGCTCCAGGTCAAACACTAAAATTGTGATTTTCAAGAGCATTTCTCTGACACTTATGGATTGTTTTCAAAATAAATTTGCACAATTATTCTCCATTATGAGTAGATGTGCCATTCGAAAGAACTTTTAAGATAGCGTCAAGGTCAGAGCTCAAGGTCAAAAACTAAAATTGTGCTTGTCTGATACATGATGCCTACAAAACTTCGCGGGCCCGACAGCAGTTGTCCTGGGACAACCATCTAGATGAATATAATCAAGTACAAGGGAAGTAACTTTTTTGCACTGAAGAATTTTTCGCAGTTGAGTTCCTATCTTTGCTTTAACCCTTTCCTGTCTTTTGAAATTATAGACTGGTCCCACCTGGAGGAGGTTGCAGATGACAATAAAACTTAAATACAATTTGAAACAGAACTACTGTATGTGGTTATTGCTTATTACAAGTTTATTACAAGTTATTTCTTTTTTTCCACAATGTTTTCTCAAGTAAAAAAATCGCAGTGGCGTAAAACCCCAGGTTTGTACAGGAATGGGTTAAGATTAGACATTATAATGCTCTTTTGATAAATAGATCTAGGATTGTGGAATGAGACAGATACTCAAGCGCCTCCATTCTATTCAGACCAGTCTAAAATTTGGCACTCTTAGTAAGGGGTCAACCAATTTCCAATATCACAAATTTTTATGTCCTCTAGGAATTATATTTTATGAAGTGTGGAAAAAGGTGAAATTACTTGTTTCAATCAATATCTGCTTTTCTTACAATGCTAACTAGCAACTACGGGCTATGACAATTATTTTCCAATTCAATTTTAAATGGTAACTTCTTCTAATTTGGACAGGTCTTAACCTATTCCTAGACAATGACGCTTTTTGACGCCCCTTGAGAAAAGCAATTGGGAAACCATTGTGGAAAATGAAGAAATTGCTCATGACAAGCAATTTCTTCATTTTCCACAATGTTTTCTACCCAGAAAGTCGAAAAAATTTGAATTTCATAAACTTTGAATTGCCTTATGCAGCTCCTTTCAATTTGGACAAGTCTAAGATTTTGTCATGTGGTAATGGGTTAAATTTTGATGTCTGGTAAGCAGTTGAAAACAACTTGTTTATTTGTATGACCCCGCATTGAAAGATCGGGGGTATATTGTTTTACTGTTGACTGTCTGTCCGTCATTCAGTGTGTTGGTCTGTCGGTCTGAAGAACTTAACCAAAAACTTAACATTGCCAATTACTACCAGCCTATTCAAGATGCAATGCTCATATTTGTCATGATTCAGCTCCATAATACACATCTCATGTCAAGGTCAAGGTCATGTGATAAGGTCAAGGTCATGTACCAAGGTCACAAGGTTAGTTCTGTTGGGGGGGCATTGTGTTTCACAAACACATCTCGTTATTTACAGGCACTTATAGAACACAGTACTTACTGCTCCCAGGAATTGAAACAAACTTGTTTGAATGCCCCTCTCACTGGATTTTCTAACTACACAACATGTGATAATGAAATACAGACTGGTAAGCAAATCTTTTCTCTAACCAATTGCTACATGATGACGCTTTTTGATGCCCACAAGAAAAAAAAAGCTTTTGAAAAGATTGTGGACAGTGAAGAAATTGCTTGTGACAAGCAATTTCTTCATTATCCACAATTCTTTATGTCCCATTCCCCCCCCCCTCCCCAAAATATCAATATTCCATCACCAATAATTTATTGTCTGCAACACTGTGTGGTAGTTGGGTAAAGCTCTGCCTCTACTAATGCTTTTTCTCTGAAACTTTGCACAGCCTTTTTGACTATCATGTAATCCTCTAAGCATTTTTTGGCATTATGACGCCTTTTTCAACTTAGAAATTCTAAGTAAATGTTTTATATGCAACTGTTTAAAAGTTTTATGGGCAACCATCAAATCTGAACATATCAAATTCATAGAAAATACCCATTTCTCTGATGTTTGTTTTAATAGAGTTTAAACAATTTTGACCTAGAATTTAAGTTAAGTGGGACTCGGCGTTGGTCAAAGAGTTGGTTTCAAGTTTTTATATCTATTTCAACTAGTGCTAGAGGGGTTATATTCTACACATGCACTCATCAGAAGACTATGCTTTTATTTGAGACAATGGCATTGACCTTGTGACTTTGACCTTTAAGCTTCATGGGATGTCAGGGATTCGATCCTTTCTGACATTTGTCTCTCACCCATGGGTGGATAATCTGAACCTAAGTGGTATAGAAGCTTGAGGCTAGGAAAGGATGTAGTGGTAGTACTTGTGTTAGAAATACCATGAATCTATTGTTATGTGCTCCAGCCACCGCCATATGACTGAAATACTGTTAAAAGTAGCGTTAAACTCCATTCAATAAATCAATAAATTAACCTTGAATTAGCTATTAAAAGAAAAGCTTCAACTTTAACTGTAACCAAAAAACTTTTAACTTTTTCTATCTTGATCATTTTTAGCCCACCTGAACACAAAGTGCTCAAGTGAGCTATTGTGATCACCTTTTGTCTGTCAGCTGTCTGTCCATCAACAATTTCTTTAAACAACATCTCCTCCAAAACCACTGAACCAATTTGAACCAAATTTAGCAGTATTGTTCCTTAGATTGCCTTGTATCAAAACAGCTGAAAGAATTAAATTTGTTGAAAACTCTGGTTGCCATGGTAACAAAAGTGCAGCCGCCGTCATAGCACAGTTGGTAGCGCAACAGACTATCATTCAAAGGGTCTCGGGTTCGATCCCCGACGGCGGCAAAACTCTTTCCGACATTTGTCTACCACCAATGGGCAGATAATCGTAAGCCTATGGGGGATAGCAGCTGGAGGCTAGGAAAGGGTGTAGTGGTAGTACTGGTGCGAGAAATACCAGGAATCCATTGTTAAGTGCTCCAGCCGCCGCAATATAACTGAAAGATTGTTAAAAGCGGCGTTAAAACCCATTCAAACAAACAAAAACAAAAGTGCAATTCAAAATTTTCTTTAAAAAAAAACCTTTTCCTCCCGACACAGGAGGTGTAGAGTCTTTATATTTTGCAGGAAAAACAGTATATTGACCTCTTTCGAAATAGTTAAAATCATGATCCTTGGGTTTCAAGGTGCGGAGCCCTGGGGAGGGGGGGGATATATGGAAAAAAAGATTGATTTTTAAATGACATCGCCTCTCAAATCATTTGGCTAATTTGAACAAAATTTTGCAGAAATGTTGCTTAGGATATCCCCTTTTAAAATAAGTAAAAGAATTGAAATCTGTTTAAAACTCTGGTTGCCATTGCAAAAAAAGTGCAATTATTATACAAATCCGTGGACGACGGCGGCACTCATCCTTTCCGACTATTTGTCTCTCATCAGTTGGTCGATAATCGTAGACCTATGTAGGATAGCAGCTGGAGGCTAGGAAGGGATGTAATGGTAGTACTGGTGTGAGAAATACCAGGATGCCATTGTTAGGTGCTCCAGCCGCCACGATATAACTGAAAGATTGTTGATAGCGGCGTAAAACCCAATTCTAACAAACAAAAAATCCAGTGGAGGACTCTGGTTGCCATTGAAGTACGAAAGTTTAATCTTCTGACCCAGTTTGTACCGAGCTTTGATATTTAGCATGAAGCATTTGTTCATTGACTTCTTTTCCATTTGTAGAATTCTTACCTATGGATCCAGAGGGAAAAGAAAAGTGTTCTCCACATTTCAGTCCTAAAGCCTTGAAATTTGTCAATGAGGTTTTGTGATCTCCTGGTACAGAGCCTATTGATTCATAAAGTATGATCAGACCCACTTGTATCATAATCTTAACCTTAACATTAAATTAGACTATTGAAAGGAAAAGAGTCCGTATCTCAGCAAACAGCCCTCTTGTTCAACTTAGGGGGCTCATATTTCACTCAAGCATTTGTCAGAAGATAGGCTTTATTTTGAGACAATTATCCTGACCCTGTCACCTTATGACCTTGACCCTGCACCTTATGACCTTAACCTTTATTCCATTTAAAAATCCAAATTTGACAAAAAACTAACCTTTTCTTTCTTGGTCATTTTTCAACCAAGGGTGCTCATATTTCCCTTGTGCAATCTTCAGGAGATAGGCTTTAATTTGGTACAATGACCTAGACCGTATGACCTACACCCTTGTAATTTTATAAAACTTTAACCCAAAACTTTAGCTATAAATATCTTGGTTATTTTTCATCTTAGGACGTTCATATTTCACATGTGCATTCATAAGGGGATGACCTTGACTTCATGAACATGCACCCTTAATATATAATCCTGTCTCAAATAGCACCTGAAAGTGCAAGCCATGCTGTCTACATACAACTCTTGTTTATCTCTATTACTACTAAGAGTTATTGTTTGAAACCTTTAGGTAAGTGTTGACAGTCATGATTCAAAAATCACCTGTTATTCATGTATCATAATTATGCCTAATGTCCACACATGGAAATGCTAATACTATCCAGCACTCGGAATAGTCCAACCTTACTGTCAAGCATGACTATTCATTTGTCTGTCTGTAGACTTTTTTTGTATCCATACACAATTCAACAGCCATGACACTTCATACAATTGTTGCAAATGACCGAAAGTTCAACTATGTTACTTGAGTGGCAAAATTCTCATTCTAGTTAAGTAAAGGACATCCCTGCATCAGGATTTTTTCTTGTTTCAGGTTGGGCTGGAAGTCAAGGTCAACCTGATTGTGATTGCAGCTACCTTGATCGCTGTGCTGGCGGTAAGGCATGTAATTGTGACCTTGAGGACGGAGAAGAGAGACAAGATGGCGGATGGATTCACATGAAAAAGTACCTGGCTGTGTGTAAAGTCTGCGTGGGATTGGATAAGCTACTGACATTGAATGAAACAGTTAAACCAAGGAGGCGATCTGTCAAGCCGTCAGTGTCTGACTTAATTTGTGATGCAGGCCCAATAGGTCAGTTATGTACAATGTACAGTAAACAAAACTGTCGAAATCACTGTAGGAAAAGGACAAATTGCTCTTAACAAGCAATTTCTCCTTCATCACAATAATTTGTTAACTTTCTGATGCAAATGTTTCATATTCATATTTGATATGAATTCTAAGATATTTATATATTATATATATCTTAAAATCTTTTAAACTTGGTATGCATACTTTAATTGGTTAATGCAAACTCTTTATAGGTCAATGACAGTTGTAGTTTTTGAAAAGATTTTGCTTGAAACAATAGATTAATTTTCTTCTTTTTCTAAACTGTTAGAGAAATTCAGGTTTTCTGTTTGTCAATCTGTTGGGGATAGGGGCGGGGATTGAATTAAACTTGGATGATGGACTTATATTCATTGAAAAAATTATTTTATTGAATCTATAGTGCACACAAGATTTTGCTGTTTGACTGTGACCTACTTTTTTGACCCAAAAAGACTGATTGAGAAAAAAACTCTGGGTACAAAATATGGTTGCTAGACTGCCTGAAAGGTTTTCTATGATTTTACCAAGTAGCAAATTTTTCGAAATCCAACATCCATAGTACAAAAATCAAAGGACTGGAATGAGTTTAACACTTGATATGTTACTCACAATTGCAGACTGAAACACCAAAAATCATAATCTTTTGTAATCCAGTGCATTCCTCTGTTCACCGGAGTAATAGGCTCAGTAAATACATCATCATTTCTTCACATGATGTCAGACGCTGCAACTGATTTCACTTGAAAAACAGGCGCATGAGTTTGAATTTTTCATTATTCCATTAGCAATTAAAATTGATTTTATAACAAAAGTAGTTAGGTGGTTTAAAAGTAAATAATTCAAGTTTTTATGTGCAAATTATGTATCTTTAAGCAAATTTTCTATGCCCTAAATGTTTTGTGTCTTGCGTTGACAAGAATCTTGTCATTTAGCCCATTGCAGAGAGAAAGGAATGACAACTCTGCTACAAGATTGCAAAAATCATCTCAATATCTCTAAGCACCTAGAAAGCCTTGAAAACTATTTGACGTAACAGACAGACGGAAAGAATGCATCCCTGAAGTACCCTTTAACCCATTACTATACAGCATGATTTTAGACTGGTCCAAATCGGAAGGAGTTGCAGACGACAATTTAAAGTTGATGAAGTTTTTTTCCAACTTTCTAGATAGAAAACATTGTGGAAAATGAAGAAATTGCTTGTTCAAAGCAATTTCTTCATTTTCCACAATGTTTTCAATAACTTTTTTCTTAGGGGAGTTTAAAAGCTTCATTGTGTGGGAATGGGTTAACATAGCTGATAGGGGACTAAAAAGAAGAAATCTTTTTTTCAATTGAATATTTATGGCAGATACATGGAATAATTTTAGGCAGAACATCGTCTTGCCAGGAATGGCGTAATTCGGGAATGACAAAACCAGGGATGCAAATGATAGACCCAGATGGCCATGGTCCTGCTCCGCCAATGCCATCATTTTGCAACGTCTCATACTATCCACCTCTTGGCTTTTTGGTACGTAGTGTATTTCATTGTGTAAGAGTACACCTTCATTGCGCAGTTGGTAGCATGGCGGACTGTCAATCTAGAGGTCTCAGGTTTGATCCCCGACGGCGGCCCTCATCTTTTTCGACTATTTGTCTCCCACAAATGGTAGGAAAATCGTAAACCTAAGTGGAATAGCAGCTAGAGGCTAGGAAAGGATGTAATGGTAGTACTGGTGTGAGAAATACCAGGATTCCATTGTTAGATGCTCCAGCTGCCGTGATATAACTGAAAGATTGTTGAAAGCGGCATAAAACCCTATTAAACAGACAATCCCTTACAGTTGCTCCTTTTCTTTAAACATTAACCAGACAGCAAAATTTTAGACTGGTCCAAATTGAAAGGAGTTGCAGACAACAATTTAAAGTGTATGAAATTTCGGATTTTTTTACTTTAGGTGTAGAAAACATTGTGGATAATGAAGAAATTGCTTGGGGCGTCTAAAAGTGTCACTGAGTGGGAATTGGCTAACCTTTTCCTGCATATTCCCTTATTTTTATGTCTCTGTGATTTTATACTTGAGAAAATATTGTGGGAAAAGAAGAAATTGTAACATATTTTCTAGAACTATATTTTGTCTGTCAGCATGGCAAAACAAAAGGTTATGTGGTAATGAATTTACTTCTTCCCACGCAATACAATTTTTTAACAACTCAGAAGGAAAAAAGCTTTTGAAAACATTGTGGAAAATAAAGAAATTTCTTGTAATAAGCAACTTTGTTGTTTCTTAAGATTTTTCTTTCCTGAAAGATTTTTTTTTAATTTGCAGAAGCTGAACCTTCATTCGCAACACTGCATATCACTGTATAATTTTTTTTTCAATACTGTGAAATAGTCAAAATATTTATTAACAGGATGTTAAGCCAAAGGAACCAGAAAAAGAGGTACCATCTGAAGGGATTGATTTCAAGATTGAGTACTTCACCTTTAACAAGACATATTTACGTGTGTACATCGAGAAGTCTGGTTACTGCACACAGAATTTGACTCTGACTTGCAATAACTCAGAAATCGTGTTGAATGGAGAATATGGGTGGTACTCAGTAGATGATGAAATACAAACATACTGGGCAGGGGCTAAAGAAGGTAGGGTGTAGAGTTACAGATTGACAAGTTATATAGATTTCACAGAAGTTATATTGATTTCACAAGATTTATTTTGATTTGACAGGGGTTACATTGATTTGACAGGGGTTATACTGATTTCACAGGGGTTATATTGATTTCACATGGGTAACATTGATTTGACAGGGGTTATATTGATTTCACAGAAAAGATATTGATTTTACAAGGGGTTATATTGATTTCACAAGGGTTATATTGTTTTCACAAGAGATATATTGATTTCACAAGGATATATTGATTTCACAAGGGTTATATTGATTTCACAGGGGTTATATTGATTTCACAAGGGTTATATTGATTTCACAGGGGTTAAATTGATTTCACAAAAGTTATATTGATTTCACAAGGGTTATATTGATTTCACAGGGGTTATATTGATTTCACAGGGGTTATATTGATTTCACAAGGATATATTGATTTCACAGGGGTTATATTGATTTCACAAGGATATATTGATTTCACAAGGGTAATATTGATTTCACAGGGGATATATTGATTTCACAGGGGTTATATTGATTTCACAAGGGTTATATTGATTTCACAGGGGTTATATTGATATCACAGGGGTTATATTGATTTCACAGGGGTTATATTGATTTCACAAGGATATATTGATTTCACAGGGGTTATATTGATTTCACAAGGATATATTGACTTCACAGGGGTTATATTGATTTCACAAGGGTTATATTGATTTCACAAGGGTTATATTGTTTTCACAGGGGTTATATTATTTTCACATAGATAACAAAATTTAGACTGGTCAATAGTCAAAGAACACACAGAAGACATTTTCAAATATTTTAGTGTTTCTGGGTAGAAAACAGTATGAAAAATGTAGAAATTGGGTGCATAATTGTAAACATAAGTGGGATGGAAGCTGAAGGCTAGGAAAGGATGCGAGAAATACCAGGAATCCATTGTTGGGTACTTCATCCACTTTGATATGACTAAAAAGTGGAGTTAAACCCCACTCAATCAATCAAACTAAGGTGTAGCCAATTTTTCGCAATTTTTGGCTATTGAATTTGATGGAAGCAGGACTCGAGACGCTATTGAGGTCATCATGTTGCTATGTAAATCATTTGCATAAAGACACACTTTTTAGAGATTTTTGACAAAAAAATTCACAAATTCTGTTCTTGGGATTTAGAAATTTAGTAATTATTTGTTTATTGTGAAAGATCAAGTTACTTTTCATTTTGTGAGCAACTTAAGCATCAAAACTACCCATGAAAATGTAGCTTTTGTTGTTCACTCACTAAAAGATGAATTGATCTTGCACTTAATCAAATGATTATCCTTTATTTCTGTTTTCCCAGGAACAACTGGATGAGGTGTAGTCGATGGCAGTTTGAATTGTAACCTACCTAGTCCACAGATGGACAGAAGAACGGTGATAAATGTTCATTTATAATCCATCCTTTGTTTGTCTATTTTTGTTTTCCCAGGAACAACTGGTTGTGGGGGAGTCAATGGCAGCTGTAATTGTAACCTACCAGGCTTTCAGACAGATGGAGGATCACTGCTGAATAAGGAACTATTGCCAATCTCTAGAATAGTTTTAGGACCTGCAAATGGCACAAGAACAATCAAGATTGGATCAGTACAGTGTTTTGGTAAGTGATTTTTAGCTCAACTGTTTTCAGAGAAAACTCCAGGTATTGCTGTAGCTCTAGTTTCTTCTGTGTCCATGTCTACATTAGCATTATAACAGTTAGCATCCAAAAACTTTTGATATTTTTCTACATCTCTACCTTTAATGTACATAGAGACCTTGTATTTCTCATGGCTATTTCTTGTTTATTAAGTTCAAGGTCATTGGTCAGTCTTATTCCAAGGGCATCTTGTCCAAAATCTGACTTGCCTATACCTCTACTCAAGTTATAAACTGCCTGCAGTCAAGCTTTAAGCCATTACCATTTGACAAAAATCTAGAGTAGTTGAAATTCAATGAAGCGGTAGAAGACAATTTTTATTTGAAATTTCAGAATCTTTGTTTGGAAATAAACTGTTCTCAAACAAGAGTAGATGTGAAATTTGAAACATTTTTGGATAACTCCTAGATGAAGGTCATGGCTCTAGGTCATGTGTTCAAATTGAGCTTTTCCAGAGCATATCTCCTACATTTTTTTAATGGATATCAAAAGAATTTTATTGGCTTTAGAATTATTGTTCTATTAATAGATGTACCATTTGATGCACATTTTCAGATATCTCCTACATCAAGGTCACAGCTCAAGGTCAAATCTTCAGCTTTGCTCTTACATTTATGCATTGATTTCAAAATAACTTGGCTAACTTGTTCCTTATCATGAGTAGATGTGTCATTTAAAACAATTTCAGATAGCTCCAAGGTCAAGATCTTAGCTTAAGGTCAAGCATTTGGCTGCCTTAAAGACTATATTTTTAGCTAACCCGAGCATGAAGTGCTTTAGGTGAGCTACTTAAATGCCTAATGTCTGGCATCCGATGTCATCAAGCCTTTCTCAACAATTTCTTTGCACATCTCTTCCTAAACTAGATGGCCAATGTTGATAATTATGTTCCTTTAGTAGAGCCCGTTCAAAATTTTTCAAATGATTGAAATCCACTCTTAACTCTAGTTGCCAAGACGAAAGGTGAAATAATGAAATGTTTTAAAATCTTCTCTGAAACCGGAAGACCAATAGCTAAAACAAGAAATTTAAGGACATAGAATCAAATTAACTTGTACAAAAATTGTTCATGTGATACCCTTTGGTCATATATGGACTTCTTCCTGTTTACATAGAACTTAAGAGGAAAATGTAAGAAATCTTATTTTTTTATTTATCCAGAGCACACCTTTACTTATAATATTATGGATACAAAAATCTCATTCAAAATCTTCTCACAACCAGTCACCAAGCTTAAAAATTTCATATAATGTATTGGGTTACCTACTGGTGACTCTACAAAATAGCCCCGAGCTTAACCCTTGTCATGCTGATCTTGGAATATTCCTGGTTTGATAATAGCTGTGGCGTCTGCAGTCTGATCTCGCTACCTGCTTGTTTATTTAGAATTGAGGAAATATTTGAACACAAGGTAAACCAAAATTGGACAAAGATCATAATTTTGTGAAGAAATGTTAACTATTCAGCAGGACAAGGGTTAATATTCCAAAGCTTTGTCTCTGGTAAGAATGTTGGAGCCAATGGTCCTCTTGTTTATTTGGATGTTTTCCACCACTATCAAGCAACCAAGGCAATTAGTACCCACAGGCAGTGCACGCGATCTTCAATTTAACCCACCTACTTACTGTCCCTCATTTTTAACATCCTGAAGAATATAGTATGAAAGAAAACATTGTCAGATGAGGAGAAATTATTTATCACAAGTAAATTATACTACTTTTGACTTGTTGACACCCCCCCCCCCCCCCCTCAAGCTTAAGGATTGAAAATGATTTTCATACGCTGCCAGAGGCAGTCATATTTTGCGTCATCTTCTCCGTCTGTACGTACGTCCACTTTTCTCGTGAGCGCAACTCCTCCTTAGTTTCTGGCTGGATCTTTTTTGAAACTCGGTCAATTTTATCACCTTAATTGGTACATGAAGAAAGGATTTTATGGTTCATTGATTTTTGCCTCAGTTATGCCCCCTTAAAACTTAGTCTCTGGGGCTTATTGAAATTGCAGCCTTGTGAATGCAACTCCTCCTAAGTTTCTGGCTTGATCTAAATGAAACTTGATGGTTGTTATAACCTAAATTGGTAGATGTGCATGAAGTAAGGATTTAATGGTTTATTGATTTTTGCCTGAATTATGCGCCCTTAAAACTTAGTCTCTGGGGCTTATTGAAATTGCAGCGTTGTGAACACAACTCCTCCTAACTTTTTGTCTTGATTTAAATGAAACGTGGTCAAGTCATAACCATAGTTTGTAGATGTACATGGATCAAGGATTTTATGGTTCATTAATTTCCTTGAATTATGCCCCCCTAAAACTTAGTATCTGGGGCTTATTGAAATTACTCCTAGCTTTTTGTCTTGATTTAAAAGAAACTTGGTCAATGTCATCACCATAATTTGTAGGTGTACATGGATCAAGGATTTAATGGTTCATTGATTTTTGCAAGAGTTATGCCCCTTGACACTTAGTCTATAGGCCCATTCAATCAATCATAATGAACAGTTTGAACTTGACAATTTAAAAAGGTAGTCTGCATTTGTTTTGAATTTGGTTCTGTCAAAATAAATAGTGTCTACAATTAATTTCGTGAAACAGCAGCAAAGTGGCTGCGTATATTGTGACTATGGCACTATTGTTAAGTAAATTCCTCATTATCGACAATGTTTTCTACACAAAGGACAAAGTTGAAAGCTTCATCGACTAATGTGTTCTGCAACTTTTTAGCTCACCTGAGCACCAAGTGTTCATGGTGAGGTATTTTTATCGTCCGGCGTCTTTTGTGCAATGTCCATCTAGTGTCAACAATGAAATTTCCTCCTAAACTGCTGGGCGGATTTAAACCAAATTTGGCAGGAATGTTCATTGGGTGGTGCCCTTTAAAAATTGTTTAAGGAATTGAAATCCGTTTAAAACTCTGGTTGCCATGGCAACAAAACTTAAATTTAAATGAAAACTTTAAAAAATATCTCCTGCTGACCCAGAAGGCGTAGAGCCTTGATATTTGGCATGAAGCATCAGTGCAATGACCTCTTTCAGAATCGCTAAAATCATCAGCCTCGGGTATACAGGGGCGGAGCCCCTGAGGGGGAGGGGCTTATATAGAAATAAAGAAGGATTTTTAAATGACATCTCCAAAACAACTGGGTAGATTTCAACCAAATTTTGCAGGAATGTTCCTTAGAAATGATCTCCTCCTAATCCAGAGGGCCTAGAGTCTTCATATTTTGCATGAAGCATCAGTACATTGACTTCTTTCAAAATTGATAAAATTTTAGAGCCACAGGGTGAGCCACATAGAAATAAAGAAGGCAACCCTTTCAAAACTATTTGGCCATTTTAAACCAAATTGGGCTTGTTGATTTTATTTAAGGAGATTTTCTCCCGACCCAGTTTGTATTAGGCCTTGAAGGAAAAAAGAGCCTTATCTCAGGTGAGCTCCAGGGCCACTGGCCCTTTTGTTTGTTTTCATGGAGGTATGAACCAAAAAAACTATTAACACTTTATGACTTTGGAAAGCGGATTTATACATAAGTGTGACTAGGTTTTTTTGGTTCAGACCTCCATGAAAACAAAAAATATTCTCTTCATTACTTATGATTTAATAGCATCAAGTGAAAAAAGCAAAAACTTTACAAATTTTGATACTGTTTTTGCATGAAACTATTTTTTGTGGAAGCATACAAAATAGCTGCGTGCTCAAAATTATGTTCATGGGGGTATGTTTTTTTTTTTTTTTGACCAATCAGAAAGCCTGTTTTTGATAGACGAAACTGAAAATTAAATTATTTGCAGATATACCCAGACATTGTCATGAAATAAAACAGCAGGGATTGAAAAAGGATCCTTTAAGAAATGGCACATACACCATTGACCCAGATCAAGCTGGAGGGGTTCCCTACTTTCCGGTGAAATGTGACTTTGACACGGACAAGAACATAGGCATCACAGTGGTAAGATTTATCCAAACTCTAACCTGTGTTGTACTGAACCCGGAGTATTCCTGTTTTTGCAGGAGATCTAAACATATGCAAAGTCTAAAAATTGTCCATATTGAAAGGAGTTGCATAGGCAATTTTAATCCTGTCTCTTTACCCATTTATAGGGAAATGCTTTAATAATTGTTTAAAATGTAGAAATTGCTTCTTGCAAGCTATTTCTTCATAATTCACATCATGCACAAAATTTCAAATAGCTCCAAAGTCCTACTTTTACTTTAGAATAGTCCTTTTAAGCACAAGTCACATTTTTATGCCCCAGCATCGATAGATCGGTGTCCCTCTGTCTTTCAGTCTGTATGTCTGCAAAACTTAACCTGCCAACTAAACATTTTCCTATAACTTCAACCCTGATTAAGTTACAATGCTAATATTTGGTATGTAGATAGGTCTCAACAAGGCGCAACTAGGGAAGGTTATTTTATCAAGGTCAGGGTCAAAATTTTAACCCTTTTCTCTAAAACAAATAAAAAAAAACAATAAAAATCACCCGTTTCTAAAGAATTTCTGTGTTGGGGGCATAGTGTTTCACAAACATATCTTGTTAAAAATGATATTTTTAGGTAAGGATAGTTGTACCACCTGGATCAAACCAGATAACTAATTCAACACAGCCTGGTGAAACCAACGTGAAATTTACCTACATAGATGCGACACCTGAACAAATCCACGCTCTTACAGAGGAATCGGGATACTGCCATCAAGTAAATAGAATATGATGAATAATTGGTCATGAAATACTTCTTATTTTTTTAGAGTAAAGTGATTTATAAACAGTTAAAAGCTTTGCCAAATTTGTTTACCTGTCAAACCAATTTTCAGATAGCAAAATTTTAGACTGATCTAAATTGAAATGGGTTACAGGCGTATTTTTTTTAACTTTCTTGGTAGAATATATTCTGTAAAATGCAGAAAAAAATGCTTGTCAGAAAATTCTTCATTTTACACAGTGTTTTCCACAATGTTTTTCTTGAGGGCCGTTCAAAACCGTCATTGTGTGGGAATGAGTAATTAATTTGGTATTCTTCGTCCAACTGGCCATTCATCACTCCATTCATCTGTAGACTCTTTATTAACTGATTTGAGCACACTGTGCAAGGTTAGGTATTGTGATCACCTTCTGTCTGGCATCCTGTGTAAACAATTTTTATACCCCAAACTATGTTTGGGGATTATTTAGTAGTCAGCTTGTCGGCCAGTCCGTCCGTCTTTCTGTAACTTTTCGTGTCCGCTCAATTTCTGGGCAACCATTGGACGGATTGGATTCAAAATTCACTGATATAATCAGTATCATGCAAGGATGTGCATATGCTATTTTGGTTACGGTCCATTGATTTTTGACGGAGTTATGGCCCGTTGGTGAAACATCATGTCCACTCAATTTTTCAGTAACCATTGGGCGGATTTGATTCAAATTTCACAGAAACACTCGGTATAAGTCACACATGTTCATATCCTATGTTGGTTATGGTCCATTTATCTTTGACTGATTTATGGCCCTTTAATTAAAAAGTCCACTTTTTGTTACGGCCCTTTGGTGGATAGCACTTGTATATGGACAAGCACTGTTCGGGGGTACTAGTCCGCTTTGCGACAATGTCTAGTTTTTCTTGAGGTGCATAGCAACCATCAAACACTTGGAATTACATCAAAATATTGTGAATTTTCAACATCAAAAAGTAACATCCTTTAGGTATGTTTTACTGGATAAAGGATCAAATAGAATATTATGATGTAGTATTCATATGGTCTTTTCAATAGATCCTCTGGTGAATAATCAAGCCTTGATCCAATACATGCGGTAGGAACAATTTATTTACAAGGGTTTTAACTCAACTTTTGACAGTATTTCAGCTGGAACTCCTAACCATAGATTCCTGGTATTTTTCTCCCACTAGCACTACCAAAACATACCGCCATCATGGCACAGCTGGTAGCGCATCAGACTCCTAATCATCAATCCATTTGTCTCTCACCAATGGGTGGATAATCGTAACCTAAGTGGGATAGCAGCTGGAGGCTAGGAAAGGATGTAGTGGTAGTACTGGTGTGAGAAATACCAGGAATCCATTGTTAGGTG
Source organism: Fragum fragum (assembly GCA_946902895.1). Taxonomy (NCBI): domain Eukaryota; kingdom Metazoa; phylum Mollusca; class Bivalvia; order Cardiida; family Cardiidae; genus Fragum; species Fragum fragum. The sequence goes on along the minus strand of OX336372.1, from coordinate 49,438,701 downwards.
CTCTAGCTGCCGCGATATGACTGAAATACTGTTAAAGGCGGCATTAAACCCAATTCAATCAACCTAATCATCAATCACAGTATGTCATACGTTTGATTCCTGGTGGCGGCACATTTCTTTTCCGACATTTGTTGCTCACCAATGGTCGGATAATCATAAACCTAAGAGGGATAGTACTGGTGCGAGAAATACCAGGAATCCAATGTTGGGTGCTCCAGCCTCTGCCTTATGACTGAAATACTGTTAAAAGTGGCGTTAAACCCATTAAAATCAATGACTACCACAACATCCTTTCCAAGCCTCTTAGAGCAATGCAGCAAAGATTTGAACCTGGTACCCATTGTATCCCTAATAATTATCAACATTTCTTTCCAGGGGATTCAGTATAATTGCTACAAATCACCTCTGATAAACTTTGGTGATGAATCACAGGGATACTACACAACACTCGGAGGAAATATTTCATCAAGTTTTGGTGTGCCTGGACATCCAGATGTTAGCAGTTGTGCTTGCTACCCTCTCAAGACTTGTCCCGAGGGCTTTGGTTGCCATTGTGATGCTCAAGGGCCGATGACGTATGCTTTTCTTAAATGCTCCTAGTGGATTATCAAGAAATTAATAAGCTATTCTCACTGAATGATGCTCTTCCACGGCCTTTAAGAAAAAAGACATTGTAAAACTTTGTGGACAATGGTGAAATTACTTGTTACAAGCAATTTCTTCAATGTTCACAAAGCCGCTGTCATAGCCCAGTTGGTAGCGCATCAGTCTCCTAATCTTCAATCATGGAATGTCATGGGTTTAATCCTTGGCGGCGGAACATATTCTTTCTGACATTTGTCTCTCACCAATGGGTGGATAATCGTAAGCCTAAGTTGGATAGCCTCTGGAGGCTAGGAAAGGATGTAGAGGTAGTACTGGTGTGAGAAATACCAGGAATCCGTTGTTAGGTGCTCTAGCCGCCACAATATGACTGAAATACTGTTAAAACTGGTGTTAAACCCAATTCTATCAAACAATGTTCACATAAATTTTCTACCGTAAAAGTCGAAGGTTTTCTTAATTCCAACACATAAAATTAGTCATCTGCAACTTCTTCTAAATGTGGACCAGTCTAAAATTTTGTTTGTAGTAAAAAGTTTATAAATTCTCTGTGAATAATTACTGTTAAATTCATTGATAGACTTGCCGAAAAAAAAATTGAATGCAATTTTAAATAAAATCATCCTAAGTGAAAGAAAATATTGTGGTAAAAGAAGAAATTGCTTGTTACAAGCAATTTCTTCTTTTATCACAATGTTTTCTTGAATAAAAAATCACAACCACGTGAAATCCCGGGTTTGTACAGGAAAGGGTTAACAACTTTTTTTCAAGGTTGAAAAACAGGTCATACAGGTTTCTTGCTGCAATAAGGTTTGCATTTTATCTATTTCTTGTTTTAGAACAAAGTTCAGTTTTTAGCTCTACTGGCTTTAACTTTTCCTTGTTAACGCTCTAGAGTCCACAGTTTTCATTGGATTTCCTTCAAACTTTCTCAGAATGATTGAACTATCATAAGGATTGTTCCTTTTGAAATTGGGTCAGATCCATCAAGAAACACAGGAAAAGGGGCCTCATGAAAATTTAATTGAAAAATCCTCGTTGTACCATCATAAGGATCATTCCTTTCGAAATTGGGTATGATCCTTCGAGAAACATGCTAAAAGGGGCCTCATGAAAATTTATTTTAAAAATCCATTAAAATCCTCGTTAACACTCTAAGAGTCAACAGTTTTCATTAGATTCTCTTCAAACTTCCTCTAAACGTTTGTACCATCATAAGGATTGTTCTGTTCGAAATTGGGTATGATCCGTCAAGAAACACAGGAAAAGGGGCCTTATGAAAATTAAATTAAAAAATGCTCTTTAACACTCTAGAGTCCACAGTTTTCATCGGATTCTCTTCAAACTTTCACAGAATGATTGTACCATCATAAGGATTCTTCCTTTCAAAATAGAGTATGATCCGTCAAGAAATACGGCAAAAGGGGCTTTATTAAAATTTAATTGAAAAATCTATTTAAATCCTCATTAATACTCCAGAGTCAACGGTTTTCATTGGATTCTCTTCAAACTTTCACAGAATGAATGCACAATCATAAGGATTGTTCCTTTTGAAAATGGGTATGATCCATCAAGAAACATGGGAAAAGGGTCCTCACAAAAATTGAATTTAAAGATCTTTGTTATCACTCTAGAGTCTACAGTTTTCATCGGATTCTCTACAAACTTTCTCAGAATGATTGTACCATCATAAGGATTGTTCCTTTCAAAATTGTGTCAGATCAGTCAAGGACCACGGGAAAAAGGGGCCTTATGAAAATTTTGTTTAAAAAAACCTTGTTAACACAATAGAGTCCACAGTTTTCAACAAATTTTCTTCAAACTTTCACAGAATGATTATTACTTTAAATGGATTGTCCCTTTCGGAAGTAGGTTTGATCCATCAAGTATCATTGGAAAAGGGGCCCTATGAAAATTTATTAAAAAAATCTTAGTTAACATCATGGCCCTAGATTTCACCTGATTGACTTCAAATATCGCATAATGATTGTACCATCATAAGGATTGTTTCTTTCAAATTGGGTCTGATCCATTGAGAAACATAGGAAACGGGCCTTAGGAAAATTCAATTAAAAAATCTTAATTAATGCTTGTAAGTCCACAGATGAGATGGGGTTGTCTTTGTACTCAAACAGAATAATTATACTTTTGTAAGTAGAGTTCCCTTCGAAATTGGTTCAGATCCATCAAGTAACATGAGAAAAGGGGCTATATGAAAATTCTATAACTAAAACCCTGTTAACACAATGAAGCCCACAGCTTTGATCAAATTTTGTTGAAACTTTCACAGAATGATTGAAAGGTCATAACTTTCATTCTTTTCATAACAGGGTTTGAACTGTCAAGAAACACAGGAAAATGGGCCTTAATGAAAATTTCATTTATAAATCCTTGTTACCAAGTCCAGAGCTTTCATCGGATTTTCTTCAAATATTCTCAGAATAATTGTACAATAATTATGATTGTTGATGTTTGCATTAGCAGCCGTCATAGCGCAGTTGGTAGCGCGTCGGACTGTCAATCTTGTGAGGTCCCGGGTTCGATTCCCGACAGCGGCACTCATCCTTTCCGACTATTTGTTTCTCACCAATGGGTCGATAATCGTAGACCTATGTGGGATAGCAGCTGGAGGCTAGGAAAGGATGCAATGGTAGTACTGGTGTGAGAAATACCAGGAATCCATTGTTAGGTGCTCCAGCCGCCGCGATATGACTGAAAGATTGTTAAAAGCGGCGTAACCCCATCCAAACAAACAAATAAACAAAATGTTTGCATTAGACCTTATCCATCAAGTATCACAGGAAAAGGAGCATTATGAAATTTAATTTTAAAATCCTTGTACCACAATAAAGTCAACAGTTTTCATCAGATTCTGTTTAAACTTTCACAGAATGATTATTCCATCATGAGGATTTTTTCTTTTCAAATTAGGCGTGGTCTGTCTAGTATCATGGGAAAAGGGGCCTTTTGAGAATTTTGTCTATAATCCTTGTAACCAAGTCCAGAGCTTTCATTGGATTTTCTTCAAACCTTCACAGAATCATTGTACAATAATCACGATTGTTGATGCTGACATGAGACCTGATCCTTCAAGTATCACAGGAAAAGGAGCCTTATGAAAATCTTATTTTAAAAATTTTACACCAAGATAAAGTCTGCAGTTTTCATCAGATTCTGTTCAAACTTTCACAGAATGTTTATACCATCATTAGGATTCTTTCCAAATTGGGCCTGATCTGTCTAGTATCATAGGAAAAGGGGCTGTATGAAAAATTATTACCAAATCCTTTATCAGAATCTCTTCAAACTTTAATAAAATGATTGTGCAATCATTTGGATTGTTCTTTTGTAAATTAGGTCTGATTGGTTAAGTGACACAAGAAAAGGGAACTTTATGAAAATTTTATTACAAAACATCATTATTACAATAAAGTCCTCAGTCTTTATCATTTTCTTCCATTATCATTATGATTGTTCCTTTGTACATTGGGTCTGATTTGTTAAGTTTCACGTAAAAAGGGGCCTTATGAAAAACTTTCTTAAATATTCTGGTTAACACAATGATGTCCCTTGATTTCACCCGGATTCACTTCAAAATTTCACAGAATGATTATACAATCACTTAAATGGGTCTTTTCAGAACTGGGTACAATCCATCAAGTATCGTGTAAAAAGGGGCCAAATGAATTTTTCTTTAATATTCTAGTAAACATAATGAAGCCCCCATATTTCATGGGATTCACTTTTAACTTTCACAGAATGATAAAACCAACTGTAAAATATCACAGGAAAAGGAGCGTTATGAGAACTTGAGTTTAATATCTTTGTTAACACAATAAAGTCGACAGTTTTATTGGATTCTCTTCAAATATGCATGGAATAATTGTGGCTTTGGAAACACAGGAAAAGGGGCCTTACAGATTATCATTCAAAACATTCTTGTGTATGTGATGAAGATCAAAATCATGATCAGATTGTCTTTTAAATTTTACAGGACAATTGTAGGGTTGTAAAGAAAGTTCCTTTTGGATTGAAATGGATCCATCAGAAAACACAGGAAAAGGGGCCTTATGGATTTTCATTCAAAACAATCCTGTTTGTGATAGTGTCCACAATTATTGTCAGATTCTGATGAAAATTTCTCATTATGATTGTAGAGTCATATGGAAACTTCCTTTTGGAAATAGAGTGGATCCGTCATGAAACATGGGAAAATGGGGCTTGAGGATTTGCTCAAAATAGTAAAGGGGATAAAGTCCTTTTTTTTCCCCCTTTAATCGTTATTCTTTAACCCATTCCCACACAGTGACAGGGCAGCCGCCATAGCGCAGTCGGTAGCGCGCCAGACTCCTAATCTTCAATCATGGGTGTCATGGGTTCGATCCCCGGCGGCGGCAAATATTCTTTCCGACAATTGTCTCTCACCAATGGGTGGATAATCGTAAACCTAAGTGAGATAGCAGCTGGAGGCTAGGAAAGGATTTAGTGGTAGTACTGGTGTGAGAAATACCAGGAATCCATTGTTAGGTGCTCCAGCCGCCGCGATATAACTGAAATACTGTTAAAAGCGGCGTTAAACCCCATTCAATCAATCAATAAACCCACACAGTGACGCTTTTGGATGCCCCTATAAGAAAAGCAATTTAGAAAACATTGTGTAAAAAATGAAGAAATTGCTTGTAACAAGCAATTTCTTCATTTTACACAGTTTTCTACCCAGAAAGTTGAAAAAATCTAAAATTTCATCAACTTTAAAATGTCGTCTGCAACTCCTTTGAATTTGGACCTGTCTAAAATTTTGTTGTGTGGGAATGGGTTAAGCATTTAACTTCCTTAAATATCAGATTTCTTTAACGAAAAACTTGATATCCAGTAGAGCGTCTCAGGCCCTCATAGGCCCCTTGTTTACTTTTTTGTTGCATTTAAAGCTCACTTGAGCACAACATGCTCATAGTGAGCTTTTGTGATCTAGCTCGGTCCTGTGTCTGTCATACATTAATATCTTGGGTGTACTAAGGAGGCCTTTTTTAACTCAAATCTCTTGAAAGCTGGTCAGAATTTTTGTCTCGATGAGCCCTCAAGTCAAATTCAGTATTAGGTCACATGGGGGTAGAAAAACTCGATCACAGGATCAAATTTTAGAAAAATCTAATGCACACTGAAGAGGTCACATTTTGAGCTCAAATGTCTCGAATTTTTTGTCCGCATGATTTCTTGTAATTGTAATACTGTGTTACATTTGGTATAAAAGTATGTCAATACTTAAGATTTTAGAAAAAAAACTTCCAGAGCATTCTAGAGGCCGCATTTTTGGCCAAAGTGTATTAGTGTTTGGTCAGAAAGTTTGCATGGTATCTGAATCATAGTCACTAGGTGAAATCTTAGAAAAACCTTGTCTGCACTCTTGGGGCATATTGTTTTGCTCCATTGTATTGATATTTGGTCAGATTTTTTTTCAGCATGATATCAAGGTCAAGCTTAATATTGGGTCATATTGCGTAAAAAATAAGGTCACTTAGATCATCGGTAAATCTTGTGCGTACTCTAACCGCAGAAGGTTTCTCAAAGGTCTTGATATTTGATCAGAGTCTTTGTCTGCATGATATCTAGGCCAAATTTTAATATTTGGTCATAGTGTTTAAAAAAATAGGTCCTAAGATAAAAATCTTAGCTTTTGCAAGCTATGTTTTTGTCTCAAAGGTCTTGATACTTGGCTGGCAACAGCACATATCTTTTCCGAAATTTGTCTCTCACCAATGGGTGGATATTGTAAACCTAAGTTATCCAGTCGCTGTGTTATGACTGAAATACTGTTAAAAGAGGTGTTTAACCCAATTCAATCAATCATTTGATACTTGGTCAACATATTTGTCTCCATGACATCTCTGTCAAGTTCGATAATGGGTCACAATGTTGTGGGAATAGAAAGTAGGTAGCAGGTAGATCTTAGAAAAACCTTCCTTGCTATGTGTCCCCTAAATAACTAAATGAAAATATCTTTCCAGTTTTAATTTCTGAGACAAGACTTTTATAATAAGTCTGGTTTGGGCAAAATAATTTCACTTGGGCTATTTTACTTCTATAGTCATAGACTCAGATGATTGTTTGAGGGCAATTACCTTCTTGATCTCAGCAAGTATTGAAAGCAATTTCGTGAAAGTTGCTGAGGATGTTCTACTAGAGGTCCTACATGGCGCTTTTTTAATAAAGTTCTTCAAGTTACCTACTTTTCTGTTTTATGACTTCAGACTGGTCCAAATTGATAGAAAAGTGTGAATGATAATTTCAACTTTACTTACAGTACCGTAGATTATGGACATGAGGTTAACAAGGAAGTTCTACCCATTGAGGAAGTGTTTTTTGGCGGTCAGACAGACCCTCTGGCCTCGGCTACATTTGATGTTTCCGATGTTCGGTGTGGACCACAACCGTTCGGTAAGTCATTTGACATATGGTTAAATGAAAAATAATATGAAATAGCCATAATAAAGGACAAGAAAGATGCTTAAACCATTACCACACAATCCCACCTTTTTAGGCCTCTCAAGAATGTAGTGTTGTGTTATATGCAATTTCTTCATTTTATACATTGTTTTCTGTTAAGAATGACAGATATTTGAGTTTCTAACTGTTTGAAATTGTGGTCTGCAACTTCTTTGTACCAGTCTAAAATTTTGTCTTGTGGGAATGAGTTAACCCATTCCCACACAGTGAAGCTTTTGGATGCCCAGCAAGAAAAACAAATGAGAAACATGCAATTTCATTTTACACGTTTTCTACTCAGAGAGTTAAATTTTTTATATTTCATAAACTTTAAAGTGTCATCTGCAACTCCTTTCAATTTGGAGTGGTCCAAAATTCTGTCATTTGGTAATGGGTAAAGTGATTGTCCCAATTTATATAAAAATAAAGAACAATTTTTACACCACATCTTCTCAAAAAAAATTGAACCAAATTTGGCAGAAATTCCTTAGGTGGTCCCCTTTAAAAGTAACTAAAAGAATTAAAATCTGTTTAAATCTGTTTAAAACTCTGGTAACAAAAGAGAATTTTAAAACAATCTTTGAAAATCTCCTCCTGACCCAGAAGGTGTAGAGCCTCGATATTTTGAATGAAACTTTTGCAGTATCCTGAGGCCATCATGGCCCTTTTGTTTGTCCAAATGTAGGGTTTTGTGGTTTATTAGGTACTATAAATGTCATAAAATTTATTTCAGATTTACCCAAAGACTGTCAAGAAGCATTTGAAAGGGGTATGAAATCTGGCGAAGCCTACATATGGCCAGATCCTAATGTTGAACCATTCATGGTGTACTGTGATATGACAAGGGGTTTTGGTAGGTTGACAATTTTGTTAACCCATTTCTAAACAACAAGTTTTTTGACTGGTCTTAACCCATTTCCAGTAAAATCTATACATAATTGCCTAAAAATTAAAGGACTGACAGCACTGGAAAGTCTTATCGAGTATCAATTCTTTTAAAATGTATTATTTAAACATTTCTAGATTAAAGGGGATAAACACGAGGTGTAGACAGGATAAGACTTTACTTAAGTGCAGGCTAATATTTGTCTTTACCTCCTGCTAAAACAGAAATTTTGGGGGTTCAGCATGTCAAGGGTTAAGACTGGTGTAAAATGAAAGAAGTTGCAGGCGACAATTTCTCGTCATCCGCCTGTCTGTCCTTCCACCCTAATACCTCTACAACCCTTACGCCATATTGGATGAAATTTCACATTTGAATTCCTCGTGATGCAAGGACATACTTCTCCCAGTTTTTGGAAAGCTCAAAGGTCAAGGTCACAATTCAAGGTCAAAGGTCAAAATGGCCTTTTTCCAAGCAGAGCTCCTTCAATCATGGATGGATTTAAAATTAGTGTGGAATATTGTTGTCTGTCAAGAATAGATGTACCATTAGGGAAAAAATCAGATATCTTCAAGGTCAAGGTCACTGTTCAAGGTCAGAGTTCAAAATTGACCTTGTTCAGAGCATAGCTCCTTTGATAATGGATAGATTTCAAATAAGTTGGCAAAATTGTTGTCTGTCAAGAATGGATGTATTGTTTGAAAAATAAAAATAAAACAGATAGCTCCAAGGTCAAGGTCAAATGTTGGATTAAGCATTTCCGGCGTATAGATCCTTCAAATATGGATGGATTTCGAAGTAACTACACAAATATTTTATAGATTTGAAAAAAAAATCTTCAGCTAGCTCCAAGGTAAAGATCACAACCTAAGGTCAAAAGTTAAAATTAAGCATGTCAAGAACATAGCTCTTTCAATTATAGAAGGATTTCAATCTAACTGGTCACAATTTTTCTCAGTCATGTGTGGATGTGCAGTTTCAATTATGGATGGATTTTGAAATAACTTTACACAATTGTTGTCTGTCATGAGTACATGTGTCAATTGAAAAATTTATGCATATTGTTTCAACGTTTGCATAGCTCCTTCAATTCAATCAATCAACAATTACAGATGGATTTCAATATAACTTGTGAAATAAATGGTTTTCAGAATAACTAGTCACATTGTTCTTAGTCATGAGTAGATGTGCAATTTAAAAAAGAATGGGATAACTCAAAGGTCAAGGTCAAAGCATAAGGTCAAACATTGAAATAAAGCATGTCTTGAGAATAGCTCCTCAAATTAAGTATTGATTTCAAATTAACTATGCACAACTGTTCTCTATTTTGAATAGATGTGCAATTTGAAACAAATTTTCAGATAGATCCAAGGTCAAGGTCACAGCTCAAGGATGTTAATTTAGCATATCTGGAATATAGCCAGTATATACTCCCAACTGCATATGACAGTCCAACAGAAAAGGATGTAGTGGTAGTACTGGTGTGAGAAATACCAGGAATCCATTGTTAGGTGCTCAAGCCACCGTGATATGACTGAATACGGTTTAAAGCGGTGTTAAACCCCATTCAATCAATCAATCAAACCATCAGAACCCTTTTTAGCTCTACTGACTGAAAGCCAAAGAGGTATTGTCATAGTGTGGTGCCCGTCCTGTGTGTATCTGTCCTGTTGTCAGTACATCCATAAACTTTTCCTTTAAAACAGAGTTCCAACGGTCAGGGAAAAATGAAACAAATAAAGGTCAGAGAAAAGTCAGGGAATTTTGAAATAAGTCAGGGGAATTTAAAGATATGGCAAAAGTCAGGGAATTTCAGAATCAGACGAGAAATTTTAAGTAAGTAAAGAAAAAAAAACAAATGGCTATGGAGCCCCCAGGAGGTCAGAGTTTGCATAGAAATAAAGAATGAATTTTAAACGACATCTCCTGAACCATTGGGCCAATAAAAACCAAATCAAGCAGAAATGCTCTTTAGGTGGTCTGCTTTGTAAGAAATCTGTTAAACTCTAGTTACCATATGCAACAAAGGTTTAAGTTTGAAATAATCTTTAAAAATCTTCTCCTCCTGACCCAGAGGGTGTAGAGCCTTGATAGTTTGCTTGGAGCATCAGTTCATTGACTTCTTATTTGTCTCTCACCAATTGATGGATAATCGCAAACCTAAGTGGGATAGCAGGAAAGGATGTAGTGGTAGTACTGATGTGAGAAATACCAGAAATCCACAGTTAGGTACTGTGAGAAATACCAGGAATCCACGTTTCGGTGTCCAGCTGAGGCAAAATGACTGAAATACTGCGTTAAACTCTATTCAATTAATCAATTCTTGAGGGGTGTAAAAGGAGTGATTGTGTGGGAATGGGTTTAAGTCTTATTTTTATGTGCCACTAGGTGTAGCTGAGATCAGAAATAACCTTGAAGAAGGGCATAATGTGACTTTCGATAAACCCATACCAGTTGACTATTACGGTGTAGACCCAGATCAGCTAGAGGCCCTTACAAAAGTTTCCAAGTACTGCTACATGCCCTTCAAATTTGAGTGTATGTACACTAAAGTAAGTAACAACTTTCATTTGTTTAAAATTAACAACGCTCATATATTTATGTTAAAGAAAGTGAACTAATTTTTATAGAGCCTGCTTGCGGTGAGCGAGATATAGTTGTCACTATCACAAGTGGGTGTATGTGTTTTAATGTGTTAGTCTGTCAGTCCATCTGTCCATCCGAATTTGTCCAGAAAATTAGTCAAACATTTATGGATGGATTTCAAAATAACTTGGCACAATTATTCTCTATCATGAGTAGATGTGCCATTTGAAAGAATTTTTGGGATAGGTCACAGCTCAAGGTCAAGCACTAAAATTGTGATTGTCAAGAGCATTTCTCCTTCAATTATGGATGGATTTCAAAATGAATTGGCACAATTATTCTCCATCATGAGTAGATGTGCCATTTGAAAGATTTTTTTTTTATTTCTCCAAGTTCAAGGTCAAAGCTCAAGGTCAAACACTAAAATTGATGGTCAAGGTCAAGTTGGTCAAAACTTTGCATGCTCGGAAGCAGTTGTCCTGGGACAGCTATCTAGTTTAAGACAGAATTTTCCTCTTGATGAATGGTAAAGTCAGATAGTACAAACATAGTTTATCTATTGAGTAAAGGCCTTAAAGACTTTCAACCTTTTCCTGTCCAATCCCTGGTTTTTAAAATCCCTGTGATTATATAACTTAGAAAACATTGTGGAAAATTACTAAAATGAAGGTATTGGATAGTTCTGTTGAGAGATTCTTTAGTTCATAATTTGTATGAACTTGTGTTTTTAGCTCACCTTTGGACGATAAGCTCATTGTGAGCTTTTGTGTTGCTTGAATGTCTCGTCCATGTTACAGCATGAACAGATTAAGTGTTTACTCTCGAGAGACCACAGTTTTATCTCAATCTTGAAAATTTGTCATAATAATCAAGTAATAAGGGATGAACCCTTATTGAAAATGGGAATGTTTCTTGTTTGAAAATATCCTAAAAAATGGGCTGTAATGATATTTCTTTGTTTACACTTAAAGTGGCCACATTTGCTCAATCTTGATGATTGATAGGTCTTAAGGATGAACCCTTTTGAAAAAGGGAAGATTCGTGTGAAAAGAGGCTTTAACAGCACTTTTAATACGCCTGTCAAAGACCGGACCTATTATGGGATCACCCGTGGTGTCTGAGTGTCCGGCAGGCGGGCGGTGTGCACTGGATCTTGTCAGGAAGATATCTCTAAAAGTAAAAAGGCTATGATCATGTAACTTCGTGGGTAGATAGATCTCATCAAGGGGAAGTACAGTGCACAAGAACCATAACTCTACCTGGCTTATTTTTTGAGTTATTGCCCTTTGTTGTTTTTCATACTTGGATCTTGTCGGGAGCATATCTCTAAAAGTATATAGGCTATGATCATGAAACTTAATGGGTAGATAGATCTCATCAAGGGGAAGAGCAGTGCATTAAAATTATAACTCTATCTGGCTTATTTTTTTAGTCATTTCCCTTTGTTGTTTTTCATGCTTGGATCTTGTTCGTACTTTGATTTTGTCCAGAAGATATCTCTAAAAGTCTAATAGCTTTGACCATGGAACTTTATGGGTGGATAGATGTCATCAATGAAGAGTGCAGTGCACAAGAACAGTACTTCTACCTTGCTTTTTTAGCTCACCTGAGCACAACGTGCTCAAGGTGAGCTATTGTGATCTGTAATTGTCCGGCGTCCGTCTGTCTGTCTGTAAACAATTATTAGAAAATCTTCTCCTCCTAAACCATAAAGCCTAGAGCTTTGATATTTGGTACATATCATCACCTATTGACCTTCTACCAAATTACTTCAAAGAATGATTGTACTCTTAAAATTAACCCTTTTCTGTGTGATCCCAGATTTTACATAGGAAATCTTAAAAAATCTTCTCCTCCTAAACCATAGGGCCTAGAGCTTTGATATTTTGTACATATCATCAGGTAATGACCCTCTACCTTACTACTTCAAAGAATTACCGAATTCTGAAAATTAGCCCTTTTCTGCGTGATTCCTTATTTTACAAAGGAATAAAGAAGGAAATCTTTGAAAATCTTCTCCCAAAACATAAGGCCTAGAGCTTTGATATTTGGTATGTATCATCACCTATTGACCTTCAACCAAAATACTTCAAAGAATTATTGTACTCTTAAAATTAACCCTTTTCAGTGCGATCCCAGATTATACAAAGGAAATCTTTAAAAAATCTTCTTCTAAACCATAAGGCCTAGAGCTTTGATATTAGGTAAGTATCATCAGGTAATGACCTTTTTCCAAAATACTTTAAAGAATTACCGAATTCTGAAAATTAGCCCTTTTCTGCTTGATTCCTGAGTTTACAAAGGAATAAATAAGGAAATTTTTGAAAGTCTTCTTCTCCCAAACCATTAGGCCTAGAGCTTTGATATTTGATACATATCATCAGCTATTGACCTTCAACCAAAATACTTCAAAGAATTACTGTATTCTGAGAATTTGCCCTTGCTGTGTGATCCCTTTTTTAGCTCACCTGAGCACGAAGTGCTCTGGGGGAGCTATTGTGATCGGTCATCGTCCGTCCGTCTGTACGTCCATTCACAATTACAAAAAAATCATCTCTTCCTAAACTAACCATGGAATTTCAACAAAACATCACAGAAATGATCCTTAGGTAATGCTCTTTCAAAATACTTCAAAGAATTGAAATCCATGAAGAACTCTGGTTACCATGGCAACAGAGTAAAAAAACTTAAAAAATCTTCTCCTCCAAAGCGGTAAGGCCTAGAGCTTAGATATTTGGTACAAATCATCATCTATTGACCCTCTTCCAAAAAACTTCAAAGAATCATCGTATTCTGAAAATTAGCCCTTTTCTTTGTGATCCCTGATTTTACAAAGAAATAAAGAAGGAAATCTTTAAAAATCTTTATCTCTTAAACCATATAGCCTAGAGCTTTGATATTTGGTACAAATCATCATCTATTGACCCTCTACCAAAATACTTCAAAGAATTACCGCATTCTGAAAATTAGCCCTTTTCGGGGCGATCCCTGATTTTACATAGATAAAAGGAAATCTTTAAAAATCTTCTTCTCCCAAACCATAGGGCCTAGAGCTTTGATATTTGGTACAAATCATCATCTATTGACCCTCTACCAAAAAACTTCAAAGAATTACTGTATTCTGAAAATTAGCCCTCTTCTGGGCAATTCCTGATTTTACATAGAATAAAAGAAGGAAATCTTTAAAAATCTTCTTCTCCCAAACCATAAGGCCTAGAGCTTTGATATTTGGTATACATCATCATCTATTGACCCTCTACCAAAATACTTCAAAAAATTTATGTATTCTGAAAATAAGCACTTTACTTTGTGATCCCTCAATTTACATAGAAAAAAAGAAGGAAATCTTTATAAATCTTCTTCTCCCAAACAATAAGAACTTGAGCTTTGATATTTGGTACAAATCATCATCTATTTACCTTCTACCAAAATACTTCAAAGAATTACTGTATTCTGAAATAAGCCCTTTTCTGTGTGATCCCTGATTTTACATAGAATAAAAGAAGGAAACCTTTAAAAAATCTTCTTCTCACAAACAATAAGGCCTAGAGCTTTGATATTTGGTATACATGATCATCTATTGACCCTCCACCAAAATTCTTCAAAGAATTACCATATTCTGAAAATTAGCCCTTTTCTTTGTGATCCCTGATTTTACATAGAAATAAAGAAGGAAATCTTTTAAAATCTTCTTCTCCTATACCATAAGGCCCAGAGCTTTGATATTTGGTATACATCATCATCTATTAACCCTCTACCAAAATACTTTAAAAAATTACCGTATTCTGAAAATAAGCCCTTTTCTTTGTGATCCCTGATTTTACATAGAATAAAAGAAGGAAATCTTTAAAAATCTTCTTCTCCCAAACCATAAGGCCTATGGCTTTGATATTTGGTACATATCATCAGCCATTGACCCTCTACCAAAATACTTCAAAGAATTATCATACTCTGATTAGCCTTTTTCTGTGTGATCCCTGATTTTACAAAGGAAGAAAGAAGGATTTCTTTGAAAATCTTCTCCCAAACCATAAAGCCTAGAGCTTTGATACTTGGTACATATCATCAGCCATTGACCCTCTACCTAATTACTTAAAAAAATAGCCCTTTTCTGTGCAATCCCTAATTTTAGTTAGGAATGAATAATGATATCTTTGAAAACCTTCTTCTCCTAAACCATTAGGCCTAGAGCTTTTATACTTGGTATGTATTAATGTCTATACTTCAAAGCATTACCATATTCAGGAATTTAGTGCTATATGATGGGATCATCAATATACCTAGGATTTAAAGAGAAATCCTTAAACATCTTCTCCAAAATAATTAGACAGAGGGCTTTGCTATTTTGTTTATATCATAAAGCCATGAACCATCATACTCAGGGGAGCGATTTAGGATCATCATGATCCTCTTGTTTCATATTTTGATTTTGTCTGGAGCATATCTCTGAAAGTATAATAGCTTTGATCATAAAACATTATAGGTGGATAGTTATCATCAAGGGGAAGTGCAGTGTACAAGAACCGTAACTCTTCTTTGCCTATTTTTTGAGTTATTCCCCTTTGTTGTTTTTTCATACTAGATTTTGTCTGGAGCATATCTCTGAAAGTTTGACAGCTTTCATCATGAAACTTAATAGATGGATAGATATCATCAAGGAAAATATCTTTTTTTTTCTAATCTCTTATAGTGTAACAGCCTATGGTTTTCATAACCTCATGATAACAAGAAAAAACACCAGAACCATAAGTTACCATTGTGAATTGTTACTCTTTCATGAAATTAGACTTAAATTTTAATCCCCTTCCTCAGTCAACAACCAGCAGTCTTACGGTCATATTTTGTGACAATTTGCCACCTTGTTTGTGTATATGTATGTGTACATTCTAAGGGTCACAATTTTGACCCAATCTTGTTGATACTTGGTCAGAATTATATTAGGTTACAAGGATGAAAGCACGGTAAAATAGGCCTCAATAATAACTGATGAATATGCACAAATTTTACAAGCCTTTCTCTTCACATATAGGACCTCAGGTGAACAATCTAGGGCTATCTTTGCCCTCTTATTTTGTTTTTAGATCAAGCTGAATGCATATGATCTTCCTCATTTATGTATGTACACAACAATTCTCTATATTATTTGTTGTCACGATTCAAAGACCCTAATGATGTCACTTTATGGATGAAACTGATATTCTCCATGACCAAGCATAAATCAACAGTTAATTGCAATACTGTTCTAAGTGTCTAAGAGTTAATTGCAATACTGTTCTAAATGTCTATGTAAACTTAAGTGGGATAGCAACTGGAAGCTAGGAAAGGACTGGTGTGATAAATACCAGGAATCCGTTGTTAGGTGCTCGATCCGCGATATGACTTAAATACTGTTAAAAGTGGTGTTAAACCCCTTTCAATCAATCAAACTAGGTGTCTGTACATTGTATAGATACTTGAAACAGTATCGCAATAAATCATCGAAATGTGTTAATGAATTTTACAACCACTGTTCGGTATTGAAATAGAATGTAACTTAACGTAAAATATAAATCTATCCGGTTTTACAGTTTCTTGAAGAACCTGGTTATTTCCACTGGAAGGGAGGCTATAATGATAATGATCGGAAATTTGTTGGTTATGGAAGACCCTATAAACAAGAATGTAATTGTGGAAGAGACGGACAGAATGGGCAATGTGGTGGCAGTGAGAACAAAGATTATCTTTTAAACAATTATAGGTACAGTAAAACTTTACTGACAAATTTCCACATACTTCATCTTCTTTTATGCCCGACAAGAAAAAGGTTTAGGAAAACACTATGGAAAATGAAGAAATAGCTTGTCTCAAGCAATATGTTTTCTAAACCAAAAGACAAAAATCTACATAATTGAGAAATGTTTGGTATTTCATGCTCTTTTTATTTATAGGAAAATATCCCCCACAAATGTTGAAAATAAGGGGGATTTTGAAAAGGGTGGGGGAATCCCCCAATCTCAATGTCTAGAATAAACATTGACTTATCATATACCACATTTATCATAACTTATATCAAATGTATTAAGTTGTCAAAGTATTCCCTTTCAGGCCCTGCAATTGTGATGCTAATGATGGAAAACACAGGGTAGATGCTGGCATTTACAATACCTCCTCAAAACTACCGATTGAAGAGCTGTATTTTGGTGGGTATGGAAATCCCAATTCTTCAGGTCTTGTTACCCTCGGGAAATTGTACTGTGCTGATTTTGACTTTGGTAAGTAGGTTTATGATTTAAAAGGTGCATTTCACCAGATATTGATCTCAAATTTGTAGCTCACCTAAGCAGAAAAGGCTCAAGGTGAGCTAATGTGATCTATGAGTGCCTGATGTCTAGGACACAGAATTTTTACTATATTTCAAAGATATAATCTTTAGGTTATGCCTTTTCAAAATACTTCAAAGAATTGAAACCCATGTAGAACTTTGTTCAAAAAGTAGGTTACTAGGCCAAATCAAAGAAAATCCTTGTTTATGAAACCACATTTTGTAGTTGTCAAAGTTGATCTTGAGGATATCTGCCATGGCCATAGCACAGTTGGTAGTGCATCAGACTCTTAATTATGGGGTCCAAGGTTTGATTCCCAGTCACTGCAGCTATCCTTTCCAACATTTGTCTTCAAACAATGGGTGCATAATTTTATACCTATGTGGGATGAGCAGCTGGAGGATGTGAGAGGATGCAGTGGTAGTACTGGTGTGAGAAATACTAGAATCCATGGTTAGATGATTCAGCCGCCATGATATGACTGAAATGATGTTAAAAGTGGCTTTAAACCCATTCAAACAAATTTAAGAATATCAAGGTGAAGTAAAAAGATGTTAAAAAAAAATTATCTTTATACTACATTTGTCATAATTTTGGCCAAGTCTGTCGTAAGTGTACAGAATATTCATCTTCATGATAATGTGATATGTTTCACCAGAAGAACCTGAAAGAAAAGACTTGTAGAAAAAAAGACTTTAGGTATCCTGAAAATATGCTTCAAAAGAGCTGGTAATTTTAGTGGATCCTTCCATTCATTGGTCAGCCTGCATGTTTGCATTGAGCAAGACAAAGTTGTCACTACTGTGACAAGCTGGTGTATGTACATTAACCCGTTTCTGTTTTTATTTTAGACTGGTCCAAATTGAAAGAGCTTTTGAATGACAAAGAAAATTGGATGCAATTTGATATGAAACCATCCTTTGTCATAGAAAATATTGTGGGAAAAGGATATATTGCTTGTTACAAACAATTTTCCTCTTTCCGCAATGTTTTGAACTAGGACTGTCTGAAGCATCGTCTTGGCTATTGGTGAACATATTTTTTGCATTGAAGTAATAAAACAGTTTTTTATGAAAAAAATTCAGGGGGAAAGTCGCTTCATGTTTCAAGACATATGAACATGTTCCCTTTCTTACAAAGTTTTCTACCAAATATAACACCTTTTTATATGCCCGACGGGCTTTATTATGTTATGGTCCTGCTTATCCATTGGTCATTCTATCTGTATGTAAGAAATATATTTAGGTCATCCCACCGAAGGTCATGGTGACCTATTGCGATCATGTTTAGTCTGTCGTGGTGTGTTATTCGTTAACTTTTTATATTTTTGACTTCTTCCTAAGAACCCTTGGATGGATTTCAACCAAACTTGGCAGGAAGCATCCTTTGTACACGTCATGGAGTTATCTCCCCTTGGGGCTCCATCAGGGGCCAAAAAGGGTACATCTTTAAAAATCTTCTTTTCATGAACCGGCTTTTCACATTTGGTATCTAAGAGTCTTTAGGGCAAGGACCATCGAATTTATACAAGAAAAAGAAATCTGTCAAGAAATGGAAGTGCTGGGGGGGGGGGGGGCCAAAGTGGGTAGGGTACATAAGCTTACATAGTGACAACTTTGAAAATCTTTTTGTACCAATTCAAAAGACCTACAGCTCTGATATTTGGCATGTGGCATCATCTAGTGGACCTCTATCAATATTGTATAAATTTTAACCCCAGGGTCAAAATAAGCCTGTTTCCAGACATCACAAGTTTAACATAGGCTTATGTAGTGAAAATTTCAAAATCTTCTCCCAAACTAGTGGGCCTAGAGCTTTTATATTTGGCATGTAGCATTATCTGGTGAATTTCTATCAGTATTGTATAAATCATGGCCCCAGAGACAAAATTGACCCATTACAGGACATCACAAGTTTTACAAAGGGCTTATATAGTGAATTTTTTACAAATCTTCTTCTCCCAAACAGGAGGGCCTAGAACTTTGATATTTGGTATACAGCATCCTCCTCTGGACCTCTATCAAGATTGTACAAATGATTGCCTCAGGATAGAAATTAGCCCATTCCCGGATGTTACAAATTTAACATAGGCTTATATAGTGAATTAGCCCGTTCCAAGATGTCCCAAGTTTAAATTAGGCTTGTTTAGTGAAAACTTTTAAAAATCTTCTTCTCCCAATCTAAAAGGCTTAGAGCTTTGATATTTAGTATGTAGCATAATCTGGTGGACTTTTATTTGTTTTTGTGCTCTTGGACTCAGGTGACGGATAAGGCCTTATGGGCCTCTTGTTTTTAGCTTTCCATTTCATTACATTTCAACTTTTGGGCAACACCATCTTTATGCCCTTTGCCTACAAAGTAGAGGGAAGTATATTGGTTTAACCATGTCTTTGTGACTGTCATGCCATCTATCAGTTCATATTTACTTGTTTCCGTACACTATCCAATTAAGATCCATGAAACTTTATACATTGGTTGCCAAGGATCCAAGGAAGTGACCTATCATTTTTGGATCAAGGTCACAATTGAACTTGCATTAAAAAACTTTTCTATAAGTCATTGGACTAGGGATCCTCAAAAGTTCTTGACCAAACAAGTAGCATTTAAAAAGGAGCTGTATGAAAATTTAGTTAATTTTTGTTAACAAAATTAAACCTAAAGTTTTCAACAGATCCTCCTCAAACTTTCAAAGAATGATAGTAATATTTAGATCATTCCTTTCTAAATTTAGTATGACCTTTTTTCAAGGGAAGAGGGGTCATTATAAAAATTTCATTGAAAATTCTTGTTACTTGTTTTCATCAGATTCACAGTTTGACCAACATTATGATAGTTGATTTTGTTATTGATAATTACATAAAAGAGGGAGGTTATGGAAATTTTTTTAAACATTCAAGTTACACATATTCATTTTCTATTCCCCAGATTTCATTGGACTTCAAACTTTCACAGAATGATTAAACCAGTAACAGTGCACAGTAACTGTTATTATTCAATCCTCTTGGAACTTTACAGTTTAATGTAGAGTCAAAAAGAAAGTTCTCTATTGATATGGAGTAGATCTATCCGAAAACAAGGGAAGATAGGCCTTTTGTTATACGCCCAAAGGGTCGTATTATGTTATGGCCCCGGTCGTCCATCCATCTGTCTGTCTGTCTGTCCGTTCATTAGCAATTTTTTGTGCGCGCAACTCCTCCTAAACTATCAATGGGAATGAGCTGAAACTTTGCACAGTTACTCCCTATGATGTCTAGTTGTGAATAAGACCTTCGAAATTCAAATCTTTCCAGTCATTTTTTAGTTATCTTGAATTATCTGCCCTTGTATTGAACGAAAAACACTTAATGTCTTGTATGCACATCTTATCCTACATTTTTCATGGCAATGAGCTGAAATTCTCCACAATTAGTCTCTATGATGTGTAGTTGTGCATAAGACCTTTGAAATTCTAATCACTCCAGTTGTTCTTGAGACATCTTGAATTATCTGCCTTTGTATTGAATGAAAATCACTGTATTTCTTGTGAGCACAACTTCTCCTACATTCTGAATGGGAATGAACTGAAACTTGCTATAAGGACTTTGTGTGATGTCTACTTGTCCTTAGGACTAGAAATTGTTTGAAATGTCAAGTTGCTCCTGAATTATCTGCCCTTGACTTAACAATATATATACAATATTAATCAGGTAACAAGATCTTTCTATTGATAAAATGCATGAGCCATCATTCAAGCTAACATAATTGACAAAGCAATGTTACTGACAAGCCCCTTCGGGCGTATATGGGCCGCTCTGCGAAGCTCTTGTTTTTTTTACTTAGAATATTGTCGTCTAATAATAAAGTCCATTATTCAATCTTCTTGGAACTTTTACAATTTATGGTAGAGTCATAAGGACAGTTCCTTCTGAAAATGGAGTGGATCTGTTAGAAAAGACAGGAAAAGGTGCCTTGAGGATTGTTGCTTGAAATAATATAGGAGATAAAGTCCAATTAGATTAAGGGAAAACAACCAAAGAAAAAAGTTCAAAAAACACAATTTTAACAAGCGGTTTCTTCATTTTCATCAAAATTTCTGATGAAGAAAAAAAGGCTAGGTTATTTGAGATTCTGTCAACTTGAAATTGTCCTCTGCAACGTCTTTGAATTAAGCCTAGTCTCAAATTTGTATTCTGATAATGGGTTAAAACATTCCCACAAAATGAGGCTTTTTGATACCTCCACTGAAACAATTTTGAAAATGTTGTTGAAAATGAAGAAATTTGCTTGTTTCAAGCAATTTCTTCATTACACACAATGTTTTCTACCAAAAAAGACAGAGATTTTTTTAAATTTCATCTTCAAAAAAATATCATATGCAACTTCTTTGAATGTGGACCAGTCTTTCATTTTGTCACCTTGTAATCGGGTTATTATAAATGCGCACTTATAGGCGCACTTTTTTTCTTCTCAACAGATCTGAATGAATGTGAGCTAGGCTTCAATGATTGTGATGAGCATGCAGTTTGTCATAATGAGCATGGCTATTACACATGTAGATGTGCAAATGGATGGCAAGGCTTTGGTAGACCAGGTGTCTGGGCTAATGGAAGGGATTGTCATGGTAAAGTTTGTTCTTATTTTTCTTGGTTAAGTGTATGATAATTTGATTACTGGCCTTGCCCACTGCAGTGACAAGTTGTTTGGATAGGCATAGGTCAAGGTAACAGTTGAAGGCCAACAGACAAGCTTTGCCTTGGCCGGAGCATATCCTCTACCTAATGAATGTATTTCAAAATAACACAACATAGTTGCTCCATTTTAATACTTGTTTTTGTCTGCCCAAATTCAAGGTCACAGCTGTAGGTCAAGTAACTAAATTTGCCTTGTCCAGAGCATGTCTTTTATATGCGTGAATGGATAGGAATTAACGTAACACGGATGAATCCCACTTGGTGCTTGTGTCATGTGAAGTGTTTGGATACATCCAAGGTCAAGGTCATTCCTGAAAGTCCTAGGTTTGATCCAAGGCCATGGCAAATATCTATTCTGACATTGTCACAGGAATCCATGGTTAGGTGCTCCAGCTGCTGTGATATTAATGAAATACTGTTAAAAGTTGCTTTAATATAGATTCAAACAATCAAATTCCTATCAACCAATGAAAGGGAATTAAATTTGTTTGTTACAAACACTTTCTTCATTTTCCATAAAGATTTCTACACTGAAAGTTAAAAAATCTAAAATTTCATCAAACTTAATCCATCATTTGCAACCCCATCTGATTAGGGCTAAGTCTTAAATTTGCTGTCTGCTAATGGGAAGCAATCAGCACCAAATTATGCTTTCCTAAAGCAAAGGATCTTTATTAGGCATTTTTGCTTATAGAATTATCAAAACTAAATCTTAAAGGCCAGTGAAGCTATTGTCATGGTGTTGTGTCCATTAAGTTTTACTCTAAAACCTCAGAAACAAACCATTGTTTAGTGACCAGATGTATTTGCCAGGTATTATGGCAAAGAGGATTCAGTTTATTATGAATTCCTAAAAATACCATTTGCTTAATAGGTACATTCAGACCTGTGGAGCAATACAGGCGCTCAAGCGCCTCTAGTTCATACATGTCACAAAAAAGTTTATGAAGCAACCATTCTATTAACCCTTTCCTACACAATCCCTCTTTCTTAAGCCTGTCAAGGAAAAGGCTTTGGAAAACATAGAAGATATTGCTTAATTCAAGCAATTTTTCAAGTCCACAATTTTTTCTATCCCAAAAGACTAAGAATTTTAGAATTTCAGAAAACCAAAAATTGTCTGCATATTCTTTCAATTTGGACCAGTTTAAAATATTCTCATTTGGGAATGGGTTAAGCGACTATTTAGCGGTTATTTTGACCGTCCCTTTTGTGGGCCCTAAATACAAGTTTAAGTGTACTTTATTCAGAACTCTTTTTTGTATTGTAGATAATGATGAATGTGAAATGAATTTTTGTCCATACTCTGCCAACTGCACGAACACGGAAGGATCATTTTATTGTACTTGTAAGGAAGGTTACGAGAAAGTTGGTCCAACCAAATGTAGAGGTAGGTCTTTTTAGACGACAACATTTTAGACTATACTGAATTATTGAAAGATGTTGCAGGCGAAAATTAAAAGGATGGAATTTTATTTGCTTTTGTTCATTAGATCCAGGGTTAGGTCGTAGCAAGTATGGATGGATAATCATAAACCTTAGTTGGGTGAGCAGCTGGAGGCTAGGACAGGTTGTAATGGTAATACTCGTGTGAGAAATACCAGGAATCTATGGTCAGGTGCTCCACTCAGCTGCCATGATATAACTGAAGTACTCTTAAAAGAGGCTTTAACCTAATTCAATCAAATTCAAGCAAGCTTGGATAATGGGAGAGAAAAGTTGGTCAAGAAAAATCAAATGGAAATCATTTAACCCATTACCAGAAGGCAGAATTATAGACTATTGCAAATTACGAAGTTGTCGATGATATTTCAAAGTGTGTTAAAATTGACCAATACATGGCAAGACTAGTAGACATCATTGTTAGAAAAGGATGGTAATGGATTAGAGCATTCATTCTGATGATTATGAAAATAAGCATACTATCAAGAGAAGTGACTCTAAATTCACTTTTCGTTTAATTATCCCCCTGTTTTGCTCACTTAACAGAAACACCTTGCTATTTAACATTCATATTGGGCATGTAGTATCTCTACCAATTTTGTCAATGTGATGTCCCTTGGGTCAAGGAGACCAGGTGAGCCATATATGACCATCATGGTCCTCTTGTTTATTTGGATTTTTTATTCACTTTCCAGCACCCTACAGCTGTGTCTCTAGCATAAGCAGTACTGTGTACTTCAGGGTAATAGCGCTGGAATAAGATAAAATTGAAAATATTTCATATTACCGGTTCACAGGTGTTATTACACAAGTGTAATAACTATACAAATGAGACAATCTCTGATGCCTTTTCATAATTATCTATGATGCCACAATGCGTGTGATGAGATCACTTCAAAAACGGTTTTATAAGCTTGGCTGTTTTCGGATAAAAAAAACCCAAGGTATTGCTATAGCCTTTGTGTAGTCATTTTCTTCGTCCTGCGAAAACTTTGACATTTTCTGATATCTCTGGTTCTACTAAAGGCATACACTTGAAAATTGGGACACTTGTTCACTATCAAAAGAGCAACCTATACTATAAAGTGGATAATTCTAGATGCTTTTGTGCTTTTATCCACTATCCAGCACTCAAAAGCCGAGCAAAGGCAGTGGTAGACGATGCTCTTGTTTTTCACAGTTTGACTCTTTCCTGTTCAAGCTCTTGTTTTTACATCCCTGTCATTTTAATTGAGAAAATATTGTAGAAATAGAATAAATTGCTTGTTACAATGAATTTCTTCGTTTTATGCCCTTGCATCAATAGATAGGGGGCATATTGTTTTACAGGTGTCCGTCTGTCTGTCTGTCTGTCCGTCTTTCTGTCTGTCTGTCTCTCCAAAACTTAACATATCAACTAAACATTTTCCTATAACTTCAACCCTGATTAAGTTAAATGCTTATATTTGATATGTAGATAGGTCTCAACAAGACGCAACTGGAAAAGGTCATTTCATCAAGGTCAAGGTCAAAATTTTAACCCTTTTCCCTAAAACGTTACTCAAAAACTTAACTGCCAACTAAACATTTTCCTATAACTTCATCCCGAATTAAGTTACAATGCTAATATTTGGTTTGTAGAAAGGTCTCAACAAGGCACAACTGGGGTAGGTAATTTCATCAAGGTCAAGTTAAAAATTTTAAGGGATAATTCTACTAAAAAAAGTTTCAAGACATTTTTAGGAAAAATAATGTCGCATGGTAAACAGGATACCAAATTCCCGTTCATGGAGTACCCTCCTGACTGGACAGTAGAGGAGGGTATATTAGTTTTCACCATGTTTGGCCTTTGCTCTATCAATCCATCCTTCAGGCTGTAGCCGTTTGTTTCCTTGCTCTAAGACTAGAACCAATTAACCCTTGTCGTGCTGAGCCCAGAATATTCCGGTTTTGGCAGGAGGTGTAGACTAAGATCAGACTGCACTTATGTGCAGACTGATCTTAGTCTACATCTCCTGCTTGTACTTTTCCTGCCAGAGTTGTTTATGAAGTTGATTTCTTAAAGAAATATTGATTTTTGAACAACAAGTTCTATCAGTGCTTTCAGCCCTTTGATCTGACAGCATTTCGGTAAGGTTATTTATACAGCATGACAAGGGCTAACCTTTATCATGAAACTTATCCCATTACCAATCAATAACACCTTTTGACACCCCTGTAAAATAATACTCTGGAAAAGTAGAAATGGTTTGTAGCAAGCTATTTCTGTTTTCCAACAATTTTTTCTACCATATTCAGCCATTATCTTTCAAATTACACACACTTTGAAATGTCTTCAACTTCTTTCAATTTAGACAAGTGCAAAATTTGGTCAATTTGGTACTAGTAACTACAGTGGAAATTAGGTCACTTAGTGCAAAGATCAACTGTGCTACATCAGTTGCAAAATTGTTTTGCAACAATTCTAATTTAACTTGGCATATAAAACATAAAAACTTTGACAAAGTCTTGCTTTTATCTGTGTATAGATAAATAAATTCATGTAACCATGATTACTTATTGAATATATTTATAACATAACCTATTTCTATGCACCTGAAGAATAATATCAAGGAAAACAATGAAAACTGAAAATTCTAGGAATCCATTATATCAAGGCAGGCTTTGAGGGAAAAAATATTTAAGAAAGAATTAGCCAACTGTGGCTGTCAATCAGATAATCAGTCAACCAATGACATCATTTTGTATGAATCGTATTTTTAGCTCAGCTGTTTTCGGAGAAAACCCAAGGTATTGCAATAGCCTTGTTGTTGTTGTTGTCGCCGTCGTGCAAAAACTGACATTTTGTGATATCTCTGGATCTAGTGAAGGCATTCACCTGAAACTTACGCTGGAGCCTTTATAAAAACTTTCATTTTTGGTTTGGCCTGCTAGGAGGCCTGCAAAAATAAAAGAAAATATAAACTTGAAATTGTTGTTTGCAGCTTCTTTCTATTATGACCAGTCAAAGATTTTATCGTCTGGTGTCTATCTTTATAATTTTCCATATTTTCCTCATTTTCCAGATATAAATGAATGTGAACTAGATATTGACGATTGCCATCAAAATGCATCATGTACCAATCTTGTCGGGTCCTATCATTGTCGATGTAACAGGAACTTCCGTGGGGATGGAAAAAATTGTGATCGTAAGTAAGATTGGCCCGATGACCTTTTTAGTGTTTTATCAGAAGGTGTTATGTATTTACATAAGGCATGAAAAGCACCAGAATTGTAAGGTGTATTGTATGATCACAAATCAGTAGGTCTGCAAAAACAATTATAACTGTATATGTTTATAGGCAGTTACAACTGTTTTGTGCTGACCCATTGAAATGACCTGTTGCTGATATGTTAACCCTATTCCCACACAATCCCGCCTTTTATTTATCCCAACTCCTCCAAAACCTAAGAAAACTTTGTGGAAAATGAAAAATAACTTGGCACAGTTGTTCTACTTGGTTAGTGCTAGTTTCTTGCAAATTGTTTGTTGTGATATGTCCAAAGTCAGTCTGTGCACCACATTCTCTGTACAAATTTGCGGACTTGACAATGTTCCTGGACAACCTATTTCTGGTATGTATGATGACCTATAATCAATGTGCTAGGAGTGAAGTATTTTCTACAACAAGTAACAGTTGTCAACAAGGGCGTCAAAAAGCATTATTGAGTGGGAATAGGTTAATCAATTACTAGTTGACAGAATTTTCATGGGTAGTCATTTGTTGAAATTGTATCAATAGGGTTTTCCATAATAAACTTACTCAATTAACCGTTTTCAGGGTTAAGACTGCTGAACGAGTGTTTTGCTTCAATTTTACCCATTTAATTTGAGGCTAAGTAAAGCAGGGATTAGGCTGTAATACCATTTCTGATATTACAGCTGTTGCAGAATGTTCCTGTTTTGGTGATCCCCATTGTTTAACGTCTGATGGAGCCCGTTTAGATTTCCAGGGCACCTGTCAGTATGTCATGTCACGGGATAATTGTGGCGATCTCAGCAAGACTCCAACATTTGAGCTTCTTATCCAGAACGATGCCAGACCGGAAGTACCCGTCAAACGACCTGTTTCCTGGGTTAAGAATGCAATTTTCAGAATTCATGGGATTGTAAGTATTATTTTTTGTGTGAGCAGTAGGTAAGAATTCAGTTTAGTCACCTCTGTGTAAACTGAGTTATCCCTTTACCAGACTGCAAAATTTCAGACCGGTCCAAATTCAAAGAAGTTTCAGACAACAATTTAATGTGTATATGAAATTTTGGATTTTTTTACTTTCTGGATAGAAAACATTGTGGAAAATGAAGAAATTGCATGCAACAAGTAATTGCTTTATTTCTCACTATGATTTATAAAGCATTTATCTTGAGGGGTGTCCAAAAGCATCATTGTGTGGGGAATGGGTTAAGGTTAGTGTTTGTGATAATTAACAGATTACTAGAGAACCAAATTTTAGACTGGTCCAAATTGAAAGACATTGCAGACAGCATTTAAATCATCACCAGACGACACAATTTTAACCTTGTCCAAAATCAAAGATGATGCAGACAATAATTTTCAGTTTATGAAATTTAAAATTTTTCGATCTTTTGAAGTAGAATATAACAGGCAATTTGTTCATTATCCAGCGTGTTTTTGCAAAGTTTTTACCTAAGGGGGCTTTTAAAAGCGTCATTGTGTGGGAAAGGGTTAACCCTTGTCATGCTGTATAAAATCTCATACAAAATTGCATTGAAATCAAAGAGCTGAAAGCACTGATAGCACTTGTTGGTCAGTCATAAATATCTCTTTTGAAATTCAATTATGTAAACTTCTCTGGCAGAAAAAGTACAAGCAGGAGGTGTAGACCAAGATCAGACTGCACTCATGTACAGGCTGATCTTTGTCTATACCTACTGCTCAAACTGGAATATTCCGGGTTCAGCATGACAAGGGTTAAGAGCCACCTGAAGAACACAAGTGGTAGAACAATATATACTTTTTTGTCTGCCTCAGCATTATTGTCCCAAACATTGACTTTTTGAAATATCTGCTGCAATACTTAACCAATTCCCACTCAATCCCTCCTTTTTACGCCCCTCAAGAAAAAGCTTTTGAAAACACTGTGGAAAATGAAGAAATTGCTTGGATCAAGCAATTTCTTCATTATCCACACTGTTTTCCATCCAAAAAGACGAAAAAATTTAAAATTCCATCAACTTGAAATTGTCGTCTGCAGCTCCTTTCAATTTGGACCGGTCTAAAATTCCACTGTGTTGGAATGGGTTAACACATTCGCTTGAAACTCAGAATATATGTTCATTATCAAAAGAGCAATCTATACCAACAAGGGGTACCAACAAGGGGTACCAACAAGGGGTACCAACAAGGTAGGTAATTCTAAGTGGATCTTGGAACTAATTATGCTTGTTAGACTTAGAAGTTTTACCACTATGAAGCACTCAAACAGCTGAGTGCTTGCTTCTGGATGCGGTTATCTTTGAGTTGCGTCAAACCGAAGATTTGAAGCTTCTCATCGTCGCATGATTTTACTATCTCATGTATTCCTCCAGTGGCCCAGCACAAATAACCACCCTGACATTGACATTTCTTAAATAGGCCCATTCTGTGTTACCAGGCCAAATTACAATTTTTTGGACACTCTTTTAACACATTCCCACACGAGAGAATTTTAGACTGGTCCAAATTGAAAGAAGATGCAGACGACAATTTTAGGTTGATGCAATTCTAGAATTCTTTGTCTTTTGTGGTAGAAAACATTGTGGACATGGAAGAAATTGCTTGAAAGAAGCAATTTCTTCCATGTCCACAATATTTCCCAAAGCTTTCTTCTTGAGGGGCGTAAAAAGGAGGGCTTGTGTGGGAATGGGTTAAAAGATGGCTTCATTTTAAATGGTTTCTATACAAAATTATCGTAATTTTTTCGAAACTTTTGATTTTTCAAGCAATCTACATTCTACGCGTAAATAACCACGATACTTACAAATTATTAGATCCTCAGTTTTGCTTAAAAGACCATTTATTCAAAAGGACAGTGTTGATCTTCACATCATTTTATATTTCTTAGAAATAAATCTGCAAATGCAATTTAAATCTCATATCGGTTATCTCCGATGAAACAAATTATCAATGCGAAATTGAGCATTAATACATATAATTGAAACACGCTGTAAGAGTGATATGGGCCATACGGCGCCGTATATATTAAATGGGTCAGTAGGAAATTGCATAGATGATATTAACTTATTTTGGTATTTCAAGTATAAAATGCTAGAAACATCAATGTATTTAACCCTTTCCTGTTTCTCAAATTTTAGACTGGCCCAATTTGAAACAAATTTGCAGACGACAATGAAAAGTGAGTGCATTTTGAAACAAACTATTCTATGTGGTAAAAAATAGTGTGATAAAAGAAGAATTTGCTTGTATCAAGCAATTTCTTCTTTTATCACAATATTTTCTTTAGTATAAAATTGCATGGACGTAAAAACCAGTGATTATACAGGAAAGGGTTAATATTGATTTTGTGGAGTTATTTGTGATTTCAAATATAGTTGGTCAGACCTAACAGCCACATATAACCTACTGAATGCACATTATTATCAACACCTATTTGGTGTATGATGCATGCAGGCGCACTTGTTTATATCCTGCCTTGATACTAGACGATAACGTTGATTCCTGATTTAAATCCGAGTTGTTTTTTTATTTCGAGACAATCGTTAAAGATTATTTAGTAACGAGTAAAGGCATTAACCCTCGACAATGATTATATCCCGATTAAAGTCATATCTTCGATAGGCTGATTTGACTTACGTACCAGATGGATGGAAACGCAGAATTGGGTCAAGGTTTTCTCAAGACGTCTACCACAATTTCTGCGCTTCCTGTTAAAGGTTAGAAATATGATTTCTCTCGTACAAAAATTGTGTTTTTACCACGCTGGACGGGCTTTCCCAAGTTAGTAAAATCATTTTTCGAACCGAATTTCTGTCATTCTGGCGCCAAACCTCGCATTGGATGCAATGTAAGGAAATACACATTTGAAATATTTTCAACCATGAAGTCCATGCGAATCAAGGCTTATTTTCCTCTAACCTGCGATTTTACAATATGAAGCAGAGAAAACATTTTTTTCATCACACCATCTGTACTCAAAATTAATATTGTCAAAAACCCGAGTTTTTTCGTAGATGATATGTACGAACTTTTTATTTTATGGATTGAGTTTTATTCATTTTAGTATTCATTTCAAAATTCAGCTGGGATTTGAAGTTCAATGATTTGTATAATCAAATACTTAAAGTACCTCTGATGAGAAACAGAAACCATATTTATACAACAAGAAGTTACTTCCTACTCAATTAACTCTGCCCTCTGAATTTGTTAAGGCAATTTAAAAACTGCTCTCCAAAGCATGTGCAACAGTGTCTGTTGTCATAACTCTCAGGCCCTTCAGGGCTTTGATTATATAAAGGGAGGTAAGTATATATCATTGATTAAAAAAAGATCATTCATTTCCGTTCCTAAATCATTCAAATATCATTTATATTCATTTTATGATATTTTTAACACGTTACCAGACAACAAAAGTTCAGACTGGTCAAAATTAAAAAGATTGAAGACAACATTTCAATTGCACTAAAATCAGAAATAGGTGCCAAATAGTGTGGAAAACATTGTTAGAAAAGGTAGTATTTCTTGTCACAAAGCTTGAAGTGCTTCAGGGATTCATTGTGTGATAATGGGTTAACTATTTTCCCACCTCTTTCTCAGGAGATAAGCCTTCTCCCCCAGTCAGTGGTATGGATTGATGGTTTCAGTGTGAATCTTCCTTACATGCTTGGTGAATTGATCTACATTGCTAAACGAGGAAAATATGTGGTAAGTATGTCATCATACAGCCTCCCCTCTGTTTGTCTATTCATCCATCCACATCTTCATCCATCTGTCCATCCTTGGACTTAATGTTTCTCTACTCTTTCTCGAGTAACTTTACATAAATGTTGCCCTTGATCCATGGAGCTGCTGTTGTTTTTTCTTCAAGTAAGTCAAAGGTAAGGGTCACAATAAACTAAAAGATAAATATGCTCCAACTCAAAATCCCTTTGACTAAGGTACATGTTACTTTACACAAGTGTTGCCCTTGACCAAATGTGTTTGTTTTTAGCCAGGCTCTTTTGGAAGAAAGCCGTAGATATTGCTATGGGCTGATTGTCATCCATGTCTGCATTTTTACCCACTATTGAGCAATATAACATTGTTGGCGTTCAGACGTGTTGGCGTTCTGACGTGATGCTCTTGTTTTGACTCATATGATTCTCATTCAGAATTGACCAATCCCGTCTGTCAATCAAGTAATAAACTGACCAATCAAATAATTTATTAAGTCTAGACCTGAGCTTAGCAACTCCGACATTGGCTGCCATTGTGTTTAACTTTATTGTTGGTTAGGTGACTAAGCTGAAGATACGATGTTTAGGTCATCAACCAACAAATGACATTTTTGTTACATGTTACTGGCCATGAATTTACAAAATAATGCTGTTAAAAATCAAAGCTGGCCTTCCTATTGGAATTAATGGGCGGAGCCTAGGTAGTCAGTGGGCGGGGCCAGCGATTGGTAAATTGTGTTGTCATAATTATATTTTTAGCTCTCCTATGCACGTAGTGCTCAAGTGAGCTATTGTGATCCCCTTTTGTCCGGCGAGCGTCGTCCGTCAACAATTTCTTTAGACGACAACTCCTCCTAAACCACTGGGCCAATTTGAACCAAAAATAGCTAAAAGAATTGAAATCCTTTAAAAACTCTGGTTGCCATGGCAACAAAAGTGAAATTTTGAAATAATCTTTAAAAATCTTCTCCTCCTGACCCAGATGGCATAGAGCCTTGATATTTTGCATGAAGCATCAGTATATTGACCTCTTTCAAAATAGCTAAAATCATGATCCTCGGGTCCCTAGGGGCGGAGCCCCATGGGGATGGGGTTTATATAGAAATAAATAACGATTTTTTAAATGACATCTCCTCTCAAACCACTGGGCCGATTTGAACCAAATTTGGCAGAAATGTTCCTTAGGTGGTCCCCTTCAAAAATAGCTAAAAGAATCTGTTAAAAACTCTGGTTGCCATGGCAACATAAGTGAAATTTTAAAATAATCTTTAAAAATCTACTCCTCCTGACCCAGAAGGCGTAGAGCCTTGATATTTTGCATGAAGCATCAGTATATTGACCTCTTTCAAAATAGCTAAAATCATGATCCTCGGCTCCCCAGGGGGGGGGGGGTATATAGAAATAGAGAACGATTTTTTAAATGACATCTCCCAATTCACAGGGCCAATTTGAACCAAAATTTTTGGAAATGTTCCTTAGGTGGTCCCCCTTAAAATTAGCTAAAAGAATTGAAATCTGTTAAAAACTCTGGTTGCCATGGCAACAAAAGTGAAATTTCAAATTAATCTTTAAGAATCTTCATCTCCTGACCCAGAAGGCGTAGAGCCTTGATATTTTGTATGAAGTATCAGTATATTGATCTCTTACAAAATAGCTAAAATCATGATCCTAGGGTTCCCAGGGGGGGGGGGGTATAGGCATGAAGCATCAGTTCACAGACTTCTTTTTTATTTCTGAAATCATAACCCATGGAAAAAGTTTATTCTAAGTTTATTCTTTCTTTCAAATCAGCAATAAAGCCTTGGAATTTGTAATTTAGACTTTT
Organism: Fragum fragum; assembly: GCA_946902895.1. Lineage (NCBI taxonomy): Eukaryota > Metazoa > Mollusca > Bivalvia > Cardiida > Cardiidae > Fragum > Fragum fragum. Next base: position 49,405,994 of record OX336372.1, on the reverse strand, counting down.
GGATCCCCAGGTTCATAGTCTTTATATGTAATTGTGGCCCACTTGTTTCATAATCCTAACCTTAACATGAAATTAGACTGTTGAAAGAAAAAGAGCCTTTATCTCAGGTGAGCGCCCCAGGGCCAACGGCCCTCTTGTTTATTCTAGGAAGTCTATACAGCTGCTGGTATTGAAGTGATGTGGGATGGAACTGACTACATTGAGGTCAGAACACCAGGAAGTTACAAAAATCAGACCTGTGGTTTTTGCGGAAACTACAATGATGATCGGGAAGATGATCTTATACTTGGTCCAGCTTGTGAGGGTACGGGAACTCTGGTTAGTATATATTGCGTTTAACCCATTCCAAATCAATAAGTCCTTGTCGCCATTACAGCTCTGTCTGTAGCCCATTACACTCCTAATCTTCAATCATGGGATGTCATGGGTTCAGTCTCGGCGGCGGCACATATCCTTTCCGACATTTGTCTCTCACCAATGCGTGGATAATAGTAAACCTATGTGGGATAGCAGCTGGAAGCTAGGAAAGGATGTAGTGGGAGTACTGGTCTGAAAATAACAGGAATCCATTGTTAGGTGCTCCAGCCACCATGATATGATTGAAGTACTGTTAAAAGTGGCATAAAACCCCATTCAATCAATCAATAAGTCTTTAATACGCCTCTAAATATGGAAGCTTTTGAAAACATTGTGGAAAATGAAGAAATTGCTTGTGACAATCAATTTCTTCATCATCCACAATTTTTTCTACCTCATTAGACAATTTCTTTGAATTTGGACACGTTTAAAATTCTATCATGTGGGAATGGGTAAACCCATTACCAAACGATAAAAAAACTATCATTTAGGGTAGATAGCATGTGAGAAAAGGAGAAATTGGTTGTTATAAGCAATTTCTCTTTCTCCTACAACATATTACAATTTTTATAGTTTCAGTGTGTAAGAATGGGGGATTAGGTTTTAATGAGTTATTAAACTTATGGAAAGTTTGCTAGCCCTGTCTTCAAAATCTAAGAGGAGGTTGCGCTTAGTTGTCAAACAGTGTTATTTTGCAAAATTTCTGGCCTGTAACATGTAACAAAAAAGATACGTGTTGTTTGACAGCCTAATAATTGTAACTGTAGCTTCACTAAGCTGTAATTTCAACTTTTGAGTCAACAAAGCAACAAAAATGTTCAACACAAATAGCAAGCTTCAAAGTTCTTTTTAGATGTATATGAATGATTTGAGTGGTCGATCAACTTTTCAATTGACAGGGGCCATCTGTCAATCTACAAACAACTGGCCCCGCCCACTTACTTCATTAGCCTTGCGCCGCCGTCATAGCGCAGTTGGTAGTGCGTCGGACAGTCAATCTAAAGGTACCGGGTTCGATCCCCGACGGCGGCACTCATCCTTTCTGACTACATGTCTCCCATCAATGGGTCGAAAATCGTGGACCTATGTGGGATAGCAGCTGGAGGCTAGGAAGGGATGTGATGGCGGTACTGGTGTGAAAAATACCAGGAATCCATTGTTAGGTGCTTCAGCCGCCACGATATAACTGAAAGATTGTTGAAAGTGGTGTAAAACCCCATTCAAACAAACAAGTCATTAGCCTCGCCCCCAAAAGAGAAAATAGAATAGTTGGTTGGCGAACTAAACATTGTAACTTAAGCTTGAATAAGCCATAGTTAAGATGTTTAAGTTGCCAAACTAACAAAAAAGGCTAACGAAAATGGCAGCCAATGTTGAATATCAAAACTCATGTCTGGTCACATTGAATGATTTCATTTGTCAACTGTTGATTTGATTGACAGCCTAGATTGGTCATTTACACTACCCCAAAATTTTATAAGCCATGTTAGGAAAGGAGAAGCAAAAGGTCATGGATGAAAAGCCTGTACTTTCAACTTTTTAAAGTTGGTGTTTACTGAATTTGATATATAGAGTCATTGTTAGAAAAGAAATTGTAATTTTTCTTTTTCCTGAAATTTTCAATATTTTTCACTTGGCTGGTCAAGCAAAAAAGGGGCTCTTTGGAAGTTCAAACCAGGGTCGATATCTATGGATGAAAAGTTAGCCGAATGTAGAATGAACCAAATCAATGCACTAGCACTTCCATTTTGGAATAACCTTTGCTGATTGATATGTGCTAAATCTGATCTCCTGTTCAAGTACATCCCGGAGGTCATTTTTTGCCTGCTTGGTCACATATGTTCAGTAGAATGATCTACTTTATCAATATAATTAACTTTAACCCTTACCCACACGGTGAAATTTTAGACTGGTCCAAATTGAAAGAAGCTGCAGACGACAATTTCAAATTGATGGAATTTTGAATTTCTTCGTCTTTTTGGATAGAAAACAATTGTGGATAATGAAGAAATTGCTTGTCACAAGCAATTTCTTCATTTTCCACTATGTTTTACAAAGCTGTTATATTGAGGGGGCGTTTAAAAGCGTCATTTTGTGGGAATGGATTAATGCAAAATGCTACCCAATGTGGATGTATATTGGCATCATCTTCTCAGTCTGACTAGCTGTCCTCCTGTCCCTCTATCCACAGCTTGTTAAACTATCTCCTTCCAGATTTGCGATGAAATTTAGTGAAATTTTCACAGAATATTCCTAGTCCCCTTACCTTGCTCATTTTGTTGGCTTTTGCAACTTTAGGCTGCATCACAGAAAAACAGGGCTTTCTACAAAATTCCTAATTATACCCCCCACAACGAAGTTATGGGGGGGTATACTGGAATCAGGTTGTCCGTCCGTCCGTCCGTCCGTCCGTCCGTCCGTCCGTGGACATAATTTTGTGTCCTCTTCTCCTCCCACATTTTTTGACCAATTTTGCTGAAATTTTATCAGGTTGTTTCCTATCATATGAAGTTGTGCACCTGCAATTTTCATCTTGATCCAGTCGTTAGTTTCAGAGTTATGCCATTTTGAACTTTTTAAATGGGGGTCCGTGGACATAATTTTGTGTCCTCTTCTCCTCCCACATTTTTTGACCAATTTTGCTGAAATTTTATCAGGTTGTTTCCTATCATATGAAGTTGTGCACCTGCAATTTTCATCTAGATCCAGTCGTTAGTTTCAGAGTTATGCCATTTTGAATTTTTTAATCGGGGGGGGGGGGGACATAATTTTGTGTCCTCTTCTCCTCCCACATTTTTTGACCAATTTTGCTGAAATTTTATCAGGTTGTTTCCTATCATATGAAGTTGTGCACCTGCAATTTTCATCTTGATCCAGTCGTTAGTTTCAGAGTTATGCCATTTTGAACTTTTTAAATGGGGGTCCGTGGACATAATTTTGTGTCCTCTTCTCCTCCGACATTTTTTGACCAATTTTGCTGAAATTTTATCAGGTTGTTTCCTATCATATGAAGTTGTGCACCTGCAATTTTCATCTAGATCCAGTCGTTAGTTTCAGAGTTATGCCATTTTGAACTTTTTAATGGGGGGGGGGGACATAATTTTGTGTCCTCTTCTCCTCCGACATTTTTTGACCAATTTTGCTGAAATTTTATCAGGTTGTTTCCTATCATATGAAGTTGTGCACCTGCAATTTTCATCTTGATCCAGACGTTAGTTTCAGAGTTATGCCATTTTGAACTTTTTAAATGGGGGTCCGTGGACATAATTTTGTGTCCTCTTCTCCTCCCACATTTTTTGACCAATTTTGCTGAAATTTTATCAGGTTGTTTCCTATCATATGAAGTTGTGCACCTGCAATTTTCATCTTGATCCAGTCATTAGTTTCAGAGTTATGCCATTTTGAACTTTTTAAATGGGGGTCCGTGGACATAATTTTGTGTCCTCTTCTCCTCCGACATTTTTTGACCAATTTTGCTGAAATTTTATCAGGTTGTTTCCTATCATATGAAGTTGTGCACCTGCAATTTTCATCTAGATCCAGTCGTTAGTTTCAAAGTTATGCCATTTTGAATTTTTTAATCGGGGGGGGGGGGAACATAATTTTGTGTCCTCTTCTCCTCCCACATTTTTTGACCAATTTTGCTGAAATTTTATCAGGTTGTTTCCTATCATATGAAGTTGTGCACCTGCAATTTTCATCTTGATCCAGTCGTTAGTTTCAGAGTTATGCCATTTTGAACTTTTTAAATGGGGGTCCGTGGACATAATTTTGTGTCCTCTTCTCCTCCGACATTTTTTGACCAATTTTGCTGAAATTTTATCAGGTTGTTTCCTATCATATGAAGTTGTGCACCTGCAATTTTCATCTAGATCCAGTCGTTAGTTTCAGAGTTATGCCATTTTGAACTTTTTAATGGGGGGGGGGACATAATTTTGTGTCCTCTTCTCCTCCGACATTTTTTGACCAATTTTGCTGAAATTTTATCAGGTTGTTTCCTATCATATGAAGTTGTGCACCTGCAATTTTCATCTTGATCCAGTCATTAGTTTCAGAGTTATGCCATTTTGAACTTTTTAAATGGGGGTCCGTGGACATAATTTTGTGTCCTCTTCTCCTCCCACATTTTTTGACCAATTTTGCTGAAATTTTATCAGGTTGTTTCCTATCATATGAAGTTGTGCACCTGCAATTTTCATCTTGATCCAGTCGTTAGTTTCAGAGTTATGCCATTTTGAACTTTTTAATGGGGGGGGGGGACATAATTTTGTGTCCTCTTCTCCTCCGACATTTTTTGACCAATTTTGCTGAAATTTTATCAGGTTGTTTCCTATCATATGAAGTTGTGCACCTGCAATTTTCATCTTGATCCAGTCGTTAGTTTCAGAGTTATGCCATTTTGAACTTTTTAATGGGGGGGGGGGAGTAGTCAAAATTTAAAATTGCATAACTCAGTAACCATAAGGGGAGTTACCAAATTTGGGAAGTAACATCATCTTGTATATATATACATGTTTGACATCAAAACGCTGTAAGTCATTTACAATTAACAATTAACTGAACAATTCCGTCCTCTCTAATACTTGGTACATAGCTTTCAAGGGTCAGAAGTGTTGGAGAGTGAGACTTGCAAAAGAAAGACGCGATGGGGGGGGGGACGGGGATGGAGGGGGGGGGGGGGAGAAGCTGAAAACATAATTACATACACAATTGCTACTTTTCCACTCCTACTTAAAAAGGGGTCATAAAATGCCCCTTCAAATTCCACTCCTTCATAGAAAAGCCTTTTTAGCGGTGTGGGGGGTATTCTCGTCAGCCCTTGAGGGCGACAGCTCTAGTTTGAAATGATTCTTTTAACAAAATGTTCCTAGTTGCCTGAAATTGTGCAAGTCCATTTAGACTAGGTCGCAGAAAGAGTTGACTTGAACCTTTCCTGCTTTTCAAAACCACCAACTTGTCTAATTTGAAAGAAGTTGCAGATGAGTTCTAAAAGTGACTACAATTTGAAAAGTTACTAACCTACAAGGTAGAAAGTATTTTGGAAAAAAAGAAATTGCTTGTACAAGCAATTTCTTCTTTTCCCACAATACTTTCTCAAGTATAAAATCACAGGGATGTAAAAACCAGGGATTGAACAGGAAAGGGTTGATACAAAAGGGCAGCATAGGTTTTGACTATGGAACTCTTTTTGTAGGAGCTATGCCACTATAATTTAATTTTTAGTATTGTCTATCAAAATCGAGCGTTCTGATTGGTCATAAAAATTATTCATAACTCCATGAACAAAATTTTGAGCACACAGCAATTTTGTATGCTTCCGCACAAAATAGTCCAGTACAAAAGGTATCAAAATCTGTAAAGCTTTTGGGTTTTTTGCTTGATGCTATCATATAATAAATGAAGAGAATATTTTTTGTATTCATGGAGGTATGATCCAAAAATCCTTATCACACAATGTATGAATCCTCTTCGTGTATCCATACAGTGTGATAAGGTGATCAATCAATTTTAAATTTCAAAAAAAAAATGTCATCTGCAACTTATTCCAATTTTGACTGGTCTAAAATTTTGTTGTATGGTAATGTGTTAGAGGGTTATTTCAGACTGACAATTTCTTCGTGTTTGGAAACTCGTGGCTGGATCAAGGTTTTGCTGTGGACAATCCAGAATGTATTGCTAATTGTACACCAGGTGATGAACCAACTTGTACAGGTGCAGACCTTGCATTGGCTGAACAAGCCTGCAAGATTGTCTGGGATGTCAATGGGATTTTCAGGGTGAGTAGTACTCTAGCATTTAGTTAGTCTATATATGACTTATAATTATGCTTTTTAGCTCACCTAAGTGTGAAGTGCTCAAGTGAGTAATTGTGATCACCTTTTGTCTGGCATCTGTGCGCCTTCCATCGTCAGTCGTCATCAACAATTTCTTTAAACAACATCTCTCAAACCTCTGTTCCAATTTCAACCAAATTTGGCAGAAATGATCCATAGGTGGTCCCCTTTAAAAATTCCCTCTACCTAAACTAACCATGTATTTTAAACCAAACATTCACAGAAATGGTCCTCTTTCAAAATACTTCAAAGAATTGAAATCCATGAAAAACTTTGGTTGCCACGGCAACCAAGTGAAATACTTATATAATTTTCTTCCTCCAAACCATAGAAATAAAGAAGGAAATCTTTTAAAATTTTCTTCTTCCAAACCATAAGGTCTAGAGCTTTGATATTTTCTATAAATCATCACCTATTGACCCTCAACCAAAATTCTTCAAAGAATAACAGTATGTTGAAAATTAGCCCTTTTCTTTGTGATCCCTGATTTTACAAAGAAATAGAGAAGGAAATCTTTAAAAACCTTCTTCTCCCAAACCATAAGGCACAGAGCTGTGATATTTGGTGTGTAGTAATATCTATTGACCCTTTACCAAAATACTTCATAGAATTACTGTATTTCTGAAAATAAGCCCTTTTCTGTGCAATCCCAGATATTAGCATGGATAAAAGAAGGATATCATAGAAAATTATCTCCTTCTAAACCATTAGGCCAAGAGCTTTGATATATGGTATGTATCAATGCCTATTAACCCTCTACTAAAATACTTCAAAGAGTTACCATATTCTTGAAATTAGCTTGATATGCATGCATCCTCACTATACCTAGGATTAAAGGAGAAAATCTTTGAAAAAAAAATCTTCTCCAAAATAATTAGGCGTAGGGTTTTGATATTATGTATATATAATAAAATCTTGAGCCATCATACTCAGGGGAGCAATATAGGACCATCATGGTTCTCTTTTCTGGATCATATCTTCTACATTAAGTGATAGATTGCACAGTTGTTCTCCTCAATGAGTACTAGTGTCACGCATTCATTTGTCTTGGATACTTCCATGCTCAAGGTCACAATTGAAGGTCATATATCAAGTACTTCAGCGGAGGAATCAGTCTCTATGGCACATTTCTGTTTCACTTGGAATGGGTGATTTTTGTTGCCTGTATTTCGTCAGCGAGACATAGTTTTCACAATTTCACTTTGGTGTTATAATGTTAGTGCGTGTGTAAGTGCGTGCCTGTGTCCATCCAGAATTTTGTCTGGATCAAAACTTGTACATTTATAGATTGATTTGAAAATAACTTGTCATGGTTATTCTTCTTGATTAGTGCTAGTGTCATGCAAAACGTTTGTTAATATACCTCAAGGGTCAAGGTCACAGCTGAAGGTGAAATAACAAAATTGACCTTATCTGCAGCATAACTTCTACATTTTATAGATGGATTTGAAAATATTGTGGCACAGTTGTACTACTTAATTATTGCTAGTCTTATATGTTACTTGCAAGGCCAAACTCACTGTTGAAGGTGAAATGACCTTGTCCAGAGCATAACTTCTACATTTATGGATGGATTTGAAAATAACTTGGCGCTGTTGTTCTACTTGGTAAGTGCTAGTGTCATGCAAAACATTTGCTGTGAATTGTCCAAGGTCAAGGTCACGTTTTAAGAAAAAAGTTCTGTGAACCACATTCTCTGTACCAATCAGCTGGCTCGACATGTTGTTCCTGGAAAACCAATTTCTGATATGTATGATGACCTATAATCGATATGTATTTTTATGCCCCCGCATCAATAAGATTGGGGGCATATTGTTTTACCGGTGTCCGTCTGTCTGTCCGTCCGTCTATCTGTCTGTCTGCAAAACTTAACCTGCAAACTAAACATTTTCCTATAACTTGAACCCTGATTAAGTTACAATGCTTATATTTGGTGTGTAGATAGGTCTCAACAAGGCGCAACTGGGGATGGTCATTTCATAAAGGTCAAGGTCAAAATTTTATCCCCTTTCCTTAAAACAAAGGAAAAAAAAACAATGAAAATCACCCGTTTCTAAAGAATTCCTGTTTCTGGGGTATTGTGTTTAACTAACACATCTTGTCTATCACAAGTAACAGTTGTATTCTCTTCATTGATACATTAGGAATGCCTACTCTCTGATAGTCTGGACCCTGATATAAAGGAGCTGATATATGAAACATGCATATATGATGTGTGTTCAAATGATGGAGACCTCACTGATCGTAAGTGTTCAATCTTGTTCAGTTTCTCATGAGTTAAGTTGCCCTTCTCATCAGTAAGATCATGGGCATATTGCTTTTCAGACTGTCTACTAGTGGTAAACTTACGTGCTGTAAACTTGTCATGCAGTATAAAATCCCTGACAGAATTTCATGTAAGGGATGAAGAGAGCATTATTTGTTTTCATGGAGGTATGAGCGGATTCATACATAAGTGTGATTAGGGTTTCGGTTCATACCTCCATGAAAAACAAAATAATTTCTTCATTTCTTATGATTTAATAACATTGAGTGAAAAAAGCAAAAGCTTTACAAATTGTGATACCTTTTTGTATGGGACTATTTTGTGCCGAAGCATATAAAATTGCTGCATGCTCAAAATTTTGTTCATAAAGTTGTGAATATTTTTTTCTAACCAATCAGAAAGCCCGTTTTCGATAGACAAACCTAAAAATCAAATTATTAAAATCAAAACACTGAGATCACTGATAGTACTTGTTGTTCAATTATCAATATTACTTTTGAAAATCAATTTCAAAACTTCTCTGGCAGGAAAAGTACAGGAGGTGTAGACCAAGATCAGAGTGCAAATGGCTGTTATGGGAGTATGGTGATTAAAAAATCACATCTTGAATCTCAATCATGAGGTCCGAGGTTCCAATTCTCCTGGCTGCAAATATCCTTTCCAACATCTCCCACCAATGGGTAGATAATCGTAAACCCAAGTGGGTTGAGCAGCTGGAGGCTCAGAAAGGATGTAGTGGTAGTACTGGTGTGAGAAATACCAGGAATCGATTGTTAGGTGCTCCAGCCGCCTTGATATGACTGAAATACTGTTAAAAGTGGCATTAAGCCCAATACAATCAATCAAGCAATTCCAGGCTACAGCAAATATCCTTTCTGATATTTGTCTCCCACCAAAGGGTTAAGGTAAAAACTCTTGTTTATTTTCAGCTGTATGTGATATAGCCCAGATGTTGTTTCAAGAATGCCACAATATAGGGATCTTAGTGGAAGGATTCAGATCAGAACACTGTGGTAAGTTCACCCTTTTACACTTTTACAAATATTATAGGCAGATCAAATTGTATGAAATTGCTGTCATCATTTTACAAATTGCTACTGTAGAATGAGAAAACCCGAGGTATTGTGATAGCCTTGGTATTGTCCTCATTGTCGTCATCGTGCAAAAACTTTGATATTTTGTGATATCTCTGGTTCTACTAAAGGCATTCACTTGAAACTTGGCACACTTGTTCACTTTCAAAAGAGCAACCTATACTATCAAGGGGGATAACTCTAGGTGTATTTTTTCTACTATCCAGCACCCAACAACCGAGCCTAGGAACCCGTAGGCGGTGCTTTTGTTTTGAAAATTAATTTCATAAACAACTTGTTATTACAGGATACAAACAGAATATCTAGACTAAGATTAGACTGCACTTATTAGTAGGCTGATCTTTGTCTTTACCTCCTGCCAAAACAGGAATATTCTGAGTTCAGCATGACAAGGATTAATACCTGCTGCTAATTAAAAAAGTAGATCATATATAATAGGGTTTTAAAATATTTCAAAGTAAAAAAAAATGCTACTTGTTACAAGCAATTTCTTCATTATCCACAATGTTTTCTACCCACAAAGACAGGATAGTGATTTTTGAAATTTCATCGAAATATTGCTGCCTGCAACTTTGAATTTGGACCAGTATAAAATTGTGTTGCCTGTTAATGGGTTTAACTCCAGATTTATTAAATCTGTCTACAAAAACCTAAAAGCCTCAATTTATCTGTTAACCCTTTTCTGGACAAACCCGTGATTTTACATTCCTGTGATTTTATACTTGAGAAAACATTGTGGAAAAAGGAGGAGTTGCTTGTAACAAGCAACTCCTGCTTTTCCCACAATATTTTCTACCACATAGGAAAGCCAGATTTCAAATTTCGTGCATTTTTCATTGTCATCTGCAACCCTTTCAAATTGGACCAGTCTAAAATTTCATAAAACAGGAAAGGGTTATCCCTCACAAAAATTCTTTTCGATACCCTGAGAGAAGAACAATTGTGTAAAATGAAGAAATTGCTTGCAACAAGCATTTTCTTCTTTTTCAAAAATATTTCTACTAAGAAAGTTGAAAAAAATTAAAATTTTATAAACTCTTATTTGTCGTCTGGAACTCCTATCAATTTTGAGCAGTCTAAAATTTTGCCCTCTGGGTTAACCCATTCCAACTCAAGCCCTCCTTTTTACGCCCCACAAGAAAAAAGCTTTGGAAAACATTGTGGACAATGAAGAAATTGCTTGTAACAAGCAATTTCTTCATTATCCACAATGTTTTCAATCCCAAAAGAAGAAAAAGATTAAAATTCCATCAACTTGAAATTGTCGTCTGCAGCTTCTTTCAATTTGGACCAGTCTAAAATTTTGCTGTGTGGGAATGGGTTAATCAATTCAGTGTTTCATGACCACTAATTGAATATCCATTTATGGGCCATCAAAACAAGATGTTTTATGGTAATGGGTGTATTTAAATCCTCATAGGTATTTCTTGTGAAGAGAACATGGTATACATGACGTCAGGACCTGAAAATCAGAAACAGTGTCGAGACTACATCACGGGTAATGAGACCAGTGGGAACAACAATCAACAATCAACTGAGGGGTGTTTCTGTAAGGATGGGTTTTATATGGATGTGGACAAGTGTGTGAAAAAGGAGGACTGTGGATGTGTCTACGAGGGTCTTTACTATTCGGTAAGAGGGAAGCATTTGCTTGAAACAGAGAAGAGTTTACCGTATTTCTCTATATAAAAGCTACCACTGACCCCAAAACAGTCGGACTTAGCTCTTAAGACATTACCAAATGGCAAAATTTTAGACTGGTCCAAATTGAAAGGAGTTGCAGACAACAATTTAAAGCTTATGATATCTAAGATTTTTCATCTTTCGGGAAGAAAACATTGTGTAAAATGAAGAAACTGCTTGTTTCTCTTTAGGATTGTCCAGATGTGTCATTTTGTTGGAATGGGATAAATAGCAATATTTCTCAAAATTGTTTGGGTTTCAGGTAGGGGGATTTCAGGTTGGACCAATTGTGATTTTGATATTTCGGGGTTCTGTTAATGGCAAGAAGCTTGAGTGAATATCCTGATGAATTTTAAATATCACCCACATACTCCCAAAAATATTGTCAAAAATGTTACGTTATAGACCACAAAATTCACTGACATTTGAAAACAAAGGCAGCATTGACCTAAATATTTTATTGGGTATTATAGGTTGGAGATAAAATTACCCTGGGTGATTGTCGTAGCCGTGGAAACTGCTCCGTAAACCACACCATGGTATTTGACAATATCACATGTGATGCAAATGCTGAATGCAAAAATAAAGACGGTCACTACGGATGCCATTGTAAAGCAGGTTACTATGGCGATGGAGTGGACTGTAAAGGTCAGTACCTAAAGGACATTCAATGAGTGTTCATACTGGTTTCAGCTCATTTGCACTGTTAATATGCTTCTTTAGCTCAAGTCTGGTCAAGGTCAAAATTCTTTTTAATGGTACTAGTCCATTTGATATGTCTTAAATAGTTAAGTTGATTTCAGTATAATATTTCTGTGACTATAAGTACATCTCACTCAATAATGGGGTCCAGGGTTTGAACCCTGGTCACAGCAAATATCCTTTCCAACATTTGTCTCCCACTAATGGGTAGATAATTGTAAACATTTGTGGGATGAACAACTGGTGCCTCGGAAATAATATAGGGGTAGTACTGGTTTGAGAAATACCAGGAATCTTTGATTAGGTGCTCCAGTTGCTGCAATATGACTGAAATACTGTTAAAAGTGTTGTTAAACCACATTAAAAAAAATAAGCAGTTAAAGATAGGTTGCTAAGTCGAAACTAAGAAAACATCTTTACCCTATGAAATCAAAACAAAAGGTTAAATGGTATTGAACCTCTAGCAGCCACATTTGTCAAATAAATTGACTCGGCCTGTATGTCCAGATAATTTACGCAGTCACCCACAAATTTTATTTTAGACTGGTCCAAATTGCAAGAAGCTGCAGATGACATTTCAAGTTGGTGTTATTTTAAAAATCTTTGTATGTTGGGATAGAAAACATTGTAGTTAATGAAGAAATTGCTTGTGACAATCAATTTCTTCATTTTACACAATGTTTTCCCAAACTTTTTTTCTTTAGGGGCGTAAAAAAGAGTTAATGTGTGAGAATGAGTAATCTCAGGGTAGTGATTTAGGGCCATAATGACCATCTTGTTAAAGTTTTATTCAATACAGAACCAAATAGCCAGACATTAAAAACCTATTGGCGATGTTCTTATTTTTCATAGCGTAATCCGAGCAGCTTAAGGCTTCGAAAGGATGTAGTACTGGGTGGGAGATATACCAGGAAACCATGGTTAAGTGCTCCAGCCTGACTGTGACTGAATTACTGTTAAAAGTGGCATTAAACCCCACTCAATTAATCTATTTATCTCTTTAAGAGATGAAGAGAATATTTCTTGTTTTCATGGAGATATGAACCAAAAAAACTAATCACACTGTATGAATACCTCCATGAAAACAAAAAATTCTCTTCATTTCTTATAGTTTAATAGCATCGAGCAAAAAAACAAACGCTTTACAAATTTTGAAACCTTTTTGTATGGGACTATTTTGTGCGGGAGCATACAAAATCGCTGCGTGCTCAAAATTTTGTTCATGGAGTTATGAATATTTTTTTCGACCAATCAGAACGCTAGTTTTTGATAGACAAAACTAAAAGTTGAATTATTTTCAGATGACCCATGTGATCCGTTCCCCTGTGACGAAGTCAAAGAGGATTGCATATTCACCAATGATGGACATGAATGTTTGTGCAAGATGGGCTTTATGGGCAACTGTTCTAAATGTGAAGGTATTGTCATATAGAGCTCTTAACCCATTCCAACTCAACAAAATTTTAGACTGGTCCAAATTGAAAGAAGCTGCAGACGATATTTTCAAGTTGATGGAATTTAAATTTTCTTTGTCTTTTTGGATGGAAAATATTGTGGATAATGAAGAAATTGCTTGATACAAGCAATTTCTTCATTTTCCACAATGTTTTCCAAAGCTTTTTTTCATGAGGGGCGTAAAAAGGAGGGCTTGTGTGGGAATGGGTAAACTAAGTGAGTGACCTCTATCTAAAACTGTTAGATATGTTCCAAGTCACATATTGCAGGGACTCATCCGAATAGACTTGTCAAAACAATCCAAAAGATAGATCGGGGTCATATTGTTTGACTGGTGTCTGTCCGCCTGCCTGCTGAAAACATATGAGCTTTATATTTTCCTTTGGTAGCATGTCGGACTTTCAATCTAGAGGTCCCTGGTTCAATCACCGACGGCGGCACTCATCCTTTCTGACTATTTGTCTCTCACCAATAGGTTGATAATCATAGACCTATGTGGGATAGCAGCTTGGGGCTAGGAAAGGATGTAATGGTAGTACTGGTGTGAGATATACCAGGAATCCAATGTTAGGTAGGTGCTCCAGCTGCCGCGATATGACTGAAAGATTGTTGAAAGCGGCGTAAAACCCAATTAAACAAATAAAACAATTATATTTTCCTTTAGCTTTCATACTATTAACCCATGTCATGCTGAAGGAAATCCTCTACAGGATTGCATTCAATTCCAAGCGCTGACAGTACTGGTTGTAATTATTATGGGTCAATAATCTATTTGAAAGTTGATCTTACAAACAACTCTGGCTTAACCCTTTCCGTTCAAATACGGGGTTTTACGTTCCTGTGATTTTATACTCGAGAAAACATTGTGGAAAAAGAAGAAATTGCTTGTAACAAGCAATTTCTTCTTTTTCCACAATATTTTCTACCACGTAGGATGGTTTCATTTCAAAAAGCATCCAGTTTTCATTGTCCTCTGCAACCTCTTTCAATTTGGACCAGTCTAAAATTTCCAAAAACGGGAAAGGGTTAAAGCGGCCAAGCAGGAGATGTAGACTGAGATCAGACTGCACATATGTGCAGACTAATCTTTGCCTATACCTCCTGCCAAAACAAGAATATTCAGGGACTCAGCATGACAAGGGTTAAAGTGCTCTTATTTGACACCAATTTCTCAATTATATGCATCTGCTGATATCAAGGTTAAGGTCATCTGAGAGGGTCAAGGGCATCTATCTGAGAATATTTGCTGTTATTTTGAGGGATGGGGTGGGGGTAGAGGTTCATTTAAGTGTTTCTTATACACATTTGGTTTAACCCATTCCTGTACAATCCCTATTTTTTATGTTCCTGTGATATTTTACTTGAGAAAATATTGTGGAAAAAGAAGAAATTATTTGTAACAAGCAATTTCTTCTCCAGCAATATGTTGTATTATATAGGATGGTTACTTTTCACTTTATAATGTTAACTATCCATTTGAATTTGGACAAGTCTTAAATTTTGAAAAACAGTTGATTCTAAAACACTTTGAATTGCTGTCTGGAATTTCCTTTAATTCTTGTGAAGGCTTAACCCATTCACACACAGTGACGTTCTTGAATGTTCCCAAAGGAAATCATTTGGGAAAATATTGTGTAAATGATGAAATTGCTTGTAGCAAGCAATTTCTTCATTTTACACAATATTTCTACCCAGAAAGTTGAAAAGTTGTTGTCTGCAACTCTTATCAATTTTGGACCAGTCTAAAATTTAGCTGTCTGGTAATGGGTTAGATACCATTCAGACATATTAAATTCCTCATGAGACTGTGTAAAGTTAACACATTATCAGACGACAAAATTGTAGATTGGTCCAAATTGTAAGAGACTATAGAATACGAAGTATTCATTTTTATAAGGCTTTTTAATTCTTTGTCTTTTGTGGTGGAAAACATTGTAATGAATGAATAATTTGCATGCACCTGAAGGCTCAGAAAAGTTGTGGTGTGAGAAATCCAAGAATCCATGGTTAGGTGCTCCATTCACTGTGATATGACTGAACTACTGCTAAAAGTGGTGTTTAACCCCCATTCCATTTTCCAAAATTCTTTCCTCAAAAAGCTTATAAAATAGCAGGATTGTTTGAAATGTGTTTATTATACCTCCACAACAAAGTTATTGGGGGTATACTGGAATCAGTTTGTCTGTCTATCTGTGGACATAATTTTGTGACCTCATCTCCTCCCACATTTGCAGACCAATTTTTCTGAAACTTTACAGAAGTCTTCCTTGCAATGGGAACTTGTGCACCTGCAATTTTAATAATGATTAATCAACTATTTCAGGAGTGATGCCCCTTTGATTTATTCTCTTATATACAATATATAGAGAGAAATCATAACACCTGAACAGGTTGACAGATTAATAAGTGGGTCACATGTTTGAAGTTGGGGGGGGGGGGGTTATACTGTAATCAGTTTGACTGTCTGTCCGTCCTTCTGTCTGGCCCTCTGTGGACATAATTTTGTGTCCTCATCTCCTCCCACATTTCCAGACCAATTTGTTGAAACTTTACAGAAATCTTCCTTGCAATGGGAACTTGTGCACTTGCAATTTTCATTATGATTAATCAACTGTTTCAGGAGTTATGCCCCTTTGATTTATTTTCTTATATATAATATATAGCGAATAAATCATAACTCCTGAACCGGTTGACAGATTAATAAATAAAAGTTGTTCACATGTTCGAAGTTAGGGGGGGTGGGGGGGGGTATACTGGAATCAGTTTGTCCGTCTGTCCGTCCTTCTGTCTTGCCCTCTGTGGACATAATTTTGAGTCCTCATCTCCTCCCACATTTCTAGACCAATTTTGCTAAAACTTTACTGAAATCTTCCTTGCAATTGGAACTTGTGCACCTGCAATTTTCATTATGATTAATTAATTATTTCAGGAGTTATGCCCCTTTGATTAATTATTTATATATAATATATAGCGAATAAATCATAACTCCTGAACCGGTTGACAGATTAGAAAAATAAAAGTGGTTCACATGTTTATTCCAGAACATAAAGGCCATGTTCAACATTGCACGAAATCCATAATTTCCATCTTCAATGTTGAACAAAATCCCTATTTTTTTTACACAGTCATTGCCCCTCCTTGACTTAAAGTTTGTAAAAAAAAATTGTCCACTTTATAAATCATGAATGGCCAACATTTCAATGGTTACAATTTGGCCTCATTTAAAAAGAGGCACTAGTGGGGGGTATTTGTCAGCCCTTACAGGTGACAGTTCTAGTTTCCTATGTTTTATTGACCAGACATCGATGAGTGCAAGACCGGCACTGCTGACTGCCCTTACCATGCTGAGTGTAGCAACTACATTGGAAGTTTTGAATGCAAATGTGTCGACGGTTTTTACATGTTTGAAGGGCGATGTCATGGTAATTTTTATAACATTTATTATTTAATTTGATTGTGTAAGATATGGCTTCTTGACTTTCCTTACTCTTCAATGTCCTAAGTAGCAATACCATCAGGGCTAGATATTAATCCTTGTCATGCTGTATAAAAACTCCATAGAAATTGCATTAAAATCAAAGGGCTGAAAGAACTGGTAGAACTTGTTGTTCGACAATTAATATTTCTTTAAGATTAATTTCATCATTACCCCTCGCAGGAAAAGTACAACAGGAGGTGTTGATTAAGATCAGACTGCACTTATGTGCAGGCTGATCTTTGTCTATACCTCCTACCAATATAGGAATATTAAGGTTTTGGCATGACAATGGTTAAAAAAAATCATACTCAAGATTTTACTCAAAAATTGAGTTGAGATTAAAGATGTTTTTCTGCTTAGATCTTTTAAAAAACTGCATAGAAATAGAAGAAAAGATTAGTTGTTATTTTACTACTCATTTTGTACAATTAAAATGTAACATTAAAATTTGTTCAGATTTGAGGCTTGTGTGAAGTCTATTGAGTACTGAGAAGTTTTGTAATCTCAGGCCAAGAAGTTTCAAGTTGCAATGTGTCGTAGTCATTTGCTATTTTGAGGACAATGTCAAAGCAATATTTATGAGTTTTTAGCTCTACTGGCCGAAGGCCACTAGAGCTATAGCGATGGCTTTTTCCCGTCCAGCGTCCGTCCGTCGTCCGTCCGTTAAACTTTTCCTTGTTTACGCGATAAAGTCAACAGTTTTCATCGGATTCTCTTCAAACTTTCACAGAATGATTGTACCATCATAAGGATCGTTCCTTTCAAAATTGGGTATGATCCGTCAAGAAACACTGGAAAAGGAACCTAATTAAAACTTAATTAAAAAATCTTCGTTTACGCGATAAAGTCCACAGTTTTCATCGGATTCTCTTCAAACTTTCACAGAATGATTGTACCATCATAAGGAGCCTTCCTTTCGAAAATGGGTATGATCTGTCAAGAAACACGGGAAAAGGGGCTGTATGAAAATTTAATTAAAAATTCAATTAAAAATCCTCCTTTACTCGTCCACAGTTTTCATCGTATTCTCTTCAAACTTCCTCAGAATGATTGTACCATCATAAGGATCGTTCCTTTTGATAATGGGTATGATCCGTCAAGAAACACGGGAAAGGGGGGCCGTATGAAAATTTAATTAAAAAATCCTAGTTTACCCAATAGAGTCCACAGTTCTCATCAGATTCTCTTCAAACTTTCACAGAATGATTGTACCAACATAAGGATTCTTCCTTTCAAAAATGGGTATGATCTGTCAAGAAACACGGGAAAAGGGGCCTTATGAAAATTCATTAAAAATTCAATTAAAAATCATCGTTTATGCTATAGAGACCACAGTTTTCATTGGATTCTCTTCAAACTTTCTCAGAATGATTGTACCAACATAAGGATCGTTCCTTTCGAAAATGGGTATGATTTGTCAAGAAACACGGGAAAAGGGGCCTTATGAAAATTTAATTAAAAATTCAATTAAAAATCCTCGTTTGCGCGATAAAGTCCACAGTTCTCATCGGATTCCCTTCAAACTTTCTCAGAATGAGGGGACCATCATAAGGATCGTTCCTTTCGAAAATGGGTATGATCCGTCAAGAAACATGGGAAAAGGGGCCTTATGAAAATTTAATTAAAAAATCCTCGTTTATGCGATAGAGTCCACAGTTCTCATCAGATTCTCTTCAAACTTTCACAGAATGATTGTACTAACATAAGGATCGTTCCTTTCGAAAATGGGTATGATCTGTCAAGAAACATGGGAAAAGGGGCCTTATGAAAATTCATTAAAAATTCAATTAAAAATCCTCGTTTACGCGATAGAGTCCACAGTTTTCATTGGATTCTCTTCAAACTTTCACAGAATGATTGTACCATCATAAGGAGCGTTCCTTTCGAAGATGGGTATGATCTGTCAAGAAACACGTGAAAAGGGGCTGTATGAAAATTTAATTAAAAATTCTTGAAAAATAGTTTTCATCGGATTCCCTTCAAACTTTCACAGAATTATTGTACTATCATAAGGATTATTCCTTTTGAAATTTGGTATGATCCTTCAAGAAACACAGGAAAAAGTGGCCTTATGAAATGTTTAATAAAAAATTCTCATTAATAATCTAGAGCCAACAATTTACAACGGATTCTCTTCAAACTTTCACAGAATGATTGTACCATCATAAGGATTGTACCTGTTGGAATCGGATATGATTCCTCAAGAAACATTGGAAAAGGGGCCTTATTAAAATTTAATTCAAAGATCTTTGTTAACACTCTAGAGTCCACAGTTCTCATCTGATTGACTTCAAACTTTCACAGAATGATTGCACCATCATAAGAATTGTTCCTTTCAAAATTTGGTATGATCAGTCAAGGACCACGGGAAAAAGGGGCCCGATTAAAACTTGATTGAAAAAGTACTCGAAAAACACAATAGAGTCCATAGTTTTCAACAAATTCTCTTCAAACATTCCCCGAATGATTATTACATTAAATGGATTATTCCTTTCGGAAGTAGGTTTGATCCATCAAGTTTCATGGGAAAAGGGGCCCTATGAAAATTTAATAAAAAAATCTTAGTTAACATGTAATGGCCCTAGATTTCACCTGATTGACTTAAAACTTTCACATAATGATTGTACCATCATAAGGATTGTTCCTTTCAAATTGGGTCTGATCCATTGAGAAACATAGGAAAAGGGGCCTTAGGAAAATTCAATTAAAAAAATCTTAATTAATGCTTGTAAGTCCACAGACGAGATGGGGTTGTCTTTATACTCAAACAGAATAATTATACTTTTGTAAGAAGAGTTCCCTTTGGAATTGGTTCAGATCCATCAAGTAACATGGGAAAAGGGGCTAAATGAAAATTAAATTATTAAAACCCTGTTAACACAATAAAGCCCACAGCTTTGATCAGATTTTGTTGAAACTTTCACAGAATGATTGGAAGGTCATAACTATCATAAGGATTGTTTCTTTCCAAAATTGGGCCTGATCTGTCTAGTATCATAGGAAAAGGGGCTGCATGAAAAAGTATTACCAAATCCTCATAAACAGAACAATGCCCTCAGTCTTTATCAGAATCTCTTCAAACTTTAATAGAATGATTGTACCATCATTTGGATTGTTCCTTTGTAAATTAGGTCTGATTGGTTAAGTGACACAAGAAAAGGGATCTTATAAAAATTTTATTACAAAACATCAATATAACAATAAAGTCCTCAGTCTTTATCATTTTCTTCAAACTATCATTAGGATTGTTCCTTTGTACATTGGGTCTGATTTGTTAAGTTTCACAGAAAAAGGGGCCTTATGAAAATTTAGTTACAAAAATTCTTGACACAATTCAGTCCACTGTTTTCATTGATTCTCTTTAACTTTTAAAGAATGATTCTACCTTCATTAGAATTGTTCCTTTTGAAATTTGGTTTGTTCTGTAAAGTATCATGAGAAAAGGGGCCCTATGAATATTTCACTATAAACTCATTAACACAATAAATTCCACAGATTAAACAGATTGATTGTACCATCATTCCAATTGTTGATTTTGACAGTGGATCTGACTATAGCAAGGGTCACATAAAAAGGGGCCTTATGAAAAACTCTCTTAAATATTCTAGTTAACACAATGATGTCCCTTGATTTCACCGGATTCACTTCAAAATTTCACAGAATGATTGTACAAATACTTAGATGGTTCTTTTCAGAACTGGGTACAATCCATCAAGTATCATGTAAAAAGGGACATATGATTTTTTTTTAATATTCTAGTAAACATAATGAATTTCCAATATTTCATCAGATTCACTTTTAACTTTCATAGAATGATAAAACCAACAGTAGAATATCACGGGAAAAGGGGCCCTATGAGAACTTGAATTAATATCTTTGTTAACACAATAAAGTCAACAGTTTTATTGGATTCTCTTCAAAGATGCATGGAATAATTGTGGCATTTGAAACACAGGAAAAGGGGCCTAACAGATTATCATTCAAAACATTCTTGTGTATGTGATGAAGATCACAATCATTATCAAGTTGTCTTTTAAATTTCACAGGACAATTGTCGGGTTGTAAGGAAACTTCCTTTTGGAATGAAATTGATCCATCAGAAAACACAGGAAAAGGGGCCTTATTGATTTTCATTCAAAACAATCCTGTTTATGTGATTAAGTCCACAATTATTGTCAGATTCTGATGAAATATTCACAGAATGATTGTAGGGTCATAAGGTAACTTTCTTTTGGAAATGGAGTGGATCCGTCATAAAACATGGGAAAAGGGGCCTTGAGGATTGTTGCTTAAAATGATAAAGGGGATAAAGCCCCTTTTTTTTCTTTATGTATTCTTCTTTGAGCAATTAACTTCCTTAAATATCAGATTTCTTTAACGGAAAACTTGATAACCAGTAGAGCGTCTCAGGCCCTCATGGGCCTCTTGTTTATCTCACCTGAGCACGAAGTGCTCTGGGGGAGCTATTGTGATCAGTCATCATCCGTCTGTCCGTTCACAATTACAAAAAAATTTCTCCTCCTAAACTAACGATGGAATTTCAACAAAACTTTACAGGAATGATCCTTATCAAAATACTTCAAAGAATTGAAATCCATGAAGAACTCTGGTTGCCATGGCGTCTGAGTGAAAAATTTAAAAAATCTTCTCCTCCCAAGCCATAAGGCCTAGGGCTTAGATATTTGGTACAAATCATCATATATTGACCCTCTACAAAATCACTTCAAAGAATTACTGTATTCTGAAAATTAGCCTTTTCTTTGTGATCCCTGATTTTATAGAGAAATTAAGAAGGAAATCTTTAAAAATCTTCTTCTCCCAGTCCATAAGGCCTAGAGCTTTGATATTTGGTTTACATCAGCATCTATTGACCCTCTACCAAAATACTTCAAATAATTACCATATTATGAAAATAAGCCCTTTTCTGGTTGATCCCTGTTTTTACATAAATTAAAGAGGGAAATCTTTAAAAATCTTCTTCTCCCAACCATAAGGCCTAGAGCCTTGATATTTGGCACAAATCATCATCTATTGACCCTCTACCAAAAAACTTCAAATAATTACCGTATTATGAAAATTAGACCTCTTCTGGGCAATTCCTGATTTTATATAGAATAAAAGAAAGAAACCTTTTAAAATCTTCTTGTCCAAAACCACGAGGCCTAGAGCTTTGATATTTGGTATACATCATCATCTATTGACCCTCTACCAAAATACTTCAAAGAATTACTGTATTCTTATAATTAGCCCTTTTCTTTGTGGTCCCTGATTTTACAAAGGAGGAAATCTTTAAAAATCTTCTTCTCCCAAACCATAAGGCATATAGCTTTGATATTTGGTACAAATCATCATCTTTTGACCCTCTACCAAAATACTTCAAAGAATAACCGTATTCTGAAAATTAGCCCTTTTCTTTGTGATCCCTGATTTTACATAGAAATAAAGAAGGAAGTCTGAAAATCTTCTTCTCCTGAACCATAAAGCCTAGAGCTTTGATATTTGGAACATATCATCAGCCATTGTCCCTCTACCAAATTACTTCAAAGAATTACTGAATTATGAAAATTAGCCCTTTTCTTTTTGATCCCTGATTTTACATAGAAATAAAGAAGGAAATCTTTTAAAATCTTCTTCTCCCAAACCATTAGGCCTAGAGCTTTAATATTTGGTATTCATCATCATCTATTGACCCTCTACCAAAATACTTCAAAGAATTACTGTATTATGAAGTTAGCCCTTTTCTGGTTGATCCCTGATATTACATAAAATAAAAGAAGGAAATCTTTACAAATCTTCTCCCAACCATAAGGCCTTGAGCTATGATATTTGGTACATATCATCATCTATTGACCCTCTACCAAAATACTTCAAAGAATTATCATTCTCTGAAAATTAGCCCTTTTCTCTGCGATCCGTGATTTTACAAAGGAATACAGAAGGAAACCTTTAAAAAACTTCTTATCCCAAACCATTAAGCCTAGAGCTTTGATATTTGGTATATATTGATATTTGGTATATATCATCAGCCATTGACCCTCTACCAAATTACTTAAAAAAAATAGCCCTTCTCTGTGCAATCCCTAATTTTAGTTAGGAATAAATAATGATATCTTTGAAAACCTTCTCCTAAACCATTAGGCCTAGAGCTTTGATACTTGGTATTTATTGATGTCTATACTTCAAAGCATTACCATATTCAGGAAATGAGTGCTTTATGGTTGGATCATCAATATACCTGGGATTAAAAGAGAAATCCTTAAACATCTCGAAAATAATTAGACAGAGGGCTTTGCTATTTTGTTTAACCATCATACTCAGGGGAGCGATTTAGGACCATCATGGTCCTCTTGTTGTATTTTATTCCACAGATGAAGACATTAAGTTTCATTGAGGTATAAAAATGATGGCTTAGTAAGTATAGTGTATAAACCCAGAATGGCATAGCACTGAATAAATTCGGATGTGAAATGGTGACCTTAAATATTCAAATTACAAGTGTGGCAAATCAAAGTGTTGTGAATAAACTGTAATTATCATATTTTACTAGACCAAAATAATGTTGTTACAAGGTTTGTTCCAATTTGTGCGTTTAAAAACTATGCAAGATCTAGCAATATTTGTACAAACATGTTCTTGTGATAAATGAAGGGTTATTTTTTAGCTAACTTGTTTTCTGTTTAAGATGTCAACGAGTGTGACTTGAAAGGAGAAGATGCTGTGTGCGGAAATAACACAAGATGTTCAAACAAGATTGGGACTTATCACTGTCCGTGTTGTGACGGTTACGAGAAAGATGAAAATGGAACATGCGTTGGTAAGTTTGCCCTTAATAACCCTTTGTTGCCTAGTGCCTTTTGTTTGATGAGGATTATTCCATGAATATTTTTTAGCTCAGCTGTTTTGCTATAGCCTTGATGTTGTTGTTGTCATTGTTGACGCTGTTGTCGTGCAAAGACTGACATTTTGTGATATCTCTGGTTCTACTAAAGGCATTCATTTGAAACCTAGCACACTTGTTCACTATCAAAGGAGCAACCCATATGATCAAGGAGGATAAATCTAGATGCATTTTGTCCACTATCCAGCACCCAACAGCCTGGCATAGGCACCCATAGGCGATGGGCTTGTTATGTCCCTCTGTCCCTAGTATGTCGATGGGCAGGTGTGTTGGTTCTTGTCAGGAGCGTATTTTCTACAGTTAAGAGATGAAGAGAATATTTTTTGTTTTCATGGAGGTATGAACCGAAAAACCTAATCACACTGTATGATTACGCGAAGCGGATTCATACATTGTGTGAACAGGTTTTTCGGTTCATACCTCCATGAAAACAAAAAATATTCTCTTCATTTTTTATAACTTAATAGCATCGAGCGAAAAATGCAACAACTTAACAAATTTTGATACCTTTTTGTAATGAACTATTTTGTGCGGAAGCATTCAAAATGGCTGCGTACTCAAAATTTTGTTCATGGAGGTATGAATTAAATTTTTTGACCAATCAGATTGCTCGTTTTTGATAGACAAAACTAACAATTAAATTAATCAAAGATGAACTTGGAAATAACTTGGAACAGTTTTTCCTGATTGATGAGTGCAAATTTCATGTGTAAAGGTCTGTTAGATACTTTTAAGATCAAGGTCACAATTGAAGGTTGTGTGACAAGCACATAAGCAAAGCTGTCAATGTCTGTGACAAAGTTGTAGTGGCCTTATTTAGACACCAAGTGAATTTACAAAGAGAGGCCCCAAATAGATAGAATATGAATTTTAATCCTTTCCTGTTCAAGCCTGGGATTTTATGTTGGTGTGATATTGTATTAGAGAAAACATTATGGAAAAAGAAGAAATTGCTTGTAACAGGCAGTTTCTTCTTTTCTCACAATATTTTCTGCCATAAAGGATGATTTGATTTCAAATTGCATCGAATTTCAATTGTATGCAACCTTAATCTTTTTGGACCAGTCTAAAATTTAGAAAAAAGTTAAAGGGTTAAGGAGAGACTGTTCATAACAAATATACAAGTTGGTCAAGTTAACACATTCCAACACAATGACACTTTAAATACCCTCAATGTGAAAGCTTTGAGAAAAAATGTGGATAATGAAGAAATAGCTTATTAATTGCATTTTCTTTATTTTCCACAATATTTTCCAACCCAAAAGAAAATATATTGAAGATTGCTCTATCTTAAAATTATGCATTTGGATTGGTTTAAAAATTCATTGTGAGGAAATGGGTTAAGACTCAAATCAGGTTCATATACTCACAGATCAGAGTCTGTATATAGTCATTTTGTATGTGATGTTTTATTTGTATCAGTCTCAATGCCACTTTCAATTGCATTTTAGTTATATCTTGACAGCTGGTATACCAAACCATGGCTTCCTGTCATTTCTCAAACCAGTACAACCACAACATTTGATTTATGCCAATGTACTTATCAATTACCAATAAGAGACAAAAGATGTGTGTCACAATGACTTGTCAAATGTGAGTAAGAATATTGGCAGAGGGGATTCTAACTCACTTCCCCAGTATTGAGAGCATATCTTGTTACTGACTGAGCAAATGGGACTTGGCTTATTATCCCCCGCCGTTTTGGCAAAGGGGATATAGTAATGGTCTCCGTCAGTCATTCTGTCCTTCAGTCACTAAATTTGTCCGGAGCATTCTGAAAGTATAATTGCTATTAATTGAAACTTCATAGGTCGATAGATCTCATTGAGGAGAAGTGCAGTGCACAAGAATCACAACTCTTGCTTGCATAATTTTGGAGTTATTGCCCTTTGTTGTTTTAAAGACTTACGATTTTGTCTGGGGCATATCTCTGAAAGTATAATAGCTATTAACTTGAAACTTCATAGGTGGATAGATCTTGTTGAGGAGAAGAATAATTTTGGAGTTATTGCCCTTTGTTGTTTTAAAGACTTAGATTTTGTCCTGAGCATATCTCTGAAAGTATAATAGCTATTATCGAACTCATTGAGAAGAAATGCAGTGCACAAGAAGCCTAAATCTAACTGGCTTCATTTTACTATCAAGCTTTTACGGCGGGGTATAGCCATGTCCCACATGACTCTTGTTTAGATAGTCATCACTCAAACCTTACAGAGGGTTTTGTCTTTTATTTTGTAGAAAAAGAGGGTGCATTGTCCAATGTAACATGCTGTGTTTGTGATATTGCTATCTGTGATGAGCCAGGGCCGGTAAGTAATTTATTGATACTCTATATGAATTGACCAATCGCTGGCCCCGCCCACTAACACAATTTCAACAACAAAAAAATTCTCTTTATCTCCTAAGAAAATGTTGGAAGAGTTCACTTTGAAATATTATAGTTGTTGACAAGAATCTGCAAGGTCTGTGTAAGTGATGGTCTGAAGTTAAATTTGAATTAGTAGAACAAGGGATTTATATGAAAATTATATTGTACTCAAATGTCCACAAAATGTAAAAGAATTTCTGTCTACTAAATCCTACTTATTACACCCAACAAGAATAAAGCTTGGAAAAACCATTGCAAAAAGTGAAGAAACCACTTTTGATAAGCAATTTCTTCATTTTCCACAATGTTTTCTACCTAGAAGGACAAAGATTTTAAAATTTCATTTAATTGAATATGTATTTTTACAACCTCTTCCAATATGGACAGTCATTTAGTATGGACTGTCTATATTTAGACATCCAGTGTTAGATTAACCTATTCCCATACAGTGACATTTGTAACAAGTAATTTCTTCATTTCACACATTGTTTTCTACCCAGAAAGTTAAAAAAAATGAAATTTCATCAACTAGAAATTGTCGTCTGCAACTCCTTTCAATTTGGTCTAGTCAAAATTTTTGCTGTCTGGTAATGGGTTAAGTGTCTCATGTGTTTCAGGTATGTGGTTTAGATTTCCAAACATATGACAGCATAGCTGACATGATAATAGCCAACTGTGAGAAAGATGATCATCCAAACACATGGCAAAATGTGAATTACTATGGTGAATGTACAGGTATGTGAGAGTAAAACATATTTAATAGCTAGCAGTGAGGAAGCTTATCATCCAAACTCATGGCAAAATGTAAATTACTATGGTTAATGTACAGATATGTGACAGTAAAACATATTTTATAGCTAGCAGTGAGAAAGATGCTGATCTAAACACATGGCAGAATGTGAACTACTATGGTGAATGTACAGGTATGTGACAGAGAAAATATATTTTATAGCTAGCCAACTCTGAGAAAGATGCTGATCTAAACACATGACAAAATGTGAACTACTATGGTGAATGTACAGGTACGTGACAGTTAACCCTTTCCCATTTTTGTCGAGCCCAGATGCGGTGAGCGAGACATAGTTGTCACTATGACAAGAAGGTGTATATGCGTTAGTCTGTCTGTCTGAGTTTGTCAGGACAATTTATCCTACATTTATGGATGGATTTCAAAATAACATGGCACAATTATTCTCCATCATGAGCAGATGTGCCATTTACATTTTATAATAGATAGTTCTAATATTAAGATCCCAGCTCAAGGTCAAATACTAAAATTGTGCTTGTCCGGAGCATTTCACCTATAATAATTTAATGGATTTCAGAATAAATTCTTACAATTATTCTCCATCATGAGTAGATGTGCCATTTGAATTTTATTTTGGATAGTTCTAATATGAAGGTCACGGCTCAAGGTCAAATACTAAAATTGTGCTTGTCTGGAGCATTTCACCTTCAATAATTTATGGATTTCAGAATAAATTCTTACAATTATTCTCAATCATGAGTAGATGTGCCAATTGAAAGAATTTTTTTTGATAGCTCCAAGTTCAAGGTCACAGCTCAGGGTCAAACACTAAAATTATGCTTGTCTGGAGCATGATACCTACAAAACTTTGCGGGCTCGACAGCAGTTGTCCTGGGACAACCATCTAGTTGAATTTTTAGACTAGTCCAAATTGAACTAGGTTGCAGGCGACAAAATAGTTACAAGCGATTACTTCTCCACAATGTTTTCTCAAGTATGAAATCACAGTGATGTAAAATCCGGAGTTTGTATAGGAAAGGGGTTAAGTGGATAATATAGCCAGCCAACAATGACAAATTTTGAAATACTATGGAAAATGTACATGTATGTAGCATGTAAGCTGATATTATGATTACTAACTGAAACAAAGTACTGAAAGTACTGTAAGCTAGCAAAGCATGGTTTTGTGAAGTCATCTTCTTTGTCAGTGGTTATCATGACAAATAAACGAGGTTAAAAGTACCTGAGTAGTAAACCCTTTTCCTACACAAATCCGCCTCTTTATGCCTTATAACCCATTCCCAAACGACAAAATTTTAGACTTGTCGAAATTGTTAGAAGCTGCAGACGACAATTTGAAGTTGATGGAATTTTAATTTTTTTCAACTTTTGGGATAGAAAACATGGATAATGAAGAAATTGCTTGTAACAAGCAATTTCTTCATTTTCTACAATGTTTTCTAAAACTGTTTTATTGAGGGGCGTAAAAAGGAGGGATTAAGTTGGAATGGGTACAATCAATTTCTTCATTTTCTGCATTGTTGTTTACCCTGAGAGATAAATATTTTAGAATTTTCAACAATTTTTAATTGTTGTCCCTAAGTTCCTAGAAGACTCTGATCAGAGTCATTTTGAACACGATGTGCTCATGACAAGTGAGCTAAAGATACCCAGGAGATAAAAATGCAGGCAGAGTTTGCAATATTCCTGAAATATACAAGAATTGCTTTTAATGGCGTAGGCATTCAATGGATGATGTGTCATTTTGAACTTGTTGAACTTTGAGACGACCTCAAAATTTGGTCTATTAACTTAAGCTATCAAATCTGACGCTTTGCTAGCGAAAAAAGTATGCTGATCGAAACATAATGGCAAAGTGTGAAAAACAGGCAAATTCTCGGGTATGGAATAGCATAAAAGAATAATATTCAGGTATGCGAAAGTCCCCAAAAAATCTGATCGAAACACTTGGCAAAAATCTAAATTATTGGTACTATGGAAAAGGTACAGGCATTTGACAGCATAGCTGATTTGAAAATGCATCACTATAAAGATGCTAATCAAACCTTGTACTAATTGGTTTGTTATTGTAGAAAAAGGACAGGTATATCTCAGCATTGCTGACTTGGTAATGGCTAAGAAATATACTAATTCAAGTGGCAAAAAGTCTTTTGAATAGGTATATTTATGTAGAATTCTATATTAATAATAGCTAAGGCTTAGGGCAGTTAGTAGCGCAACAGACTCCTAACCTTCAATCATGGGATGTCATTGGTTCGATCGACGGCGGCGGCACATATCCTTTCCGACATTTGTCTCTCACCAATGGTTGGATAATCGTCAGCCTAAGAGAGATAGCAGCTGGAGGCTAGGAAAGGATGTAGTGGTAGTACTGGTGTGAGAAGTACCAGGAATTCATTGTTAGGTGCTCTGCGATATGACTGAAATACTGTTAAAAGTGGTGTGAAGCCCCATTCAATCAATCGAAGTTCACTTCGGTCTGAGTTATGTTGTAGATAAAAGATTTATATTCTTTTTCTCGATAAGGGCAATTTTTGCCAAAATATTGAAAATTAGAGTGATTGTATAGTGTTCCCTGAGGAACATTTTTTTAAATTGATATTGTGTTATTTCTTGAAAAATTTACACAACTTAACCCATTCCCACGCAATGGAAAACATTGTGTAAAATGAAGACATTGCTCACAACAAGCAATTTCTACATTTCCCACAATGGCTTCAACCTAGAAAGATAAAATATCTGAAATTTCTTGCATTCTTATTTGTCATAAATAACTCCTTTTACTTTAGATTAGTCTAAAATCTTGTGTCTGGTAAGGGTGTCGGTGTTTTAGTAAGACAAACAAATTGTTTACTTCAATGTGTATAATGGGTCTTATTTCCTGGTTACAGGTAGTTGTAAGCCCGATCCGTGTCCAGACTACCAGAAGTGTGACATTGATGATAAACATAAAAAACCAGTTTGCTCTTGTAAGGAATGCACCACAGCCGAATTAGAGGATAAAGGTAACTTGATACCTTTACCAGTCAACAGAATTAACCCATTCCCACACCATCTTGCTTTTTTATGTCCCTCAAGAATAAAGCTTACAGGCGATTTCTTCATAGTCGACAATGTTTTCGATGAAAAAAGACAAAAAAATAAATTTCATGAAATTGCTGTCTACAGATTTTTTTTCATAAATTTAGACCAGTCTAAGATTATGCTGTCTGTTTACCTCAATTTCAATGAATTTCAACTAGTTTCTTTTAATGCATTCAAGAAAAAGGCTATGGGAAAAAAAACTCTACAATATTTTCTACAAAAAGACAGATATTTGAAATTCCATCTCCTAAAAATTGTCTTCAGTAATGTCTTGCAATTACCCCTTAAATACCCCTGAACCCATTCCCACACAAGCCCTCCCCAAAAACTTTGGAAAACATTGTGGAAAATGAAGAAATTGCTTGTTTCAAGCAATTTCTTTATGATTTGAAATGTTTTCAATCCAAGAAGAAAAAAATTATAATTCTATCAACTTGAAATTGTCGTCTGCATCTTCTTTCAGTTTTGACCAGTCTAAAATGGTGTTGTGTTTGAATGGGTAAAAGTTCCTGATGGTAGTTCCCCTACCTTTTTATGCCCCCACCATTTATTCCATTCCCACACAAGCCCTCCTTTTTACGCCCCTCAAGAAAAAAGCTTTGGAAAACATTGCGGAAAATGAAGAAATTGCTTGTATCAAGCAATTTCTTCATTATCTACAATGTTTTTAATCCAAAAAGACAAAGAAATTTTAAATTCCATCAACTTGAAAATATCGTCTGCAGCTTCTTTCAATTTGGACCAGTCTAAAATTTTGTTGAGTTGGAATGGGTTAATGGTGACAGGCATATAGAGTTACATTGGTCTATGTGTGAGTTTGTCCAATTCTTGTCTGCAATCTTTAATCATGGGGTGTCATGAGTATGATCCCCGGCAGCGGCACATATCCTTTCAATTAAATGTCTCTCACCAGTGGGTTGATAATCGTAAACCTATGTGGGATGGCTGCTGGAGGATATAATGGTGGTACTGGTGCGAGATATACCAGGATTCCATTGTTAGGTGCTCCAGCCTCTGTGATATGACTGAAAAATTGTTTTAAGTGGCATTAAACCCCATTTGAATAAACCAATTATTGTCTGAAACATACCTGTTGTACAGTATAATCTTCTTGTTGCAACCCTGATAATAGCAATTCACTGCTTTTTTTGTAACTGGTTTTACACACAGAAACATTAGATTTATAGAATAAAAGGTTTCTTTTAGCTATAACTTATGGTTATTTATATCAAAGATTATTATAAATAAAAGTTGGAATTAACAGGATGAAACTGTATAAAGAGCATTAGGAGCTATAAAGGCATTACCAGAAAACAACTTTAGACCAATTTGAAGGCAGTTGCAAAGGAAAATTTGAAGAAAAAAAGTAGGGTCATAGGTCACAAAGACCAAAGCCAAATAGGATAGAAAAACTTGTGTGAAAACAGAAATTAGATTTTTACAAGCAATCTCTCCTTTGGTTACAATGTTTTCTATTATTTTTTATTAACCCATTGCCACTCAGTGACGCTTTTAGACGCCCCAAGAAAAAAAAGCTGTGGAAAATGAAGTAATTGCTTGTCACAAGCAATTTCTTCATTTCCCACAATGTTTTCTACCAAGATAGTTAAAAAAAAAATCCAAAATTTCATAAACTTTGAATTGTTGTCTGCAACTTCTTTCAATTTGGACCAGTCTAGAATTTTCTCGTGTGGTAATGGGCTAAGGTGCATCAAATCGGGGCTCTTTGGAAATGGGGTTTCAACTATTATATCTGTTTTAATCTTTATAACACAGAAATCAGTTTTGTAAGGTGAATGAATCCACTTTGTTTTCACAGAGCCAGTCTGTACAAAGAAAAAGAAGATTTATCCAAACAGATGTACCTTTGAGCGTATACAGTGTGAAATGGACCGTGAAGATGAACTCTATCCCGACATGAAACCCTGTCATGATCAGGAAGGAAGTATGATCGAGTTTTAATTACTTTAGCTGACAGCCAGGCTATTATGGCATTGTGTTTGTCAGTAAATATTTACTTCGAAAAATATTCTTCTCAGAAGAAATGCATATATTTCAATAAAATTCACATGAATGATCCTTTTATGACCCTTTAGTAGATCAAAGTGCTAAGTTCTATAAATGTTTTACAAGAAACTAGTTGAAGGATTACAACCAAATTCAAACTTGAATGACCCTTAGCTCAGATTCCTTCAAAATCTTTTGATTAATATTGTATTTTATGTACGAGGCTAATTTCTATGCATGGTATATTGTTAAATCTTCGAAAATCTTCTACTAAAATAGTTGATTAATTTCAACTAATCTTCGATCCTATATCAGCCCTTACAAGATTCTTTCAAAGAACTTTCATTAGTTAAAAAATGGCTTTTATGCTAAAAGCTAATTTCCTTATATAGTAAAAATGAGAACTTGTAAAATCTTCTAAAGAACTAGTTGATACATTTAAACTATTTTTATGCTCCCTGCTTGTGCGTGCATCCGTCTGTCGACGTCATATCTCCGGAACCCCTGGGCCTAATTGGATAAAACTTGATATATAATCCTCCTAGGAAATTTCCAAGAGACCTTTTATGAATTTTCTCAAAGGCTGCGTCATGGAAAAAGGGGCCTTAATGTAAAAATTAGTTTTTTGCCAATTTCTCCTAGTCTAATAGTCAGAATTTTATGAAATTTCATATTTGAGTAACAAATGAGATCCTCTTGACCTTAAACTATTAAAACTTTAAATTTAAAAAAAGTGTCATGGGAAATTGGGCCTTAATGTTATTAGCATTACGTAAGCTCTCTTTTTGTCCTGCAAAAACTTATATTGGCCATAACTTTTGGTGCTTAGAGATATAGTCTTCATATTTCACATGTGCATTGCTTGTTAGAAACCCTTTTTCTTTGTCCTAAGTTCAAGGTCACCAGTCAAGGTCATGTGTCAAGGTCAGAATTTCGAAAATCTTAACTTTAACTTTGTAAGTTTACAATGGTAAGTGATATAGCCTTCATATTTCACATGTGCATTGCTTATGACATGGCTTTTCTGTTGGTACTAAGTTCAAGGTCATCTGTCAAGATCAAGGTCATTTCTCAAGGTCAAAAGTTTGAAAATCTTATCTTTCTGTTTGTACTAAGTTCAATGTCAAATTGTCAAGGTCATTAATTTTCAAATATACCTCCTTTACAAATTTCCAAAATTTCTTGTTACTTTACATAAATGTTGTTTATTAAGTGCCCAAGGTAATGTTTATTTCAATTTTTTGTATGGAGACGTTTTTCATGGAGATTTTTGATGGTCAAGGTAAAATATTTAACCCTTTACCATATAATGGTATTGAATTTTACTAGAATCAGGCCTGTGAATCCAAACAGATTCCTTCAATGCTTGTCAAAATTCCAAATTTCTTGTGAACTGAACTCTCGAACAACAGTTGCATTCAATAAGAAGTTTTTTTCCCAATATTGGCGTACAGTTTTGTGACAAAAGCCTTATTCGGGGAGCATAATCTGTCTCAGACGGCTCTTGTTTTAGGATTGATCTGTTGTCAGATTCCTAAAAGAATTTTGATGGGTTAAAAACATGGCCTTTCAGGTTGGGACTAATTTCTTTGGATGGTATAAAGTGAAAACTTTAAAAAATCTTCTTCTCAGAAACCAGTTTACGGATTACAACCAAATTTCACAGAAATGATTCTTTGGTGACCCTTTATCATAGTCTTTCAAACAATTTTGTTTCGTTAGAAAATCGTGGCTTTCATATGTGAGGCTAATTTCAGTAAGATATCACAGCCATTCAAGTTAAGTAATCGATACAATGTGGCTGAGAATATTTTGTGAATTATTGAAAAAGAAATAAAATTCTAAAATGATTTGCCTTTTATGTTTAAGAAAATTAATTTATTTGTATGATGAGTAAAATTCAGGCAAATGGAGTTTATACTTTTAGCTTGGCTGTTTTCGTAGAAAACCCGAGGTATTGTCATCACCTTGGCTGTGTTGGAGTGACAAACTTTAACCTTGGTCATATCTCTGATGTTATTGAAGATATCCTCATGAAACTTGGCATGTGTATTGACCATCACAAGAGCTATCTAGACTATCAAGGAGGATAACTCCAAAAGGGATTTTGTAAGAGTTCTGTAGAATTTTTGCATTATCCAGCACCTGCAGCCAAGCGTTGGCACCTGTGGGCAGTGCCCTTGTTAAGAATTATGCCCTTGAGAAAATCCGATGTATTGCAGTAGCCCTTTTCTCTGTGATCCCTGATTTGACATAGGAATAAAAAAGGAAATATTTGAATATTTTCTTCTCCGAAACCATAAGGCGTAGAGCTTTGATATGTATATCATAGAGCTTTGATATTTGTATCAATGCCTATTGATCCTCTACTAAAAATTTCAAAGAATTAGCATGCTCTGAAAGTTAGCCCTTTTCTGTGTAATCCCTATTTTAACGAATAAAGAAGGAAATCTTTGAAAATCTACTCCTCCCAAACCATAAGGCCTAGAGCTTTAATATTTTGGAAATAGTGCTTAATTACCCCCAACCAAATACTTCAAAGAATTAATCAACTCTGAAAATTAGCCTTATGTTGTGGGATCTTCGATTTACATAGGATGGAAGACAAAAAACCTTTAAAATTCTTCTTCGCCATGAGCTATCATACTTAGGTTAGCAATATAGGACCATAATGGTCATCTTGTTGTTATTTTTATTTTTGCAAATTAACACCCTTATAATATTGAAGCGCAATTTCCTGTCGGAGTCAATGGGAAGGTCCAGCAGAGTAAGTGTCTGAGCCAGCAAATGGTTAATTTCAAGAGGTTCAAGACAAGATATAAAGTGTGGCTAAAAAATTAAAATTTGATTAAACAATTATAGTAGATACTACAGGAAAGAGATGAAACAGTATATTCTTTTTCTGAAATATCTCATTAGACTTTACTAAATAAATGTCCCCGATTTAAGGGCATTGTATGGTAATTGATTAACCCATTACCAGAAGGCAAAATTTTAGACTGGTCCAAATTGAAAGGAGTTGTAGGCGACAATTCAAAAGTTGTGGAATTTTGGATTTTTTAAAAAATTTGGGGTAGAAAATGTGGATAATGAATTTCTTCATTTTCCGCAATGTTTACCAAAGCTTTTTTTTTCTTGGGGGCGTCTAAAAGCGTCATTGAGTGGGAATATGTTAAGCACTATGGAGACAGTTTTTTTAGAATGGCCATGATCAAAAAAAGTACAGACAATAATTTTAAGTATGTGAAATTGAGAACATCTTTGTCTGTTTGGGTAAAAAATAACGTGGTAAATGAAGAAATTACTTATAGTTAGCAATTTCTTCACTTTCCACAATGCTTTTCAATTTTTAGCTGGGCTGTTTTCAGAGAAAACCCGAGGTATTGTCATTACCTTGGTGTCATGTGTGTTGGCATGGGCTTGACAAACTTTAACCTTGGTCATATCTCTGTTGTTATTGAAGATATCTTCATGAAACTTGGCATGTGTATTGACCATCACAAGAGCTATCTAGACTATCAAGGGGGATAACTCTTAAAATCTTTTTTGTAAGAGTTATGCCCCCTTTTCCACTTCAGAGTTATTGCATTATCCAGCACCTGCAGTCGAGCATTGCACCATGGGCGTTGCTCTTGTTGTTGTTTTTCTTAGAATTTATAAACAGTTTTTATGTGGCGATGAGTTTAGGCAGTATAGAATAACAAAAATAAATAATTTCAGCTAACTTGTTTGAGCCCTGGACCCCTTGGTCTCCATGCAGTGTTACATGTGGTAAAGGGGAACAAACCAAGACAAGAACTCCAACTCGACCTTTGACACCAGAACAAGAGAAAGAATTCCCGCTTCAAGTATCAAAAGCATGTTACAAACCTCCATGCCCGGACAGTAAGTATTTTGCAATTACAATAATCTACAGTTATAACGATACCCCTGGACTGAAGAAAAGCTATTGTTTTATCGGAAAATTTTTATTGTATGTTACTACATTTACTGAAAGCCACGATCAGGGCCCTGAAATAAATCAAATAGGTGATAATGTGGAGTTTGCTGTAAATATAGAAACATCAGGTCTTTTCTAGTCTTTTGGAGAATCTGAATTCATAGAGTATACATTATAACAAAATTCTCAACTTAACTCTTTCCTGTATAAACCCAGGATTTTAAGTCACCATGATTATATACTTGAGAAAACATTTAGGAAAAAGAAGGAACTGTTCGTGACAAGCAATTTCTCCATTTCCAGAATATTTTCCACCACATAGGATGCTTTTATTTCAAATTGAATCTAATTTGTCAGATGCAACCCCATTTCAATTTGGACCAGTGTAAAATTTGGAAAAATGGGCAAAGGGTGAATGTTGAAAGAAAAATATATTTTTTTGACTGGTTCTACAGTAATTGAAAGAATCTGCAGACAACAATTTAAAGATGAATTTTTTTTTTTCTTATTGATAGAAAACATCGTGGAAAATAATAAAATTGCTTGATACAAGCAATTTCTTCATTTTCCACAATGTTTTTCCAAGCTTTTTCTTGTGGGGTGTAAAAACAAGGGATTGAGTGGGAAATGGTTAAACATATTTTTTTAACCGTTTTGTATTTTTCCTAAATGATGACATGTTTTGTATCTTTGCAAGGTGTTTGCTTCAACAAAACGTGTGACAATAAGGCCTCAGAATGTTTCGAAAATGCCAAGGGTGAGGCCGAATGTGAATGCCGAGATTGCACAAATGTTGGTGTCGAGCCAGTTTGTGGATTTGTGACCGACATCAAAGGGGGCCCTCGACCAATTACCTGGGAGTCGGAGTGTGTGTTCCGAGCATACGTGTGCCAGAAAGGAATCTCCGACTTCGAGTTTATGCATGAGGGACATTGCGGTAGTAAGTATTCAGGTCTTTGACAGTAGAGCTTTCAACTGATCCAAATCCTGGCGGCGGCACATATCCTTTCTGACTTGTCTCTCACCATTTGGTTGATAAACGTAAACCTAAGTGGGGTAGCAGCTGGAGGCTTGGAAAGGATGTAGTGGTAGTACTGGTGTGAGAAATACCAGGAATCCATTGTTAGGTGCTCCAGCCACGCGATATGACTGAAATACTGTTAAAAGTGTTGTTAAACCCAATTCAATCAATCATCACTTTCTCTTATCAGGCCCTATCAGCTGGCGTATTGAGAAGGTACCAATTGCCGATATTAAGCTGTACAGGCGTTGAAGCTAAGGCCGTTTCATTTGTTTTTTGTTAGAATTGTGTTATATTAGTTACTCATTTAAGAATTATTTGAGAAACTTTTTGATTCCTTTCAACAGAATTTCTAAAGAACGGTCATTTTCTTCAAGGTCATAAATACAGTTTCCTATGAAGAAGTCTGCTTTTAATGGTCAACAATGCTTTTTCCATTTTCAATGCATTATTGTACATCAATCTGGATTTCTCAGGCATCACATTAATTCTTAGCTTGCCTGTTTTGGAGCAATGTTTTCCATCCAAAAACTAAAATTCTATCAACTTTAGATTGTCGTCCGTAACATCTTTCAATTTGGACCAGTGTACAATTTTGTTGTTTGGGAACAGGTTGAATTACATCCTCTGTGTTGGTGTTGTAATGGTTGCCATCTTAAAATCTTGAAAACATTCAAAATTGTGTCACTTAGGTACAAAAACTATGTCACAAGGTCTATTCACAGAAAAGGGCAATAATTTATACTGAATTACTCAAAAATTTAGAACATATTTCTTGATGGATCTTGAGTTAAAGTTGGGTAACTCAAGGTCAAAAAGTTAGTCACAAGGTCAGTACAAAACCTTGCAGACATTGAAGTAATCCTTCAATCAACATATCGCTAGTTACACCCACTGACCTCTTAAAGGCTTGTTTTAGTGAGGTATTAAACTAGTACACTAGTTGATGGGCAATGTAAATGTGTCAGCATTGACTAAAATAAGCTTTAGCAACGTTTAGGTCGCCCTCAAACAAAAATTGTTTTAACATAAATTGTTGCAGGTCAACAAAGCCTGTGGGTGGGTGGGTGAAGAAAACCGGTACCATATCCTGGTAAAACCCCAAATATTTAACTGATATATTTCAATATATTCAATTCTTTAATTCCTAGCTGAACCTAAGGATTGTACAAGGGTACCAGATATGAAGTATTTGAGAGGGAAGGATGATGCAACCTATATCAGTGACAAAAAGTACTCGTTAAACAAGTGTCTAGGTGGCTGTGATGAGCAGAAGGAAGAATGCTGTAGACCCACAAATACCACAACCATTGTTGTTCCCCTGGAGAAAGGGAGCAGCACTATCTATGAAGAGGTAGGGAGACTACAAGACAATTTATTTAACCCTTTCCCGTTTTTGGAAATTTTAGACCAGTCCAAATTAAAAGAGGTTGCAGACGACAATGAAAACTGGATGCCATTTGAAATGAAACCATCCTATGTGGTAGAAAATATTGTGAAAAAGGAGAAATTGCTTGATACAAGCAATTTCTCCTTTTTCCACAATGTTTTCTTGAGTAAAAAATCTCAGGAACGTAAAATCCCATATTTGAAAAGGAAAGGGTTAAAGAAACTTGCAGACAACAATTTCAAGTTGATGAAATTTAAAAAATCTTTTTTTCTTGGTATCGAATATCATAGGAAATAAATTGCTAGTCACAAGCAATGTCTTTATTTTCCCAATACTGCTTGTTACAACACTTTTCGTTATTTTCCCCAATGATTTCCTAAGCATTTCCTTGAAAGACAAAAGTTGTGATAGGGAATGGGTGTGTATTAGCAGACTGATATTTCTTCTGGCTTGCCTCGCCCGTTTAGCTCAGGTGGTGGCAAGCTGTGCTCCCAATTCTTGGGTTTTGGCTTTAAACACACACCCTGGGTCATTATTCTTTCTGCCAAATGACAGTCATAGGGAAATCATTAATTTTCAGTTTCGTCTATCATAATCAGGCGTTCTGATTAGTTGAAAAAAATTACGAACTCCATGAACAATTTTGAGCACGCATCAATTTTGTATGCTTCCGCACAAAATGGTCCCATACAAAAAGGTATCAAAATTTGTAAAGCTTTTGTTTTTTTCACTCGATGCTATTAAATTATAGGAAAAGAAGAGAATATTTTTAGTTTTCATGGAGGTATGAACTGGAAAATCCTATTACACAATGTATGGGTATTCATACAGTGTGATTAGGTTTTTTCAGTTCATACCTCCATGAAAACAAAAAATATTCTCTTTATCTCTTAAATGTGTCACTTGTCTCTTACCAAATGGCAATTGACAAGTATCTCACCAAAATTGGACAAGCAGCTGGTGGGTCGGTTTGATTGTTGTAGTTCAACTGGTGTGAGAAATGAACAGAGAGACATGGTTAAGTACACCAGCTGCCAAGATTTATCTAAAATACTGTTGAAAGTTGCATTTAACCATTTACATGATATTCCGATTTTAGATGAATCCCAAGTAAAGAGATTTGGAAAACATTAAGGAAAATGAAGAAATCATAACAAGGAAAGTCTTCATTTCCAACTTTCTTTGGATTTGGAGCAGACAAACTATGGTCATTATTTGTGTGTCTGTCCATCTCCTTAGTTAAAAATCAAACTGAAATCTTCACATTTTCCATTTAACTAATTCTCACACTATACTGCATTTTGTAATGTTGTCAGCTACTATTATAATTTTTGGCGTATCTAAATTTCTAAAATATGACTTGGTTTTGCATTCACACATAGTGCCCCTATTTGGCTTGAAGATACCTATCTTTGATAGGAAACTACTTTTCTGAAAGTCATACTTCTGTTGTTCTTTTCATCAGATATTAAGTTGTCCCTATAATATATGTCAGATTAGGCAAGAGCCACCTTTGTGAGTGGGTGTCCAATCATTTGCTTCCAGATTTTGTTGTCTATCTATGGTAGGATGTAGACCTTGTTCTCTTACTAAATTGTTTAAAAGTCATTCCAACTCTCAAGGTCATAGACCTAGCAATGATTCCCCTCCACAGAAACTAACACGTTTTGGTCCCACGCCTTTAACCCTTTCCTGGTATCGTTTGAAATTATCGTCTGAAACCTCAGTTGATTTGGACCAGTCTAAAAACAGGAAAGGGTTAATTCTATTAGCTGAAAGCCAACAAGCTATTGTCATGAGTGACCCTTTGTTTGATTTATTCATAGATTTTTGCTTGATTTAAAAACATGGCTTCATTTGTGGGGCTTTTGTTCATATATGGTATAAACGGAAAATTTTGAAAAAACTTGTTCTCAGAAACTGAAGGATGGTTCTCAACCAAATTTCCAAGAATTATGATTTTAATGATTTTCCTCACTTTTGATTGTTGTCTGCAACTTCTTTCAAATTGGACCAGTCTAAAATTTTGAAAAACAGGAAAGGGGTTAACATATAACATACAAAACAATACAACAACAGGATATATAAAATGGTAAATAAGGAATGAAACAAAAACTGAAAAATGAAGACCCTTTAGTCACCCCTTACGAAATACCAGTTGTCATTTTTGTTTTGCCAGATGAACAAACATGACAACTGGCATGTAGTAAGAGGCGATTTAAGGGTTAAGGGTCTTCATTTATAATGCATACATGTCGGAGACACAATTCTAGTTCCAATTTTTCTTTCTTTTCAGTTTACCTTGATCAAGGAATGTGGGTGTGTTCCTAAAGAGCAGGTGGAAACTGAACTGATGACTACAGTCCCATAAACATCTAAAAATTGTTAATAAACTTATGCTTTCATTGCTTTCTAATAGTTTAAGCCTGTTTGATTATGCCATCTTATCTCTTTCTACATTTCTTACTTTATCCAAACCCTCGCCTTGAGCAGTCTAGAATGTGATGGCTAACAGTCACCGTTCATTGGGATGCATAATAATCGCAAGTTTGATTTTATTGTAGTGCTTGACCATCACAATCTAATACGGAGATAAAATCTAGAAATACCCTCAGGGAGATGGATGGCTAGTCGTCACTGGAAAGAAAATTGTGATGGTTCATCATCACAAATATTAGAATTCTGAAAGTTTTAGACACTGTGTAAAACATGGATGGGCTTTTGAAAAACCTTCATGACTAAGTGTATTACAGCATTATATAGAAAATATTTCAACAGTGTCTATTTCTATACATTGTTATTGTGTTTGAGAATCGTGTGTAGATTTTTTTTATTGGATGAGACCAAAGGTCAAATAGACAACAAATAGAAAAACATGCTGGTGTAATATTCCTTTTATTATATACCTTTTAGGACATGGCATTAAGGAAATTCTCTTAAATGATTAAGAAATGAGCAACTTTCAAAAAAAAAAAACGAACGTCAATACACAAAAAAGGAGTCCCTGTTTAAAGGTACTCGAGGAATACATTTTTTTGGTACACGCCGAATATTATTTTTTTTCTGTCGAGTTGTATTAGATAGCCAGATATTTATCCATATCTTTTATAGGTGTATAATAAATGCATGTATATTGTGGCTATGAATTACATACCACTTTTATCTATAGTATTTATTGAAATTTGAAGCATATTATAAACACCTCATAAAGGACTTTGGGTAATCATTTCAACAGATAAATTGTGTCTGGCAATGAAATATATCACGATTTTAATTCCAGTTGAGATTTTGGCAAGCAACATGTCAACGTCAAAAGAAACATGATCAAGGGTTTTGATAGGGGATAAAATTTATTTATTTTGAAAATTATATTGTGACGATTTACCCTCATAATTGTAGGATATAGTTAGCCATCAGATACTAGACTGTTGAGGTGCATTCATTCTTCTTGGAGACTCTTAACCCTTTTTTTCGGAATTTTAGACTGGTTCAAATTCAAAGGTTTTGCAGACGACAAGTTATAGTCGGACTCATTTGAAAAATGATCATTCAGTAGGATAGAATATATTGTGGAAAAGAAGAAATTCTTTTTCCACAATGTTTCTCAAGTATAAAAACAGGGACGTAAAAACCAGGGATTAAACAGGAAAGGGTTAACCGCTAAATAAGAATTCTCTTCAGAATTGCATTAAAATCAATGTGCTGAAAAGACTGGAAGTACTAATTTTATGTTGATATCTGTTTTGAAATTTTATCTCGTAAACAACTCTGGCTCTAAAGGGACAAGCAGGTGGTGTAGGCTAAGATCTAACTGCACAATATGTGCAGGCTGATCTTTGTCTATAGCTCCTACCAAAACAAGATTATTCCGGATTCAGCATGACAAGGGTTAATATTTTTGTTTAGAAAAATGAAATAAAACAATCTTAAGGCTCCCCCCCCCCCTGAAAAATACTTTGATAAAACATTGTGGACCTAAAAGAATTTGCTTGTGTCAAGAAATTTCTTCAATGTCTTCAATGTTTTCTACCCCAAAGATAACAAAATTTCAGAATTCCATCTGCCTAATAACGTCCTCTGCATCTTCTTAAGTCCCTATGGTCTTAACCCTTTCCTGTTTTGCGAAATTTTAGACCTGTCCAATTTCAAAGGGTTTGCAGATTAAAGGTGGATTTGGAAAAAAAACATTCAGTTGGGTAGAAAATATTGTAGAAAAATAAGAAATTGCTTGTTACAAGCAATTTCTTCTATTTCTACAATGTTTTCCCAATCATAAAAATCCCAGGGCCTTACAAAGCAGAGATTGAGCAGAAAAGGGTTAAAAGAAATGGGGACATTTATTTTATAATTTTTTGGAGACAATTGTGTAAGACCACAGCATTGGCAGATTACACTGCATATGATAAAATGTAAAATGCATAGCCTGGTAGGATTTTTCCAACTTGATGAAAAAATGCATCTCTAATAACCCATTTCCACATGACCTCTTTTTCAACACCTTTCAAGAAGATTTGGAAACAATCGTTGAAAATGAAGAAATTGTAACAATGAAAAATGTTTACTAGATACCAATTAACCCAATTTCTAATGTTGCTTTTTGACACCCCTTCAGAAAACAATTCTTTCCGACATTTGTCTCTTACCAATGGGTGGATAATCGTAAACCCAAGTGGGTTAGCAGCTGGAGGCTAGGAAAGGATGCAGTGGTAGTACTGGTGTGAGAAATACCAGGAACCCATTGTTAGGTTATGACTGAAATACTGTTAAAAAGCGGCGTTAAACCCCATTCAATCAATCAGGTGATGACAATACCTCAGGTTTTTTTCCGAAAACAGCCCAGCTTAAAATTTACCATTAGACCTTAAGCTTTAATATTTGGTATCTATTGACCCTCGATCCATGATTTTATAAAGGAAATCTATGAAAATCTTCTCCAACCATAATGCCTAGAGCTTTGATATTTGGTATGTATTGATGTCTATTGACCCTCTACCAAAATACTTCAAAGAATTACCGTGCTCACTGAATTAGAACTACATGGTGGGATCATCAATACATTGTACCAAGGATTTAAAGAAAAATCCTTAAACATCCTTCTCCAAAATAATTAGATGGCTTTGCTATTTTGAATATATCATAAAGCCATGAACCATCGGGAGCGATTTAGGACTATCATGGTCCTCTTGTTCAATAGTGTTAAGTGATGAAATTTCTTGTTGCAAGTAGGACTGTCAATCTAAAGGTCCCGGGTTCGATTCCCGACGGCGGCACTCATCCTTTCCGACTATTCGTCTCTCACCAATGGTTCGATAATCGTAGACCTATGTGGGATAGCAGCTGGAGGCTACGAAAGGATGTAATGGTAGTACTGGTGTGAGAAATACCAGGATTCCATTGTTAGGTGCTCCAGCCGCCGCGATATAACTGAAAGATTGTTGAAAGCGGCGTAAAACCCCATTCAAAATCTTCATTGAAATCCTTTTCCCAGTTGTTGAGGGTCGTCAAAAAGGGTCATTGTGTAGCAATGGGTTAAAGAAGATTATGAAATTCTAGTCTAAATCATTAACAAGGGTTAAATCGGGGAACAACGATGAGAGAAATATAGTGGTAAAAGAAAGAAATATTCCTTCTTTCAAAAAATCTTTTCAAGGTCTCCTACTTATTATATTGTTATATGCTGGAATGTCTAGTGGTTGAAGTTCTGTGTTTTGTTCATTGTTAAGTTTAGAGAAGAAAAAAAAGAAAATATTGTTACAATTATATTACTAATATGCAAAAAGAGACCACTTAACCCATTACCAGACGGCAAAATTTTAGACTGTCCAAATTGAAAGAAGTTGCAG
This sequence comes from Fragum fragum, assembly GCA_946902895.1. NCBI lineage: Eukaryota > Metazoa > Mollusca > Bivalvia > Cardiida > Cardiidae > Fragum > Fragum fragum. Next base: position 49,361,805 of record OX336372.1, on the reverse strand, counting down.
ACAAATTTCACTAAAATTTGAAATAATTGCTAAATAGGATAGAAAAGTTTGTGAGAAAAGGAGACATTGCTTGTAACAAGCAACTTTAGCCGCCGTCATAGCCCAGTTGGTAGCGCGTCAGACTTTCAATCTGCGTCGCCGCGATATAACTGAAAGATTGTTGAAAGCGGCGTAAAACCCCATTAAAAAAAAAAAACCAAGCAAGGTCACCTTTTCCAACAAAGTATTCCATATTTATTCAGTTCGTCAGAAAGGGTCAATATGTGGTAATAGGTTAAAAAAACTAATCCTGTACAATCCCTGATTTTTTGTCCCTCTGTTTTTTAACTTTGGGGGAAAAGGAGAAACTGCCTGTAACAAATTTTTACCCTGCATGTTTGTTACTTTACAAATTGCAAGCAATTTTGTCATTCTGTTCTTTCAAACTAGACAATCCTTAAACAGTCATGACGGGCTGATACAGTTGACGTTTAACAATATTATTTGCAATCCTCTTAAATTCAATTTGGACTAGTCTAAAATTTTGTTGTCTGGTAATGGGTGAACTGTCCTATAAAATAGAAAAATCCATGAGTTCAGACATTTGTAATTGCTTATCCAGAAGTACACTTCGTCCGATAAATATCACTGGGAACCAAAGTGACCGGATAAACGTGACATGACTGTATTTTGAAAAACAGGAACAGTTTAAATTGGCAAAACATTTTTTCTTTGCAATGCTGGTAATTTTGATTAAATGCACTCAAACATTTGTTGAATGTAAAAGACAATTTTGCTTATTCTTGCTAATTTGGTTGGTTCTAAGCGTGCTCCAGCCACTGCGAGACCACTGTATTTTGTTACCTGCTTGGAAGTTCTGAAGTTGAATTTGTTTTTTTTTAAAGAAAATTCAACCCTTGTCATGCTGAATAAAATCTTTTCTGAATTGCCTTAACCCTTTCCGGTACAATCCCTTGTTTTTACGTCCATGCAATTTTGTACTTGAGAAAATATTGAGAGAAAAGAAGAAATTGCTTGTATTTTCTACCACATAGAGTGGTCTCGTTTTCATTGTCATCTGCATTGTCATCTGCAACATTTTCCAAATTGGGCCAGTCTAAATTTTCGAGAAATAGGAAAGGGTTAAAATCAAATGGTTGAAGGCACTTGTAGTACTTGATTTTATATTGTCAATACTTCTTTTGAATATTATCATGAAAATAAATCTGGTTTGAAAAGGAGTGACAGGAGGTGTACTCCAAGATCAGACTTCACTTATGTGCAGGCTGATCTTTGCCTATACCTCCTGCCAAAACTGGAATATTCCGGGATCGGCATGACATGGGTTGAAAAAGAAAATGATTGTTGCAATTTTTCTGGGTACCCAATTTTTCTACTTTCATGCAAAAAGGGACCACTAAAGTACTTCATTTTATGAATCCTTTATTTGAGACTTCCAGGGAAATAATATTAATAAGATGGAAAATACTAGTCTCCAACATTTGTCTCTCACCAATGGTTGGATAACTAAACCTAAGTGGGATGGCATCTGGAGGCTAGGAAAGGATTTAATGGTAGTACTGGTGCGAGATATACCAGGAATCCATTGTTAGGTGCTCCAGCTTCTGCAATATGACTGTAAAATTGTTAAAAGTGGTAGTAAACTCCATGCAAACAGAGACAGCCGCAATTTGTCAATTGATTATCGAGCCGCCGTCATAGCGCAGTTGGTAGCGCGTCGGACTGTCAATCTAGAGGTCCCGGGTTCGATCCCCGACGGCGGCACTCATCCTTTCCGACTATTTGTCTCCCACCAATGGGTTGATAATCGTAAACCTATGTGGGATAGCAGCTGGAGGCTAGGAAAGGATGTGATGGCGGTACTGGTGTGAGAAATACCAGGAATCCATTGATAGGTGTTCCAGCCGCCGCGATATACCTGAAAGATTGTTGAAAGCGACGTAAAACCCCATTCAAACAAACATCATTTGATTATCTGCCATTCTCTAGATGGTCCTTTTTTTCATGGTCGTATTCTATTCATACATCCCAAAATTATATTTGGGGGGTATATAGGACTCAGGTTGTCGGTCAGTCTGTCTCTAGCTTTTTCGTGTCCGCTCAATTTCTCGGCAACCATCGGATGGATCTTATGCAAACTAATCAGTATAATGCAGAGATGTGCATATTCTATTTTGGTTATAGCCCTTTGGTGAAAAATTCCCAGCAATCATTGGACAGATTACATTCAAATTTCACAGAAAGACTCGGTGTAAGTCAGACTTGTGCATATCTTATTTTGGTTTGGTCTATTGATTTTTGACTGATTTATGGCCCTTTAATTAAAAAGTCCATTTTTGGTTACTGCCCTTTGGTGGATAGCACTTGTATATCGACAAGCGCTGTTGGGGGGTATTAGTTTGCTTTGCGACAATGTCTATTTTTCAAATACTTTGGATTGTTGTGAATTATTTAACCAGCATTATTCAACGGGTTTACTCCACTTGTCCCTAAAGAAGTAGAAATGGATTTTCTTCATGTCAAGAATCAAATGAATATATAATCGTGTCTTGGGGGACAAGTGAAGAATCCGTTTTTCCACTCCTGACTTGTTGATGTTCAATGCTCTCCATTACGAGTACAAGGCTGCGACCAAAGCCTATGAGCTCAACCAAATTATCCATTGAATTTGCAATATTGACCTTTTGAGTTTAACCATCTTTAAACTTTACCTTTCAATATATTTGTCAATATATACAATAAAATACTACATATAATTTGATGTTTTACTGCCTTTTTCTTGCACCAAAAATGTTTCAAACTGTGGGTAGGTATAGTGACTTAACCTTCTGCATTTATATTTGCAGTCAATGCCCTTGTTTTCTAAATCCCTACATACCCAACTCTTTCATATCTGGCCTAAAAATTTTGACAGGTCCTGTGATGACCTTTTAGCTCAAGTGGCTGAAAGCCAGCAAGTTATTTGTCATGGCAGCGTGTCCATTTTGCATTCATCTGTATGCAACAAATTTAATCAACATCTAGCGGATCATGTGTTTTTAAGCGGATCATGTGATTTTTTTTTAAACACACGATCCGCTTTAAAAACACATGATCCTTTAGATGTTGAGTAAAAACATGACCCGCTTTTAAAAAAAAATGATCCATTTAAAAGCACATGATCCGCTTCAAAGCCGGTAATTTTTTGGGTCTTTTTTTTGAAAACACATGATCCGCTTAAAAATCACATGATCCGTTTTGAAAACATGATTTTGCTTTAAAACCACATGATCCACATTTTCAAAACGGATCACGATTTTTAAGCGGATCATGTGTTTTCAGAAATAGATCCTCCCCTCCAAAAAAAACCTGATTGTGGCTTTCAAGAGGATCATGTGTTTTTTAAGCGGATCATGTGTTTTTAAGATCAGATAATAGCAACATTTGGCCAAGAGTTTCAAAGAATTTTCGCTTCTTTGTAAACAGTGTGCCAGGGGTAGAACCTAATATGACTCCAGGGGCAATAGAGGATGGAACAAAAGAATATTAAAGCCTGCTGCGTTCAGAGAATTTTTTTTATTGATAACAATTCTAAGTTAATGGAAAGTAAACAAAAGGGCCAAAATGGCTCTAAATCGCTCACCTGATTATTAATTCTCATCTAATACTGATAAGCCTAGCCCTGACAAACCCACATTTTTGGCTCACCTTAGCACGAGGTATTTTGATCACCCTGCCTCCATGTTGTCAGAAATAGTCTTAGGTGGTGCCCTTAGAAATTGGTGTAGAATTTGAAATTGGTTAAAAACTCTGTGCCACTGAAACAATTTAAATTTATAGAAATAGTTTTGGAAGAGATGCCTTCTCTGATGCCAATTTCATCAAAATTTGGCAGAAATGTACCTTAGGTTCCCCCCATTTAGAAATTACTAAAAGATATTAAATCTCTTGAAAGGGTTGGTTGCCATGGCAACGTAAGTAACATTTTAAACCTGGTCTTCTCCAGACCCAGCTTGATGAAAAAGAGCCTTATCTCAGACTGGGGCCAGGGCCACTTGGCCCTCTTGTTTATAAAGATGTTGAAAAAAAAAGTTGGAAAAAATGTCACCGAAAGATAATTCCTGTCAACTTTGGTACAATTGGCTAAGTGGGTTAGGAGTAGAGGATTTCTAAAGAATAGTGTCCTGATTTCTCTGTTAACCCATTCCAACACAACAAAATTTTAGACTGGTCCAAATTGAAAGAAGCTGCAGACGACATTATCAAGTTGATTGAATTTTTTTGTGACGAGCAATTTCTCCATTTTCCACAATGATTTCTAAAGCCGTTTTCTTGAGGGGCGTAAAAAGGAGGGATTGGGTTAAGTCTCCTGCAACTCGCTGTTTCAAAATTTCATTTGAAATATTTGAAAAGGGTCCTGCCAATTCCCATTTTATCACAAATCTGTGTTCCATGAACAAGTTTTGAAAAGCGTAACCCAAGGAACATTCCTGCCAAGCATGATCCAAATTAGCCGAGAAGATTTTTAAAGAATGATTTTATTATTTCTAATATGTCCAATAAGCACTTATCTCGGCAACACCCCAATTTTTCAACAAATCAAATTTTCAAGTACAAGTATTGAAAAGGGCCAGGTGGTTTTGGGGAAGATTTTTAAAGAATTATTTCCTGATTTCTTGAAGACTGATAAGCCCAGCCCTGCCTTGCCCCCATTTTTTTGCAATTATCAAAATTTTATGATCAAGTTTTCAAAAGGGTAATCCAAGGAACATTTCTCCCAAGTTTGGTTGAAATTGGCCCTATGATTACGGAGAAGATTTTTAAAGAACTGTTGACAACTTCCAACATACAACACACAACGAACACAGGGTAATCACAAAAGCTCACCTTGAGCAAGTTGTGCTCTGGTGAGCTAAAATCTTCGTCTTTATGAGTAGAAGATTAAGGATAACAAATAAATCACTTTTTTGTATCACAGGCAAAGGAGTAGATAAAAGGGGTTAACAGAATTCTAAAATCCACATTTCTTACCAGAACCCTATGTTTTAGTTTGTTTGAATGGGGTTTAACGCCGCTTTTAACAATCTTTCAGTTATATCGCGGCGGCTGGAGCACCTAACAATGGATTCCTGGTATTTCTCGCACCAGTACTACCACTACACCCTTTCCTAGCCTCCAGCTGCTATCCCACATAGGCTTACGATTATCTGCCAATTGGTGGTAGACAAATGTCGGAAAGAGTATTGCCGCCGTCGGCGATCGAACCTGGGACCCTTTGAATGATAGTCCGACGCGCTACCAACTGTGCTATGACGGCGGCCCCCTATGTTTTAGGTACTCATTTGAATCATCTTGAGACAACTCAAATGAGTACCTACAACATAGGTTTTTGGAAGCATTACTGAATTGATTGATTGAATGGGATTTAACACCGCTTTTAACAGTATTTCAGTCATATTACGGCAGCTGGAGTACCTATCAATGGATTCCTGATATTTCTCACACCAGTACTACCACAATATCCTTTCCTAGCCTCCAGCTGCTATCCTACTTAGGTTCACGATTGTCCAACCATTGGTGAGAGACAAATGTTGGAAAGAATATGTGCCGCCACCGGGGATCGAACCAATGACACCCCATGAGGAATCATTAGTGAAATATTTAAATCTAAAATGCAAACACCCTATATCTGTCCCTCTTATCACAGGTCAGTGGCAGAAATTGAGATGCAAACCCAATCTCACTTTAGACACCCTCATTGACTGATATTAAGTAAAACATAGTGAAAATAGAAATTGCTTCTTTCAAACAATTTCCCCTTTCTAACAATGTTTTCCTCTCTTTATTTTACTTGCTTTTCATTTTGAAATGTCATTTGCTTTTTATATGAATTAGAACAGATCTAAAATTTTGTATTCTGGCAATAGGTTAACCCTTGTCATGCGGAGCCCGGGCAGGAGGTGTAGACAAAGATTAGCCTGCACACAAGTGCAGTCTGATCTTGGTCTACACCTCCTGCTTGCACTTTTCTTACAAGAGAAGTTATGAAATTGTTTTTTAAAAGAAATATTGATTTTTGAACAAGTACATGTACTCTCAGCCCTTTGATTTTAACCCTTGTCATGCTGTATAAATTACCTTATTGAATTGCTGTAAAATCAAAGGGCTGAAAGTACTGATAGAACTTGTTGTTCATTAATCAATATTCCTTTTAGAAATCAACTTCATAAACAACTCTGGCAGGAAAAGTACAAGCAGGAGGTGTAGACTAAGATCAGCCTGCACATAAGTGCAGTCTGATCTTAGTCTACACCTCCTGCTAAAACCGGAATATTCCTGGTTCAGCATGACAAGGGTTAATATATGAAAGGACTGATATTGCAAAGATCTAGATGGGAGTGTAATTTCATCATCCATAGTTATTAAACTATTTGAGTAACATTCTCATATTTTAGGCAAATGTAGCAATCATGTCAAGTCCTGTTTAGTTAGGATTAAAGTTTAACCCTTTCCTGTTCCATCCATAGCTTTTATGTCTGTGTGTTTTCACACTCAAGAAAATGTGTCAAAGAAATTGCTTGTAACAAGTAATTCTTTCCCTTTCAACAATATTTTCTACACTACTGAATATTTTTTAATAAAATCAACTGGTCATCTGCAAACCCTTTGAATTTGGGCAAGTCTAAAATTTGTGAAACAGTAATGGGTTAACCCTTTCCTGTCCAAACATAGGATTTTATGTTGCTGTGATTTTATACTTGAGGAATAATTGTGGAAAAAAAATATGTGTTAACAAGCAATTTCTTCTTTTCCCACAATATTTTCTATCACACAAGATGGTTTCATTTCAAAATACATCCAATTTTCATTGTCGTCTGGGACCTCTTTCGAGTTGGACCAGGTTAAAATTTAACTAAAACTTGTCACAATATGACTTTATACCCTTGCAAGTGCTTTCAGTGTAATGAGAGCTTTAACAATACAAGGACATAGCTACTGACTTTGCTTTTCTAAAAGGAAGTTGTTCATACTTAAGAAATGAATTAAAACAAGAGGACCATGATGGTCCTAGATCGCTCACCTGAATTGTCTGCTGTTAAAACAAGATGTGTTTGTGAAACACCATGCCCCCAAAACAGGAATTCTTTAGAAACGGGTGATTTTTTTTTTGTTTTTCTTTGTTTTAGGGAAAAGGGTTAAACTTTCGACCTTGACCTTGATGAAATGACCTTCCCCAGTTGCGCCTTGTCGAGACCTATCTACATACCAAATATACTAAGGGAAAAAAGTTTAGCAATTTTTTCGACCTACATTATTTTTCAACGTAAATGTATATACATGTACCTTATAAAATCAGCCTTGTTTGCAATTTTTAAAAGCTAACTAACTAATTATGCTTTAAGAGCACCCTTTCCTTGCTTCTAAAGGCTGTCTGACGCAATTTTGCTGAAACACGTTCTGCACGTGCTTCCACATGTACGTGAAGTCTATATCTACAATATCTATCCCAGTTTATTGGTTAGCATCAATAACAAGATAAAACATTTAAAAAAAATTCAAATGGGACGTCGCCCAGGGCTTAACTTAGACCAACGGAATGGCCATTGGTATGCTGGCTGGTGGTATGATGGTAAAAGAGGTGGCTCGACATTTTTGCGTGAGAGCTAAAGTTCCATTTCAAGACTTAGAACAAAGTATTGTCAATTAGGCACCGTCAAAGACAGGCCACGTTAGACTACCCAACATGAGGACAATTACATCATGACGTGTTCACGGCGTAATCGCTTCCTCAATAGCACTCGTATAGCCAGTTTGGTCCGAAATACAACGGGAACACGGGTCTGTGCTCGTACTGTAAGAAACAGACTTCGTTCGGCTTGTTTACACGCACACGCATATTGCAGTTCTTGCGTCAAGGGCTTGCTACCATTTTTCAGCAAGATATTGCCCGCCTACATGTCGCTCGGCACACGGACCTTTTACAGACTAATAATGTTTTGGATTGGCCAGCCAAATCACCGGATCTGTTTCTGATCAAACTCCTTTGGGACCATCTAGGTAGGAGAGTAAGCGACAGGAATGACGTTAATAATGTTAGAGACCTGGAACGCATTCTGTGTCTGGAATGGGGTCATATCCCTGTGGCCATTAATTGTAGGCTCATTTCCAGCATGAGAAGACACTGTGATGCTGTTATTGGCGCAAACGGTGGACACACAATCTTTGTGTTACTTTTACTTCCCTACCCCTACCATGTTTGACGCTGTACAACAAACATGTACGACCTTGAAATCATCCGATTTTTTTTAAATATTGTGGCTAACACATAAAAGATCGATGTGTGTAAATATGGTGTGAATCCAAACCTAGACACCGGAGAAATTGGCTGTAACGTACGAAATTGCTAAACCTTTTTCCCTCAGTATATTAGAATTGTAGTTTAATCAGGGATGAAGTAATAGGAAAATGTTAAGTTGGCAGGTTGAGTTTTCGAGTAACGCTTTAGGTAAAAGGGTTGAAATTTTGACCTTGACCTTGATGAAATGACCTTCCCCAGTTGCGCCTTGTCAAAACTTATTTACATACCAAATATTAGCATTGTAACTTTATAAGGGATGAAGTTAAAGGAAAATGTTTAGTTGGCAGGTTAAGTTTTTGAGCAACGTTTTAGAGAAAAGGGTTAAAATTTTGACCTTGCCTTTGATGAAATGCCCTTCCCAAGTTGCGCCTTGTTAAGACCTATCTATATACCAAATATTAGCATTGTAACTTAATCAGGGTTGGAGTTATAGGAAAATGTTTAGTTTGCAGGTTAAATTTTGCAGACAGACAGATGGACACCCGTAAAACTCTATAAGCCTGATCTATCAATGCAGGAGCATAAAAAAACACAACTAGAGACAAATTTCTATAATCAGTTTCATGAAGATTGAGGCAAAACTGTAAACAAAGGAATTGTCATTATGGCCCCTTTTCCTGTGTTATTCTATAGAACCTTCCCATAATCTATAAGGTTAATCTTTATGACCTAACAAGTATCCTGACCAAGTTACATGAAGTTTGAGCCAAAATGATGACCTCTAGAGCATTAACAAAGAAATTGTCATAAAGGCCCTTTTTCCTGTGTTTTCAAATGGAACCTTTCCATAATCAATAGGGTTCATCCTAATGACCTTACAATTATTCTGGCCAAGTTTCATGAAGATTTGGTCAAAATTGTGGCCTCTAGATTGTAAAAACTTCAATTGTTGACGCTGCACGATGGACGACAGATATCAATGATCACAAAAGCTCACCATGAGCACTTTGTGCTCAGGTGTGCTAAAAAGAGGTTGGTACTTATAAACATAAAATATTGGTTGAGCCTTCATGAAATATCCAATTCACGAAACAAATCATCTATAGACGGATAAAGCGTGGCTTTGTGATATTTTGTGTTTAGATGACAAGTTTAACCCATTTCCAACTCAACAAGATTTTAGACTGATCCAAATTGAAAGAAGCTGCAGATGACAATTCTAAGTTGATGGGATTTTAATTCTTTTGGGATAGAAAATATGGTGAAAAATGAAGACATTGCTTGATTTTCCAAAGCTTTTTTCTTGGGAGGCTTAAAAAGGAGGGATAGTATGGGAATAAGTTAACCCTTTCCTTATAGTCCCTGGTTTTTACGTCCCTGTGATGTTATACTTGAGAAAACATTGTGGTAATAGAAGAAATTGCTTGTAACAAGCAATTTCTTCTTTTCCCACAATATTTACTACTCTATAGGTTGGCTACTTTTCAAATAACAGTCACTGTAATTGTAGTCTGCAACTTCTTTGAATTTTGACAAGCCTAAAATTTTGAAACATAGAAAAGGGTTGATAAATTTGTTATCTTATAAGCAGGAATTCGATACTTTGTAAAGGTTTATGATATATAAATAAAATTCCTGCTCTTTATTTTTTAAACCATTCCAACACAGTTTTGCTTTTGAAGCCCCCTGCCAAAAAAAAAGTTTTCTGAAAACATTGTGGAAAAAGAAGCAATTTCTTCATTATCCAAGATGTTTAAACTTAAAAGACTAAAAATATTTAAAAAAAAAAAAAAAGGTCGTCTGCAGCATCTTTGAAACAAGAGCATCGCTTATGGGTGCCTACACTCGGCTATTGGGTGCTGAATAGTGGATAAAAGCATCTAGAGTTATCCCCCTTGATAGTATAGGTTGCTCTTTTGATAGTGATAGTGTGCCAAGTTTCAAGTGTTTGTTTGTTTGAATGGGGTTTTACGCCGCTTTTAACAATCTTTCAGTTATATCGCGGCTGCTGGAGCACCTAACAATGGAATCCTGGTATTTCTCACACCAGTACTACCATTACATCCCTTCCTAGCCTCCAGCTGCTATCCCACATAGGTCTACGATTATCAACCCATTGGTGAGAGACAAATAGTCGGAAAGGATGAGTGCCGCCGTCGGGGATCGAACCCGGGACCTCTAGATTGACAGTCCAACGCGCTACCAACTGCGCTATGACGGCGGCGAATGCCTTTAGTAGAACTAGAGATATTACAAAATGTCAAAAATTTTGCCATCTGGTAATGGATTAACCTATTACAAGACAACAAAATTTTAGACTGGTCCAAATTGAAAGGCGTTGCAGAGAATAGATTAATGTTTATGAAATTTTAGATTTTTTCAACTTTCTTGGTAGAAAACAATGTTTTGCTTGAGGGGCGTCAAAAAGCGTCACTTTGCGGGAATGGGTTAAGATATGAACATATAATGCCATTTATAAAATGACTTCATTGAATGCACTGCATGCCATCAGTTACACAGTAACTAAAGTGTTACTATAGGCCTCAATTCATTTACAAAGTTACAACACTAAAGTAATAACGCCAATATAATATAACAAGATATAATTAACCCATTCCAACAGAATCCCTCCTTTTTACGCCCCTCGAGAAAAAAGCTTTGAAAAACATTGTGGAAAATGAAGAAATCGCTTGTATCAAGCAATTTCTTCATTATCCACAATGTTTTCTATCCAAAAAGATGAAAAAATTCAAAATTCCATCAAATTGAAATTGTCGTCTGCAGCTTCTTTCAATTTGGACCAGTCTAAAATTTTGCTGTGTGGGAATGGGTTAATATATAATTTGCCCTATAGTACTCATATGACTTGATGACTATAGAAGTTAAGTAGCACAAAAAACCTCATCCTGCCCCGCCCAGACATGTTACAAAGTCTTGTCTCAGAAATTTAACTCTTTCCTGTTTGGCAGAATTTTAGACCTGTCCAAATTTAACGATTTTGCAGCCGGAAATTCAAAGAGAATTCAATTCGAAAAATGACCATTCATTGGCGTAGAAAACATCGTGGGAAAAGAAGAAATTGCTTGTTACAAGTAATTTCTTCTTTTTCTACAATTTCTTAATAATAAAATCACAGGGACGTAAAAACAAGGAATTGAACATGAACGAGTTAAACTGGAAAGACATTTCTATCACATTTCAAAATATTTATGACAGAAGTGTATTGTCTACAGAGCAAGGATGGATTGTTAAGATCTGACCTAGTGACCTACTTCATCATAACATGTGATGTAATATCAAATGTGAATGTGACTAACGGGGACAAACATACGACTAAATATATAAAGATCTATAAAGATACAAAGGTTTGAGCTTATGACCTAGTTTTTGATATAATGCAGACAAACATTCTGAACAAATATCAAGCAAGTCATTTGAGCTAAAACTGAGGCATCTAATGTGCACACAATGATAAGGGTTTACAGTTTGACCTAGTTTTCAAACCCATGTGATCTCATTTCATTGAACTTGTCTGAGAAATCATGTAGATAAACTTTAGGACAAAAAATCAAGACATTTGAACTTCTACTGTGCACATAACAATTTTCTAAGTTTTGACCTAGAGAATCATATGACCAAATATCAAACTTGACCAAGATAACATGACATGTAGAGTCATGTTGACAAACTTTCTGAACAATTGTCAAGACATTTGAGCCAAAAATGCCTCTTTAATACCCACAAGTTTTTTGTAAGATTCTAGTGACCCAATTTTTCAGCCCATGTGACCCAATTTCATTCTCTTCGAGATACCATGTGGACAAACAGTCCGACAAAATATCAAGGTGTTTGAGCCCAAAATGTGACCTATAAAGTACACAGTTTTTCTAAAATTTGACTTACGTTACCTAGTTTATGACCCTAAGTGACCCAATCCAATTTTGGGCTCTTTCGAGATATCAAGTAGACACATTCTGACCAAATACCAAGACATTTGAGCCCAAAATTTAGCCCCCAGAGTGCACACGAGGTTAAAGTTGACAAAGACAATGGACACAGCCTAACCACAATAGCTTACCTTGACCACTTTGTGGTCAGGTAAGCTAAAAATAATTCAACAGGTTTATTGCACTCTTGTATTATAGTTGAGTCGATGCTGTAGCCAGTTCATATATGTGCTGTGTTTCCGAGTCTTGTGGCTGTTCATGTTGTATAGCAGAATCCTGAAATAAAATTTTAGAATTTAGCAAAACAGGCATTTAAAAAGGCCCTAAATTGCTTACCTGAAAATTAGTTCATAATGTAATGCCCACCCTACTATACCATATTTTTCAGATAAAAAGTTCACAAATTAGTTTTGAAAAGTGTCAAACAAAGAAAATTCCTGCTAAGTACAAATTGACAGAGTGGTTTTGGAGAGGATTTTCAAGGAATCATTTCATAATGTTTTCCATATCTGATAATCCTGCCCAACCACACCCCAATCACAAAATTTCATTTACAATTTTCATACAAGAGGGTGAAAATGGTCCTAAATCGCTCACCTGAGAATGACTTTCACTAGGCCCTACCTGCAATGTAGATGTCATTAAAGAATAATTCTATAATACCTCTCAAGTCTGAAATGCCTGGCCAACACCCATTTTTTTTTTTTTTTTTTTTTTAAATTAAAATTTCATTTAAAGTTTTAAAAAGGGTCACATAAGGAACATTCTTGACAAATTTGGGCCAAATCGGCCAAATGGTTAAGGAGGAGAAGATTTATAAACAAGAGGCGCGTGAGCGCCTGTATCACTCCACAGGCATGAATGTACTGATTAAGCAAATTTTTTCATTAATTTAAAATAAACTGAATATAATGAAAATTAATTTAAATCATTGAAATCTTCGAAATAGTTCTAGAGAACCGTTTCAAATTTTTCATTGTTTTTACACTAGTCAAGTCAAGTTATGTAAAATTCATGATGTAAAATTTTCACTTTATACCATATATGGACATAAATTACCACCATAATAGCCAGGTTTTACAACCAATCAAAATTATATGAAACAATCTGACAAACAGTCATCTTGTTATCATTCCTGTGAAATTTGGTTGAAATCCATCGACAAGTTTCTGAGAAATTAACTAAGTTTTCAATATATACCATATATGGAAATTAGCCCAGCCCATTAAAGCCATATTATTCATCCGATCAAAATTCTTTGGAGGAACCTGATAAAAGATCATTCAAGGATTGATCCGGTAAAATTTGGTCTTCTGAGAAGAAGATTTTCAAAGCTTTTACCATATGTGGAAATAGACCCACCCATTAAAGCCATGTTTTTCATCCGATCAAAATTCTTTGAAAGAATCCGATAGTTTCATCAAAGGATCATTTCTGTGAAATTTGGTTTAAATCCATCCACCAGTTTCTGAGAAGATTTTCAAAGCTCTCACCATATATAGAAACAAGCATTCTGAAGTATTGCATGGCCCCTACCGGTTTTATATATATCCCTAGAGCGGTATATTTTTTGGGTGGTAAAGGGATACTACCCCGCCAAAATATAACAGTTGTATCAGATTTTATGAGCAATTCTTAAACACACACACATACATACAAACATAAACAAGAGGCCCATGAGGGCTTGAGACACTCTACTGGTTATCAAGTTTTCCGTTAAAGGAATCACAAATTTAAGGAAGTTAATTGCTCAAAGAAGAATGCATAAAGAAAACAAGATGTGTTTGTGAAACACCATGTCCCAGAAACAGGGTGATTTTTATTGTTTTGTTTATTTTCTTTGTTTTAGGAAAAAGGGTTAAAATTTTGACCTTGACCTTGATAAAATGACCTTACCAAGTTGCGCCTTGTTAAGACCTAACTACATACCAAATATTAGCATTGTATCTTCATTAGGGATGAAGTTATAGGAAAATGTTTAGTTGGCAGGTTAAGATTTTGAGTAACATTTTAGGGAAAAGGGTTAAAATTTTGACCTTGACCTTCATGAAATGACCTTCCCCAGTTGCGCCTTGTTGAGATCTATCTACATACCAAATATAATTAGGGATGAAGTTATAGGAAAATGTTTAGTTGGCAGGTTAAGTTGTTGAGTAATGTTTTAGGGAAAAAGGTTAAAATTTGACCTTGACCTAGATGAGATGACCTTCCCCAGTTGCGCCTTGTTGAGATCTATCTACATACCAAATATTAGCATTGTAACTTAATTAGGGGTGAAGTTATAGGAAAATGTTTAGTTGGAAGTTTTGCAGACAGACAGAAAGATGGACAGACAGACAGACGGACACTGGTAGAACAAAAAAGTGCTTTATCCCCTTTATCATTTTAAGAAACAATTCTCAAGGCCCCTTTTCCCATGTTTCATGACGGATCCACTCCATTTCCAAAAGAAATTTACCTTATGACCCAACAATCATTCTGTGAATATTTCATCAGAATCTGACAATAATTGTGGACTTAATCACATAAACAGGATTGTTTTGAATGAAAATCAATAAGGCCCCTTTTCCTGTGTTTTCTGATGGATCAATTTCATTCCAAAAGGAACTTTCCTTACAACCCTACAATTGTCCTGTGAAATTTAAAAGACAATTTGATAACAAGGTGCCAAATTGTCACAAGATACGCCCGTCACACTGCTTAATATTAACTGGGGGTTTGAATAGAACTGATGTTATTTAAAATGAATATTTTTTGTCAAACAAAGTATGAAAAACAACAAAGGGCAATAACTCAAAATATACGCTAGGTAGAGTTATGGTTCTTGTACACTGCACTCCCACTTGGTGAGCTCTATCCATCCATGAAATTTCCTGATTCTAGCTATTATACTTTTAGAGACAGACTCCATACAAGATTCAAGTATGATAAACAACAAAGGGCAATAACTAAAAAAATAGGCCAGGTAGAGTTATGGTTCTTGTGCACTGCACTCCCCCTTGGTGAGATCTATACACCCATAAAGTTTCATGATCCTAGCTATAATACTTTTAGAGATATACTCCGGACAAGATTCAAGTATGAAAAAAAACAAAGGGCAATAACTCAAAAAATAGGCCAGGTAGAGTAATGGTTCTTGTGCACTGCACTCCGTATTGAATAGAAGAATATTACTGCCAAGTTTAAAGTCAATTGGACTTACGGTGACAGAGTTATGCTCTGGACAAAGAAGTGGACACCGCCCGGGTGATCCCATAATACGTCCCGTCTTCAATGCCACAATTTTTCCATGCATCTTTGAAGAGAATCCAATTAAACTGTTGACTTTATTGTGTTAACAAATATATTAAATTCAAGTTCTCATAAGGCCCCTTTTCCCGTGATATTTTACTGTTGGTTTTATCATTCTGTGAAAGTTAAAAGTGAATCTGATGAAATATTGGGAATTCATCATGTTTACTAGAATATTTAAAAAAAAAAATCATATGGCCCTTTTTTACATGATACTTGATGGATTGTACCCAGTACTGAAAATAATCATTTAAGTGATTGTACAATCATTCTGTGAAATCCGGTGAAATCAAGGGACATCATTGTGTTAACCAGAATATTGAAAAAAGTTTTTCATAAGGCCCCTTTTTATGTGACACTTGCCATAATCAGATCCCCCGTCAAAACCAACAATTGGAATGATGGTACAATCAATCTGTGTAATCTGTGGAATTTATTGTGTTAATGAGTTTATAGTGAAATCTTCATGTACAGTGGACTGAATTGTGTCAAGAATTTTTGTAACAAAATTTTCATAAGGCCCCTTTTTCCGTGAAACTTAACAAATCAGGCCCGATGTACAAAGGAACAATCCTAGTGATAGTTTGAAGAAAATGATAAAGACTGAGGACTTTATTGATGTTTTGTAATAAAATTAGTATAAGGTACCTTTTCTTGTGTCACTTAACCAATCAGGCCTAATTTACAAAGGAACAATCCAAATGATGGTACAATCATTCTATTAAAGTTTGAAGAGATTCTGATAAAGGCTGAGGACATTGTTATGATTATGAGGATTTGGTAATAATTTTTCATACAGCCCCTTTTCCTATGATACTAGAATCTGATGAAAACTGCAGACTTTATCTTGGTGTAAAATTTCTAAAATAAAATTTTCATAAGGCTCCTTTTCCTGTGATACTTGAAGGATCAGGTCTCAGGTCAGCATCAACAATCATGATTATTGTACAATGATTCTGTGAAGGTTTGAATAAAATCCAATGAAAGCTCTGGACTTGGTTACAAGGATTAAAGATAAGATTCTCAAAAGGCCCCTTTTCCTATGATACTAGACAGATCATGCCTAATTTGAAAAGAAAGAATCCTCATGATGGAATAATCATTCAGTGAAAGTTTTAACAGAATCTGATGAAAACTGTTGACTTTATTGTGGTACAATGATTTTAAAAATAAATTTCATAATGCTCCTTTTTCTGTGATACTTGACGAATCAGGTCTAATGCAAACATCAACAATCATTATTATTGTACAATTATTCTGTGAATGTTTGAAGAAAATCCGATGAAAGCTCTGGACTTGGTAACAAGGATTTAAAAACGAAATTTTCATAAGGCCCCTTTTCCTGTGTTTCTTGACAGTTCGAACCCTGTTATGAAAAGAATGATGGTTATGACCTTCCAATCAATCCGTGAAAGTTTCAACAAAATCTGATCAAAGCTGTGGGCTTCATTGTGTTAAAAGGGTCTTATTAATTGAATTTTCATTTAGCCCCTTTTCTCATGTTACTTGATGGATCTGTATCAATACCAAAGGGAATTCTTCTTACAAAAGTATAATTATTCTGTTTGAGTATAAAGACAACCCCATGTCATCTGTGAACTTACAAGCATTAATTAAGATTTTTTGAATTGAATTTTCCTAAGACCCTTTTCCTATGTTTCTCAATGGATCAGACCCAATTGAAAGGAACAATCCTTATGATGGTACAATCATTATGTGAAAGTTTGAAGTCAATCAGGTGAAATCTAGGGCCATGATGTGTTACCTTAGATTTTTTTATTAAATTTTCATAGGCCCCCTTTTCCCATGAAACTTGATGGATCAAACCTACTTCCGAAAGGAACAATCCATTTAATGTAATAAGGTAATCATTCTGGGAATGTTTGAAGAGAATTTGTTTAAAACTATGGACTCTATTGTGTTTACGAGGACTATTTCAATCCAGTTTTTATCTGGCCCCTTTTTCCCGTGGTCCTTGACTGATCATACCAAATTTTGAAAGGAACAATTCTTATGATGATACAATCATTCTGTGAAAGTTTGAAGTCAATCAGATGAAAACTGTGGACTCTAGAGTGTTAACAAAGGTCTTTGAATTAAATTTTAATAAGGCCCCTTTTCCTATGTTTCTTGAGGAATCCTATCTGATTCCGAAAGGAACAATCCTTATGATGGTACAATCATTCTGTGAAAGTTTGAAGAGAATCCGTTGAAAATTGTTAGCTCTAGATAATTTATGAGAATTTTTATTAAAATTTTCATAAGGCCCCTTTTTCCCGTGTTTCTTGACTGATCATACTCAATTTTGAAAGGAATAATCCTTATGATAGTACAATCATTCTGTGAAAGTTTGAAGGGAATCCGATGAAAACTGTTGACTCCAGGGTGTTAAAGAGGATTTCTTAAAAGATTTTTCCATTAAATTTTCAAAAGGCCCCTTTTCCTAAGTTTCCTGATGGATCTGACCAAATTCCCAAAGGAACAATCCTTATGATGGTACAATCATTCTGTGAAAGTTTAAATACAATCTGATGAAAACTGTGGACTCTAAGAGTGTTAAAGAGGATTTTTTAATTAAATGTTTTAAAAGGCCCCTTTTCCTATGTTCCAAAGGAACGATCCTTAAGATGGTACAATCATTCTGAGAAAGTTTGAAGAGAACCCGATGAAAACTGTGGACTCTATTGCGTAAACGAGGATTTTTTAATTAAGTTTAAATAAGGCCCCTTTTCCCATGTCTCTTGACAGATCATACCCATTTTCAAAAGGAACGATCCTTATATTGGTACAATCATTCTGAGAAAGTTTGAATTGAATCTGAGGTAAAGTCTGGACTCTATAGTGTTAACAAGGATTTTTTAATTTAATTTTCATGTGGCCCCTTTTCCCGTGTTTCTTGACGGATCATACCCATTTTCAAAAGGAACTATCCTCATGATGGTACAATAATTCTAAGAAAGCTTGAAGAGAATCCGATGAGAACTGTGGACTCTATCGCGTAAACAAGGATTTTTAATGGAATTTTTAATTAAATTTTCAAAAGGCCCCTTTTCCAGTGTTTCTTGACGGATCATACCAAATTTTGAAAGGTATGATCCTTATGTTGGTACAATCATTCTGTGAAAGTTTAAATACAATCTGATGAAAACTGTTGACTCTAGAGTGTTAATTTAATAAAGCCCCTTTTCCCGTGTTTCCTGACGGATCATACCCATTTTCAAAAGGAACGATCCTTATGATGGTACAATCATTCTGAGAAAGTTTGAAGAGAATCCGATGAAAACTGTGAACTCTATCGTGTAAACGAGGATTTTAATGGAATTTTTAAGTTTTCATAAGGCCCCTTTTCCTGTGTTTCTTGACGGATCATACCCATTTTCGAAAGGAACGATCCTTATGATGGTACAATCATTCTGAGAAAGTTTGCAGAGAATCCCATGAAAACTGTGGACTTATCACAAACAAGGATTTTTAATTGAATTTTTAATTTAGTTTTCACAAGGCCCCTTTTCCCGTGTTTCTTGACCGATCAGACCCATTTTCGAAAGGAACTATCCTTATGATAGTACTATCATTCTGTGAAAGTTTGAAGAGAATCCAAAGAAAACTGTGGACTCTTTCGCGTAAATGAGGATTTTTTAATTAAGTTTTAATTAGGCCCCTTTTCCATGTTTCTTGATGGATCTCACCCAATTTCGAAAGCAACGATTCTTATGATGGTACAACCATTCGGTGAAAGTTTGAAGGGAATCCGATGAAAACTGTGGACTTTATCGCGTAAACAAGGAAAAGTTTAACGGACAGATGGACGCACAGACGCCGGATGGGAAAATGCCATGGCTGTAGCTCTAGTGGCCTTCGGCCAGTAGAGCCAAAAATAGGCGTCTCTTTTTGTTGTTAGCTAAATTATACTTCATAAAGTCATCTGTTCCAAGAGAATTAAGAATTAAGACCCTAAAGCCCAAGTAAACTTTGAACAAAAGCTTTCAAAAATTTGTCTGGGATTGTGAATGCTTTTTGCTAATCAATATTGACTCACATAACAAAAACCACCTTCATATCACAAAGGGTTTAGAAAAAAATCTGGAAAACTGAAATTTCCTGGTAATTTTTTAAGTCCAGCATACGTATCTTCCAAAAAAATCAACGGACCTAAACAAATCTGAAACTGAAATTTCTTGGTAATTTTCATAGTCCAACATCCATATCTTCCTCAAAAACCAATGGACCGGAACCAAACTCAAAATGGTTCGGTAAATTGCTGACACAGACTCTCATACCAAAAATCAGCTCAATATCTCTGAGGGTTTAGGAAACAAGAGGCCCAGTGGGCCTTAATGGTCACCTGAGTAAAAGAGCATCAAGACAAGTGTTTTAGGGTTTATTGGAAAAAAGATTTTTTAAGAAGTACAAAAATTTACCCCTTTCTGCCCCCGACTGGGGCCCATTTTACCCCAAGTCCCCCCAACCTCTTTTCACAAACTGGAATTGGCATCCCCCAATGATGCTTTCTACCAAGTTTGGTTGAAATTCCCCCAGTAGTTCTTGAGAAGAAGATGAAATATTTAAAAGTTACCAAAAATTACCCCCTTTTGGTCCCCATTTTAGGGCCCCCTGACCCCCCAGCCTTTTAATTTTCACAAATCCTAATAACCATTACCAAATGATGCTTTTCACCAAGTTTGTTTGAAATTGGCTTTGTACTTCATCAGAAGAAGATGAAAATGTGAATTTTTTAACATGATGAACTTTGACCTCTGGGTGTGGCCCCATACATGACCCCAGGGGCATGAATTTCACAATTTATAATATACCTGTCCTAGTTGTCATGCACACAAAATATTTCAGCTCTGGCATTATTAGAAGAAGATTTTTAAAGAAGAAGCAAAAATTACCCCTTTTTGCCCCCTATTTGGGCCCCTATGACCCCCAGAACCCCTATTTTCACAAACTTGAATTGGCATCCCCCAATGATGCTTTCTACCAAGTTTGGTTGAAATCCGCCCAGTAGTTCTTGAGAAGAAGATGAAAATGTTTAAAAGTTAACGGACGACGGACGACGACGGACAAACGATGATTGCAATAGGTCACCATGACCATTCGGTCAGGTGACCTAAAAATCTGGAAAACTGATATTTCTTGGTAATGTCTGAGTCCAGCATCCATATCGTCCACAAAAATCAATGGACCGGAACCAAACTCGAACTTGTTCTATAACTCATTGATACCTACTCACATAACAAAAAATCAGCTCAATATCTTTAAGGGTTAAGAAAAAAAACGGAAACTGAAATTTCCTTGTAATTTTCTAAGTCCAGCATACGTATCTTCCTCAAAAAACCAATGGACCAGAATCAAACTCGAATTGGTTCTGTAACTCATTAATCTGGACTCACATATCAAAAATCAGCTCAATATCTCTGAGGGTTTAGAAAAAAAGTCCGGAAAACTGAAATTTCTTGGTAATTTCCAAGTCCAGCATCGGTATCTTCCACAAAAATCAATGGACCGGAACCAAACTAGAACTTGTTCTGTAACTTATTGAAGTGGATTCACATACCAAAAATCAGCTCAATATCTCCCAGGGTTAAGAAAAAAAGTCAGGAAAAAGATATGTCGGGACTGACAGATGGACAGAGGGACAGACGATCATAGCGCAAACCAATAGTCGCCTTTGGCTTTCGTCGGTAGGGGACTAATAAGCACCGCTCTTTAAAGCCATGTTTTCATCCAATCAAAATTCCTTGAAGGATTCTGCTAAATGCTGACCCAAGAATCATTTCTGTGAAATTTGGTTGAAAGTCATTACATGGCTTCTGAGAAGTTTGTTAAAGGTTTTACCATATGTGGAAAATAGCCCCACCCATTAAAGCCATGATATTCATCCCAACAAAATTCTTTGAAGGAATCTGATAGAAGATCACCCAAGGATCATTTCTGTGAAATTTGGTTGAAATATGTTCAGTACTTTCTGAGAAGAAGATTTTTAGAGGAAAATTTTACAGAAGGACGGACGGACACACACACACGCACAATGGACACCAGACCATGATAATTACTTGCTGGCTTTCAGCCAGTGGAGTTAAAAGTTTGTTTGACTGGGGTTTTACATCGCTTTCAACAATCTTTCAGTTATATTGCGGCAGCTGGAGTACCGAACAATGGATTCCTGGTATTTCTCACACCAGTAACGCCATTTCATCATTTCCTAGTCACCAGCTGCTATCCCACATAGGTCTACAATATCGACCCATTGGTGGGAGACGAATAGTCGAGAGGATGGCCGCCGTTGGGGACCAGAGGAGTTAACAAATGGAATTATCTCAAGACTGAAATAGCACTTTGATAGTGGACATGTATACAGAGTTTCAAGTAAAAACAAGAGGGCCGTTGGCCCTGGGGCGCTCACCTGAGATAAAGGCTTTTTTTCTTTCAACAGTCTAATTTCATGTTAAGGTTAGGATTATGAACCCATTGGGACACAATTACATAAAAGACTATGAGCCTGGGGATCCAAAAGTCTAAATTACAAATTCCAAGGCTTTAGTGCTGATTTGAAAGAAGGAAAAAACTTTTTCCATGGGTTATAATTCAGAAATAAGAAAGAAGTCTGTGAACTGATGCTTCATGCCTTTACCCCCCCCCCCCCTGGGGCTCCTCCCCTGGGGACCCGAGTATCATGATTTTAGCTATTTTGAAAGAATTCAATATACTGATGCTTCATGCAAAATATCAAGGCTCTACGCCTTCTGGGTCAGGAGGAGAAGATTTTTAAAGATTATTTTAAAATTTTACTTTTGTTGCCATGGCAACCAGAGTTTTTAACGGATTTCAATTCTTTTAGCTATTTTTGAAGGGGACCACCTAAGGAACATTTCTGCCAAATTTGGTTCAAATCGGTCCAGTGGTTTGAGAGGAGATGTCATTTAAAAAATCATTCTTTATTTCTATATAAACCCCACCCCCCTGGGGCTCCGCCCCTGGGGACCCAAGGATCATGATTTTAGCTATTTTGAAAGAGGTCAATATACTGATGCTTCATGCAAAATATCAAGGCTCTACGCCTTCTGGGTCAGGAGAAGATTTTTAAAGATTATTTTAAAATTTCCTTTTTGTTGCCATGGCAACCAGAGTTTTTAACGGATTTCAATTCTTTTAGCTATTTTTGAAGGGGGCCACCTAAGGAACATTTCTGCCAAATTTGGTTCAAATTGGCCCAGTGGTTTAGGAGGAGATGTCTTAAAGAAATTGTTGACGGACAACGCACGATGCACGACACACGACGTACGACGGACGACGGACGGACGCCGGACAAAAGGGGATCACAATAGCTCACTTGAGCACTACGTGCTCAGGTGAGCTAAAAACAACATATTTCTTTAAGTAAATTGTTTTCAATAATGATTGAAACACTTCAATTTCTATCAAAGCTTAGTTTAGAAATGATAGATTAACCCTTTCCCTAGATTAACCCTTTCCCTATTTTTCAAAATTCTAAACAGGTCCAACTCAAAAGAAGTTACTTTGGTATTTGTCAATAATCAAAGGAGTCATGCTCTTGACATGCTTAATTTCAACCTTTAACTTTGAGGTGTGACCTTGATCTTGGAAAATCGGAAGGACGGACAAAGGCAGCAGCGGCTATATGCTCATTTTAGGGTCCTGACAGGGACTGTCTGTAAGTGAAGTGAGATAGTAATGATTTTCAGATAAAACAATAATTATATTTCCTTCAGTCCCCTGAGTATCCTTATAACTGTAGATTACTGAAATGGCACTTACCGGCCTGGCCTGGTGGTCTTAACATGCTTTGATACTTGAAGAGGGAATTTCTTTCATTTGTTCTGCTGTCAAAGGTCATGTTGGGGTTCTTGTCTTGTTTGTTCCCCTTTACTACATGTACCAATTCTTGGACCCAAGGGGTCCAGGGCTCAAAGAACTTAGCTGAAATTAATTATCTTTGTTATTCGATACTGCTTAAAACATTTCAAACATAAAACTACTTATTTACCACTTTTAAGAAAACAAGAGGACCATGATGGTCCTATATTGCTCCCCTGAGTATGATGGCTCAAGGCGTAATGATATAATATACAAAATATCAAAGCCCTACACCTAATTATTTTGGAGAAATTTTTTTTAAAGATTTTCTCCTTTAATCCTATGTATAGTGGAGATCCAACCATATTGAGCAAATTTCAAGAGTACGGTAATTCTTTGAAGTACTTAAGTAGAGGGTCAATAGGCATTATTACATACCAGTTATCAAAGCTCTAGACTTAATGGTTTAGAAGGAGAACATTTTCTATGATATCCTTCATTACTCCTTTCTGGGATTGCACAGAAAAGGGCTTATTTTCAGGATACAGTAAATCTATGAAGTTTTTTGGTAGATGATCAATAGGTATTATTACACACTAAATATAAGATTTACTTCTTCATTTCTAAATAAAATCAGGGATCACAAAGAAACAGGCTAATTTTCAGAGTATGGTAATTCTATGAAGTATTTTGGTAGATGGACAATACATGATGATTTATATAAAATATCATCTAGGCCTTATGGTTTGGGAAAAGAAGATTTTTAAAGTTTTCCTCCTTTATTTCTATGTAAAATCGGGGATCGCACAGAAAAGGACTTATTTTCAGAAAACAGTAATTCTATGAAGTATTTTGGTAGAGGGTCAATAGATGATTATTTGTACTAAATATTAAAGGGAGGTATCGATGTTTCTGAAACCTTGATGAGAAAATTTGTCAATCGCCTAAAAGTACGCTTAAACGGCCGCTTAATACTCAAATTTGAGTCAGATAATGTCTCCATGGTAATCTGTTAGGCTAATAGTGGCTTTTTGAGTTGTATAGAAAGGTTTAGCGGAATTCCAGGTTATTTTTAGATATCACGGAATTCGGTTGTCGACACCGCATGACTTTATTTGCATATGACCCAAAGGCAACACATTGACAAGCGAAACAAGCAGTGTCCTAAATTATGTCACTCCAAATTGTTAGCGCAAAACTACGGTAAGTATCTTTATTCTTATTAACTCTTATGGTAGTTTTGAACTGATCTTTACAGAATTGAAGACCGGCTAGCGAACATAGCTCCTGGTGACGTATTGATGACGTTGCTGTGATGTAATTCAAACTGAATACGAGATTCCAAGGGTTACACGTACCGCTTGAATGACCGAATGTTCTTCGCAACTATCTCGGCTTAATCTAAAAATAGATTAACAGCCTACGTAGGCTATTAGGGAATTACCCGTGTTTATTCAATTAAACGACCTCTGATTTTAGCAAAACTACTTTTCAGAATATTGTATCAAAATAGTAAATGAGATGGAATAAGAAAAATAAAAATCTGTGACATGAAAAAAACATCGATACCTACCTTTAAAGCTCTAGTCCTTACAACTTTGGAGGAGATTTTTAAAGTTTTCCTTCTTCATTTCTATATAAAATCAGGAATGACACAGAAAAAGGCTAATTTTCAGAACACGATATTTCTTTGAAGTATTTTGGTAGAGGGTCAATAGATGATGAAGCTCTAGGCCTTACAGCTTGGGAGGAGATTTTTAAAGTTTTCCTTCTTTATTTCTATATAAAATCAGGGATTGAAAAGAAAAGGGCTAATTTTCAAAATACAGTAAATCTTTAAACAAGAGGACCATGATGGTCCTAAATTGCTCCCCTGAGTATGTTGGTTCATGGATTTATGATTTATAAAAAATAGACGAACCCTCTCTCTAATTATTTTGGAGAAATTGTTTAAGGATTTTCTCTTTTAATCCTAGGTATATTGATGATCCCACCATATAACCCTAATTTCCTGAATAAGGCAATGCTTCAAAGTATAGACATCAATACATACCAAATACAAAAGCTAGGCCTAATGGTTTAGGAGAAGAAGGTTTTCAAAGATATCATTCTTTATTCCTATCAAAAATTAGGGATTGCACAGAAAAAAGCTGATTTTCAGAATACAGTAATTCTTTGCAGTATTTTCGTAGAGGGTCAATAGATGATGATACATACCAAATATAAAAGCTCTACACCTGATAGTTTGGGAGAAGAAGACTTTAAAAGATTTCCTTCCTTATTCCTTTGTAAAATCAGGGATTGCAGAGAAAAGGGCTAATTCTCAGAATACAGTTGTTTTTTTAAGTATTTTGGAAGAGGACCAATAGATGATGACATATACCAAATATCAGAGCTCTAGGCCTTATGGTTTGGGAGAAGAAGATTTTCAAAGATTTGCTTCTTTATTCTGTTGTAAAATCAGGGATCGCACAGAAAAGGACTAATTTTCAGAATACGGTAATTCTTTGAATATTATTGTAGAGGGTCAAAAGCTGAAGATACATACAAAAAAAAAAAAAGCTCTAGGCCTTATGGTTTGGAAGAAGATTTTAAAAGATATCTTCTTTATTCAATCGTAAAATCAGGGATTGCACAGAAAAAGGCTAATTTTCAGGATACAGTAATTCTTTTAAGTATTTTGGTAGAGGGTCAATAGGTGATGGTACATACCAAATATCAAAGCTCTAGGCCTTATGGTTTGGGAGAAATTTTTTAAAAGATTTCCTTCTTTATTCCTTTGTAGAATCGGGGATTGCACAGAAAAGGAATAATTATAAGAATATGATAATTCTTTGAAATATTTTGGTAGAGGGTCAAAAGGTGATGATACATACCAAATATCAAAGCTCTGAGAATGAGAATGACACAGATAAATTTAAATCAAGCAAAAAGGATTAGAACGAAAGCATAAGCTTATAATGTTCTTCTCCCTATTTGTGATTCAATAGCGTAACTAACTGACATTTCTAATAGGTTACTTGAATTTTAAATAAATGACAACATATATTATATACATATGATTGTTAGAAGAAAGTGTTTTTGAAAGATAGAAGTACTTTACAGGAGGGGGGGGGGGGGGTTGAATGGTGTTCTTCAATGTTTATTGTGAGAATTGTCTGTAAGATATACGTTTATCACGGGCATCTTTTTCGAAATATGTATAGGGTTTTTAACAAAGAGGGACTTTTTAGAAACGCCTGCTGTCTTTGATATATCTTTGGACTTCTAGCACTATATTCTCGTTGTCTTTATATGACAGATTTTCTTTTCCATACAACAAAGTATTAATATCAATGTTACCAATATGTGTTAATGAGCTAAGGAGCCTGTTTCTAATAGTATCATAATTTGAACACTAAAGAAGAAAATGCTCACCCGTCTCGATCCCACCACAAGTACAAAGGGGAGACGCTACTATATTTTTACTGAAAAGATGGTGATTGAGAGAGCTACATTTGTTTCTGATTCTAGTATGTATAACCTGAAGCTTCCTTTCTCCTATAAAGTACAACTTATTAGGGACTGGTTTGTTCCTATATAAGTAATTCTTGAAGCAGGATAATGAATTTTGTTCTCTTATTTCAATTTGTAGCTTGTTCCACTCTTCAATGACTGAAGGAAGAAATGATCGTTTGTAAAGCTCAGTTCTACAGTTAGGTATTCTATGATTCTGAGATCCACATAAGCTGTATGAGGTTGTGCTTCCTATACTTTGAGGTACTAATGAACTTAGGGTTTTCGGACAGAGGCCTTTTACCATTTTGAAGTAAAGAATGAGTTTGTGTGTATGTCTTCTTTCTTGAAGTGATTCCCAACCTGATTCAGCAGATAGATCAAGAAGTGATATCAGTTTTGTGCAGCCAGTTACAATTCTTGCAGCTTCGAATTGAATCTAGCCGCCGTCATAGCGCAGTTGGTAGCGCGTCGGACTGTCATTCAAAGGGTCCCGGGTTCGATCCCCGACGGCGGCAATACTCTTTCCGACATTTGTCTTCCACCAATGGGCAGATAATCGTAAGCCTATGTGGGATAGCAGCTGGAGGCTAGGAAAGGGTGAAGTGGTAGTACTGGTGTGAGAAATACCAGGAATCCATTGTTAGGTGCTCCAGCCGCCGCGATATAACTGAAAGATTGTTAAAAGCGGCGTTAAACTCCATTCAAATCGAATTGAATCTTATCGAGTTGATCCTTCAGTTGCAGTGTACAATTATCCCAAATAACGTCCGCGTATTCGATTATTGGGCGGATGAATGAAAAATAGATTATTTGTAGAGTTCTTCTGTCTAATCTGAACTTGAGAGTACATATCATATTAATTCTACCCCAAGCTTTTGCTATCGAATTATTTATATGATTTTCCCACGTACCATCTTCAGAAATAAATATACCTAAATGTTTATGGTTTTGAACTGTTGGTATTATTGTATTGGACATAAAAAGGTTTGGATGAGTGAGCTTTTTTTGTTTTCGAGGGACAACTATAGACTCGGATTTTGAGGGGTTGAATTTGACGATCCACTGTTTGGCCCATTTATCAATTTATAAACCTTTTTGCAGATGACACTAGCTCATCCCTAGAAATTGATAATCCCGATATCTGCGGAGCACATTTACAATCCGATATAGATAAAAAATTTCCTTCTTTATTCCCATGTAAAATCAAGGATTGCACAGAAAAGGGCTAATTCTCAGAATGCATTAATTCTTTGGAGCAGGGTTAGCTCTGGCTTGAAAAAAGTTGTCGCCATCACTTTCACCAAATTAAAAAAGTTGGGGCCAAATGGAAAAAGTTGGGGCCAAATTTAGGAGTTGGGGCCAAGCTCGAGGATTTCTTAAATGCACTGTTATTTTCTTAACTTATATGCTGTTAAATAGATAAAGTGCATATCAAACAGGTTTTTAATATGGCCATTCGTTTGTTGTTTTGTCTTTAATGAATGTAGCTAAGTCATACACCTACATTGATTTTTACTCATCTTTAACCAGTACTTTCAGTACTTTGATTAGAAAATCGAGACTTTGGTGAGTAAAAAAGGGAGAAGGAAATAGTAATAAACCTAGAGAAATATGCTTGATTTAATTATACAATAATGTAGACTTATGCAATTAAAAAAAATCAGTTTAAGGTTGAACATTCTTGGGTACGAATGAACAAAACAGAAATGCTTCGTCTGCTTTTGGGACAGTATAACTTTTGAAATTTCTGTCAAATTTTGACAAACTACCAATGTTTCTATCTACAGTTCATCAGAATATCCTTCTTGTGACCCATAAATGATGATTCAGTGTTTGAGCAAGGAATTGCGGTAGTGGTGCCGAGGTTAGAAATTGACTGAAGCTGTCGGCTGAAATATACGAAAATATGCCCAAATTCGGCAATTGTATTCATCAGGAAAAGGCAAATGGCAGCCAGTTTAATTACACTTTTCTTATAGAAAGCCTATTTATGTGTGATAATTTAGGTCTTCTGATCGATTATGTTATAGCTGTCAACTAAGAAGTTTCATCGGCACATCCATAATACTAAGTCACGCCCACAGCACAAAATCAACACGACTTGCGGACCAATGAGCGCATTTTATTTCTTTAGATTGGCTGTCAATCAGATATGTAATCAAATTTGGTGATGTGTTAGTCTTGTGTCAGACTCGGTGACATAATTGACCCGATATAGAAGCCCTTGAGCAAGTATACACACTTGGCCCTCGGCCTTGATTTCCGGAGATTAGTCGAAGTAAAAGTATGTATAAAAAAAACTTTTCTTTTTTTTTTGGCGTCACAAACTAATGAAGGTAGAATCATTCTTTAAAAGTTAAAAAAGAGAATCAATGAAAACAGTGGACTGAATTGTGTCAAGAATTTTTGTAACAAAATTTTCATAAGGCCCCTTTTTCCGTGAAACTTAACAAATCAGACCCAATGTACAAAGGAACAATCCTAATGATAGTTTGAAGAAAATGATAAAGACTGAGAGGACTTTATTGTAATAATGATGTTTTGTAATCAAATTTTTATAAGGTTCCTTTTCTTGTGTTACTTAACCAATCAGACCTAATTTACAAACGAACTATCCAAATGATGGTACAATCATTCTATTTAAGTTTGAAGAGATTCTGATAAAGACTGAGGACATTGTTGTGTTTATGAGGATTTGGTAATAGTTTTTCATGCAGCCCCTTTTCCTATGATACTAGACAGATCAGGCCCAATTTGGAAAGAAAGGCTCCTTTTCCTATGATACTTGAAGGATCAGGTCTCAGGTCAGCATCAACAATCGTGATTATTGTACAATGATTCTGTGAAGGTTTGAATAAAGTCCAATGAAAGCTCTAGACTTGGTTACAAGGATTATAGATGAAATTCTCAAAAGGCCCCTTTTCCCAAGACACTAGACAGATCACGCCTAAATTGAAAAGAAAGAACCCTCATGGTGGAATAATCATTCTGTGAAAGTTTAAACAGAATCTGATGAAAACTGTTGACTTTATTGTGGTACAATGATTTTAAAATTAAATTTCATAATGCTCCTTTTCCTGTGATACTTGACAGATCAGGTCTAATGCAAACATCAACAATCATTTTTATTGTACAATTATTCTGTG
The DNA here is from genome assembly GCA_946902895.1 of Fragum fragum. Lineage (NCBI taxonomy): Eukaryota > Metazoa > Mollusca > Bivalvia > Cardiida > Cardiidae > Fragum > Fragum fragum. The sequence goes on along the minus strand of OX336372.1, from coordinate 49,331,824 downwards.
AATGTTTGAAGAAAATCCGATGAAAGCTCTGGACTTGGTAACAAGGATTTATAAATGAAGTTTTCATAAGGCCCTTTTTCCTGTGTTTCTTGACAGTTCAAACCCTGTTATGAAAAGAATGATAGTTATGACCTTCCAATCAATCTGTGAAAGTTTGAACAAAATCTGATCAAAGCTGTGGGCTTCATTGTGTTAACAGGTTTTTATTAATTGAATTTTCATATAGCCCCTTTTCCCATGTTACTTAATGGATCTGAACCAACTCCAAAGGGAACTCTTCTTAAAAAAGTAAAATTATTCTGTTTGAGTATAAAGACAACCCCATCTCAACTGTGGACTTACAAGCATTAATTAAGATTTTTTTATTTGAATTTTCCTAAGGCCCCTTTTCCTATGTTTCTCAATGGATCAGACCCAATTTGAAAGGAACAATCCTTATGATGGTACAATCATTATGTGAAAGTTTGAAGTCAATCAGGTGAAATCCCTGGCCATGATGTGTTAACTAAGATTTTTTTATTAAATTTTCATAGGGCCCCTTTTCCCATGAAACTTGATGGATCAAACCTACTTCCGAAAGGAACAATCCATTTAATGTAATAACCATTCTGGGAATGTTTGATGAGAATTTGTTGAAAACTATGGACTCTATTGTGATAACGAGGACTTTTTAATTCAGTTTTTATCGGGCCCCTTTTTCCCGTGGTCTTTGACTGATCATACAAAACTTTGAAAGGAGCAATTCTTATGATGGTACAATCATTCTGTGAAAGTTTGAAGTCAATCAGATGAAAACTGTGGATTCTAGAGTGTTAACAAAGATCTTTGAATTAAATTTTAAGAAGACTCCTTTTTCTATGTTTCTTGAGGAATCATATCCGATTCCGAAAGGAACAATCATTATGATGGTACAATAATTGTGTGAAAGTTTCAAGAGAATCCCTTGAAAATTGTTGGCTCTGGATTATTAATGAGAATTTTTTATCAAAATTTTCATAAGGCCCTTTTTTCCTGTGTTTCTTGACGGATCATACCCAATTTCGAAAGGTTTGTTTGTTTGAATGGGGTTTTACGCCGCTTTCAACAATCTTTCAGTTATATCGCGGCGGCTGGAGCACCTAACAATGGAATCCTGGTATTTCTCACACCAGTACTACCATTACATCCTTTCCTAGCCTCAGCTGCTATTCCACATAGGTCTACAATTATCGACCCATTGGTGAGACACAAATAGTCGGAAAGGATGAGTGCCGCCGTCGGGAATCGAACCCGGGACCTCGAGATTGAAAGTCCGATGCGCTACCAACTGCTCTATGACGGCGGCGCACCAATTTCGAAAGGAACAATCCTTATGATAGTACAATCAATCTGTGAAAGTTTGAAGGGAATCCGATGAAAACTTGACTCCATAGTGTTAAAGAGGATTTCTAAGAAGATTTTTCGATTAAATTTTCATAAGGCCCCTTTTTCCCGTGGTCCTTGACTGATCATACAAAACTTTGAAAGGAACAATCCTTATGATGGTACAATCATTCTGCGAAAGTTTAAATACAATCTGATGAAAACTGTGGACTCTAGAGTGTTAACGAGGATTTTCTGAATTAAATTTTCATAAGGCCCCTTTTCCTGTGTTTCTTGACAGATCAGACCAATTATTGAGAGGAACAATCCTTATAATGGTACAATCATTCTGAGAAAGTTTGAAGGGAATCCGATGGAAACTGTGGACTCTATTAAAGGATTTTTAATGGAATTTTTAATTGAATTTTCATAAGGCCCCATTTCCTATGTTTCTTGACAGATCATACCCAATTTCGAAGGGAACGATTCTTATGATGGTACAATCATTCTTTGAAAGTTTGAAGAGAATCTGATGAAAACTGTGGACTATCGTGTAAACGAAGATTTTTTAATTAAGTTTTAATAAGGCCCCTTTTCCCATGTTTCTTGATGGTTCTGACCCAATTTGAAAAGGAACAACCTTATGTTGGTACAATCATTCTGAGAAAGTTTGAAGAGAATCCGATGAAAACTGTGGACTCTATCGCGTAAACAAGGATTTTTAATGGAATTTTTAATTGAATTTTCATAAGGCCCCTTTTCCTGTGTTTTTTGATGGATCATACCCATTTTCAAAAGGAACGATCCTTATGATGGTACAATCATTCTTTGAAAGTTTAAATATAATCTGATGAAAACTGTGGACTCTAGAGTGTTAACGAGGATTTTTTAATCAAGTCTTAATTAGGCCCCTTTTCCCGTGTTTCTTGACAGATCTGACCAAATTTTGAAAGGAACGATCCTCATGATGGTACAATCAATCTGTGAAAGTTTGAAGGGAATCCGATAAAACTGTTGACTTTATCGCGTAAACAAGGAAAAGTTTAACGGACAGATGATGGACGGACTGACGCACACACGGACGCCAGACGGGAGAAAGCCATCGCTATAGCTCTAGTGGTCTTCGGCCAAAAGAGATAAGAAGGGGTTAATCTTTATGCCCAGTAATTATTCTGGCTTAGTTTCATGAAGATTGAGCCTAATTTGTGTCCTCTATACTGTAAACAAAGAAATTGTCATTTAGGCCCCTTTTTCTGTTTTTTCTGATAGAACCTTTCCATAATTAAAAGTGTCTAACAATTGTTCTGACCAAGTTTCATGAATAAAAAAAATGTTATTAAGGCCCCTTTTCCTGTGTTTTCCTGTGTTTTCCAATAGAATCCTCCCATAATCAATAGGGTTCATCCTCATGATCAATTATTCTGACCAAGTTTCATGAAGATTAAGCTAAAATTGTGGCTTCTAGTGTAAACAAAAGAATTGTCATTAAGACCCCTTTTCTTATGTTTTTGGAAAGATCCTTCTAATAATCAATAGGGTTCATCTGTATGACCTAACAATTATTCTGGCAAAGTTTCATGAAGATAGAGCCATATTTGTGGCCACTAGAGAGTAAACAAAGAAATTGTTATCAAGGCCCCTTTTCCTGTGTTTTCAAATAGATCACTCCCATAATCAATAGGGTTCATCCTCATGACAATTATCCTGACCAATTTTCATGAAGATTGGGTCAAAATTGTGGTCCCTAGAGTGTAAACACTTCAATTGTTGACGGTGCATGGTGCATAACAGACAACAGACATTAAACAATCACAAAAGCTGACCATGAGCACTTTGTGCTTAGGTGAGCTAAAAAGTGCTGGGCTTATAAATAACAAACAAGAGGGCCTTTGGCCCTGGGGCGCTCACCTGAGATAAAGGCTCTTTTTCTTTCAACAGTTTAATTTCATGTTAAGGTTAGGATTATGAAACAAGTGGGCGAAAATTTCATATAAAGACTATGAACCTGGGGATCCAAAAGTCTAAATTACAAATTCCAAGGCTTTAGTGCTGATTTGAAAGAAGGAAAAAACTTTTTCCATGGGTTATAATTTCAGAAATAAGAAAGAAGTCTTAACTGATGCTTCATGCCTATAACCCCCCCCCCCCCTTGGGTCCGCCCCTGGAGACCCGAGGATCATGATTTTAGCTATTTTGTAAGAGATCAATATACTGATGCTTCATGCAAAATATCAAGGCTCTATGCCTTCTGGGTCAGGAGGAGAAGATTCTTAAAGATTATTTTGAAATTTCACTTTGTTGCCATGGCAACCAGAGTTTAAAATGGATTTCAATTATTTTATTTAATTTTGAAGGGGACCACCTAAGAAACATTTCTGCCAAATTTGGTTCAAATTGGCCCTGTGGTATGGGAGGAGATGTCATTTAAAAAATCGTTCTTTATTTCTATATACCCCCCCCCCCCCCTGGGGCTCCGCCCCTGGGGACCCGTGGATCATGATTTTAGCTATTTTGTAAGAGATCAATATACTGATGCTTCATGCAAAATATCAAGGCTCTACGCCTTCTGGGTCAGGAGGAGAAGATTTTTAAAGATTATTTTAAAATTTCACTTTTGTTGCCATGGCAACCAGAGTTTTTAAAGGATTTCAATTCTTTTAGCTATTATTGAAGGGGACCACCTAGGGAACGTTTCTGCCAAATTTGGTTGGTTCAAATTGGCCCAGTGGTTTGGGAGGAGATGTCGTAAAGAAATTGTTGACGGACGACGCACGATGGCCGGACGCCGGACAAAAGGGAATCACAATAGCTCACTTTAGCACTACGTGCTCAGGTGAGCTAAAAACTCACCATCTTCTCTGGGAGACTTAAAGAGGCTGTTCCATTGTTCAATTCTTCTGTAAAACAACAATCTACCTCAGGGATGTATCGATGTTTCTGAAACCTAGATAAGAAACAAGAGCTGTCAGAGGACAGTCTACACACAATCAACAATCTACTTTTTCATCCGAGACATGTTCTATTATTACGATAGCTGTCAGCATTAATCTAATTGATTTTAGTTTAAACCCTGACATAAATATTTTCTCCTTAGACAAAAGGGATAAAATCCAAGTATCTGGCATAGAGACGTCTCTATGGAGACCGACGAGTTGTTGACCTAGGGTAACTGACGGATTAAGAAAACGTCACGTGGATTGACCTTTGAACGTCTTCTGCCTTAATGGACTTGTGCAATAAAGAACTCAGAACTTAGTCATTTACAATCAGGAATTTACACTGACCAGCTGCATGAGTACAAAACTCTGTAGTGGATAACTTTTAGTTGTAAAAATAAAAGAAATGCGGAAAAATAAGGGCATTTCATTTTAATCTACAAATATTATCTATGATGTTAAGGATGAGAACATTATGATTTTGTGACATTTACAATTAACATTCACGCATTTTCTGTATTCAGCAAAAACACCCCATTCACGACTGATAGTTTTCAAGGAATATTGTGGTGATTTTTCTTGAAGCAACCATCCCCTATGAGCTCCGAATACCCAGCCTATGAAATGAAATCGAAAGTAGGCTCAAGTCAATTTGTCTAATTTCACATTCGTGCAATACGTACAGAACAGGTCCTACCAGAGACTGAAGAAAATTAAGAACGCTGAAAGTGAAACTAAAGTGTGATATTTTAATCGAATCATCTTCAAGGTTTGTAACTGAAGGATACTGAGGTGTTTGCCTTTTCTCTATTGATTTACTTATATAAATGACCTTAATCATCTTAATTACAAACAGTTTGACCAAACAATCGAAAAATTTCATAAATTGCAACACTACCTGTGACATTAATCAAACAAAGCAATTGCCTCTGATCTAATGCATTAATAGCCACAACCTTCCACTGTTAGGTGTTAGATAACTTACCTGGCTTCTGGTAATTATCGATTTTTATGTGCAACCCTTGTCAAATCAGCATCACCATCCCAAAATGTCCCCCCCCCCAAAAAAAAAATTTTGAGAGCCATCTAACCCGCATTTTAATGGAATCAGGGCTGTGCCCCGTAGCATTATAGAGAAGTTGCAGTGTATATTGCAGTTGCATGTAGGGTTTAACCAAGAATTTCTTGGTTAAAACCTACAATTTCTTACTAGAAAAAGGGTTAAATTTCCACTTAAATTAATGTCAGAGTAATGAATCTGTATATATGCAAAGTTTCAAAGCAGATGAATAAAATTAATAGAATAAGAGTAACAAGAGCCATGTCGGACATGGCAATCCCCCTCCATAAAAATTGATAGTAAACTGAAGCAAGTTAGATTTAGGCTTCTTTTGCACTACATTTCTTCTAAATGAGTTCGATAATAGCTATTATACTTTCAGAGATATGCTCAGGACAAAATCTGAGTCTTTAAAACAACAAAGGGCAATAACTCCACAATTATGCAAGCAAGAGTTGTGGTTCTTGTGCACTGCACTTCTCCTAAACGAGATCTATCAACATATGAAGTTTCAAGTTAATAACTATTATACTTTCAGAGATATGCCCTGGAAAAATCTTGGTCTTTAAAACAACAAAGGGCAATAACTCCAGAATTATGCAAGCGAGAGTAGTGGTTCTTGTGCACTGCACTTCTCCTCAATGTGATCTATCGACCTATGAAGTTTCAAGTTGATAGCAATTATACTTTCAGAGATATGCTCCAAACAAATTTAGTGACAGAAGGACAGAATGACGGATGGGCAGACGGCAGGGGATACTTAAAGATATATGTCAGTGTATTGAATCTATATTTAGAGGCTGATATTATTGTTACAAAGACATGTGCAAAGTTTCAAAGCAATAGCATTGGTAGAATGAGAGTTATTACAAATATATGAAAGTTGCACGCAAGGTTTAACAAAGAGTTTCTAAGACAAACTCCACTTTAACCCATTCCCACACAGCAGAATTTTAGACTGGTCCAAATTGAAAGAAGCTGCAGACGACAATGTCAAGTTGATGGAATTTTGAATTTTTTCGTCTTTTTGGATAGAAAACATTGTGGTTAATGAAGAAATTGCTTTATACAAACAATTTCTTCATTTTCCACAATGTTTTCCAAAGTTTTTTCTTTGAGGGCGTAAAAAGGAGGGATTGAGTTGGAATGGGTTAATAAACAAATTAATATTATTCTTTGCCTAGAAGATGAAATGATGGTCAATTAAGAGGCCCAAAGGGCCTTATCGGTCACCTGAGTCCAAAGAACACAAAACAAATAAAAGTCAACCAGATTATGCTACATACTAAATATCAAAGCTCTAAGCCTTTTAGTTTGGGAGAAAATTTTAAAATTTTTCACTTAAACAAGTCTATGTTAAACTTGGGACATCTTGGAACATGCTAACTCTGACTCTGGGGCCATAATTTATACATCTTGATAGAGGTCCACCAGGTGATGCTACATACAAATTATTAAAGCTCTAGGACCTCCTGTTTGGGAGAAGAGTTTTAAATTTTCACTATATAAGCCATATGTAACATCCATGATGCTCGGGAATGTGCTGATTATGACCCTAGGGCAGTAATTCATACAGTATTGATAGAGATCAACCAGATGATTCTACATACCCAGGGCTCTGCAGACTGTCAGAATTTGGGGAGAAGTGACCTCTCCCTAGTCTGAGAATTGGGAGAAGTTTTTCAAGAATGTAGGAATCTGATTCTGAAATTGTTTTCTTGAATACCTTATAATTACATAGATTGCATTATAATCACATTTATCAAAAGTTATAATAATCAATAATTTAAAAGAGAGTATAGGTGGTCTGAACTTACAAAAATGATCTGAGTTTAATTTGAAGCAGAAAAAAGAAAACATTATTATTTCGACTATTCTATATAACTCATTACAAGAAGACAAAATTTCCAGACTGGTCCAAATTGAAAAAAGTTGCATACCACATTTCAAATCAGAATATGCTCAAAACAGAAAATAAGTACCAGATAAGGTAAAAAATATTGTGGGAAAAGGAGAAATTGCTTGCTACAAACACTTCCTCTTTTCTCACAAATTTTCCATTTAAATTCTTCAAAAATCAAAAAAGTGGGATTGTGTGGTATTTGGCTAAAGTCTGTCATCTTGACATGTATGTAACAATAATTGGATAAAAAGCTTGTAAACAATAAATCTAAAAAGAGTTCATTTTGACTGAGTTGCAGTTATTGCAAGTAAAGGGTAAAGATATTTACCAGCTGAGAACATAAATCACAGACTGTGCAGAGAAGTTTAGATTTCAAACTATGTTAACACGGAACCATTTGTTCTAGTTTGTTTGTTTGAATGAGGTTTTACGCCGCTTTCAACAATCTTTCAGTTATATCGCGGCGGCTGGAGCACCTTACAATGGAATCCTGGTATTTCTCTCACCAGTACTACCATTACTTCCTTTCCTAGCCTCCAGCTGCTATCCCACATAGGTCTACGATTATCGACCCATTGGTGAGAGACAAATAGTCGGAAAGGAAGAGTGTCGCCATCGGGGATAGAACCCGAGACCTCTAGATTGACAGTCCGACGCGCTACCAACTGCGCTATGACGGCGGCTTCATTTGTTCTAGTCTTTTGGATTATGTATCATTGAATGGATTAATAACCAAAATAAGATTAGTGAAATTTAATTTCTGGAAAAAAAAATTAACAATGTTTCTTATGAAAAGATCATAGAAGCCATAGATTAGTTGTCTTAGTTTTTCTATTTATTAAATCAAAGTAGATAACTAGATTCCAAGGATTTCATTGAAAAATGAGTTTTTTTCTTTTTAGTTTTACGGGAAAATCAGTTTTTATCACCATGATTTTATTTATTTTATCAATGAATTTCAAAATACGACAAATGATATGACATTCATAATAAAATCCGCCATTATTCTCGCAGCTTGAAAGTACGCAACAAATCTTGTTTAGTGATAAGTTAAACAAAATGTGCCACTAAAATAATCTAATCTTCAGAAGGGAAAGGGTTTCACTTCAAAAAGTTCCTATGAATCAGACAGTTCACAAGGGCTTGCAATCATCCAATCAGCAGAGGTGCAAATAAAGCAAGCATGTCCTCTATCGATACCTGCTTGATTAACGATCAAAGGGCTTCCGATCAGCAGTTGTATAATTGATTTACTGTCCCCTGACTTGATAGCCTCTGGGCAAAATGCCATTATCGCCTTTCATAACGAGGCGACTTCCCGTATTTTCCAGGCAACTTCAACTTTGCTAAGATCAGCAACCCAGGCGAATTTTGTAAAAAAAGGCAACTTCTTTGCCTGAGTCTCCCACTCTGCAGAGCCCTGCATACCAAATATCAAAGCTCTAGGCCTATCTGTTTGAGACAAGATTTTTAAAGTTTTCACTATTTAAGCCTATGTTAAATTTGTGACATCCAGGAATGGGCTAATTTTAATCCTTAGGCAATAATTCATACAATCTTGATAGAGGTCTACAAGAGGATACAGTATACCAAATATCAAAGTTCTAGGCACTCCTGTTTGGGAGAAGATTTTTAAAGTTTTCACTACATAAGCCAATGTTAGATTTGTGCCATCCGGGAACGGGCTATTGATAAACTTGAGGCAAATATTTTTACAATCTTGATAAAATTTCACCAGAAGATGCTTCATACCAAATACAGGAGGCCCATAGGGCCTTATCGGTCACCTGAGTCCAAAGAGCACAAAAACAAATAAAAGTTCACCAGATTATGCCACATACTAAATATCAAAGCCCCCAAGCCTTTTAGTTTGGGAGAAGAAGAGTTTTAAATTTAGTTATATATGCCATATGTAAAATGTGTGATGTCCAGGAATAGGCTAATTATGACCCTAGGGCTATAATTCATACCATATTGATAGAGATCCACCAGATGATGCTTCATACCAAATATCAAAGCTCTAGGCCTATCTGTTTGAGAGAAGAAGATTTTAAAACTTTTCACTATAAGACTGTTAAATTTGTGACAGCTGGGAATGGGCTAATCTTAATCCTGAGACTATAATCTGTACAATCTTGATAGAGGTCCACAAGACGATACTGTATACTAAATATCAAAGTCCTAGGCCCTCCTGTTTGGGAGAAGATTTTTAAAGTTTTCACTATATAAGCCTATGTTAAATTTGTGACATCCAGGAATGGGCTAATTTTAATCCTTAGGCAATAATTCATACAATCTTGTTAGAGGTCTACCAGATGATGCTGTATACCAAATAACAAAGTTCCAAGCCCTCCTTTTTGGGAGAAGAAGATTTTTACAAATTTCACAAGATAAGCCCTTTGTGAAACTTGTGACATCCGGGAATGGGCTAATTTTGACCCTGGGGCTATAATTTATACAATCTTGATAGAAATCCACCAGTTGATGCTACATACTAAATATAAAAGCTCTGGGCCCTCTAGTTTGGGGGAAGAAGAACTTAAGCATTAGAATTAAGAATTCCTTAAGCACCAAGAACGAACCCTAACTGAATCTCTATGCCAAGTACAAAGTCAATGCTTTGAATAAATATAATAGCTGAGAAAAGTGTGACAAAATTACAACTATTCAACCAATGTCCAATTAATTGTAAACAGGACGTAGATAACTTACGGACCTAAATTAGGTAAGCACCATGTAGGTCCCCTATCTGAACCAACACAAAGTTTCAAGTCAGTGAAATGAATAGCTGGTGAGAAAAATGAGACGAAAAATATACCACTATACAAGTCAGGGTCCAAATATAAACAATCATAAAAGAGGCAGTAGTTAACATGTGGATCTAAACTTCAAACCAAGTTTCAAGTCAATGCTATGAATACTTGCTGAGAAAAAGCGTCAAAAATATATAACTATACCATCAATTTCCGATTATAAACAAGAGGCCAATGCTCTACTGGCCATCAAATTTTCCGTTAAAGTAATCTGATACTTAAGGACATTAATTGCTTTAATAAGATTGCATACAATAACAAGAGGTCCATGATGGTTCAATATCGCTCCCCTGAGTATGATGGCTCAAGGCTTTATGATATATACAAAATATCAAAGGCCTAGACAAATTCATTTTGGTTGATTGATTGAATTGGGTTTAACACTGCTTTTAACAATATTTCAGTCATATTGCGGCGACTGGAGCACCTAACAATGGATTCCTGGTATTTCTCACACAAGTACTACCACTACATCCTTTCCTAGCCTCAAGCTGCTATCCCACTTAGGTCTACGATTATCCACCCATTAGTGAGACAAATGTCAGAAGAATATGTGCCGGGGATTGAACCCATGACAACCAACTTTGAAGATTAGGAGTCTGACGCGCTACAGACTGCGCTATGACGACGAATTTATTTTGGACAAGAAGATTTTCTCCTATTATCCTAGGTATACTGAAGATCCCACCATATAGCAGTAATTTCCAGAGTATGTTTATTCTTTGAAGTATTTTGGTAGAAGGTCAATATACATACCAAATATCAAAGCTCTAGGCATAATTTTTAGGAGAAGATAATTCAAAGATATCCTTCTTTATTCATTTCTGAAATCAGGAAATGCACAGAAAAGGGCTTATTTTCCAAATATGGTAATTCTATGATGTATTTTGGGTAAGGTTCAAAAGACATTGATGCATATAAACTATCAAAGCTCTAGGCCTTATGACTTGTGAGAAAAAGATTTCAAAGATTTCCCTCTTTATTTCCATGTAAAATCAGGGCTCACACAGAAAAGGGCTAATTGTCAAGATACAGTATTTCTCTATTGTTTTTTGGGAGAGGGTCAATGGATGATGATTTTATACAAAATATCAAAGCTCTAACCTTATTATTTGGGAGGGGAAGTTTTTCAAAGATTTCCTTCTTTATTCATTTGTAAAATCAGGGATTGTACAGAAAAGGGTTAATTTTCAGAGTACTGTAATTCTTTGAAGTATTTTAGTGCAAGGACAATAGATGATGATTTATACAAAATTTCAAGGCTCTAGGCTTTCGGGTTCGGGCGGAGATTTTCAAAGATTTCCTTCTTTATTTCTTTGTAAAGTTAGGGATCACACAGAAAAGGGCTAATTTTCGGAGTATGGTAAGTCTTTGAAGTATTTTGGTAGAGAGTCAATAGGTGATGCTTTATACCAAATATCAAAGCAATAGGCCATATCATTTGGGAGAAGATTGTTTAAGTTTTATCAGTGGGGTCATGGACCAAAGTTCATAATGGATTTCAATTCTTTGAAGTATTTTGAAAGAGCATGACCTAAGGATCACTTCTGTGAAATTTGGTTGAAATTCCATGGTTAATTTAGGAGATTTTCTGTGAATGGATGGATGGATGAAGGAATGTGTGTGTATTTCCGTTTATTTATCGTTGCTACCATAGCACATGCCAATATGAGCGACGCCCCCAGAAGACGGTTAGTTGTTACGGGGGATAGTACAAGGATACAGAACAAAACTGCTGAGAGCTCCGCCTGGTTCTTTAACGTGCTCTATGGATAGCATCGTCACACGGGGCCTCGGTTTAACGTCTCATCCGAAAGACAATTAGTTTGTTAGTTGATATGGTCAGCCCAGGGCTCGAACCCGTGATGAAGGAATAGATGATGACTGATTACAATGGCTCACCCAGAGCACTTTGTGCTCAGGTGAGCTAAAAATAGTATAATTGGACATTATCCTCTGCATTATTTTGTCAATAATCCTTAAGGCCCCTTTTCCTGAGTTTCATGATGGATTCACTCCATTTCAACAAGAGCACCATGATAGTCCTATATAGCTCCCCTGAGTACGATTGCTCAAGGCTTTATGATATGATATTCAAAATATCAATTTGTTTTGTTTGAATGAGGTTTTTCGCCGCTTTCAACAATCTTTCAGTTATATTGCGTATGCTGTAGCACCTAACAATGTAAACCTGGTATTTCTCACACCAGCACTACCATTACATCCTTTTCTAGCCTCAAGCTGCTATCCCACATAGGTCTACGATTATGGACCCATTGGTGAGAGACAAATAGTCTGAAAGGATGAGTGCGGCCGTCAGGGATCAAACCCGGGACCTCTGGGCCTAAAAAAAACAAGAGGCCCATGAGGGCCTGAGACGCTCTACTGGTTATCAAGTTTTCCGTTAAAGAAATCTGATATTTATGGAAGTTAATTGCTCAAAGAAGAATGCATAAAGAAAAAAAAAAGCTTTATCCCCTTTACCATTTAAGCAACAATCCTCAACGCCTCTTTTCCCATGTTTCATGACGGATCCACTCCATTTCTAAAAGAAAGTTACCTTATGACCCTACAATCAATCTGTGAATATTTCATCAGAATTTGACAATAATTGTGGACTTAATCAAATAAACAGGATTGTTTTGAATGAAAATCAATAATGCCCCTTTTCCTGTGTTTTCTGATTGATCAATTTCATTCCAAAAGGAACTTTCCTTACAACTCTACAATTGTCCTGTGAAATTTAAAAGACAATTTGATAATGATTGTGATCTTCATCACATAAACAAGAATGTTTTGAATGATAATCTGTAAGGCCACTTTTCCTTTGTTTCGAATGCCACAATTATTCCATGCATCTGTTCTCATAAGGTCCCTTTTCCCTTTATATTTTACTGTTGGTTTTATCATTCTGTGAAAGTTAAACTGAATCCGATGAAATATTGGGACTTCATTATGTTTACTAGAATATTTAAAAAAATTCATAGGACCGCTTTTTACATGATACTTGATGGATTGTACCCAGTTCTGAAAAGAACCCTTTTAAGTGATTGTACAATCATTCTGTGAAATTTTGAAGTGAATCCGGTGAAATAAAGGGACATCATTGTGTTAACCAGAATATTTAAGAAATTTTTCATAAGGCCCCTTTTTATGTGACACTTGCCATAATCAGATCACAGTGAAAATCAACAATTGGAATGATGGTACAATCAATCTGTTTAATCTGTGGAATTTATTGTGTTAATGAGTTTATAGTGAAATCTTCACAGGGTCCCCTTTTCTCATGATACTTTACAAAACAAACCAAATTTCAAAAGAAACAATTCTAATGAAGGTACAATCATTCTTTAAAAATTAAAGAGAATCAATGAAAAAAGTGGACTGAATTGTGTCAAGAATTTTTGTAACAAAATTTTCATAAGACCTGTTTTTCCATGAAACTTAACAAATCAGACCCAAAGTGCAAAGGAACAATCCTAATGATAGTTTGAAGAAAATGATAAAGACTGAGGACTTTATTGTAATAAGGATGTTTTGTAATAAAATTTTTATCAGGTCCCTTCTTGTATCACTTAACCAATCAGACCTAATTTACAAAGGAACAATCAAAATGATGGTACTATCATTCTATTTAAGTTTGAAGAGATTCTGATAAAATCTGAGGACATTGTTGTGTTCATGAGGATTAGGTAATAATTTTTCATACAGCCCCTTTTCCTATGATACTAGACAGATCAGGCCCAATTTGGAAAGTAACAATCCTAATGATGGTACAAACATTCTGTGAAAGTTTGAACAGAATCTGATGAAAACTGCAGACTTTATCTTGGTGTAAAAATTTTAAAATGAAATTTTCATAAGGCTCCTTTTCCTGTGATACTTGAAGGATCAGGTGTCATGTCAGCATCAACAATCGTGATTATTGTACAATGATTCTGTGAAGGTTTGAATAAAATCAAATGAAAGCTCTGGTCTTGGTAAAAAGGATTATAGATCAAATTCTCAAAAAGCCCCTTTTCCCATGATACTAGACAGATCATGCCTAATTTGAAAAGAAAGAATCCTCATGATGGAATAATCATTCTGTGAAAGTGGACTTACAAGCCTTAAGATTTTTTTAATTGAATTTTCCTAAGGCCCCTTTTCCTATGTTTAAATTTTCATAGGGCCCCTTTTTCCCTGAAACTTGATGGATCAAGCCTACTTCCGAAAGGAACAATCCATTTAATGTTATAATCATTCTGTGAATGTTTGAAGAGAATTTGTTGAAAACTATGGACTCTATTGTGTTTACAAGGACTTTTTCAATCAAATTTTTATCGGGCCCCTTTTCCCGTGGTCCTTGACTGATCATACCAAATTTTGAAAAGGAACAATTCTTATGATGGTACAATTATTCTGTTAAAGTTTGAAGTCAATCAGATGAAAACTGTGGACTCTAGAATGTTAATAAAGATCTGTGAATTAAATATTAATAAGGCCACTTTTCCTATGTTTCTTGAGGAATCATATCTGATTCCAAAAGGATCAATCCTAATGATGGTACAATCATTCTGTGAAAGTTTGAAGAGAATCCGTTGAAAATTGTTGGCTCTAGATTATTAATGAGAATCTTTTATGAAAATTTTCATAAGGCCCCTTTACCCGTGTGTCTTGACAGATCATACCCATTTTCGAAAGGAACAATCCTTATGATGGTACAATCATTCTGTGAAAGTTTGAAGGGAATCCGATGAAAACTGTTGACTCCAGTGTGAAAGAGGATTTCTCTATTTAATTTTCATAAGGCCCCTTTTCCCGTGGTTCCTGATGGATCCTACAAAATTCCCAAAGGAACAATCCTTATGATGGTACAACCATCCTGTCAAAGCTTAAATACAATCTGATGAAAACTGTGGACTGTTACGCGGATTTTTTAATTAAATTTTCATAAGGCCCCTTTTCCCGTGGTTCTTGACAGATAATACCCATTTTTCGAAAGGAACAATTCTTATGATGGTACAATCATTCTGAGAAAGTTTGAACAGCATCTGATGAAAAACTGTGGACTCTATCACATAAACAAGGATTTTTAATGGAATTTGTAATTGAATTTTCATAAGGCTCCTTTTCCATGTTTCATTCTGTGAAAGTTTGAAGGGAATCTGATGGAAACTGTGGACTCTGTCACGTAAACAAGGAAAAGTTTAACGGACGGACGGGTAAAAGCCATAGCTATAGCTCTAGTGGCCTTCGGCCAGTAGAGCTAAAAATAGTCCTGTTTCATCCTAATTTTTCAATAGGGTCAGTAGGTAGGCTTTTTTTTTTACTTTTTTTTCCCAATGAAATCCTTGGATGGTAGGGTTTTTTTTTGTTTTTTTTCAAGACAAATTGTTCTTGCTTTTATATAAATTATTGTTTCATTTATCATCATTTCATAGTACTGCGACAATCAAGAATAAGTGTTTGTTTACTTTTTGTATGTCATAATCCAATAATTTGATGACCAAAATCACAATCCAATAATTTGATGACCAAAATTAAAGAAAAATATAGAAAAAGGTACAAGGCTTTTCTCTTTAAGAAAGTTTGTAAGCTTCATCGCATCATTTTTTTAAAACTTTCTTTCATAGTTATTTTGGACAAGATATTTTTGTTGAGCTTAACGGGATGTAAAAACAAATAATACATAATTAAATTTGATTTTGAATGGGGTTTTACGCCGCTTTCAACAATCTTTCAGTTATATCGCGGCGGCTGGAGCACCTAACAATGGATTCCTGGTATTTCTCACACCAGTATTACCATCACATCCTTTCCTAGCCTCCAGCTGCTATTCCACATACGTCTACGATTATCGACCCTTTGGTGGTGTCCTAAAAAGTGCAAGAAGACAGATTCACACACTTTTATTTGAATTTCTATTTAATTGTTGTCTGCAACTCATTTAAACAAACATGTTTTTATAATTTAATAGGTTAATAAAAGAGCATTAATTTAACTTTCTACTTCCCCTATGTTTTCTGTCTTGAAGAAAATAAAGGGGGGGGGGGCAATTCAATTAAATCTTTATTTTCAATTCAGCTGAAAACTGAAAATATTCAATTTGCAGTGTTCGACACTAACGGGAGTTCGGGAGTCCGAGACTCCTCAAAAATGGCCCGGACTCGTAGAATTTCTGACTAGGCAGTCCGATGGACTCCTTAAACATTCACTAGTTCTCTTGTAAAAGTGTAGCCGATATCGTTTGACAAAAATCCTTACAATCACATCTACTCATCTCATTTTTCCACAATCAGCAATTCTTTCTGTAGTTCAAATTTTCTAGTCTAAAAGTCTACCGGTGTCAACGTAAAATCACGTTAACGTATTTTATGTCACTAAAGGTTAGATTCTGTAACGAACTGTTCTATTTATATCACTCGTAAATATAAACAAACATGTAATTATGGATCGGTTTTTGATTGGGTATAAGCTACAAACAATCAACCGCGTACGAGAATACAAGGGAGAGAAAGTTCCAGTCGTCATGGCAGGGATCAAGCTACAATATTATGGCCCTCTTTCTGATAATCTTCTGGCAAGGGCTACGATACCCCCCGTCTTTGCTCTTTGTTGCAGTGCCCTGAGTAAATCACTCCAGGCGCTTTGAGGTCGATTATTGGAAGTTGTGTAAATAGTACAAACACAAGTTTAATATCAAAATTGACCCTAACCATTTATCTATCCATCTTAATTTATGTTAATCTGCAAAAACTCAGATATTTTATGCATTAAGTCTTTTTGCCACACCATCGGAATCGGAAACTCCAAGTTTTTCGGTCATTTTGAATCAAATGTCAGCCATTTTTGCTGTTTGACAGGAGATCCAATCGGATCCCCTCGTTCAATTCTACGAGATCTCTGGCTTCCCGCCAAAACGATAGCAAATGAAAATCTAGGTCACCATATTTGGAAAGCATAGTACTTTTTGAAACAGTACAGTTCTGATAGAAAATAAGAAAAAAATTGTATGAAGTATGATTCAGTATCTTTGAAGATGAAACATTATCAATGATAGGTTGAAAAGAATACTATGAATTATTACGAACACCTGTTTTGACAGCATGACAACAGTAAACACGTGACTTATTAATTGATCACATGACCAACCAAAATTCATTGCTGCCAAACTTGGGAAATATTTTATGAACTGAAAAGAAACCAATATTAAATGATTGATACAATTGACATTATTATCATTTTGACAGAATTTAGTCCATAATATTAACGTATTTAAGAAATTGGTCCCTTTAGAGAATCGCTTATCACAAAACATACAAAATTAGGACTTGCAACAAAGCACAAAGGTGATAGTCGTAGCCCTCGCCAGCCCATTATCAGAAAGCGGGTCAAGATATCGCAGCTAGCGGGGATCGTACACCTGGCTTATGTATGACGGTGAAAAAAACGAGATGTAATGTTTGTACTAAGTATGAGAACTTTGGGAATTTTGTAACAGGTTGCAGCAATGGCAGTGAAGAGGCACAATACTTCCCAGAGTCACATTGACAATGTTACTAAAGAGAATGCTCAACAACACACGGAGCTCAACCGATCGACTGCTTGTCGTTCATTACTCCAACTAAATAAACTATTTTTGACAAACTTCCAAAGCCTTGTAAGTTATTAAAATTCAGTGCATTGATTGAGTATTCTTATCACTGTCTGTTAAAAAGTGGTTATTTTGATCAATATTCATGTACAAAGATAAGACTTTTCTAATGTGCATTTTCAAATAAGAATTTTTCATTTTCATTAGGACATAGGGATAAGCAATATTAAATGATCAAATACCAGTTTTGATGATGAATAAATTAATACATGTTAATAAAACAAATTAATTTAAGGACAATTTTCACTTTTATTCGGACATCTTGATTTTCCTCTGGACTCCCTGACTTCTTAAGTTAGGAGTCCGATGGACTCCTTGGTTGGAGAAGTTAGTGTCTAATGCTGATTTGTCTATATAATAATACAATTTTTCTGAAATACTGATTTTTTAATAAATCAAATTTTGGACAATTTTCGAAACGAATGCCAAGAGTTGAAACCGAAAGTAAAAGAACTTTTCTCTGAAGAAACATATTACAAAGATAAATGCATCGTTGTGCTTTGAGATAGTTACAAAAACATGTAGAAGAAAGAGAAATTGGAGAAAGAAAGCAATCTATGAAAAGTCACTGTCAAAAACTCGCACTCGATGTTGTCTGCGCATGTCATACTTTCCGAAGATTTGAAAAATGCCACCTATTGGAAGGTAACATGCAGAGAATTCTTACCGCACATTTGACTCAAAATTTGAAGCCTTTGGTAGTTGAGTGGCCATCTTCAAATATTGATGCTAATGGGCAAATGTGTCTAATGGATTTTATCTCATTTTTCACCTCCTTTTGGCCATATTTTTGGAAGAAAACGGCGATCAAGGAGCTCGGCCTGCCAAAAATCTGGGGTAGCCATGATGAATATGAAGGTACCAAAAGGTATCCCAAAAGCTACCGGTAAGTTCGCATGAGTTACTATAGTATTGATTTTGGATAACGTTGTTATAGCAAATACAATCTCGAGTTTCGTGAACTAAACCGACGATGCTTCTGTCAAACCAACGGGTCGGTCAACATTCTTTTTCTTTTTTAAATGAGGCATACAAAAAATTCAGTCAGGGTCTATTTTGATGGGTCGGTCGGGAAATAAGAAACAAAACATTTTTAGGCCCTAGATTGACAGTCCGACTCAAAATATCAAAGCCCTACACCTAATCATTTTGGCGAAGAAGATTTTTTAAAGATTTTCTCCTTTAATACTAGGTATAGTGAAAACCCATCCATGTTGAGCTGAGTTCAAGAGTGTGGTAATTCTTTGATTGATTGATTGAATGGGGTTTAACGCCGCTTTTAACAGTATTTTAGTCATATCGCGGCGGCTGGAGCACCTAACAATGGATTCCTGGTATTTCTCACACCAGTACTACCACTACATCCTTTCCTAGCCTCCAGCTGCTATCCCACTTAGGTTTACGATTATCCACCCATTGGTGAGAGACAAGGTAATTTTTTGAAGTACTAAAGTAGAGGTTCAATAGGCATTAATACATACCAAATATCAAAGCTCTAGGCCCAATGGTTTAGAAGGAGAACAATTTCTATAATATCCTTCTTTATTCCTTTCTGGGTTTACAAAATACCAAAGCTCTAGGCCTTATGGTTTAGGAGAGGATTTATAAAGATTTCCTTCTTTATTTCTATGTAAAATCAGGAATCGAAAAGAAAAGGGCCAATTTTAAGAGTACAGAAATTCTTTGAAGTATTATGGTAGAGGATGAATAGATGATTTGTACCAAATATCGAAGATCTAGGCCTTACAGCTTGGGAGGAGAAGATTTTTTAAGTTTTCCTTCTTTATTTCTATGCAAAATCGGGGATTAAAACAGAAAAGGGCTTATTTTCAGAATAAGGTCTTCTTTGAAGTATTTTGGTAGAGGGTCAATAGATGATGATTTTTACCAAATATCAAAGCTCTAGGCCTTACAGCTTCGGAGAAGATTTTTTTAAGCTTTTTCACTCCGTTGCCATGGCAACCAGAGTTCTTCATGGATTTCAATTCTTTGAAGTATTTTGAAAGAGCATGACCTAAGGATCATTCCTGTGAAGTTTGGTTGAAATTCCTTGGTCAGTTTAGAAGGAGAAGGTTTTTTGTAATTGTGAACGGACGGACGGATGCAGGATGATGGCCAATCACAATAGCTCACTTCTTGCATAGGTGAGCTAAACAAGAAGTTTCTCTGTGACCTTACAATCATCTAGTGAAATTAACAAAAGAATCTAATAATAATTGCTGTTTATCACATGAACAGGATTGTTTAATTATGATAATAATAATAATAATGACTTATTTACTGAGGCTACATATTCTGTTTCCCAATCTTCCATGTGGGCCTCTTTCATCAATGTTTTACAATATTTACAATACATGAAAAAAAGACAGAATGTACACATTAGAAGAAGTAGTAGCACACAACAATTTCAGATTTATTTACTTTTTCTGAGTAGAAATACTGTAGAAAAAGGAGACAAGTCGGGCGTGGGAATTCCACACCCCTGCCTTCAAGATTAGGATTTTGACAAACATGCAGACAGGTTTAACCCTAGTCGTGCGGGTCCCGGAATATTCCGGGTTACGTCGCCGTTTACTGTGAGCTGAACCCGGAATATTCCGGATTTGGGGGTTTCCCAATACTGACAATCCCCGCGTCGTCAAAACTAAGCCAATCACTTTGTATCTTTTGGGAAAGCCTCAAGTTGTCACCAAGTAACCGATTTAAACCCACTTTAACCTTTTATTTAGGTTTTTTCATTTGATACCTGGGAAAAGAGAGCAACCCAATTGAACATCATTCAAAATGGCTGACTTCTTTCGAGAAATCATGCTAGATGATTCTTCCGACGAAGAATTTGAAGGTTTTTGTCGGATGAGGGGGAAACCACCGCTCAGCCTGATCCAGGTACATTAATAAATGAAGATTTCACGCCAATTGGTTTGAGGGAGATCGTAATAAGCTGAATATGCCCTTCACAGGTAGGCCGGGAATAGATCCGAGAATTCGTCTGCCAGAAAATCCGACCCCCCCTTGATTTTTTCAATCTTTTCGTCACAGATCATGACTTTTTGATCATGTCAGATGAAACTAATTGATATGCTGCGCAATATTTAGCACAAAATAGATTAAAACCCCATTCAAGATTTGCTAGATGGGTGGAAACAAACCCCGAGGAAATGAAGGTGTTCTTTGGCATGACCCTCGCTATGGGTATTGTTGTACAACTTGAATTGTCGGAGTACTGGACAACAAACGAAGTAAAGGAGACTCCTCTTTTAGAAATTTAATGTCTAGGGACAGATTCTGGCTTCTTATGAGTTTCTTTCACCTGGCAAATAATGATGAGATCGTAAGAAGAGGGCAACCAGGGCATGACCCTTTATTTAAGCTAGGTACCATTTACAAGAGCTTGATTACCAGGTTTCACCAGGTGTACACACCTCATCAAGAGCTATCGTTTGATGAAGGTATGGTTCCTTGGCGTGGTAATTTGTCTTTTAGAGTTTACAACCCTGACAAACGAAAAAAATATGGTATTAAGGCTTACATGATATGCGATGCTACAAATGGTTACTGTACTAAATTCAAACTTTATACAGGTAAGTCGTTAAAGCAGCCAGGAGAAAATGGTACCACATTTGATCTTGTAATGGATATGATAAGGAATTATTTTGGAAAAGGCTACCATTTGTACATGAATAACTATTATAGCTCCCCAAAACTATATGTTGATCTCTTTGACCTTGAAGTTGCAGCCACAGGTACTTTGTGGGCTAATAGAAAAGGTGTCCCCCTAGCATTGATAGAAAAAAAGGTTGACAAGGGTCAGGTGTGCACCATGAAAAATAGAAATTTAACAATAAGTAAATACCATGACAGAAAAATTGTCTATTTAATGAGTACAGTAGAAGACTCCACCTTTGTACAAACTGGTAAGGTAAACCCCAAAAATGGTCAGCCTGTTCTAAGACCAAGCCTAGTTGTTTCCTATGACAAGTTCATGGGTGGGGTAGATCGACTGATCAAATGGTATCATATGCTACCTTCAATGGTAGAACAGTAAAGTGGTGGAAAAGAGTCTTTTTCCATGTTGTTTCCTTATCAGTCTTAAATGCCTATTTGCTGTATAAATCAATTGCAACTGACGAGTCTACCATAATGCTGCAGAGAAACTTCCGTAAAAAACTTGTCCAGAATCTTGTAAAGTCTGTTGTAGTGGGGGATGTGCCAGGCATGTCAATGAGAAGCCCAGGTAGGCCCTCTACTGCAACAGATCCCTTACAGAGACTTCAAGGTCAGCATTTTCCAGAGAAAATAACTAACTCCGGGAAAAACAACAACATTACAAGGTCTTGTGTTGTGTGTGTTCCAGCTATGCGGGAACTTCTAGAAAAGGTAGGTGAAAAGAGAACAAGAGGGCCGTTGGCCCTGGGGTGCTCACCTGAGATAAAGGCTCTTTTTCTTTCAACAGTCTAATTTCATGTTAAGGTTAGGATTATGAAACAAGTTGGCCACAATTACATATAAAGACTATGAACCTGGGGATCCAAAAGTCTAAATAACAAATTCAAAGGCTTTAGCGCTGATTTGAAAGAAGGAAAAGACTTTTTACATGGGTTATAATTTAGGAAATAAGAAAGAAGTCTGTGAACTGATGCTTCATGCCTATTCCCCCGCCCCACCCCTGGAGACCCGAGGATCATGATTTTAGCTATTTTGTAAGGGATCAATATACTGATGCTTCATGCCTTCTGGGTCAGGAGGAGAAGATTTTTAAAGATTATTTTAAAATTTCACTTTTGTTGCCATGGCAACCAGAGTTTTAAACTGATTTCAATTCTTTAAGCTATTTTTGAAGGGGACCACCTAAGCAACATTTCTGCCAAATTTGGTTCAAATTGGCCCAGTGGTTTGGGAGGAGATGTTGTTTAAAGAAATTGTTGATGGACGACGAACGGCGGATGGATGCCGGACAAAAGGGGATCTCAATAGCTCTATTGAGCACTACGTGCTCAGGTGAGCTAAAAAGGCCTGGGCATGAATCTTCATATCAGTGTGACAAGTGTAAAACTGCACTCTGTATTGATGTCTGCTTTAAGTTGTATCACACTCAAAAGGACTTCAAAGCAGCCTACAAAGCTCACATAGCTGCCGAAAATAATTAGTTTTTTTTCAAATTTTGTCAGACCTGTACAGGTAAGTTATCGGGAAAAGGCCTGGTAAGTAATTAAGTGTACAGGTAAGTCATTGTATGTAAAGGTAATGTATCCAGCATGCTGAAAGAATCATCTAACTATCAATTAATTGTTTATCATTCAATTTAAAAGTTTCCTTGTTGAAACTTTGTTGAAGAACTTGTTTTTTATATAGCTTTGAATTGATTAGGTAAACAATACTTACCTGTGCTTACCTGAGACACCGACTTGATCCGATTCACTCTAATATCAAGTAATTGGGTACAGCAAATGACAAGGTAAACAAATGTTACTGTTTGGTTAGTTTTATTGTAACAAAGGCATTTTTTTCCATAGAAACTCAAAACTATAAGACCAATATTTCTTAATTCTGTAAAAAATATTCAGCTCACACAACTGGCTCTATGTATCATATATAGCATGAGAAGGGTTAAGATGTTGAAGCAAAGACAAATGCCCTTATACAGATTGATGTTAATATGTCAAAAGACTATTGTACTTTTTTATTAGAGTATTATCAGTTTCATCTTAATAAACACTGGTCTTGTCTGCTGTTTTAATCACATGATAATGGTTTAGATGTTTCTATCTCTATCTTGTTAGTTTTTAACTTTTTTCCCAATTTGACCAAAGTTCATGCGAAACTTCCCAATTTGAAATGCTAGGGCATCTTCCCAATTTTTGGAAAAAAAGCCCTGTTTACATACAATTGAAATAAGTTTAAACTTTCATCTTTCATATCACAGAATCGATTTTGCGATGACTCCTAAAATGACTTAATTTGCATAACAAACACGAATTTGATTGGTCTGTTTTTAATGTATTCTTACGCTAGATTTCAAGGTCGTAATAACGCGGGTTTGATTCACAGCTGATCGAAGTTTGAGACAGTCAAGATCGAAAGACTGATAGTTCTACAAAATAAAATTACTTTGATAGAGTCTAGGCTGTGTCTCCATCTTAGTACATTTCTACCGAACCTTTAGTTATATACGTTTATAGTTTAAGGACTAGTTTTTCTTGTGGGTCCTTGAAGGAGAATTTAGAGTCATAGGAGAAGGACGGACACGAATATTAGTTATGTCTGAAGACGAGAAGATGTCCACACGCTAACGTAGCACTATTGATTATAAGAGACTGAATGACAGAGGGTTTGATGGACAGCAGTTTTCACCGATAGGTAGAGGTAAACCCTTAGGTAGCCCCGATAGAGGAGCCTTGGGAACCAGTAATTAAGGGGGGAAACCAAATCTGTATCCACGCATGCTAACACAGATATTGACAACCAAGAACGGGTACCAGACCATTCGTTTTCCGGTATAGCAGTAAGTACAGCGAGTCAGGCTTTTCTTCAGGAGAAAAATGAGTTAACTGCTAGATTGAGACAGTTAAGGGAAGAAGCAAAGCTTCAATGTTTGAGGCAGGAGGTCCAGGCAGCTGAGAAAGCGTTAGCATGTGGTCAAGGGCAACATTCAAGAGGTATGTCGTTTCCCGACACAGTTACTTTAGACAATCTAAGGAAAGACATTCCATTAAAAAGTAAGGCAAGGTCAATTTTGGAGAATTTGGGGGCCCTTCAGGTCAATGATGAAGAGATAGACTCTTCTCCAAATTTTGAACACAAATGTGAGAAAACCTTGAAATCTTCCCAAAAATCAGGAATTTCTGCTAGAGCTTCTGATTTGGTGTCTAATCCACAGAGATATCCCCATTCACATTTGCGTTTTGAATATGTGAATAATTCAATAGAATTTGACAAATTAAATATGAATTTATTTGTTGGTGAATTAGAAATAATTTCAAATAAAAATATTCATAATATTGAAAGATTAGCTAGGATTGAATCGTTAAAAAGATTGATGTATTTGCAAAGTTCTTTCGAGTTCATGGTTCTTAAATCTTTGTACGCTGCAATTTTGAAAGAAATTGAACTTGGTTAAAGAGATTTGGGGGATGATTTCACATATATTGAAAATCAAATTTTGGCCTCTCATTCTTTGAAATTCAAACCAAAAACAGAGCATCTGGATTCAAGCAAGAGGACAGTTCTAAAGTTTGGTTTTGTGCTAAATTCCAACGCAATAAATGTTCAAATAAAGATTCACACATTGTGCAAGTCAGAGGTAGGCTACGATTGATAAGCATATTTGTGCGACCTGCTGGCTTAAAGATAAATAGAGTTGAATCATCCAGAATGCTCATCTGCTTGTCCGAATTTGTCTTCGTGACATTTATTTGATCAAAATAGATTAATTCAATGGAACAAGGCAGCTGATATTTTTTATCCAGATTTTTCTAATAAAAAACATAATAATGACTACTAAAGAAAAATTCCTTTTTGCAATCATTCAAAGAATTATACGTTATGCAGAGATCTAAAACCCATTTTATGTTCTCCCACAGATGAGTTAATGAAAATTTACAAGGAAGTGAGAAATTCTGGCGATTTCAATTATCGAAAGGCTAGAATTCCCGTCAATTCAAAGTTTAATATTGAATTTATGAGGAGGATGCTCCATGATTATAGGGATTTAGAAGTTTTAGATTTTTTACAATTCAGGTTTCCTATTGGATATCTTAATGTTGAAAGTCCGATTGAGCCTTCTTTGAATTGTAAGAATCATAAGGGTGCTGTTGAATTTCCAGAAGCAATACATGAGTATTTGGTTAAAGAGTCCAAACATGCTGCTATTATTGGTCCATTTAAATTCAGTTCCAAAATCAGGAACAGATGAGAGAAAAGTGATTCTAGATCTCAGCTATCCCAAATTTGGAAATAATGTTAATGGTCATGTTTCAAAAGACTTTTATTTAGGGGACAAAGTTGAATTAATATTTCAAAAAAAGATGACTTTGTAGCTCTAATTCTAAATAAGGGCAGAAACTCTTTGATGTATAAGTTAGATCTTCGGAGAGCATACAGGCAAATAAGCATATGTCCATCTAGTTATAATTTAGTAGCTTATAAGTGGCAAAAACATATATTTGCAGACGCGGTGTTGCCAATGGGCATACGGTCTTCTGCTCATATTTGCCAAAGGGTTACAAATGCCTTCTCTTTTATGCTTTTATATATTGGAATAGCAGTTCTAAATTATTTGGATGATTTTGGAGGGGTTGAAAAGAAAAACTTGGCTTTATTTGCTTTTAATACCGTAAGAGAAATTTTCAAAATGAGTGGGTTAGAGGAAGCTATAGATAAATGCTGCATGCCCTCAGAAACTATGGTTTTTCTAGGTGTCTTATTTAATACCAGGGATATGACCATGTCAGTTACGACGGATTGGTTGTCTGAAATGAAATATTTAATCAGTTGTTGGTTAGACAAAAGCACTGCATCCTTAAAAGACATTCAGGTTTTGTTAGGAAAGTTGAATTATGTTGGAGCTTGCGTGAAGTCCAGTAGAGTATTTTGTAAATAGATTGTTAAATTGGATGAGAGAATGTTACGCTTTAGATACAAGGGGTAGACAATTTGTCTTTCCAGAGGAAGTCCGAAAGATTTATTCTGGTGGGACAAATTTCTGCCTTTATATAATGGTATTTCTTTGTTAGACTACGGAGATTGGAGTAAATCTGATGAAATTTTCAGTTCAGACAGTTGTTTGACTGGTTGTGGGGGACTCTTTGGAAATAGATTTTTTCATGCAATATTTCCACAGTTCATTTTGAACCAGCGTTTGCATATAAGTGCTTAGGAGTTATTATCGATCGTGGTTTGTCTGCATTATGGAGTCCATATATGAGAGGCAAAAAAGTTCAAATACATTGTGATAATATGGCTGCCTGTATTGCTATAAATACAGGGAGGACAAGGTCTGTCTTTCTACAGCAATGCTTAAAAGAAATTTGTTTCCTGTCATCCTTAAATGATTTTCATTTGAGAGCCAGATTCATTCCTGGAGTGGATAACCGTGTGGCGTATACCCTTTCCCGGTGGCATTGTGAGAACAGACAGGCATTGATCTACTCTGTATTTGACAAAGATATGCTCTTGATAGAGGACTGCATTGAGGAGAATTACTTTAAGTTCTCTCATCAATGGTAGTGTTCTTTTCAGGTAGCGACTTAAGAGAGTTATCGCGAGAGATGAAGGAGAGTACATGGTCAGCATTTGCTTAAGGTTCACAGACTAATTTGTTAACTCAATGGGAAGCCTTCTTTATGTTCTGTTTACATTTCAATTTGACATATTTACCAGCATCTGCTGTGACATTAAAGTTGTATGCTCAATTTTTATCCAGGTCTTTTAAATCAGTGGAAAGCATTAAAAATTATTTGGCAGGTGTTAAAACCTTGCATGCTATTATTTGAGCTGATTTAAGTCAATTTGCAGATTTCACAGTATGCTTGACTTTTTGAGGATTATCCCGATTAAATCCACATATTGTGAAATGTGCAGAGCCCAAGACGATCGATATTTTACGCAAAATTTATGATAAACTTGATTTTAATGACAAATCAAATTAAGTATACTGGTGTCTGGTTTTTTTTGCTTTCTTTTTAGTTGCAAGAAAGTCAAGTTTAGTGCCATCATCTAGAAATGATATCATTAATAAAAGATTTTTACTTAGAGAAAATATAGAAGAAAACCCACATTATTTATTGGTTAATTTCAATTTCTCTAAGACAATCCAGTTTGGAGATAGGGTGTTAACAAGTCCTTTGATTCTAGTTCATGATAAAAGGATATGTCCTGTATATGCTTATCGTCAGTTAATTGCCTCGATATCAATCATCCATCTGGTGCTTTCTTTGCTTTACCAGATGGTAATATTGTCACTAATAATTTATTTGCAAGTAAGTTAAAAGTGTGTTTAGAATCAATAGGTTTGAATCTCGCTCTTTACTCAACTCATTCATTTAGAATGGGATTCGCAACACGAGCATTTCAATGTAATTTGCCACCAGAGCATATTCAATTATTAGGAGACAGGAAATCAGATTGCTTTGGTATTTGTTTGATTGATATTTGGAATTAACTTGGAAAGATGAGATGGAAATTTTGAAAGGAATGTTAAGTCACATATAATTCTTAAACTGTTGATCAAAATAGACCAGAAATTGGATCTATTTTATGTTTTTCAGAGATAAAGGTTCATCTTTTGTCTGATTCGATTGCCAAATACGTGGACAACATTAATTTTACTACGGTTATTTCATTTCCGGGTATTAATATTCTTAGAATAACAAGGAAAACTGAACTAAACCCTAATTTAGTGCATGCTAAATTTGTGATATTACATGTTGGAACTAATGACATTAATTCCTTGACTAAAGAGGAAATGATTAGTGCTTATAACAATTTGATTACAGTAATTCAATCAAAATCTGAAGGTATGGTAGTGATATCCAGTATCATACCCAGACCAATTGATCATGAGAAAATGGGGGAAAAGGTTAAAGCAGTAAATTTAGAGCTGAAGTCTCTTTGTGAAAGAAGGAAGATTAAATTTCTCCATTCATTTCGGCCATTTTTCAAGTTTGGAAAACCAGTACGTGAATATTTTGCCAGCAGAGATGGTGGTCTCCATTTAAATGTTGAGGGCACTAGAAGATTAAGATTGTTTTTTGTAAATGCAGTTGCTCATTTATTGAAGTGATTGTATGAAATTATGTGAAAGGATAAGTGTTTTATTAGATTGATGGGTCCCTTTTTAATGAAGGTAATCCATATATTACTTCATTGGAGGCTAGCTCACATAGAAATAGTATTTTATTTTTCTTGTGGGTTTGGTGGGTGGTAACACTACATTAATTATGATGTATTAAGACGATTTATGAATTGATTCAGGGGTTACTTTGGGGCCCTTGTTAATGAAGGTATGTAAATATTACTTCATTCGAGGTTAATTCATATAGAAATAGAACTCGACATTTCTTATGAATTACAGTTGTCCTTCTTGCATTGTGTAAAGCTTTGCTTCACTTTTTTTTCGTTTTTTTGTGTTTTGTTATTTATGCTTTTGAAAGTTGTCCCAAATTTCAGGGGGAGGGAATTTCTGGCTTCTTTTTGGCTGTTCAACAGTGAGCCGGTAACTAAGTCAGGCGCATTATGTATATATCATGTCATGTTGGATTGTCATATCTGCACTTAGTTACCGTATCATTGCTTGCATGATTGTTTCAGAAATGCATTTACCTTTGTTAATTTGCATGATTGTATTTGACTTTAGTGGCTTGAATGCTTATGAAAAGATGAAATGACTGTCTCCTTAAGTCCTAACTAAATCATCATCTATGCTATCTATGCCTTAGTTATTCTTGTAGTTTAATGCCAATTGAATCAATTTTGCGATGACTCATAAAATCACTTAATTTGCATAACAAACAAGAATTTGATTGGTCTGTTTTTAATGTATTCTTATGCTAGTTTTCAAGGTCGTAATAACACAGGTTTGATTCACAGCTGATCGAAGTTTGAGACAGTCAAGATCAAAAGACTGATAGTTCTACAAAATAAAATTACTTTTCCCTCCCAACCCAACCCTTTTTCTTTTTCGAGAAAGACTTGATTGGTCAGGCCGTTCAACAGAGAACCGGTAACTAAGTCAGGCGCATTATTTATAAATCATGTCATGTTGGATTGTCATATCTGCTCTTAGTTACTGTATCATTGCTTGCATGATTGTTTCAGAAATGCATTTACATTTGTTAATTTGCATGATTGTATTTGACTTTAGTTGCTTGAATGCTTATGAAAAGATGAAATGACTGTCTCCCTAAGTCCTAAGTAAATCATCATCCATGCTATCTATGCCTTAGTTATTCTTGTAGTTTAATGCCAATTGAATCGATTTTGCGATGACTCGTAAAATCACTTAATTTGCATAACAAACAAGAATTTGATTGGTTTTTTTTTAATGTAATATTACGCTAGTTTTCAAGGTCGTAATAACACAGGTTTGATTCACAGCTGATCGAAGTTTAAGACAGTCAAGATCAAAAGACTGATAGTTCTACAAAATAAAATTACTTTTCCCTCCCAAGCCAACCCTTTTTCTTTTTCGAGAAAGACTTGACTGGTCAGGCCGTTCAACAGTGAGCCGGTAACTAAGTCAGGCGCATTATGTATATATCATGTCATGTTGAATTGTCATATCTGCTCTTACTTACTGTATCATTGTTTGCATGATTGTTTCAGAAATGCATTTACCTTTGTTAATTTGCATGATTGTATTTGACTTTAGTTGCTTGAATGCTTATGAAAAGATGAAATGACTGTCTCTCTAAGTCCTAAGTAAATCATCATCTATGCTATCTATGCCTTAGTTATTCTTGTAGTTTAATGCCAATTGAATCAATTTTGCAATGACTCGTAAAATCACTTAATTTGCATAACAAACAAGAATTTGATTGGTCTGTTTTTAATGTATTCTTACGCTAGATTTCAAAGGTCGTAATAACACAGGTTTGATTCACAGCTGATCGAAGTTTGAGACAGTCAAGATCAAAAGACTGATAGTTCTACAAAATAAAATTACTTTTCCCTCCCAAGCCAACCCTTTTTCTTTTTCGAGAAAGACTTAATTAGTCAGGCCGTTCAACAGTGAGCCGGTAACTAAGTCAGGCGCATTATTTATAAATCTTGTCATGTTGGACTGTCATATCTGCTCTAAGTTACCGTATCATTGCTTGCATGATTGTTTCAGAAATGCATTTACCTTTGTTAATTTGCATGATTGTATTTGACTTTAGTTGCTTGAATGCTTATGAAAAGATGAAATGACTGTCTCTCTAAGTCCTAAGTAAATCATCATCTATGCTATCTATGCCTTAGTTATTCCTGTAGTTTAATGCCAATTGAATCGATTTTGCGATGACTCGTAAACTCACTTAATTTGCTTAACAAACAAGAATTTAATTGGTCTGTTTTTAATGTATTCTTACGCTAGATATCAAGGTCGTAATAACACAGGTTTGATTCACAACTGATGGAATTTTGAGACAGTCAAGATCAAAAGACTGATAGTTCTACAAAATAAAATTACTTTTCCCTCCAAACCCAACCCTTTTTCTTTTTCGAGAAAGACTTGATTGGTCAGGCTGTTCAACAGAGAACCGGTAACTAAGTCAGGCGCATTATTTATAAATCGTGTCATGTTGGATTGTCATATCTGCTCTTAGTTACTGTATCATTGCTTGCATGATTGTTTCAGAAATGCATTTACCTTTGTTAATTTGCATGATCGTATTTGACTTTAGTTGCTTGAATGCTTATGAAAAGATGAAATGACTGTCTCCCTAAGTCCTAAGTAAACATCATCTATGCTATCTATGCCTTAGTTATTCTTGTAGTTTAATGCCAATTGAATCGATTTTGCGATGACTCGTAAAAACACTAAATTTGCATAACAAACAAGAATTTGATTGGTCTGTTTTTAATGTATTCTTACGCTCGTTTTCAAGGTCGTAATAACACAGGTTTGATTCACAGCTGATGGAATTTTGAGACAGTCAAGATCAAAAGACTGATAGTTCTACAAAATAAAATTACTTTTCCCTCCCAAGCCAACCCTTTTTCTTTTTCGAGAAAGACTTAATTAGTCAGGCCGTTCAACAGTGAGCCGGTAACTAAGTCAGGCGCATTATGTATATATCATGTCATGTTGAATTGTCATATCTGCTCTTACTTACTGTATCATTGTTTGCATGATTGTTTCAGAAATGCATTTACCTTTGTTAATTTGCATGATTGTATTTGACTTTAGTTGCTTGAATGCTTATGAAAAGATGAAATGACTGTCTCTCTAAGTCCTAAGTAAATCATCATCTATGCTATCTATGCCTTAGTTATTCTTGTAGTTTAATGCCAATTGAATCAATTTTGCAATGACTCGTAAAATCACTTAATTTGCATAACAAACAAGAATTTGATTGGTCTGTTTTTAATGTATTCTTACGCTAGATTTCAAAGGTCGTAATAACACAGGTTTGATTCACAGCTGATCGAAGTTTGAGATAGTCAAGATCAAAAGACTGATAGTTCTACAAAATAAAATTACTTTTCCCTCCATACCTTAACCTTTTTCTTTTTCGAGAAAGACTTGATTGGTCAGGCCGTTTAACAGTGAGCCGGTAACTAAGTCAGGCGCATTATTTATAAATCGTGTCATGTTGGATTGTCATATCTGCTCTTAGTTACTGTATCATTGCTTGCATGATTGTTTCAGAAATGCATTTACCTTTGTTAATTTGCATGATCGTATTTGACTTTAGTTGCTTGAATGCTTATGAAAAGATGAAATGACTGTCTCTCTAAGTCCTAAGTAAATCATCATCTATGCTATCTATGCCTTAGTTATTCTTGTAGTTTAATGCCAATTGAATCAATTTTGCAATGACTCGTAAAATCACTTAATTTGCATAACAAACAAGAATTTGATTGGTCTGTTTTTAATGTATTCTTACGCTCGTTTTCAAAGGTCGTAATAACACAGGGTTGATTCACAGCTGATGGAAGTTTGAGACAGTCAAGATCAAAAGACTGATAGTTCTACAAAATAAAATTACTTTTCCCTCCCAACCTAACCCTTTTTCTTTTTCGAAAAAGACTTGATTGGTCAGGCCGTTTAACAGTGAGCCGGTAACTAAGTCAGGTGCATTATTTATAAATCGTGTCATGTTGGATTGTCATATCTGCTTTTAGTTACCGTATCATTGCTTGCATGATTGTTTCAGAAATGCATTTACCTTTGTTAATTCGCATGATTGTATTTGACTTTAGTGGCTTGAATGCTTATGAAAAGATGGAATGATTGATTGATTGATTGAATGGGGTTTAATGCCGCTTTTAACAGTATTTCAGTCATATCGCGGGGGCTGGAGCACCTAACAATGGATTCATGGTATTTCTCACACCAGTACTACCACTACATCCTTTCCTAGCCTCCAGCTGCTATCCCACTTAGGTTTGCGATTATCCACCCATTGGTGAGAGACAATTGTCGGAAAGAATATTTGCTGCCGCCGGGGATCAAACCCAAAAAGATGAAATGACTGTCTCCCTAAGTCCTAAGTAAATCATCATCTATGCTATCTATGCCTTAGTTATTCTTGTAGTTTAATGCCAATTGGTCTTCGAAAGTGGCAAAACACTTCAGAGTTCAATGAATTTTTAGTCAGCCCTCAAATTTCGTATGGAGGCCTTCATCTTGGGTCAAAGTTCATGCTAGGCATTACAAGTGATTTGAATGGCCGATCAATTTTCCGGCCAGACCTTCAACAGGAAATGGCCAATTAAAGTGTGTGTTGCAAAATAGTATCTTGCACTTTTTAAATGTCTGCGTCTTTGTAAATATCAAAGCTGAACCAGAAATTAATTGATTGTAGAATTGTAATGCATCAAAGAGGACCTGTGTGATATGTTAGTTGAAAGTTTAAACCTATTTCAAATGCATGTGAAGTTAATATTGTGTTCCATAGGACCTATAGTGTGTTTTAAAATCAATGTACTAACCCTTGTCAATGACGCAAAATTTCACCAAAATTTATAATTCAAGCCTCTATTACAGTCAGTCAACACTAACAGCTCACAAACATTTTTACTTACTTTGTAGAAAAATGTGTTGGCTTTCTTTTTTTAATGAGTGATTAAATTATCTGAACATTTCAAAAAGATATAGCATTTATCGTACATATTGGTGGGTGATTGGGCTGAACAAAGAAAAATCCCTTTTTAGTAATATTGGTCTTATAGGATGGAAGGGGCTAAAATTACGAACCCTTTTTCTTTTTCGAGAAAGACTTGATTAGTCAGGCCGTTTAACAGTGAGCCGGTAACTAAGTCAGGCGCATTATGTATATATCATGTCATGTTGAATTGTCATATCTGCTCTTACTTACTGTATCATTGTTTGCATGATTGTTTCAGAAATGCATTTACCTTTGTTAATTTGCATGATTGTATTTGACTTTAGTTGCTTGAATGCTTATGAAAAGATGAAATGACTGTCTCTCTAAGTCCTAAGTAAATCATCATCTATGCTATCTATGCCTTAGTTATTCTTGTAGTTTAATGCCAATTGAATCAATTTTGCAATGACTCGTAAAATCACTTAATTTGCATAACAAACAAGAATTTGATTGGTCTGTTTTTAATGTATTCTTACGCTAGATTTCAAAGGTCGTAATAACACAGGTTTGATTCACAGCTGATCGAAGTTTGAGACAGTCAAGATCAAAAGACTGATAGTTCTACAAAATAAAATTACTTTTCCCTCCCAACCTTAACCTTTTTCTTTTTCGAGAAAGACTTGATTGGTCAGGCCGTTTAACAGTGAGCCGGTAACTAAGTCAGGCGCATTATTTATAAATCGTGTCATGTTGGATTGTCATATCTGCTCTTAGTTACTGTATCATTGCTTGCATGATTGTTTCAGAAATGCATTTACCTTTGTTAATTTGCATGATTGTATTTGACTTTAGTTGCTTGAATGCTTATGAAAAGATGAAATGACTGTCTCTCTAAGTCCTAAGTAAATCATCATCTATGCTATCTATGCCTTAGTTATTCCTGTAGTTTAATGCCAATTGAATCGATTTTGCGATGACTCGTAAAATCACTTAATTTGCTTAACAAACAAGAATTTAATTGGTCAGTTTTTAATGTATTCTTACGCTAGATTTCAAGGTCGTAATAACACAGGTTTGATTCACAACTGATGGAATTTTGAGACAGTCAAGATCAAAAGACTGATAGTTCTACAAAATAAAATTACTTTTCCCTCCCAACCCACACTTTTTCTTTTTCGAGAAAGACTTGATTGGTCAGGCCGTTCAACAGTGAGCCGGTAACTAAGTCAGGCGCATTATGTATATATCATGTCATGTTGGATTGTCATATCTGCTCTTACTTACTGTATCATTGTTTGCATGATTGTTTCAGAAATGCATTTACCTTCGTAATTTGCATGATTGTATTTGACTTTAGTGGCTTGAATGCTTATGAAAAGATGGAATGATTGATTGATTGATTGAATGGGGTTTAATGCCGCTTTTAACAGTATTTCAGTCATATCGCGGCGGCTGGAGCACCTAACAATGGATTCCTGGTATTTCTCACACCAGTACTACCACTACATCCTTTCCTAGCCTCCAGCTGCTATCCCACTTAGGTTTGCGATTATCCACCCATTGGTGAGAGACAATTGTCGGAAAGAATATTTGCCGCCGCCGGGGATCAAACCCAAAAAGATGAAATGACTGTCTCCCTAAGTCCTAAGTAAATCATCATCTATGCTATCTATGCCTTAGTTATTCTTGTAGTTTAATGCCAATTGGTCTTCGAAAGTGGCAAAACACTTCAGAGTTCAATGAATTTTTAGTCAGCCCTCAAATTTCGTATGGAGGCCTTCATCTTGGGTCAAAGTTCATGCTAGGCATTACAAGTGATTTGAATGGCCGATCAATTTTCCGGCCAGACCTTCAACAGGAAATGGCCAATTAAAGTGTGTGTTGCAAAATAGTATCTTGCACTTTTTAAATGTCTGCGTCTTTGTAAATATCAAAGCTGAACCAGAAATTAATTGATTGTAGAATTGTAATGCATCAAAGAGGACCTGTGTGATATGTTAGTTGAAAGTTTAAACCTATTTCAAATGCATGTGAAGTTAATATTGTGTTCCATAGGACCTATAGTGTGTTTTAAAATCAATGTACTAACCCTTGTCAATGACGCAAAATTTCACCAAAATTTATAATTCAAGCCTCTATTACAGTCAGTCAACACTAACAGCTCACAAACATTTTTACTTACTTTGTAGAAAAATGTGTTGGCTTTCTTTTTTTAATGAGTGATTAAATTATCTGAACATTTCAAAAAGATATAGCATTTATCGTACATATTGGTGAGTGATTGGGCTGAACAAAGAAAAATCCCTTTTTTGTAATATTGGTCTTATAGGATGGAAGGGGCTAAAATTACGGACCCATGTAATGGGTCATACTAAAACAAGCCCTACAGAGAATTATAGCCCTACAGACGCCCTATGGAATTTGTACATGCCCTACGAGTATATGAGTGATAACGGTGTATAATTTTTGGTAAATAAGATTGAAACTAACATTTTTCTTTCTATTTCAAAATATTTTCTGTGAATTTATCTTATTTATGATGCTTTTGATGTTTACAATTGCGGAAACCTGACCGGAAGTAACTTGAGGAAACCTCTGACCCTCTAATGAGATACCCCTCAAATCTACAGTCAAATTTCTATTAAAATACTTATCACCATAGTTAGAAAAGGAATCAGTTGATCATGTTGAAATTTTTCAGATTTATCTCCAGGATATAAATGACTATTTGAGCCGAAATGGTAAAGACAAGAGAGGCAACTCAATTTAGCAAAGGCTAGAAGCCTATAGGATGGGAGATTTAGTAACCAAACAAACAAAATTGCAAAGATGTTGCCTTGACGAAGGTATTCAAAGCGTGTTCAAATTTCAAGTGCCTGATAATGTAGACAATGCGAGAAACGTAGAAATTATTTGTTAAAATAAATTTCCCCTTTTCTTGCATTTTTTTCAAATGTAAACCCCTTTTAATTGTTTTAAAACTAGTCCAAATCGAAAGAGGTTGCTGATGACAATGAAAATTGGATGCAATTTGCAATGAAATGATCCTATATGGTAGAAATTATTGTGGAAAAAGGTGAAATTGCTTGTCACTAGCTATTTCCTCTTTTTCCTCAATCTTTTCCCTCAATGTTTTCTCAGGTATGAAAGCAACTTAAAATCCCCAGTTTGTTCAGGAAAGGGTTAAGTTCCTGTATTGTTTAATGCGGGGTTGTGAAACTAGTAGAAGTCAGTATTATTTTTTTATTTATCTATTTTTTTTTTCTGTACTTGTTGCATATGACATGATGAACAAAATACTAAACTAGGCTTAAATGATTTGATTGTCAAGTGGCTATATATTTTGGACAATATTTGCAATTGAATTAATACTGTGAAAAAATAATGGAAATATTTTTTTCTGTAGAACTCTTAGCCATCGACCTATCTGTTTATATTTCTGTTTTTCAGAAATCAAAACATGAATACTTTGTCTCTCAAAACTACTAATACGTAGACAGGTATTTGGTTATGAATTTGTTGGGCCTTCAATTAAACGATAGGGAGTTCCGTCAAGTACTTCCGGTCAAATTATGTGATATTATAAACATCAATATCTTCAAAAATAAGCAAAATTCACATAATTCTTTTTGAAGTAAGAAAAAAAAGTTATTTTCAATCCTATTAACTAACAATGATTCACTATTATAGCTCCTATACTCGTAGGGCGTGTACAATTTCCATAGGGCTTCTGTAGGGCTATAAATCTCTGTAGGGCTTGTTTTAGTGTGAACGCATGGAACTCCTGCTAAATCATTGTCAATTTACTTTAACCCATTCCCCCACAATCCAGTCTTCTAACACACCTCAAGAAAAAGCTGCGGAAAATATGGACAACTAGAGCTGTCGCCCTCAAGGGCTGACGAGAATACCCCCCACACCGCTAAAAAGGCTTTTCTATGAAGGAGTGGAATTTGAAGGGGCATTTTATGACCCCTTTTTAAGTAGGAGTGGAAAAGTAGCAATTGTGTATGTAATTATGTGTTCAGCTTCTCCCCCCCCTCCATCCCCGTTTCCCCCCCCCCCCCGATCGCGTCTTTCTTTTGCAAGTCTCACTCTCCAACACTTCTGACCCTTGAAAGCTATGTACCAAGTATTAGAGAGGACGGAATTGTTCAGTTAATTGTTAATTGTAAATGACTTACAGCGTTTTGATGTCAAACATGTATATATATACAAGACGTTACTTACCAAATTTGGTAACTCCCCTTATGGTTACTGAGTTTTGCAATTTTAAATTTTGACTACCCCCTCCCCCCATTAAAAAGTTCAAAATGGCATAACTCTGAAACTAACGACTGGATCAAGATAAAAATTGCAGGTGCACAACTTCATATGATAGGAAACAACCTGATAAAATTTTAGCAAAATTGGTCAAAAAATGTGGGAGGAGAAGAGGACACAAAATTATGTCCACAGACGGACGGACGGACAGACAGACGGACAACCTGATTGCAGTATACTCCCCCATAACTTCGTCTCGGGGGGGGTATAATGAAGAAATATTTTCTTAATTCTATTAACTTAAAATTGTCATCTGCAACTTCTTTCAATTCAGACTAGTGTAAGATTTTGTCGTGAGGTAGTATTACTATTATTACCTTTTAACCAAAGTTTCCATTATTTTACTATATAATATCAATTTACCAAGGTTGTAATTTACCGAAGTTACGATAACCCGTTAAATAGATCTATTTGCTTGCAATGAGTTAACAAAAGAGAACTCACTTATGAAAGTACAAGTTTAAAAGACTTGAGCCATCTTATGAATCTCCGTAGTTTTGTTTGTGAACATTTCCTTGCTTGACGAGGTGCAAGTCTTTTGTTCACCTTTGGCGCCACTTTTGCCGGCCAGCTATTTGCTTATCAGAACAGATCTAATAAAAGAATTGGATGAACACAAACCTCTAATCATAAGTTGATAGTAATTCGTTAACCCGAAAGTTTGTCTGTATGGACTGCGAGACGTAAATACGGTGGAAGAGTGAATAGTGTTGAAACGAAGAACAGGTGGCTGTGTCCTGCACGTGATCAAATGGCGGAATGAGTAACAAAAAGAGCGCATCGATTTTGGTTATCGTGTAGGCGTTAATCGAACAAATTTATTTCCTTATAAAGGACTAAGACCAGGACATTGAAATTGATTAAAGCCTAAGATAATTAATAAAATAACGGGAACGGAACAATAGAATAGACTAGAATGATTTAGATACTTTCAGATCACTTATCAATTTCATCAAATGATATAAGATTATAAATCTTCTACTTGTACATTCGGATTTGAAAAAAAAAAATGAATTAAAGTAATTTCTCCATGAAGGACAATTAACCCTTTCCTGTATTTCAAAATTTTAGACTTGTCCAATTTAAAAGAAGTTGCAGACGACAATTAAAAGTGAGTGCAATTTGAAAAGTAGAAAATATTGTGGGTTAAGAAGAAATTGCTTGTTACAAGCAATTTCTTCTTATCTCACAATATTTTCTCAAGTATAAAAACCCAGGGACGTAAAATCCAGGGATTAACCAGGAAAGGGTTAACCCTTTTATTGTCACCAAGTAACTTAAATAAAGCTCGATGCTTTAGGTGGATACAAGAAGTAACCGTTTTTGCTTGCAGACTTTCGATCGCTATAGACACGTTATCTTCCGATAGGTGGCATTTTTCAAATACTGACGTCAATCTTCGAAGAATATGACATGCGCAGACAACGCTATAGACAAGGATTCGTTGAGGGGTGGGGGGAAGAATTACGGGTGCAACAAATTTAACAAAATGACAAACAAGAGAATATTCAAAAATCGTCTCAATAGGAGGCTTCTTCTAATAAGGAAGTTTCGCATTATGTATGTGGTATAACGTAGTATCTCTCTCTTAATTATCCTTTTTTGGGTCCCCGACATAAATCTGTCCAAATTTACACATGAAAAAAGAAGGTAGCCAACAATAAGGGGAATGATTCATTTTAGTTCAACTGGCCGGAAGCCAGTGGACTTTTGTAAAAGCGAAGAAAGCGGGTGCCCATCAGTGAGTCTTTTTTCTGAAGAACGCTCTCCCTAGAAACTACTGGGTGGATTTTGTGCGATCCCTATATCATCCTTAGTCAGACTCATTGAAGTAATTATTTATCGGATTGAAAACGTGATATAATAACCCTTGTCGTGCTTAATTATAAATCATTCACGGATTCTCATTAAAATAAAAAGGCCGAAAGCACTGGAAGCACAAATTTATTTATTATTATTTCTTTAGAAAACTTATCTTTAAAAACAATTCTGGTTTAAAAGGGACAAGCAGGTGCCGTAGACTAAGATCAGACTGCACATATATGCAGACTGATCTTTGTCTAAATTTTTTGCCAAAGCAGGAATAACCCAGCTTAATCATAAGACAATTGTATGATATAATAATATGACAAGGGTTGATAGGTAGGTCCAGTTTCCATGTATAGTATAATTATGGTAAATACTTACAGTGTTCCAACATAAAACACTATTGGGCGTGTTCCGAGCAGTTTTAACAGGAATGACCTCAGAATCAGATTACAAGTTTGAAATAAATTTCATCGGAAATGGCTTTATCGTGGGGGCTGTTTTACATATGGTATGTAAAGAAAACTTTTAGTTCTCTGCAGAAACTGATGGCTTGTATTTATCAAAATTTTACAGGAATGGTCCTTGATGACCCTTTATCAGATTCCATAAAGAAATTTAAATCGGTTGAATCTTATGGCTTATTGGGGGTATTTCTTTATATTGAATATGTGAAATTTTGAAGTACAGGGTAAGGAATCTTACTGAATTCGGCTTCTCAGGTTTAGTTATTTGTAAGGCCTTTCATTTTTTTCAATTGTTAGGTTGTCGTGTACATGAGTCCCGAAAAGACATAAGACGTACAATAAATGGACATAACTATCGAGTGGTGCGTTAAGATAAAACGAAGCATGGGATGTGTTTTTAGTGATTTTAAAAAAAAATCTTATAACTAGTTCAACTGCCGTACAAAATATGTAGGATGTAGCCAAAATGAGTCTTCAACATACTGAAAAGTTGCTTCAACTCACTGTGGTGAACGTCTAAAACTACACGATGATTAAGGCTGGTAGTAAAAAGATAACTCTAATTTAATGACAAATCCCTCTCAATTCACTATTTACATTTTTTATTATTTCATTTAGTTCTTTATAATTATTCGTAATTTAAGGTAACTGTGAATCAGAAATGGTTCTTCTTGTCAAAGTTCACAGCCACCGCTCATAGGTAACGGTGAAATATCAACATTTAAATATCTTTACCATTTATTCTTCTGAACCAAAGTTGCCCCCAACAGTCTTTCATATATTATTGTCGTACCTATTTTGATCACAGCGTTGTTGTTCACAGCGTTTTATAATTTTTATCCGAAGACGTCAACTGGCCTTTAATATAATCTTTTGTCCAACGTTTAGGATGACAAAACGCTTCAAAACGTTTAACAAGGGGCTGTGTCACTCCATTTGTTATTTTAATCAAGCAACTAGAAAAAGCATTGAAATTAGATTTTTGGAAAACGATTGTCTCGATAAAATATGTCATCTAGAATAAATGAATAAAGGATTCAGAAAGTAGGTCAAATGTCAAGAGTTCAAGACAATTCCAATAAAAGACAGTCTCCCTTCAAAAGTTATTTTTCAAATTATAATGTTTCCATGATTCAAAATTTGAGTGGTCAGACCAAAGGTTAATTTATGCCAAAGGCTTAACATGACTCCCAAATCAAAGGTAAACTTTTTCAAAAACATTTTTGACATAATCCAGTCAAAAACTTAAAAATTGTAAATTCAAAAGAGTAGCTCAAAGGTAAATGTCAAAGACTGAATGTGACAAAAGGTGTAGGTCAGTCTTTTCTTTACTCGTATTTCGGATAATACAGCTCCTGCATAAATAGTTTGCATAATCAGTCAGTAACTCAAAGGTCAACGGTTGTGCATTGTGCTAGATGAAAACAACATTTGCTTTTTTATACAAAGGGAGAGAGAGAGAGAGTACGAAATTTTGGATTATTAACCCAATTTTTTATCAATAAAGTATAACCACGGTGCTTTCGAAACGCAATTATCTCCATCACTGGTGGGTACATGTTTTTTTTTTTTTTTTTTTTTTTGTATTTTTAATAAACTACCTCAAATTTCCTCATTGAATCCTCATAACTTTTTCTTCTTCCTACCGAAACAGATTTATTACAAAATAAATGAAAGTTTTAACCAGCCGCACATCTCTTGAACATCATGAAGGAGTACAATAATACATGCTTTGCTTACGTAATCGTTCTTTTTGCACGGAATAGTATGCCATTTTAAATTTTGATGCATAAGTGGTTTTTTTTTCTTTTCGCCCGATCAAATTTTTCCAGGTTAAGTCTGAGGAACAATCTCTATATAGTTTATTAAAATCTGCCCAGTAGTGATGTTTGAAAGACAGCTAACACACACGCGCACGCACGCCAGACACCATTCAATAGCATAACCCCAGTTTGACCTAGTCTATTTGAGCTAAAAATATTACCCCGCTTTGCAAATACACTTTTTGTTAAATGCAGGTTTCACAACTAGTGTTGTTGTTTTTTTCAGCCTGATCGCAGCCGTGCTAGCCGATCAAGGATAAAGGCGTAAACTCTCAAGTTGTAATTTAATATCAAGTTTCGTCTATCAAAAACGAGCGTTCCAATTGGTCGAAAAAATATTCGTACTTCCATAAATAAAATTTCGAGCACGCAGCATTTTTGTATGCTTCCGCACTAAATAGTTCCAACGAAAAAGAACAAAAATTTGTACAGTGTTTGCTTTTTTTTGTCCGGTGCTATTGAATTAAAAGAAATGA
This sequence comes from Fragum fragum, assembly GCA_946902895.1. Classification (NCBI taxonomy): domain Eukaryota; kingdom Metazoa; phylum Mollusca; class Bivalvia; order Cardiida; family Cardiidae; genus Fragum; species Fragum fragum. Next base: position 49,289,488 of record OX336372.1, on the reverse strand, counting down.
ATAGAATATTTTTTTTGTTTTCATGGAAGTATGATCTGAAAAACCTTATCACACTTATGTATGAATCCGCTTTCATTTCTTAAGTGTTTTGTAATCCTGAACTCAGCCGTGTAAGCAGACATAGGATAAAGACTTTGAAACTATCACGTTAACATTTTTATTTTCACATAATCACATAAATAACGACACAGAACGATGGAAATATTAATTCATATCACAGTCACAGCTATATAACAACTCCTGGTTAATTAGTGTCACGTTAAGGCCACCACTTTATTTGCCATGTGTTTCTTTACGAGACAAGCTATTATCACACCACCTATAATTAAAACTACACCGCCTCCAGCCACCGCCCCGACTATGATTGGAACAGGAAGGTCTTTAGAAGACGAACTCAATACACTTGTATTTGATGGTGTCTGTAAATAATAGTATATATAGTCATAATATTATCATTTCAAAGTTTGAATTAAAACTCCAGACAGATTAATTAAAATTCAGTTGTGGATACTGATTGGAATAGTCCTTTCAAACCGATTCCATTAAGTACATATACTCATTCAAAGACTGATTGAAGAAATGATTAATACGTTTAGGTTGTAAATATTCTCCATTATTTTGTTTGTTCGAATGGGGTTTTACGCCGCTTTCAACAATCGTTCAGTTATATCGCGTCGGTTGGAGCACCTAACAATGGAATCCTGGTATTTCTCACACCAGTACTATCATTACATCCTTTCCTAGCCTCCAGTTGCTATCCCACATATGTCTACGATTATCGACCCATTGGTGAGAGACAAATAGTCGGAAAGGATGAGTGTCGCCGTCGGGAATCGAATCCGGGACCTCTAGATTGACAGTCCGAAGCGCTACCAACTGCGCTATGACGACAGCACTCTCCATTATTTAAGTGTTAATCAACAAGTTATTCAGAAGGTAAGTGCTTTATTCTGTATATGCTCTACGGCTCTTGTAGGGACAATATTTCTCACAAAAGGCACCCCTCAACCAACAATTTCATAACAGGCCAGACGCCTGATATAAAAAAGCTTTGCCGAAGATAAAACGAAATAAACTTTGAAATGATTGTATGTTGCCAACATAAAGTAATTTGATATCTATTTTCGCTTTCTATTTGTTAAAATGGCTTTGTGATTTTTACTGAAATTATTTACAGAGTGGTGTGTAAACAATTGTGACGGACATTTTTGTCTCAAATCAATTGATATTGATCAGAATAATTGTCTGCAAAATATCTGTCAAGTTATATATCATTATAAATTGGACTTTTTTGTCAAATTTTACTTTTCGATTTCAGGATTTGCATCTTACCTGACTGACGCTCACTGTAGTTGATGTTGGATAGAATACAGTAGTGTTAGCATAGCACTGTCCAATATTCCCAGCTATGTCTATTAAGTTTATATACACGTCCGAATGACAGCAGTCCGTACTGGAAGAGCAATTAAATGATTCAGACTTAGTCCTTAATTTTAAGGCACTTTACGTAAGAAACTGCACGATATTAAGTACCCTTAAAAATCGAATGGGGTTAATCTAATCTTGAAGAACTTGTTTCCAAATCGTTGTAAAATAAAATTGTTTTAACGTATCCTTGGAGTAGAGAAGGTATATCTTCGCAACATTACACATTAAATGGACTGATCAGAAATTATTCTTTCTTTTTTGTAGTGTTTTGACCATGGAATTAAATCATAACGTGGTATAAAGCATAATTTGTCCTATACACAATTTCTTCTTTTTCCACAATACTTTTTTCCCTACCCCTAACCCTTTCCTGTTCAATCCCTTGTTTTAACATCCCTGTGATTTCTACAATTGAGAAAACATTGAACAAAAAGACGAAATTGCTTGTAAAAAGCAATTTCGTCTTTTCCACAATATTTTCTACCCTACTAAATATTTATTTTCAAATTAAACCCACTTTAAATTTTCGCCTGCAAGACCTTTGAATTTGAACAAGTCTGAAACTTTTTTAACCCTTTCCTGCTTGAAATTTTGTAGACCTGTCCAATTCTAAAGGTTTTGCAGACGACAATTTATAGTGGATTTAATTGAAAAATAACCATTCAGTAGGGTAGAAAATATTGTGGAAAAAGAAGAAATTGCTTGTCACAAGCAATTTCTTCTTTTTCCACAATGTTTTCTCAAGTATACAATCACAAGGACGTAAAAACCAGTGATTGTACAGTAGATGGTTAAAAACAGGAAAGGGTTAATTGACCAACATGGCATACCTCAATTCTATAGAATCATTCACTCTAATCAACATTGCTGATGAGCCAACATTCACTGGTACGACCTGACTGATCGCATAACTATGGTTACTTATTTCTGCATTCATACTCCAAGTCATATTTTTGCACAAAACATCGTATGGACAGGATCCAGTGTTGCAGGTGCTATTCTGGAAGTCGCACACACCAGACACTTTGGTTGTTTGGCACTCAATCTTACTACCCTTTTTGGTCTGTAATATAAAGAAATTAGGACTTAAGAGTTTTGAAAAAAGTGTCATAGTCCATGTCGAATACCGTAACCTGTCGGCTGATTTGAGAAGAAAATATGAATATAAAGGATAGCTTCTCAACTAATTACTAGACTACAAAATTTTAGACCGGCCAAGATTGGTAGAAGTTACAGAAGACAGTTTTGTGTTAATGGAATTTACTTATTTCGTGTTTTTTGTCTTTCAGAGAAGAAGTCATCGTTAGAAGAAGTGGATTGTAACATTTTCACTAATGCTTTCCTTAGCTTTTTTCTGTGTGATATTTTATTAGAATGGGATACTATTCGTAAAGCGAAGTTAAGATAAAGTTTACATATAATTAATCGTGTTTTTATTTACAGAAAACGTGCAGTTTAAGTCTAAGACTATAATTAACCTTTAAACGTGGCCTTGACATTTTACCTATTGGATCTTTGGCCACGACATGTGACCTAAAGGATCAAAATCCGACATTATGTGATCATGCTCACATGTCGGAAAGAATATGTGCCGTCATGGGCTCGATCCTCGGCGGCGGCACTTATTCTTTCCGACATTTGTCTCTCACCAATGGGCGGATAATCGTAAACCTAAATGGGATAGCAACTGGAAGCTAGGAAAGGATGTAATGGTATTACCGATGTGAGAAATACCAGGAATCCATTGTTAGGTGCCCCAGCCGCCGCGATATGACTGAAATACTGTTAAAAGTGGCGTAAAACCCAACCCAATCAATTCAATGTGATCATGCTCAACATTTATGTAAAGTTTCATAGTCCCACATCCAAATTCTTCTGACTTGGAGCAATCAATCAGTTATTTATTGGAATTAAACAGTATAAGGGTCGATATTTTTTATAATTTGTCGAAGTACAGTAACAATTTAACACGCATAACCTTTTATGCATAGAGGTAAACATAAGTGTTTTACATCAAGTACCATCAAATAGAGCGAATAATTAGTAACATCGAAAAAGTGATAAGTTGAAGGAAGGATAAATTCAAACTCAATTGCAAAAGTAATATGAAAATGTGAAATGCACATTTTTTTGTGAAATACATGTGTAAAGACTCTTTTTGGTAATTAATCAGTAACTTAAGCAAAGTTCAGGGGAAATAACTCTAGAATTGATATCAGAAGAACTGTGTAAATTGCACACACAACTTCAAATTAACGAGAACATTTTGTTTAAATTTGATTTAATTACATACATAACTATTAAAATATTGCTTAGAACAAAAATAATCTATTTAAAAACACGGTAAGAAAGAACTACAATAAAAACAGGTTCAAGGGGAATAATTCAGCACCAAAATAAAGCAGAATTTTAGATATAAGTTAAAGCCGGGACACGAAACCTATTCCAGATATATAAACATTGTGAAGAGACTTACATTTAAATTCAAATTTGTCGGGTTTACGCATAATTTGGGATCTGGAGCAACGAAATTTGGAGATATTGTGACGTTGCACAGTCCAACATTTCCCGACAGGTCTACTGCTGTTATTGTTGCTTTTTGGTGACAACAATCTGTTCTGGAATAAATGAATTTCCTATAAATCACATGAGCGGACTTAGAAGAGGATGGTGTCTGAACCCATAAACTTGCAAACACATAAAACGGTCGCAAAGAAGAAAAGAAATATTAACCCTTTCCTGTTTTACAAAATTTTAGACTCGTTCAAATTCAAAGGTTTTGCAGACGAAAATTTAAAGTGGGTTTAGAAAAATAATCAATCAGTAGGGTAGGAAATATTGTTGAAAAAAAAAGAAATTGCTTATTACACAATTTCTTTTTTTTCTACAACTTTTTCTCAATAAAAAAATCACAGGAACGTAAAAACCAGGTATTGAGCAGGAAAGGTTTAAAAAGAGAATGGGATTTATTTCACTTTCAAATTTGGTTAAAGTTTTTTTTTACTGCATCACTCAATGTAAGTTTGCGGCCATTTTGAAAACAACAGCCTTTTTAGAATAAATTTCTGTGGCGCAACTGGGCTGATATCAAACAAAAACAAATTATTTTCTTTAAAGTAGCTCTTTTATTGATTTTCAAGAAAGATTATTAAGGGAGAAATATTTGCTTTTTCAGAAACTTTAAAGGATTTTTTGATTGACTCCGTAGGCACCCATCAGTGTTACCCAGTTTGGAAAATCAATTAGGTTGTTACTTTGTTAGAAGAGAAGTAGTGCCCAGTTAGGTTAGATTTGTTATTTTTCAAAACCTGTCTCCCCCAAACTACTGTACATTTTGAAAATGGCGTAATACAAGGATTCTATATAATTCGTCGAACACGTAAAAACTTCTCTAAAATACGAAAACGACTACCAATAACCAGCTTAGCGTAGATGCTGTCACGTTTCAAAAAACGCGAAGTCTTTAAATCATGTAGTTAGTAATTTGCCTTCTATTTTGAGGTGCACCCAACCATGGCCTCCTGGCATTTTTCACACCACTAACATGTACAACTGCAATAATGAATTTCGGCCATTACACGTGTAGCTGATCAGCCAACTTTACAGGCAAATCTCTGATTATTTTTTCCATCGTTGAAAGAGGAATGATGAGTGTGACAATGGAATTTTTTCCAAGTATACAGTAGTATCTAAATACGTGAACAATTTTCGTGAACTTCCATACAACTGTTCAATTTAAGCCTTGTTTTACAACATTTTCTTTCTCAAATAAACATCGTTTTCAAAATGTTTTTCATTAAAAATCCTACATATTTTCTTTTTCGGACGACTACTTGATTATTTTCACAGACTTATACAAGGACAGCTTTAGATGAACAGGACAAAGGTTTAAGATCGTCTGTTTTCAGAGATTAATATGTTGATCAATTTTGTAAATAGAATGCTGTTAACAAGACGGGATCCATGACTGGATAAAAGGTTGACATCTTGGTAGCTATTTTGAAGAATTTCCTTATTATTATTTTTGTAATGACGTGTTCAACTTATTGATTATAAAAAAAATGACATATTTGATGTTTTGAAACTTGCTTTCGTAAAAGAAAACATGCGCTTTTAATTCTAAAATTACAGTGTTTTGAGGGGACATATGTGAGAGCCAATATTTCAATATGTGCCTGCTTATTTCTACGATATGTATTTCTGCATGTGACATAACCATAGAAGGGAAATATATTTTTCTTAAAGACTAATTTTAGTTTGATTTATTATGTTTACACCGCCATGCTTAAATTTTTTCTATATTTAACGATAACATATGCACCATTTATTAAATATTTGTGTTCTAGTCTAATGATTCACTAGAATAAGATCCGAGACAGAATCGGCCCATGACAATGCCTAACCATCATAACGCGTTAAGTTTGATATACGTATAAATACTCAAACAACAATATAATTTAGCAATTAAAATAATTTGTAGAAGTGGTTTGAACCGTATCGATATAGCAGAAGCTATAGATAAAGTCACAGGAAAAATATTTTTTCCGTTTACAGCAGATAAGATAATATTCGACCTTGTTTAGCTATGAAAATACAGAATGAAGAATTGACCAAATAGGTTGAACTGCCAATGCTACGAAATTGTTTTTCTCGCACGTTTACAACAATTCTTCTGTCGACAATCAGCCCTTCGTAGGAGACAATTACTTACTTTAAAGTAGCGTTGATGACACCCTTGTCTAATGTATGACCAGAACTGAAGGTATCCACGTGAACTACGGATTGGTTTCCCGCACCACTTGCAAACACAGACTGGAGCCCGAAACCAACATCGCCAATTTCTGCCTCCATACTCCATGTTCTATTTACACACGAACACAGATCAGTTCCGATATCACATTTACCAATGAGCTTTGTCACATTACATGTTGGTGAATCATTATCAACAGCCTTAAATTTAAAGCATTAGTAGACAACACAATTTCAGCTATCAAGAAATTTAAAGAAAGTGTAACTGATAATTAAAAGTCAGTTTTATTTGAAACATATGATTATGAAAGATGGCAGGAAATATTGTCCAGAAAACTCTCTAATAGCATTTTATATTAAAACTCTTTTGAAAAAAAGATTCAGGAAAGCTTAAAAACGCTTAAGATTTGATAGACAAATTTCTGTCAATAAGAAGCTTTGTAATGACCTATTGCCTTTATAAAATTTCGTAATAATGATTCTTGATGAATTTCAATTTTTCGAAATCTTTTATTTTTTGTGCGTATTTCTAGAAAAAATTCTAGCAACCAAAGATATAGGACTTATTGTAATTCCAAGTGCAACAGATATAAAACAGATATTTTGGTAAAGGACAACGAGACATTGCCATCCGCAAATTTTGAAGACTCTTAGCTTACGGTTAGGATGAGAAGATTTTCAAATATTTTATTTGACACTTTTTTTGGTTGCCATGGTAACCAGAGCTTTTCATGCATTTGATTTTTTGAAACAGTTTGGAAGAGCACCACATAAGGATCATTTGTGTGAATTTTCCTTAAATCCGCTGGTAAGTTTAGGAGGAGAATATCTCCAAAGAGCACTTCTTGTTCAGGTGAGCTAATTATAAAGCATGGAAAAATAGTTTGTAATTACCCTTGTTACATTCTCTTCCACTGTCAGTCTTTGAACACTATATTGCACCTTGTTAGCAGGTGCGCCATCTGCATTGGCGGATACTGTAATTGTACTGGAATAAATTATGAAAGAGCATCAAATAACTAGAATTACATTCTTCGTTTACTCTGTGGTGATTGATTAAAGTAAGCTTCGGCTTCCAGGTCGTTTCGTGTTGTATTTTGAGGCTGGTAGCTTGTTTTATGCTTCACTTTTCTGTTTGTCTTATTTGCAATGATTTATCAACCTCTATGGCCAAACCTATTCCACAACGGACATTGTTAGCTTTAAAACCTGAGACAAACTTTCTGGGTTTGTTTATTCAAAGGTTGTAGCAGGAGATATTTAAATTCATTTTCATTATTATTGTTTGAAATGTATAGTTTTTCTTGTTTAGACTATGTTCAGGATAGCGTTAATCTCAGTTGTTATTACTTACACAGTTTCCCCTTTTGTAGTCCCAGCTTTGATAACAAACGTTCCTGTAACGTTCTGGTGGCTTGACAGACTATGTCGTCTAGTGGTAGGACTTTGCGCAAACCCCTTATCATCAGAGATCTTTACAACTACGACGGTTGTCCCTCCCCCTACATTCGTTACTCTGTAGGTTAAGGTCACTGAACCCTTGACATAAAGCGTACCTGTAATTTAACAATATGAGAAAACCATTCTCAAAAGAGAAATACATGACTTCTATCTGATCATAGGTAGTACTGCGTTAAAGGTCTCATGGTTGAAAAAAAATAAACAAAATAACATTATTTTCAATGCTTGTTGACAATGTTTTTCAATAGTTGGCTTTCTTATTGGAACGATCTCGTTTCAGTATTAATACTTAATTCTACGGACCAAGATAATTTGGACACTGCTATTGAAACTATGAAAACTGATACAAATAAAGTCACTGAAAGGTGTAAAAACTTTCTTGATATGAAATAACTCTTGTACTCCGGTTTAGCAAACAACAACTTTGCTTTGAGCTCGGATATGAAGACTTTTGCAAGTGTATAGTGATGATCTATTTGGTTTATTTTCCATTCTAACCGAAAAAAAGGCCAAAACTGACAGGTAAAGATATATATTTCCAATATGAAAAACTCTCACCAGAAACTTTTAAAACTTCTAGTTTGACAGCTAAAGTAGAAATTAATCGAGGATCTAGTCTTCTAAAGAGGTTTCCAGATTTATCTCTGCCTTCAATCGCAAACTTGAATTCCTGTTTGAAAGAAAATAATAAGTACCAGTATCAATTAAATCCATGCAAAAACGGAATTTGGTATATTTTGTGTAGATTTTTGCAGACACGCACTACCGTTTTTGTCCTTATGATAGAAGTGGTAGTGACAGAATACCAAAATAGTTATTGACGGATCGCTGGCCCCGCCCACTGACTCCGATGACCAAAACTCTGACTCCGATCGGAATTTTCACTTCGATATTATACGGCGTTATTTTGTTTAAGCGTTACGCTAAAGTGCTTCACAGAAAGGTCGGCAAATGACGGAAAGTAAAGTACACTTCCGGTCTTTATATATCGATTGATTGTTTGATTGAAAGCCGCGATTTGTCAAAGCCCATTAAGATCTATACGGATCTGCCTTTTTTAACTCATCTAATGGTAATAGTTTATAAAAGGCTACTGGCATACTTACACTTGCCGGTATGTTGATATACGTTTTAAACAGAGATTTTCCTCGTCGACCCCCAATATTGTGAAGTATTTCTGTACTCTTAGTTGTCCCACTCTGGTCTAACACAACCATATTGTCCACCGATTTTACTTTATCGTACAGTGGAACTGACACCTGCACGGACGTATTTGCACCTAAAATGGATCACTTTGGTAATGATTTGGTCAACATTAATCCTAGTCATACTGAATAAAACACTTTCCGGAATTGCATTAAAACTCAAAGGGCTGAAAGCACGGGAATCATAAGTTATTGATCATTATTTCTTTTGAAAATAAATATAATAACTAATACTGACTTAAATGAAACAGAAGGTGTAGACTAAGACCAGACTGCACTTATGTGCAGGCTGATCTTTATCTATACCTCCTGCAAAAACAGGAATATATCGGGTTTAGTATGACAAGGGTTAATATCTTTAGTTACATCGGAATTTAAAGTGACATAAGTTTCCTCGCCAAGCCCACCCATTTTGTATAGTGACTCTGTACTCTCTGTTGTCCCACTTTGGTCTAATACTTGCATATTGTTTAAAAACTTAATTATAGTGAGCATTTTAATAGACAACTGCTCGAATGTGATTGCACCCGAGAATTAGGGAATCGAAATTATTGAATGTTGTGATTTCCAATATATTTTTTCTACTCATATGAAAGTCAATCATCCTACATTGTTAGAAGCCCATGTACCTTAAGATCTCAAAATCTATTGATGGACTGATTTAGCACAGAGCGAAACCTCGTCGCCATATTGCAAACGCTTGACATTCTCAAAAGGGCTTTTCAATTTTAGAATTGCTTGCATAAGCTGTAGTTACGACCTTTAAGTCACAAAACCAACATAAATGCTTCACGTAAATATGGGCTTATGATGGAGTTCAAAGTCCACTTCCGGTTTGATGATCGATTTAATTGGTTCATTGATTCTTCGATTGGTAGCTGCGAAACATCAATTACCCCACAAACATGCACCGTTTTTGTGCTGAAGAAAAATAGCAATATATTGAAAAATAGATATCATGAGTTGGGTCACTTACCTGCGATCGGTCTCCCTACGAGTGGATATTCTCCAAAACCACCCGGACCAGTCTGCATGAACTTGTAAGAAAAGTCCAGGTCAGTTTTAGCCGATATCTCAACTTCATACTCATAACTGGATGTCCTTGTGAATTTCCAAAGACCGTTCATAGGGTTCTAAACAAAATAAATAAACAGTAAACGTGTACAAAGGAAATCGCTTTAGTCTCTTTAACAAATATCATTTTCGAAAGCGCATGGAAAAGCATGGCTCTAATCTGAAAAGCATGACCATAATCTGAAAAGCATGTCCGTAATTTGAACAAATGACTACTCGCCAAAGTCAATCAAAATTCGATTGTCCAATGAAATTGCCGAAAAACGATTTGCTATTCACTCAATATTCGTGGCCATATCTTTGACTAAAAATGTTGCTTTTAAACCCTGTCGAGCTGCCACGTCAGAGGTCAGTGGGCGTCACCAGTGATCCGTCGATTGACCAATCGCTGGCCCCGCCCACTTACTGCGCTGGCCACACCCAATGATTACGACGGGAAGTCCCGCTTCGAATTTAAACGGTGTTATTTTGCAAATTTTATGGCTAGTAGCATGTAACAAAAAAGTAGAATAGTTGGTTGGCGACTTAAACGTCGTAACTACAGCTTGAATAAGCTGTAGTTACGATGTTCAAGTCGCCAAACCAACAAAAATATTAACAAAAATGGCGGCCAATGTTGGAGTTCAGAACTCATTTCTGGTCAAAAGGAGAAGTCCATTGGTCCATTATCTAAACAAGTTGACATACTAACGACTATATGTCCATTCATTATCCTTCATCTTGAAACTACAAGGAAAATGGAAATAGATATAGACTTCCTACACTGAAGGATAAACCTACAATGGAGAATAAAGAGCTAACATTTGAAATGATGCTTCGTTTGTTTGAACCAATCAATCAATTAATTGTATTCTAGATTTTATTATTTTACCAATATTGCTATATTACCATATGTTGTAGGTACTCATTTGAACCGTCTCGACGAGACGATTCAAATGAGTACCAATAATACATGGTTCCATTGAGAACTAAGGATTTCCGAACGTTGTAACCCCCCCTCTTAACTAGACCTATGATACGCTCTAAAATATTTTTTTAAACGATGCACTTTTTCATTGTCGTGGTATTCCACATATATTGAAATCAAGACATTTTTTGCAAGTGATTTCAATAAAGTAGAGCGTTTGTGTGCCATCCATATACGATGTACTCGTTATAATGTGACCTTGCTTCTTAGGCTAGCACAACTTACTGTAAGTTTAACAACTACTAGTCTAGACCCAAGTGTCTGTTTTGTGGCCTCCTTTGGATCCCCGAATGTTTCCTGTGAGCCTACACGAAAGAAATAGTAAAGCTTGTATATAGCGGTCACTAAAAGTGCAATTAAGTTGTTAGGTTCATATTTAAATCAAAACATTAAGATATTCTCTTCAATTCTTATACTTTAAATCCATCAAGAAAAAATAACTAAATATTTATTAGTTTTGAGTAAGTTGTTACGGTCATATTTCATTAAAAACATGAACATATTCTCTTCATTTCTTATAATTTAAATCCATCAAGAAAAAAGAAGTAAATATTGATTAGTTTTGAGTAAAATTTCATTGATCACTCTGTGTGCAAGCATACAAAATAGTAGAGTAAAAAAATTTTAAAAATCTGTTACTGGAAGTATGAAAAGAAATATTCAGCCAACCAAAACGCCGCAGTCTTGATCAACGAAATTAAAATCAAATTATTGACAACTGTGCTTACCATCAGGTTTGAAAAGGTTAAATAAAGGTTTAACGTTAATTGTGGATTGTATCTTTATAGTAAGATTGGCTATAAGATCATCCACAGGTATTGTAAAGGTGTTGCTTTTAGCTTTCTTTAATAAAAACTTCATGATAGATACTGGCGGCTTCGAGGACACAGTCTCCTGAAAAACAAATAGAGTCGGGATATAAGAGAAATACGGTATTGATTGTTTGGACACCTCTGGTATTCCGAGTCTTAAAAACAACAATTAAGTATGATTAACACTTCTTTTACTTAAATTTTCTTTTTTAAAAATACGAAATTTGATAATGCATTTATAGGTATCTAGAATTAGTGTGATTTTTTAATTTGTGAATAGAGATAAGTTATGTTGTTTGAAGGTACAATCATGGTTAGATTTATTTTGTAAGTTTACTTAGCATATGGTATTGATAATACCATATTAGATTTTCCCTTAAATTTCTAGGATAGAAATAAGTTATGTTGTTTAAAGGTACAAACATGGTTAGATTTCTTTTATCAGGTTTACTTAGCATATGGTATTGGTAATACCATATCTTTTTTTTCCAATTTTTTAGGATAGAAATAAGTTATGTTGTTTGAAGGTACAAACATGGTTAGATTTCTTTTATCAAGTTTACTCAGCATATGGTATTGGTAATACCATATTAGATTTTTTTCAAAATTTTAGGATAGAAGTAAGTTATGTTGTTTGAAGGTACAAACATGGTTAGATTTCTTTTATCAGGTTTACTTGACTTATGGTTGTATAAAACATCGTGATGTATTCTGTCGAGCGAAGAAAATAAAGATCTCATCATATGCTTCATTTTATACATATAAAATAAGGTTCCTTATCTAAAATTGAAGAGGTCGGCTTCCCATCTTCCATCGTTTAGAAAACATAGACGTAAGACGTCTTAACCCATTACAAGACGGCAACATTTTAGATTGGTCCAAATTGAAAGGATTTGCCGCCCACAATTTACAGTTTATGAAATCTTCAGAATTTTTTCAAATTTTTGGATAGAAAACATTGTGGAAAATGAAGAAATTGCTTGTTACAAGCAATTTCTTCATTTTACACAATATTTTCCCAGGTTCTTTTCTAGAGGGGCGTCCAAAAGCGTCAGTGTGTGTGAGCGGGTTAAATACCACATGAACTAATGTAAAATTTAAATAATTAAAGATTTAGGTACACGAAGTTGTTATCAACTTTAATAAGGTCAACGACTGCCCCGGTGTCCCCTTTGTTGGTTACATACACACTTCGATTATGGGTTAAATACTATATGAGCTGATGTTTAATTTAAACAATCAAAGATTTAGTGAGAATCTTTAGATACAGAAGGTGTTATTAACCTTAATAAGGTCCACGACAGCCCCAATGTCTCCTTTGTTGGTTACATACACACTTCCACCGGACACCTGGGCTATAACGTTATATAGGTTCATACTGGATGTCGTGGTGATAACCCTACGCTTTACCCTCTTTTCTAAACAATAAATAAAAGATTTTTCAAAGATTTAAACATCGAGAAAAACACCGAGAAAAAGTTCTAAAAGTGATCAATTCCACACGGCATTAATATGATAGATAACCATGCGTGATAACATATACAATCTTGAATACTTTTGACTGATATAGAAAAAATGGTTGGTTTAAATGTAAGAAAGATTTATCTTCCATTGAGTGATTAACTTCAACAATAGGAGCTAAAGTATTTTCTACAGTGGCGTAGTAAAGTGGTGAAGATATAGTTTTCATTGTTCACGAAAGTACAATGTAAATCTACCTTACGTGTAAAAGTGATAATTATTCTATATCTTACGTGCAAGTAAGAGACAAAAGGTGTTTTTCTTCTGTCAAAATGTCTAAACACCCGTCTTTCGCACGTGAATTATATTTAAGAGATGAAGAGAATATTTTTCGTTTTCATGGAGGTATGAACCGAAAAAACTAATCATACTGTATGAATACGCGAAGCGGATTCATACATTGTGTGATTAGGTTTTTCGGTTCATACCTCCACAAAAACAAAAAATATTCTCTTCATTTCTTATAATTTAATAGCATCGAGCGAAAAAAATCCCAAAAGCTTTACAAATTTTGATACCTTTTGTATGGGACTATTTTGTGTGGAAGCATACAAAATCGCTGCGTGCTCAAAATTTTGTTCGTGGAGTTATAAATAATTTTTTTCGACCAATCAAAACGCTCGTTTTTGACAGACGAAACTAAATTATGACGCCATCAACATCTTTGATCCAGTCTAGATAACATTTAGTCGCGCTAAATAAACGAAAGTAGGGCTACAGTATTTAAGAAAATGTCTATCCTTCATTTAATAGTTTCATCATTTACATGCTTACCTCGTTTCGTATCTGGAATCAAATGAAAGACGTGAACATTTTTGTCTAAACATTCTTTTGGTGCGGTTTTCTGTGACAGCATATTTTCAATTCTTATGATAATAAGAGGGCTATGTTCTGAATAACCACAAGCTGAAAGGAAATGAAATAGAACATTTTCGAGCACCATAGAAAAAAAAGTAATTACTTCACTGTGCCGTATTTGTGATTCAGGAAAAGCATTAACTGCTAATGTTATCACTGAATGCTTGTAGAAGGCAATTTTATGTAACAGAAATTGTTAAATTTCCCCAAATCGGTTTCAAAGGCACCATTTTGTATTGACGAAGTTGACGTCCGATTAACTAAAACTGTATCTACATAAACAATTACTGGTTTTGTCGTATATCGACGACGTATTTGTTCATGGCTTAGGCTTACAAAAGCATATCTAAAGACACAGTTTTAATGGTATCTCAAATCGATATATATTTTTTTCACAACTAAGGATCCTTGTTTTAGTTTACCTATCTTACAATTCATTTACATTTGTCAAGAACTTCAATCACATGACCGATTGAATGTTCGTGTCCTGTTTCTCAAAAACTTACCGTATGTCAAAGCCATCTCTATATCAAGTACATAAAAGTCTTGGTTAGATTCAAACTGCTGCATTAGTTGTTTTTCCAATTCAAAGGGGGTACCAGCAGCGTCAATGTACACATATGTAACGTCTGGTAATGAACCTAATAGTCTGTCAATTCCCTCTCTCCCCGCATACCCTACAAAGCCAGCTGCTAAAGGATGAAAAAGAAATTCCAATTGACCTATCGCAGCTGTCAATCAAGGAATCAACCGACCAATCAAATAATTGATTCAGCCCGGACCTGAGCTTTCAATTACAACATTTGCCGCCATTTTTGTTACCTTTTTTGTTGGTTTGACGACTTGAACGTCGTAACTACTGCTTATTCAAGCTGTAGTTACGACGTTTAAGTCGCCTACCAAACCTCTACTTATTTGCAACATACTACTGACCATAAATTTTGAGTCAGTGGGCATGGCCAAAGAAGTAAGTGGGCGGGGCAAGCAATTGATCATTTCTACTGAACAATCAACAGATTTTTCCGTTTGATCATGGATTAAGAATTCACAGAATTTAATTTCTAAGAATTTGTTATGGTAGAGTTAAATGTCCGATTTCCGTGCCATAACCCGAGCAATCCGAGAGCTATTCCATTACTCAACATAACTTCTTTTATTAAAAGAATATTGTTGAATACAATTTATCAAAGTATTATTGCTAAATAAACAGTTTGAAATTTTCTTTACTGTCCGAAAACAAAAAGCCAAGCGTGAGAAACATGCCGTATTTGTATCAAAGATCGAGCATTCCCTTTCAGTCTTTTGCTTATCATTTATTTGTTACTTATTGCATTCTTGTTTTCCCATTTTATTTCATAAATATATATCAAAACAAGTAACTTTATTGGTACAAAACGGTACAAACAAACCCTTAAACATGTATTTCATAATAAGCTGCGACAAGTACAGTATTCAACTATATAAAGTTATTTATATTGGTTGCGCCGTTTTTTTGTTTTTGTTTTTTCTTGTTTCTTAAAATGATAAGCAGAAATTAATCATTATTTATGCAGACTATTCACCTTGATGCGTAAGAAACTTTGCACAATGTGCAATTGCCAGGGCGACAGCTTTTCGGTGTAGGAAATAGTGTGGAGAAATCTCTGGGTTTCCTGACATTTTATTGATACCTCCTGGCACCATATTTGGTCCATTTTCACTATCTATAATACCACCGTGTCTACATTTTCCAGAACCTACAGATGTGCTGTCGGTGTATATCTTGTCGTTACCTGTAATCAATCGTGGGAAAAGTACTTTTGATAGGTTATTTTTCAAACAAACAACACATGTTCATCCCAAAACAGATATACGGTAAATATTGTATTAACTCGTTCCTGTACAATCCCTTGTTTTCACGTACCTTTGAATTTAAATTTGAGAAAACATTGTGGGAAAAGAAGAAATTGCTTGTGACAAGAAACTTCTTCTTTTCCCACAATATTTTCTAACCTGTAGGGTCGTTACTTTTTGAATTTCACCCACTCTTAAATTGTTGTCTGCAACTTCTTTCAAATTGGACTGGTCTAAAATTTTGAAAAACAGTAAAGGGTTAAGCGACCACTGGAGGGACTACCAATAAATGGTCACTTAAGATGGCGGTACACTCTTTTGCCAAAGGTGTGAATCATTTATTCAATTGAGTACAGAATTATCGCTTAATCCTATGTTGTTGGGACTCATTAGAATCGTCTCAATTAGACGATTCTAATATATTCCAGAAACATAGAATTTAGTTTTGATTTTATTTTTTAGCAAGATGCCTTCACTTCTTTAGAGTTTATGCTATTAACCCATCCCAACACAATCCCTCCTTTTTACGCCCCACAAGAAAATAGCTTTGGAAAACATTGTGGAAAATGAAGAAATTGCTTGGACCAAGCAATTTCTTTATTATCCATAATGTTTTCTATTCAACATGACGAAAAACATATAAATTCCACCAACTTGAAATTGTCATCTGAAGCCACTTTTCAATTTGGACCAGTCTAAAATTTTGTTGTGTGGGAATGGGTTAAAGGGGGGGGGGGTTCGATCATGGTCGCTTAATGGTCGTTGTCGCTTAATATAAGCGGTCGTCCGAGCAAGATCGACTGTAATTAAGCACTAGATCATTAGTGGTTATGATTTATGCTTGTGGTTTAGATAAGATCTTTTTAAAGTTCGGAGCTTTATTGGTCATATCATATGAAATAATCGCCCCATTAAAGCACTTCTTCATCGTCTACGTTGTTATGTCATGACTACAACAAATCCTTTTTGGCACGTTTTTAGAACTTGTTTCCTATAAAAGATAGTCTGTTTACTTTCGGAACGACTAATTATTCGGAGGTTTTATTTCGTTAATAATTTAATTGTTAATTTCGTCTAACAAATAGAAAAAAGAGTTCTGATTGGTCGAAAAAAATATTTCTAGCTCCACGAACAAAATTTTGAGCGCACAGCTGTTTTGTATGCTTCCCCACAAAATAGTTCCATGCAAAACAAGTATCAATATTTGTAAAAAACTTACTTCTTTTGCTCGATGACATTAAATCATAAGAAACGCAGTGAATATTTTTTGTTTTAATGGAGGTATGAAACGAAAACCCTACTCACAATAATATATGAATCCGTTTCGCGTATTCATTCAGTTTGTTTAGTTTTTTCCTTGCATACCTCCATGAAAACAACAACAACAACAAAATATTTTCTTCATCTCTTAAATAACCATTAATCTTTTACCATGTACTAGAAAAATACATTACTCTTATTTGATCTGTCTAAGCCTCTGTGCCAATAACCACTTGTCAAATGGATTGTTATCAAGTTGTCTTCACAACCGCCGACATTGATTCTGTAAAGCATTGATTTCATAGATCTGAGTCTAAAAAGTAGCTTACATCTATTCTATCTAGATAAAAAAAACGTAAGTTTAAGGAAAACATGGGAAAATTTACAATGTCCAATATCGTGTTTTTAGAAAATGTAATTGCAGATAGACAGGTGAATTCACTGCTTATCACCACTGTTTGAAAATAGGGAATATTACAACAGTGTGTTTTTCTATTAGTTGTTATCGTGTTCGAGAATCGTGTGTAGGTATTTTTATTTGGTCTCATCCAATAAAAAAAATACCTACACACGTTTCGAGAACACGATAACAACAAATTAAAAAAAAAAAAAAAACACACACTGTTGTAATATTCCTTTTATTGTATTCCTTTAGGACATGGCATTAAGAAAATTCTCTTCAATGATTAAGAAATAACCAACTTTCCAGAAAATACCCGAACGTCAATACACAAAAAAGGAGTCCGTGTTTAACGGGATTGTAGGACGTTTTAGCCACGGACGTTTTGACCAGGACGTTTTGGCCAGGACGTTTTGGCTACGGACGTTTTTGCCACCACTGTTGGAAAAACGGACGTTTTGGCCAAATTCATTTTGACCATTTCCAAATTGATGAGAAATTGGTCGAAAAAATGTTCTTTTTCTTCTTTTTCTTTGATGTTTTCCAAAATTTCCAGTACTAGGGTCGTCAAAACTAAATTATCATGAAACTGTTATTCAATGGGAATGATTATAATGGGAAAATGCTGGTTATCTATATATTTACTAAGAAATAAAACTAACATTATGATCCTTAGGAGAGGAGAAAACATTTATGAAAGATGAAAAAATGCTCAAAATCTATAATAAGTAAATTTCAAATGAATTTGGCCAAAACGTCCGTTTTTCCAATAGTGGTGGCCAAAACGTCCTGGTCAAAACGTCCTGACCAAAACGTCCGTCGCCAAAACGTCCGTCCTCCGTTTAACGGTACTCGACGAATACGGTTTTTTGGTACACGCCCAATATTGATTTTTTTTCTGTCGAGTTGTATTAGATAGCCAGATTTTAATTCATATCATTTATAGGTATATAATAAATAAGCTTGCACTCTAATGAACGTATGAATACAACTCTGGAGAAATTGGAATGGCTCGAAAGTTGTTTGATTCTCTGAATTTTGTACTGGATAGAGTCAATACCGTATAAATTCGGTCATCAAAAGAAAAGAATAAGCAACCATGTTTTACGTCAGCCTTGCTTACATGATATAATTTGTTATTCGAAATAAATGGACATGCTTCTGAACTCAGTATATTCGCTCATTCAGATAATCTGAGAAATGGTATTAAACTGGTACAAACCAGCCCGACTGATTAAACAATAATTTCGGGTCTTCCCGTGTTTTCGAGCGTTATTTTCACTTAGTAGCGACAAAAACTACCTCTTCCCTTTTTTTTGAATCATATTTAACTCTTGTCATGCTGAACCCGGAATATTCCTGTTTTGACAGGAGGTATAGACAAAGATCACCCTGCACAGAAGTGCAGCCTGATCTTGATCTACACCTCCTGTTTGTCCCTTTTCATCCAGAGTTGTTAAACAAATCAATTTGCCAAAGAAATATTGACCCGGATTAATTCAGCATGAGAAGGGTTAAGGTATAGGAGAACGCTTTCCTTACCCGCAGCTAGAGCAGGTCGGTGTTGTCGACGCAGCAACTCTATAGGGAAACTCCTGCTGGGTACCTATAATGATGGAAAATAGTCGTGGTAATATTTATTACGGAAAGTGTAAGAAGTTAACTGGGCCGATCGCTGGTCTCGCCAACTTACTTCGTTAGCCACGCCCATCGACTCCAACAGGAAGTCCCGCTTCGACTTTTAACGGCGTTATTTTGAAAATGGCCAGCAGCATATAATATAAAAAAGTAGAATAGTTGGTTGGCGACCTAAACGTCGTAACTACAGTTTGAATAACCTGTAGTTACGACGTTAAAGTCGCCAAATTAACGAAAAAAGGTTAACAAAATTGGCGGAGAATATCGAAGTTGAAAGATTAGGCCCGGGCTGAATGAATGATTTGATTGGTCGCTTGATTCCTTGATTGACCTTGATCGGTCAATTACGCTTGTACGAGACATTTTTAACAATATGAACGTGAAGCGCAGCCATCAAGCAGCCAGGCAGTCCACATAGAGCAATAAGAAGAAATGCTTTTCGTCTAGAGAAACGAGGACTCAGTAGGTATAAACAGGATACATAGTGAAGACCCTGATCAGACTGTGCAGATGCACAGGCTGGCATATGTCTGTACTTTGGGGCACATGTCGTGTTGACAGATTACGGCTGTTAAACAAACAATCAATCGACAAATAAATTCATTTATTTAGATAAGAAGTCAACTTTGAACTCCAACATTGGCCGACATTTATCAAAATTTTCAGTAGCCGAACTTACACTAAGTGAGAATATTTATATTTTCTGAAGCATTAAATAGTTTCATGTTTACCTAATAAAATGTGATCTTTTGGGACAGTGGAATCAAGTCCTCCCCAACCCAAACCCCAACACCTTTTTACGTATGTTTTTTTTTTTTTTTCTTTCTTTTTTTTCAAATCATCTTTTTGAAAAGGTGTATGTTTCTTTAAACTTGGAAATGTCATATTTAGCCAGCAAAGCGTTAGATTTAAAAGATGAAGTTAACAGACAAAATTTTAAGGTCTTCTCAGAGTTCAACAGATGCAAACTGCCACTAGAGGCTTAATCATTAATCCATTATATGCGTACGCCATAAAAGAAGTTCTTATTTCAGGAATATTGCAAACTCTGCCACTGTTTTTTATGGCCGGATGAATTAACTTTATTCAAATTGTAGACAACTCCTTCAAAAGCACGCTATTTAACCCAGTCCCATCCAATCGTCTTAAAAATAGCTTTGGAAATCATTGTGGACTATGAAAACAATTGCTTGTAACAAGCAATTTTTCACTGTCCACACTGTTTTCTACCCTACAAGGCAAAGGTTTTCTAAATACCCCTAATCATGATAACCTTTGACAAAGAAGATTTTTCAATAAATCATGCTTTGCTAGCTAACAGTACTTTCGGTACTTTGATTTTGTAATAGGGAGGTTCTTTTTGAGATTGTAACTAATGATGCAAGCTACACATGAATAAGATAGATTTAGCAAAAACGAGTTTGAACGCGAACAATTGAGAAGCGGGTGGGTGTGTGATCAAAGAGGGAGGTGCACTTAATAGAGATTCCTTTATCTATAAGCATCTCTTTACAACTGATTTGATTGATTGATTTATCTTTTTTTATTTTTGTCGTGGAGCATTAATGTATGTAATTTCTATCTGTAACTTACTGATTTGATTGATTGATTTATCTTCTCATTTTGTGGCGAAGCGTTTAAAAATGGTTTTTCTGTTCGTAACTTTTTGTGAACGTAGTTAGACTCTGCTGTCGTAATTTCGGATATTTTAAAACCTTCGATGTTATTTTCAATCATTTTATTCTATTTGGAAGAGCATTATAACACATTACAAATTAAAAGTAGAATGGTTGGTTGGCTACCTAAACGTCGTAACTACAGCTTAAATAAGCTGTAGTTACTATACTACAGCTTGAATAAGCTGTAGTTACTACGTTTAAGTCGCCAACCCCCCCCCCCCTCCCAAAAAAAAAATTGATTCATGAAAATGGCGACCAATGGTGGAGTTCAAACTGACCTTCCATTCTGAATGAATGATTTCATTGTTCGACTGATTCTTTGGCTGACAGTCGCGATTGGTCAACTGTCCCCGATGGCCGAATGATATGTGATACGCCTAAGTGGGCAATGAGGCTCGGATAAAATGATGTTTTTTACTGGTTAGAGAAACGACAGGCAGCCATGGTTAGATGCACCAGCCGTAGCTATATAACTGAAATACTGTGGCGTTTACCATATTCACTCAATCAATCATCCATTTTATTTCATTAAGTTCATTACATCTTTGCCTGGAAAACACCGTTTAAAATGTTTTATATTCTACTCACCCAACTCATCACACAGTAACCCTGGATGAGTTTCGACCCAGTTCGTGTTGCTATAAAAAGACATTATAAGGTGGAATATCTGTCCAATTAGGAAACGTCCTTGACCATTGTCCACGGGTTCTTTCTGCAGCGTCTGTACAAACTGTTGTCGGAGGTTGAATAACAACCTGTGACCTGAATATGGAATAATGATAGAAGTCAACATAATCCGAAGGACTGAAAGCACTGGATGGCTTGATTGTGGGTCAATATTTCTTTTGGAAATTAATTTCTTTTAACAACTCTGGTTAAAGGGGACAAACAGGTTGTGTAGACAATGCTCAATTTGCACATAATATGCGGGCTAATCTTTGTCTATACCTCCTGTTAAGACAGGAATATTCCGGGGTCAGCATGACTAGGGTTAAGATTAGAAGTTAAACGTATGTATGTTCGTTTATTTTTCGTCGCTATACAGTAGCATTAGCCGATGTGAGCGCCGTCCAAGAAGGCGGTTAGTTATTACGGACGAAACTATCTTCTAACGTGTTTTACGGACGAAACTATCTTTAACGTTATCGGTGTAGATCACACGGGATCTCAAACGAAAGACAATTATTAGGTGCCGTCAAGGGACGTATAATTCGGTCGAGAATTAAAATCCCTCATAACCCTTTACTTTTTTTTTTAATGTACTTGTCCAAAGTCAAAGGGATAGCAGACAACATAATAAGGTAAGTACATTTCAAGAAGTAACTATCCGTCATGATAGAAAATATTGATGGAAGAGCAGAAATTGCTTGTTACAAGCAGTTTATTCTTTCTCCACAATATTTTCTCAAGTATAGTATCACAGGGACGTAAAATCAGGTATTGTACGGAATATGGTTAAGTAAATCATCGAAAGTATACAAATAAACATGCAGGTTTCGAACATAACCAATTTCGGTTAGGAAACAAGTAATAAAAGTGGATCTTTTGTTCTTGGCTTACCTTCTTTAATTTTCTCATTCGAAAATGTCCAGCTCGGATCGTCCAGATATTGCACACTTGAAACAGTTGTATAATCGATTATTTCAGCTATCTTTTCCTTGATTCTTAAACTCCTTTCTGAATTTGGAAACAAACAACATCTCCTTCTGGGTTTGCTAACGCGATGGTCGAGAGGACGATATAGTGAGATGGACGAGTCGTCGCTGTCTATAGAAAATCGATTGACCAATCAAATCGTTCATTCAGACTGGAAGTGCACTTCGAACTCCGACATAATGTTGAACGTTTTGTTGGTTTAGCGACTTAAATGGTGACGTTTATGCCGTCAGCCATTTCATTTTAAGTCCTTGATCACATACTTTATAGAATAACATCGTTTATTATCTTAGTCGAGCTGCAATGTTGGAGATCAGTGGGCGGGCCAGCGATCCGTCAAATGTACGAGTGTACGATGGTGATTTGAGATCGCGCACGATACGATGACGCGAGAGGACGAACAAGAGATATCGCCAAGCACTATAAATTCATTTCAATTAAACATACCTTATTTGCATTCAGACCCCTAGCTAGGTTATACATAGGGAATATTATGTTACATCTTCTATTATATACCTATGAAAGATATAGATTAAAATCTGGCTATCTAAAACAACAAAAAAATCCGTATTCGGCGTGTACCAAAAAACCGTATTCGTCGAGTACTTTAAACAAGGACTTCTTTTATGTGTATTGCCGTTCGGCTTTTTTCGGAAAGTTGGTTATTTCTTATTCATTTGAGGGAAATTTCTTAATGGCATGTCCTAAAAGGTATATTTTTTAAAAGGAATATTACAACAGTGTGTTTTTAAGTTGGAATGTCATTCCAACTTAGATTTAACAAAACCGCAAAATGAACACAAGACAATATCATTTCGGGTTTCTTGATAACACATATCACGTGATCTCTTAGATATGAATACACCTCGGGTTACTTCTCATCTCAACTTGCCACGGACAATCAGTTATTTGTAGCCGAAGACAATAATATGGCATATGTAAAGGATGATATAAAAATTCGTTTAGAGACTTCTAAACATGCTTTAGTTTGCTTTGAATTATTGAAAAATAAGGTAATAATCAGCGCAGTAATTTGTTTTTTGTGATTAGCAGTCCCGTGTTTGGTAATCACTTGATCTCAAGTGACATGTGGTAGTCATGTGACCATAGATAGGCACTGTTTACAAATATGGCTCAGGTCGCAAATGCATTTTAGCAATAATCACGCCGCCCAGTGCTTTAAAACATTCTAGAGCGATTAAGGGGTGTCGTAGGCATCAAGCAAACGCGATTATTGTGGGATTTACAGCTTTTATTCAATAAAAATTAAATAGATGCAAAACGAAAGTAGAAAATTTTGAAAATTAGAATGTAAACATATCAACTTCCGGTTTCTACTTATTTACTAAATAATTACGCTTTATTATGTCGTTATTTACAAGTTTAAATCAATATTAACACATCAAACCTTTAACAAGTGTCATCTAGCTTTCAGCTTGGTCCTTTTTACTTTTAATAAGATTTTTTACGATTCTAAAGCCGAATAACGAATTAGGAAATCGCGCGACTACAGGGCGCCGAAGATAATTTGATACTATCTTCATCATATTATAGGAATTTTTAGGGAAAGGGCAAAACTACCATGTGCAAACAATAACGTTACAATAACGTTAACGTCTTTTTTTTCTTTTGAATTTTACTCACAACGCTTTAAATATTCTTTTTTCCTAAGTCTAAACCGGTATTTCAAATCGATCACCCTGAAACAAGTTTCCGCAATTTTCCGCAAATTTCCACGTATACTCATAAACTTGAAGTGAAAATCTATGTGAGTTTAGTATGATCGTTACGGAATTGGCCGAGTTGAGGGTCAAATAATCATCGAGGTCATTGATTTCTTACTGTAGAAGCTGTTATTCTCTGTTTTCAAGATTCTAAAGGGAGTTCACGTATTACAGTTCATCAAAAGGAGAATGTTATGCTTGAAAATTCTAATTTTGCTGTGCGTGACACGAGCTTGTAGCCCATTCCAACACGATAACGATTTAGACCAGTCCAAATTCAAAGAAGTTGCAGACGACAATTGTAAGTTGATGAAATCTTTAAAAATCCAGGTCTTTTTGGACAGAAAACATTGTTTATAATGAAGAAATGGCTTGTAACAAGCAATTTCTTCATTGTCCACAATGTTTTCCAAAGCTTTCATAATGAGGGTCATTTAAAAGCGTCACTGTCTGGGAATGGGTTAAGACAATTTATGTATGTGGATTTATGTTTCTGTGCGTTATTCACGCACATATGTACACGAATGGGAATGCTAATTTAAGTTTAAAGGAAGGAGGCCTACTAGGAAATTAATAAATGAATTTGAACCGAATTCCACCGTTATGACCCTTTCAGCGCATTCCAACTTCTCAGTACTTTCAGTCCTTTGATTCTATTTGTTGTTATCGTTGTCGAATCATATGTAGGTATTTTTTATTTGATTCTACCTTCGGTCTCATCCAATGAAAAATACCTACACACGAATCTCGAACACGATAAAAACAAATAGAAAAAGACACTGTTGTTATGTTCCCTATATATTTATTTCGATCTGCGGAGGAAAAGGTCCGAAGGTTGATTGGAATATCATTTTTTCTCTCCGCAACGAGAAGCAAATACAAGATGTTGTATCGAAATCGTAATATAATCTTCCATTAAGTGAACATGTATATATATTAACTATAAAATAGATTCGATAAAATAAAAAAAATGTATTTCTACAAGTATTTCCCTTATCTTTTGCCATTCTTATTGAAGCTGTATGTGTTATTACGTCATACACAGAATGAAAATGACGTCATCTTAGACTGCCTTTTATGGAACCGTATTTGGCACCTTCAGGTAATGTCAGACATGTCCGACTTTGTCTGTGTGGAATGTATATATTTTACTGGAACATTTATAGGTTTTGTTATATATAACAAAAGAAACAATTACAATCGTCACAAAGTATTGGGGACGTTGTTATTTTATACAGCACACGTTCAAGCTACACGACGAATACAATGAGGATCATTCCTGTGTTATCTTCTCTTTGTTCTGTTACCATTAAATCAGGGGTGTGCCAAATTGTACATTGGTCCTTTCACTGCATTACCTTTGTTTTTATTCTTGTTCGTAGCGATTTTTTATTTGCTCTTTCCAGTTTGATTATAAATACAAATATCTGGATGGTGTTAGTTTATGGTTCAGAAATAACATCGAACCGTATTTTCAAGATGAAACGAACATTTCCAACTCTAAAGTTTGCGTTACACAGCTGAACTTAAAACCAGACAGTGCAAAGAAACCTAGAATAACACTAATAGGGACCAATGTATTTCTGGAGAGTATTCAAGAGAGATAACCCAAGAATGTCCCTCATTGACACAGTAAAGGCTAAATAAACTAATAAAGTGTGTATAACTGTCCAGACCACCTGATAGCCCTACCCCCCCCCCCCCCCCAAAAAAAAAAAAAAAAAAGAGTGAGAGGAAAAAAATGAAAACCTTAACAAATATATATAAAAAAAAAAAAAAAAAAAAAATTCACTGAAATTTTTCCTCCTAAATGAAATAATGTATAGTAATTGACCAATCGCGACTAAATATCAAATAAAAAATCGACCAATGAAATAATTCATCGAGGCCAGACATGGGGTTTGATCTCCACCATTAGCCGCCATTTTCTTTAACCTCTTATGTTGGTTTGGAGACTTAAACGTCGTAACTACAGCTTATTTAAGCCGTAGTTTCGACGTTTAGGTCGCCAACCAACTATTCTTCCTTGTTTATTACATGCTGCTGGCCATAAATTTTTCAAAATAACGCCGTCAAAAGTCGAAGCGGGACTTCCTGTTGGAGTCGATGGGCGTGGTCATCGTGGGAAGTGGGCGGGACAAGCGATCGGCCAATCAACTTCTTCCTCCCCGATATAACCACTTTTATTCGAATCTTTTGAATCTGTAATTTGGGAGTTTCTTCGCAGTCGTTTAACTTTTGTAACGGCAATAGTAAGTTGCACATCGAAAGTGCATGCGTCTATATTAGTACTTGCATAATACTCTAGGATAACTCAATATCAGATTTGTTGACCAATCTTTTATTTCTTTATATCGTGTGTAAGGAAATCTTTATATTCACGTGTGTGTATTTCAGTTTATTTATCGTCGATACCGTAGCACATGCCCACATGAGCGACGCGCCAGAAGACGGTTAGTTGTAACGGGGAATGGTGCAAGGATACAGGACTAAACTACTTCAGAGCTCCGCCTGGTTCTTTAACGTGCTCGATGGATAGCACCGTCATACAGGGCCTCGAACTAACGTCTTATCCGAAAGACAGTTAGTTTGTTAGTTTATATAGTCAGCCCAGGGCTCGAAACCGTGATCTTGAGGTTTGAAGTCAAGTGCTATACCAACAGAGCTAATCGGGCTGACTTATTATATGACTTTATATTCATATACCTTGATACAGCTTTTTATAGTACGGTTCGGTTTCCATTCCCTGACCAACCAACCAACCAACCAGCAAACAAACAAACAAACAAACAAACAAACAAGCAAACAAACAACCGCCTAAGAAACCAACCAACCAACAAACTAGCGAACAAACATTATTTTGATTTTATCATTTAAATAAGGTATGAATGTTTTATTTACGGGAAAATCCATTCCAAAACAAACCCGCTTTTACGACCCTCAATAAAAAGCATGTGAAAATACTTCATTTTCCAGAATGTTTTCTAGCCAGAAAGACAAAGATTTTTGAAATTTCACCAACTCGAATTTGTCGTCTGGAACTTGTTTGAATCTGGACCAGTCTAAAATTGAGTCGTGTGAGAATGGATTAACCCATTCCAACACAGTGGAATTTTAGACCGGTCCAAATTGAAAGGAGCTGCAGACAACAATTTCAAGTTGATTGAATTTTAAATTTTTTCGTCTTTGTGGATAGAAAACATTGTGGATGATGAAGAAATTGCTTGAACCAAGCAATTTCTTCATTTTCCACAATGTTTTCCATAGCCTTTTCGTTGAGGGGCGTAAAAGGAGGTATTGAGTGGGAATGGGTTAAAATAAGATACCTTGATCAATTCAAGGGCTAATTGCATTATTATTTTAAATGTCTATACATTGGATACACACTTAGAACAGTATCGCAATTAACCCTCGAAAGAATATTTTCTTTAAATCTTACCTAGATTCTCACCGACAGTCTCTGTATTTCTGAAAGACTCCAAAAACGATTCCTCATCACTGTTCGCCAACGAAATATTGACGTGTAAATAATTCTTCACAACTAGCGTAACAATGTCTTCGATACTAAAGTCTGTGTCCAAAATTCCCGGCGAATTTTCCGGGAGAAAACAAAATGTTTGGCACGTGAAACACAGAATTATGAGTATTGGGAACATCATCGACGCCTAAATAATTCCTTTTCAGCACTAAAATAAAATAGTTGTTCTTGCCTTATTCGATTTCAATTAAATTAAAGTTTTCAAAAAATGAGCTCAAATACATTTACATAGTTTTCATATACCTTGGATGTCCTGTCCGGGAAACCACATTGAGATAAGTAAAAAAAACTGCCAACAGCAATACCCCTGTTTTAACGACATTTTATTTACCCTAGAGGAAGTTCGTGGTTATTTTCAAATTATACTTACTATAAACCATCAATTAAAACGACATGACTATTGTCTTTTGACGACTTTAATATCGTAACTACAGCCTAATTTAAGCTATTTTGTGGATATTTTGTCGGAAATCGACGCTGTTTTTTTTTTATATTTTCAATTTTTGGTCGGTAGGTTTTTAACTGCCTAAAAAAGACAAACGATAAAGGTTGCAGATTCGAAGGAAAATATTGTGGTAAAATAGTGCATTTCATTCATTCACCTCAATATTTTCCTAATTTCTCTGTCCGTTTGTCTTTAAAACAAAGGATGTAACAGTAATAGACTGACGTATTATCTTATCAAAACTTGTCAAAGACAGCGTCTGCCTTTGCGTATAGATAAAGATTTGTTTGAACTGTTTTCCATGTTCTATTGAAAAATATGGATGACGATATTAGTTATTTCATCACGATTAGAAAGAAACTATCAGATGAAATGTATTTTAATTTTTAGTTTCGTCTATCAAAAACGAGCGTTCTGACTGGCCGATAAAATTATTCATAAACCCGTGAACGAAAGTTTGAGCACCCAGCTATTTTGTATGATTTCGCAAAAAATAGTACCACAGATCAAATTTTAAGAAAAATATATATATATTTGCTTGTGTCGCTCGATTTCATTGAATTATAAGAAATGAAGAGAACACTTTTTTTGTTTTCATGGAGGGATGAAAGTAAAAACCAATTCACCGGTTTGTATGAATCCGCTTCGCGAATCCATACAGTGTGATTAGTCTTTTCGTTTTATACCTCCGTGAAAACAAATATCTTCTCTTCGTCTCATAAATAAACCAAAATTTCCTTGATTTCGCCAATATCTTTTTACCAATTTATCATTTGAGCTACATTCGATTTACATTTTGATTTCTTAGAATAAACTTCTCGACTTTGACGAAGCTCCATCTTTGGATAAAAAGGCAAAA
The DNA here is from genome assembly GCA_946902895.1 of Fragum fragum. Lineage (NCBI taxonomy): Eukaryota > Metazoa > Mollusca > Bivalvia > Cardiida > Cardiidae > Fragum > Fragum fragum. The sequence continues at coordinate 49,260,381 of OX336372.1, read as the reverse complement.
AGAAAATTCAAAGAAAAAATGTTTTACAGCATATCTATTCAACGTGTGTGTGGGTTTTTTTTTTCTCTCTCTCTTAAGATCAGTTATGGCTAAATTTTCATGTGGAGGTCATTATCTAAACAAACTCAGTTAAGAAACTTTCAGTGCAGTTTCTGTGTTTTGTCTTAAATTCTATTTATTAATCAAATCAATCAGACAAATGCCAGAAAAATCTTGAAAAAAACAACAAACAAACAAACAAACAAAAAAAAAAAACCCCCCAAAAAACTCTTTCTTTAGTCCACAGATTAAACTTTTATTGCGATAATTTACAATTATAAAAAATATGAAAACATAAAAAGAAAGACCGTATTATCTTGAAATGAAATAGCATTTCAACTAATATTCTATTTAAAACTATTTAAAGCACCTTTTAAATGATAAACGCACGTCTTATCATCCTTTTGTAACTGAGATTTCATTGGTCTATTATAACGAAGGTAGGTAATCGAATTATTTATAAATAGAGAAAAAAAGTCACTTACAGTGCTGGTACTATAGAAATAATTTGTTGCGATTTCAAAACATTATTGAGAATATAGCCTTAACTCTTCCCTGTACGATACCCTGGATTGTACATCATTGTGATTTATACTTGAGAAAACATTGTGGAGAAAGAAGAAATTGCTTGTAACAAGCAATTTCTTCTTTTTCCAAAATATTTTCTACTACATAGGATGGTTTCATTTCAAATTGCATCCATTTTTTTGGGTCGTCTGCAACTCATTTCAATTTGAACCAGTCTAAAAAGAACTGGAAAGGGTTAAAAAGCGCTACAGTGAAATTGATGGATCTCTAGCCAAGCCCACTTACCTCAGACAAGGCAGTTTGTCTGAGATATCAAACGACTTAAGTTCGTGAAATGTGTGGTTTGTCCATTTATTTATCGTCACTACCGTAGCATCTGCCTATAAGGGCGGCGCCCCCAGAAAACTATAGTGTACCATTTGGGTCAAATGTCTACTATAAGTCATGCACACAAACAACACGCGTACAATAAACAAGTGACCTGTAAATGTAAGCGTGCCCTCTCAAAACTTGAGCGTAAAATTTCGCTCAATATGTGAGCGTGTATACTTAAAAGGAAGTTACTTCATTTCATGAGTACAATTATGATTTCATGCGCTCTCCAACATTTTATACGCATGCGGACTAGGTTTTGAGCTCGCACGCCTAAATTCCATTTTGGGCACATATATTGTTCGCGCGTACCAACATTTTTTTTTTTGCATGTACGACTAAAAGTTGTCTTTTGACCAAACGAGCGCGCTCTAGAAACATGTTAAAAAGGGCAAGGATACAAGACGAAACTACTTGAAGACCTGTCTAGTTCTTTTTAAGCACTCAGCATGAAGAACCGTTAAATGAGACCTCGATGTAAGTCGGATCAGCCTTGTGCTCCAACCCGTGACCACGGAATTTGAAGTCGAGTGCTCTACTACCTGAGCAAACCTAATGGGAATGTCGTGTTTAAACACCCTAAGGTGGCCACCGATTTGTCAATTTTACTTGAGAGCATTCGACTTCAAATTCCGAGAATATAATCTGAGGTTACGACGTTTTAGTCGCCAGACCCCAAATGCTAGATATAATTATCTAGGCTACCTTCCACTTCCGGTATTCTAAAATATATAATAATAAAAGTAACAATAATGATGATAATACACTCACAATTTAAAAACTAAATACATCATCAAAGATATCATACATATCATGTGACCATAAACAAATTACAATTAAACAATCCCAGCTGCATACCAAAGAAACAATCAACCAATCAAATCATTCACTTAGACTGGAAGTGAAAAATACATATCACGTGACCATAAACAAAATTACAATTAACCAATCCCGGTTGTCAATCAAAAACAACCAACCAATCAAATCATTCACTTAGACTGGAGGTGAACTTTGAACTCCAACATTGGCAGATATTTATGTGAAGTATTTTTGTTGGTTTGAGGGACTTAAATATCGTAACAACAACTTATTCAAGCTGTACTTACGACATTTATGTCTCCAACCAACGAATTTATTTTTTTGCTACATGTTATATGCCATAACTTTCGAAACATAACGCCGTGTGTTTAGACATCGGACTGAGAGGGCGGACCGGCGATCCGTCAATTGAAATAGAAATTGCCTTACTGGTGTTTTATATGTATATAATTTCATTTTTAGTTTCGTCTATCAAAAACGAGCGTTCTGATTGGTCGAAAAGTTTTATTCATAACTCCACGAACAAAATTTTGAGCACGCAACGATTTTGTATGCTTCCGCACAAAATAGTTCCATACAAAAAGGTATAAGAATTTGTAAAGCTTTTGTTTTTTTCGCTCAATGCTATTAAACTATAAGAAATGAAGAGAATACTTTTTGTTTTCATGGAGGTATGAACCGAAAAACCTTTCGCGTATACGCTTCGCGTATTCATACATTGTGTGATTAGGTTTTTCGGTTCATACCTAGTTGATGGAATTTAAATTGCAAAAATCTTTATCTATTAGGGTTAAAAGCATTTAACTGATGAAAAGAATATTTTTTGTTTTCATGGAGGCATGAACCGAAAAAACTTATCACACTGTATGAATACGCGAAGCGTGATTAGGTTTTTCGGTTCATACCTCCATGAAAACAAAAATATATAAATATTCTCTTTATTTCTTATGATTTAACAGCATCGAGTGAAAAAAGCATGAACTTTATAAATTTTGATTCCTTTTAGTATAGGACTATTTTGTGCAGAAGCATAAAAAATCGCTGCGTGCTCAAATTCTGTTCATTGAGATATGAACATTTTTTCGACCAATTAGAACGACCGCTTTTAATAGACGAACCTAAAAATTAGAATTTTATGGATAATGAAGAAATTGCTTGTAACAAGCAAATTCTTCATTCTAAAAAAATGTTTTTTAAAGCTATTGCTTGAGGAACATAAAAATTGGGATTAAGTTGGAATGAGTATATAAGTCGTAATTACAACGGTTTAGTCGCGAAACCAACAAAATGCTTAACATAAATATGAGTTCAAAGTTGAATGAACGATTTGATTAGTCGATCGCCTTTATTTTGATAGACATCGGTTTTCGTAATACACAAAATTTGTATCGTTTGCGTACATTTGCGGATCTCATAGTTTTAAATAAACAAGAGCAACGTGATTTGTATCCACTCAGGTGAGGGTCTTGATCAATTTTGAATGCCTGTGATAATAGACTATTGTTAGGCAAACTCGTTCAACGTTCATAATTTTAAACATAGATTTTATTAAAAGAGGAAATAAATGGGGTACGCCCTATTTCCAAGCGACTAGCAATATCCAACCCATACCGACACAACCAAATTTTAGACTGGTCCAAATTGAAAGAAGCGGAAGATGGCAAATTCAAGTTGATGATTTTTTTTCTTTTAATTTGGAAAAAATGTGGATAATGAATAAATTGCTTGATACAAGCAATTTCTTCATTTTCCACAATTTATTTTCCAAAGTTCTTTTCTTGAGAGGTGTAAAAAGGCGGGATTGTGTGTGATTAAATTTAAGAATGCTTTAAACAGATGCATGATAAGTATAGAAAGCTATAGGAAGTTGTGGTTTCGCTGGGGGGGGGGGGGAAGAAGATCTATATTAATTAAATCTATGGCATAATCTTTTATCCACACCCAACTACCATACGTCTCAAATGGCCTTATCAAAGAAGCAAAACAGTTTCGAAACTTAGCTTTTTTAAAAATTGGTAAAATCTAATAAGATTTTTCACTTCAACCTATTCCCTCACAGTGACAATTTAAAGTTTATGAAATTTTAGATTTTTTAACTTTCTGAATGGAAAACATTCTTTAAAATGAAGAAATTGCTTGTTACAAGCAATTTCTTCACTTTACACACTGTTTTCTCAATTGCTTTTCTTGAGGGGCGTCAAAAAGCGCCAAAAAGCGGCACTGTGTGGGGATGGGCTAACTTCCAATGCAAAACTAAAACTCGCTCTAAAAGTTCTAAATTATGTGTCATGAACCGAATATGCATTCTGTGGTTACTAGCTCGAAAAGGGCTAGCATTGTCTTGATTAGGACACGAAACAATTTATTGTACTTGAGATAGACCTGTGTCAACTCAATCAATCTATCTCAACAACACCTGTTCGTTTAGTCAATTTCATTTTGTCCCCCCCTCCCCCTATTTTCAAAATACTAATAATAAAAAATATCTTTGACGAAACAAGAAAATTTTCTTTAATGATTTATTTTTTTTTCTAAACAGATGAAGTAGACAAATAGGTAAATAAATCAAAGCGCTGAAAGCTTGAGATATGTATACAGGAGATATATAATCTGGGCAGAAAAAGTTTGATGGTCGGATTATCGGAGGTGCCACTTTTTACCCAAATCTACTGTCGATTATGCGCAGACCTGCCAATTTGTGCGCTAGGGGACACAACCTGCCCGCAATCATTTTCATCCCGTTGAGGTATTGTAACGATACATTTACATATATATCGTTACATATTTTTCACCCGATCAAAATGCTTTGAAGGGATCTGATAAAGGCCACCCAAGGATCCTTCCTGTGAAGTTTGGTTGTGTTTTGTTAAATTATGTTCAGTACTTTCTGAGAAGATTTTTAAAGTAAAAGTTGACGGACGGACGGTCGACGGACACCACATCATGACAAAAGCTCATTGGCTTTCAGTCAGTGGAGCTAGCGAGAGAGAGCTAGAGAGTGAGAGAGATGGGGGAATGGAGCGTGTAGCCAGGTTCGAACTAGGAGACTCTTGTGTGCGATGTGAGTATTCTAACACACAGACCAATTTCGATATGTAAATATGCGCTTTATAATCTCTAGATAAAGAGAGCGAGAGAGGGCGGGCGGTCGTTTACCAGGTTAACATGACTATGCACACCTCCCAAAAGCGGTATGTAGACGTTGCATCCTTTGGGTAGAATTCGGAGGTAAAAATATATAGACACAAAGTCCGAGCATGCCCAAACTGTTTTCAGACAGTGCGAATATGATCCTATGAATGACCAATTAATTTGTTAAACAAAACATTCCAATCGTGCGTAAAACCGACAGCTTCGCTTATCAGCTTTATACAGCAACTACGTCTAACCGGACCATTTTAACATTATTACTCTAGAATAAGTAATATTATTTTGGTATGAAACAAACACCTTATTTTTTCTTAACAATTTGTTATGATTATATATGTTTAATAATTTCCAATATATTATATATCTCCTTTCTTTCTTTCAATTCACTCGTCAAGTTTTGATAAATTCAGAACACTCACATGAAAGTACTGTATATCAAGCCGACAGCTTTCAATGAGTCATATCTCGCCTTCGTCCTTCTCGCCTCAATCGGGCGTTTTAATTTATGGTCAGATCCGATCTACTTTTCATGCGACAGAAGATCACGTTGATTGCGGTAGATGTTTTTACATTTTGTTTTCACATTAATCTCTGCATGGGTTCGAATTCTTAGCATTGTAACTTTAGCCTCAGATTGCTTATGCAATCTCAGGCTAAAAAAGTATCATTTTAGAACATTCTGACTTTTGTAAGGTTTGTAGAAGTTGTCCTAAAAAGGGGCAAACTCTGATTTTTCTTCAGGTCAATAATTATGTGTGTTTGTCACAATTCCTGCATTCTGATTGGCAGAAAAACTTATTTCACATATCTAAGAAAAAAAAAACAAAAAAACAAAAAAAAACAAAAAAAAAAACCCCACACACATACAAAAAAAAAAGACAAAAAAAAAAAAAAAAAAAAAAAAAAAACGGAATAAGGGACTACTTTGTATTCATGCACATAAAAATTGTTCCATTAAAAAGATAAATAAGAAATATATATAAATATATATATAGTTTTTGTTCTTGCTTTGTTCCCATTGAGATGTGAAGCTGAAAATTTTAATACGGCGTGGATAGATTTATAGTTTCATAACCTAAAGAATCGTTATTAACCCATTCCCACTCAGTGACGCTTTTCGACGCCCTCAAGAAAATCAAATGGCAAAACACTGTATGAAATGAAGAAATTACTTGTAACAAGCAATTTCTTCATTCTATACAATATTTTCTATCCAAAAAGTTGGGGAAAATCTAAAAATTCATAATTTTCGAATTGTCGTCTGCAACTCCTTCGAATTTGGACTGGTCTAAAATTTTGTCGTGTCGGAATGGCTTAAAGGTGAAATGTTACTCTTGGTGCAAACGGAAAAATGACAAAGCAATGAATATAACCAGAGCAATGAACTTATGTCAGGGCCAAGGCCCATTTCTGAACACGAGTCAAATACATGTGTACCAATGTCAAGAGAATTGTATACACACTCGATATAGGTATAATAGAGAAATTTATCTAAACAAGTGATAATTTTATGAAAATGGACTAAGTAACAAATTTGTTTGGACACACACATAGCTTTTAAAATGTTTCTATCGACGAATATCAACTTTGAACGCGTAAAAATATTTTCGTTTTAGAAAATTCTTCGAATTCCGTTTTTCAATCTTTCAATAATATAATCTTTAAAACAATACTTTAACCCATTAAAAATGTTATAAAAAAAAAATTAAATGTAAATACAAACAGGGAAATTACTTTGAATACGAAAGATAATAGTACGCAGCAAAGAAACACTTGACGGTTCGATGAACCTAAACATGAAGGCGATTGACCAGTAAATCTATTTATCTAGACTGGAAGTGAACTTTGAACCTCAACAATTATGTAAAGCATTTTTTTGTTTTGGCAACACATATGTCGCAACCAAATTTTATTCAAGATGTAGTTTCGACCTTTAGGTCGCCAACAATCTTACTGTTACTGACCATAAATTGAGAAGAAAAAAGTCTAGGTTAAACTTCCTGACGGAGGTCAGTGTTGGCTAGCTATCTGTCAATGGTTTGATCGATGCAAAAGAGGATCCTTTGGAAGAACAAAATCTATCGATTATGGTCAGACAGCTCGAGGTACTTTTTCGCCGGACGTGTACTTCAATAAATAGGATAAACTGGTAAAGTTAAGAACAAGTTATAGTCTATGATTTTTGAATAGAATGAACGGACTGGGCGAGTTTTGAACAAATTAAAAATTTTGTAGTGATAGTTTTGAGTTTATTAAATGTCGCTACCATAGCACATGCCTAAATGAGCGACGCCCTAAAAAGACGGTTATAGTTGTTATGACAGATAGAGCAAGGATACAGGGGGAAACTGCCGTGAGCCCCGCCTGGCTCTTTAACTCGATCGGTGTAAAAGACCGTTACACGGAAACCCGGTTTAACCCTATCCTGTTTTTAGAAATTTTAGACTTGTCTAATTTTATAGAAGTAGCAGGTGACAATTGAAAGTGAGTGCGATTTGAAATGTATCCAGTCTACAGGGTAGAAAATATTGTGGAAAAAGAAGAAATTGCTTGATTCAAACAATTTCTTCTTTTCCCTCAATGTTTTCTCAAGTATAAAAAAGCAGGGACGTAAATACAAGGGATTGTACAGTTAAGGATTAAAGTCCCACCCAAAAGAAAATTGGCGAATAGCGGCTGTCAGTCAAAGAATAAATCGACCATTTAAATTAGAAGGGAACTTTGAACTCTAACAATTGTCTTCAATTATATGAAGTTTTAACGACTTACACATTGTTGCCATGGATTATTCTGGATTAATTTATTTTTTAGTTTCGTAAATCAAAAACAGGTGTTCTGATTGGTCTTTTTTCATACCTTCAAGAACAAAATTTTTGAGCTCGCAGCCATTTTGTACCCTTCCGCACAAAAGAGGTTGCACATAAAAAAAGCATAATAATTTGTATAGTTTTTGCTTTTTTCGGTCGAAGATATTAATTTATCAGATATGAAGAGCATATTTTTGTTATAGTTTTTTTCCCCTTCACTTTTTAAATGGGTTAACTAAAATTGTCCCTATCGAAATCAGGTTTTTGAAAGCCATATTCAGTAAGTCTGTTTAATGTTGATATGTTAAACCATAACCAGACGATAAATTTTTACACTGGTCCAAATCGCAAACTGATGCCGAAGACAATTTTAAGTTAATGGAATTTTAAAAATCTTCATATATCTTGGTAGAAACCATGTTGAGGAATGAAGAAACTACTTGTTACAAGTAATTCTTCTTCATTTTTCTCAATATTTCCTCAGGCTATTTTCTTTAGGACGCAAATAACCGGTATAGAGCGTGAATTGGTCCCTATTGCAATCATAATTTGGGTACTTTATTCAACATGTCTTATCTAAGTTTCTATAAGTGAAGAAAGTTTAAAGAGGCTGGAAGAGGAACTTTGACTCCCGATTTTTCGAATTTCTAAATGCAATGCTTTCAGACATTTGAAAAATTAGGGATTAAACTACATTAGCAATGAAAATGAGTCATGACTTTAAAACAAAAAGAAAGAAAAGAGGCAAAAGTAGTTCGCGTTACGAGACGCCATATTATTCAATAAAGTTCAGTCCGAATGGAATCGGAATTCATCGGGTAAATTCGTTTCTTTTCGATTGCCCGACATCACCCGATGACTTGCGACCTCGTGCGGTGAATTCCGATATTTCAAAGTAGGGACTAAATTTAATTAACCCTTGCCATGCTGAAAAAAATTCTCTTCAGAATTGCATTAAAATCAAAGGACTGAAAAGACTGGAATTACTTATCTTATGTTGATATCTGTTTTGATATTTTACCTAGTAAATAACTGTGGCTCTAAAGGGACAAGCAGGGGGTGTAGACTAAGATAAGACTGCACATATGTGCAGGCTGATCTTTGTCTATACCTCCTGCTAAACGCACACACACAAAGAAGGAATATTCAAGGTTCAGCATGACAAGGGTTGAATTTAGTAGAAGAAAGAATATTTATCGTAAAAAATGATACATAATGGCTAATGGAAAAGCAGATAATTTTCATGTGTCAAATTTTCATGAGAATCTTTTCAAAGGCCCCTTAACCCATTACCAGACGGCAAAATTGTAGCGATGTCCAAATTGAAAGGAGTTGCAGACGATGATTTAAAGTTTATGAAATTAAAGATTTTCAATTTGATGGGAATAGAACATTGCGGAAAATGAAGAAATTGCTTGTTACAAGCAATTTCTTCATTTAACACAATTTTTTCCCAATTGTCTTTCTTGATGGAGGATTGGGGCGTCAAAAGCGATATTGTGTGGGAATGGGTTAAGACGGAATCCGGGTCTACATTTTTGAATACGAACATAATCGTCTGGGTTTCCACTCCGTTGACACTAGTTTCTATTCCTTCAAATAAACATCAAACATGTAGGTTCGTTCTGAAGGGGTTATTTATCATGGTACATAAAAAACTTGTCTTATCGAGTAGATATATTTGACTGGCGACCTGTCGGTCAACCAGTCCTTTTATCTTGTCTACAGTCCGCGTCCTTTAACCCGTTCCCACACGAAGACACATTTTTGCACCCCTTAAGAAAAACAGTTGAGGAAACAGTGTGTAAAATGAAAAAAATCTCCATTTACCTAATGTTTCATACCCAGAAAGTTGAAAAAATAATAATACAAGTTTACACAGTTTTTATTATCATCTGCAACTCCTTTCAGTTTGGACAAGTCTTAAATTTTGTCGCCCGGAAATGGGTTATCCCATTCCCGTGCAACTACATTTTAAACTAGTCCAAATTCAAGGAAGTTGTAGTAGGTATTTTTTATTTAAAGTCTTAGTCTTTGGGGCATACAACATGTGGATAATGAATTGCATGTACTAAGCAATTTCTTAATTTTCCACAATGTTTTCCAAGGTTCTTTCTTCGGGAGGGGGCTTAAAATAGGAATCGGGAAACATAACTTATTCCTACACAATCCCGCTTCTTTGATTCCCCTGAACGGAAACAGCTTAGGAAAACATTTCGAAAAAGGAAGAAAATGCCAATGATGAACAATTCTTCATTTTTCACAATTTTTTCTAACCAGAAAGACTGTATTTAATGGGGTTATTTCAATTTAAGTAAAAACGTATTAGAGCGCATAGGATTACTTTGTTTTGTTTACCAGGAAGACAAACACAGAAAAACATCAAAGACCTAAATTTAATACATAAATTTGCAAGCGTTTCTAGTCGGACACTATAACCCTAATGCAAATAAAAACCTGGACCTACATGTTAATGATTCTATTTATTACATACAGACGTATTTTCTACGATAGATAGATAGATAGATAGATAGATAGATAGATAGATAGATAGATAGATGGATGGAAAGATAGATAGATAGATAGATAGATAGATAGATAGATAGATAGATAGATAGATAGATAGATAGATAGATAGATAGATAGATAGATAGATAGATAGATAGATAGATAGATCATCATAACGAAATGAGATTTTTTTTTCTAATATTTGCGAAAAAGACTCCTTCTGCCGTAATGACTTCAAAAACCAGATAGTCTCCTGTCCTATTTGAGATTTGACTATATCATATGCCGATATAATTTAATTGTTAGTTTCGTCTATCAAAAACGAGCGATCTGATTGGTCGAAAAATTAATTCATACCTCCATGAACAAAATTTTGAGTACGCAGCCATTTTGAATGCTTCCGCACAAAATAGTTCACTACAAAAAGGTATCAAAATTTGTTAAGTTGTTGCATTTTTCACTCGATGCTATTAAATTATAAGAAATGAAGAGAATATTTTTTGTTTTCATGGAGGTATGAACCGAAAAACCTAATCACACAATGTATGAATCCGCTTCGCGTATTCATACAGTGTGATTAGGTTTTTCGGTTCATACCTCCACGAAAACAAAAAATATTCTCTTCATCTCTTAAATTTATTTTCAGTAAATTATTTACATTCCACACAGACGACATTGGAAACGTCAAAAAAACCCTTATCTGATGATGTCAAATACGGTTCCATATATGACGTCCTTTTAATTCTGTAGATGACGTCATAATGCAAACAGACGTGATTAGGATAGTGAATGAGAACGGAAGTACCTGTTGAAATACAGATATTTGTTTTATTATTTCATCGAATTCTTTCAATAAAAAGATAGTTTTATGATAAAAGGAGTATAATGTTACGATACTGATACAAGATCTTGTATTTACTTCTCGCTGCGGAAGAAAACCTTCAGTCTCGTGAAATATAAACATTCAAAGCAAATTCTATATTGTAACACAATATTCTATCTATTTATTGCATCAGTTCAATGAAATATATATGAAACCGCTTGACTAATAAGGGCAATAAAATTATTTATTAAAGTCAAGTGGTCCCTCGTCTTCCTGATCTTAAGGTCAGCCTAACTCTTATGCTAGAGGTTGTTTAGTGACCTATATTTCAGAAGGAGTGCAAAAAATTACCACTATGTAAGGAACAGCTAAAACAATCATTATTAAGTGATTTTTAACGTACACGATAAGACCGTGCCATGTTTAACCGTGCCGTGTTTAACACCATGGGAGAGGTCCTCTGTTATTCAAGTGTGTTTTTTAGATTTTATTTAAAAGATCAAACTTATTCTTATTTAACAAATTTGATTGCGAGGACAACTTTCCGGTGCTATATTTCCCAAGTTTTTAATCGTTTTTTTTATTTCAAAGATGAAGAGAACATGTCTTGTTTTCATTAAGGTATCCCTTTAACAATTGTTTTTAGGTTTTTAAGTTTCCTGCCTCTCTGAGATCATAAATATTATCTTCATTTCTTTCAATCTAATTTAGTCAAAGCCTATATCTTAAAAAATGGTCAAATAATTAAAGATTGTAAAATATCTTTTATGGAATCATGACGTTTTACAAACAAGAGGGCCGTTGGCCCTGGGGCGCTCACCTGAGATAAAAACTCGTTTCCATTCAACAGTCTAATTTCATGTTAAGGTTAGGACTATGAAACAAGTGGGCCACAATTACATATAAAGACTATGGACCTGGGGATCAAAAAGTCTAAATTACAAATTCTAAGGCTTTAGTGCTGATTTGAAAGAAGGAAAAAACTTTTTCCATGGGTTATAATTTCAGAAATAAGAAAGAAGTCTGTGAACTGATGCTTCATGCCTGTACCCCCCCTGGCTCCGCCCCTGTATAACCGAGGATCATGATTCTAGCTATTTTGTTAGAGATCAATATACTGATGCTTCATGCAAAACATATCAAGGCTCTACGCCTTCTGGGTCAGGAGGAGGATTCTTAAAGATTATTTTGAAATTTCACTTTTGTTGACATGGCAACCAGAGTTTTAAACTGATTTCAATTCTTTTAGCTAATTAAGGGGAATCACCTAAGCAACATTTCTGCAAAATTTGGTTCAAATCAGCCCAGTTGTTCGGGAGGAGATGTCGTTTAAAAAATCGTTCTTTATTTCTATATAACCCCCCCCCCTCCCTGGGGCTCCGCCCCTGGGGACCCGAGGATCATGATTTTAGCTATTTTGAAATAGGTCATTATACTGATGCTTCATGCAAAATATCAAGGCTCTACGCCTTCTAGGTCAGGAGGAGAAGATTTTTAAAGATTATTTTAAAATTTCACTTTTGTTGCCATGGCAACAAGAGTTTTTAACGGATTTCAATTTTTTTGGCTATTTTTGAAGAGGACAACCTGAGCAACATTTCTGCCAAATTTGGTTCAAATTGGCCCAGTGGTTTGGGAGGAGATGTCATTTAAAAAATCGTTCTTTATTTCTATATACCCCCCCGGGGCTCCGCCCCTGGGGACCCGAGGATCATGATTTTAGCTATTTTGAAAGAGGTCAGTTTACTGATGCTTCATGCAAAATATCAAGGCTCTACGCCTTCTGGGTCAGGAGGAGAAGTTTTTAAAGATTATTTTAAAATTTCATTTTTGTTGCCATGGCAACCAGAGTTTTTAACGGATTTCAATTTTTTGGCTATTTTTGAAGGGGACCACCTAAGGAACATTTCTGCCAAATTTGGTTCAAATTGGCCCAGTGGTTTGGGAGGAGATGTCGTTTAAAGAAATTGTTGACGCACGACGCACGACACACGACGCACGACGACAGACGGACGCCGGAGAAAAGGGGATCACAATAGCTCACTTGAGCACTACGTGCTCAGGTGAACTAAAAAGTAAAATGGTTGGTTGGCGACCTAAAAGTCATAACTACAGCTTGAATAAGCTGTAGTTACGACGCTAAAGTCGCCAATCCAACAGAAACTTTTAACATTATTGTTGCCCATTGTTGGAGTTTAGAGTTCACTTCCGGTCTTAATCAATGAAATGTTTCTTCCTTTAAATTCTTTAACATTTAAAGTCGCGACCCGTCAATCTTAAGCGAAAAAGTCATTATAACTGACGTTTTACCGCTGTCAGCGATAAAAGCGACTGATAATTCAAATCTTTTATTTAGACCGAAAGTTGTTTTTTTTAACTCCAAAATTTATGTCAAGTATTTTTGTTGGTTTGGCGACTTAAACGTCCTAACTACAGCTTGTTCAAGCTGTAGTTAGGACGTTTATGTAGCCAACATGCGATCTGCCTTATCCGTTTTATGTCCCCGACTGTATATTTTGCTTATTCTCAATCGAAATGTCAGAGGTCAGTGGGCGTAGCTAGAGCTCAGAATCATTGCAATTTAGTTGAATTCAACGATAGCTATTGTCTTTTGTATATTGTTTTCTACATAATATGTGTATCATTGTGTATGGGCAACCTTAGTTAAAAACACTTTGAAAATGGAGAAAATACTCGTATCGAGTAATATATAAAGAAAAATTGTTTGTTTAAGTGTAAGATCGATTTATCTTTCATTCAGTGAACAACAACAACAACAACAACAACAGCAGCAACAACAACAACAACAACAACAACACAAAGCGCGCTACATTTTCACGAGTGGCGGGCAAAATTGTTTGTTACAAGCATTTTCTTCTTTTTCGACAATATTTCAAGTTCTACCATTTCTTTCTCTACAATGTTTTTCTGAAGAATGATATCACAGAGACGAAAAACTATTGATTGCACAAGAAAGGGTTAAACCCTTTCCCATTTACAAAAAGGCGAGGACCCGGAGTTTTGGATTAAGAAAAAAATTGAAATGGCTAGTAACAAACAATGTTCCTTCCCGGTTTTATTTCTAATTAGTTTGGAGATTTAATGACCAATCGCTGGCCCCACCCACTTACTGCACTGGCCATGCCAATTGACTCCGACAGAAAGTTCCACTTCGACGTTAATCTGCAAAATTTATGGCCGGGAGTACGTAACAAACCAGTAGAATGGTTGGTTAACGGCCTAAACGTCGTAACAACAGCTTGAATAAGCTAAGTCGCCAAATCAACAAAAAAGGTTATCAATTCCTTTGAACTTATAGCTTCAAAAATTTATGCACTGGCCCTGCCAATTGACTCCGACAGAAAGTTCCACTTCGACGTTAATCTGCAAAATTTATGGCCGGTAGTACGTAACAAACCAGTAGAATGGTTGGTTAACGGCCTAAACGTCGTAACAACAGCTTGAATAAGCTAAGTCGCCAAATCAACAAAAAAGGTTATCAATTCCTTTGAACTTATAGCTTCAAAAATTTATGAAAAAGGAAAGTAAAAAAAATATGCTGTCTGTATACTGGTGAATATCAAGTCGTACGCTACAGATACTTATAAGAAAATCAAAGTTCTGAAAGTACTGTTAGCTAGCAAAGCATGGTTTTGTTAGGTAATCTTCTTATTCTTAGGTGATCATGATAAATGAACTCTGTTATCAAACTTAACCCAGGAGTTAAACATTACAGTGCGAAAAAAATCTTAGACTGGTTCAAATTGAAAGGAGTTGCAGATCATGTTGGCGGAGTTATATATACCTACTAGGATAGAAAACATTGTTGAAAATGAAGAAATTGCTTGTTACAAGCAATTTCTTAATTGTCAACAATGTTTTCCAAAGTTGTTATTCTATATTTATTTTTGAGATGCATAAAAAGTGACCTTGCGTGAGAATGGGTTTTCTACAATTTGAATAAGGTTAATTCATAGTTTGCAATATTCCTGAAATTCATAAGAACTACCTTTTATGGCGTAGGCATTCAATGTTTTCGGTGGTTAAGCCTCCAGTGGCAGTTTGCACTCATTTGAACTCTATGTCTAGCTCAAAATTTGGTTTGTTTACTTAAGCTATCAAAGCTGACGCTTTGCTAGCTAAAAAAACGTATCGCTGGCTGTACTAACTTATCTCCAACCGGAAGTTCCTTTTTGATACCGAACTTTTTTGCCAAATTTATTTCCAATAACATTTAACCTAGAAAAGTGCCGTTTGTTACCCCACGTGCATAATTTCATCAAAATTGGTAGATAACAGTCTATATATATGCTATGGATTTAAAGTGGAGAAGAATAAACTGACTCAGATTGTGCGTTTTCCCTTAGGGCAGGGCCGTTTTTGATCCTAAGGGTATGATACAACCATACGCCGAATATAATTGTCCTAGGTCTTGTAGATAAGAAGTATTATGAATTTGCTCTAATTAAACATTTTTTCCAAACTTTAATCACCTGGAGTGAGGCCATTTTTGACACCAGGGGTATAATTTTAGTAACCTTGGTAAACAACCATCTGGTAATGCTGTATATGAAATATAAATGTCCTTGGCCTCGAAGTTTCTGATAAAAAGATTCTCAACGATTGACTAAATTTCACCATTTCGAATGCCATAGCAAACGGAGTTTATCACGGAATTAAACTCCTTTGCATAAGTTCATTCAGTGTACATTCTTGCAAAGTTTCAGCTTGATCATCTTACTGGTTGAGGGGGAGAAGATTTTTTAAAGAAATTGAGGACGAATGGATATATAGACGAACAATGTCCGATCACCATTACTCCCCTCGCATCCTTATCTCAGGTAGGCTAAAATGAAATAGTTGGTTGACGACATAAAAGTCTTAACTACAGCTTTAATAAGTTGTTATTATGACGTTTTAATAACCAAACCAAGAATAATATTGTACGTGAATGTCCACTTATGTGGAGTTCAAAGTCTAAAGCTACAGATAGACGGCGTAATTCGTATTTTAGATTATATTGTTTCACCAATAGTGCAAAAAAACCCTATATTGTGGGTACTCGTTTGAATCGTCTCGACGAGACGATTCAAATGAGTACCCACAACATAGGGTTCCTTTGAGAAATAAGGATTTTATGATGCTGTTACCCCCTCTTATCTAGTTCTCTGATGATTTGGTTGGCCTATTGATTTTTGCTTGAGAGCCACGTTGACGAGAAATAACAGAACAGAACATCACTTAAGATAGCGATTTCAAAATTCTTTGCTCAGAATTGGACGAGTGTTCAACCGTGTCACCTTGTAAATTGTTAAATGAAATCCAATTTCCATTCACATCCTTAAAAGAACGATCTGACAGGTAGTAAACACACCAGTTCATAACCCAAATAATACGGGCGGTCTTAAAACAGTGTGGGGACAGGAAAGACAAAGTGTTGGTAACGAGGATTTTTTTTTCTCATTTTCCAAGCATTAACCCTTTCTTGTTTTGCAAATTTTAGACCTGTCCAAATTCAAAGGTTTTGCAGACGAAAATTGAAAGTGGATTTAATTTGAAAAATAACAATACAGTAGGGAGAAAAATATTGTGAAAAAGGTAGAAACTGCTTGTTAGAAGCAATTTCTTCTTTTTACAAAATGTTTTCTCAAGCACAAAGATTATTTCAGGATACAAAAATCGATTTGGCCACATAAAACATACAACCTTTTATTTGGACAAGTCTGAAATATTGTCGTGCGTTCATGGCTATACGGCGGTTTGTGACCTAAATATCGCAAAAACCAGCTTTATTCAAGCTGAATTCACGTTGTTTCGGTCGCCGAATGGCGATAAACAAATTACTAATGACATTTTAGGAATGATTGATAGATATTTTAGTATAAGCATATAAAATAGTTAATATCAAAATTATTGGTTATCAGCTTTTATTAATTCGTGTATAACATAGTTTTATACATATACCAAGAAATGTGATAAAACATATACTTTCTTATAATAAATAAATAAATAACAAACAGGGTTTTGAGAAGCTGGAATTATCATGAATTAAAATGATCCTATATTGTATAATCGAAAATCATTTATTTATGAAAATGAAAAAAAAAAAACAAGTGAAAGAGCTTAGGTCATAATGTCTTTAAAATCGGTTTTAACATCCTACGAAATACGTTTCGTCTTTTTTGCACAAAAGATCCTTCTTATATAGCAGTGTCTGAGTTTGGACTTGTGTCAAGCGAAATGATTTTTAATCAACTTCTTCGACAGTTGGTCCCCCTTGTCCGCCGGTTGTTGACCCCATATTTGGCCCCTGTTGACCACCATGTAACTTGACCATAATGGGAGAACATTTCTTCTGGACTTCGTCTAGCTTGTGTTCAAATTCTTCCTTCTCTGCTAGACTGTTGTTATCTAACCATTTTAAACTTTCATCACAGAAAGTGTTAACGGTATCTCTATCAGAAGATTCTAATTTATCTCCAGAGTCATTGGCTGCTTGTTTTACACTGAATATGTAATTCTCGAGTTTGTTTTTCGCTGCTATTTTCTCCCTCTGTCTGTCATCTTCCTCCTTATAGCGTTCAGCGTCGTTCACCATTCTATCTATGTCTTCTTTACTTAATCGTCCTTTATCATTGGTGATGGTGATTTTATTAGATTTACCCGTGCTCTTATCTTGTGCTGATACGTTTAGAATACCGTTAGCATCAATATCAAAGGTGACATCTATCTGTGGTATTCCCCGTGGTGCTGGTGGAATACCGGTCAGCTCAAATCGTCCTAGTAAGTTGTTGTCTTTAGTCATTGCTCGTTCTCCTTCAAACACTTGTATAGATACACCATATTGGTTATCCGAATACGTGGTAAATGTGTTTGAAGCTTTAGTTGGTATTTTAGAATTTCTCTCGATCAGTTTGGTCATAACTCCACCAGCTGTCTCGATTCCAAGAGATAGCGGTGCAACATCGACTAGAAGGACATCTTTAAGGACATCTGTTTTATTTCCGTCCAAAATAGCAGCCTGAACAGCGGCCCCGTAGGCGACAGCTTCATCGGGATTGATAGATTTATTCAGTTCTTTACCATTCATAAAGTCTTGAAGCATTTTCTGAATTTTAGGAATTCTTGTAGATCCACCGACCAACACAATTTCATGAATTTTACTTTTGTCAAGTTTTGCGTCTCTCAAAGCCTTCTCTACAGGTTCCATTGTGGCTCTGAATAGATCTGCACAAAGTTCTTCGAATCTAGCCCGAGTAATTCTTGTGTAGAAGTCAATACCTTCAAACAAAGAGTCTATCTCAATACTTGCTTCTGTGCTGCTAGAAAGAGTTCTCTTGGCCCTTTCACAAGCTGTTCTCAGTCGTCTAATACTACGAGCGTTTTTCTTAATGTCCTTTCCGTGTTTACGTTTAAACTCTTGTACAAAATGGTCTACCATTCTGTTGTCAAAGTCCTCGCCCCCTAAATGTGTGTCTCCAGCTGTTGACCGTACCTCGAAAATAGATCCCTCGTCAATGGTTAGAATTGATACATCAAATGTTCCTCCACCCAGATCGAAAATCAGAACATTTTTCTCTCCACTCAAGTTCTTATCAAGTCCATAAGCCAAAGCTGCAGCAGTTGGTTCATTAATGATTCGTTTAACATTTAGTCCGGCTATCACACCGGCATCTTTTGTAGCTTGTCTTTGTGAGTCGTTGAAATAAGCAGGAACTGTTATAACGGCATCTGTTACTTTCGTACCGAGATAAGCTTCAGCTGTCTCCTTCATCTTGGTAAGTACCATAGAACTGATTTCTTCAGGGGTGAACACTTTTGTTTCTCCTTTGTATTCAGCCTGTATGACGGGTTTACCTCCCCTGTTGACAACTTGGAATGGCCAGTGGGTCATGTCTCGTTTGACCGTGTCGTCTTCAAACTTCCTACCAATCAGTCGTTTGGCATCGAATATCGTGTTCTGTGGGTTCATCGCAGCCTGGAAATACAAAAATAGATGATTAAGAAATTTACGTCTGATAGAACTCAAATAAAAGAAGATTTACATCAATGGTGCTTAAGAAATTTTCGGGTTGGGTGGGTGGGGCTTATAGGGTCGGGGTGGAGGCCCTTACGGTGTTTCCTTAAAACCAAGTTCATATAAAAAAATACTAGCTTGGAACTTCCCGATATAAATATTTGGACCCCCCCCCCCCCAAAAAAAAACCTAAAAAAACAAAAACGAAACTGATCCGTGATAGGTCAACAAGGTTTGATAGGTAAAAATGAATTGGCCCTATAGAAAGGTATAATGGCCATTCTACTTTCGGAACATTTGTATTAAGTTTTTGACAGCAGACAGAACACTCCTTTCACCTCCCATATAGTCGCTTTTAGCGAAACGAGCAAATGCTGTGACGTTACTCTATGTCGACTGAAAATTCCACTATTTTGATGGCGTCACAATTGTCCGACTATTGCAACGTCCATAAGAAACAAACATTTGAAACATCGTGGAAATGGAGAAATTACTTGTAAGTAAAAGCAAGTCTTCATTATCCACAATGATTTCTACCCCGAAATGTCCATAAGAAACAAACATTTGAAACATCGTGGAAATGGAGAAATTACTTGTAAGTAAAAGCAAGTCTTCATAATCCACAATGATTTCTACCCCGAAATGCAGATTAAAAGAATGTAACTAAGTAAAATTTTAAGTCAGTTACTTTTTTTTTCAATTAGGCTTTTTAATAAGGGTATTAAAAGTTGTTGTCTGGTAGTGGGTAATGTACAAAAACAGTTGTCTCCTTGTTAATTTATAAGACATTGATATTTTTCATTCCTTTAACCCATTCCAACACAAGAAAATTTTAGACTGGTCCAAATTGAAAGAAGCTGCAGACGACAATTTCAAGTTGATGGAATTATATTTTTTTTTTCGTCTTTTGGGATATTCCAAAGCTTTTTTCTTGTGGGGCGTAAAAAGGAGGGCTTGAGTTGGAATGGGTTAAGTGAATCATAAAGATAGTTTATTCTAAAATTTGATCAACAACAGCAACAAAACGTCATTTTTGTAAGCTTTTCTGGATAAAACAATGTATTTATGACCTAGTAATAGAAAATGGTCATTGTAAATTCGGAAAAACGAATAGTGGAAAACATTTCGACTCTTGTGAGTCTGCTTAGTTCGGATACCCTTAGAGCCTTTCAAGCGCGAATCTGTAGTATATTTGTAGCGCGGGTCATGACCCCCCCCCCCCCCCTCCCCGATTCTCTGCTAGAATCCCCATCCGTACTACAAACAAAACTTTCGAGCTACCAAGCAAAAGAATCATCATTGCTATTCTAAACCCACTTCTAAACAATGACACTTTTTCATCCGTCTTAAGAAAAAAAAAAGGTTGGGGAAACATTGTGGAAAATGAAGAAATTGCTTGTGTCAAGCAATTTCTTCATTATCCGCAATGTTTTCTTCCCTATAAGACAATGGTTTTTAAAAATCTGTCGGCTGCAACTTCTTTGAATTCGGACGTGTTTAAAATTTTACCGTGTGGTAACGGGTCAAAAAGCTGGTCATAAACTGGTGAGAGTTGTTAGATTTCATAACCAGCCTAACTCATTTATTAAAGTCAATTCATATAAATCATTTTACAAAATTGATACATTGTGTTTGTGAACTCTTTTACATCGCTTATGTACATGTACATAAGCGATGTAAAAGAGTTCACAAACACAGTGTCTTTTTCATTCATCACTCAATCGCGAACAGTTCAAAGATACAAAAATTGCCCCGGAAACTCTGTGGTGAAAGGAGAATTTTCCCGTAAACAATACGAGAATCGATTACAAAGATAATTAGACAGATAGAGACAGAGACGGTCATAAAGGCAGACACACAGATAGACGCACATTAAAAGAGATATATAGAAAGATAGACAGGTCGACAGAAAGGGGCAGACATAGAATGGTACCACTGTCGACTTTAATAAAGGCTTTGTTAAAGTCGACGGCGGTACCGGTCTAGGACAGACAAAGTAAATAGGGAGAGTAAAAATACACACAAAGACAGAAATCGACGGAAAGAAAATACTATAAAGCATCAATATATGTGCAGTACAAATATCTAAAAAGCAACATACCTGATTTTTTGCAGGATCACCGATAAGCCTTTCTGTATCTGTAAATGCCACATAACTCGGCGTTGTCCTATTTCCCTGGTCATTCGCTAGAATTTCCACTTTTCCGTGCTGGAAAACCCCAACACAGGAGTATGTCGTTCCCAGATCGATTCCAATTGCTACCATTTTGTTTCACTTTAGTTTAATTCACCTTCAAATTAACAAACAAAATGTGTTCCACGTTCTTTTTTCCTTGGTAACGCGTCTGTGTTCGCTCTCTGTATAAATCTGACAAGCTCTAAAAGTGGTCGTGTTTTTATTTACATTGAGAATATTCCAGACATATTCTATAAATAGCGCGTTTGGAAAACTGTGGAATGTTCTAGGTCACGTCCGATAGTCCTAACAGTCCTAAAAATAGAATTCTGTCAGACGCTATATTTAAATACAAACAATCCTAATTATAGCCCTTTTCCATGCCATTCGAAAGAAAAGGCGTAGGTTCTGAAGACCTTGAAAAACGCCAAGCCACTACTCGGTTGCTTATAAACCACTGCTTTGAAACTGCTACTGAATTTTATTTGAGACAAAAATTGCTCTACTATGAGCTCTGTATGAGGAAAAGTGACAGCCGATTAACTAAATGTAGGAACAGTTGGTTCAATTTCATATGGGACCTCCTCTGTGAAATCTATGGCCGCTTTATGTAATGTGTATTTTGAAGTTATTGATGTTTAGTACATATGATTGAATTCAAATATTGGTTAGAAAACAGTGTGAGAAAAGATGATATTGCTTGTGACAAGCAATTTCTTCTTTTCCCACACGTTTCCCACCTTATCAAATATACATGTTTCATGAAAACAAGTCATTGATTAAGTAAGGGTAAAGGGGGAGATTCGCAGGCATTAGATATGTGTTAAACAATACAAATCATAGTCCCTTTGTCCTTTTTTCGTGGCATTCCGAAACATATTTTCAGACAATCAGAATGCAGGCAAATACATGGACTAAACAAAAATTAAATTATTCATAATCATTGATTTATTTGATGATTTCATTTTTTCACCTGTTCTATCTAAACAGTATCTAATTTCGAGACGAATGCCTTTAAGATATCAAAGCTGAAACTTATTTCCCACTAGTCTGGCTACAGAACTCTCTTTGAAGGAAATTAAACCTTTCCAGGGTTATATAAGGGTGTCAGTTAAATCCCTACTCTTCAAAAGACATTTTTGTCAGCAGAAGATGAAATAAAATTAAAGAAAACGTTTTACCAGAGCTTTTGCTAAATCTACTTCAGAGTATCTATAGACTTGCATTTTTCGATGAAAGGGAGAGTGATTCCAGGCCCCTGCCAACCAGACGAAAAATATTTAGACACGTCAAAATTCGAAGAAATTATAGACGATAATTTCAAGTTGAGAGATTTTAAAATATCCCATTCTTTCTAATTGGGAAAAATGTGGAAAATGAAGAAATTACTTCGTAGCAATTTGTTCATTTCCGCATGTTTTCCCTAATTTGCTTCTTGTGAGTCGCAATTAAAACGAAACCCGTAATATTGTGGGAATGGGTAAAGAGGAAATCGTTCGAAAGCGACCATTTTGATATAGAGGTTAGACTGGTTCAAATACACCGATATCAGTGTGGTGAAAAATGTTCTTTTCTTGTTTACAAGAAAAACGGATACAATATACATTAACAAAATATAAAATACATAAATCTGCATTTTTTTTTTTTAGTTTTAGACACTCTTTGTATTTACTTTTAAACTTAGCCCTACTTTTTAACGAAATTGTATTTCAGAAAGATTTTTTAATCTTTGAACTAGTAACGCAACTTCACTAAGTTGATTGCAAACTGCACGTTTATTCCTTCAAGATTCAAGACATCCTATCTTATGATATTGACCCTTGTCATGCTGATCCCGGAATATTTCTATTTGGACAATAGCTGAGACAGGTGTATAGACTAAGATCAGTCTGCACTGTGTAGTCTGATCTTAGCCTACACTACCTGCTTGATTTTTCAGTTTTAAGGAAATATTTGAAATACAAAAAAAGATCTAATTTCGACAAAAAAAAAAAAATGAAATATTTCCGTTATGCTTTCTTACGTCGTTCATCATCAAATAGTATTAGCAATATATTAATTAGTCTTCAATATCTAACACACAGACACTGTCAATATTTTTGTTAACGAATTACATTGATAATATTATTGAAAGGGTTCGGGCGATATATGAGATCAATGCATATACAGAATCAATTTATTGTCAATGATATTGATGTTATATAAATCTTAAATATCACATGATGTAAATACTGCTGTCAATGAACAGCATCGACAATAATATTGACAGTTTTCGAGCGATATATGAGATTAGTGCATATATTGAATGGATTTATTGTCAATAAGATTAATAGCGTATCGATCTTAAATATTGCAAACACAATGTTAATTCTACAGTCAACGAACAACATTGACAATATTATTGACAGTGTTTGCCCGATATATGAAATTGATGCATATATTGAATGAATTTATTGTCAATAAGATTAAAAGTGTATCAATCTTAAATATCGCAAACACAATGTAAAGACTATTGTAAATGTACACCTTTGACAATATTATTTACAGTGTTAGAGCGATATATGAGATTGATACACATATTGAATAATTTTATTGTCAATGATATTGCTAGTGTAAAATATCACACACACAATATGAATATTGTCCATGGACAGCATTGGACACATTTTTGACAGAGTATTGATGATATTGGAAATAGATCGATATATTAAATTGATATTATTGTCAATTTTATTAATAAAGTATAAGTCCCCCCCCCCCTAGTGGAGACGAACAATATCAAGTAAGTGAAAAAAATATTTTTCTGACTGGCTGATCAGGGTCGAAACATTTCGCCTTTTTGACAATTTAAGGATGCTCGTTCTATCTTTATGTACATTGAGGGCTTAGAGCAAAAACCTAGTATGGTACATTGTATAGACCCACATTATGTTTTTGCTCTAGGCCCTCGATATTTATTTTCGGAGTTCGGGGTTCGTAAATACCGATACAAGTCTAATCTCTTTTTTCAAATATTTGATATACGGAACACCAGGAGGCCCTTTTCTCTTGATGGGGTTATGATTGATCTCGGATCCATATTAACTGAAAATTTTATGGTAACCAAATACCGTGAGTTTTCATGAAAACTTTTTATTTTTCTAAGATAACTGATAATTAAGTTGATAGGCATTTTTTCTCGTTATCACTCAAATCATTTCATCTCAACAGGTCTATATGAAAATATATATAAAATAAATCAATAGATTGATAAAAAATGATAATAATAATAACGGGAAGTTACTTGGTAAAGCGATTTCTTCTCTTCAAAAAAAAAAAAAAAAAAAAATGTGCCTTCTCATATAGGTTTTGAAATTTTACACAATATAAATTTGTGACTTTATCAAACCGGGACTGTTCCAGTGATTTTGTCGTTTTCGTAAAGGATTAATCTGTCGTTTCGGTACTTGTTTTATACTCTGATAAATTGACCATCGAACATAAACATCTTGTTTAATGCCAATTGATTCGTCATCATTCTTATACCACAGGTTGAAAAATAAGTTCATTTCTATTTTAAACTATTATACCCGCTACCTAAGACAAGACCTATTTTAACATTACCATTGTAAAGTACTCTTGGTGATTAACTCACAGCCTTTTGCTACTCGAATAAAGCTGTATTAAATTCATTTTGCACGCCAAACATTCAAGCTGCGGTTAAGAAATTTTGCAGGCCCAACTTTTACTTTTTGTTCCATACCTAGATAAAAAAATCAAAGTACTGAAAGTACTGTTAGCTAGAAAAGCATGGTTGAATTTAGAAAATATTTCCCTTGTTGGTTAGAAAATATCGTGGACATTGAAGAAATTACTTGTTACAAGCAATTTCTTCATTGTCCACAATGTTTTCCAAAGTTTTTTTTCTTGAGATCCTTAAAAAGCGGAACTGAGTGGGAATGGGTTAAAAAGCATGCTTTTGACAAAGTTTTTCTACAATTTAAATAGAGTTTGCAATTTTCCTGAAATATCATAAGAACTATTTTTATGGCGTAGGCATTTAACGGATTTAGCGGTTAGCCTCCAGTGGAAGTTTATACTCGTTCAACTTTGAGACGACCTCAAAATTTTGTTTGTTAACTTTAGCTATCAAAGCTGTCGCTTTGCTAGCTAAAAAGTCTTCTCTAGATTTCTTATTATCAAATATTACCGAGACATATATCATGATACATATCTTGAAAAAAAATGTTGAAATGATAAATATATAAAGTGTTGGGGATGTGGACATGTTTTGCTTTGGTCGAAGTACTGAATGTGAGGTCACAGTACACTGTTCCTGTCATCATGATTGTTGTTGATTTCCTTGCAATGTGGACATGAACGTCGATTCAATCCATTTTATAGCCGCTTTTATTGCCCCGTGCGAAGTAAAAGTGTCAAATCGCTTCTCTAATCCATCTATAAACAAGCCACCCTTTTTACGTCCCCTTAAGGAAAAACTTTGGAGAACATGTTGGAAAAATGAAGAAATTGCAATTTTTTCATTAGCCACAACGTATTCTATACAAAAAGACAAAAAAATAATAATAAGAAAATTGTCGTGTACGGATGGGTAAATTTTTGTTAACGAAGATACAGTGATAAATTCTAGCATTAGAAATAATTAAATCTTCTATTGCTCACATTCGCATCGCCGGTATCCGGTAACTGTGTACGACGGATACTAGTGTAGTTTTCTGGTTCCTTTTCAGATTGATTGTATGGCCACAATGAATATCTTTATTCAAACTGTAGATGACTCCTTCTAAAGCGATGCTATACAACCCTTTCCAACTCAATCAAGCTTTTTAAGCAAAAGATTGTGAACACTGAAGCAATTTCTTCAATGTCCACAATGTTTTCTATCTCACAAGGCAAATATTTTCTAAATTCCATCAACTAGGAGGTGCCAGTCTACAGTTTTGTTGGAAATATTCGAACTGGCCATGGTCAATTTCTCAAATATAAGGAAAGGTCATTTTTGACTGCATATTTGAAGGAAGGTAAATGTGGATACTGTTGCTTCAAGTAATTCAAAAATGTGAAAAAGAGACAATTTGCAAATGCGTAACTAAAGGTTCATGGTTCTCTCCCACAGCAGCAGTTTTCGGGTGACCAGAAGTGCCATGTGGTAGAATTGCGGGTTTTGGTCGTTTATGCAGGCTTTTCTTGAATGGTTCGAATATGGGCCGAGATAGTGAAAAAAGTAGCTGGAATCATGGTATTTTTTGACTGCATTGACTGATTTCATATTGATTTTACTGTCCGGAAAGCAAGTCGTTTTGGGGCCGTCATTCGTAATTTGACCTGTGCTGCAACTCTTGCGTAGCATGAAACTGCCCATTTTTCACACACTTTTGTCGACCATGCCGCATATCCATAAACCTTCAGTTTTGTCATCTGTATAGGATACTAGTAGGATTTGTTGTATTTTTTCAATAGTTTTACACCCTACTCTGACTAAGAACATGTTTCTTCTATTGCAGAATAGTGATTTATAGATTTATAGAATACGCTGCAGGACATTCACGGTCAAGAACTCCTGAAAGATGGGGAAAACTGTAGACTGAGACCGAAATTATCGTCTGCAAACTCTTTGAATTTGAGCCAGTCTAAAATTGTGTCATGCTGTAACGGGTTAACTCCTGGGTTACTTTAACATCGTTTATTTATCATGATAACCTTTGACAAAGAAGATTTCTTAACAAAAACATGCTCTGCTAGCTTGCAGTACTATCAGCACTTTCATTAACAGCACATAGTCGTGATTTGAGCTGGGAATATTCTAGCCTAGATGGCTTGATAGTACTTTCAGGATCAATAGAAACTATCCCCCACTATAGATTAACCCTTTCCTGTTTTTCAAAATTTTAGAGCTGTCTTAATTCAAAGGTTTTGCAGACGAAAATTCAAAGTAGATTTAATTCGAAGAATAACCGTTCAGTAGGATAGAAAATTATTATAGAAAAGGGAGAAATTGCTTAATATAAGCAATTTCTTCTTTTTCTACAATCTTTTCTCTTTTATATAATCACTGAGACGTTTAAAAAACAGGGATTGAACAGAAAAAGTTTTACAGATAGTTTAACCTGGAAAATAATGTTAATATTTTATAGTAATAAAAATGGTTGTGAAAGTATCATTTTATGTTGACAACAGCCAAAGTATTTGTATTGTATAGATGCGCATCAATAGATACGGGGATTTTATCATCTTCATTGAGAATATTCTATTTAAGTCGTTCGTTCGATACATTTATTAAAGTAGGCGATTTATTGCTTCCATTTTTTATGGTGGAAAGTTGGAAAGTTTGTTTATTGTCAAGAATGAAACACTAAACATATCATCTGTAGGTTATTAACCCTTTGCTTGTTCAATGCCTGGTCCCTTTGATTTTATCTTCAGAAAATATTATGGAAAAAGAAGAAATTGCTTTATAAAAGCAGTTTCTTCTTTTCCCACAATATTTTCTATCCCATAAGCTGGTTACTTTTTAAATTGCGCTCATTTTTAGTTGTCGTCCGCATCTTCTTTCTAATTGGACCAGTCTAAAATTTTGAAAAAACAGGAAAGGGTTAAATTGTCTAAACTCCGGCTTTTTGTCGTACCAATGGCTGCGAACGTTCTTCACCCCTTCACTCGCGAGGTCGGAACGCCAGTTGTGATAAACTGTATTTACGACATCTGCGACGATATAGCCATCACACTAGAGGGGAAATTGAAATCTTTGAAAAGTCTGAAAGTACTGAGACTTGGAAAAATATTGACAGCTTGAACATTTTGGTCATGTTCGCCTTCTCCCATCTATTTGACGGGATTCATCACACTTTTTATCCATTCGTACGCAACAAAAAGATTTTCTTTTTGAAAACGTTGTTGAAAATGGGCCCACAAGCAATTTATTCATTTTCAAAAATGTTTTTCAAACTAGGTTCTGTATTTGATTTAATTCAGACCAGTTTAGAATTTTAAAAAACTTTATCACTTTACATGAATTAAAGGTAGGTATCGATGTTTTTTCATGTCACAGATTTTAATTATTTTTATTTCCTCTCATATACTATTTGAATACAATATGCCGCAAAGTAGTTTTGCAAAAATCCGAGGTCGCTTATCAGAGAAAAGCAGGGTATTTCCCTAATAGCCTACGTAGGCTATTAATCTATTTTTAGATTAATCCGAGACAGCTGCGGAGAATAAAGGACATTCACTTGGCGCGAATAACCGTTGGAACCTTGCATTTAGCTTAAATTACATCAAACCAACGTCATCGTTACGTCATCATGAGCTATGTTCGCTAGCCGGTCTGTAAAGATCAGTCCAAAACTGTCGTAAGCGTTTTTACGAATATAAACACTTACCGTAGTTTTGTGCTTAGCCTTTCATGTGACATGATTTAGGACGATGGCCGTTTCGCTAGTAAATTTGTTACCTTCATTTGACTTTGGATCATACGCTAATGAGGTCATTCGATGTCGACAACCAAATTCCGTGATATCTTAAAATAACCTGAAATTCCGCTGAATCTTTCCGATATTAACACAAAAAGCCTCTTTAGGTCTATAAGATTACCACCAAGACAATACCTGACTTAATTTTAAGTATTAAATGTTTGTTTGAGTCTATTTCTCGGCACTTGGTATTTTTTCTTATCTAGGTTTCAGAAACATCGATACCTCCCTTTAATACATATGAATACATATGAATGCGAGAATACCTCAAAGAAAACTGAAAAGTGTTCTCTTCATTTCTTCATCAGGAAAAACAAAGCAAATATTTTACAACTTTTATAACAGTGAAATTTAATAGAAAGACTTCGTGAACAAGCATACAAAATAGTTGCGTTCTCAAATTTTTTTTCCGTGCAAGGAGTAAGTGCTATTTTTTTGCGTTAGTAAGACCTTGATAAGTGACCTTGACCTTTGTTGATGATCTAAACCTTACAACCAAATGATGCCCACCAATAAAGGCAACTAAGTCTTAAACATAATCAATGTATCTAAAGCAGTGTTTGAATAAGAGCAAAATGGTTGAGTTTTGCTTATATATGACTTTGATATGACTTTATGGATGGAAGACTCAGACCTTACTTATAACTGATGCCTATCAAAGCAAGGATTCTATGTCCATTAAAAAAAGTCAAGCATTTTGGACAGTATATGAAAAAGAGTAAAATGTTATTTCTTTGCGTTGAAGCATCTAACAGTGGATTCCTGGTATATCTCTCACCAGTACTACCTTTACATCCTTTCAAAACCTCCAGCTTGTCATCCCACTTAGGTTTGCGATTATCTACCCATCGGTAGGAGACAAATATCGGAAAGGAAATTTG